>JAPMUZ010000004.1:1219174-2438349 GCA_029931735.1 Dactylonectria alcacerensis
ACTGCAATCGCGAGGAATAGTCGGTAAGTGCCGAGTCTGTTTGCTGCCCATGGAAAGATGATGCCCTGCACGATCAAGGCGATACCTCCATCGACTGCCATGATCATTCCCACGTTACGTAGAGACAAACCCAAGCCGCCAGGAGAGTAGAAGGGGAATGGTAGATGTGCTTTCGCCGCTTGGAATACAGCAACACGGCCGTCTTCGAAAAATATGGGCAACAGATGATCATAGCTCATTGAATGATAGGTGAAGATGCACAAGGACACGATGAAGCCGACAACTCTCTTGTTCCATATCGTGGGTGGGGGGGACGGAGTGTCCTTTTCATTCAGAGACACGTCCCAGACTTCTTCCGAGCTTTCCATAGTCCCATAAGCATCAGGTTGAGAGACGCTTGTTGAAGGGCACTGCGAGAGGCCTGCGGGAATCAAAGGGGTTTCTTCAGAAGGAAGGCAAATAATGGGCTGAGTTTTCTGCGATCGCAGCTGTGGATGTGTCTCTTCGAGTAGGAAGAAGCCCAGAATAATGCTCAGGAGGAGCAGGCCGGCGCAGATCAGATTGGGAAGCAGGTACGGGAATCGCGCAAACAGACTGCCAACTGGGAACGCCTTGGGCCACGTCTCATGAGGATTAGCAAACATACCGCCAATTGAGGGGCCAATGATTGTGCCAACGCTCCAAACAAAGGGCATGATGGAGAATGCTCTTGCTGTGTATTGTTAGCTGGGCCACCTGGTGAAGGCCGGGTCTGCCCTGTGGGGGCAAACTCACGTTCGTGCTCTGGCCTGATGACAATTTCGCCAACCATTGTCTGGATGACACCAATATTCCCGTTCAGCATACCACCAAGCGCTCTGCCAAACAACGCAACCCAAAAGTTGGGAGCAACTCCCACCATGATCATGCTGAGCATTGTACCGACACACCCCAGCATCAAAACAGGCTTCCGACCGATTCGATCCGACAAGCCGCCCCAGTACATGCCCATAGCGGCCTCGGCAAGCGAAAAAGCCGATATGAGGAGGCCGGAATAGAACGAAGCATGGTGTTCATCGCCAATCTGGAAATCCTTGACCAATGCCCAAGCGTAGGGGAAAATAGATGTGAGGGCAACTGGCTCCGCCAATCGAACAATGGCTGCGCAAGTAAAAGGTTAGCTAATTCTGCGATAGCGCACCAATCGTATACTCGAGTAAAAATAGTATATTCGAGGAAAGTAGCTTACCAAGGAGAAATAATTGCATTACCGGAAAGCCGTCCGGATTCCGGTCACGAGATTGGCTGAGAAGAGCCATGTTCCCTTTCCACGAGCCTGATGCCGGCGAAGAAAATGTTTCTTCAAGGGGATGTTTTGGCGCCTTGTTATGAGTATAGCTTTTCAATGGCAATGACTGGTGGCTGGGAGATGGTATCCGAAGACCTGATGTCTTGGTATTCCGACGGCTGACGAGGACAGCACGGTGAAGCCCAAGGGGACTTGATCAGCGTGATGCAAAAGAAGGCTCCAGATGCATACACCAGGCGCAATGAGAAGCTGACCGAGGCAAGAATGGGTGATGGCGGGAGATGTTTGCGAGTGAGACAGAAGAGAAGGAGGAGGGGAGGAGGTTATACTTGGCTTGCGGGCAGCCAAAGCCTTTCAGGTTGTAAGCGCATCAAGGCAGAGTGGAGTCACCAAACTTTGCCAGGCCCGGAACGGCTCTGATAAGAACCTTGAGGCATGAAGCGCCCATGGTTTGCAGGAGGGGGAGGTGGCAATATTACGGCCTAATTCATGCATAGAGAGTTCATGGAAAGGTCTATGCTGGGAACAGAACATGCTAATGCGCCTGGAGTAGTGGGACACGCGACAGGCGCAGCTCAGCTGAGACAAGGGCTGGACGAGGAGAGTATTGGTCAAGCACTCGAATGGCAGATGGGATCGGAAGAGCCGGCCATGCACATACGCACTCACTAGGTAGGCTCGCTGATAACACCAATTCCTGGCAGGCCAAGAAGAAGGGGTGCGAGGAGGGGGGTTTTCGCAGTACTCGTTCCATGTGTGTTCGTTTCCGTGAATCACAAGGGAGAGACACCTCTTAGAACTAAACTTGCCGCTGCCCCCGCTGCTTGACTTGATCGCATGCTACGAGATGCCTCGTGATGCGATTTTTTTTTTATACCCTAGTCGCATGTTTTCGGATCATCGCAAGCACGGAACATCGGAGGTCAGTCGGACAGTTGTCCTAGGCAGCTCGCGAGACTAGATGGAGCCGACGAGGCTCGTCTTCACCAAAGGACTCCGCAAAGCCCCCCTGATGGCATCGTCCGCCTCCCCGCTTACTAGGACGCAGGCAATACAAGCGGCTCCCGCCCCAGCTTTCTTGCAAGACATGGCCTCGCCAGACCTGCATGGTTCCGGTCTGGATTCTGCATGCAGCTTCATTCTGGAAAACGGTAAAACGTGATTGGTCGGCAACGGGCAACGATGCTCGTGTGAATGTGGCTTGTGCGCACCAGAATGCCGATTTGAGGTGGGTCTCTCTACTAGGCTATGCTTATATCCAATATCAAAAACAAGCGGTGAGGCGTGATTGGGCAAGTGCTACCAGAGCTAGCAGTCGACACCTTGGAAGAAAAATTTACCAATGCGCCAACCTAGACTAAATATCGGAGCCGACAACGGCTGCCGTGCCTTCGTGCCTTATCCATCCTCCGTCTTCAGCATTCATCTCGTAACATCAACCTCGACGACCTGGCCGCCCTTTGCCATATTGGGAAATCTGGCCGGGAGGGGGAGCTTGGTGGTGCGATATGCACTCGCTGATTTCCGAGCACGATCCTCTCGTGTGACACAGGTTCGGCCTTTCAAATCTGTCGGTCGGTCAACCCCAGGGCGGCCCATTGCCATCCCAACGTCTTCCGCATGGTTGCAACTGCCCAGTGGGTAGATACCAATGAGAGCACGCCATCCGCTACCTATCGCCCCGTTATCTTGGGTTGTAAACCCTATTTTGAACACATTGACCGTCATCAGCACCTCCAAGATAGGTATGAATGCGGCTCGGCAGAGACATCTGCAACCAGTCGCACGGCCTCAGATGCATCACGCTAAGCACGCCGGGTGTTGTCGAAGCCTTGGAGGGTGGATGGTTATCCAGCAGGGAAATTTGCCTCCACTGCTCCCACTTGCAAATCCTCCATCCAACAGCCCAATAGCCCTGCGCTCTTGACAGTGACATCGCCCGAAGACCGGAACACCATGGCCTGAACTAGACCTGGTCGGGTGGTCGCAACCGTCATCGCGATGTTGGCTGGCGGCTTAATTGGTGGTTGTCTGTGCGCCCGTGCATATGCACCGTTTGCACGCTTGCATAATGCCCGCCCCCTCAACCTTTCGGATTCATCCGCCTCCCCCTCTCCCCCTCAGATTTCATACCTTCTCTCGTTCCATCGCGCATTCCCTTCATCATGCATTCATCAAGACACAGTATTCAGTGTATTTCTCGATCGGCATCGAATCGTATCATCTCGGAAAACGGAAGAGCTTACATCAATCTTTTCCCGGTCCAATGTCCCGGGCCGTTCAACCGGATGGAAACACCAAGAGTTGTATCAACAACCTGCTTATCTCGCAGCTTGCCTCGGTTCCAGCCTTGAACTGACGCCGCTAGCAAGTAACCACCCGGAGACATCAGCAGGCACCGGGGCAAATGCTTACCCCCTCCTGGGTCAAGTTGCAATGAATCCTCTAGAATGGTCCACGGGCGGCTACTTTCACCCCATCGTCATGCATTTAACGAAGTCAGCTCACTGGGACTTGCACTAGTTCCCGCCTTCGAAGTTAACAAGGATCAGCCACAAAAGATGTGGGGTCATTCAACGACACCAGGCGTAGCTTGGCACCAATTCGGAGTCGGCATTTCAGTTTAGCTCCCCCTCCTCACCTCGAGCAGTCTTTCACCTCTGTCATTTGGCTCGTGCGAGAAGAAAAGAGCAAAATGTGAGTGTTATAAGTACGGATTCCCCGATTCAATATGTTGCTTTTGTCTAAGTGCCCATCCCGCATCCTAGGACCCTTGGTGGCCACAGTCTAGACAACCGCGGTCTGAACTTGTTCGGTTCAGACGACCCTGACTCAAACTCAGAGAAACAGGTAGGTGTGCTTGACTACCTAGCTGCGGTCCGCAAGTCAACTCCGTCCACCGCTATCCTTCGTACCCCCTTTACATACATACCCTAGCAACGACGCATACGATACTAGACCAGCAGCATGTCTCTGAAGATACTTTCGCCGCAAATTCCGCCGTCATCCGCGCACGATCTGCGAGGGTGCTGACCCTGGCTGAGCAATTCCCCTATCTCATTACGTCGTAACCCCTTCTTGGGCCAGCCTGCACTTGATCCGCACATACTTCGAAAAGTTGCATGAAGCTTCAGCCAATTTGCGTCGTCACCGCTTCCAACGCCACCAGCTTCGCCATCCATCTACCAAGGTAGAACATGCCGGGTGAAGCTTGTTGAGATGCACAAATCACGACATATTTGCCTCCATCTCTGAGCCAATTAGCATGCAAGCCAAGTTCTTTCTGATGAGACGCTGACTGCTCTGTAATCAATATTCCTTAGTCTCTCATTGATGTCGATAAGTCTCATGCCTGTGAAACTCCCCGAACTCCCCGCTCTCTCCAGCTTCGTCCTTGGCCTTGTCCCTGCAATTGCTCACCCTAACGTCTTGCTTCTTTCCTTTGTTAGTCACACTAGTTCCTTTCTGAAAAGCAAATGGCACTGCGTTATCGCGGCGGCCAATCGCAGTCGCCAATTCCGTTAGATGCTCTGCAATCAAGAACCTAGTGTCCAGTTCCGGGTAAACACCTTCGGCACAATTTGACCTCGAATGAGACCTGCTCCTGTTCCTGGCTAGAGCTAGATTCAAGCGCGCGGGCCTCTTCTAGCTGAACATTCCGCCAGCAGAAAGAGGGGAAATGATAGATTCGAGCAACCATCGTGTCGCCTGACTCTTATCTCTGATAACCAGAAGCAAGGAAGCGGTCGTAACTATTCGCAATTGAAGCTTTATCGTCTTGTCGACCAATTGCAACCCACCTCGTGTCGGGCGTGCATATGCACCTCCAGAATCAACCCACAACTCGTACATCCGATTGCTTGAACCTGACACAACTAGCAGCTGTGGCGCGCCTTCAGCCCACGATATCCTATAAGAGACGTCGCATGCAACACCCTGTTCCTTATTGATGCGCAGTTGAAGCTTGACAGTTAACATGTGCCTCCAAGGGTTATCGAGTAACCATTTTCAATTGACTGTCCCCTCCTAAGACGGATGACGTGGGGATTCTTGACCGAGATGCAGGCTGTACACTGAGTTTTGACGTGATTGGCTTGATAGAATTGGATTGGTTCAATTACTGATACGACATGTCTACCTAGGTAGGCCTGATGACGCTGATGCGTAGACTGGTATCTCTAAGCTCATCACGCAATCGTCTGAGTGTAATACCCCGCCTTAGACATGTCCCCATCCATTTCGGTACTCACTCAACACCCATCTCCCGTAACAAAGCCTTGTACTTCTGGGTCTCCTCCGCCATTGCCGCCTCGGTCCTCGCATGCCTATCGTCATCGTCAACCCTCGGCATGCCGCCGCCAGGCACAGGCCGCCGCCGCATCTCACTGTCCCACAATGCACCGCCCACATTGCCCTCCTCGCCAGCCATTCGGACGTACACGGCGTCCGGCGTCCCGAGGTCGCCGGCCTGGCGCGGGATAACGTGCACGTGCACGTGCGGCACCGTCTGGCCCGCCGCCGCGCCGTCCTGTACCGCCACGGAGAAGCTCCCGGCGCCCGGATCTGGCCTTGGGAAGTACGCCCGCGCCAGAAGCCGCTGCGTCAGCTGCACCGTCGTGAACAGGTCTGCCATCTCCTCGGCGCTCATGTCCGTCAGCCGCCGGTGAGGCGCGTGCGGGCACACGAGGATGTGTCCGGCGATGAGGGGCTTGAGGTTGACAAGGGCGAAGGAGTGCGGGGTGGTGAGGAAGACCTGCGGGCATGTAAGCGGCATGAAAGCAAGTACTGGCGGCCGTGATAAGAGGAGGAAGACGCATAGAGTGAAGAGGTAGATCAAGGCAGCGACTAGTGAGACAGTATCCGAAGTGTTGAACTCTAATTGAGTAGAAATACCTGGTTTAGCCAATGCAAAATCACCAACGCACCTGTTTTGTCACCTCGAACGGCCCAAACTTGACGGTCCTCCCGCCTGCGCCGATGGACGTCATGATGCCTCTCACGCTACGAGCCGCTGCGAGAGATGTTGTCGCTGTCCACGCCCTCGAAGCGAACATGCTCCAATGGGGACACCAGCGGCTCGCCAGACTGTCCGCGCTGTCGTTGTGGCCTCAAAAGTGTGGTTGAATGAGACGTCCGTATGAGGCGTCGAGGCAACTTGAGCGAGATGTGATGGAGCAGTGTTTCTACGTGGAGCTGAGGTCATGTGTGTGTTGCGTCCACCCGGCCCATCCACGGCCCCACCTGTACCGGATAGTGGTGGGCCGCATTGCGACCCATTGAAGAGATTCTTTGGTTACGATACACATGCAGCGCAGTCGAACATTTTCTCATAAGTGATTTGTTACTTCTAAGAGTTTCAGGGTATGTTGAAATGACGTGTGATCATGTGTACATATATGTATAAACGGATATGGAGTGAACATAAAAAATGTGTACCAGGTTCTTACCCTTGATAGTGAACCCATACAGGACGCCGAAATCTCATCTACCTGCCGTAAACTCCATTGCTATTCCCATAAATGAACACTTTGAGTAGATACATCTAAAAATGTTTCCAGTTACTAAAACCGAATTTGGTCTTCCTCATCGATGGGAACCACCCCAGGGTTGAGAGGCTCTCGCTCCTCCTCCGGCTCCTCGTCCCAGTGAACTACAAAATTGGTCAGCATATTGACAACGCAGCTGTGAAAGGACAAATCATTTACCATGAGTCTTGAGAACAAAGCTGGCCGTGAGAGCGACACCAAAAGTGGTGGCCAATAGCACAAAGATGGCCTGAGGGAAAACTTTGACGGTTGCAGCGTACAGTCCGTTGAACAAAACGGGGCCTAGTACTCTGGAGAGAGCGTGAAGCATGCCGATGGCGCCAAGAACCTGTCCAACCCGTTGAGGCGGCACATGCTTGGTGATGATGGCCTGGCTGGTGGCACTGCCAAGCCCTCCAAAGGCTGTCATCATGCCAGATGCAAAAAAGACACCCTCCGACCGCGCGAGGGCGTATCCGATAGACCCCAAGATGTCCGACGTCAGAGCAACTCGAAGAATCCATACATCGAGGTGATCAGCTCCTGTTTGCTTGTCCGGCTCTACCAGGCCAGCCTCCCGGCGACGGGCGGCTGGAAGCGTGCGACCGACGTAGTTGATGAGAGGGAAAATGACCAATAACACTACGACTCGGACGAAAGACAGCGCAGACACGAACCGCGACGCCTCGAAGTTGCCCCAGTGAAAAATGTACCCGCTGTAGAGCACAATCACGGCACCCGCTGCCATGGAGGATCCCAAGATGATGGTGTCGTTGATAGCCATCGCCACCATGTTGCGGCGGAGCGCGGGAGACGTGCCCGGGCCCTTGGGCCAGAGGACCTTGAGTGGCTCAAATGGGTTGACGGATTGAATGGAGGCGAGCCAGGAAGTCCTTTCGACATGAACTCGCATCTCCTGTTCCTTTTCCCACTTTTCCCTAGCTGCTAGCTGCTTTTGCTTAGAGAGTGATTCAGGGATGATGAACCCAACAGTCAGCATAAAGAAAACATGGAACACTATGACGGCGTAGAAGATGGACACGAGGTTTCCGGTCCATTTGGCAAAGTATCCGGCCAGGATAGGACCAAACGCCAACCCGGAGAACAGGCATGCGTGAATGTAGCCCATAGACACTGCCCGCTTCGACGGCGGCGTGCAATCGCTTGTATACGATTGGCTCATGATGCTTCCGGCTGTGAAGGAGCCTGTCAGGCCGTCGAAGACACTGCCGAGGAGCAGCCAGCGATAATCAATCGAGCTCGGAAACTGAACGGCCAGAACCGTGATGATCTCGGCAAGGACCCCGCCGACCGACGAAAGCGCCATGAGGCGCGTTCGGCCGTACCGGTCAGACATGCGGCCGAGGCGTGGTGCGACGATGGCACTTAGAACCCCGGTGAGCAGGTTCATTACAAGCATAAAGGTCGCAACACTTCTCTGGACCTCGGGGATTTTGCACTGCGGGTTATCGCTTCCCAACAGCACGGGATTGAAGTCGACATCTGGATTTTGAAGCTTCTTGTCGGCAAAGTACTCCTTGCAGACAAGGTCAAGAATGCTATTTTCAGCCCCGGTGGTCAGCAACGCGAGAAGATGGTGCTACGGGAGCTGCCATGATTGGAAGTGCTTACAGATTCAATCTCGGCACCATGACGCCTCCAAAAGCAAGAGTGAAGATGGCAAAGGGGCCGAGCAGCCAGTAGACCTACACATGCGGTCAGAACTAAGATGCGAATAGTGTTTGATGGTGGCGGATGCGCGCACCGAAGGTCGGCGCCACCACGGCATGCTTTCAAAGTCTTTGTGACCATCCCAACCGCCATCTAAAGCGTCTGCACCATCTTCGCCTGGGTCATCGTAGGCGCCGTTGCCCAGCAAGCGGGTTGTCTCAGTGTCAACCATGGTGGGGTTCGCAGTCGCATACAAAGTCGACTTCGCAGTCGCGTTTCCGCTGGATCGTGTCGCCCTCGTCATGTTGGAAGAATATGCGCACAAACGGGTGCACGCGCGCAGGTCGTGTGGAAAGAGGAGTCTTCCGAGCACCTAAGAAGGCGATTCGAGGTGCAGATGATGCAATCGCGAAGCGGTTCGGCCTTCGGCAGGCGATATCGGCTCGGTTGGAAGCTATCGCATCACAGTCGCAACAGCTTGGAGTGGTTGCGATCGATCGAAGGTAGGGAAGAAATACTAACTGACGGCTTACGGGGCCATGCCTCAAGAAGTAAGATATGTAAGCTCGAGATGGGAGATACGAAACATGGGACAGATGAGGAGGGAGGACAGACTTCCGATGGATTAATAATGGAGCCCAGGGAGCCGAAGCCAACTCCAAGATACCATGGGCTCTTTGGTCTGGAGGTGGAGTCAAATTGCAAGCTACCCAGAACTGATCCAAGCCAAACAAGCAAGTGGGTGCGGACTTTGGCGACTCATCAGACTCCGCCGTTCCGGGAGAGCGGGCGGGTGGGCCCGAATGCCAACAAAGCAATCAACTTGCAAGGAGACGACAACACGAAGCATCAAAGAAGCTGGCAATGATGCAGGGATTTGTGATACGGACCAGCCAGTAACTGCGGGCCATCCGCAGCAAAGACACGCTCTTTGGCGCATTTCACGGCTAGGATTCCAGCATCCCCTGGCACGAATTAGCAGTTGTACAGTTGTGACTGCGCCGCCCCCAGCGAGTCGGGCTGTGACGCCGGCTGCCAGCAAATATGGATGACGCGCTCAACTCCGCTGCTTGAAACAAGTTGGGCGGGTATGATACCTATCTCACAGCTACTAGCCTCTCGTGGGATTTATTAACCCCGAAAAAAGCAATGCACTGTATCCAGATTCGCCGATAAGCGTTGTTGTCACGAGACATTCCGAGAAAGGCAAAGGCTTCATACATGGCAACTGACTGGCTCCATGACGCCGGCGACTGCAAGAGACGGCGTTCGGCAACTTGATCAGACCGTCCCCGCGATCCATCTGCGATACCAAATGCCGATCAACGGTTTTGATTCTGCTAGTTGCCCACCATCTCCCATCGTTAATTCGTCATCATGTTGCATTTTCCTCGTTGTTGAGATGGTTATGCATGATGACGGCCTTCCTGGCTCATTGCAAGCAGAGTTGTTATCTTAGCACCGGGCTTCGACCTGTCAGGTTGTGGCTTGCGACATTGTGAGAGCCTTAGACAAGCCACTGCACACGTGCTGACATAATTAATCCACCGAAATGAATAGGGAGGTTATCCATGACGAGGGAAAGAGTTCCCTACTTTCCTTGCCCAACTCAGATAAACAATAAGATGCAACTCTTGATGAATATTCGACAACATGGTTTGTCTCCAATGGTAGAACCCAAGATTAGATGGTGGTATTTCAGCTCGGTTGCCTTTTCAGGCAAGGCTCGGCCTGTGCAGGTGGGTCCGCGCCAGCTACCATCCAACCAATAGAAGACCGCCAATCCATGACTCAGCAACTCCTGCTCCAAGCTCTTCGTGACGCCTGCAGAGCCTCGCATATTTTCAGGAAGGCGTGTCGTGAAGCCTAGGAAAGGCTTCATCGCATTCATCGCATCCAGCGTCCCGACAGTCTGACTCCAAACCCATCGCCACGATGCCCGTCGTCAAGGGAGGAGTCTGGACCAATATCGAGGATGAAATCCTCAAGGCCTCCGTCTCCAAGTATGGCCTGAATCAATGGGCGCGTGTCTCGTCGCTGCTTGCGCGCAAGACCCCCAAGCAGTGCAAGGCGCGATGGAACGAATGGCTCGACCCCAGCATCAAGAAGATCGAATGGAGCAAGGACGAAGATGAGAAACTTTTGCACCTCGCCAAGATTATGCCCACCCAGTGGCGCACCATCGCTCCCATTGTTGGCCGAACCGCGAACCAGTGTCTCGAGCGATACCAGAAACTCCTCGACGAGGCCGAGGCGCGAGAATCTTCCGATCTTGGCCTCGCCGGCCCCGACGGCGGAGAGACACAGGCGCCTAGCGCTGATGATGTGAGAAGGCTACGCCCCGGCGAGCTCGACCCAGACCCTGAGACGAAGCCTGCGCGACCCGACACGATCGATCTCGATGAAGACGAAAAGGAGATGCTGAGCGAGGCTCGTGCCCGCCTGGCGAACACACAGGGAAAGAAGGCGAAGCGAAAGGCACGGGAGCGGCAGCAAGAGGAGTCGCGCCGTCTCGCTGCTCTCCAAAAGCGGAGAGAGCTCAAGACTGCTGGCATCAATGTCAAGGTCACAACGCGGAAGAAGGGAGAGATGGATTACAATGCAGACATCCCTTTTGAGAAGAAGGCGTTGACTGGATTCTACGACACCTCCGAGGAGTTGGCAACAAACGAGCAACAGCGCCAAGCTTTCGATCCTCGCAAGCAGCAGCTCGCCGCCAACAAGCGCAAGGGCGACGAGGATGAGGAGAACAACCGGAAGCGACGAAAGAATGACAAGGACGGCGCATCGGAATCCCACAAGGCTGCGCTGAAGGCCGGTCAGCTACAGAAGATCCGCGAGGCTGAGCAGAGCAGCAAGAGACGCGGCTTGGTCCTGCCAGCGCCACAGGTTAGCGAGGGAGAGCTTGAAGATATTGTCAAGATGGGTAAGATGGGAGAGGCCGCCAATATCCGAGCTAGGGAGAGCGAGAACGATGCCACCCGGGGACTTGTGAGCACCTACTCGACCCTCAACTCGAATGCTCCCATCCGAACACCGAAAGCGCCCGAACAAGACGATCACATCGCCAACGAGATTCGCAACATCAGGGCGCTGAACGATACTCAGTCGGCCTTGTTGGGTGGCGAAAACACTCCCCTTCACCAGGGATCTGCCTCGACCGGCTTCGATGGCATTGCTCCTCGGAAACAGACCATGGCAACACCCAACCCCATGGCCACCCCCTTAAGAGGCGCCAACGGGGCAACACCACGTCAACCCGGACAGACTCCGATGCGGACTCCTCGAGACACATTTGCGCTGAACCAGGACGATGGCATGTCAATGGTCTCAGCCACCCCTAGAGATATCAGGATGCGAGATCTTGCGACGCGAAACCAGCTGCGGTCCGGGCTCTCTTCACTTCCTAAGCCCAAAGATACGGAGTGGGAGTTGGATATCCCCGAGGAGCAGAAGGAGGCTATGCAACTCGAGGATGTGGTTGAGGAGGATGCCGAGGAGCGTGATCGTCGAGAGCGTCAGAGACGTGAAGCCGAGGAAGCCCTCGAGTTTCGACGACGAACCCAAGTGATGCAGCGTGATCTTCCTCGACCAGTACTCGTGGATCTGAACGATTTATTAAAGAAGGCGAGCACATTGACTGACACCGCCGAAGCCCTCATCGCCAGGGAGGCAGCAGCACTGTTAGCTAGTGATGCCATGCAGTACCCCCTGCCTGGCTCGCAAGTTAAGGGCGCGCCGAGAGCTCTGCCCTACTTCGACGACGATAGTCTTGCGCAGGCTCGGCTTCTGATTCTATCGGAAACAAAGCCTATACCCAAGCTAGAAGATATTCAGTCTGCCTTCGACGCCCGCGCAAGCAGCTCCTTACTCCTTGGTCTTGGCTGTTACAATGACGACGAGGAAGAGGAGGGTGTGGCCATGAGGGTTGCGTTTGATGTAAGTCTATTCTCAGATATGGTCTATGGCCTCCGCTCTTCAAGCATACTAACCCTCGAGTAGTCTGTTCAAGAGTCAATCATGGCCTCTGCTGAACAAGGAGTCAAACTCGAGAAGAAGCTCTCCCTACACCTTGGTGGTTACCAGAAGCGACAAAAGATGCTCAAGGACAAGGTGGGAGACGCCTCCGAGGCCCTTGAGAAGGCCCGTGTGGCACTTAGCGGGTTCAAGGCGCTAGCCATCTCAGAAGACGTCGTCATCGAACGACGCTTGACTGCGCTACGAGACGAAGTGAGCTTCGTCAACCGGCGAGAGAGACAGGCGCAAGAGGCATATAGGACGGCCAAGGAGGAGCTGGATGCGCTACTGGCGGACAGCGTGAACGGGTTTCATTAGAGGGTCAAAATGGGATGTACGATTAATTAGGCGCCAACAAAGTATGGGGGGTTACTTGTTATCAAATTGATGCTAATAAGAATCCAGGCTATCGTAGCTAACTTGTTTCGTTGTGGTTTCCCCCCTAACCATTACCTTTTTATGCGAAGTTTTATTATAGAGGCTACTGATTTAAGGGATATAGCACATCTATCTCTTGCGAACACCGAGACGGGGCAGCTTTATCGGCAGGGTCAACAGCACCGAGATGGAGGCAAAGAAGACACAGGTGATGAAGGTCATCCGCAGTGCGGACTCGTAACTGAGGACGACCTGCTCCTGATAAGGGGCCTCCAGCTTCAAGACCTCCTCGACAGAGCTGCGAACGCGGCGGATGATTTCGTCACGCTCTTCGCCCTGGACATTCTTGTGGAGGTAGTGCAGCAGGGCGTTCTGCACCACCAGGCTGCTGCTAGCGACACCGAGGACCTGGCCCAGGCTGCGCCACAGCATGAGGGTGCTGGTGATGACGGCCTGCTCGCTCTGGGCGGACGCGGCAAGGATGGCCAAGAAGGTACCGGGGAACTGGAAGCCCTGGCCGATGGACGAGGGGAGCAGGATCAGCAGATAGAGCTGCTTGGGGAGATCACGACGCAGACAGGAGAGGCAGACAGTGCCGATGAGGAGGCCGATGGAGCCGGTCAGGACGGGCCACTTGAGGCGCCGGGTATAGTTCACTGCGAAGCCGACCATAGTACCCGTTAGAGAGGAGGCGATGGTAGGGATAACGAGGCGGAGGCCGGACGAGGTAGCCGAGGTGAGGAGGACGGCCTGGAAGTAGAGCGGACTATTGGTTTGCCCTTGTTAGTCACTGCGAAACGTACTATGACCGCACGTAGAAAGAAGCAAGGGATCAAATATATCAATAATAACCCACATGTTGAAGAGGATCGAGTTGGCCAGCAGCGACGCGATGAAGTTGCTGAAGATGAGGTTGGCGCGGGGGCTGTGGCGGATCAGATACAGCGGCATGATGGGCTTGTGGACCCAGGACTCGACCCAGAAGAAGAGCGGGAACACGACGGCGAAGATGACGAGCGAAGCAATGACGAACGGATGCGACCCTGGTTTAGAAAGTGGTCAGTTTCGAGAGTCCAAGGCGTCGTGATTGGTTCGGTGGGCTTACATGGCAAGACGTTGCCTCCAAAGTTCTAGTTGTTGGGACATGGTTAGCACGGACATTCTACTTGTATACAACCTCACCTCCAGAACTAGTTGTCTTTCTGTTGAAATGTCCATTTGCGTCTCCTCTGTTGAAAACTCACCAATCCTAGAATCACAAATGTAATGGACGTCGTCAGCAGCAGCGAGCCCTTGGCGTCAAACTCCTTGAGCGCCTGCCACACGCTCTTGCGCTCGCCCTGGATGCCCAGGTCGTCCGGGATGGCCACCATGGAGATAGCCATGCAGAGCAGCAGCGGCGGCACCTGGATGCCAAACTCCCAGCGCCAGCCGAAGAAGTCAGCCATGGCTCCGCCGGTCGCGGCGCCGAGGGCCGAGCCGACGCCGTAGTTGGCATTCATGAGGGACTGGTACGTGCCGCGGTCCCTAGAAGTCTATTAGAGCACATTCGTATGTATAGGCGTGTGTCTGTATAAGTAAACTCACTCGATGGGGACAAGATCACTAATGATAATGCTTCCCAGTGTCATAACGCCGCCAGCGCCGAGTCCACAGGCGGCTCGGGCGAGGATGAAGCTCTCGATACTGCCTGCCAGCCCGCACCAGGCCGTGGCCAGCACCAGGACACCCAGGCAGCCGACGAAGAGCGGCTTGCGGCCAATGGCGTCGGACAGGCGGCCGAGCAGAGGCTGGAAGGCCGACGAGGTGAGCAGGAAGGCCGTCGACAGCCACGAGGCCGAGTTGGACGCGTGGAAGTAGGACGTGATGACGGGGTGCGACGACGCCATTATGGTGCCGTCAAAGACAGCGATGAAGTAGGCCATGAGGATCTGCGAGAAGATGAACCAGAACCGAGTCACCGACGTGTTGTTGAGGAATGGCGACGCCCCTATCGTCGTCGCCGAGGCCTCTGAACGCGCCTTGGACGGTGCGCGCGACCGACGCAACAGCGGAGACTCTTCGTTCGGTCCGCCATCGTCATCCAGCGAGAACGAGCTATCGTCGCCTTCGTCCTCGTCCTCCTCGTCGACGGCTTCTTCGTCTTCTTTTCGAGGGTTAGGGTTACAGCTGGAGGCGTGCAGCATCGAGTTCTCAAACGACTCAGGCTGTAGGAAATTGCCGCTAGTTGTCAGCGACTTGGAAAGGGCCTCGAATTCGGCGGCATCAATGACAGTAACGTCGTCGTCGTCGTCGTCGTTATCGCGGCGCCTCCTCCGGCGATGAGTCGGCACCGGTACCGGCCCGGCGATGCTGCCCGGCACCGCAAGCGAAGCGCTTGTGACCGTCGCCGCGTGGGGGTTGCTTGAGCGCCCGGGACGCTCGTCTGTCGTAGACGAAGCCATGTTCTCTTTTCTTGCGGGACACAAATCAAGACTACCCGATATGAAATGGGTTCGTTAGGAAGGCAGAACAGGTTCGTCAGCATGCAAACAAGGAACGAGAGGGCCTAGCGGGTTTATTAATACAGCGGGAGGAGGAACTGGTGGATCTGGCCGGGGGGTTGTCGTGATCGCAGACTTTTCTTCTCGGGGAGGCTTGCGTCGTGCAGTAGCTTTGCCTATCCGCCCCGCATTCAGAATAATACCGGCGCGTTCTTCGGCCACTCAGGGTCCTCATGATATGAGTCTTTGACATGTCGTGCAGCCGGTGAGTGACTCAACTCTGGTCTTGCCATTGGTCTCGCAGACCGTGTTCGGGAAGGATTGCACTCATCAACGAGAGTTGTTTGTACTCGTTGTGTTCATTGTGCTTGCTTTGCCCATTGAGACAGACAGAACCCCACCCCCATCTATGGGATAAAGCTTTTACCGCATACCGTACCTCTATAAATTCTAGATTCCCTGGTATCATTTCTTATGTCCCTCCTTATACTCCTTGATGATATAGGTAGCAAGGTGAGTATCCGTAAACCAACAAGTGAAGGAACGAGGGTGAGTCAACAGCCCATGCAATGGTACAGTTGCCTCCCACCCTCCTTGCCTCCCTCACAGGCCACACGGTCAAGAGTCAAGCTGCAACCGGTCCGGCAGCGATCGACGATGAGGAAAAATGTGCACGTGAGCAATAATAAGCAACGGCGAATTCGGATCTTGAAGGATCTTGAGGGTTGTCAGAGGCGTGGGGAATCCCCGATATCAGGAGCTAATAACCGATGCGTCAACTGACGCACGCTGCCGCTGCACGCTGCACAAACTGATGCACTGTCGCACTGATCAACGAACGGCTGCACTGGGCAACTACTTCACGTTCTAGGCACTTGAACGCCATACGCAGTACCAGTACTCCACTATGTCAGCCCCTAACGGCACAACCTCCACGTCGCTATGGCCTTACCGCTAGAGACCTTATCCCATCGGCCCCAGTCCGGGGCTAGTCCTTGCAGGTTACGGCGGCCCGGACAGTCCCTGAACCCCCTCCAAAGCCCAGGCCTAGTCCCCTACCGGCACTGCAAGCGCTGCTCTTCTTTGATCCATCATCATAACTTCAACCAGTCATTTTGCCTCTTTTGCCTCCCTTCCATTTGCCCCTGGCACCTCGACGCCATCCACAAGAGCCTCCATCCAACCCACCCCATCCAACTCCATCAATCCATCCAACTCTATCGACTCCATCTCTGGCTCGGTTCTTGTCGGCTCCCGCTGTAATCGTCATCTCTCCCACTCCTTGCGACTCAGCTGAAGTCCATATCCCACTCTATCGGTAGCAACCTAGGTACCTACCTAGTCATTCACGCCCTGCGCTCCACGTTTTGGTGATCAATCATCGGCATCATCATATTCGCCTCGTTCCCTGCAATCATCCCCATCCCCTCCGCTCCCAGCTTCCATCGCCATCCTCGTCGCCATGGACGAGAAACGAGCCCTGTCGCCCCCGCGAGCCCTTCGCCGCAACCGCCCTGTCGCAACAGTCGTATTCTGCCTCGTCGTCCTCTATACTTTCTGGCAATTCCACCCCATCGCAACTCCTCCCATTGCAAACTTCCATCCGGGTGGCGCCTCCGCTCTCGGCGATATCGTCGATATCCACGAGTCTACCAACCTCGTTCCCCTAGAAGCGCACATCATCAGCAAATGCCCCGACACAAAAGTGGCCACTCCCTCCCTTCTGCCGCCTCTCAACGCCCCCGCTGACCTCGTGCGTCTCTAGCATGCTTTACGGCAACTACTTCTGCCCGTCATGCAGCGCGTGCACAATAGGGTCAACTTCACCCTCTCCTTCATCGGCCAGTACGTTCTGCCCCAACACACGACACATCTCAGATCGACGGCTTTGTTACTATGCTAAAACACTCTACTATCCAGTCCAACCGCCAACGACGGCGTGGAATGCAAGCACGGCCCTGAAGAGTGCATGGGAAACATCATCGAACTTTGCGCCCGCGAGCTCTACCCCGACCCCAAGATCAGCCTCGGTTTCGTCATGTGCCTGACGCGCGACTACGAGGAGATCCCCAGCCGCGCTCTGATCGAAGACTGCGCCCTTGAGCACGCCATCGACTTCCAGGCGCTGAACGACTGTGCCACTAAGGACGATGGTGCCTATGGCGTTGGTCTTCTTCGTAGTAGCATCCAAAGGACTGCTGAGGTATGCTTCTTAGAGTGATGTAATCTTGGGAAATAGGGTATATTGTGCAAAAGAGAGGAACCATGCGCTGATCATATCATCCCAGGCCGGTGTTACCAAGAGTTGTACCATCCGTCTCAACAACGAAATCTACTGCATCCGCGACGACGAACAGTGGATTGACTGCCCTAATGGCGCAGGTGTCAACGACCTCATCATCGCTATTGAGAAGCTCCGTCGCGCTTGAGTGGCTCAAAAATCTCTGTCCAAAGTTCGCTCGCCTCTCCTAGCGTATAGCTCATCGAGATGCTGTCCATGCCGGCTTCGTCGGTTCCAGCCATGACCCCAAGCGTTTCAATGATGCTCTCTAGCCCGACGGCCTTACCCGTCGCCTGCGTTGACCCGGCCTCAAGCGCAACGTGCACAATATGGACGTGGAAATGGTAGTACGTCGGCTGGTAATGCACATACAGCTTGAGCTGATCAGCCTCGATGGATGGGTACGTCTCAACCGCGGCTGCGATGAGTTTGGCCTTCATGTGCTGCAACCAAGGGATGTGCTTCTTGCGAAGGTCTCGCAACGACCAGATGTCCCGCCGCTCGACAAGCGCCAGCAGGTGCAGGGCGTCGAGCGTCTTGCGGTCCCAGTTCAGATCGGGCAGAAGAAGGAAGCCCTCGTCGCCCGCTTCACCAAGCTTGGTCCTGTAAATAACGTCTTCCACTTCTTTCTTGCCTTCGATAATGTTGAATGCCCAATTGAGCCGTCCCTGCTCTCGCTTTTCGAGCATATATGGCCGGATTTTGTCCTTGTAAATCTCGGGCGTCTCTATCACGAACCGCACTCCCTGCTTGCTGTATTTCTTGGTGTGCGTTTCCGTGCACGGGTAAATTAGGTTGATCTTGAGGTCCGCCAGGAAGTCATCGCCCGTCTCTGTCCCCTTCTCCACGCCGCCGCTGCGTCCCATGTACCAGTGATAGATGTCATTCGCGCCCAGGTTCTGCAGACGGGCCAGCGTCGCCGGTACGTCGGCCAAGTGTTCGGGCTTGCTCGGAAACGGGGCTCGCTCGAGGATGAGCAGCGCGGGCTGCTCGTCAATGTGTCCGTAGAGCGACGTTCGGCGACCAGCCTGGTCTGTTGGAGCAATACGCGTATCAGTAACTTTTATCCCAGCTCGAGGAAGATGCAGAGCCGGAAAAGGGACGCCACTGCGCGAGACGCAAGGGCGTGAGGTGTGGGACGGCGTATTACCTTGGTTGAGAATGCGGTCGAGCTTGAACTTGGGGACCAAAGCCTCCGCGTTTGCCTTGACGTCGGCCATTGCGCACAGTCCGTGGAATGGATCTGAAACGCAAATGTGCGTGCGTTCGACAAGAATAGTCGGGCACTAGGGCCAGAGGAGGAATTCGTCCTTGTGGCGTCGTGGAATGTTTCCAGAGACAAGAAAGAAGCCGTCGTTGACCCCTCCGATGGCATGGAACACCCCGCGGTGGGGCATGTCGTTCTCCTCTCCGCTGGTCGACACCACAAGTACCTTCCTTATTCACGCCACTTAATTCAAGGAACCAACACTCACCTAGCTAGGACGCGATAGAAATTGAGCATAACAATGGAACAAAGTATGGCGCAATGCAAATCTAAAGACACTTCAGATGTATTTTAACTAAGTTACCAGCAGAGTGTCTTCCCATGACGGTCAAGGGCTCCCTCTATCTATACTGATCCTATCAGAGGATGCCTCTGCTTGGCCTCGAGAGCCTTCCCTCCCTCACTCAGCCACTCCTCCGCCCAAGACCGTCTTGATCTACACGTAATAACTCTTCATTGAACCCCTTTACCTCTACCAAAATCACAATATTACTAGGTCGGCAACCCTCCTCAGCCTCCACAATATTGAAACTCCATGGATGACTGGGTATATAAATTAAACACCTGAAATGAATCGAGGGGCCTTCCGCGCGTCGTGATATTATCAGATTCCCGCCTTATTCGCCTTGCTGATCTTATCGTGCAGCTGAGGCGGCGCAGGTCGGCCCTGGGGAACTAGGGACCACCTCTTTTTTTTTGTCGTGGCGCGATATCTGTCGAATAGATTATGTAAGTCGTCGAAGAAAGAAATAAAGGGCGTTAAGCGTATCGTGCGGATGTAATTCGTGTTGTCATGTCATCGCTGCGGGGGAGTCAGACTACTCCCCCATGCGAGCGGCTGAGATTGACGAGTTGCCGCGGTGTGTGTGACGCGAAATTTGTACGAGGCACTGATGTATATATCAACCAGAAACGCCCAAGACCAAAACTCCATAGCCAATGCGCCAACAACGAATGCCTTCATGGGCCATATTCAAGAGTATAGACGTCGTGACTGTGAGTTAAGGTCATGAGTGAGGGTTGAAACCGTTAGAGCCGGATTCAGTTGATCCGTCACCCTCAATGGTTTTCCTCCAATGCTCAGGGAGGCATACACACACCAATGGGAATGCTTTGATCTCGCCATCGCCAATGGGTGAGCTTTCACGACGTCCAGAAGTGTTGGAAACACCGCTGTCTCGTTGGGCTGCTCGTCGTGCCTCCCAATCTTCGGCTCGCTCATTGAGAATGACACCAGTCGCCCATCCATCGTCCCAAATACCCACAACCTTGAGTATATCTCCACGTCCCAAGCTAAACTCATCGGCAGCACGAGGTTGGTATGCCCACAGAACCGCAACTCGGTCGTTGGGATGGATGTCGTCCGAGGAATAATAATCCTTGAAGAAAGGGAGCTGCTCAGATTGCTGGCTAGTCATCCCTGGCGGAGATGAGAAACCACCAGCACTGGTGGGAGACTGTGGAACGGAGCTTCCTAGTACTGAACCACTCGAGAGGGAGCCATTTCTCCTAGGGTTTGGTATCTTGGCTCGAATGATGCCGGCGCGGTTGTCCGACTCTGGGCTCTCGCCAAACGAGGAGGACGAGGAGGTATTGTGCCCTCTTCGTCGGCTCGGGATGTATCCAACTCCTCCAGTGTTTGATGAATCATCTCGATGGTGAGAGGGTGAATTACCAGAGTGGCCCTCCAAAGCAGACATGCGGGCAATGCGTCCACCTGGAAGCACCTCGTAGCCTTGGGGCGCACCTGGGACAGCCGGTGCTGCTTGAGCCATCACAGGACCCTTCCTAGCAGGAGAGGGCTGGTTGAAAATGCTACCCTTGGGACTAACAGGTCGCGCCTTTCTCCTCCGAATGCAGAAGAACAAGGCAACGGCAAGCAAGGCGATTCCTGCGAGGACTCCAATCACAATACCAGCGATGGCACCGCCTCCTAGACCATTGTCGTTGTCCTTGTTGTCACTGTCGCTGTCGCTATCGTTATCGCTGTTGCTGCCACCGCCACTGGAAGAGCCAGAGTCTGAAGTGGAGGAGGCCGTCGGGGCTGTGAATGTCACGGTCGCAGTGAGTGAGGGCAGTTCGACCCCAACGCAGCGATCCTCTGCATTGGCGTTGTAACAGCAAGTGTCGGTCGAGTTGATCCCTCCTTGGGCGCAGTACGAGCAAAGACCCACGGTACTGTTGCCATAGCCACAGTTGTTTGACTCGTTCTCCATGCCTGTGACACAGGTAGAACTATCGAGTGCACCTTCAGGAAGAGCA
This sequence comes from Dactylonectria alcacerensis, assembly GCA_029931735.1. Classification (NCBI taxonomy): domain Eukaryota; kingdom Fungi; phylum Ascomycota; class Sordariomycetes; order Hypocreales; family Nectriaceae; genus Dactylonectria; species Dactylonectria alcacerensis. The sequence continues at coordinate 1,240,347 of JAPMUZ010000004.1, forward strand.
CAGATTGTGAAATCAGATCTGATCAACCCAAGCAGGTCAGCCCGTGGGTTAGAGCAAAGACTATCATCTGAGGTGACGTAAACCTCGCTCTGAGCGAATTCAGCACAGGTTTCGGCACACAAAGGGCGAGACTGGTCATCCGATAGGCCACAGACGCTGATCGAATTCTGAACGATGGCATTGCACAACACCGTGGTTGTAAATCGAGCGTACATGTCGCTGGAGTTTGTCAGGTCGATGTTTCCGCATCCAAAAACATCTACATATCTAACACTTAGGTGAGTAATCGGGCAGGTAAGGTTGCTACAGCAATAACTTACTTGCTTTCAACATATGTCGTCTTGACATAGGCAGCAATCTGGGTGTCGAAACTTTCTCTGTCAGAAACATAAAGCAGGAATGGGCTATCCGTTTATTAGTATGGAAATATCTCCATATGCTTCCCGCAAAAAGCCGCACAACTCACAAATCGCTAGACGAAGAATTGATCGAAATCGAGGCTGATGCAAACGCAGGGCAACTAGTAGAGCCTTTGAGTGAAATGCAGTTTTCGGCTGCCACGAGTGCTGGTGAGCCAACAAGCAGAGACAGGGCGAGCCTCCTCGCACTGAGCTTGGAGCGTTTCGTTGGTCGAGGGTGATCCATGGCGGGTGGTCGATTCAGCACTTATAACTGCGCGTGGACAGAGATATGACGCGATTTCTGTCCGCAAGCAATAGCAGGCTACAATGAAAGATGTTCACTGCGAGAAACCTCGGTTCATGATCGTCGGATGAAGGATTCTATACGGGGCCTTTCGCGTTGGCTGTCGTCGGGACAGGGTGTCGATGCGCAGACTTCGAAGCGATGAGCAGCGAATATGTTAAGGGATAAGGTCGTCGAATGATAGTCGCGACCAAAGGTTCTGCTGAACGAAAGACTAGAACCGGATGATTCGAAGTTGAGGCAAACTTTGGACGAGCGTCTTGTTTCGGATGCGTCGAGAAAACGAAGGGTGGCAGTTGGCGTTAATTAGGTTTAGGATTAGATGGGTGAAGTGAGCGTCGTGAAGATATAGTGAAAGGAAGGTGGTCCTGGATACCGGCCCTTGAGGACAAGCTTGCTCGCTCGTTCCTGTCGATTGTTGTCGGGCTGTAGGTGCAGTTGAGGAGCCAGCGACGAGACTCAACACTGCCCGGGCACGGATGGGGGAGGGAAAGAGGAAGGGACGAGACTTGGCTCAAGACAGGGTGAAGAGAGGTGAGAAGGGGCGCAAAGCACAGAACAGAGAGCACAGAGCCCAGGAGTCCGGACCAGAGCTTGGTGACCAGGATAGTAGGGGGGTGGTAACACCTAGTAGGGACGGGGGGTGGGTAGCGTGCGACTGGGAAACAGGGTCTTAAGCGATTTGTCGCGAACGAGACGGACGGTTAGAGGTCCAGCATAAGACGTGTCGGCGCGTGGGAAGGAGAGTAGGGCCCGGCAGAGCACCTATGCGTGGAGCGTCGGGGCAGAGTTGCAGAGTTGTAAGAGAGGAGAGTCCAGGATTATGCGAGGGCACAAGATGTAGAAAGTGGGAGACAGTGGTGTCGGCAACTGGTGTTTGGGCCAAATGCGAATGCGCCAGAAGGACCGCACCCAGAAGGAAATAGCGATTGCTGAGGTGTGCCTGCCCGCATTAGGCCCCAAATAGGATAGGCAGGTCCTGTTCACAACGAGACAACGAGACAACGGCGCTGCTACTGCGACAAGTCCTCCGGACTGGTTTTGTGCCCATTTTGCACCCAATACTGCACTCATCTCGACTGAAGATGGTACCTTACCTTGCCCGTCTGCGGGTCCATCTGGGGCGTTTTAATTTTGGGTAACAGGGGAGTGCGGATGCGGACTAGGGGTATCCTTGGCGCCTCCAACACCAAAGCCTAGCGCCGAGAATGGTGCCGTCATCACTAGCGGAAGCTCTCTGATGGCGCTCATGGCACAATGTTACGAATGCAGCAACCACTAATGATAGGCAAGCCCATCAATACCCATTATTGACTATTGATAGGGCAAGACAGCCTCCTGAGACAGGCGACTACAACAACCGCCGCCGGGGAACAGCGAAGATCCGAGTTGGCGGCAGTGTCCATCCCGTCAAGTGGTAATTAGGGCATCCATGTAGCGGTAGGGCATCCTCCCATCGGTAGGGTGCCATCCAAGACATCCACGTTTCCCTCCACGCTCTCTCTAACCTATCCCTTGCGACGCACCGCCTCGTACGGGTGACTTGGATGCATCCGACCTGTCAAGAAACTCAGACCTACCACCAATTGCCTCACGAGTCACTGGCCCCAATCATGTCGCACACAGCGGGATGTTCCTGCAGGTCATCCCCTCTCCCTACCTCCGAGAGGGCCTCTCGACACCCTCACATCGCATTAAGTCCCTCCTTACATGGCCTCGACTCTGACCCGATCATCCTCCACATGCGCCCGCGCGGGTGCTATTCCATTTCCACAACACCATCTTGTACAGTACCCACGTGAACTAGATTGTCTACCCAGGTACCAACTTACTCGTACCTCTTCTGCTGCTTCACTCTTGGCTCAGTCATTCGCATCCCGAGATGGCTTTGCCCGCACGACCGCGAGTCAACCAACACTCCAACACCTGACCAAGGAACCGTCTAGGTCTAACAGTCTCTGCTTTTGAGCTGCGCATCAGCCCGAAAAAGAAAAATGGCCGCTGGACGCTACTCTGGGTCGTTTTAGCGTACGCGCCGGTCATCTCGGCTGCTCGTCGTCTGTGCGCCTTCCAGATTCATGAGCAAATCAGTCAGCCATCTGCGACAAACCCGAACTGCCAACCCTTTATTGCCAGCAAAGCACCAGCTTCCACCACTAATAATCACCCATTGGAGGCTTGGAAGAAGACAATCGGCTGAGACCTTACTCGAGCTCCAGCTGAGCCTCTGATCCTACTAGCCGGGTCACCAGAACGCCTCAACGAAAGGTGGCTTGGTCTCTTCTTCACCCATACTTCTCATCGCCATAATCTCGTCCGGTCTTTCACCTTCCCTACGCTCGTCCGCAGCGCGTCACCTACACGCGGCGGTAGCATCTCTCCGCCCCGCCAGCCCCTCCAACCCCAAAGCAGTAGGTAGTTACTTGCTTCTTCGTCCGAAGCACACCGTCCGGCAAACCGCTGGCTGAAACTGACCATGGATACCTTGTCACCGCTGTGCAGTGTTGCATTAAAGCCCCAGCAAACCCACGAACGCTCGCATGTTTCTTAAGGAACAGATCAAGGCTCCTTGCACTAGTGGGGGCATTGGAGGGAAACGCGGCCTAGCCATCCCATTGGTCCGTCTCTGAAATCGCCGACGCGCGCCTGGGAGATGACGGTTCAATGGTTGAAGACACAACACATCCGACGGCGTATGATAACGAGACACTGCTGCCGGCGATAATCCCTCACTTTCTATTTATGTGGTAGTAGCAAACAAATAAGCGTTTGTGTCTCGCCTACGTCCGGACCGCTTGAGGTTGTCGCCATCGAGTTATGTGGGGGTTTTGTTCAATCATGGTCGTCGCAAGTTCGCGCGACTGGTTCACACAACGAAAGAGGAAGCCCTACGAGGTACACACAAAGAACAAGCCCTAACACTGAATAGTTGATCATTATTACAGCCACAAATCCTCGCATCTTCCCCGAAGTTTATGCACACATAACATTCATGCGCACGAAAATAACCGCGACTCAATGCACGCGGAGAAACAAGGTTATTCAATTCCCCATCTAGACCGAGTAATTTCCCATCCTCCACCGGTCCCCTGCTCAACCGACCAGGTGCTCGTTTCAAAGTGAGCTAGGTAAAAGTCGACTGAACAGGGTTTATCCAGTCCCGGACTGAAGTACAACGTATGCGGGCTTGCAACAAGCTCGTATCAGCAGAGTCATCCGTCGTCAAACCAAGCGATGCTTGATCGGAGCATTTCACAGCGTCAATGGCGAACCATTATGGGGGCGACAGTCGAGAGACGCCGCGCGGATCCTGGCAATCAGGGTGAATATGGTCGAGGGCCGGGTGATACGGCGTGGCATGAACTCGGACTATTCGTGATCGCCAGAATAGGAGAGGCTGGTACGCCATTCATCATGGCATTGTGTGCACAATCACAAATAAACGACGGCGGCCGGGTCGGGCCTCAGCCGGAGCTTCAACGGGTGGGGCCGCCTCCGGTCTAAGCTCCGCATACCTACCCAATCCATCCGACCGCTTGCCAATATCGAAGACTCAAGTGCTGCTATCCCAGGCTGAAAACTGGACATCACTCTCAAGAAGAGAGGAAAGAACGGCATGTCGATTTCCACTGTTCACATTAAGCTAACGCCATGCGCTTCTTACAAACGTCATGTACCCATGCTAACTGCACCAAGCATACCCTATGCACCCAGACTCAGAGGCGCTGCTTCCCGATCCCCTAAAGGAGAATGAGACTATGTAGCCCTCGGCGTCTATAGCTCATTCTTAATCATGAGTGGCCCGCGATATGCAATCTCCTTGGTGCCTATGGCCATTGATTCATGACACCTGAGCACGCTGACAGCCCATGGGTAAGGACGGAGCCCTGGGAGGTTCGGCTGCCCACCTAGTGTGATTTTATCTTCAGGCTCAGACGTCATTTGTTAGTGAGTGGGACATTCGGTTTGCGTGATAGCTCACTCGAGATCCATTCTGACACCATTCATATATGTTGCCAGGTCGTGGTCGCTCACAAACACATCGTGATTGCGTCTCAAACCTCAAACACATATTAGTAGCTCTATACAACTATGCCCATTGAAATCATTACATGGAATACAGTTAGATGTTTTCGGCTCCTTACTAGACGGTTTGGAAGTGCTCTTTAGAAGCATATCTCTCCATATCTAGTTTTTTTGGGGGGATATATGTTGCATAGAAACTAACATCCACCAGCATTGGGATGATAGGCCCATCGGCCAGCTTTCTTGCTTTTATCATCATGGTATTTATTACTCTGTGTGATAACAAGAGCATTCCTGATAGCGTTGGATGAGAATCCGCACGGTAGATATTTGAAGTCGCCGTGAACAGCACCTCACACTTGACTTTCCGATTGCTAACTGGTCAAACTTGCGGCATAGGGCATTTACAGATCTAGATCTTAGGCATATTCTGCCACAAATCAATCAGCTTCCCTGTGGAGCTGACTTCATGTTAAGTAGGTCATTATTGGTCAACATTGGTCAAACACGCCCGCCTTTGCTGGCAGACGTCCCGCGCTTCACATGCCCTCAAGTTTTGAGAATGGGGATAAGTTTCCTCTTCTCGTAAATCAGCGCCTTATAATCTAGCATCTGGAATTGGAAGTGCGCTGCTGACAGTCCTTGTTGTGATATAAAACTCAACGCTGTCGCAAATTGTAAATCGCAAATCGCTCTACATTCAGGGCAGTCCGTTACAAAAACTGCGTTTAGAAATAATTTATATGTCATACTCCGAGGAATATTCACCTGGGCAAGGCTCTATGGCATCAAAGATATGCTTCCAGGAAGTTGCAAGTGCCCTGTGTTGGTACCGGTTTTAGGAGTAGACGAATGCAATTATGAAAACTACCCTATACTATGGCATTGACAGAATATTTCTTCTGCCAACGAAATCTGAAGGGCTGCAAGCACTCTGACAACAGGTTATACTGTCCGCTCTTGAGTGGCAGAAATTAGTACCACAATGTCGGTTTCTATGTAAGGGCGAGGGATGGTCCCGACGCTGCATACCGTAGGGGGTGTTGGGTCAATCGGGGTTCAAGTCATTGTTCAGCCTGCCCAGATGAAATATTAGAGAGGAAGCCTTTGAAATAGTCGCCTAGATGATCTCGGCCTTGTTTCTCTTTCTGGAGCGGTTGGTAAATCCGATTGGGAGCAGGTGGCTGAGACCACTTTCGCGCTCATTCAGTAAATGTCAGGGCGATGATGGCTCTCATGCATTAGTCGAACACTGACTTAGTTGTCACCTACTACCACAGTACATTGATAACTCCCCACCAGGGAGATTGTGATTGCCCAGCAAGAATTACTAAATGATAGTTAGGGCCGCTAATTGAAGCCACGTTTTGAGATATAGCAAGCCGTTACGGATCTAGTGGCACCGAAGAACATATGAACGGCGTTGTCTGGCATGAATTTCAGAGGTGATGAGCCATTGAGCTTGCAAGAGACATGCTTTCAATCGCTGAGATCTTCATAAGTTTATGGGCCTGAAGAATTTGTCCTTGCACAAGCTGGTTGCTAAGTTATTTTTTACCTCTTCTATCTGAGTATGGAGACACCACGGATGTGCACAGTTTGTGGGTTTGGGGAGTCTTCCAAGTGCCATCAAAACAGTCTCTTTTACTAGACGCCGTGGTTAAGCTGCGCGAGGCCGACCTAGAGCTGGCTGCATCCACTGAAGCCGCCTAGCCCTCGACTTTACACATGATCATCCGCACCTGAGGTCTTCCTGACTGTAGTCGTTTATTATCGTAGGTCGTTATAGTATTGAGTGAAGTCTAGCATCCCTTGCAAATGTTGAAGCCTTGGGACGGCGAGGCTGGGGTAATGTTAGACCTCGAGGGCTATGAGTGACACCTAAGTTGCAGCGCTGGAGTACACGAGGCCCGCTTCTGTGGGCTGGAAGCTTCAGGGTCGTAACCATTGAAAAAGACAACTAAAATTCTATCACACCCTATTTGCCCGATATGATTGCTGTCTAGTTCGGTTCATGCAGCATGGACCAGTTTGGTGGGCCGAGGTTCGACCCCTCCCAAGATGGAGTCGCTCTTCAAGGGGCCGAGCGTCCGGATAGAGTCCCCCCAAAGGTTGGCCCATTTTCTTTCGACTAGGTTGAAATCTAAGTACCAACATCACAAGTACACAACAATTTTCCATGATGTCCGAGAGCCAGTCAACCAAGCTCTTCGCGCCGTTGAACGTCGGCGCGCTGGATCTCCAGCATCGGGTTGTCATGGCGCCATTAACTCGGAATCGTGCCAATGCGGAGACAGCAGTCCCAGCGGACTTTACAGTCGACTACTATGCCCAGCGTGCCTCGCGTAAGTTATGTAGCTCTCGCGATGCGTTCGAGATATTTACCGTAATGGAAACGCGAATCCTAACTGTGAGAAAAATTAGCTGGCGGCTTGCTCATCTCTGAAGGCACGTTCATTGCGGAGGAGGCTGGTGGTTACAAACATGTCCCAGGTGAGTAACTTGAGAACAGAACCCAGAAGATTAGATTGACTCACTCTGAGATTATCTAACCAAAAGGAATCTATTCCTCCGATCAAATCAAGGCTTGGAAGCCCATCACCGATGCCGTTCACACCAAAGGCGGGCACATCTTCTGCCAACTTTGGGCTCTAGGGTACGTCTTGAACCGCCGAATTTTCTCGAATCGCTCCAACATGGTCTCTGCAATGCCTAGTCCGTCCTGACAAGGGAAATCTAGCCGAGTTGCCGACTCGAACATGGTGCCGATTGTATGGAGCGCTGGATCGAAACCATTCCTGTCAAAGGCTCCCCATCCGATTCGAAGCGACGACTCTTCGCTCGTCAAGTTGACGGTAATGAAAGTGGCTGACATTGATCGCTTTGTTGGCCATTATCGACAAGCAGCATTGAATGCAATCGAAGCTGGATTTGATGGAGTAGAGATTCATGGGGCCAATGGTTACGTGAGTGTAATATCTATAAAGGATTGTTGCAGTGTGTAAACTGATGTGAGATGATACCCAGCTTATTGACCAGTTTGTGAGTCGTTTGCACTGGCGAGATACAGCAACGAGAAACTAAATTGTTATAGCTTCACAGTGCGTCAAATGACCGGACAGATTCATATGGTGGCAGCATCGAGAACCGCTTGCGTTTCCCACTCAGAGTGTTGAACGCCGTTTGCGATGCCATTGGTCCTGAACGCGTTGGCATCCGGATGTCACCATTTTCTTTCTTCCAGGGAATGTGGGAAGACAACCCTAATGCCCTCTTCGTTCCCTGGGCGGAGACCATCATTAAGGCTCAGCCCTCTCTCGCATTTATACACGCCGTCGGTCCCCGAGCTATAGGGTCGCGGGACACTCCGGAGCACTTGCAGAGGTCGGATGACTGCCTTGACGTGATACGGGATGTCACCACCAAGGCCGGAGTCAAGCTCATCGTTGCGGGTGGTTTCCTTCCAGAGACCGCCATTCAGCATGCGAGCAAAACTGATGATCTTGTTGCTTTTGGGAGATACTTCATTTGTACGTGTGCTCCATGCATGGTGACCGTTGTTTGGGCTGGTGGACTGACTTGTGATAGCGAACCCCGACCTTCCAGCTAGGATCGAGAATGGGTGGCCGCTTCGAAAGTATGACCGCACGACATTCTACACGCAAACTAGAGAAGGATACACCGAGTATGTGATGACCAGCGTGATTTTGTTTGAGAATTACATACTGACCGGGCGACAGCCTTTCTGCTTACAACGCGAGACTTTGAGAGACTAAGATTTGAGACTATATAGACTCGATATTCTGCAAATAGACTTGTTTCTTTCGTTCTTTGCCTCTTCTTCTTCGCTTCTTTTCCCTTTTGTAAGGAATGGAAGTCTCGAAGGTTCTGCAAGCCACAACTGTCCACGAAGGCCAATACGTTTGGGAATGCTATCATCTCCCCAGAAAGACGCCGAAAAAAACCTTAAGTGCACAAACATGAGCTCACGTGCAGTTTTGCACCAGAACGGTGACATAAAAGCGGACTAATTATGTCAGTCATGGACTCTGCTAATCGAGCAGTCAGAGTTTGCTAAATGACCACAAGGGTGACTTGATTTCAAGATATAAAACAGCGTGGGGCACGGCTCAACTTTTGGGTGCCGCCCCTGATGATTGGTGCAATCCGCAGCATCAAACTCTTTGCGTCATACAATAGGACTGAGAGGCCTAATACTTGTCCGAGGGAAGTCACTGCCTGACGGGTGGTGGTCTATTTCTCACCAGCTGCCTGAGGATCGAGCTCAACCACCTGAATGTTCGACGGAACAGCTGCTACTACCCCAAACATTCGCAGAATCACCCACAAGTTCAGACTCGACACTCACCCGGCCGCTTCTCTCCAATCGCCGTCCATTATCAGCATGGAATTCTTCAGGAAGACCTTCTCGGGAATTTTTGGTGCGGCCCGTGTCTCGTTAGACCAAAGTCGGACGGCGTTTTATGCTGCTAATGAAGTTTGGGAGGCAAACCAAATGGCGATGGCCGTAACAAACTGGACGACATTCCAGACGAAGCCTCGTTGGAACAGCACTGGCAGGAAGAGAACGAAGAAGAAGAGAAAACAGAGAGCTGCGGGGCGGGGAAATCCACACGAGAGTAGCCATCAATCTATGATATTGAGAGGCACACCTGCGTCACTCTTCATTCAGACACACGACGCTGCTTTGGCCGAGGCTTCCTTGGCCTGCAGCATGCCCGAGTCACCGTCAGAACTCATCCTTTGGGTGGACGGCTCGGTAGGGCCGTTTGGGGATGCTAGTTTCGCTGGCTACGCCTCGGTGTTCAAGCGAGCCGGAAGCTGGGTTCGGATGGTCAGTCGCAGGGTGGCACCAAGGCAAGGCAGCAATAGTACAGAACTTCGGGCCATTGAACTTGGGCTCAACTTCGCCTTGCAGGTGGCTACGGGCGTAAACATGGGGGCCGGCAAACTGCGAGTGGTGAAGGTATTCACCGACTCTCTGTGTTCAATCCAAGGGCTCGTCGAGCTGCAAGTTTTATTCTTTCATGGCAAGATGCCCCGTCAGAGGTTTAAGAAAAGACCCGAATTTTTCGAATTGCTTCAAATCGTGGCGCAGATGACGCGAAGTCTGGAGCAAGCCGGCGTGCGGGCCGAGCTGCACTGGGTGCCGCGAAACAGGGTCGAGGGCAATATAGTGGCAGACAAGGTCGCGGGAGTGGCCAGACTTTCCGAGAGCCTGACATCGAGTGATCTGGTGCAGCTCGACTGGGATCTCGAAGCTGAAGCGCAAATAGGGAAAGCCGAAACCGTAGGGTATGAGTCAAGATCGTGCATTGGAATTTGCTGTTGTGAGCACGGAACTGACGGGTTTTGCAGAGGACTTCGGCGACGGCTCTTGGTCTCGAACAAGGTCATGGCGGAAACCGTTGGCTTGTATCTTCCCCTGAGAGGTAATGAGCCGGTGTATTATGGGCCTATTTATGAACCAAGCCACCAGGAACCGGGACAGAACCAGGAGCTGTTCCAGACACAGCAGGAAGAGATACTAGCACCAGATACCCACCAGATGCGAGAAGACGAGATGTGAGACGACCACATGGAAGACAACCAGCCGCAAGATAATCGGATGCACAAGAACCAGGGCGCAAAGGATACAGCCGCAAGAGACTCAGATCCAAGAACCCCCAACCCTTGGCGGAGCTAGCACCACAGCTCGGGACCGAGTTGCCAGAAATCGAACCACAGTGAGACCAAAAGCCACGAGGCGATTCAATCGCCCCAGTTGCAATAATGCGGAATGAGAACGGAGCGAGCACATGCTCATTCTCCTGAGCGGAGACATTCTCATGGTGCATAGGAAAAGCAAACGAAAGGTTTGCCCGGAGACCGAGACGGCATTGGCCTTCGACCCTGTTGAAGCGACCTTGAAGTAACTGGACACTCACGGACTTCGGTCTTTTGAAGTCAGCGAGCGACGCACTTATTAATCCATCAGGACTGCAAGCATGACCTTTTCGTACAACGGGCGTCATGCTGGCCCCCCTTCCCTGGCCAGCCCTACACATGCCCAATGACGAACCAGCGGTCTTAATCTCAGATTCACAATGTCCGCGCGTTGGGGTCCTCTACTACGTAGTGCTACGTAGGACCCTGGTCGGCGATCCATTCTCCCGCTACTCGCGTTGACGCGAAGCTCCGACTCTCCGACATTGTGCACCAAACGCACTAAATGCACCAAAACGCATCAACGTCTTATTTCCTAAAACGGCAACGCCCACTCGATGTGATGGGCTCAGGCTTCTCGCTCGCTTGGGCTCTTGGCGCGCGAGGCTCCGACCGCCGATGGATCGGCTCTAACATTGTCAATTGTCCGTTTCCAATGCGCATTGTTGCAGCATGGACTGAAGAAGGGAGATTTTTTTTTGGTGTTATATAGATGGGCCTATTCTGCAGGATCAATGACGATGGCTTTCTTGTTGTTCAGATCCAACTCAACCTTACATCGAGTCCCAAACAGCTCTCCGGAATAGAGGTCTCTTACATCAAGGTCGAAGCTATCACTAGCACCACTAATAAGACCACTGCAACAACACCAACCTGATTATCACCACCGGACTCCTAACACCACCACCACCACCACCACCACCACAACCTTCCTTCCAGTCTCCAACTAGCACACCATCGCCATGTCGTCACAATCAGGACAGGCCCAATCAGTGAGTTTCCTCCTCACCAACTACAACTACAACTACATCAGCATCAGTCAACTAACACACTCCTCCTGCAGGGCCCTCCGTATCTTCCCACGACCGCCGGTCTCGGTGGCCGCCCGACCCCATCCGTCGATGATCCCATCAGCGGCGTCCTGCTGGCTTTATTCGTCGCCGGCGCCATCCTGAACATGACAATCTTCCAGCTCAACAAGCGCCGCAGCCACAAGTTCCTCCTCTCTGGCCTCCTTTTCGGCTTCTGCATGGCCCGTATCAGCGCCAACGTCCTGCGCATCGCTTGGGCCTCGTACCCAAATAACGCCAGACTCGCCATCGCCGCGCAGGTCTTTGTCAACGCCGGCGTCGTTCTCCTTTTCGTCGTCAACCTCATCTTTGCCCAGCGCATCCTCCGTGCCTACCATCCGCACATCGGCTGGAGCAAGCCTGCCACCTTCTTCTTCCGATTCTTGTTCTTCAGCGTCGTGGCCAACCTCATCATGGTCATTGTCGCCGTTGTCTACAGCTTCTATACTCTCGACCCGACCACCCGCTTGCAGCTCCGCAAGATCCAGCTCACTGCCGTCACTTACCTAGCGATCCTGGCCTTTCTGCCCCTGCCAATCACTGGTATCAGCATCCTGCTCCCTCGCAAGGCTCCCATGGACAAGTTCGGCCAAGGTCGCATGCGCACCAAGATCGGCCTGCTCGTCTTCACCGCGAGTCTCCTCACTCTGGGCGCTGCTTTCCGAGCTGGCGTTGCTTACCAGATCCGCCCTATCACCAACCCAGCTTGGTACCACCACAAGGCCTGTTTCTACGTCTTCAACTATGTCATCGAGCTCATCGTCGTCTACTCCTATGCGCTGTCCCGCTTCGACCGTCGCTTTCACATCCCCAATGGCAGCAGTGGCCCCGGTGCCTACTCCAGCGACTCTACCGTCTCCGACGACCGCATCTACCGCGTCAACACCGAGTCTGAGGTTTTTGGCAACGACGAGCGACCTCGACCTCACCAAGAGCACCAAAAGGAAGAGCACATGAGCGAGTCTGTCTAATTGCACGACTGACCGCATCCGCACAACGGCACAACTCTGCCAACTGTTTTTTTATCGTCAAGAGGAATTCGAGGTTTAGCTGGACATGTATAATAGGAATGCTTGCGGGAAAGCTGCTGCTCTTGACTCAGACTGTGTCAAAAATAGGAGGAAACCAAGGTAGATGGATGGATGACTTATGAAATAACCTAATCGGATGATCTCACGGTTGTCGTACGCAAATAGACTGTATATTCAATCACAACTCTGAAACACAATTGAGTACCCTTGAAAATCTTGTCAGAGATAGAAGTGAGATGGGAATCAACAGCCTCGAGGTAATTGTCGCGTGCTTGAGCAACACCTGGCTGAGGTAAAATATTTCCCAACTGTTCAAATCGACGTGAAACTGAAGACTTAAGATAGTATCCACTTACAGGTAACTAGAAGTCAAGATTCGTTGGGCAGGGAATATGGAAAAAAACACAAGGGGGTCGTTGGTAATACACAGCTTCATTTCATGCGACACTATTCTTTCTTTCTCTTGTAGCGTGGAATCGATAAGGCGTATCTAAGCAATCGTAGGGGCAAGGCCTTCTGCTCATGCATGCCGATGGGAAAAAGAAAGAACCCCCCTCCTCCAGCCAGGGATGATGTGCGCCTGAGAACGTCTCACCCGGATTTTCGCCTATGTCTTATTCCCACAACGTTTGATGACTCGCCACAAGCGATGATGCAGATTCGTACATCCTGCAACTGGGACTTTGTCGTCTGGGAGGGATTTTTGCGTAAAATTGTACAAGAACAAGCACAGCCCTCGGCGCTGTTGCTTTGCGGTTCGCGACCGGGTCGGAAGTTTGTGCTTGGTTGGACATGGGTATACGGGCAGGATTAGAGGAAGTAGTCGGGAGTCCCTGCTGGGTGTTAGCATACGAAGTCTTGAACAATTGACCCTCGTGTGCGACTTACGCCTTGAGACCATCGGCTCGCCCGCTCTGGGGCAGGGGTCGAATTGCAAGCTGTGCCCGAGTTAGTTGTGTGCGGGATAACGTGAAGGAGTCCAGGACATACAAGGTGTACTTCAGGTGCTCATCAATCTCCATGATAGCAGCTTGGTTACCACAACGGTAGCAGTAGTTGGGTGCTGTTGGTGGCTTCATTAGTCCAAGCCCTCAGAGAAGGAGGGTTATACAAGCAAGGTCACGTACCTGAGAAGATAGTCACTACATTCCGGTCTTGGGACCAGTTATAACCCTCCATGACCAGCTGGTGGGCTCGTGCAATCAACGTCAAGCCGTTGTTGTGATTGAACGCCTCCGAGATATCCTGACCAAAGGTGTACCCCGCACCGCGGGGAGAGATTCCCCAACCGCAACGGTCATCGGGATCTGACCACAAGAGATCACACATGGGACCCTCGTGGGGAACTTCCTGGATCCGGTCAAGAGCGCGGATGTTATCGAGGGTGTCAATGCTGGGGGAGAGACCGCCGTGGAGACAGAAGATCTGGTTGTCGATGAGGGCGGTGAGGGGGAGGTAGTCGAACAGGTCTGTGAAGTACTTCCAGACGTTGGCGTTGCCGTACTTTCGGAGGCACTCGTCGTAGAAGCCGTAGACTTGAGTGATCTGACGGGACTCGTGGTTTCCGCGCAGAATCGTGATGCGCTGGGGGTATCGGATCTTGAGGGCGACGAGCAGAGTGACGGTCTCAACCGAATAGTAGCCTCTGTCGACGTAATCACCTAAAAGCTAGGTCAATGTCAAGCCCTATGGCTAATCGCTTGGGAGAGCCGTACCCATGAAGAGGTAGTTGGTATCGGGGTTGGGTCCTCCGATCTTGAACAGCTCCATCAGGTCGTGGAACTGGCCGTGGATATCACCGCAGACGGTGACGGGGCATTTCTGGCAACTGGGGTCAGATCCAGCAGGTTGCTGGTTGGGGCGCGTATCCAACATACCACGGGCTGCACATTTGACTCCTCCTGCAAAACTTCTCGCGCCTGTGACGAGGGGTTAGCACAACTCCGTCATGGATCAAGCGAGAGCACCGTCACAGCAAGTCAGCCCGAAGACGCGACGAAACCATCGCGGACGACTCGATTCCATCGACGCCTTCGGGCAGCTGCAGTAACGGCGCCTCCCCGCTCTTGTTCCCGTCTCACCTTGTCGCAAAGTCTCTGGACATCGGACTCGGCCAGCTGCTTGCAGGTCATCAAGCTCTCGATCCAGCCATCGAGGGTGGGGATGGTGGTGGGTTCCAGGTTGAGGACGGGCGAAGCTTCGGCAGGCGCTCGCCCGACGTCCTCCATATTAGTGTCCATGGTTCTTGGGGGCGTCTAGGAGGCGGTTGAGGGAGGGAAGAGCTGGAGGAGAATGACGTTGTGTTGGCGTTGACGTTGTGTTGGCGTTGACGTTGCGGTCACGCCTGAATCGCGAGCGGTGGGGCACGGGGGCACAAAGGCGGCGTCAGGGGGCGGAGGCGGGCGGACAGCAAAAAAAAGATGTGAGTTGGAGACGAAGGTAAAGCGTGGGACGAGATCGCTCGAAAGGACGGCAGTGGTTTTGAGTCGTGGGACGCACAAGGCCGGTTTGTTGGCAGAATGGGGTTGAGTAGGTGGGTAGAGATGAGGGAGAGAGGGAGGGATGTCGATAGTTGGGGGGGGGGAGCGCTCCAAGTCCAGGTTCAGCCTTGGGCTCAGGATTGTCTCCTCCACGTTTTCGCTTAATCTCACTGTGCAGTGTGGCGGGAATCACAAGTGGCACACAGTGGCGACATCACTGGCTGTGGCGGGTGCACACTGAAAAGATTGGTTGAGCTGGCAGCTGCTGGCTGGGCTGGTTGCGGGAGCTGCACGGACCGCCTCCTAATCATCTCCCCCGCTGTACCTCCATGGCATTGTGGCGTTCGCAGCTATTAGCATAGGTCATCAAAATCCTCAAATTCATACCCGTCCTAGCAAGCAGTTTGAGAAAGAAACCAAAAAGATCAATAAGAATACATTTGTCCAACAACATGTCTCAAATCAATTACCACTCTTGTATCCAACAAGAGCCTTTTGTCTCGTAGCTCTTCTCCAAGGTTCCACCCTCAATTGCAAGTCTTGACCTAAACAACTGCCCGATGGCCTGCCAACACTACCTCACATGCCAGAGCATATCAACACCAAACTCCTTCAATTCTCCCCCAGGTGATAAAGAAAGCTCAGTAATCAAGTTACGACACAGATAGTTGGCCAGACACAGACGGTCGCACTATCAGCTGACAAATTTTCTGGCCCAATCGCGTCCGTCCAATAACCCCAACTCCGTGAAGCCTTGCAACTCGTATATAAGCTCTGTTCATGTTCACACTGCCACATTACTCGTCACTTCAGGACAGGCCCAGCCCGACCGGAGCTTCCCGCTTCTCAGGTACATGCACCAGATCCCGTCCTACCAGATTCATGAAATCAAGCCCAACTTCGGAAAGCTTCCTGGCATGCTCCTTCGCCCTCTCCATGCACTGCGTCCATACGGGACCGCCAGGCTCAGTGCTGCTCAGCTGCCTCGCCAGAATCACGTTGAATGCATCCACCTCTTCCTTGGCCCACTTAACGCATGCGCTCATCATGGGGGGTGGGAAACATGACTGGAAGCATTGCACCGTGTTGTGAATGATCATAAAGTAGACAAAGGACACCTCCCAGATGTACAGGTGCAAATCACCCTGGAAAATACACTGCCTGTACCTGATGTTAGCCCGTCGCAACTTTTCGTCTTGGATATTTTACTGACCTGGACCGCTTGTGGATTCTGTCGCTCCTGGCACTCAAGTATGACTCCCTGGCCTTGTCCTCAAAGCCCAATCGCGTCAACCAGCTGACGTTGCGCCGTGTCTTGGATTGCTCATTGTGCGTCAACTCCAGTCCACGGACAATCATGCCCGCCAGCTTGGCGCATCGCTCTTCTACCTTGAAGTTGATAAAGTCCTGAGCCACGGCGTTGCTCTTTAGTCCCCGAGCAAGTCCCTTCAACTTCTCAACACGAGCCACCGCGGGCTCGAAACACTGCAGGGCAATGTCAATGTCGAGCTCATCCATCTGGCTCTCGACCCAGCGCAGATTTTGCTGTTTGCCATCGACCTCGATGAGCATATCCTTGATGTCTGACAGAGTCGCGAGTAGCTCCGTCTTCTGCAGGAGACCAGGGTCTCGCGACGCAAAGTAGTTGATGGTTTCTCGGGCCTTATTGTTGGCCTCCATCTCGGATCGAAGGCCCTTTCGGAGCTCCTCCACAGCCTTGCGAACATTCAGCAGGAGCGTCTTCTTCTCAGAGTCTTCGGGTTTCTCCGTCCGATAAATGAAAGATTCTTGGCCGACTCCTCGAACCATAATTGCATCAGCGAGCTTGTTTCGGCTACCACTCGATGACTCTCCGGTGCTCAACATGTCCACAACCTCTACGTCCAGCAACGGCCAGCAGCGATCGGCCACCATCTTCATCATCGGCCCACGAGCGTCAACGTTGGGGCCATCCGTCTTTCGCTTCTTACGCGAAGCGATGAGGAGGTGGTCATTGAGGAGAAAGATCTGCATCGCCCGGCGGGACTTGTAGGTGGCATTGTCCAGCTCGATCCAGGGACCAGCGTTCTGAGCCACGTGTCGCCCGGCTGCGTTGGGTAGAAACTTTTGTGATCCTTCCACATTCTTGTACAAAGCTTGCATTTGGGCGTTCCAGAGTGCGCTTCTATCGGCAACAGAGCTGCGCCTGTCTCGCTTCGACAAGGTGGAAACCTCGCCGGTCACATTGGCATCTTCACCTTTCATGGACGCCACCCGCAGAGCAGTCGTGTTGACCTTGAGCTCCGACATGAGGTTTTTGAGAGCCCTCATCTCGCCCTTGAGCTTCTCCGCCTCCTTGCTGATCTTGATAAATTGAGTTCGGTTTTGCATAACGCTTTGCTGGAGGTCCGTCGCGGCCCGAGTCTTGAGCGCTCGGAGCGAGTTTTCAAACTCTCGGATCTGGTCTTCGGTCGCATCGCTCAAAGTTGAAGAGACATATTGATCCGGAACGAGGTCGGGGTCTCGCAATGCTTTGACGTCGACGACTGGCGCAGCTCCTCCGCCGCCCCGCGAGGGAGGTGGCCGATCGAAGCCACGATCTCTGGGCTCGAAGTTGGTGAGGGAAGGGGCCTGGGGCATAGGCGGAGCTGCATTGAAGCCAGGAGGTGGATTGTTAAATCGTGTTGAGTAACGGCGCTTCACGAGATCGGATGTCTGGGTAATTCAGTCAGCATCTGATGCCTTCCAGAGCTCTGGGACGAAGAGCACACCTTGCCTCCAGCCATCGGCGGCGGACGGGGCCTTGGCCGCGAGGCCGGCTCTGCAGCGACGGGTGCCTTGGCGGCGCCATCCTGGAGGATGGGACTGGAGATTTGTCGAGGCGCACTGATGGTAGGGCGCTTCTTCCTCTTGCCGCTGCGAAGCGATATCTTGCTACGCTCCTCGGACATGGTGGGTGGGTGTTTCGCCCAGCACGGGCGTGGGTGTCTGGTGGAGATCAAATGCGCAATTCAAGGCGAGGCTCGAGAAGAGAAGAGAAGAGAAGAGAAGGACCGTCGAGGCCGTGGTCGAGAATTCTAGTCGCACCGAGTTGCGAAGGTGGTGATAGTGGATGTTTCAGTCAAGCATGCCTGGCCATGGCGCCAGGTCGTGGTTGAGCTTCCTCAGCCTCTCCCCATCCGGAACAGTTATCGATACGCGGCATCCCCCAATGGAGCCTAGGTAGAGCTTTCGAGGCACGCGGGGCGGTACGTACCTGACAACTTGGCAAAGCCCGGGCCTGAACAGCTTCCCGTCCTCCCGTCATTGTCCTCGAGCTTTGAGAGGCGGCTCAACCGCAGTTTACCCGCCTCTTAGCCAGTGCGGGCTGCCCAATCAATGCTCCAAGCCCGCCGACTTCTCTGGGGCTAGCGCACTATCTGTGGTACAGTTGGACTTGGTCCTAAAAAATTGGTTTCCCAATCGCGACGTCTTGAATGCTCCCGCTTGATTCTGCTGGCCATCATTGACGACATAACGCTCTCTCCGACCAGTCACGACCCCCTTTGCCTGCTGGGCCTCTCTTGCAATCGAACTCGACAGCTCTTGCATCGCTAGCTGTTAGCAGCTCCAATCATCCGCCAATATGGTCCAGAATAACGCTATAGTGACGGCATCCGTCGCAACCGCTGCCGCCGTTATTGTCGGTAAGCTTCCATGAGGGCATCCCGCACAGCCCACCGCTAGGGCCCCAGACACCGAGCCGTTACTAACTCTGCCCCTCCCGGAAAGGATACGCAGTATACTTCGACTACCAGCGACGCAACCAGGCCGAATTTCGCCGCAATCTGAGGAGGAACGAGCGCAAGCAGGCGCGTGCTGAGAAGGAGGAGGCCGAGGCCTCGAACCAGCGACAACGGGGCTCGATCCGAGAAAAGGTTGAGGAGGCCAAGGAAGAGGGATTCCCCACCGGTGTTGAGGAGCGTGAGGCCTTCTTCAACGAGCAGGTTATGGCCGGCGAGGTGCTGAGCCAAGATCGTACGAGCGCCCTCCCACTATCGACACACATATGACGGTATACTGACTATGAATCTGCAGCTACCAAGACTCTCGAGTCTGCCCTGGCCTTCTACAAGGGTCTCAAGGTCTACCCTGCCCCCGGTGACCTGATCCGCATCTACGACAGCACCGTTCCCAAGGTAAATAGAACACTCAAGCAACTTCTATCTTAATGCCAATGAAACTAACAATCCCATAGCCCATATTAGACATTCTCGCCGAGATGATCGCCTTCGACTCATCTCTTGACATCCGCACACCCGCTGCCCCCGCTGGCATCAACCTGGCTGACATCCCCAACGTCGGTCTCGATTAAAGGGAGATAGAAAAACTGTCCCCTAATTACTGGTTCTCCCCGCTCCTTGCACATGCCAGACACTAAAACACCCCAACCCCAAAAGCCGAACTACGGGCTCGGAAACCCCCGGGCCCTGAAATATGATCTGGAGACCTGACGGCCTTCGATGTACCATAGTCTCGCTCTTCCAACTTCCATAGAGCTTTGTGTAAACAGGTGTACGTTGAACGATCCCGGAATGGACCTAGGAACGACAATGATGGCGGCGTTCTCGCACCACATGATGATGTTTAATTCTTCTTTTACTACTCTTCCGCGGGTCCTATTTTGCCTCGATTTTCCGTCCCTTCCTGTCCACTCTGTCGTCACGCGGGTCAAATCCGCCATTGCCCCAAGTAGCCCACTCTGCGGTCGCCTCTCCCATGTAGTCCTCGGGTGTCCAGTCACCATCGACGCCTCGCTCCTCTAGGAGGTCAAAGAACTTCTTGTAGTCGATGGTGGTGTGCCACTTGCCGTTCACTTTGAATCTGTCACTCGCTAGAAGGATGCAGCAGCTGTGTGCATGCTCAGCCGCGATGCCATAATTTAAGCCCTTCTCCTGAAGTCTCTTCTCCAACGCCCTCACAAAGTCACAGACTTCCTCGTAATATGGAACGTTGGACATGCTTAATCCCGCATTGGAGGATGTAGATGTGCCGCAGTATGTGACGCCCTTGACCTCGACGAAGCAGGGGAGACCTTTCTCGACGAGTCTGGCATAGCCCTCGGCCTCTTCGTCCACATTGAACCCCTTGACCAGTGTCAAACGGAAGACCGTGCGGTGATGGAATCGCTTCTCTCGGAGGATGTCTAGGCACCGCTGGAACCTCTCCCAGAAGTCCCTGTGGAGGGGTCTGTCAATCCTGCGCAATGACTCCTTGTCAGCAGCGTCGATGGACACATAAAGCTGCGTGACGGCTTTGAGCGTTTCCAGTTGGTCAGGATGTTGTGCGTTACAAACTAGGAAGGACGAGATGCGTTCGGCGTGTAACATCCCCAGAAATTCGTTGATGTAGGGGTAAAAGATAGGCTCTCCAACAAGCGATAATGCGCAGTGTCGAATTTGCATGGCCTCTGCGAAACGCTCTGCTCGGACACCCGGCATGCCACGCAACATCTTGATCTTCTTGTAGTGGTTCAGCTTGACACCCTCAAAAATCATCTCAGGCGGGTCCACGACCCATCGCCAGGTTGTTCCAACTGGATTTGTACCATGGCGCCAACAGAAGACGCACTTGTTTGAGCAAGAGAGAGAAGGCGTGGTCTCCATACATTGGTGGGAGTGGATACCATAAAAGGAAAACTTGTAGCAAGAGCCTCTGCCGCGGAGGGCTGACTTCGTCCATCGGCAGGTCTTGACTCCAGAGTGGGAGCCCACAATGGCATATCCTTGCTTGGTCAGGGCAGCATATGTTGGCGAATTCTTGGCCACCATCTCTTTGGGACCTCGAATGTCTACCTTTGTCTTCGTGCGTGAGCCGTATGAGGTGAAGTCAATGGCGAGGGGAGCTTTTTGGGTACCCGTTGAGTCGTCATCCTTCCGAATCATGCGACCGAGATCCTCGACGTCGTCCAGAGCCTTGCCAGTGGTCTTCTTTTTGCTATCGTTTGATTCGTCATCGAATAACACCTCGCCATCATCCTCATCCTCCGCCTCATCTTCGACGTCGCTTTCATCAGCAGCCCCACTCCCAGGAAGGCCTTCGCCCAAGTTTCCGGTGCGGGCGACGTGTTCGACTACTTCATTAACGCCCTTTGCCCACTCCTCAAGTCTCTGGACGTGATCGCTGCTCATATCGCCCATTCCAACAGGGTAGGCTCTCTTCCGTCCAGTCAACTTGGCCATCCACTTGTCAATATCCTTGGCCTGGAAGCAGAAGCCTTCAGGTTCAGTTGGCCAGTTTTCCTTGTCACCGAAGCCAAATACGGAGTATCCCAATAGGGGTGAAAGAGGGGCAGTATCGATGCGGAAGTCATGGTGCGTCTCCTGGAGGTGCTCAAGGAAAGTGTCGTTGATGGAATCAATATTGTAGCTTGGGATGAGGAAGAGGTAGACCTGGTCGACATCGCCGTGCGCCTTGGAAGGGGCAATGAAATAGTCATCGAAATCGATCTCCGTCAAATCAAACAATTTCGGCTGCAGAAACGAGCGACCAGATTGTTTGGTCAATTCGTCCATGGAGTCTTCCAACGTCTCCAGGTACTCCTTGGCAAGCTTCTCCGTCTTGGTGGTGACGGACGAGAAGAAGACGAGGATGAGAACTGGGCGTGTCATATCCATCTCCTTCTCATCAGGTTTAGAAGGCTTCTTAACCAATCCTCCCTTTATTCTTCGGGGCCCTTGCGACTTGACATCTTTCTTTGGTGCAGGGTGACGTTTTGCGATTGGAGTCTTCTCCTCGCTGATGACCTTCTTAGGCTCCTCGTACGCCTTCGGCAGAGCAATCAGTTCCACCTTCCTGTCATTGATATGGATGTATATTCGGGCAGCTCCGAGAACTGCGAGAAGAGCAAAA
This sequence comes from Dactylonectria alcacerensis, assembly GCA_029931735.1. NCBI lineage: Eukaryota > Fungi > Ascomycota > Sordariomycetes > Hypocreales > Nectriaceae > Dactylonectria > Dactylonectria alcacerensis. The sequence goes on from JAPMUZ010000004.1 coordinate 1,262,256, forward strand.
ATTATCAGGGTTCGGTGAATGTGCCAAGCATCGACGAGATCTATGGGCAAGGTTAGAGACGCCACCAGCGACAGGGGAGTGTTGAGACTGACCATCGACGAACGACTCGAGCCGAAGCGAGGACGAATGGTTTGTCCAGTCCATCTCGATTTTGCGATCGCTGTCTACACAGAAAGCTGACGAGACTTTGGAATCTGTGGTGGTCGCGGACACCACAGTTGGAGTTGGTCTGGGGAAAAAGGTTTGCCCCGCGGACTAACATTTTTTGGTGGGGGTGCCCTCTGGTTCGTCATTGCGCATCGCCAATCGAATGGCGGCGATTTGATCAGCGAACCACACACTGTGAATTTCTCGCTATCGCATCCCATTCGGCCATGGCTTTCAAATTCTCCGAAGAGCCTTAGAAACAACAACTGTCTACCTTATATCAGAAGGGAAAACATGGGCTGCCTTATATAAATTTCCTTACAAGGCGACTTTGTGTGATCATTTTGTTGACGCAGAAAAAGCTCTGTTCAATTTGACAATCTTGCCTATGCTCTTATGTAACCATGCCGCCGCTAACAATGGTGTTAAAAACGCTGTAGAGTTGAAATGCAGCCCGTATGTGTGTTGAGACTAAAATGTCGAAGATGAGAAAAATACAAAATATGATACAGATTCGTATGCAGCCATTAGTGAGGACCACCTGGAAGGTTAGACCCTTCTGTCAGACCCTGCTGCTTCTGACTTGTCTCTCAAATCCTTCAGGCAAGGTGCATGGAACATCTCGCCTGTGATGGCCATCTTGAGGGTTCTGGTTGCGACAACAATCCAGAGCAGCAAGACCGAAATTGAAAGTATCTGCCGGTTATTATTAGAATCGCTCCGGGGCGGGTGGAGGAAACCAAGGGATTTAGTGCGCTTACCATTGCGGACACCTTGAAGAACTTGCTATCAAGGTTCGTGGCTAAACTGCTCGTGCAGGTCGCAAGCACTCCTAGAGGGAATGTGAACCCCCACCAGCCCATATTAAATGGGAGGTTCGGCGTTGTAGCGATGCTGATGAGTGCAAAGGATAACCAGACCAAAGCGAATCCCCACATCATGATGGCGAGAAATACACCCAAGACGTATAGGATCTCGCCGCTACGCAAGGCCAAAGACCCAAATGCAGTGGACTCGGGAAGTATTGTCATGGCCACCTTTCCAAGCTGCTGGATGCCAAATCCGCCTTGGCCCAAAGGTCCAATGGGCAGAAAGACAGAGACAATAACCTCCTTTGGCGGGATGGAGTGGATGGTGAGCCGGTGAAAGTACAGCGCCAGCACACATGCGGAGAAGGACTCGCCAATCCCCCACAGAACGTAAGATGTGATGACTGTGGTGAGGGCATGGCCTCTGTTAGGGAGGGCATCGGCGACAATGCCTCCCGATGCGGCCGCGACTACTGCGGGGACGATAGGGAGGAGGAGGGCAGCGGTGATGTTTTGCAATCCCGGTCTATGCCGATGCATAACGATGAACGGCATGGTTATGCAAGTTGCGACCGACAAGAATACATCAATCCACCAAAAGGCCCACGTCAGGTAGATGAACCCGTCTCCCCATTTCTTGCAGCAAAAGACCATCATGTTGATGATTGCTGCTCTCACGTCAGCGTCCTACGTTGCCCCCAGGGGTCAAGGGTCAACTCACTAGCAAACGCCATCGGGAAACATCCCAAGAACAAAGACTGGCCGGGGTGAGATATCATGGCCCCCCATATCTCAGGGTACAGTGTGTATCGGGCTATGGATAACCCCAGGAAGGTGACGAATAGGATCACGTTGAGGCCGAAGAAGGCGTATGAGACGTACTGCATCCACGCTGCATTGTAGGGGAGGTTGTGCAGAAGGATTGAGACTATGCCTGTTCCCATGCACACAGCAAACCATCTGCAGAGATGCCAAGGCCACCTGGTTAGAGTCGTTCGCTATCATTTGATGCCGTATGCGGGGCAAGAATGGTTGTTGGTTGGGCGGCGGCGGCGGTGGTAGTGGATGGATGGATGGACGTAGGAATGGTACTTACGACGGTGTGAAATTCCGCACAACCCGACGCCAACCGACGTTCTCCTTACACGGCAGTGTTGATTCACAAGGGAGGGGAGGAGCATTGCATACGGCCTGGCCATTGGAAGACGGGGGTCTGGTATTGTCAGACATGATGTACAAAGCCGATCACGCGAGGCTTGAGGTGAAAAAGAACCGTAATACAAAGGCGACGACGTGGGGTCATGAGGTGAGGGAGAAGGGAGAGACAGCGGGATAAGGCCTGGGTCGCAAGTTCAACTAAACCAACAAAGCTTCCATCTATGACTCAAGACCAACGGTGGCGAACTCGGTTTTTCGAAGAAAAAAAGAAGAAAAAGAACTCGAAGGCACCGCTCCGCCTTTTCTTGCCCAAGACAGTAATTTCGACATGATGATGCGACTTAACACGAGAGGCGGAATGACATAAAAAAAAAACAGGGCGCCGGGAATCGGTACCGGCCCATGTGGATTCCATCCGATACGTACCCAGGATTTAGTGCCGAAGTTCGAGGACCGGTTGCGCCGACGAACAAACGAGGGCCGACCTGCAAACATCAGTCTGACTTACATAGTCGAATCTCAAGCCAAGTAGAAAAAGCGCAGAGGGACAATCGAAACAACTAGTATAGAACTCGTAGCAAAAATGGCGAAAAATTCGTGTCTTCGGCTGTGTTGAACGCCCACAATCGCAGTGTTTTCTCCATTGGAAATTCGCCGCAGGACCCGTCGGCACAGTGTCCACAATTAACGCTATCCGCGCAACAAGCCCAAACGAACGATCCAGCCAATTCCCAGTAACCTTTTAGCGTCGAAGCAATCCATCATCCAACCAGAACCGCGAAACTCGCTCACCAGACCCCGTGGCTCGCCGACTCAGCCCGTCAAAAATGATGTCGGTATCAAGTAGAGACCCACAGCCAGATGTCGGTGTTACTATCTGCCGGCTTGGTCGTTCCCGGTCCTGACCGACGACAGGGAGTCGGAAGCATGGCCGCGCAAGTCGTCGTCGTGGTCCCCCGCTCGTCCATCCTCAAGTCGGTGTGTTGTCCTCTCCTACTTCAGTCCGCTGTCAACCCAAGCAACCACCATCCATCCAGTCGACAACCCATTCAAGTCGTATAGCATCCCACATATCCAAGATAGTCCTTCGAGATTTCCTCAACACAATCATGTCAATCAATGTCCTCTCCACCACAGTCGGGCTCGGGATTTCTTCCAGCCTGGGTACGTTCCCGCAAGACCGTTTCGAGCAACTCGTCATGGGATTGAAGGACGCACTTGGCCCGTCGTCTGGTTTGACCTGTGACGACGTCGATGTCAACTTCCTGACACGCCTCATGGCGGACTATGATGGCTCCGACAACCAGTGGGCCAAGTATGCCTTCGGCGATCATAGTCGAGGCTACACTAGGAACCTGGTTGACGAAGGCAACGGCAAGAGCAACCTAGTGAGTCAATCGAGGTCAACTTGACCTGACATCCACCAGCTAACATGCATAGCTTGTTCTTGTATGGTCTCCCGGCAAGGGTAGCCCTATCCACGACCACGGCAAGGCTCATTGCCTGATGAAGATTCTGCGAGGGAATCTGACCGAGACTCGTTTCGCCTTCCCCGAGAAGGAGGGTGAAGGACCACTAGAGTTGATATCCGAGAAGACATATAAAGAGAATGCTGTCGCCTATATGGCAGACGAGCTTGGACTCCACCGTGTGTCCAATAAGGGCAGCGACTTCGCTGTCTCCCTACACTGTAGGGAACCCCTCACCCCTAGTCTCCGACACTTGTCTCGCAACTAACACCGCCTTCTCCAGTGTACACTCCGCCGAACGTAGCCAAGAAGGGATGCCATATTTTTGATGAGAAGACAGGAAGAAAAAGCCATGTGCCAGGTTGTCACTACTACTCGGCATACGGCCGGCTGCTCAAGGAGTAGGCGATCTTGTGACCAAGTTCGCATGACGAGACATGAATTTGCTGGATTAGCGTTGCGAGATTTACGTATCGAGATTGATGGCATGTTGCCCAAGATGCTTTTGTGCTGTCGTTCTGTCGCGACCCAGTTGTGTGATGGTGTCGCTTGGTTGAGATGTGTTGAGTAGGCAGGCCGCTCCTGTAACTCCGATATAGCAATGTTAGCAAGGAATACACTGCCCAGGTCAACCAAGACCCCAACAGGCTCAAATTCGATGTGAAAAGAGGTGAAATGTGAGAAAGAAGGAAACATTGCTCGTCTGTCTATTCCATCATTACTCTCCTCATCACGACACCAGCGAAACCGAAGCACGCAATCCCAGCTAAGCTTAAAACAGCATCGGACGTGGCTTCCATTGCACAAATTCCTACCGAGCCGGCCGATTCCCGTCAACGCTTGCGAGCGATGTAGCCGGTTTACAAGGATATACCTGGTTTTAAGGATGCTATCGCTGTTTCAAAATTAGGTTAGTAACGGGTCTTCGATTCAACGAGTTCCACTGGCCGAGCTTCGTTATTAGTGGGCCTAACCCCATTGATCTTACGACATGCATCTATCCGTTTCTAGACTGATGTGACGGAAATTATTCAGATAAAAGGTACTATCGTCATATCCAGTTGTCCTCTGCAGGTAAAACGTAGAATTTTAACCATATTTTCCGACATCCGAAGTCATCGGATCCACGGCGATGATGACATGGCTGAATTCCGAATCGCGTGCGCTTGCTGGAGCACAATCTCGAAAGCCATGTAAGTCGAGCTGAATGCCTCAGCTCGTCAAGTCTCGAATGGATGTCCATCATTCGCTTTCTCTAGCATGTCAGACTGTAGACGTTACGCTTGCGCTGTGTTACGTTATTCGAATTTGTTTGTGACTCCAAAAGCTGGACCTGGCTAATCACCGACCCGACTTCCGTCGATGTCGCCTTGACGCGTATGCCCTAGTTCGTCACCACTCAGAGACCGTCATCAATAGCCTGACTCTCGAGGACGTCGAATGTGAATAGGTATCGTCATCATAAACTGGTCCAAACGCCCCTGTTCTGACAAAACGTACATGGTCAGCAAGATTATCCAGCGAGAGTAACTAGATCAAAATGGTGCGCTCATTTAATGGCCATTAATGTGAATTTCGCAATATTTTAAGCTGTAATCGATTACCGGTGAGAAAATATGGCGAGTGCAACTAGTGATCCCAACACAGAGCCCCATGACCGTTTACACAGTCCAACTAACAGCCGCTCAAATCCCATACCTTGGATTGTACACTTAAGACGACAAACTGCTCCGTAGACAGCATGACAGCTTCGGTTAATACGCATGTAGGTATAGTAGGTTGAGTACAGATTCGAGCTAAAACTCTCCGTACATGTACACTCCCATTTTAGGACAAAGACTCAGCACCTTTATGCTGAGATCTTAATGTCAAAATACAGTTTGTCAAGTGCACATAGTTTAAGGTACTGCTTCCTAGTGGTAGTATACTGAGATTTTTGGTCCAAAACTGTATCTTAGGACCGCGAATCTTATATGAGCATCAATTGAGACCAACTTCGCGGAGTGCAACTTTGTGGCATTCAAGCCACAGTATATCTCTCGCCCTCATGTGAGACGTATTTGACATATTATACGCTTTTCAGTTCATACAAAGGCTCATCCCTTGAAACACATTGCCCTATCACTTTAGATCTCGCTCCTGGATAATTGTTGGTGTGCATCATCGACCATGCATCATCTCTGACATAGACCTCGGCAATAAACCACCACGAAAATAGCAGGAATGCTCAGTATTATATAGCATAATAGAAATTTGGTGTGTTAAGAGTTGGTTCAGATCTAGTTCCTAATGGCGTATTACGGGAGACTTGCGTAACGCTCGGAAGCAGTGTCGTGAATTTCTCGCCCCCAGCCGTAGGTTCCCGGAGAATGTTCTAGCAGATCTTGGGGTGAGGGACAGCTCACACCCACTACTAATACATGTCTCATATTGCAGAGATTGCCAGTAACATGTGCCACGTTGTATATTCACTTCAGCAAAGTCCTTGCGCTTGGTCTTGGACTCTAGCTTACATAGCATCCCTGTTATATGGACCAGGAACGCGATTTTTCTTTCTCGTCACTTAGACTCGTGACTACTATCATTCGCTTGGAACAACCACCAATTTCCTATTATCTCTTCATCCGTGTTCTACGGGTCTGATACACCTCACATGGTTGAGCCCAAGCTAGCAAGATCTGACCAAAACAGCCCCTTCGGGTTTCCTTTTAAATCGCAAGGATTTGATATCTTGTGGGAAAAGCCCAAGCGTCCTATGCCTTCCCAAAAGCTGTGAGAAGAACTAAGGAGTAGGGTCGCTAACAATAGTCTATTAATTGTTCCATCCCTCAGAAGCTGCCTACATGCACGTCCCGACTGCGTAATGCTATCCCGTGGTAAATGAGAAGTATGCGAATAAGGAGCTCTAGAGCATTGCTAACTCCGAAAGAAGGCGTGAACACAACAACATTTTGACGTTATGGTTTTCCTTATCGACATTCAAAGTAAGTAGTGTATTCAGCGTATCTAGATGAGTGTGTAAATAAAAACACCACACATTACAGTGCTTTGAAACTAGTAATATGAAGCACAGCCTCCAATACATCCAGTTCTCGGATCTTCGATTGAACTATTCATCCTATAGTTATCCCTCCACAAAAACTCATACAGGCTGTGTATATGAAACTGTTCGCAGGCCTGCATTTATTTCAAAAATTTGAGACCTTAAAAAACCTATACACACGGATTGCCACATTCATGAAACTCACAAAGTTTACCTAGACTTGGTTTCTATATAAAAGGTTGGAGTCGATAATTAGACTAGACATGTCCTCGGTGTGACGATCACCTAAAGAGCATTTCTCAGGCCAACAAACTGTACGGCTAGCTAATACAAATTGAGGGCGTGGGCATGTATCTCAGGTTGAGGCTCATCAATTTCAGGTGAGAACTGTCTATAGACCAAATTAAAAATATCGACTTCGCTACCAATAAGCTCGTATATTTATTGTAGTAGATTTATCATTGAATGAAAAGACTCGACAATGAAATCGGCATAACGTCAACCGTGCGCTCTACATCAAGTTCGCGTCGTGCCAAATGTTGACAGTTGTGATAGCATAAGTATAGTACAGTCTTCTGGGTTGTTAGTTTAGAAAGATTCTTTCACTTACCTCCTTCAAGATGAGAGCGATCGAGGGTTTCGGACAGGCTCAGAGTAGAACATTTGGCGAATCCTGATTAATATCTCAAGAGTCAGGTCATTTTGGTCATTCCTGCCCAGACGTCTGCCAATTTGCTAATACAGCCTCTCAAGATGTTAAAGAAGGCGAGTTTAATGCTAGCGGATGGTACTATGTTGTTTTTAGCGCCGAGTTGAAAGTCACATATACGCTAGACTGAGGGCTTGCATCTAATGGAAAGTACTGTATCTGGCACATTGAGATCCAACTCAACTTGCAGCCATTTGGGTCCTTTGACACTAGAACTTCACCAGGCCACGGCCTGGCTGATTTCTCAATCAAAGGTTCCGCTTTAGATATAGATGAGTCTTCTGGGGGAAAGCGATGTCAGCATTGACTCATGAAGTAATACATGTTTCGCCTTTCCTCGGGTAGGATTGTGTGACCCGATTATGTGAACGGACCAGCTTGGACCCTAGGCTGAGGTGAAAAATCATTCGAGAAATTCCCATTTAGTAGCGGGCCACGTTCCAAGATACGGCAGAGACTGCTTCAAAAAAGAAAGGAAGCAAATCCAAGTGGAAAGAGTTTGAGCTTGGGTTTCTCATGGCCGGGATACGAGAGTGGCTATAGCAACAGGAAACGTGTCGTCCAGCCACTTCCGTGAGGACGTGCCTGCAAAGACTTTTAGGTGGATATGCTCATGTAGGAGCGCGACTAATAGCGGGCTCATAGCGCTACACTTCCGTTCAACTCCGTTCAACTCCGTTCAACGACTCAGTTATGTAAGAAGCCCACGTCACGTCTCCATCAAGACTCCATATAAAGTTTCTTTGTAGCTTACCCAGCGGCTATACGTTCTGAAGAGTGGCTACCATCAGGTCCGTAGCATATGCTTTTGCCGGGTTTCCAACACGCCATGGGTGGTGTCAAGAGTTACGAGGATGGAGGTTCAAATGGTCCAATGTGACAGGGCCACGGGCCAGATACACACCCCTGTTCAGGCTTGTGCGATCGGAGATTCATGCGGCTGAAGAAGCGCCCTGAAGAGTTGGCTGGTGCTCCGTAAACATTATAAGCATCTGGGCAGGCGATGCTACCTTGACAGCGCGGACCCGCACTCGGCTGGTTCAGCTGGAGGGGCGAAGAAGAAAACATTCTAGGCGGCAAGGATACACATTTCGGTACTGTACTTCGTATTTGCGGCAATTTGCGACCTTGATTTGCCTTGACTCTTGGCAGAGACTGATTCTGGGGCCGGGCCGGTAAGCAGACCTTGGTAGACTTGCTTTTGAGATGGCGAGGTGAGACGGGTTCATCATTTCATGGTCAAGCATTGAACCAGTCGCCTCGACCACAGTCTGACCCGACACCCTTGTTCATTCTCTAATCCCGGTGCCGGCGCCTCTTGGACAGGGATTTTCTCTTCCTGTGCGGAGCATATTGCAGCGCATCATCTGACAGCTAGCGCATGGGGTAAAGATCCTAGTCCCTGCAACATCGAGACAGGCACATGGCCGAGGAGCTTGGGGGAAGTTGTCTGGGGAAATCAAATCGACCTTTATCATCGCCAATCGTCACTGGCCCTGCTAGGGTGATGAGTGTTGGTCCTCCGTATGTAGATGGTGGTAGCTTTTATGCTACATCTCATGTTACATTTCATATCGGCATTATCATACATAGAGGCATTACACATAAGCACTCGCCTGGACCGGCCCATTGCCATCCCATCCGTTCACACAAAGTCTGCCTCACATCCCATCCCATCACCTCATCCCAGCACCGTGCCCGATCCGGTTCCAGAAGCACAGAGATCGTGCGTTTTAAACGCCCCAGAGGAGCTCCCAGACGAGCCTTCGTCCCCCTTGCACCGAACCCCCTGCCAAATTCAGGGTCCTGAAGTCTTTCAGTTTCAAGGCATTCAGGCGAATCTAGATATCGCGTGAGCGGTGGCTGCGGCATGACACAGATTTCTCCATGTCAATTTCCGCCATAAATCCTGCCTGCCGCAATTCTAGAGAACGGTGATAGACTTGACCGCCCCCACGCTGTCGGCTCGGCGATATCACTGGTAAGCGGGAGATGGACGATCGCGGTGTCTGATCACGCTTTCAACGAGAATGCCCGCCAATATCTTAGAATTAGCCCAGTGAGGTTGTTGGTGTGTGGGCACTGCCGCCACCTACCCATGCTTGCTGCAGATCAGTTGATGCAGCCCGAAATGTAACCTCCAAACCCTGCTCTCTCGACATAACCATTTTTCTTTTATTAATTGTCGGCTACTGCGGCGGATGTTCTACCAGGGGGTTGAGAGAATGGGGCGTTCATCGTGACATCTCTTCAAGAATCTGGGGAACGGGACAGACCATCAGAGTCAAGAGAATGTATTTTCAGATCCAATCCCTGCCGCCAGAGGCAAAAAGACAAGCTTGTGTTATGTATGCCCATCCATCAAACGCCTGATATCAAAGTCCGAATCTAATGTCCTTACCCCCTAGTAGTACATCCCCGTCAAACTGCAACGTCCTCTACATATGGTTTCTTGTACATGTCGCCTTCCGACCTATTCGATACGCTTGCAGTGTCGTTGTGTTTTTCTGAAACTGAGCTTGCAGCTGTCACAGAGCTGCTATCCTCATCGGCCGCCTTTCTGGCCCCCGACCAAACGGAGTAATCGTTCGTGGCCACGCTGGGGGCAGTCTGTGACTGGGAGACTTTGATGTTGTCAAGGGTAAGACCGAGGCGACGCATACCCTCGCTTAGAGCCTCGAGTTTCTGCTTCTGTTCCTCTGATGAGGCCTGGGCCTGGGCCTGAGCGGCGGGGTTGGGCTGGGTAGGCTGGGTCGGCTCTGCAGGGGCAGCCTTGGAATTGCCAGAGGCAAGGAAGGCCTCTCTACCATCTTCATCCACTTGACTCTGCTCCTTGTGTTGCTTCCATTTCTCCTCAAGAGTTGTGGGAGCATCGGCATCGGCATCGGGCTCTGGCTTGGGCTCCTTCTTCTCGCGTCTCGTGAGTTCGACCTCGAGGACTCGAGTGCCCATAGGAACCTTATTCTTCAAGCCATTGTCGTCACGATCGTAGAACAGGGACCAGATACCAGGAAGTTCTTCAACTGCGCAGAATCCCTCCCATCCCTCGAGGGTCATGCGACGGTCCTGCTTGGTGCAGTCAAAGGGACCCGTGATGTTCTCCTGAGCCTCGGCGCGAACACCATACTTGACCGCATATGTGTCCTTGTCGACGTAGATCCAGTTGAGCATGGGAGGATCGTCGCTGATGGTACTGACCAGCCCTTCATATTCCGAGTCAGGGTAGGGGAGGAAGTAGCCAGAGAAAGGGTACCCCTTGCTAACATTGTTCTTGGAGTCGTGGTTGTATAAGGGATGCTCGTTAGCGATGTAGAGCTAAAGAGAGATGGAGTGTCAGCGATGATCTGACCATGTTGAACCGTGCGTGATGTGACTACCTTTGAATCTTTTAGGACAATCAACTTGTTGTTGATGTCACGGCTTCGGATAGAGGGTTTCACACAAGAAACGATCAAGTTGCAACGGCGAGCACGATGCTCTTCGCGCTTGCTCTTGGACTGGCTCTGACGGATAGCCTCTTGTGTACCCAGCATAGCCGGGCAGATGGTGAGGGCGAGCAGCATAGGAATAGACATGATGACTTCTTGTGGATCGTCGTTCTGGATAGCGACTTTGAGTTTATCAACCTCTTCAAGCAGCTTTTGCTTGCAGAGAGTACCGAAAAGTTCTTGGAGAGTGTTCTGGGGCGCTGTAGGAGAGGACGAGGAAGAAGACGAATCTGTAGAAAACGAAGAAGACGAGGGGGATGGGGCCGACATTGATGTCGCTACTTCAAAACACGTCAAGAAGATCAACAACAAACCATCCAAGATGAACCACACGATGACGCAGGAGGGAGGGAGGGAGGGAGGGAGGCAATTCAACTTCTGGGGTACCAGTCAAGTAAATTTCCCAATGCGGTAGACTATTTAGAGATTGTTCACCCCATATGCTCTTCTCAAGCCCATCGAAATTTTTGTAGTCCCGGTGGGCGTGAAGATACCAGGATTCCCCGTGTAATTGAGATCCAATCAACCGTCGGGTTACCGGTGTTTCCCGACATAATCATGTCATCTCGAGACTCGAGACGCGTACCGAAGATGCCAAGTTGGAGGAAAATTCTCTGGAAACCTGACCCCGGCCTGGACCTGACTTGCCCCCCAGCAACGAGTTGCGTGGGGAGAGCCTATGAAGAGCCTATGAAGAGCCTATGAAGAGCCTATAAAGAGCCTACGATGGGCATTAAGATGGATCCAGTGGAGAAGACTGTTGAAGGACCTTGCGGGCTTGTGGAGGAATTGAGGGAGCAACGCACCGATGGGATCCATCGACGGCGTTGTTTTCCGCCAATATGCAGATGCGAAACACGACGGCTGCAGCATGGCCGACCCATCCCTGCGAGCCACGCGCATCTTCCAGCCTCTTGCGTGCGTACTTCTTGCTTTTGCTTGCAGCATTTGAGTGGATTCTAGCGAAGGGCTAGTAGGGTAGACGCGGGAAATCGACGGCGGGGAGTCGGAAGTAACGCGGGCCATCGAGAATCTCGAGACAGGGACATGCCGGGGTGGCCCGGGGGCCCCATCGGAGGTCCGGAGGCAGGGATCGGGAAGCCCGCCCGCATCGCCACTGCCCATGCCAACATCGGATGATATCGTAGATACGTGTCAATGAAGACCAGAGATGCAGAAACCCCCTCCCCTGGCGCCCCTTACAGACGTGTCAATTCATTTGCGACGCTGCACCTTGTGCTCTGCAGCCGCCCAGCCTTTTACTCTAGTAGCTAGTGTGGAGCTGAGATCCCCCCTGCGCCGTCGGCTTCAGCCTGCTGCGGCGGCCGATGATGTTGGGGGCGATGTGGGCGAAGATGACGAAGAAGATGGAGGGCATCGAGACCATAGAATGGATAGTATAGATCATCGAGGACATGGATCATGGGCGCCATGGATCTCTCGGCTTGTGTGTGGAGCGCCTCTATATCGCCGCCATCCGGATCATGTAGAGGGGCCGGGCAGGGGGAGCAGCCGACAGCTCTCTTGCGCCATCCCCAGGAAAATCGAAGAGATTCGTGAGAGGGAGGCTCTTAGCGTGCCTCATGGTGAGACGGCATTGACAACTCATCAAGCCATGAGGTTGGAGTTGCTAGGATGAGCCGGGGTGTCTCGGTGTTGCAACGGGCGGTTCGGCGCGCTCAAGGTCACGGGGGCCGCAGCCCGGTGTGGACTCGCGATGTGGCCTCGAGACGCCTTTTGGCATGGCGTCTCAGGCCGTCTCGGAATCTTTCGCGGCAACGGACGAGGGTTACCTCGTGGAGTGTGAAGAAGCAACGAGCCAGACGAGACCCAAATTGTCTATAAAAGAACCTCGCTGGATCGTCCTTGAACCGGTTCCTCTCCCATCATCAGCTCTCTCATCTTCTCAACATTCATCACTCGCTCTCACAGCTCCAATCACCATCACTCACTCTTCCTTCTCTTGACAAACGACTTTTGTCCATCCCTAAACCGTCAACATGTCTGCTCCTGCGTAAGAAACCCCCACCCCGGTGTCAACCACGAACCAAGATGCCCAATCCTCCTCAGAGTCCTGGCTCGCTTGGCAGTCAAGCGTTGTTCAGAGTGGTCTAATAACACTGCTTAGCACCACCACTTCTCCCACCACCACCACCACCTCCACTCCTGCCCTCCCCAACCCACCCGCCACGTAAGAGCTCTTCTCAATGAAGCTTGCCTGCAGCTCAAGCATCAAGATCAAGAGGGACACAAGCTGACTCGTCTAGCTCTTCCAGCTTGGCCAAGACCAACCCCGCCTACCAGTCTGACTCTGACTCTGATGGCCAAGCCCGTGGTGGACGCCGTGCCGCCAAGCAGCAGTTCGTCGTTCCTTTGCCCACCTCCACCGGGCTCTCTCAGCCTGCTGGTAAGTAACACCAACTTTCCCCGCGCCTCCCAGAACCACTACTGACGAACAATATGCAGGCCAGCTTCTGAAGGGTGCCACCGACGACAACGGCAAGCAGAAGGCCGCTGCCCTCCTCGTCGGCATCAAGCTCGACCTTGAGGCCGAGGTCCACCTGACTGCCCGCGTCAAGGGTGACATCTGCGTTGGTCTTTACTAAGCTACTCGTGCTTTTCTGATACTGATGGTGATTGGGTCCAAACATGGGAGCACGAGATAATGATACACGGGAATGATGACAACCCTGCCAATGCTCTACGCCATGGATGAGCAGCAAAGTTGCAACCTCACGAGGTGGCCACAGGGTGTCAGAGGACGGGTTTTCTTAGGTGTCCAGGATTGGCATGTATAAAACGTTATTCAGTACCAGAGTAATATAAAAGCTCATGACTACCACCTCTTCCCACACCCTACATTACTTGGCAAGCCTTGACTTGGTACCCAGAATCCTATATCAACCATTATCTGATTGCAAGAGCAATTCCACATTAAACCCTCTCGTGAAGTTCAATTAAGCTGTACTGGGTTCAATTGCCCCACGTCCGACTAGCCTTTCGTCTCAGCTTTAGTGCAACTTTGGACCATTTGGTCCATGTTTTCAATTTGACATTGTGGAAGTTGATCAACCGATGATAACTCCAGGCTTCTATTTCATGGCATGTGTTGTAGCGTAGATCTTTGAAAAGCGTAAGATGTTGCATATAGTGGAAGCTATCATTAGCTATGGCTATTTCCACTAACTTCTCTACTGAATGCTCTAAGAACGGTCATTTGAATTTTTGATCTTCAGCTTCTTACTTCTAGACGAACTCCTAATCCATTGATATAAAATCTGAATCCAACAGTACGGAATGAAAATCGTTCTTGGGGTATCATGACGCTGTCATGTGTGAGCAGATACGGCCCGAGAGACTTCCGCCGAAATGCAGGGGCATCTCCTGCAATGGTATGACGTAAATGTCGTAGTATGCATACCCTGGAGGAATGCGAGCTAGTATTTTTTAACTGAAGAACGCATTGATCCTAGTACTAAACGACCTGATGGTTGTGCGCAGATGAGTGATATGGGAAAAACCGGTGTATTGACAGCCACTCGACGTCGCATTATACGGGTTCTAGACCGCCAATCGAGATTCCTGCAGAGGGGTTCATGTAGCATTCACGATGCAGGGGTTTGAGAAAGTTGTCGTGCCCACGCATGGATACCCTAGGTTTCTTTGCATCAGTTGTTACGCATGCTGACTCGGGAGGCGTTAGAAGGCGTGCGATATACTAATAAGATTACTACGAAGGTATATCACCGCTCACAGAGCTCTATCGACAACCTGCTAGTAACGATATTATCCTTGTGCTTCGAAAATATCGTTATAGACCTGGTTGACTGTATACCCGTGTCCAATGTCTGGATGGACGCAAGATGAAGTTGGATTGGGTGTGGATGATGTTGGATGAAATGGGCCAACAAGATGATTACGCACACTATAGATGCCAGGAAAGTGAACTGCACGAATGCATTGCTTGATCGTGTTCGGCCATGAGAAAAACTGCGCATCAAGTATCTAGTAAATACAGGTTGGAATTGTTTAGGGGGTGAAGAAGCTCGTGAGGATGGCGGAAGAACCAGATAATCCGCCGCCGGATCAACAAAAGAAGCAAGTTCATGTTGCAGCTGTTGACGGCCGGACGCGTCTTCACGCGGACGACGAAGAGATTTTCATAAAATCATCGCAAGAAAGGAAGGAAGGAGGCAAAGCAAACGAATTAAAGCTCCTCTCTCAACATTGCTGGCAGCTCACCGCCGCTCCATCACGATGCCTCGGCCTAGCAAACGCTCTCACGATGTCATCGACCTGACTGGTGATGATAATGACACGGATGCAACTAGCAGCAAGCGACCCGCTTTGGAGCGGCCAACGCGGCCAGATCGGCTCAATGTCAGCTCAATACCCTTTCATCCTCCTGGAATCGGCGGCACGAGCGTGTACGGCACTGCTGCTTCTTCACAGAGCTCCAATTCCGACGCCAACGCCGCGTCTCAGCTCGTGCCCGTTATCGAGCCCGAGGGTTTGGACCTGACGCAGGACAGCGATGAACCGGATCGTGAGCTGTACGGTACTTTTGGTGCGTGCCCCGTGTGACTGAATCACTCATCCTGCACGACCTGACGCATCGTAGCGGGGAAGATAGTGGGGATTAGATACTACAGAGGGTTCGCGTCGCCGGGCGAGAGCGTCCTCTGCAGAAGAGAACCTCAAAATCAGGTTCGTGGCTGTGCTGTGCTCTGTCTCATTCGAGTGGTTACGCAGTCCGGAGAAATGGAGAAACTAATAGCTCAAGTAGTATGATCGAGACGCGATCCGAGTAGACAATGTCTTTGGACATCAGATTGGCCATCTCCCCCGCAAAGTGGCCGCCAAGATCTCCCCGTACCTTGTATGCAATGCCTCAACCATAAAACATTTCGTATTGCATGCTAATTATGGCCTAGGATCGCGGCGATCTGACCATCGAGGCTCAGCTTGCAGGCGAGAAGGGTGTTTATGACTGCCCCGTCAAGGTCTTCTTTTTCGGCACCGGCAATGTAGACGAGCGCGGTGTAATCGAGAAACAGCTGCTCGAAGACAAACTCGTCAAGGTGACCGAGCTCAGGAAAACTAAGAAGGATGCTGACGCTCGGCGGGCGGCGATGCGGCTGACCGGTGCCAGCACCGTGAATGGCTTGGGACAGGACTCTGTCGAGCAACCAGAGGTGTCCCTCGAGGAGCTCCTGCAGAACAGCGAATCAGTTGATTCGCGGAGGGAGGGAGATGCGATTGGAAATCTGGCGATGGGTGATGAGCAGCTGGAACTGATGCCAAAGGCTGATCAGCCCGCAAGGCTCAGGTCACTGCTTCTTCCGCACCAACTTCAGGTGCGTCCACCACAAAGAGCGGATGCAAGTACGATTGCTAATCATCACACAGGGCTTGGCTTGGATGACCTTCAAGGAGAACCCCGATCTGCCCCAAAAGAAAGCAAACAAAAATGTAGTTCAGCTCTGGAAGGTGGACAACAAAAATCTCTACTGGAACCTTGTATCCGGCTTTGTCACTTCCTCACCACCAAAACTCCTCTCTGGAGGTATCCTAGCCGACGACATGGGCCTGGGCAAGACGCTCCAGATCATCAGTCTGATCTTGACGGGCGGGCCAGGAAGTACATTAATCGTTGCCCCCGTCAGCGTCATGAGCAACTGGCAGCAGCAAATTAACCAACACGTCCAGCCCGACCAGCTTCCCAGCGTGTTTGTGTACCACGGAGACAACAAGGCGTCGGCTGCGATGCTAATGAAGTATGACGTTGTCATCACTAGTTACGGGAAGCTCTCCCGGGAGCGCGACAGTGGTGTCAGGGATGTGTTGCTCTCGCCGCAGGCCAAATGGCGCAGGGTTGTTCTAGATGAAGGCCACATTATACGCAACGCTAAAACCAAGGCTGCTATTGCCGCGTGCAGCCTCAATGCCGAGTCTCGATGGGTTCTGACCGGAACTCCGATGTAAGCTCCTTGGACCACCCCTCCCAGTTCAAAACATTCTCTCGAGCCGTTGCTAATGGAGCCCAGCATCAACTCTGTCAAGGACTTGCACTCGCTCATCAAGTTCCTTCGCATCACCGGAGGCATCGAACAAGCCGAGATCTTCAATGCCAAGATCACCCGCCGTCTAGGATCCAGCGATAGAAGCGCCGAGGCCCTGCTCCAGGCCCTGATGCGGGATTTGTGCCTCCGGCGCAAAAAGGACATGAAGTTTGTGGATCTCAACCTGCCGGAGAAGAAGGAGTATATCCACCGTATTCCTTTCCGGCCAGACGAGAAGCAGAAGTACGACGCTCTGATGTATGAATGGCCAACCCCTCTCCTGTTGTTCGGAATGATAGCTTACAAGCGCAGGTCGGAAGCCAGGGGTGTCCTGGAGGAATACAAGACGATGTCAGCAGCAGACGGAAAGGGCCGCTTCCAAAACGTCCTCGAACGCCTACTTCGTCTGCGACAAGTGTATGTACATGCCTTCCCCGTCAGTTGGTACATTTGGTTGCTGATGGCTGTCTAGTTGCAATCATTGGGCTCTCTGCAAACAGCGTATAACCGATATTCTCAAGTTACTCGGCGACCAGGAAGTTGTCATTCTTGACGCGAAAAACTGCGCTTTGCTCCAAGAAGCGTTGCGCCTTTATATCGAGACCCAGGAGGACTGCGCCATCTGCTACGATACGATCAGGGCCCCGGTCATCACCGAGTGTCGCCACGTATTCTGCAGGGCTTGCATTAGCCTCGCAATCGACCTCCAGAGAATGTGTCCCATGTGTCGCAACCCGCTCACCGTGGAGGGGCTGATCGAGCCGGCGCCCGAAACGGCCGGCGACGAAGCGCCACCGTTGGACTCGGAGATGCAGAGCTCAAAGACAGAGGCGATGCTGCAGATTGTGCAGGCCACGCTGCGCAACGATGGGTCCAAGGTCATCGTATTCTCGCAGTGGACGTCGTTCCTCAACATCCTGCAGACCCAGCTCGAGGCCGCGTCCATCAAGTTCTCCCGCGTTGACGGGAGCATGAAGGCAGAACACCGAGACCGTGCCATCGCGGCCCTTGACAAAGACCCAGAGACGCAAGTCATGCTTGCCAGCCTCGCTGTGTGCAGCGTTGGCCTCAACCTGGTCTCGGCCGACACGGTCATCCTGTGCGATAGCTGTAAGCCAACCCCGTCTTTTCCACTACCACACGTCTACTGAAAACTCGCGTCTAACATTTACTTTCTCGCTCGTAGGGTGGGCCCCGGCCATCGAAGACCAGGCTATCGACCGCGTTCACCGGCTAGGCCAGACACGCCCAACGACGGTGTGGCGTCTGGTCATGGAAGGCTCAGTGGAGGAGCGTGTGCTGGACGTCCAGCAGGAAAAACGGGAGTTGGTCACCAAGGCGTTCAAGGAGAAGGCGGGCGGGGGCAAGAAAGTCAAGGATACCCGAATGGCAGACATCCTCAAGTTGCTTGCTTGAGTTGGCGAATAGGTCCACAACACCCAAATGGTGTATCCAAACCTTTCCTCGTACGGGACCAAATAGCGCTTTTTAGATCTGCTAATTTCTCAGTCACAGATGACTTGCTTGTTACCTAGCACAAGGCGCCATTGGGTTAGGGAGATATCACGGAGTTAAGTCTTTGGTTGGACCACTTAGCTTTGGTGGCTTTAGGGGCGGAAAAGTTGACGTGAAGGTTTACAGGCTCATAGATAGTTCGAAAATCTAAACATTGCCCCATTTAATGAAGTATACTTTTGATCAGCATTGACATATTATGTCATTGTTGTTGTGATTTTCTGCAATCTACGTGTCTTTTACACCGAGTAGGTTCTGTTTTCACCCCTTCCTTGGGATAATATACAGGTCGGCTTGCCTAAACTCCATGGCCGTGACAATTACTTCAGCCATTTGCCGTAAGCCCATCGGATACGCTCAAGGGCCCTGGCCTGTAGCTGTATTCCCTTCATATTAGAGAGATCATCCAGGTCCTCTAGAAACTCCCTGCCAATGTCGCGGGGCATCAGCTTATCGACGAGGCTGCGCAAGACGTGTACTTCACACAACAGGAGACCATGGTCCTTGTACGAAAGGAGGTTGCTCTCGGTGGGACGAGCCTCGGATAGGATGCGGTCGATATTTCGAAGAACGCGCACAGCCTTGCCTGCCTTGGCGGAGTTGCGCTGCCCAGACCTCCCACCGAAGACACCACGGAAGTACTGGAAGAGGCCAACCGAAACGAGGACTCCAGGGGTGAGACCAACGAAGCCGAAGACCAGTTCCTGACTCTTGAGGAGGGAGTCGATGCCTGTCATGGCAACCTCAAGGTCAACCTTGGTCTTCTGAACTTGGATCAGGAGCGACCGGAGCAGGTCGCCTCGAACTACGCCCATCAAAGGGCTTTGCAAATCCTGCTCGAACGCCCGCAGCACCGGTGTAACATCGCCTTCAGCTACCTTGGCTCGAATCTCAGCAATTTGAGAGTCAGAGAGGGGTAGTCCAGCAGTCGAGGCGAAATGCGGCTTGTCCAGAGCAAAGTCAACCACCATGCGCTCAAGACTTTCGCGATCCGCCTTCAGACTATCACGGCTCATGATGGCGATTTCACTCGTCGTATCATGGCGGATTGTTTGGATGACCTTTCCCGTCGGTTCCACAACCCAGTTGAACCAGAAATCTTGGACCGTAGCCCCAAAGTCGAGGAACCATTGTACGATATCAGCCTTTCGGTTTAACAAAATGCGCAAGATGGTAGTCGACGAGAGCAGGCCGACGCTTGCGAAGAGCCAATACCGCACCAACGGAGAAGGTGGCCCATTTTCGGTCGCTAGGCCATTCATGACGGTACGGTGCTCGGGAAGTGTGTTGTCGATGATTTGGAGCAGGCGTCGAGCGAGGATTGCGGGTCGTTCAGTTGCGTTGCTATCCTCAAGGTGAACCGAGAGCTCGGGATCCTCCTCGACACCCGCGAAAACCTTGTCTTCGAAATCGTTGATGTTGACATCCAGAGTGCTGACCTCCCTGAGGACCATGTCAATGAGGGCAACGCTACGCTCAACAACCCCCTTGAGGTCGTGGTGATCCTGCATCTCAGCCTTTTCGTCATCTGGACCAAACTGCAATCCCTCATCCATTAGAACGCCAAGACCGCTAGCAGTGATCTCTCTCAATTTCCTCAGTTGAGCCTGCTTCCTTCGAGCTTCCGCACGGCACAAAGCCACCGGGGACAGGACCTTGCGCTGGATATTGGCAAACGAACGCTCCCGTATGCTGTCTTGAACGATGCCATAAAACTGTTTCCACTGTTGCGAAAGTCCAGTTGTCGTCGAGTCTACCAAGTCGCCCGGGGTGGCTCGCACAGAACCGGATTGGAGACGCAGCTTGGCAATGCCGTAAATTTCCTGTGACCAGGCCCAGAAGCGCACCGGGGAAGTTTGAACGGTGTACAGGCTGCTGTACCCGTAAGAGCTAAGCACGTCGTCCCAGTACCAAATGTCGTCGCTGAGAGGGATAATTTGTTCAAGCAAGGTGTTGAGAACAACACCGTGAAGGTGGATGGTGGCTTTGCTGACGAGAAGCCACTCGATTTCATTTTCATACGGACTCTTCAATGAATCCACGTGAGAAGGCCTCACAACGGCACCTGGTGCAGCAGGAATGCCAGACTGGGTGAGAAGACTCCGGATGCGCCATTCTGGGAGAAGAGGATTAGATGATGAAGTGCTGAGGGACTGGACGATGCGGAGAAGGTGGTCGAGACGAGGCGAAGCAAAGGCATTGGCGACGGAAAAATCGCGGTCTTCCAGTTCAGACCGTCCGTCTTCAGATGCGTCTTCCGAGAGAACAGGGAGACGATCTAAATAGGCATCGAGACGCCTCACTTGACTGTTGGTGGCGTTAGCATTACGCACTGATGAAGGTCGGCTCGGTCAAGACTAGATGGAGATAGGTGGAGAGGGATGAAGACGGAGAGTGCCGGGTATGACATGGTTAGATGGGGCAGGAGTCAAGGGTGGGCGAACGAACTCGGAGACAAGAGTCATGATGAGCAGAAGAGGCCAGATTTTGACTCGGCAACCAGTTTGGGCTTTGGCAGGGACAGCATCAGCCAGCAGCCACAGCTGGGGCGAGCAGCTTCGGCGGCAGCAGCGCAGAAGAGAGCAGCAGGAGATGGATCAGCCGTCCAGGAACTGACTGGTCAATGGCAAAATCCGCATACAGCCACTGGACCCTAAAGAGTCTGACAGGACGGAAGCACCACGGGTCGGGATGGAGGTGCAGGTGGCGGCAGCAGCCCGGAGATGGACGGACGGGAAGACGGCCAACGGCAGACGGCAGACGGCAGACAACAACAACAAGAGCCGTAAATCAAACTCGGCCGACGGCACGGGACCATGGACGGAAGACGGGGGACAGGGGACGGAGGTTCGGAGGAGGGTGTGTGCGTGGTAACCCTGGTGGGTTTTGAAGTGGTCGCCGCCCTGGTGGACTTTGAAGAGGTGTGCCTGGTTGCCTGGTTGCCTGGGTACCTAGGATGCGTGACTTTGTCTCGTGTCCCAGGCTGGTCACATCCGCCGTCAATGGGAATTATGATGCTTACTACGCCCACGTAAACTATTGCCTCGGCGTTTGGCTAAGGCTTAGGCTTAGGGTACGGTATGTGTGATGGGCAACTGGGCAACGACGGAGCAGTGGCCTAGCGCGTGTCAATGACGGCACCAACGGGATCGCGGGGCATAAACCTCCGTGGAGGGGTATTGGGATTAGTCATCTATTCCCTGATGATGAACGAGTCAATTTGTCCCTGCTCTCAAGTTGATTTGAATCATTTCACTCGCTTGAAGGCCAATGAGAAAACGACTAAGATTTCGCTCCTCCATGCTGGAGTATCGAAGCCACTTTACATAGGTAGTTGAATTACAGTGTTAAATTCACGTTGGTGGAGTTAATTGGCTTGGTGTGGAAAAAAGC
Organism: Dactylonectria alcacerensis; assembly: GCA_029931735.1. NCBI lineage: Eukaryota > Fungi > Ascomycota > Sordariomycetes > Hypocreales > Nectriaceae > Dactylonectria > Dactylonectria alcacerensis. The sequence goes on from JAPMUZ010000004.1 coordinate 1,284,049, forward strand.
TATGTCGTTTGTCTTCATAGTAGCTATGACGCATGAAGACTTCCATATCTGTATAAAATCAAATGCAATTATGTTCTTAGTCACCACGGAAAATGTTGCACAGGGCGTAGTAGAACGATGGGGTTTTCGTATTGGTCATGTACTACTAATATCAGAAATAACCTGACTCAATGCTCATCAAATCAACTGTATGGCCCTTTGAAATGCACACCTTAATCTGAGGATTTTTAAAGGTTAAATTGAATCAATTTAGGCACGATTTACGACCATCTAGCTCTAAAATAGTTTTTTAGCCGGCTAGGTGGTGCAGCGCATGTTAGTTTAGGACCATGATCTCACTGCCTAACCTTTCCATTCTGACAGCAACTGGGAGAATCTCGTACATCCGTGAATAGAGATCCTACTGTTTACAGCAATGGCAAACACACCGAGCGGCAAGCAACTCTCAGCGGTGCATGCAACTCCACATATGGACAATATTTTGATTGGGTGTTTAAGGGTTGCGAACATTTACCATTCCATGTACGCACACAAAGTCAAGGTGTTTCAATCTCCAGTATTGAAAACCTGAAAAGGAAAATCGAGACTTTAGTTCCCAGGTTCCTAAACCAACTACAATTTCATATATGTGAGCAAGTGCAGGATTGTCGCGCCATTTGAGCCTAGCAACTGATATTGAGTGGTCGGAAATACCACCGGTTTCCCCACTATCGCTTCACCCTTGAAACCTCGAGGCCAACACTTTGCTGTGCTATTAGCTTATCTCATCATGTGCGCAACTTCAAAGCCGCGGGAAAGAAAAAGAAGAAAAAGAAAAGAGGCTACAAATGAGGGAAGAAACTACCGACTCACACTTGTCTAGAGATTACTACATGTTGTCTGCGGCTGGTCACCCGAACCCGAGCCGCTTGCTCCACAAACCTGGCCACAACACCAATCATGAATCTTCTATTTATTGTCTTTGCCTTATTCGTCTTGTTGTCGCATCGCAAGCCTTAACATGGCTCAATCTTCAGAAGTGCACAGAGTATCGAGACTTTGACTACTTCTATCTATAGACCCTCCCTTTCCCCAGAGGGCGTCCACGCCATTGAGCTCTAAGGAGAGTGCCTTAGACTGGCGCAGTCCATCTGCAGAAAATGCGCTGGTTGAACATTCGCCGAGACGGCCGGCGATGAGGCGCGCATTACGACTTGAGGGTTGCAGAGCCAGCTCCAACAAGAGGCGATGCTGCAGGTTGTGTGGACCACACTGACCAACAGAACGGAGGGAAGTACGGATACGGAGATCAAATGCGGAATTGGGGGATGGGGTTCGTATACGGTACCATAGTATTCGTATTCGGGTTACAATGTAAAAACAAAAAAAAGCCATAGTCGCACCACCTTTTGTCCACTTATCGCAATCGGGAGAGTATCTGTTGACATGTGAATTAACAAGGTTGGAAAGGGAATTATGAAACAATAAACAATGCAAGTGCTCAAAGAGCCATACACAGGTACGTAACACGAAGGCGAAGGCGAAGACGAAGACGACGGGTCGATCGATGAGATCATTAGCGGCGTAGCGCATCATCTCCCACAGATCCCTGGATGTGGCGGCGGGCGGTAGCGTCCTTGTGTCCTTCTGCCACACCTCCAAAACACACCACTTTACTCTAATATTTGCTGAGGAACCGCTGCTCGGAAGGCTCTGGCCCGGGCGGGGGATATCCACCAAAGCCCATCCATGTCTGAGAGTCGGCAGTACAGAGAAAAACAATATCGATCCATAATCACCAACCCCTGGACGGTTCATCCTCGTTCTCGCCACTCGAGGGACGCGCAAATGTCAGTATCAGCTGTCATGAGATCCGGGGACAGGGGCAATGGGAGATGCCGAAGGCGTCTGAAAGTTGTGTTTTCTGCGATGGACCAGTCGCTCGGATTCAATCCAACTGGAAAAAAGGTCGGTACGTGGTCATGGCCATTCATAGCAGTCTCTCCAAGTTATTTCGTACATTTTTGTCCTTGACCGCCTTCAATTGCCGCCTGTATCTCATTCCTAGGGGAAGAGCCAGGGCCGGATGTGATGTTGATAGTTGGCCGCCGAGTGGCCCAAGTGGTCCCCTAAAAATTCCCGTCCGATCCCCGTACCTCTTGGGGCGGTGACGGCAGTCGAAGGGGCGTTTACAGCCTTTTCGACATCTGATGGCTTTAGAGCAGCCCGTCCGGCCCCGTGAATGCCTGCACCCAGGTCCCGGATGCCGGAAAGAGGACGGATTTTGTGGGCTCATTCTAGAAGAATGCGCCCATTTGATATTTCGGGGCCAATCGCCCATGGGCTGGGTGTCGTGGATTGTAGTCTCCGTCCCGACGACGGTGGGAAGGGCCCTGGTGGTCCCCTCCTTCTTTCCCAATCTCTAGGTGCGACTGCTTCGTGATTGGCTCAATTCGCACCCACTTCGGGGTGTGTGGGCGTGTGTCTGTGACTGCCAAGCCGCCGCCGCCCTAAATTGGACCTGGCGTGCAGCGGGCAGGTGAGGAAATGATAAAACCTCCCCAACAGCCACTACCCATTTCCTCTCCATCACCACCATCGCCGACATCTTCAAGAGCCGCCTCCTTCGACGACTCTTACTTGTTGATCGCTCGGTGCTCTCTAGTCTCCATCCTCAGAGACAGCCGTCTCATTCGCCCTTTTCCTACTTTCTTTCCATCGAGCCCTAGGATAAAAATCTCCCTCGGAGTGGGCCGCAAATATGGATATGCTGTGAGTTTGCCCCTGATGCGACCCTCGGCGCGTCAACGCTCTCCCCTCGAGTTCGAACAGCACTCCTGACACTGATCCTTCTCGTAGCAACTCAACCATTAGTTTGTCCAACGGGACTACCGACTACTTGTCTGTTCTCGAGGAGGTCTCCAAGTACAACGTCCAGCTGAGCTACGTCGAGAAGCTTTGGGCCGTACGTTCACGCCGACTACCCACCTGCGACTTACCATGACCAAACTAACACTCGGTGCTTAGGCGTACTACATCTACATGAAGAACGATACCCTCGCCACCGGCCTCATGAGCTTTTTCCTCCACGAACTTGTATACTTCGGCCGTTGCGTCCCCTATATGATCATAGACTTCATCCCCTTTTTCAACCGGTACAAGATTCAGGCCCAGAAAATGCCCACCCTCAAGGAGCAGTGGGATTGCGCTGCTATCGTCCTAGTCAGCCACTTCACCGCCGAGCTTCCTCAGATCTGGTTTTTTCACCCTATCGCTACGTATTTTGGCATGGATTACGGTGTCCCATTCCCTCCTATCTGGAAGATGGCTCTTCAGATTACCATCTGCTTCATCATGGAGGATGCTTGGCACTACTGGTTCCACCGCTCACTGCACTACGGCCCCCTCTATAAGGCGATCCACAAGATGCACCACACCTACTCTGCTCCCTTCGGTCTTGCTGCTGAGTACGCGTCGCCAATTGAGACCGCTCTCCTCGGCATCGGTGTCGTCGGCGCTCCCATCCTTCTCATGGCTTTCACTGGCGAACTCCATCTCTTCACTATGTACGTCTGGATTACACTTCGACTTTTCCAGGCCATCGACGCCCACAGCGGCTATGATTTCCCCTGGAGTCTGCGCCACTTCCTGCCCGTCTGGGCTGGTGCCGAGCACCACGACTTGCACCACGAGAAGTTCATTGGCAACTACGCTTCCAGCTTCCGCTGGTGGGACTACTGCCTGGACACCGAGGCCGGTGCCGAAGCTAACAAGCGCCGACGTGAGAAGAAGCTCGCTCAGATCAAGGCGCAGAAGCAACAATAAGCGACTGTAGCATCCTCAGCGAACAGCGCCTCTTGATTGCGGTGAATCATAGCTGCTCGCTGAGGCGAAGGAAACAAAGGAGGAAACATTCAATTCATGATTGGATTTAGACTGGATGTCATTGGCAACCAATTAGTCTCCGTCGCACGATTGGCGGGACGAGCATTCGCACGGCGTTGGGGGATGTTGACCGAGAACGACTTTTTACGCTTGTATATACAAAAAACCCAATAAGCCCATGGGAGGCTCTAGACATACGTACTTAATACTCAACGTCGTTCGTTGACCTAGGAAAATGAAATCGATTTGATTAAAGTACTTTTGAGTGTCAAATTAAGTGGCAAGATGAACCACCCGCATTTCCGACTGGCTCTGCCATCACGCTGAATGTCATACAGTCCAGTTCTCAAGTGCTAAAACAGCTGTCCAATCTTTCAGATACTCCTACAGCTGTCCAATCTTTCAGATACTCCTACAGCCGTCGATGCCCTCACCTCATTTCTTATTGGGGGTGCAACAATCCCCCGCAGCGGCCGCGGTCTGATCAGCCAACCCTTTGATAGCACAACTTTGGTCTGTATCGGGCTCTGGCGCCAACTCGCCCAGCTCAGAGGCGAGAGCGTCGCATTCAGCGGCCATGATGATGTCTTTCTCAGAGAGGCCGGCTGGGTTGTGGGTTGTCCAGCGAATGAAAGTCGTGTTGTAGACCTAGATCAGTTAGATCGGGGTGACGGGAGTGAAGGGAATGATGGGGGAGGGGGTCTACGTTGGACCATTCTGGGTGATGATTCTTGATCTTGCATTGGAGAGAGACGCCAGTCATGAAATCCTGTTTGCATCTCATTAACATTTAGTCTGCCATCATGCGATTGAAGTATTCTTAGTCGCGGCGTAAATCACACAAACAAAACCTCGACAACAAAAACCGGCGACGAACCCAAGTCTTAGCAAATGTCTTAAACCGGAACCTACGCTCCAGCGCCGCGCCATTGTTGGTGAGCGCCCACCGGCCGCCCGAGGAGCTTAGCAAAGACGTCAAGGCGGGAGTGACGCTCGCAGCGTCTGTGCCGGCGGAGAATCGCGGCTGTGCAGCCATTGTGGACGTGCAGGATGAGAAAGTTCGGATGAGGGACGGAAAGCTGGATGACACGCGGGGTAGGGGCATTGCGTGAGAAGGTGGTGGTGGTGGTGGTGTTGATGAGGCTGCCTGGTGGTGGTTGTGAGTGGATGGATGGCTGATGAGAGAATTGTGAGTGGTGAGTGATGCAGTAATGAGAAATACATGCACGTTGGTGGGGGTGTGGCGGGCGAAGAGGTACCTTTCAACAGCCTCCAACGGCTTTCAACCTCACGTCTCACGCCATTTGCAAATGAATGGGCTTTACTGGAGCTACCTAGTCAATTGATCCAGAAGATATTCCAATGAGATAAGGGCATTCCTCAAAGAGATTGACAATACAATGTTGTGACGCCAGTGTGACGTGAACCAGTAACCCAAGAACGGGAACATGATTACCTACATAAATGGCATTTGATTGGGTTTCTACATCACGCTATGAGAAAGATGACCTTTTCCGTCTCGGAAATCGCATTCTGTTGGTTCACACCTGAGATCAGACATGCGGCCTTTGCCTCTATCTCGCATACGAGTTTGACTAGCAAGCTGTCAGCTTGCAATGCAGGCTTGTGTTGAGTCGTTGTTTGAGGCACAGATATTTGAGGCTCAATCTTCATCTTTATAGGGTATACGAAGAAAAGGGCAACATAATATCATCATGTGGTTTGGGCTTACAGAGGTGGGTTGCATAGGATCTCAATGCAGACATACACTGGGGTTAGTTAGTTGCAATGGCAATATTTGAAGATGGCACGGGCAGTCTGGCAGGAGTAGCTGATAGATGGGCTGACCTATTGAATACCTGCGTATATCTATCTTTGTCTATCTACTGGGAAGTCCTGGTGTCCCGGGGCATTTATGCTTTAACTCACAGAATTGCGTAGGCCGAAGTGGGTTCGTTGACTCGCCTACGGTGGTCGAAACCCAGATATCACAAGTCACAGACATAACATCCTCCACTACAACGATGCTGCAAATAATGGCATGTGTTTTGGTTTCTATGAAACCAAATGGCGCCGATATTGTGTTGCTAAGTAAAGAGGTTGGAACCCCGGTTCTAGCTCCGTTTTTAGTCACGAGCCAAGCCATCCATAGCTTTCATCGTCAAAGGCCAATATGGTAAAACATACCACCACTGTGAGCGGCTATCAAGTAGTTTTGATGCGGTATCAATGCATGCTGGATATTGTGATCGGTCAAGCCATATGGCCCCGAGGTTGGTCGTTCAGCAAACTGCGGGTAAGAGTCGAATCTGCTTCCCCGGGCCATGGTTAGGCATGTTCAGTTTGGATAGGTTGTGCTGTAAGCTGGTGCTCCTGTTGTATCCTTGTACTGAAAAGCAGGAACAAACTGTTAATGTAAAGAAGATCAAACAACCATAAGTGAAGTGGACGGTCCAAGTTCTGGAGCGCGCGCTGAGCTTGCCTGGAAGAACACTTGTTTTGCTCTACTTCCGAAGCTGCCTAGCTCGGTATTCCGTGGAGCTCCCCGGAATGCTCGGGAGGACTTCAGTATGTTATTATTGGATGACTCCGGGTAAAATCCTTTGGAGGATGAGATTGCTGACCTCCACGGAACTGTTACGTGGGTGCGGGGAAGTGAAGAGGAATCCCTGGATCGCAGATGTCCGAGCGAAAGATTTTGTGTCACTCGCCGGACGGGTATTTTACAGTTAGGCCGGTCTCTGGAATTGGGTTCGGTGAAGATGAGCCATGAGCTTACCCTGAGTGAAGACTGATGTACCAACAGCAACCACCCATACTGAGAGTTCGACCATGCCGTGATTGGTGAGAGGTACGAACTGAGAGAAAGAAGACCACAAAACTTATCTCATGCATGCTGCTGGAAGGGCGGTGGACTCTGGTTAGAGCGGAATTCTACCCGTGGAGTGATGGAATGTAGTCTGTCATGTATCCGGCTGATAGTGGGTTGGTCGTTGGCAGACTGACTTGTGGTGGCCCCCACTCAAGCGAGAGGGGTTCAAGCCTGGCATCATCAACCACACAGTGTTTAGATTCTCGGGGTTGTGTATGGATGCTTCTAGGGAGATAGGTCCGAGTTCAAATTCAAGTATTTGAAATTCTATAACAAGAGGTTGAATTGGATAATTATTACTTGGTCGCCAGTCACACGTATTATCCTCGAACGACAGACTGAAGCGTGATCGGGGGTTTGTTGGTGTTGTCAGCCCGTGCATGAGCATGCGCATCCATGGTGGTCCAGCTGCCGGCAGGTGGTCCAAGCTTCTCGTACCCCACCCTTAGGCTTTAGGCTTGGTTGGCCGGGGTTGACTTTCCTCCCATCCTGCTGACAAACCCATTTCGTCTTCTCCGTTGCACCTACACCACTTTGGACCACGCCCCCCTACACCAAGCGATTGTGAGCAGCACGCCAGCCACAGCTCCGTTGTGTTGTTTCTGTCCGAGCCAGTCGTGCGCGTCGTTTTCCCTTTTGCCGGCTCCAGGTCATAGAAAAGCACTCCGCCGCGCGGCGTGTCGCAGAGTGTTGATCCTTTAGATCTGCGAGGTTGAGGCTCGAAGTTGGACGAAACAGGCTGAGACAGAAGCCAACAAGGGGATACTTGAGGAACGTCAAGACGAGAGACTGTGACGATTCGTCAGGCTTGCCCCACCCAAGCAACTGTCTCAAGACCCCGAAACAACAAGAGCAAGCAAGTTGATCAGTGATTAGTGAGGGCGGCTCCGAGACTCCGAGCCTCCGCGGTCTAAGCCACAATCACATTGGCCCGTAAGGTGCGCCAAGGCAAAAAGCGGAGGAGGAGCAAGAGGAGCAAGAGGAGCGAGAGGAGCAAAGACGAACAAGCTGCAACCAAACCCGCTACAAGCCCGCTCGCTCCCCGTGCGTGGACCCGTCGTTCAACTCTTGCCCCGGCCCAGCCTACCAGCCACGCCATTTTCCAACCTGATGACTCTCGGCGGGTTACATAATCCCTCCCATCGAACGTATCACGATTCACCAGCCCTCCCGTCTTTGTTCACGTCAGCGCCTCGCTCGCCTGCCCCGTAGTAATAATCCTCGCTCGCCCGCCGCTGCTATTTGAATGCTGAGTCAGACCCTCCTCTCCGAAAGCTCAAGCATGCAGACCTCGTCCGCCAACGGCGCCAGTACTCAAGGTCAGTCAATTAATCCTCCCCTTGTCTTCATCTTTCTCGCCGGCTGCCTGCCTGAATTCCCCATCACCCCCTCCTCCGGCGATCCGACTCTCGGCTTCCTTTCCATCTCTTTTCTACACATAAACATCATCGCTTCGTTGCTTGGTCGCTTCGTCTCCAGTCGCAACCCTCGCTCGCGCCGCTTCCCCCCCTCCACCTTCATCTATATATCATCCCTGTCGCGCGCACCTCGGCGCATGTCCGTGTCCGGGTCGCTTCACCCTTTCCTTGCCTTTGAACGGCCCTGACGATCCTTGCTGGTTGCGCCGACCTCTCACACGGCCTAATCGCTCTTGCAATTGCGCTGTACAGTCTTCCACTGACATGCACTACCTCAGCAGAGCAGCATCTGCGCGAACAGCTTGAACTTCTTAAGAATCACGACGTCACCTCTTCGTCCTCCTCGACCCCTCCCACGCGCGATCCGAAGGCAGCCCCCGTCCAGCCGGCCCTCGCGCGAGCATCGAATGGATACGACCCTTTGACTGCTGCTTCTCAAGACGTCTCTCGTGTCCTGGCTACCAAGTCCGAAGCCGAAGCTCACATCCACCCCGAACTTCGCGCGCGGTCCAACCACGTACCTACCGCCAGTATGATGCCCATCGTCCCTCCTTCGGGCCATAGCCCTATTCCATCTGCCGGCCCTTCAGCTGCGCCTCTAGCTCCTGCGCCTCCTTTGTCTCTGCAGCCCGACGATGGCTCCAATGACGGGAGGAAAGCTAAGCGCGAACTGTCCCAGTCGAAGCGCGCCGCGCAGAACCGAGCTGCCCAAGTAAGTTGACTGAGTTGACCCCATCATCGAGCGCGAAAAGCTTGGTAGGAATTGAAGACGCTAATCAACTTGAGTACAGAGAGCTTTCCGCCAGCGCAAAGAAGGATACATCAAGAAATTGGAACAGCAAGTACGCGACTACCTGGACATGGAGCAGTCTTTTAAATCCATGCAATCAGAAAACTATGCGCTCCGCGAATATGTAATTCACTTACAATCGCAACTCCTGGACGTCCAAGGCGAATTTCCACCACCACCTCCGAACGTCAACCTTTCCCAACCTCCGCCAACCACACCAGGCCCCCCTGCAAACGCTCCTGAACCCGCCCCGAGTAATACTGCTGGGCCGCTGGAGGCGGTTGCTCAAGCAGTCGCAGGCTTGGCTGCTCAAGAACAGATGGTAGTTGAGCGACAGCAGTACTCGAATACTCAATTCAAGCCCGAAGAAGTGACAGAGGATACGAGAACAGCAGAAGAGATCAACAGACAACTACAACAGCCATCGGAAACTCATGCGGCGGCGTCAGCGGTTTAGAACGCCAATTGCCTGGCTGATGATCCCTTAGTTTCCATTTATACCGGCGTTGAGGATGCGTGGCGGTAACGTTAAACAAGATAGTCGGATTACTATGGCGTTCCGGGGCCTTTTTTTTCATTTTCCTGCGGGCAAGGCTCTTTTATGTTCTTTGCTATCAAGTTCTTTTCCCCGAGGTCTATTTCATTGGTACCATGGCGTTGTTGCCATTCCCGCGTCGCCACAGGTCTGGGAACGGAGGGGAGTAGCCGCTTAGCTGGCTGGCTGGCGGGCGTCGGGAAAACGCAATTCGGAAGTGATGACAAGCTGGTGTAGCAGATGGGGTTATTTATTGTGCGGCATCTCCCCAGGGAGAGTCGACACAGACTAGGATGCATTTTGTAGTTGACCTTTTGCATGGGATGTAGAAACCGAGAAGCACCAAAGATGAAACCTTCATTAACGCAGCCCTGAATTGCAGAACAACCAAATCTACCCGTACATGAACCCGCCCGCATTTGGCTCCCTGGTGCCCCCAACATCAATGCACAGTCTACGCGTACGAATTGCCCATGTCGTGTTCCTAGCAATGGTGTTAGCAAAGCCGTTGAAGGGAAGCTTGGGAAGATCATATTGGGCGGCGGACTGCCAGAACGAACCTTGATATACTCCGGTCCCTTTTCTTGATACTCCTCTCTTGAGATCTGAGCTGTCTTCCATGCAGCCGAGCCAGCCCAGCCAGCAGCGCCCTTCCAGGCATCTAGCAAGGCATCCTCAGCGCGACGCACAACAAGCGGCGAGTCGGCGGGAAGCAACGCGCGCAGGCCGTCGCGGACGCGGTCGTCGAAGTTGCGGAAGAGAGTGTTGCCGCCAGTGAGGAAGACGTCGCGCAGGAAGTCGTCACGCGCGGGCATGCCGGCGAGGCGCTGGGTGAGGATGTCGCCGGCGATGTCGACGATGCCGGTCTGGTCGACGCCGGCAATGGACGGGCGGAAGACGACCTCAGGAGCGCGGATACGCTCGACGTTGAGGTGGATCTGGTTCAGCTCGGCTTGTGACGCCGGGTCGAACGGGCGCGGCCCGCGCGCGAAGGCGTGGAGGAGCGACTTGGACCAGTCCGACTGGGCCTCGTGGGTGTGCTCGTAGTCGAAGTCTGCATCGTACTTCAGCAGGTCCTGCTCGAGCGTCTTGAGGCTCGACATGAGATCCTCTTCCTCCTGCTCATCGTCGCTGTTGTCGCCCACGGTGATCTGGCGGTACACGCCCCAGTCGTCGTCGTTGGCGCCAAAATCGTCTTCTTCTCCGCCTCGCCGGCGCTTCTTGGTCGGTGTGTCCGAGGCCAGGTTGGCGATATTCTTCATGCGGATTTGCGAGGCGAGCGACTTGCGGTTACCCAGGTCCTGCTTGAGGCGGTCGCGCTCCTTCATCTTCTGGAGCGTCTTGGCGCGCTTCTGCCGCTTCTCGTCAAGCCAGCCCTCGAGGTCATTTTCGCGCCGCTCGTTGTCGAGGCGCACCTCCTCGGCCTGGCGAGCCTTTTCAGCCTCTTTCTCGGCCTTTGCGCGAGCGCGAGCCTCGTGGTTGGCCTTCATAAGCCGCTGCTGGCGCTTCTGCTTGAGCTGGGCCTCGTCGAGCTGGTCGTCGGGAACCTCAAGCAAATCGAAGTTGGGCTGCTCCTGTTCTTCCTCCGGATCACCTCCGACATCCTTGGTTCGAGCCTTCTTGATGGTCTTCTCGAGTTCTTTGACAACCTTTTCCAAGTGATTTTCATCCTTAAGGTCAGCGCTATCGAGGATGCGACGGGTTTCCTTCTTTGTTTGGTCTGTGATGCGCCGTTGGACATCTTTATAGTACTCTAGGTCCTGCTCCTTCTTAATGAGCTTTTCTAGGCGCATCTTGGCGGCCTGCTCTTGCAGCCTTCGTCCGCTCTCCTTTTTGCGCTCAGCGATCCGATCCAGCTCCTCTTGGCTTTTCTGAACAATCACTTCCTCGGTGAAGGGGTACTGGATGACAATGTCTCGATCCTCCAAGCCGGTCCAATCAAGGTAGTCGCGAATCTCCGTGTCGTAGTCCTGGGAAACATAGCCGTGATCCTTGAGCATGTGCTCTGCCTGTGACACATTCAGCTTTCCTGTGAAAGCAGGGTATTTGAGTCGAATGAGTTTGAGAAGGTATTCCGCATTGTGGTAGCCGCCCCAGTTCAATCTTATAGCCTGGCCAAGCATGGCCTTGGAGTTGTACACTGGTATTACGTGGGTCGAGGTGTAGGATGATGAGACGACGAGGCCGGTCTTGCCCTTGTTGTGTCTGTATGAAAAGAGAGAGTCGATACCGTACGCCAGTGAAGGTGCGCCGTAACACTCGAAAACGATCTCCGTCATAGCTGCGATACCTCGTGTCAGCCTACGCGCACATCAGTGGGCATGTACGTACACTTTCGCGAGTAGGGCAGGTTCGCCACCGCCTCGGTCATAACGATGGGCACGTCAATGCGACTTTCGCCGTCATTCATCCCCAGCTTGAGGAAAATATAATCCAGAACATGCTCGGTCACATCCCAGTTGCTGACGATTCCAGTGCCTACCTCGAAGGCGTTTCGAATGTGGCCTCGAGCCGTCGTGTCGGCGTAGCAGTCGGAGCCGGCGAAGGAGAAGGTCTTGCCTATCTTTCGGTCACGGTACTTTGCCATGATCGGAGGGATACTGAATCTAGGCTTCGTGTCGAAGGACCAGCCGGCCCTGACAGCAGAGGAACCTGGACATGAGGTTAGTCAAGCGATGCCACAGCTCCCAAGCAGGGATGCTTCGCTCACCATAGTCGATAACGATGGCAGAGCCATTCGGCTGCTCCTGCGCCCGCTTGCGACCATCACTCTGAGGCTCGATATAGTTTTCGAATCGGCTTTCCCTGACAGGAAAGATCTTTGCGGCTGGGTAGGTTTTGGCTACGGGCGCCGTGATGGGGGCCTCTTCGATGGCAGAGGGAGCCATGGTGGTGTCGGTAGGTGCGAGTGATTACGGCGAGAGTATTAGGAAGAAGGGGAGCGCGGATGCATTATGAGGACGGCAGATGAAAGGATGATGTCTAAATGCCGAGAGCGGCCTGGCTTCCGGTCGCCAATTGGGGAGGGGGGTGGTTTTTGGAACTCGGTCGTGACCAGGTCAAGTTGAATGCGAGGCTGCGAGGCTGATCTCACGACGTGACCTACGCTGCGCTCCAAGTGGGTCCATAGCGGTAACAATATGCGCCAGCTCCCCGATGTACTGCGTCACTGTAAGACGGAGGGCGCTGAGGTTGTTACAATGTTACAATAGTAGATTAAGCGCAGGACAGATATCACTTTCATACGAGTTGATTTGTCAACAAACATCAAAGCTGATTTAAGATGAACGGCTCAGTGTTCTTCAATACTCCAGAACAATTTTATTAGAATTCATTGGCCCAGGCACTCGAGCAATTGTACCACCACTCGAGACTGGGTGAATTCGAAAGTAAAGACACGCTACGAGTCAATAGAGCAGACTGCAGAAAATACATATGCATTGGCCTTCGAGTTCAATTTACACATAAAGAACAATATGAGTGCGACAAAAAGGTTCATTAATTCATGGATATACATCTATCTCCACAAGCCAAGCAGGCCAGGCTCCCTTCGTTGTTCAATTCGGAGGCTTCAAATTATCCGTAGCTGCAATGGCACAATCAATACATGAAGTTCAAGGAAATCACGAGGAGTCATTTACCTTCGAGATGAAACAGAACGTTAGATTGGTAGTTCTTGAACATTTGCGCTACAAGCTCCACGTTCATGTTTTGGATGTTGATGTCCTGGATAGTCCCAAGTCAGCATGTTAGGCTATTAAATTCGGACGAGATAAGAAGACGAACTTGAAGACTCTTGTTCATAACAACAACGGCCTCATTGAGTTTTTCCTATATTTCGTGAGCAATGTTTGGCCTACAGCTTCGTGAAGTCATGCCCATACCACATTGGTGATGATACGGGAGAGCAGGAGGTTCTGCTGATGCTCGTGTGGGCTCTCCTGTGCGCGTTATAAGCTTCAAGTTCGTTTCATGCAAATTTCAAGCTGCGCTGTGTGTATTCGGGGGATTTTACCATCTTCAACTTTCGGTTATAGGACGATGAAAGCTGTTGATTGTCGAATGTGAGCACGCGCGCGATAGTGGAGGGGCCAGTCCAGGTAGTGTTTACGTGCCGGGACGGACTGTGCGGCCAGCGACCAGTGAGTGATCACTGACGCCCTCTCAGGAACGGTATCTTGACGCATGCGGTGAAGCGCGGCAGAACTCCCCAGTTCATTCCAATTCAGGCCAGCTCCCTCAGCTCCCAGATGACTTGCCGTGACACGGCTTCTCTCATGAATCGGTTTGCACCACCTTCGACACGACAATCGCCAACACGTTGCAGAACTGCATCCGGTGAATCCAAATCCTGACACCATGGCCGCCCCCACCGAAGCGCAGATTGCGCATCTAGAGCTCATCGAGAAGCTCGACATCCATTCCATCCACAAGACCTTCCGTAGCTCAACCTGGAAGCCGAACCAGCGCCGTAACAAGAACCTCAAGGCAATCGTTGGTGATGCTTCTCGACGAGAGGCTTCTGCGATGGGAACGCCCATGGATGTCAGTGGCAATGTCACTCCGGGCGCCGATGATGGCTTGTCGACGAGCGGTACTACGACACCTGCGACGGAGAGCGGTAACCAGGCTCCCAACCTCGCCCAGGCATCACGGAGCCTCTCGAAACTGGTCCTGGAGAAGAGCTTGAAGCCTGCCGGAGGGATTGTGTCAGCCCCAAATGCCACCTACACCAACATCGAGTCGGCGCCTTCGCTGGCGCACTCTAAGCACTACTGCGATGTCACCGGGCTGCCAGCACCCTACACCGACCCCAAGACGCGGCTAAGGTATCACAACAGGGAGATATTCGGTCTGATCAGAACACTTCCTCAGGGCGCGGCCGAGCAATACCTGGAGGCTCGTGGTGCACATACCGTGTTGAAGTGAACGGCGACAAGAATACGATTGCTCTCGGGTGGGATGCTACGAATGCACCAGGGCTTTACTACGAGGAAGGGAAATGGAAGGGGACCACGCTAGGGTTTCCCACGAAGATTCACAGCACGTATTAAAAGTTGCACGTGTATGAGAAGTGACTGTCCGACCAACAAAGTCAAACCTCAACTATGCACCCTAAGCCTCTCGGCAAAGGGATGGCAATTGACGCTCCGGCTTAATCGTGATCAGTGGACTTTGTTCTCTGCCTAGGTCGACAGGCTACCGAGAACGTATGGAGAGGACGTATCTCAGTGGCCGAGGCGAAGAACGCCTTGGCCGTCGCGGCAGGTGCAGATAGGATGGATCGAGGCCATCTTCATCTGTCTTGGTATGATTGTGGAAAGGGATCTCAAGGTGTGCATTGTTGGACGGGGCGCATGAAGCGCGCGACGTTGATCATAGAAATAGCATGCCCTTTCTTCAAGGCGGTTGCAATACTGTACCGATTGATGTAGACAGTTTGATCATATGAATGCCGATTCATAGCATGGACGATGCAGCATCACAAGGATGAACTGTGCATATCGTAGTGTGCCTCGAGCTCTGTGTGATTGCAGATGAGTGATGAAGGACGAGAGAGCTCAGGAAACAAAAGTGCAGCAAAATTTATTGAATGCCGCAGAATCCCCGCTGTGACCGGTCACAGCCAATGGCAATGCGCCCAGCTTCAGGGGAAGCTCTTTGGCCCAAGTGGGCATCGCCCTGTCAATCAATTACTATCAGTGCTAGGGCGTTGAGTCCTAAATCGCCATCCCGCTGACTGTCTTACTCACATCCTTCTTAACCAGCGCCGCTCATAAACCGCCTGAAAACGCCATATCTGCTCTGGTTATTGCCGAGCCCGATCCGGCCGTCCACGTCACCGAGTTGCTCGACCGCCTGCACTCTAGCTCAAGCCTTTCTGGGTTAACGAGGCCGCAGCTGCCACGAGAATGCCGGCTCCCGTAACACCCCCGTCGTGACAGGGACTTAATTCGACCTCTAACAAACTGTTGCCGCCGAGTCGTCTCTCCAGCAGTTGGTCCAGAAACTGCTGACAGTCCGATAAGTAGTCCTGAAAGTGTACGATGCATCCGCCTGTGAAACCGACGCCCAACTTGCAGGCTCGATCCACAAAGGGTGACCCCTCCGGAGGAACATCACCAGCGAGAGTCAACAAGGCCAACGTCGCCGCAGCCACGATGCCGGCGGCGCGAACCTCGATGGCTTTGGCGATGTGGTAGAGTGCGATGGCAAGGTCCTCGGTCCAGATAAACGTTGCGGACCCAGATGACTCCGGAAACTCCGTCTTTAGGAGGGAGAGGAGGTTAAGAGAACCAAGGGGTTTGAAGTGACTCAAGAATGTCGTCGTGAGACCGTGCCTCTGCAGGAGCTTTGCTGGCAACGTCTCTGTGGCCATACCCAAGTTACTCGTCATGTAATCGACCAGCATAATGCGTCCGAGCTCGCCCAGGTATCTCCCGGCAGTCATGTACTCCAGAGGTTGGAAGCCAGGCGCCTCGTTTTGCGAGTCCAGAACCTCGTCCCACCGGCTCATCAACCCAAGCTCGCGCAGTGGAGGTGCCGTGCCATTGATGCTCCATTCGGTGTTGACCGTAATCTTGACGTCGTCGATGTCTTCTCCCACACCAGCGGGAATTCGCAGGGGCCGCTTGCTGGGATGCAGTTGGCTCAGTCTCAGCGGTATCGTGGCGTTGCAGCCAGTGCCGAGGATCAGGCCCATGGTGCCTCGCTTGGTAGTAGATTCGTCATATGTGAAGACGAACGACACCAGTGTCGACACAGAGTCGTTAGCGATGGCCTCAACTCGAATAGGTGGAAGATTGGGTGATTTGGCCCGGTTGTATCCATCCAGAAGACGAGCGCCGAGGTTGAGATTAGAGGATATGGCAAAGCCTTTCCCCATGGTCATGAGTGTCGCCTCGGACAACGAATGCTGGACCATGGGGAAGCTAAAGGTCACCCCGAGCGGGATTTCCTGGTGAGCTGGGAGGTGTAGCTCCTTGCACCCGTCAAGGATGACCTCTGCGATGCATTTTCCAATCCACAAGAACAGGCTGTCCGAGTTCTCATTCTTCAGGTGATCGTCAATCGGCCAAGACTTTTCCAGGCGCCGGTGCATGCGAGTAGGAGTCTCGGATCGGTGATCTTGGTTGCTGCTTTGAGCGTCAACCTGAGCAGCCGCGAACGGCTCCTGAGGCCGCAGCTCCACGAATCCAACCCTCAGGTTCGTGCCCCCGCTATGAAGTCATTAATTCCAGAGACAACGAACGGGACGTGACCAGTCTTGGTGCAAACTGCAAAGCGAGCATGCAGATACGCGTATGACTTACATGTCAATGGCTAAGTGGCTGGAATATCGGCATCAGTCATTGGTTGCCAAAACAAACCCCAGAAATATTGAGGTCACCAGAACAATGGGAACTACTCACCATCCTTGGTTGCCTCGATGTGCGGGCCGCAGAATAGACTCGGTGATGGGGGTGGGCAGGAACTGGTTCTGCGACTCGAGGGCGAGCTTCTCAAAGGTGCGCTGGAAAGCTTTAGACAGCAAGTGGATCGTTTCAAAATCGATGTGGAGTGGCTCCAAGAAACCCTGGATAGCGGACGTTGGGGAAGCCATGTCGAGCGGAGTCCGGAGAGTTAAGAAGAGGGGACGGGGCCTTGGAGCAGGAGAGAAAGAGTTCACGCTGACGTTCTCAAGAAGCAGAGCATTATCACCCAGTTATGGGTCGTCAAGTAACGTATGTAAGGCAGGGGAGGAGGGGCGAGATCGGTAACGATAGGCTCTACTATGTAAGGTAGCAGCAGGCCAGGTTTGTTTTGGGAGCGAGAGACGTGGCAGCGGCAATGAAGTCGGAGCGTCCGTGATGCTAGGTGGAGTGAATCCTGTGCGAGTCACAGGTTGAGTGCGCTGGAGCGGTGCCACTACAGTGATAGAGACCTCGGAGCCGTAGGGGATCCAGCGAGCGAAGAAATGGCCTGTGAATCACACAGAGTCGACGTTCAGGGGCAGGGCGCTGGCCCAAGCACACTGGCGAGTGCGCTATAGAAATCTCGTCACAGTGGGCTGCACCCAATATCGATCCGATCTACCCTGTATACATCGGTACCAGCTACCCTAAACACAAAAACATAACGCGCGTATTAAAGTACGGATCTCAGTAGTCTTCTAGTTGTCATGAATTTTGCTTTCAATTGGCATTTACACGCGTGTTGCGATTGTGGTGAGATCTTGAAGCCTACCTACTGCAATACGGGAAACACTCATGAGTGGATCCGACCCCTGGATCTCAACAATGGAAGCTGACTAAGGTGGCTCACTTGTAGTGTCTGCCACATGTGCCGCCACGGTTGCAATGAGAACCGCATGTATCGTATTCTGTCTGTCACTTCCGCTCCCTGGCTGGTTCTTCCCTCGTTAGTATATCAACTTCACCACCGGCCGACTACCCTTCCACTCTCTGTCTGCTTTGAGCCATCATCATAATCGCTTGATACCCGATAATTCCGATCCCCTTCGTCTTCCAAACCAACCGTCGCCAACATGTCGATGTGGCTGTCTGATACCCAGAGTATGTCGCCAATCTACATAACCCCTGGCCCTTGCTCTGCGACTGCGCAGCCGCTGTGCGCGGCTGAACTGAGTCACATTGAAGAATCTAAGCAAGAAATCAAGAAAGCTGATAGCACTTATAGAGATCGGGGTTGTCTTCTGTTCCGGCGGTAGGTTCGCGCGGGTTCCCAAGCTTCGGCGCATGGGCGGAGCTAGCGACTGACGACCTGGACTTGTATAGGAGGCTTCTTCCTGATCGGAGGCGTTATGTTGTTTTTTGACCGGGCCATGTAAGTGTCGAACGCTTGCCCCTCGCCAATGCCACCCTGATTCATCCGCTAACTATGGTCGTCTTCGCAGGCTTGCCATGGGAAATGTACGAGACATCCCTTGACCTCGACGAAATCGGACCGAACGAGCCGAACTGACGCATATGAATGCTAGATCCTCTTCCTCATCGGCTTGACCATCATCATCGGGCCGCAGAAGACGCTGCTCTTTTTCGCGCGCAAACAGAAAGCCAAAGGGACAGGCGCGTTCTTCTTAGGCTTGATACTCATCCTCCTCAAATGGACCTTTTTCGGGTTTCTCATCGAAGCATACGGCATAGTCATTCTGTTTGGAGACTTTCTGGGCACTATCGCAGGCTTCGCGCGCGGCCTCCCTGTTGTGGGGCCCTACATTGGCCTCATCGTCGACCGGATCGGCCTGGGACGCCGAAACAACGAGCTGCCTGTCTAAGTGACAGGTAGATTTTTGACGAGACCGCGATGACAAAGCCTCGCCACTGGACCAGCTTGAGGTCAACTCGGGGACTCGGACTCGTGAAATATATGGACTATCCGGAGTACCGCCTTGTCTTGATATGCTGTGGAGTTTGGGGAGGAATAGATTGGGCTTGGAATCTGGGTCTTGGCGTTATTTGAATCCATTCCCCTGGGACTGGTGGAATGGGGCGCATGATATGCGTACATCACCCGCAGCTGTTATTCCATGAGGGCACAGCTAAGACGAGATAGCAAAGGCCACAATAGGTCGTGCTACCACTAATCCGGGTTGGAGTCGAGTGTTTCACAAGGCAGCGCTCTGACGGATAGAATTTGGGGCACTTGGATTGCCTACTTATAGAGCTATCGCTTTGGCTGTCATAGAGCAACACTTAGGTCAGTGTCAGGAATTCGAGCCACTTAGGAAGTGAATAAGTCGAGGTATATTGAGTCCGCCTAATATATACAGTACCAGAGGTTGCAGCCGCCCTGGTATCTACACCATAATACATGTCATCTTGATAACCATTCTGACGGATCAGAGTCTCGGAATCGCTCTGCGTCACGATGCTCTGGCGGATAGACTGAGGAACTGGGACAGGAGCGCTGCGTTATGGCAGTCACAGGGGGAGGCAAAATCATGCAGAAACAGAGACTCCTTTGGACGATCCATGGCCAAACAGATGTTTTCCTCCTCGACTTAACAAGGTTCAAGCTGACCGCCTACGGGCTCTAAAGAAAAAAAATAAGAGAAGACCTCCTCTCAATATGCTCAGTTCGTTAATCGTAGGCTGACTCTGACCAATAATCCCCACTGCAATCCGCAGGTGTCCTTCACGTATTTCTTAGGGGCTCTTCCTAGCATATCTCAACGTCCGGATCTCATGCTTAGTATCCGACACCGATGAGGTAATCGGCGAGGGCCTCAACGGTCGCAGTGGTGCTGCCGGCAACCTGGGCCTCGCCGTGGTGGGCAACAACGATGGCCTGGGTGGTCTTGGCGATGGCGACGCCGTTGCGACCGCTTCGGGCGTAGATGCTTCGGTCCTCAGCTCTGGCCATGACGAATCGGGTGCCGCCGATGTAGAGGCCGTCAGCGAAAGCCTTGTCCTTGGCAGCGGTGTCGCCAGTGACAATGGCGGCGATGGCCTTCATCTCGGCAGGCTGGAGCTAGATTGAGCATGAAGCGTTAGCTCTGGATCGGGTGCTGCATGGCGGATGTGGCCAGATGAAGCTGATAAGAGGGTGGGAGTTGGTACCGTGAGGCCAGAAGAGGTGGCCCAGACGCTGTCGCCGGCAACGCTGATGATGGCGGCCTGGTCGACATGACCGGTAGCGATGAGGCTGTTTCAAGGAATATCAGCATCAGAATTCCGCGGTTCGAGCGAAAATTCGGCCGCATCAATGGGGTGGAGGAAGAGCAGGCTCGTGTGTTTACCTAGTATCAACGTAGGCTGTTGGGCGGAAGAGCCATGGGTTAGCTGTCTGAACTGTATTCGCGCGAGGTGGGGTTGTCGAAAGGACGGCCCGGGAGGGGACGATGACATGGAGGGGAAGGGAGAGGGGGAGGGAGATGGGCTGGGAGACGACTGACCTTGCCACGACATGGTGAAGAGATGTGGAAGAGAAACGAAGCGGGTGAGGCGGACTGGAAAATACGAGGCAGCGGAGGAACGATGGACAGGGAAGCGTTGAGGCGGTAGCGGAAGCGGTGGTGGAAGATGTTGTGAGTCTGTCGAGAGTTGCCCCTCCGTCCGTAGTCCCTCAAATTGTTATCGAGCTGCCTTGGGGCATTGGATGGATTCAGCGCCCACCAATGCCACCCGTCTATTGGCTGCTCCCCCACCGAGGGGTAGTGGGTACTTGGTCGTTCCCGCTGCTGACTGCCACCGCCACTTGTACTGGAGACTTTCTCCGTTTCATGGATTGCTCAGGAAGCATGATCAGCGCCCAGTTTCGGATGCGCGTGTGTCATGTCACGCATTTTTTTTTTTGTCCTGCAATGGTTCAAGCCCCAAGCAGTGACTGGTTGAGCTCTGTGCATATGAGCTGAATACGTGTATGCAACTATGCAGCTTTGCAGCTATGCAGCCCATGCCGTGAGAGTTGCATCAGGACATGGCTCATGCCGCGAGACTTGCATCAGTATATGGTTCGTGGCGGTGGCCAAGCTCTGGTAGCTCTGGGTCTCCCGACCGCTGTTCTCGGAACAATAGCTGATCGGCTTAAGATTCCACACATCGTGCCAGGTTGGTAGGTTCCTGCTTAAGCGAGCAGAGTAGCAGATGGCATCTTACCACCAAATTTACCTCGGGCAATGCATCTCTACTACCGGTACTTCGTACGTAGTAGTTGGGCAGGGACACTTCGTCTGGACTGAGCGGGTCTAAGCTGAAGCTCGCCCGTGTTCCTCGCTACGCGGCATAAGCTTGCCATCCGACGTCACCATAGACGGACGTGCCGTTTGAGTTTGGCGCCAGAACAACGGGAAACTCGTACGGTTTGCCAGGCACTGCTACACTGTATAACAAGGTACGGATAGCCCTTATTCTATAGTACGGAGGTTATATTTCTGAGAACACCAACCAACCGCCCTTGGCAGGGATTATCAGGAGGTGATTATTTTTTAGTTCTTTTTTTTTAGTTCTTTTTTTTTTTTTTTGAGTTGAATGGTGGTGATCCGAGTTCATCGCGGCAACAGCTCTTGGCGCTCATCCAGACGTCAGGCGGGCGGCTGTCTGTTACTATGAAACGTGGACGTGGTTCTAGAGTGCGCTGTCCATATATCTGTTGTAGCGCGTCGCAGACGTCACCCCTGGAGCGCTGAGAGAGACAGAAACAACAATGGCGAGACCGAGACCGCGAAGGCGATGACGACTATACCCAACCCTGGCCTTATATACCCTGACATTCATTCCGTGTTTGGGGACGAATGCCCACTCGGTAGAGCTGCCGAGCCTCGTCAGTATCAATCACGGAGATTTCAAGCGTACAATCGCAAGCCGAAATCTCCAAGAGACACCTGATCAGTCGGTTTTCCATCGTCGCAAGGTCCACTTGCGAGCGAACCTTCTTGCCGACTAACCCTTCAGCACCCACTCTCGAGCTGGGCGGAACCCGGCCAGTACGGATTCCGGCTGTTAGCATTGCCGCTATAACTTATAGCTGAGCTTTGATATCAGCCGCAAACGGCCGTGTTTCCGGCACTTTTCAGCCTTGGGAGACCGCGGGTGTGGCGCCTGGTGGTAACCTGCCAGAGTCTCGATGTAACGCTAGTTGGAGAGGCTGAGAGTGGCCTTTTGAGTGAGCTGAAGGACAAGAGATGGCTTGACGCAGATTGCCAGCTTCCCATTTGGGAATTGTGCGCGTATGCAGCCATCACATGGGGGCACTTGTGATTGGGATACCCTGGAAATTGGCAATCTGAGACGCAGAAGCGCAGACCATTTTCTTGTAAGGGTGACAACTTGAAACATGCCGGGGATTAATTGCGACCCCTGACGGCTGGGATGGAGAATTGACGATGATGAGTAACAAGGTTGAAGCCTGGGGTGGCTGCCCGATTTGGAATTTATTGCTGTTGTCTCCGTGCTCACCTTGGTCAATGAGTTTGGACTGCTGGCAATTGAGCCGGCATACAGTAGTACTCGCAGCAAATGCGGACTGAGACGAAGGATTCGAGCTGGTTCCGGTCAGGTCGGCCAACCGCGAGGCCATCGACGGCGAAAACCAAGGACAAGGCTTCTATGTAACGCCACCTAAGCGGCTGAGGGCTGAGATTTCCCCAGACACCGGCTGCTGCTCGGACACTTAGGTTAGTCGTTGGAACTTGGACACTTGGCCAAACCGTTGAGGCCTCTGCTGAACCTATTCTAATCATATCTTAATATAATTACGAGGTTTGTCTCCGCCCGGGCGAGGCTGGCAAACGCCAGTCGCGTGCCCCCATTCACCGGCTCTGCCCGTCGAGTCTGGACTCTCAACAGTCAACAGCTGGCTCTGATGACCCACGCTTGCTTACATCGAATTTGATACGAAGCTATTGCAGTGCACAGCAGCAATTCTGTGCCGTAGAAGCGTTCGCGGCCTTACCCGTGGATTGGCTGCGGTGGGTAACGTGAGATTTGACGCGTGTGCCTCTCATTTTAACCGTCGACGCCCCGTTGTAGGAGGACTCACGCAAGTGCGTGTGAGACTTGTGAAGCGCCGACCAAAATAAACCTACGCTCACGCACGTACACACACTTGCCTGCTAGGCCGCAGCTTGCAGCTTTCCAGAACGCTTCCCGCGGCCTGGGCTGCTTAAACTCTGAGACAAAAAGAAAGGACAAGTGTTCCAGTTGTTCCATGTGGCTTGCAGTGGAAGTATGGAAGACGCTGCAAGTGCCGCGCCGCTGGACCGCTAGCCCGCCTGCCCGCTTGAGCCTTGATGAACCCTGATCAAGGAACCAAGCCGCTTTCTGATAATCGGTGCGACGCCTGAAGATTGACGATGCGATTTGGTGTTACATTTTGCATTTGAGGCCGACATGGGTCCTTGTCCATCTGGGGGCCTAGCAGCAAATTGCCTTACCAGTCTTTGCCGTACGGCAGCATTACCGTGGCAATCAGCGCCGGCGAGGCCGTGAAGCCACAACACAAACCACCTACCAAGTACTCTGTACACATCAACACACACGACTCGACGGCACAGCCGCAAAGCGATGGCATTCGCGAACTGGAAATGATGGCCAATCTGACCATGATGAGACCCCTTCCTAACCCCCGTTGCAGCTCATCTCCGGCAGACGTAGCCCTGGCCTATGTGCTTCGTCGAGGCGTCTTCTTCACGCCCTGATGCCCTCAAGCGGCCGACATGTCGCTCGCTGGGTGGCTCGTTACACACGTCTCTAACAGCTTGATCAACATGTCAGATGCCGGTACAAGCGCCGGTGGCACCGTCTGTGCTGCTTGAAGGTGTCCTGATGAGTCCTGACACACGAAACTTGGAAGTCGACCCGCAGCCTCCCCTCTGTGCCCTTGGTGCCCCACGCCTCCATCCATACATCCACTCACCCACTCATCCATCATCATCCGTGGTCACATCCCTCTCTCCCGTAGACAAGGGTTCGTTCAAGCCCGGAACCCAGCCGGCGGAACCCAGGTCTTGGCCCCAAAACAAGGTGGGCCAGCGCTGGCGCGGATCTACGACGTAGTCGGCTACGGTCCAACAGATACGCAAGAGGAACCGTCCCATCAACCTCAAACATGCCATCAGTATTGCTTGGCCCGTGAGCCCAACCAGGTCCTGGCTGCAGGCTCGCAAAACAGATGAAAGCCCCTGGGCTCCCGCATGCTGTCATGCTGTCATGCCCTCTGGAAAGGATCGTCTCTGTATTTCCACTTTGCCGCCCCTCACCTATTATTCTTGTTGGTTGCGATTGTAAGCTGGCCTTTCATCCCGCTTCCTATTCTTCATTCAGCTTTGTGTTCCAGATAAATGACCTGGGTTTGACTCCTTCTTACTCCAACTTTTCCTGTCGCTTACCGTTATCCTTGCTCGCATCCTCCATCAACCCTGGGTCCCTGTTCTTGCGGTCATTTTTCCCGCATTGGACCCCGTTCACTTCGAATTAACTCGGAGTACCGACTCACACAATAGGCTCTAGCCAAAGGTTGTAAAGGCGGGGGTGGTTCCTTGTGAAACGAGAGGGGAAAGTGCCAAGTGCCTTCAAAGACACTCATAGAAAAAGATCCCCGGCCCTAGTGGCTTTTCTGTGGGTGAACCACAAGCTGTATCAGACCCTGTCAAGTCTGTCCTCCAAGCCTGGCCATCCATCTATACGACACTTAACTCAAGACAATCCCCCGGTGTTCCCTCCCAATCCTCCCGTTTACTACCGACGCCTTCCCGCTCCCCGCCACCAACAGCGAGCGTCTTACTTCATCATGCCTCGACGATCAAGAGCAGAGACTGTGACAGAACGACCAAGAACCAGCGGAGGACCGACAGGACCCAGCCACTTTGGACAGCCAGACCCCAACAACCGAATATCCAGAGACGACCTCACCCTCGCATTGAAGAGTTCGGGGAGGGGTAACGTCAAGGCGTATCATGTCCCTATACGTGGCCGACTACCCTCACCGGAGACCAGCCCTCGAGGAGAATCACCGGATCGCACGACCATGGTGCGAACAGCAACGCCAGACTCCATGGTGGAGGCCAGTGAGACTGGAGTTATCGCCATCGGTATGGCACTAGGAAGTCCAGCCCAGGCCGTCTTGCTCGACAATTCTGCTCCGGCCAACTGGAAACCACCGCGGAGCATGACTTCCGCAGCCGCTGACTTCCCAGAACCCGTCGAGGATGTTCAGGCAGGCCAGCAAAAGTCCAAGAAGTGGAACTTGTTCCGGTCTAAGTCGAAGAGAAACCGGCCCACTGAGCCACAACGGTCCTTGACGGACAACTCCAACGCCTCAAGCAGCTCACTCACATCCCGAGGACAGCCGCCTTCAAAGGGCGGGGCGCCGCAAGACTCTAAGAAAAACCCTCCCAGGCACAAGCCCATCGTCATCCGATCCCAGACGGACCCCAATGGCATCGAGCGTGTTGAATCGAGGGAAGCGGCTCCCGAGCCGAAGCCTGTCAAGGAAACCAAGCCAGCCAAAGAGGCCAAGTCCGGTAGCCTGGGCCGCAAAGTGTCACTAAGGGCTCTTCGCGGCGACTCAAGGGCCAGAAAGGCGGCCGAAAAAGCAGAGCCCATGCCATCTGCTCCGAGTCCTCCTCCGGTTCCTCAAATAAACGCATCGCTCCTAGACATTGAGATCCCCAGCATCAAGATGGAGCGATACAGCGTCATGTTTGGAGGAGTCCTGGGCACACAGAACTCGTCCTCGTCGCTCCTTGCTCGTCGGCAGGCGACCCTCGATCGGCTAAAGACGATCAACGACGAGCTCCTCCAGAACAGCGAAGAAGAGCTTCCGAGGCCGCGCCGCGCAACGTCTCCCGGACCCAAGGCCTCGCCCACCTTCTCTCTTTTCCCTGGACCCCCTAAGTCCAGCCCGGCCCAGGCCACGCCTAGACTTCGTTCAAATACCTCACCTGCCATGCTTCACTCTCCCGTAGCGGAAGCATTCGACACCGATCTCAAGGTGCCCAAGGAATCAACCCTTGGAGAGACCCTAAAGCCCAAGGCCTTCCAGTCTGCAGCTTCAAAGGTGTCACAACGCGAGAAGAAGCCCGCCCCAACGGCAACAGATTCTCCCATATTAGTTTCCAAGTTCAGCAAGCAGCCCAAACAATCCATCGCATCTAAACACGAACCATCTAACACCGGCTCAATCCGCTCGCCCTCACCAGCGACACTCGAAGTCCAAGTTCAGGCGCGCGGCAGACAGGCCTCCCCCTTCACACCCGACACATCCAGCCTGATTCTCGACTCCCCGGAGGACGGTGAGTTTGGCGAGGAGGTTGAGATTCACATCACTGACAAGCTTCGTCCCACGTTTGTCGAGCCCAAGTGGCAGATGGTCTCGCCTCCGGGCTCAACTACGTCCTCCAGCCCCAAGGTAACTCGAAAGGTGTCTCCACCGGCCTCGCTAGCCTCGATGGCGTCTACCGATCAGATGACGGTCATCAAGTCGCAACCCCTGCAGCTCGACGCCGACGAGGCCCTGCGCAACGCCGTCGAGATCTCCATCGCGCGACAGATCAGCGTCTCGCACCAGCAGCGCAACATGCTGCACCCGCTGAAGAGCAACCCGAGCCTGCGGCACCCCAACGACGGCAACAGCCCCAACTACAGTATCCCCGTCGGGAAGAACGAGCGGCTAGCCGAGACCAAGACGGCGACGCCGCGGCTGGTGCGTCCCCAGGACATCACTGCGTGGGAGATGCACCGTAAGAGCTCGCGGGTTGTCGTCGAAGGAGAGCCCTAGAATCGAATCACTGGAAGAAGCAACGGGGTTACGTATATAGAACAGCAATGGGCGTCGGCGGACGGTTTTCTTTTCTTCTCACATTTTCTTCATACATATCCACTTTTATCTTCATTCTTCAAAAGCAGCCACGAGCAGAGACGTCACTGGTTGAGTCAAAGTTTGTTGTCGTTTAAGGGTAACACATCCCTCCATATCTGTTTTTCTTTCTTCTCGTTTGTCATTTCATACACCAAACCTTGATGGTAGGGAAGGGATACCATGGGTCATCGAGCACGGCGCAAAAGCAGATTTGGACGGGGAAGAACGGGTAGCACAATGCCCTGGGACAGGTTGCTGGTTCACAAAGGAGAGGGGGGTTTTCATGCACGTCAACATCATTATCATCATCTTCATCATTTGGAATAGAAAAGGCCCCATCATTACGAGATACTTTCATCCCGACATATCCCCACGCGTTCTTGATGTGAATACGCTGTTTCCCCTCTACCCCACATGTGTCTAAACTGCTGCAATGACATGGCCTGCGAGTGAATGGTTGGACAAAACGATTGTAAGTATCTGCGCCGCACCAATAACCAATCTCAAAAAACCGACATCCCATATATGCTGAAACGAAGTCGCGTCCCAACGCCAAAACTAAATGTTCCATTACATCACAACGCAGCACGAGTTCTGCTTCTTGGCTTGCTCTGCAGGAGGAGGAAGGGGTTAGTTGGAGCGTTCTCCACTATGCGTTTCGGCAAGGAGGGGGCCACATACGATAAAACATCTTGCTCTGGTTGCTGAGTCCGTCACTCTTGGCTACCAAGTCGTCGATCTTCTCGCCACGCTGTAGCACACTCTCAATGGTCTTGTGGAGAACAATCTTGGTCTCGTCAAGCTCCTTCTGGATCTTGAGGATGCTGTCGGCTTGCTGAGGATCCTGGTACTTGGCGAGGTACTCGGCGAGCTCGGGGAAAGGCAGATGAGGCTCTCCGGATGCCCAGGCGGAGCGCGGGTGCTTGATGATGAACTCGTCGACGACCTTGCTGAGGAGCTGGTGAGCAACGAGGGCCGGGTACTCGTGGTCCGAGATGATGATTCCGCAGATGCCTTCAGTACGACCGTAGGCGTGGAAAGTGTTGTCTAAGATGGTTCGGTGTGAGTTTATGGACTGAGGATCGGTCGCGAGAGTGTAGACTGCGGCGCCGTACCTGATTCCTCGACATCCTGTCTCTGGCCGGGGCGGGTGCGCTCGGCAACGGTCTTTGCGAAGACAGTCATGAACTCGGCATAGCTAAAGACGAAGCAGCTGGTTAGCAACGGCGGCCAGGGGACGCTGGGGCAAGATGAGGGAGGCGAACTTGTTGCGGGTGAATCGCGAGTAAGAGCTCAGCTCCTTCTCGGCGACGATCTCGTGGGCGGGCTTGCCCTCGTTGCGAATGATCTAAACGCAGCAGAAACAGTCTTTAGCCATGTGTCGGGATTGGAGATTTGGGGGTTATGTCGGTGAGGGGCAAAGGGGGGCATACACCGATGTAATGCAGCTTCATGATGGCGTCGGAATCGATGACGGCGTCGATGCGATGTACGTATTGTCGTCGAAGGTCGGTAGACAGGAGATGAAGGTGAAGGCGCAGGAGGCGAGTGAGAATGTAGGGTGCAAGAACAGGATGTTGGCGGATTGGATTAGACTCGGAGAGGGTTGGTTCCCCGAATCCCCGTAGGTTGTTGATAGGTCGTCACATGTTCCGCTATGACGGGGGCCTGCTTAGCCTGCTGGGCCTGCTGTGATGGGCTGGACTGACGATTAGGCCACCGAATTCCTAAGCGTATGGTGGTAGGCTGCACTAAAGACCCCAGGACTAGAGCGCTAACTCAAACCAACGCCCATTACGATTACAGTGGTGTATGCGATTTCAGTTGTGACCCTGTAGCCTGGGGCTTGTCATAGTGCTGTGGCCTGGGGCAGCTGTGGCGGGGCTGATGATGGTGGGGTGAATTTACAACCCAAGTCATACTTCGTCATGCAGCGGTGAATGACTCTACGACAAGGCTTTCTAGGACTATAACTAGAATCCAGAGCACGCCAACAAAGCAACTCAGCCCTTCAACGCCACCATCAACAAACGCCTCTTTCTCCGACAAAGCTCGGGACAATTCGGCTAGGAACCCTACAAGATACCATAGAAGAAGTCGTATCACTCAAACAAACAACCTCATGGCTTCAAGTGGGCTTAGTGCCGCAGAGGCACAATGGAGGGAGCAGTTCGCTGCCATGCAAGCCGCCATTGCCGAACTCAAGATACCCCAGGATACCAACATCGAGAGCGACCTCGAGGATGACGACTTTGAAGGTTACTCTTCAGGCAACGGCGGACAGGATGTCTGGCAATTCATCTCCGACGACGATCAGGACGACTTCAGCAGCGACTTTGCTGAAGAGGCCGTCGATGGCCCAGCTGCCGACTATGGAGCGCAATGGTTTACCACCAAGTGTTCAGCCATCGCGGTCAAGACCGGTCTTTCCCCTGATGTATTTGAAACCCAGGTCATGAGTGTCCTCGGCTCTGGCCGATCCGAAGATGAGCTCCAGGCTCACCTAGCAGATCTGGTTGGCTTTGACGATTTCGATTTCATCATTGATGTCCTGGGACACAAGGATCAGATCGTGGCCGCAGTTACCGCCAATAACCAGCGAGCTAAGCAAGCTTCGTCTGGACCTCGACTCCTGACTAGGGCAGAGAGGGAGGATGCTTTACGACGCCAGGATCTGGCGCACAAATCTGCTTCCCTTGCAGCAGCTTCAGCCCGAGAGCCGCAGTATCCGCACGTCTACAAGGCTTACAGCGCCGGCAACACTCTCAGCACTACTGGAAAGAAATATGGCCTCCCATTAGGAAGTGATCACAAGACCTTTGAAAAGTATGAAGAGTACTCTATCCCGGCAGGAAAGAAGGGAGCCCTGGGGCCCGGCCAGAAGCTCGTCAAGATCTCTGAGCTTGACGGAATTTGCCGACGAACTTTCCCTTACCAGACACTCAACCGTATGCAAAGTCTTGTATATCCAGTTGCCTACAGGACCAGTGAGAATATGCTCATCTGTGCGCCTACTGGTGCGGTAAGTTTCTGTGCTTCGCAGCTCATGTGCCAGTGCTAAGTCTTCTAGGGTAAAACTGATGCAGCCTTGCTCACAATTCTTCAAACCATTGCGCAGAATGTGACACCCAATCCTTTCGAGGATCCCTCTGCCACTGAGTTCGCTGTCAACAGGGATGATTTCAAGATTGTCTATGTTGCCCCCATGAAGGCGCTTGCTGCCGAAATCACGGAAAAGTTGGGCAAGCGCCTTGCTTGGCTTGGTATCAGGTGCCGTGAATACACGGGAGATATGCAACTCACAAAATCCGAAATCGTCCAGACTCAAATCATCGTCACCACCCCAGAGAAGTGGGACGTCGTTACCCGGAAAGGCACTGGCGACACTGAACTGGTTCAAAAGGTTCGCCTCCTTATCATTGATGAGGTCCACATGCTTCACGACGAACGAGGTGCTGTCCTAGAGTCGCTCGTGGCTCGAACCGAGAGACAAGTGGAGAGCACGCAGTCAATGATTCGAATCATTGGTCTGAGTGCAACACTACCCAACTATGTTGACGTTGCAGACTTTCTCAAGGTCAACAAGTATGCCGGTTTATTTTACTTCGACGCCTCGTTCCGCCCTGTTCCCCTGGAGCAGCATTTCATTGGAGTCAAGGGTAAGGCAGGCTCCAAGCAGTCCAAGGAGAACCTTGACAACATTGCCTTTGATAAAGTCAAGGAGATGCTCGAGCGTGATCATCAAGTCATGGTCTTTGTCCACTCGAGACGAGACACCATGGTGACGGCTCGAATGCTTCACCAGAAAGCCGTGGAAGATTTCTGCGTGGACCTGTTTGATCCATCGTATCATCCCAAGTATGAGCAGGCTTGCCGAGATATCAAATCTTCGAGATCAAAGGACATTCGTGAGCTACTATCCAAAGGAATCGGAATCCATCATGCTGGTATGGCGAGATCCGACCGAAACCTAATGGAGAGATTGTTCGGTGATGGTGTTCTCAAGGTTCTCTGTTGTACAGCTACCCTCGCCTGGGGTGTCAACTTGCCGGCTGCAGCAGTAGTCATTAAGGGAACCCAAGTCTACAGTGCCCAGGAGGGTAAATTTGTCGACTTGGGGATTCTTGATGTGCTACAGATCTTCGGTCGAGCCGGTCGTCCTCAATTTGAAGATACTGGTATCGGCATGATCTGCACTACTCATGACAGGCTTGCGCATTATTTGACTGCAATTACAGAGCAACAACCGATTGAGTCCAAGTTCTCGACCAAGTTGGTTGACAACCTGAATGCCGAAATCTCCTTGGGGACGGTCACGTCCATCCCTGACGCGGTGCAATGGATCGGATACTCTTACTTGTTTGTCCGTATGCAACGAAGCCCCATGACTTATGGTATTGAGTGGTCGGAGATCCGAGACGATCCAACCCTGGTTCAGCGGCGACGCCAACTGGCTATTAATGCGGCCAGGACTTTGCAACGATGTCAGATGATCATCTTTAACGAGACCACCGAGGAGCTGCGCAGCAAGGACATTGGCCGAATCGCCAGTCAGTTCTACATTCTCCACACCAGCATCCAAGTCTTCAACACTATGATGAGGTCTCAGGCTACTGAGGCTGATATTCTGAAGATGATTAGCATGAGTGGAGAATTCGATAATATCCAGTCCAGGGATAGCGAAGAAAAGGAGTTGACGCATCTGAGGAGGGAAATTGTCCCCTGCGATGTGGAAGGGGGTATCGACACGCCACAGGCCAAGACCAACATTCTGCTTCAGTCCTACATCTCGAGAGCACAGCCTGAAGATTTTGCGTTGACGAATGACATGAACTACGTTGCTCAGCAATCTGGACGAATTTGTCGAGCGCTGTTCATGCTTGCTCTAAACCGGAGATGGGGTCATCAATGCTTGGTGCTCCTCACCCTAGCCAAGTCGATTGAGAAGCGCATCTGGCCGTTCCAGCATCCTCTCGCCCAGTTTGATCTCACAAAAACAGTACTCAACCAGCTTGAATCTAAGGACAACTTGACGATTGAGACGATGAAGGAAATGGATTCAGCAGAAATCGCGGCTATGGTCCACAACCAGAGCGCCGGCAAGAACATTGCTAGAATGCTTACCAACTTCCCCACGGTTCACGTCGAGGCTGAAATCGCCCCCCTCAATAGAGATGTCCTCCGAATCAAGCTCTATGTGATTCCTGATTTCCGGTGGCACGATCATATCCACGGTACATCCGAGTCTTTCTACATCTGGGTTGAGAACTCGGAAACGTCTCAGATTTACCATCACGAGTTCTTCATTCTCAATAGGAGGAAGCTCAATGATGACCACGAGCTCAACTTTACCATCCCTCTCGCAGATCCCTTGCCGAAGCAGATCTACGTTCGGGCCGTCTCCGACAGGTGGCTGGGAGCAGAGACTGTAACGCCAGTTTCCTTCCAACACCTTATCCGCCCAGACACGGAGAGTGTGTATACAGAGCTGCTGAACTTGCAGCCACTGCACATCTCGGCTCTCAAGAACACCGCACTGGAGGAGATTTATGCACAGCGGTTCCAGTACTTTAACCCGATGCAGACTCAAATCTTCCACACGCTTTACAACACTCCTGCCAACGTTCTCCTGGGTTCTCCCACAGGAAGTGGAAAGACTGTGGCTGCAGAGCTTGCCATGTGGTGGGCGTTTCGCGAGAGACCCAAGTCAAAGGTTGTCTACATTGCACCTATGAAAGCTCTCGTTCGTGAACGGGTGAAGGATTGGGGAGCCCGACTGGCACGGCCTCTGGGACTCAAGTTAGTCGAACTAACTGGTGACAACACTCCTGACACCCGCACAATCCAGGATGCCGACGTCATCATCACCACTCCTGAAAAGTGGGATGGTATTTCTCGTTCGTGGCAAACAAGAGGATACGTACGAAAGGTCAGCCTCGTCATCATCGATGAGATCCACCTCTTGGCCGGAGATCGAGGTCCTATTCTGGAAATCATCGTTTCTCGTAAGTTCACCAACCCTCCTAGAGATAACATGACTAATTTAATAGGTATGAACTACATTGCATCCTCAACCAAGAATGCTGTCCGACTGCTGGGAATGTCGACAGCCTGTGCGAATGCGTCGGATCTGGGCAACTGGCTCGGCGTCAAGGAAGGTCTCTTCAACTTTAAACACTCTGTCCGCCCGGTCCCATTGGAGCTCTTCATCGACGGCTTCCCTGAAGTAAGGGGATTCTGCCCTCTGATGCAGTCGATGAACCGGCCAACCTTCCTGG
The DNA here is from genome assembly GCA_029931735.1 of Dactylonectria alcacerensis. Taxonomy (NCBI): domain Eukaryota; kingdom Fungi; phylum Ascomycota; class Sordariomycetes; order Hypocreales; family Nectriaceae; genus Dactylonectria; species Dactylonectria alcacerensis. The sequence goes on from JAPMUZ010000004.1 coordinate 1,317,107, forward strand.
CCGTCAAGAACCACAGCCCTGAGAAACCTGTGATTGTTTTCGTGCCATCTCGACGACAGACCCGTTTGACGGCCAAGGATCTCATCAACTTTTGCGGCATGGAGGACAATCCTCGCCGATTCTTGCACATGGATGAAGACGACCTCCAGCTCAACCTTGCCCGAGTCAAGGATGATGCCCTCAAAGAGGCCATCAACTTTGGCATCGGACTGCACCATGCAGGTCTCGTCGAGTCGGACCGCCAACTAGCCGAAGAGCTGTTCCTCAACAACAAGATCCAGATCCTCGTCGCCACTAGCACCCTCGCCTGGGGCGTCAACCTCCCCGCGCACTTGGTTGTCGTCAAGGGCACCCAATTCTACGACGCCAAGATTGAGGCGTACAAGGACATGGACTTGACAGACGTCTTACAGATGCTCGGACGAGCAGGCCGCCCGCAGTTTGACAACTCTGGAGTGGCGCGCATCTTCACCCAAGACTCCAAAAAGGACTTTTACAAGCACTTCCTCCACACAGGCTTCCCCGTCGAGTCCTCCCTGCATACGGTCTTGGACAACCATCTTTGTGCCGAAGTCTCTGCCGAGACGATCCTCACGAAGCAAGACGCCCTGGATTATCTCACGTGGACTTTTTTCTTCCGAAGGCTGCACAAGAACCCGTCGTACTACGGCCTGGAGATTTCGGCCGAGGAGCACAACAGCATCGCCGCGCAGCAAGTCGCCAACGAGTTCATGGTCGAGATGGTCAACAAGTCGCTGGAAGAGCTGGCTGAATCTAACTGCGTCGAAGTCTTTCCCAACGGCGACGTGGACTCGACGCCGATGGGCAAGATCATGAGTTACTACTACCTCTCCCACAAGACCATACGACACCTCGTCCGCCACGCCAAGCCGCAGGGGACGTTCCTCAACGTGCTCTCGTGGATGTCTCGCGCAACCGAGTACGACGAGCTTCCCGTGCGCCACAATGAGGACCTCGTTAACGACACGCTGTCGAACAACTTGCCCTTCCCGGGCCATGCCTTTGGTCTGCCCATGTGGGATCCCCACGTCAAGGCCTTCCTGCTCCTGCAGGCGCACATGTCCCGCATCGAGCTGCCCATTACCGACTATGTCGGCGACCAGACCAGCGTGCTGGACCAGGCCATCCGTATCATCCAAGCGTCCATCGATGTCATCACCGAGAAGGGCTTCCTCTCCAGCTGCCTGCAGATGATCAGCTTGCTGCAGTGCATCAAGTGCGCCCGCTGGCCGACCGATGCTCCAGCGTCCATCCTTCCGGGCGTCGACACAGACGCCAAGGATAAGACAGCACTCACCAAGATCAGCGCTCTGAACCACGCGCAGGCCGGCCAACTTGCCAAGAAGCTTGGGGTTCCGACCGGCCTCACCAGCCGCTTCTCCCGTGCCGTGTCTGTCCTGCCCAACCTGGACGTCTCTGTAGGTGAAGCCACGGCGCTATTCGTGACCATCAACCTCAAGCGCCGCAACCCCCTCGTCGAGCGCGAAGCTCGCATCTACGCGCCCAAGTTCCCCAAGCCGCAGTCCGAGGGCTGGTTCGTGATCGTCGCAGACATCTCCCGCGACGAGGTCATCGCGGTCAAGCGTGTCGGCTGGTCTGCCGTCCCGGGACGCAAGCTCGAGACCGGCATGCGCCCGTCATCCAAAGCGACCATCAAGCTTCCAGAGGCCCAGCCTGGACAAGCCCGCAAGCTCGACGTCATCGTCGTGAGTGACGGCTACTTGGGACTCGAGCACCGAATTTTGGGGGTCGACATCCCTGCGCCCCCGACGGTGGACGACGCGGTGCAGGAAAAGAAGGGGAAGAGGGAAGAAGATGCTAAGGCGTCTGGATCAAAGTAGATTTAGTCTATGGACGAGCTGTAGTAGGTACGCTTCTGCAAGCGAAAGACCCCGAGACTATCGCGGTACTCAATGCCTCTTGAACATATAAAAAAAAAAAAGAAGATAGAAACATGGCAGACAAATGCAGTGAGCCAGACCAAGAAAAGATGAGAAAAATGGAAAATCATCTCGTGAGAGAAAGACGCTCGCACCAAAACCGTATTATGACCCCTGAGAAATGCCGCCGTGCACAACCGCCCCCCTTATGACCATAACCGACCGATATCCATGAAACTCCTTGTGACAAAGGAAACCCCTGATGCGTCGTGACAGTAGAGTATAGGGAACATGCAGTGCAGCCCGAACGATGAAGAAAAAGAAAGGAAAAGTCACACCCTGGGTGAAGTCGTGAGGAAACAAGAATCCGAAAAGTGAAGAGTAATGCCAGAAAACAAGGCAAGAAAATCAAAGCATAGCCACCCGGGTATCACACAAAGCGCACCACAACAAATTCATCTCCAATCATGTCCTCGCCCTTTAGATAACATAACTCTGTCGTGAAGCGTCCAAGGTCTGTCGTAGGGCCAGTAGCGCAAGCCCCGAGTCTCAAGTATCGGCCTGTTCACTGTCCCGTGTGGACCTAGGTCTCTTCCACTGTCCAATATTGAACAAAACCTCCTTAGCAACACTTCCGTGTCGCCTTTTGTTGGTTATCTTGTTGCACCAGCTCTTGACCACTAGCTCGGTCGACGGTGACGGCTGGAGAAAAGCCCGGCGAGAAAAGCCAACTGCGACGGTCGCGGCCAACACGAAAGCTACCCCGCGGGTTCATGCCGTCAAAGTAGCCCCCATCCATGCCGACCTCGTACCCCGGAGTGCCGGGAATGGCAGTGGCCATGAGAAGGGCCTGCTGCATCTTGCGGTTCTGTTCGACGAGCTTGCGGGTGACGACGCGGAAGACCTCCTCGACGCCCTCGCCGCTCTCAGCGCTGATCTCGTGACAGGCGTCCCAGCCAACCTCTTGGGCCCAGAAGCCGGAGCTGCGCTTCGAGCTGGGACTGCGGGGTTCGACGGCGGGGGCGGCGGTGATGAAGTTGGAGTAGCCCGGGGTAGTGGACAGGGGCGCCGGAGCACCAAGCGGAGTGGCTGTCGGCGGCGGCGTGCTTCCGACTCCGGGCGCGAGGTTCTCGGCGACGTAGGCGATACAGCGCTCGAAGGGGACCTGGCGGGCCGACGGATCACGGGCGACGATATCGGCCTTGGTTCCAACAACGTGTAGCACGACGTCATGGGGCAGGTTCTGGCGAAGCTCGGTAAGCCAGACGCCCATATCGGCGAAGGACTGGGCGTCGGTGATGCTGTAGCAAAGGATGCAAGCATTGGCGCCACGGTAATAGAGTCGGGATATGGAGCGGAAGCGTTCCTGGCCAGCTGTAGTTTCCACATGGTTAGCATCATCGTCAGTCATATCCAATAGCGAGCATCATGCGCGTGCTCTCCTCGCGAGTCAAGTCGGCGACGCGCGGGGGGCAGCAAAGTGGCGACCAACCTGTGTCCCAGATTTGAAGGCGCACAACAGTATCCGAGTCGAAATCAACAACGCGCTTCGTCAGGAAGCTCGCTCCAACAGTGGACGTGATCTGAGCCGGGTTGAAGTTGCCTTTGCAATAGCGCATCACGAGAGACGTCTTGCCGACGCCCTGGGCGCCGAGGACGACGATCTTGGCTTCAAGCGAAGACATGATGGCCGCCGATCCGCCTCGACGTCGCGGGTGGGAGGGAGAAAGGAGGAGGGAGGGGAGGAGCGGAAGGAAACAAAGGAAGGGTGAGAAATGAGGAAACCGAAAAAGCAAGAAGAAAAAAACAGCACAGGGGCAAAAAGAAAAAGAAAAAGGTGTCGGCAACGTTAGGGTGTGCGGGAGGACGAGGCTTCGAGTCGGGATGAGGAGGGGTTCGGACCAGGATGTCGCTGCTTAGAGGAGGCTTCAGGCTTAGAAGCTCCAGGCTCAGGCTATTGGAGACTTCAGGCTTTCGGGCTTCAGGCTTCAAGGTGTCTTTCACACGCGGGCAACGGCGCTATTGTAGACGATCTTCAGTTGAGGCAGCGAGGCTAGACGGGATTATGGTTGTTTATCGCATCCACATGTCTCGGGGAGAATGGAGGATGGGGGATGGGGTAACGGAGAAAGGGATGACAACGGCTAGCCAGCAAGCAGCAGATCGATCGATCACAGACGACGATAATACTGAAGCGGATTCCGGCAATGAGACTTCCTCATGATGGGGCCTCGAATTGTAGCCAGCGCCGGCGCCCCGTTCGAGGTGCAGAAAGGCACAGGGGTTGCGGGAGAGAGGGGAGAGAGAAAGCAGACGAAAGGAAGGGTGGTTTGTTGTTGTTGGGTTCTGAGAAGAACCCGTGCCATGCGGGCAGGGTTCAGACTTCGGACTGTACATGCATTACAGCTTCAGCGCGTCTTCAGTTGCATGTCCACTGGTTCAGTACCAGATGGCGACTCATTTTAGGGTCAGCCGAGATGAGATGGAGCCCTGGAGGATAATGCGGAAACCAACGCAGGGCCCAATTCTAGTGGACCGCATTTGAACCCAGCTCCCTGGAGAAGACGTCCCTAAAAGAGAAGCTAACGCACGGCAGACAAGAGGCTCCAGTGCAGCCTAGCCTCCCCAGGATCCTAGAGGGCCAAGAGCTTAGAGGAGCACTTGCATCCCGCTCAGTGGCTCATCAACTCATCAACCAGTAACAAGTCCTGGACTCACTGTCATTCCAGCGGGGGTCGTCCACTCACAGGGCCGCTCTGCCCAACTGGAGCTTCCTAGAGGGGTCTGACACAGCGCAAAGCGACGTCATGGCTCGCTGGAGGGGGAATTTATTAATGCGGGGAGGGGTGAAATCGCCCAGTCACCTGAGTCACTTTCGGAACAAACCAACCGCCTTGACTGGCGCGAGATCAACTGACTGGAAAGAGTGCAAGGGATTTCCTCACGAATCATCACACCGCTCTCTCATTGTCACATCCAATGGCATCCAAGTGCGCAAAATGGACGCATCGGGATGTAGCGGGTTGCAGCGGGATGCGCACTTTACAGCAGAGTCCATCTTTGTATGTTCCACAGCATCACACTTTTTTTTATGTGCAGATGACATGCAAGATGCAAAGCAGATGCAAAGCAAGACGCAAGACAAGATGGTTGCGGCTACTGCCAACTGGCCGAGCCTGAAGAGCCTGAAGAGCCTGAAGCCTATCGCCCGTCTCCCCAACCTTTGCCCTTGCTCTAGGATTGGGACAATTCCATCCCGCTCTGACCCCTCCACTTCTACATTCGGATGTTGCCTACGCAGATATGCATGTATTTTGGCGATTCAATAGGAGTATCCCGTCCACCATACAGCACGTGTCGTGGCGCTCACCTGGATCGGACCGGATTCTTGCATCGGGGCTGCCGAAGCCGATGTTGTTAAAAGCAATCTCTGTTTGCTGCTATCAGTAATCACAAGTTTCTAAGAATGTATGTATTGATATGCACATGCACGGTCAGTCGCTCCGTGATTCATTGAGTCATTCCGCCATGTCTCAGAACCGCATGAGCTGAAGGCCACATCAGAAACTGAGACAATGGCATGTAGATCCTCGGAGGCCGCAGATATCGTCACGCGATTGTCACTTTGATTGCCCTCTTTCTGCCTCCGGACAGGAGATAAGTGCACCTACTTGCAAGGCATGCATACATAATTCAGCCAATATTACTTCGTGCATGAAAGCAACGCAATCTGCCCACCCAGCTAAGTAAGACACACCGACAACACCAAGAAAAATCAGGCATGAAAGCCGTCACTCGTATCGTAAAATGGCAAAAAAGAAAACTGGATGGCATCAAGAGACTTTAATGCTCCCGGCAGGGCTTGAACCTGCGACCCTCGCATCACCAACACTGGCAATTGAAGTATTAGTACGATGCTCTAACCAACTGAGCTACGGAAGCCGTCCAGTTGTGAAGCGGGAGACCCGCTGTTGGATGGAAGAGGTGGACATAATTGGAGACTAAGAAGATAGAACAGATTAGGATAGATCAACTTCTTGAGCTGCAGATTCAAGCAGTATACAATCCAATCTCTCTTGAAGCTCTGAGTAGTAATCATCGACAAAGACTGTTCAACACAACTCCTCGACGGCTCGCGGCCGTGGTTAATTTTCCGGTATCGGGACCCACCCCGCGGCCCGCAGCTGAGGTTCTGGCCCTCCACAGCCTGCAAGGTCTTTAGCTCAAGACCTTATGAGCTACTGCAACTATCGCCGAGCTCAATATAATATTAAGAAACAATGAATCGCATAGTCAAGCGATTAGTAGCATGGCATTGGGTGCTAAAAATCTTGTCTATACCCCTGTTCAAATGACCTTGCGAGCGATGGTACATAGGGGTAGCTTTATCCCGTCGCGACCATGTCAGCGAGCTTGGTGCGCCCGGAGATGTTGATACCTTGGAACAAACACCACCATGTGACCATTCCAAATCGGAAGGGAAAATGTATACGTGCATTGAACGGGTTTATTATGTTTTATTTGGAGAAGCGGGGAAGAAGCCCAACTTTTAGAGTAAAAGTCTTCCCTGGTGCATGTCTGCCAACAAGTTGAATGTCCTGACCAACACTTCGAAACCTCCTTCATCACTATCATCCCTCCCCTCAACATCGTCGCCAGACCACTGACGAACCCCTCCCACGACTTCTGCCCCTGTTGTTGCGGTCATTTAGAACTCCAAGCTTTCCATCGACCTCATCCGCGACTGGACGGCGCCGCTGTTTTCTGTGGCCTTGCGACGGGTCCTCGCCAACCATGGAACGCCTAGATCATAGAAAGAGCCGTGGCTTATAAACCTAGTTACAATTAAATTTTCCGCAGCCACTGAAGGATATATCTCTTTGATCTATCCATTGCTCTACATCAACTTGTGCTATTGTGTTGGGGGTTGACAATCCCTTGTTATTTTATCAACAACCTCTTGGCTTCCTAGCTAGTATGTGTAGAAAATCAGCCAAAAGGGTCCTAGCTAGACAAAAGACATGCAAAAAGGAGATTATATAGCCTGCCAGAGGGAAACGCATTGCTTTTGTATGTCATTTGTCTAGCTGTGTGCTGCATACGAATACACTTGTCATTTGCCCCCCCTGTTAGCAATCACGGCAGCTTTTGTCGCATTTTACCATCTGCCGGCTTTTTATTGGTTCGACTTCTAGTCATTTAATTGATAAGCTAGACGCGTATGGGGTTATTCTTCACCAGCATCCCTTGGTTGTGTGTGGCTGCCGAAGTCCCTGCCTCTTGCTGCTGCTGTGACTTACACCGAACTTCCGTCCATTGGGTGTCTTAGCGCTGAGTTGCCACTCCGACCAGCCAAGTTTGGACATGATAATGAACGTACGATTTCCTAGATAGAATCTGACCTGGGGTCTTAGCTGTTGGCACCTTTCCAGAGAGCACTCCTAATGATACAATGTGCGCTATTCATATGGTTCCCTATTCCCTACCAGCATAGGGCATCACCCTTTCAGAAGCCAAGAGCTGGGAGGCAGGGCTGCTCTAAAGATCCAGTAGTCGGCGACATAAACAATCACTGCATTCGAGCGACTTAATACTTTAATGGACTTCATGTGCTGGCAGTTGAGTATGTCTTCTTGACTCTCGCCAAGGAGCGGATCCGGTTCTCATGGCTGTCGTGTCTTCCAGGATTGGGACCTGAATACAGACGCGCTCGTACTAGACAGCTACGCGATTACATCAAACGCCTTCTGAGACCCGCGTAAATTAGAGGAGCTGGTCGTGCGACAGGTAGGTCGCCAGTAGGTTGGGCGCTTGGCTGGTTCCTGCCATTCACCATGGCAGTAGCCACCAAATCCCCAGTGACCTCGGCAGGCCTACCTCTACCAATATCCTCAGGCAGACACCAAGACAGATCGCGCCTTGCACCAAGCCCTGGATAACTGACAAGACATTGACATGTCTACAAGTTCAGTTTAAAGACAAAAACGATTCCCTAGCGACTGGTGCCCCAAATCATTATAAGTACTCAGCCGAATATCTACAGATCTGTTTATAATTCCGTAGAAATTTGGGGTTTTTTGAAAACTTTAGCGGCCCTGGGGCCTTCAGTAGTTTTGAAGAGGAGGGCGTTGGGACAGCCAGTCGAGGAAGGAAGGAGCGACGAGTGTATGGGCAACGAGGGAAGGGACGACATCACCTACCTTCCCATCTGTTCGAGTAGGGCATTTCAAAATCCCACCCACAAGATTGATGAAAGATTTTCTTCCTTTCGTACCATTGTACACGAAGCAACCCATTGTTCACCAGATCTCATCAAGTGATATCACTGACAGAATGGATTCCGAACAATCGACGACCTATCCCGCTGCATACACGCCTGCTTTGCAGAGCCTGTATGTGTATGATTTGGGACTGTACATGGAGGCCTACCAGTGCCTGAGACAGGTGATGTATACTCCCGCCCAGGGAATGTCCGTCTCTTTTTATCGCTGTACTGCTGGGGGCAAGCAGTACGTTAACCAGATCGCCCAGGATGTCAAGGCGTTCTTCGAAGAAGGACCCTGGCGTACCATTGAAAGTTATGGTACCGCAGTCCGGGACATGATCTGTTACGCTTACTTCGAGAAACAGGATCCTGACAGAATTCGATTAGTCGAATTCGAGGAGCATAGTTCTCGGCATTTGGTCGAAATTTGGCAGACGATCGTAAGAAAGTCTGAATCCAATACGACCGTCGGTCCGAAGTACGCCAGGTACTTCGCAACACACAGCCCGGCGTCCATGTTCAATCGGCTGCTGCGCGAGTCCATCGCCATCGATACGATTGTCCACGCCGGTCTGAACACCAGAGAAGGGCTTCTTTCTCTGGCGCTTCCCCGAGACCAGCTAAGTTCTCAAGCGGGTCATTATATGATTGTACTGACAGACGTCCATGATCCGCAATGGTTTCGTCGTTATGTTGGTCAAGCGGCCAACATCAGTGACCGACTACGAGGCCACGAGGCTCGGCAACGGTCTTACAAGGTGAAGCCCCCGGCTACACTTTCACCCTTGTACCTCCATTGGATTAAGGATGAGAAAAGAGCGCACTACGTGCCTCTTTACAACTACGTTCCTGATTTGGGTGAGACCCAGGAGGAGAATAACGCATGGCTTTGCCTTGTGGAGATGTTTTACTGTCTCGTTTTCCAGACCCTCCAGCCGTCTTACCTAGATCAGTGGCTGGGAAAAGACGACGACCGAGCCACTCATCGAGGGCTCAATGTCCAACTGCCCATTTACCAGGGCGAAACTTTCCGCGGAAAGGAAAGTGGCTTCGGCGCACTATTCTCGAGTGAGGATGCTGAAGTCCGACAGCAAGCCACCGACCACATGGACAGGATGCGCCCATTAGCAATCGCTGCGAAGAAAGCTGATGGGTTCAAGACCAATGCGGCGGGTATCTTCAAGGTGAAGGGCTCTGCGAGGCACCGTGAGGCCCAAGCGGGCGATTCTGTTCCGGTCAAGATTCGATGTGCCTCCTGTAAGTCTGAAAAGTCTGTCCGCATTGATGACTCCCCTAGGTTCTGTGTCTTCACAGGCAAGTACGTCGTACGTCAAGTGCGATGTGAAGGAGAATGCGAGTTGTCCAAGTCCGAGGTTGGGAAGAGGAAGGTGCCGATTCGGTACCACTACCCAATCGACCGTGGCGAAGACCAATGGGTCAGGGGCAACGAGGCTGCCAATAAGGCTGGCCGTGCTGCCAAGGCCCCCAAAACTGCACCTCTTCCTTCAGCTACGACGGAAGGAGTTGAGGAGCAAGTCCCTCCAATCAAGGAGGAAGAGACTTCAAAGTCGGAGGAGGTCAAGGAAGAGCAAGGTGGGGAAGCTGCTACAGGCAACCCCGGAAAGCCTACTATTCCACCTTCAACATGAAGTCTGGTCAGTGATGACCGCAACGCGATGGAAACGTCGCGTGGTGTGTGCAGAGCTTGGATTGGTAAGAGCGGTTCGGACCGATCACGTCCTACTCTAGTAGGATCGAAGGTCAAGAGTGCAAGTATGGCAGTGAGAAATCACGAATGCTTGTAGTACTTCGGTACGGCTCCTGGTATGCAACCCGCAAAACCAGGATGTGAATGGAGAGAAAGTGCCATGGCACTGGTCCGTTCCTGTGCTCTCTCTACGTGCTCTATGCAATACAGCTGTCAATTTGCACTACACACGCCTGCCTATCTATTCGCCCTTCGGGCGATTTGGGATAGGTCCACTAACGCACAGCCGAGGCTTTTGCCTCACACCAGAATCATCCCAAAACATCCGCTCTAGAATCCCTATACACAACCTCAAACTATCGAGGCGTGCAGGCTACGACTAGGTGAGCTTCAACACTTTCATACATTATGAACAGCACATCACTGATACTTCAACAGGCGACTCGCGTCCTCCCTTCCTCTCCCTTCCTCTGCGTGCGTCCGATGGCAGCAGCGTATTATGCTGAAGGCATGCGGCGCGACAGTGGCAATCTCAACGACGCGAGGAAAAACATGGCATCAAGTACTTCATCCAGCAGGTACTCGAGCCCTTCAACGAGCCCAACCCACAGGAGTTGAAACGTGTCACCATGACTCATCCAAACAGACTCGTCGTCTGTAGGAAGCTCTGCATCCCATGATTCTCCATCGACGGCCTCCACGATGGCTCATCGATCCAAAGGCCAACTGAGTTCACACGCCTGCCTATCTATGGTTCCCGCCTTGGCTATTTGGCCTGACAGCGAGCCGAGCCACACACGCCTGCCTATCTACGGCTCCTGCCTTGGCTCTCCAGCTGAATCAATCAAGTCCAAGCGCCTGTCTATATACGGTCCTTGATTGAACCTCGAGCCGAAGCAGTCACGTTCACGCACATTCCACATACAGCTCCTGCCCTGGTTCTCCAGCTGAAGCAGTCAAGTCCACACGCCTGCCTATCTACGGCTCCTGCCCTGGCTCTCCAGCTGAAGCAGTCAAGTCCACACGCCTGCCTATATACGGTTCCCGCCTTGGCTCACTGGCAGAAGCCGAGTTTACACACGCCTGCCTATCTATGCTCCTGCCTTGGCTTTCTAGCTTCAAGCCGAGCTACACACATGCCTGCCTCTCTACGATTATCGTTCCAGCTATTCAGCCCGACAGCAATCAAGTCCACACGCCTGCCCATCTACGGCTCCCGCCTTGACTTCCTAGCAAAAGCCGAGTTTACACACGCCTGCCTATCTATGGCTGCCGTTCTCACTCTTCACGGGCTAGCAGCAAGCCGAGATACACACACGCCTGCCTATCTACGGTTGCCGCTCCGGCTCTTCAGCCCGACAGCAAGTCGAGCCACACGCCTGCCTGTCTATGGCTTCTGACTTGGCTCCCTAATCATGTCTCCATGGCTCCCGTCCTAGCTCTCCAGCTTAACGTGTTTACACAGGCCTGCCAAACACGCTACCTATCTACGGCCGGCCTTAGCCCCCCAGATTCAGCAAACTAAGCCACGCGCCTACCTATTCGTCTGCAACTGGCTCCAGGTGTGTATACCTAGGTGCCTAGGGTACCTACCTAGCGTCTGACATAGTTCGACTGGTACGTACTTCATTTGTTTGTATGAATGAAGCTAATCACCCCAAATAGCATGTCCGACTATATTTCTTGTGATTCTAGAGCGGATCAGGATGATTTTTGGACTATGAGGGGTTTGGTGTTGGATGAGGGAGGGTTTGATGAAGGAGATCGGATTCAAGGGGGTACTGGATTTGATGTTGGGAAGTATTGGAGGTTGATGGGAATACTGCGTTTGATGATGGGCGCATGGGTTTTTGACGGGGACACCAAGAATGGTGATGAAATGTATGAGAATTTGACGAAAGACACGAGCCCAAACGGAGCGCTGGTGTGACAGGTATAATGTTCGACGGGTGACATGGGATTGAGGGAATGCAAAGTTCTTAATGAAATGAGTATAGGCAAATGATGGCATGAGCCAGGTTGACTTTTAAACATTGAGGCTCCGTGATGGCGATGGTTGCAGCTACTGTGAGAGGGAGACGTGGCCACCCACAGACGGGAAAGAATCACAGTGATGACACAGACACGGCGGAGGCTGAGTTCGACTTCATAGTCGGTGATATTGTTAAGGAACGGTAGAGGACGTATCTCATTTGCATTCAGGCGGTCGGAGACCTGAGTACCGTCGTCGACGAAACTTGACGTTTTCACTAGAGTTTTTAATTCTGGTAAAACGAATATGAGTCTCGCAATTGTGAGCTTTCCGGCCGCAGACAAAAACTCCAGTCGCACGAAGGTGATGTTTGCTGGTTATCTAGCCAATCTATTCTACCCCTACTATTGCGCGAAGACGATTGGGGTGACATTTCGGGTGGTCACGTGCGACTACAGTAGAGTAGGCCAACATTAGCGTCTGTTGCGTCATAGCTGTACCAGGGTCAACAAATGCGCTTACATGGGCCGCAAACAGGTACAGGCATCCCACTCTCAAGGACAGACGTTCCAGCCAGATCCTACAAAGCATTCCAACTTCATCGCTTGAATATCAACGACGAGCACATACTTCGTTCATCAGCAACGGATACACTGTCGAAATCCCATGTGGTCGAGTTCCCGCGTCGCACTGTTACGGGCCATCCGTAGACCACCTCAACGCGATCGAACCATGCCTGACGAAGAGACGGGCTCGAGCGAGTCCGACTCACTCCTGGGTAGAGGCCAGCGAAAAGTGAGGCGCTTTTGGGATGGATTCATCGATTTTGCCTTTCAGGGCAACATCTTGCAGATTGCCTTTGGTCTCATGTTCGTCGTATCCACTGCCTTCTGATCGCCCAACTGACTTAAGGAAGTCTCGCCGCCGCTTTCACAGATTTGGTCAAGTCCTTTGTTAGCGATATCCTGATGCCGCCCATTTCCATCATTTTGCCTCTCAACAAAAACATGGAGGAGAAGTTTGCTGTTCTACGCCGTGGGCCCAACTTCAACTCCTCGACGGGATACAACACGCTTCACCAAGCGCAAGATGATGGCGCCGTAGTCATGGCATACGGGTAGGCACTGACTGTCTCATCTCATGGCAGTCTCGGATGCTTACAACAGGTGACAGATCATTCGTCAACCACATAATGTCTTTTATTATGCTCGGGATCGCGCTCTATGGCCTAGCACACTTCTACACCGCGGTGTCACATGATCCAATCATCAAGCACACCAAAAAGTGCAAGTACTGCAGACAAAGGATTAATGAAAAGGTATGACAAGAGAGGCCTGCGCATTGTCTATATGAGCTGAAACCGACAGGCTGCGCGCTGCATTCACTGCACAAGCTGGCTTGATGGCAGGGAAGATGCGAGTCGATCGTAAAGCAGCTCCTGAAACCGCATGCTTCGGCGTAACATGCAACGGAGCGACATGCCGAGATCCTTAGAGTTGTCGGGGCCCTAGCAACGGTCAAGGAACGCAAAGTTTGATCGGTACGAAAGTCGAATTCGAGTCATTGCATCTTGCGTTGTCTCCCCCAGGGTAGATATTGCAGACCTGCGACATCTGCCTGAGACAATATCACCCCTTTCGACAAATGTGGTGACCACTGGAACTCACAATTCAGTAACACGATGGAAGAAGCGATACTTCCTCAAGCGGGAGCTTTCATTGGCCGGTTAGGGCTCGGCCGCTTGTTGTCGACTTCGTTCACGAACGAGATAGCCTGTGTTTCCAGTCCATTGGAGCTGCCCCTAACTTAAGCCCGAGCCATCCACTAACAAATAAACAGCTCACCTCTTTTCAGCTTACCTCTTTTCAGCTTGGGTCACCTCACCTCAGTTGATACACACATCTCACCCGCTTCAATCTCACCCCCATCCATTCTCTCATTTTCATCACCCCTCCCACTACATATCGAGATGGACCTACGGGACATGGAGCCGCCAGATAGACCTGATCAGTTGGTGGAGGGTCATAAAGGGGAGGCAGAGGGCTAATCCTCTTGGGAGAGAAGCTTCTTCCAGTTCTTCAGTCTTTGCTAGTTTTCTAGCCTTCCTTATAGCCTTCATATGAATTCATAACCGAAGTGCTGATTCACATTCGTTCTTAAAATCGCTCCATGCTAAAGCATTTCAGTGATATGGATGAGGCGGCAGATCAGCCTCTGGAATGAGAGTTAGAAATCAGGTTTCCGGACTTGAATATAGATAAGAGGTTGGATTCAGCCTCTATATTGGATGAAGACAGCTCTACGCCAGCTAACTGAGCAGCCAAACCGATACTCAAGGGTGATGGGAGTTGGAAACAGGATACAGGAGTCGGTTGAGGGGAGTATGTTATATGAGGACAGATCGACGGACCACTAATGAACAGCTGCTTATTCTACTCTTTGTCTTTATCTTGTGGACGGCGGCATGATACACCACCCAATATAGAGATGTTCCAGCGTTCTCTCGGCGGTATCGATATCGTACGCATCGGCACAGAGATTTTCCCATTTTGCCTCCTATTTGTCAAGTCAGCAATCGTTAGGGATACACTCCAAAGACACATAGCAAGGATAATCACCTCGAAGTTGCGGTTAATGCAGCTTTTATGACAGGTGATTATACGTAAATGACAGCCTTGTGAGGATGGAAGTGGTGCTGGAGATCCGAGTATGAGAAATCGTGGGCTCTGAGGCTTTACTGGCTGAGGTTTTGTAGATTGACCTCTTTTAGTACTTGAATCAGTGCTTGTTTTCTACGGCAGGCGGCGAGGCATGACGATGGTCGCATTGTTGTTGCTGAAATAATGGGGGCTGATGGGCCTCAAATAGAGGATGTATCCAGAGATAGTATTGTTAGTTAGGGATGTAAAGGTGCTCTATCGGTTGCTATTGTGTGGTCGAGCTTCGAGTCGTCATTCCGGGGATCATCGGGTCCGCGGCCATGCCCGGGGAACGACTGTGGGTAAATCACAGCCTTGTGAAATGGGTGATTGTACATTTGGCACAGGAGGGCAAAATCGCTGAAGTTCCCTGTCTTCAAGAGGCCTTGGAGGATGGTCGGAGACTCGGAGGGTGATTCGGGGCACACCACAGCCTTGTGGAGGGGATAGCTATGCTTTTGGCGCACGGGCATAAGATCGCTGAGGTTTCCAAACTTCGAAATGCCCTGAAGTACAGTCGGAGACTCGGCTTGCGGATATGGCGATCGAAGGAACGTTCAGGCGCTGCGCGACTTCCCCGAATTCTAAATACCTTAAAGAGCAGTTGGAGACTCGTTCGTCATGTTCATAAGTTGGAAGGAGAATTAAGCGGTGGGCCGGAACGCTACATGACCTCTAGAAGCGAATATGCGTCCAAGAATGCCAACAAGCAATACCAGGATACATCTATCCATGATGATGCAAATTGTCTGCCCCACGGTGCTCTGCGTCGGGTTTAATGGAATGGCCTCCAAATAGCCACTTTAAAACGTCTTGATGGTGGAACTTAGCTTCGAAGTCCGGCTGTCTGCAGAGTGCTGCGAGGATCGGCATGGCGAGGCCGCATGACCGCGAGACAGGGCTGGTGAGGCAGGCCAGCAAGACGGACAAGGGCAAGTAAGACCGTATTAGCTAGCAAGACTGTGTTCCAAGTGTGGCCTTCTGTCAACTTGGGATTATATAAAGAGGACTTCCAGTGCCTAGCCAAGTGATGTACAACCAATGCAGTCTTATTTGGCCACTGTCCGAATTTTGCATCATAGTAAGTACGTACGTAGCGATCGCGGCTCCCTACCGATGTAGTCCCTACTACTACTTATGGCACCAGTAGGTGGTCTGTGACATGCAGCAGGATTGAATTTTCCACATCGTTAACACCGAAGAGCTTCAAGGTAGCTCTGTCGCTGAGGTGCTTTTTGGTTCACGTTTTCTCTGCCCGAGGGGGCTACTGCGCAGAGCCTTTCTCGTTGGCTCGAGTCCCCAGGAACGACACCTCCGGCCCTCACAAATTGACTGCCAAGTTTCCTTGTGTACCTTATTGTACTAATAGGTTTGAAGTCTACCCAATCTTACGCACAAGGTTCAGAATGAAAGAAGACGATGTAAACTAGCGGGCTTTCTTTGCAGGTTCCACAGTGCGCATCCTGATGGCGGAACAGCCGTGACAACGACAATCGTGTTGGTTGATATTCCTTCGCTGACCGAATCACCGTCGCGAATTCTTGATCCTCTTCGTGGCTGGCAGGTTCTGAAGAGAACGTATGGAGCATTATCTTCTGTCGTCTGCTTGGGGACAATGGTTGGCGTCGCTTCGTGGACACTGCCTAAGAGCATGACGACCACAGATAGCAAAAGGTGGCAACTAGGTGATGGGCAATGTGATGATTCCGTAGATGGAAACTGTCGCCAAGCATTCGGACCAAGTATCTTTGATAACATCTTACTCGAAGAGGTTCTATGTACATCCAGGAAATCCAT
Organism: Dactylonectria alcacerensis; assembly: GCA_029931735.1. Lineage (NCBI taxonomy): Eukaryota > Fungi > Ascomycota > Sordariomycetes > Hypocreales > Nectriaceae > Dactylonectria > Dactylonectria alcacerensis. The sequence goes on from JAPMUZ010000004.1 coordinate 1,333,449, forward strand.
GCACTCTCACTACTGTCTTGACTTCGTTATGTGTTAGGGCCGGTTGCGGCATTAGCATCGAGACACCCAACATCCCCCCCCCAAAAAAAATAATTGAGGCTAATTCTGATGCAGTTTGTTCCTTATCTTAGGTTAGTTAACCCAATACCAGGATGTAGGTAGATAAATTATGATAGATCAACAGAGATTAAGCTATGGATTTGCGAATGGATTTAGTGTAGGTTAGCAGATGCGTGTGCGAGTTGAGTCTCGATCAGCAAGGACCATCGTCGCAGGCGAAGATCATTGACTTCCGGTAAACTGGAATGACTAGCAGAAGAGGATCCCAGTGACGGTGTCAATTGATCGTCAATAGACACGCACCAAAGGTGAGCACTTGTTGGCGGGCAACCCCTCTGCCATGCCCTTAAGAACTACGTCCTTTGCTCGGCTGGCAAATCTGATACATACGAATCTACCAAGAAGGATCAGTTTGGTCTCAGGAGCAAGCCCGTCTTTGTCGCGGGGTTTGTGGGCCAAAGGAAATTTCGCCATATGACTCATACTGATCTCCTCCGTCTGTGTTTGTTGTTGATTCCCTCATGTTCCCTCATGTTGTTCAAGACTTCGTAGTCAAGGTGGAGAGACTCCGACTCCGAGTTAGAAGGAAGTATTGCAAGGTGTACAAACGAAGCCATATGCAGCCAGTCAATGAGTCAAATGTAGCTAAGATATAGCCCTTTTTTCTTTTTTTCTTTTTCTTTCTCGGAGCGTCCTCCCATCTTTCGGGACTCGAGAAGGTTCGCGGCCCTCCAGTGGGTTATTCCAATCCTTGGGCCATCTTTTGGTGGATGAACGGAGTACGTTCGGGCTGCCGCGACCTTTGCTGCGCTCCGAAACACCCTGTATCACAGCGCTCGTACGGGGGCTTTTGTCGCAGGCTCTCCGACCACACTCGTAGCGAGAGGATGCAGCTAGGACATCATGTCTCGATTGGCGTCTATTGCTCTCGGTCCGACTACACTTCACCACAAGAATCGCATCACGTGGTCCCGGTTCTTGTCAGACACGTGACTAGCGGCGAGACAGTCGTACGGTCTGATGCAGGAGCCTAATGCAATAGAAGGATGATAATGATGTATCCCATGAAACAGGAAATAGTCAATTGGACCAGCTAGGGAGCCTCTAGCACTGTAATCTCTATGTTGTGTGTTACCAGTGATAGCTAGTCGGGCGAGGGATTTCCGAGTGACCCGCCCGATCCCGGGTTGCGGCCTGAGGCATCTGCCCGGTCGGGACGTTCCGTCTGACGGGGAACGTCCAACGCCACAGGGGGTTCGCTTATGTAATACAAATCGACGCTTTGGTGGTGCACAGACTCACGGACCACTGGTCCCACTACCTTCGGACTACAAGTACTTGAAATAATGCCGCATTTCTCAACAACAACAACCGGCCTGGTGGTCTAGCGGTAGTAAGTAATCGATTTCCTACATGATAGAGCGTCAGACATTAACATCCCTACCGTGATTGGCGTTTCGGGAATTTCCCTCTTCTCTCAGAGAAAATATGCCAGGTCCCGGGTTCAATCCCCGGCCAGGCCCTTCTTTTTAATGGTTGCTTCCTTCATCTTTGATGCTTCGTCAGGATGGCACATACTTTTTGCCTAGGTGTATGAGGAACTTCTTCCATTACCTGAGCGACATGTAAAAGGCCCTGGGTTCAATCCCCGCTCATTCGCTCCATTATTTCCTGCAGGTCGCCTTGGATTTCACCCAACACATATGTATGTATTTGTGTATGTGCGTTATGTACCATTCACGTCGTTCTTTTTTATCTAGTCTCCCGGCTTTTTTGAGATGATATGTACCTTGCTTGGGTTTTATGGTTTGGTGTTTTGATGCGACAAGCATTACCAATCTCCGCGATCCACGACTGCGCCACCTGAGTCACTGGCCACGCTGGTGGCTAGAGCGGCAAAATATCGGGTGAACCCTAAGCGAACAGTTACGAAAGGCCCTGCGCAGCAGCCCCCCGGGGGCCCCGGAGGGCCCCGGAGGGCCTCCGGAGGGCTCCCAGACAGATGCAATTTGACAATTGAAAATGGAACCCGATACCAGAAGCGTGCACTGACGGATCTGAATCTAAGGCTGAAGGCCTTTATGTATCCCATAACGGCGCGAGTGATTGGATTCACACCACTGATACAAGTAATTCTTTCCTTGTTAGGAGTGAGGTCGAGGAGCTTGCGACGAGACCCCCAACTACAGAGACGAGCAATTCTTCCCTCATTACGAACGAGGTCGAGGAGCCTGCGACGAGACCTCCCATAAGACTGCAGTGATGGAAGTTGCCTTTTGCGGCTGCAGAGCGCCGCGAAGATTGTAGCAGCAGTAGCGAAGCTCGCGGTAGGCTGAATGTCACCTAGGCGTCTGCCAAAGATAAGCTAAAGATTGGAACAAACTATGAAGGGCGGTAAGCCCTGGTGGTCTCTGAAAGATGTTGGGCCTTTGTGCCGTGGCAAAATCCGAAAGGCATGAAGGCCGCAGGCCTTGGAATGCTCGAAAGGCGTCGAGTTGTCGAGGTATCAATGCTTCGAGCCGAGGCATCAAGGTATCAAGGCGTCAAGTCGAGGCGTCAAGGCGTCAAGGCTGCACCTCTTCCCAAAAGCGTCAAGGCTGAGGTTGCAACTCTTGGCATACTCCCAAAACCGTCAAGACTAAGGCAGCAATCCCTGGCACACTCCCGAAATCGTCAAACGTAAGGCTCCAACCCCCCAAAACCCTCAAGACTAAGGCGCCAATCCTCGGCACACTCCCAAAACCGTCAAACGTAAGGCTCCAACCCCCCCAAAACCCTCAAGACTCAGGCGGCAATCCATGGCGCACCCCCAAACCCGTGACGCCGCCCGCCTACCTCTGATACACCAATCCCAAACAAGCAAGGCCTTCATCGTTGGATTCAGGCCGTCAGTGTATGATTCTGGTATCGGGTTCCATTTTCAATTGTCAAATTGCATCTGTCTGGGAGCCCTCCGGAGGCCCGTTGTCGTGATAGTCGGGGTTGGTGTTGAGGGGTGGGATTTTGATGTTGAATCTAATTGATGGCTTGGGTGGAAACACCACCCCGCACTAGGGTCTTTCCGTGGGGGAAATGTCCACTTTCCAGGTAAATGCCAGGTGCCGGGTTTAATCCCCGGCCAGGCCCTTCTTTTTGATGGTTCCTTCAACTCTGACGCTGGAAGCGACCTCTGCTTTTGCCCAGGTGTACGAGGATCTCTCCTGCAGTGTTTCCTGACTAAATGTGAAAGGTCCTGGGTTTAATCCCCGGCCAGGCCCTGACTTTTTGATGGTTTCTTCAACTCTGACGCTGGAAGCGACCTCTGCTTTTGCCCAGGTGTACGAGGATCTCTCCTGCAGTGTTTCCTGACTAAATGTGAAAGGTCCTGGGTTCAATCCCCGGCCAGGCCCTTCTTTTTGATGGTTTCTTCAACTCTGACGCTGGAGGCGGCCTCTGCTTTTGTCCAGGTGTTGGAGGATGTCATCCGGACTCGCTAAGAGAGAAATGCGAAAGGTCCCGGGTTCAATCCCCGGCCAGGCCCTGACTTTTTGTCTTCTTTTTGCACAAGAAGAAGCCCTCAGCTTTTGCTTAGCGGTAGGATATGTTCTATCTCTTCTCGAATGTTGTGAAAATGCCCTGGATTCAATCCCCGGCCAGGCCCTCCTTTTGATGGTTTCTTCAACTCTGACGCTGGAGGCGACCTCTGCTTTTGCCCAGGTGTACGAGGATGTCATCCGGAGTCGCTAAGAGAGAAATGCGAAAGGTCCCAGGCTCAATTCCCGGCCAGGCCCTGACTTTTTATCGTATTTTTGGTCGTATTTTTTGCACAAGAAGAAACCCTCGGCTTTTGCTTGGCTGTAGGATATGTCCTGTCTCCTCTCGAATGTTGTGAAAGGCCGTAGATTCAATCCCCGCTCACACGCTCCATTTCTTCCTTTATAAATTCCGCTCGAATCCAACGATCCAACTCATCATATGCATGCGTGTCATGACGTGCACGTTCTTGTTACCTGATTTTTCTCGAGTCTGGCAAGGGCCCTTAGGTTTGACTGTTCTGTCCTTGCACGTTGAGGACTAAATGACTGATGGCACACTTCGCCTCAACCGCCTCTGGCGGTGTAAGTGACCCTCATGGACAGAATGCTAATCGTTCTCCGCTGATGAGGCTTTTGAAATTGAGACTTTCCGCTATCCTCTCATGGCCCGACTCACTCAACTCGCTGCCACTGTCAGTTTCTTTGAGTAAAGGTGAATCTCTTGGTCGGGTCAGCGGTGTTGGACAGTCTCAGAGTTAGGCACCAGTCGTCTCAGACAAACGCGGTGAGGAACAGCTTATTGTGCAGCCGGGCGAATTTACTGGGTCTAGCTACTCGAGTCGGTTGGTAGAACGGCCTCGACTCTGCCTTTGGATCGAGAGTTTTGGGTCTCCCCCATGGATAATACCATTTCGCTCGGCCGGTAATAACTTTTCCGTGACTTTTGATTGCGCAACCCCAAATCACAGAGCAAAAAACTAGATTTATCTAGTTTAAGAATGGAACGAGCAGCAGTGTCTGTACTTAAGGTGATTTGCCCGGTCCTCGCCTAGAGCAAGCTGCATAGTGAGCTTAGGTGGCGGCATGTGCACGCAGCGCGCTTACCCCTCCGTGCATCTCCCGACCGTGGGGAACGCAACCTTAATTTGACCCTCTCAACCATCCATTTCCAACGACGTCGCCTCAGTGTGCGCGACGATGAACAACTGCGATGGTATTCTCCGGGCTGCGCACCTCCGCCGATAGAGCCCCCTCGCTCAAGTCCAGGTCGAGCATCGAGAGCGTCACGCAGTCCGACTACATCCACGACGAGGCGCAGCTGCCCTGCGTCCCGCCCGACCGACCCGACCTCCGCGAGCTCAACAACGCCCTCGAAGCCCTCGCCGCCCTCTTCCCGGACATCCAGATTGAGGTCTTCCGCGAACTGCTCTCCAACTTTGATGGCGAGTCGCGCCTCGCGCTGGTCGCCGATGCGCTGCTGAAGAACCGCGCCACCTGGGTCAAGGGGCGGTGGAGGGTCAACAAGGACGCCCAGGTAGAAGCCGTGCCTAAGGCCGAGGTCTTTCGGAGCATCGAGTACAAGAAGGCGGTCCAAACACTGGCGTGGCAGGAGTTCAAGGGCCTGTCGCGATCGACCATCAACGCCGTGCTCGCAGAGTCCAACTACTCGTACCTTGAGGCTCGGCGGACCCTCGTCACGCTGTCCTCGAAATCGTGGCGCTTCACTATATCCTCCCTCTTCTTCCGACGTAAACCCATCGCTACTGGCGAGGCAGAGAACCACCCGCTAGTCTCATGGCGATCGACCGGCCATGGCTCCATCACACCTACGATCCGCACGACAGGCAGCCCCGAGCTGGACCGTGAACTTTATAAGACACTCATCGTCCCTCTGAAGCAACGGGATCGAGAAGAGAGGGAAAACAAGGACCGGGGACTGGCATTTCTTCTCAACAACGAGGAGGCCGAAGAAGCAGAAGCCACGCACGAGTGTGTGTGCTGCTTCATCTCGGTGGCGTTTGAAGAGTTTACGCACTGCAACCGAGATGGCCACATGATCTGTTTCCGCTGCGTGCAGCACTCCATCAAGGAAGCCATTTTCGGCCAGGGCTGGACGAGCAGCATCAACCCAGAGACGGGGACCCTCAAGTGCCTCTCGGTGGACGGTGACGGATGCCCTGGCCACATCCCAGCCGATCACATCCGTCGCGCTATGGCGGAGGAAAAGATGGGCGCCGAGATCATGCACAAGCTCGACCGCAGGCTTGCAGAACACAGCCTCCTAGCCTCCAAACTCCCGCTCGTTCGATGTCCGTTTTGCGACTACGCGGAAATCGACGACATGTACACGCCCGCACACGAGGCGACTCTTCGGATCAATGCCACCAGCGTCTACAACCTATTCTTCCTCGTCCTTTGCATCGGATCGCTGCCGTTCATCTTCCCCGTCATATTCATATCCTCCATCATCTGCCTGTTCCTCAGCACGCGGCAGTCCTTCGGCGATTTCATCTCCACAGAGTGGCAAGGCGCCCTCACACGTCATCGTCGCCGGCGCCGCGGCCTAAAGTTCGCCTGCCAAAACCCCGAGTGCAAGCGAGTGTCGTGCCTCTCCTGCAGCAAGTCCTGGCACGACATCCACGTGTGCAACGAGTCGTCTCTCATCGCCCTGCGCACGCAAGTCGAGCAGGCCATGAGCATGGCCATCAAGCGCGTCTGCCCCCGCTGCAACACGTCGTTTGTCAAGAACGCCGGCTGCAATAAGCTGACGTGTCCATGCGGCTACAAGATGTGCTACGTGTGCCGCGCTGACCTCAGCGACGAGGGATACCGCCACTTTTGCGATCACTTTCGGCCCGACGGCGACCCGACGCCCTGTACCGAGTGCGACCGCTGCAACCTCTGGGAGTCAGAAGATACGGAGCAGGTCCTCCAGGCGGCGCGTGAGGAGGCTGAGCGCAAGTGGAAGGGCATGGAGAATCGCGAGCTGTCGGGCACAGAGCGGGCCTTTTTGGAAACAGGTGTCGCGGCGCAGAGGGGCGACGTCAGTGTGGAGCGGATACTAGTCAGCGGCAGAATCCCTGCCCTATCTGAACTATTCGATGCCATTGTGGAAACGGTTTTTATCTAGGGTTACTGGCGTACAGAGGGCACGAGCCTCGCGGTGGGTGGATTTGCATTTGCATACAGGCATCACGGGCGTCTTACAGGTTCAAGATAGAGACAGGGTCAATCTCCACACCACTTTTCAAGCAAAGCTATAAGGAAATGGGTGAGTGACGTATTGCGACCTCCTTCCCAGCTTCATTCTTTAATTGGAGAAATCCAAGGTTTAGCCACAACAACTTCAGGTCACGCCGCGGTTAGGATTCTGCTGCAGCTATGCTTGGACTCGCGACAAGCCGAGCTCAGTAAGACGGAGCAGAAAGGCGCAACCGCCGGAGGCAAAATGTGTAGCAAGCTGATAAAAGGAATACAGGTAAAGCAGAATCATAGCAATGGTCCCACAGAGCGACTTTCTTCGCCACAGGCTCAGAGGGGGCAGGGCCGCTGGAGGTATATGGGTCCTACCCGACCCAGAGCCCTGCCTGCTTACCCTGACTGGATTGACATCCGGGATATTTTACAAGAGATTGGGTGCCAAGCGTGACATTGATAGCAAATCAATTACGATACAGACGTTAGTGTACATGCTTTAGTGCTAAAATCCCCATTCTCTCCTCAAATTTTGCTCTTAGACTCGCCAACCAGCTCGGCGGCCGCGCCGGCAATGGCAAGCTTGCCAGTCTCCTTGACCTTGGTCTGGAAGGTGATCTTGTTGCCGTCGCGCCACATCTCAGTGACGAGCGTTTGGCCGGGGATGACGACTCCAGCGAAGCGGACCTTGATGTTCTTGAAGGCGCCGAACCGCTCGTAAACGGCCTTACCGGCGATACCGAAGCTGCACAGGCCGTGGAGGATGGGGGCCTTGAAGCCACCGACCTTGGCGAATTCGGGATCGATGTGGAGAGGGCTATGCTTTTTGTCAGCCATGGTTGCTTGCGTGTCAAAGGAAGAGAGCTTACTTGTAATCACCGCTCAGGCGGTAAATAGCAGCCTGATCGTCTGTGGTGGTCGACTCGACAACCACATCGGGGTGGCGGCTAGGGGGCTTATTGGCAGCAGTAGATGCCCCGCGGTCCTTGCCTCGCGAGGGGCCACCAAAGCCACCGCAGCCACGGAGGAAAACAGTCGACTCGTTGTAGAAGACGTCCTCACCAGTCTCGGCGTCGACAGTGGTGACGGCACTCTTGGCAATGGCGGCCTTGCCCTTGTCGACAACCTCGAGAAGGCGGCCCCGGGAGAGAAGGCGCGCGCTTGTGGGGATGGGGAACTTTCGGACCTCAAGGTACTGCTCGCCATGGAGCAACATCATGGGTGAGAAGTTGGGCACAATGGTGTCAAAGTCGAATGGCATCTCGGCGTTGAAGGGAGGGATGACACCGAATGTGGGAATGACCTGGAAGTCATCGGCACCCTCACTACTTGACGTTAGAACAGTCGACCTAGGGTATAATCAGATGACTTACAAGACATATTTCAAGTCGGTACGCTTGGCACCGATACCAAGGTTGTAGAGGATAGAGTCACGCTCTTCGTACTTGAACTCCGTGGGGCCAGCCTCCTTCTTCAGGACTTCCTCAATGATGGCAACGTGCTCACTGGGAGCAGCAGGCTCAGCCTTGGTCTTACGGTTCTCCATGTTGGCCATAATCTTGTTCAAGCCATCCTGAGAGCTGGAAGGGTTGTCGACTCGGCCGTCAAAGGTGATGATGTCACCCCAGCTCTTGACAACATCCTCAGGAACCAGAGGCACGTCGACAGGGAAGCCATGGCCACCAGTGCGCTGCCATCGGGTCTTGCCAACCCAGCCACTTCCAACCTCGTAGAGTCCGCCGGTAGGGTCGGGGCACTTGTCGCTGCAAAGAGCGAGAACCACGGGAGCAATGTAGTCGGGCTTGAAAGCCTGGACCATCTCCTCGGGCATGATGGTGGCGGTCATGGCAGTGCCAGCGTTGGGAGCGATCGTGTTGACGTAGATGCCATACTTCTTGCCTTCAAGCGCAAGAGCGCGTGAGAAACCGAGAATTCCGCATTTCTATGTTGTTAGTCAAAGCCCGAGTATTAAAAGAGTTGAAACTTACCGCCGCGGCGTAGTTAGCCTGGCCAAAGTTGCCGTAGATACCGCTGGTCGAGGTCGTGTTGAGGACACGGCCGTACTTTTGCTTCAGGAAATAAGGCCAGGCGGCCTTGGTGACCTTGTAGGTACCTCGGAGGTGGACATTCATGACGGGGTCCCAGAGGCTATCGTCCATGTTGGTGAACGCCTTGTCTCGGAGAATACCGGCGTTGTTGACGACAATGTCAATGCGGCCGAACGCATCGATGGCCGCCTTGACAACGGCGTCACCATCCTCGGCCGAGGCCTTGACACCAACAGCCTTGCCGCCGAGTTTCTTAATCTCCTCAACTACAGTGTCGGGGTTGGCGAGGTCGTTGACAACGACGGTCGCGCCGTACTTGGCAAAGGCCAGGGCATAGGCTCGACCAATACCGGCGCCACCGCCAGTTACCAGCGCAACGCGGCCCGTAAAGTCAAGAGTCTCGCCTTGCTCACTAGGGCTCATCTTCATTGAGTCCTCAAGCAGGGTAAGGAAGTCGTTGGGGCCAGTGGGGTACTGGGGGTTGGAGAAGTCGGTAACCTTGCTCCAGTTCTTGAGGACGGCGCCAGGAGTGTAGGAGTCGTCAGCCTTGAGAAGGAGACCGTTAGATCGCTCCCAGCGAAGCTTGGCCATGTGGCCACCACCAGCCTCAAAGATGCTGCCGTTCTCGGTGTTGTTCTTGTGCACCAGGACGGCGACCAAGGGGACGACCCAGTCGGGCTTGAGGGCCTTGAGAACATCCGGAGGCATGATAGTCTCGGTCATTCTGCTAGCGGCTAGGCAGTTGTTAGTGAGGATCATCATCTTGACAGGCGACAAGCATACCAATGGGAGCAATGACGTTGCACAGAATGTTGTACTTAGCGCCCTCCTTTGCGAGGGTCTCGGTGAAGCCAACCAGGGCGAGCTTGGCGGCGGAGTAGTTGGTCTGGCCGAAGCTGCCAAACAGACCGGCGGCGGAGGCAGTGTTGATCACACGGCCATACTTTTGCTTGCGGAAGTAGGGCCAGGCGGCCTTTGCGCACTTGTAGGAGCCCTTGACGTGGACCTGCATGATCAGATCCCAGTCCTCATCCTTGAGGTTCTTGAAGCTGATGTCTCGCAGGATGCCGGCATTGTTGATGAGGATATCGATGCGGCCGAAGGCCTGGATTGCGGTGTTGATGATGCGCTCGCCATTCTCGACCGAGTCGTAGTTTGCGACAGCCTTGCCGCCGGCAGCTTTGATCTCGTTGACGACGACATCAGCAGCCTATGAGATGGAAAGAGTCAGCGCGGGAGCAACGGGAGTAGTCATAGGGCCCAGCACATTGCGAAAGGCAAGCTACGCAATGCGCCAGTAGAGACTTGACTAACCTTTGTTGAGTTGCCCTCGCCCTTGAAGGAACCGCCAAGATCGTTGACGACGACGCTGGCACCGCGAGAGCCGAAGAAGGTGGCGTATGCTCTACCGAGACCACCGCCAGCGCCGGTGACGACGACGACCTGGCCGTCGTATCGTAGCTGTTCGGCCATGATGGTGTTTTGGTGTGGGAGAGCTTGGGAGGAGGAGCTTAGTAGGGGAGAACAATGGAGAAAATGCACACGCTGTGAGGAGAGAGAGGGAAAAGAGAGAGCAAACGGGATGGATGATGAAGAAGGCAAGAGCGCAGATGCAGCTACTCTTAACACAAATAAATGAGCCGGCGACCTGGATCTATGAGCCTTGGCCCGTAACCTTGGCCCTTCAGGCTTGGGCGGACGACCCGACCCATCTTGTGAAGGGAGCCTCGGCTTGTTGTGCGGGTACCGAGGGGTACGCTAATACAACACGCTAGACCCGCTTCGGCATGGAGCCGCTTCACATGCAAGGCGGGAAAGTCGGGGTTTTGGGGAAACTTCAACGCAAGAAGCCACGGGGAAGGAGGCCATCGAGATGAGGTCATGCGGAGAGAGCCAGTCTGACACAAGAAGCCCGAACATCCACAAACGAACGGTCATGTCACATGTTTATTTAGTAGTAGGCCATCTCGTGCTTGGTCGGGATGTAGCTGAAAAGGGTTTGTTCCAGGAGATGGTGTGTGATGTTATATCGTCCATGATTACTCTCCGAGAGGTTGTTAATAAGCTCTCACCCAGACCATCCAGTGCAAGCAGCGCGGTAATAGTTTCCGGCCAACCCTGAGCATTGTTTCATTGCCATTTGTTGCCCATCATGGCTGCTGCAATGCCGCCACCACCACCGTCCCGTCATGGACGAGAAAACTCAGAGCCAATCCTCACGACCAATATGGACAAATATAGACAAATGTCAGCTGCAATGCAAGCCTATTGCGCATATATCTCGCCCGGGCAGACGACACGGCAAACCTGCGACAGCAGCGAACGTCTCGCAACAAGGAATTTCGCTGCATCGGTGCCGACTCCTCTCCCGACTGTTTTTCCCGCGGCCCATGGCACTTTGACGATACCCCACAATTTCCCCCACAAAGCCGAATCGGGGCCCTCTGATGACTGAGGTCTTGTACGTACTCTAGTGGTCTGTCGGTCTGTCCAGTGGGAAATCTAGGCTGTCTCGTAGGGGTCTGTCCTCTGGCAATTTGTACTGAGAGCGACTGACTGTCCGTGAGTCTCGTGCCCGTCCGTGCTAGCCTCCGACCTCCGGGATCCAGCCTGAAGCCCGTGCCGTGAGCCTTCACCATGGCACCACCACTCTCTCACTACAGTACCACCGTCCAGCCTGTCCAGCCCTTCCAGCCCTCATCTCGCAGCCCCATGCCCGCTGAAATAGCTCACTAGTCAGTCAGTGCTCAGTGCTCGCTGCTCACCACGCCAGCCTGCCTGCGCTATACCTCACCCGCCTTACCCCCCTCCCTCTCTCAAAATGGCCCCTCACTTCGTCGATGACAAAACCCCCATCTGCATCCCCTTCATCCTCGCCCAGCTCAAGGCCCATCGCACCGAGAGCCCCGACCGCCCCTTCGTCATCGGCCTCAATGGCGTCCAGGGCGCCGGCAAGACCACCCTCGTCCGCGCCCTAAGCCTCGCCCTTGAGGAGCAGGATGTACCGACCTTGGTCTGTAGCATCGACGAGTTCTACCTGACCCGCCAACATCAGGTCGCCCTGGCCGAGGCCCACCCCGATAACGCTCTCGTCCAGCATCGCGGGGAACCCGGTATGAACTTGAAACCCACCTCCGAGCCGTGAGCCGTGAGCCCGGAGCCCACCCCGGAGCCGAGCATCACTTGAGCCTCGCCGGGCCTCATCGAGTGCAAATGGCCATCCATATCTGACCACAACCCCCAGGAACCCATGACTTGCCGCTCGCCAACGCCTTCTTCGAGGCCCTGCTAAAAGGTGAGCCTACTAAGCTCCCAAAGTACGACAAGGCAATATGTGCCGGCAACGGCGAACGTTTGCCCGAGTCTCAATGGAGACCCGTCAACCAGCCCGGTCAACCCAAGATCCAAGCCATCATTCTCGAGGGCTGGTGCGTCGGTTTTCGCCCTTTGACCCCTGAAGCAGTCGAGGCCAGGCTGAGCAAGCCCAACCACACCCTTCACAAGCACAAACTCGAGCATCTCCTCTTCGTCAACGAAAAGCTAGCCGAATACGACAGCCTCACCGATCTCTTTGACGCCTTCATCCAGGTCGACGCCGAGGACCTTGGCTACGTCTACGGCTGGCGCCTCGAGCAGGAGGATCACCTGCGTGAGGAACGTGGCGACCCAGAAGCCGGCATGACCTCCCAGCAGGTCGTCAAGTTTGTCGACGGCTACTATCCCGCCTACGAACTCTACACCGAGGGCTTGAGGAAAGGAGTCCTCCCCACCCGACCAGGTCATCAGTTGAGAATGGTGGTGGGCCGTGACAGGAAAGTGAAACGTGTTCTACGCATTTAAGTCAACGAATCTAACGCGCGCATATTGGGATACCATGTCGAAGCCCCTCTGAAGGCCCTCGTTTATCGTGCAACAAAATCGTGAATTATCGTAGCGGCTCAGTATGCCTACCTAGTTGTAGGTGAACCCGGTGTCGCCCCCGTTCTCACCAAACGCCTCTCGGATGCGCCCTCCTGATACAGGGCAAAGCAAAGTCCAACTCCACCAAATGCAGTCATAACAGTCGTGTCGTGGCACCGGGCTCATCTTCTCCTACAGCCTTTTGTCTTCCACTACTCGCTGACCATCCTGCTTCATCTTAGACAGCTTCTGGTCAATCGTCCCGGTCTTAACGCGGACTGCCTCCTCGCGATTGGCAGCTTCGCGTTCAAACTCTTGGATCATCCGGCGTTTCTTTCTCCGAGCCTCTGTCAATTCTTGCACAAACCCGGCGAACTCACTCACAAACCACTCTCCAGAAGTTTCCCAATCCTCGATAGACATTGCCGAAAACAAATTATGCTGCTCGTTCTCGCTAAGATGGCGAAATTGATTCAACCTGGCATCTAAATTGTCGGCGTTGGTGCTCAGCGGCTTTTCTTCTTCCTTAGATGGATCAAAGTCGAACGGTTGCTCCTGTAAATCCGTAAAGGTCATCGAAGTCAGTACCATGTCGTCATATTCAGGACTCTGGTGCCGTCGCTTCTTCTCTCGAGCATGCTGGTCCATTCGGATGGCTGGCAAAGAGCTCTCCATAAGAACTCTCTTCTGGACTTGTTTTGGTTTCTTGGGCTTTGGCGTCGTATGCTCCTCCTCTTCTTGCACGACTGAATCGTCGTCGTCTTGGTGATGTGTTGTCGCCGGGCGGCGTACGTCCGCCGTCTTGTGTTGTGCCTGCCATTGTGGTCGCTGGATAGTGGGGGATGCGCTCCTTGGGTGTTCGTCAACATCGTAGGCTTCTGATTTACCAGCGTGAGACCTTCTAATCCTCACTTCGCGCGTCGGAAGTTTAGCTTCCTGCCTCAGCGGCGATGCGGGGCGGATTCGGTCACCCTCATAGAACCCATTAGGATTTCGACGACCATTGATTTTGTTGTCTCGAAAACCGTCCTCCATGTGGGCAACGTCGTGTCGCTGTGGCCTATCAACCACGGACATGAAGCCATCATTTCCCATCACAAATGCATTGCTCTGCTGCGCAGGCCGAGGAAAACGGTTGCGATCCGCAGGATGATGTATCGGAATATTCTTCCTAAGGTCCCGAGCCAGCTCTGGGCCAAGCTGAACTGGCTCAGCTGGCCCATTTTGAGGCGTCGTGAGACCCGAGTTCATGAAGCTCTCTCCAAGTTGCGATCCAGAAAAGATATCTCCTTGTCGATCATCCGAGCTGGTTTGTGGCTGACTGTTTGAGGATGATACAGGATGGAGTTGTGGTGACCGTAGCGACGGCTGGCCTGGCCCATTGCTTTCGCGAGGTGGTGCTGTATAGCGGCGGTTCACTGGAGAGGACGACCGGACATCCTCAAGAGTCGCCTGCGGTGTCGGAGCCAGATAAACTGACTGGGGTTGCTCCGATCGGTTCTCAGGCACCCGATTCTGGTTCCCATTGACGTCCTGGCCACTGGTCTCATTGTAATTATTCCGCGCAAAAGCTTGGAGTCGGCCCCCTCTGTCCTTGAAGCTCGGTGGCATGTTGCCAGGCGTGGGTTATGGAAGAGATATGATGGATATTGTTTAGCGATATGTACATCGGTTCCGGGCCTCTAGCAGCCTCTAGATTCGATGCAGTGGTATATGTCGTTCGCGGCGATGGGCGCATTCAGATGTTGGATGGCTCGATGCGGGCGCGGTTGAAGCAACTCCTAATTCCATGCGCGACTGTCGGACGTATTGCGCCTGTCTTCAGCAACTATGAGGCGGAGGGCGTGTCCCACAGTGCAGATGTCGGTTACTCGTGTCTGGAGAGGCAAAGGTTGAGGCGTTGGAGAGACGTAGGTCTGTTAGATTCGTTGAGGTTGATTTGCCATTGTCGGGTTTCGCGTCTGGGTAGGTGCAGTGTCAATGCGAATCGTGACGTCAGGTGACACCACCACCCTAATATCATAGGATGCCTCATTTCATGCCGCTGACTGCACGGACAACAACACTAATATAACCGCTCGGTAATTGAGAGTACATTTAAACAGTGCCGAGTCTCTTAATCAACTATTGTAGTTTTCCCATGATTCTAGTCATTAAGCCGGATTGAACACATCCCGAATGACGTAGCCTGCTATCTCCTCGAACGTCCAGTACCCTGTAACACCTCGCGGAAAAGTGCCGAGTGTATGGCAAGGACTCAACATGACTCAAGAAAAGATATTTCGGTGCTCGAGCTTCCCATTCAAGAGGTGGCAGAGAAACACCACACCATAGAGCATCACCATACTTTATGCTCGTAGTTTTAATTTAGTACTTTAATTATAAAATATTAATTTACAGCTCTATTTTAGTTCATTTTAGGAATTTTTTTTACGCATATTTTATGTTTTAATGCAGTGATAATTTAGCTATTATAATTTGCTTATCATAGCTGCCAACGATGTGTGCAGTGTTGTAACTCTCCCGGAGGCCATTGACCTCCCAAATCTGAATCAGCAATTTCTTTAACTCGCGAAAGTATCTCAGCATAAAAGGACCACAACAGATTAAACATCAACTTTCGCATCACTATCATCATATCTAATAATGCCAGTTGCTGGCTTCTACTGATCATCAGTCAGAGAAGTC
Organism: Dactylonectria alcacerensis; assembly: GCA_029931735.1. Classification (NCBI taxonomy): domain Eukaryota; kingdom Fungi; phylum Ascomycota; class Sordariomycetes; order Hypocreales; family Nectriaceae; genus Dactylonectria; species Dactylonectria alcacerensis. Next base: position 1,348,855 of record JAPMUZ010000004.1, read on the forward strand.
CTCCTCGCCCGAGTCTTCTGGGCTGAACAAGCCTGGGACATATCCTCTACAGTAGGAGCACCAAATTTCATCCTGTGTATACCAGTTATACTGGTTCACATCGTAGCTGCTATGTCGAGCAAAATGAACCCACTCGCGTTCTGGGTTATCTCGAGAAATTGGGACGCGCTTCCAAAAGACAGTCCCCTCGCGGCTCGAAGTAGGATGGCCTTCCTCGGAGGGGGGGAAGGAAGTACCATAAGTACCCTTTGCTGGTCAATGGTGAAGGCATGGGGGTTATCAGAATCGTCGCTGTCCTCATCATTCTCTTTGTCCTTGGCCTTACAGGAACGGATGACTCTGGCGCACCATCTTTTTCCAGAGAGGGGCTGAAGGTATCGGCTCTGTGCGACGTAGCAAGCGGGCCCATCGAGATACAATCCCTCGTACTTGAGCATCCCACACAACTCAAGCGAGGCTTTCATGCCCTGATCACAAGACGGCATGCCCGTGATTTGAAGTTCATCTAGAGTGCACCGGAACTCGTGGTTTGTGATAACGTGGAATTCCGAACGAGAGAAAGGCAAGGTGTCGGAGAAGTTGACGAGATCAAGGCGCAACGATGTGAGGGATGGCAAAAGCCGGGGACGGGGCTGCTTCCTGGTTTTGATGGTCGGATCATAAGGTGCACGAAGACACGCCAAGAAATCTACAACCTGATTCCAAGTGTAGCATCGTAAGCCGCCACGAACATGGGGTATCTCCTTTGGCCGTAAGTTAACCTTGAGGAGCTGATCTGTCTTCAAGTCGGAGTGGTAAGAACGATCAAGACAGTACTTGTGAATGCTCGACTCGTCGTAATATCTTGCGATGATGCGGAAGCTGACATGTTCAATGTTCTGGCGAAACTCGAGGGGTAGCTCGGCAAAGTTGCGCACGGCCTGAGTGGTAGTGAAGGTAAACTGGTTGGATTCCTAGAGATACCGTGTTCCCTCAACGTTGAGAGCCTTGCAGGTCGTCAAGAAGTGAATGGCAATTTGGTTGCCCCTCGCCTTCTCTGTGTCGGACAAGTTTTCAGACGTGATGACCGACAAGGGATCAATGATGGGATATGGACTCTTCATTGCAAACTTGAGAATTCGCAAGAGAACCTCCATGGGGAGGTGAAGATGATCCATGTCCTGAGCAGTCATGGAAGACTGAGTCTTGCGGGCAGTAGAGTCCAGTTGCTTCAAGTGGTTCAGTGACACAGGGGACCAAGAAATTCCATTGTCGCGCAAGATTCGCTTGAGTCTCATATTTTCTTCGGCGAGAGACTGATTGGCAAGTCGGAGAGGTATGTTGTAGGCAATCTTGGCCTGGTCTTGCCTGTCACGGCATTCCTGCGCATGCAGGATCTGTATCGTGTTAGTCGGGTGTGGAGCCTCAAGACTTGAACATGCCACTCACTGTGTCGAACTCTTCCGCCATCATGAATCGACGGGAGCAGGAACGATGTGGAAAGGCGTTAGAAGCGGAGGCGTGTACGGCGGTTTGCAGGGGAAACTTGTTGGACGTTGGAATGGTAAAGGCGGAAGGAGAGAAGTGGTTGAAAAGACGAGAGGGATGGTTTTTGGTCACTAAACTTAGGCAGGAGCTAAGGGCCAAGCCTGGGCAACTAACTCTCAGCTGTCAGGTGAAGTACAAACGGGGAGGGCAGGCGCTGAATCGGTGCAGCGACCGAAAACGGAAGACAAGAAAAAAAAATAAGAAAATGGGACAGGAATGGAGGCTTTCACATCAAAAGTTCCAGATGGTGGGTGAATTAATAAGTTAGAGACTCTGCTGCCGACATTGAATCGAGTTGGAGTCCAGCAACGGAGATACAAGGCCAGCTGGCTAAGACGCTCAGCGTTCGCGACAGTTTGCGGGAGGGGCCGGAGTGATCAACGCCTTGTTTAGTGATCGTAGGCGAAGACCACAGAGTGGAAGAATTGAATTAGGTTTGGGGACAACTACTTTCGACTTTGATGATCGACAACGGCGAAGTGCCTGGGTTGCAGAGTTGAGGAAAGAGGTCGCACCAGGTCTGGTTGAGCCGTCTTAATTGGTGCCTCATCTGGCGTGACTTAATGAGCTCGGCATGGAGCTTGGACGGCCGATTTGGAAGGGCTTACCTTTCATGATTACCGAGCTGGACCCAGCTGGCTTAGAGGCGCGCGGGGCAGGAACGAAACAGAAGTCGCCTGCCTCAACCTCCCAAATGCCGATCGAGATCTCTCCTCAGGCCACGAACGTGCTCCAGCGACGGCCTCATGATAATACAACGCACTGTTAACCGGTTTGAATACTGTAACTAGGTATTTCTGACCTGTTGACGGATAATCGTAGCCAATCCGATTGTCTGTTATCACCGTGCATTTTCCCTAAACCCCCCCGCATTAAATTGTCAGATGTTTCTACCTAGGGCGGCGTGAAAGAAGACCACTTCACACACTCCACACCTTTGAAGCATCAACTTGCTCCATGTCTTGGGGGAGATTCGATGTCAATTGATGCCGAAATCATCACTTTATTCGCTAATTTATTGAACTGTAGGGTAATTTTTAATGTACTCCCATGTATGGAATTTGTGTACATAATAAGACCTTTAGTCATTGCTTGTTTGCTCGGCATTGCTCAATGGGCGTCATTGTTGTCTCTGCTTGCAGAGGCTAGGGTAGCAAGCATCAATCACTTCAATGTTTGGTGCACTTCAACACTGGACTGCTTAAGCTAGGTAGGCACTTGTGCATGGACTAAGGTATTTATGCTATTATGAGTCGTAATAGTAAACCAATTATCTGATCCAATGCTTTCAACTTCATCACAATTCAGCCATTGTGGCTTAAACAATGTGAAGGGTCAAACTTTAGATGAGGCAACATCAAAGTCTGGGTTGAATTCTCCCATCATCAGAACCTTCATTCCATTCACCTTGAGCGATCGCCGATGGCGGCGCGTGCTACGGGGCCTATTACCATTTAGTTGAGCGTGTGCGAGGGAAGTGTGTTTCTCGATGGCAAGACATCGTCTGACGTCATGACGCATCGCCAGATGATGATGATTGTGTCTATGATGAAATGAGTGACGATGGCATTGTGACATACGCAGACAGATCCACGAAAACAATTAAAGAACAGATATAAACTGGTCGTAAGTTTGACAGTTCCCCTTCAACTATTCACAATTCAACCATAGAAAAGCAATCATTTCTCTCCGCAATTTCCAACATGTCTTTCTCCAACACCACAACCGGTGATGCACCCGCAGACCCCTACAAGGCGGCCAACAAGGACGATGCCGGCCTTAACACCAAGATCGAGGACCTGGCCGAATTTATGAACAAGTGCAAGTTCAGTATGATGACGACTCGAAACGCTTCGTCGGGAAACCTGGTCTCTCGTTGCATGGCCCTAGCCGCAACTGTGAGTTTGACTCTACCCCATACCCATAGCTTTGCAGGTGAATGAGGTTCTGAACTGGCATTAGGAGACTGGTGGTATCGACCTTCTCTTCCACACCAACACGGAATCCGGTAAAACGGACGATCTCGCCGCTGACTCTCATGTCAACATTGCCTTTATCAACTCCTCTGGCGAGTGGGCGTCGATTGCGGGTACCGCATCCATCAAAACCGACCGCGCTCTGGTGAAGCAGCATTACAGCCCGGTACTCAAGGCCTGGCTTGGCGATTTGGGTGATGGGAAGCATGACGGTTCCGAAGACGACCCTCGCATCGGAATGATCCAGGTCAAGATGGTGTCTGCGACGTACATGCTGGCGGCCAAGAACATCTTAACCCGTGCCGCTGAGATCGCCACGAGCACCATCACGGGCAAGCCCGCACAAGTCAACAACCTTCGGGAAATCACCGAGGCCGATGTTCAATCCTGGCGCAACGCTCAGGTAGCGTAGGAAGTGTGAATGGATTTCATTTGTATGATAGTAATTTTAGTATTGGCACCATCAGTGCACATCAATGCAAGCATCTATAGCTGCTTCCCGTACTCGGCATTCCACAGCCTGGTCCATTTCTCTTTGTCCACGGCAAATTGTCGCACGTAATCATGCTCCAATTCGTGTGTCCTCCGACCTAATAGAACCAAGCTGTGCAGCGGTGGACCAAGTTCGTCATCCGTAGAGCAAAGCTCCTCCAGTGTACCAGCAACAAATTTCTCGGTCTTGCCCCCTACTCGAGCGGCGCCAATAGCCAAGCTGTCCTTGGTGTACACAGCCTCCTTGCGTTCATCCTCGATCTCAAGCATCTGCTGAGCGCATTGGCCCACTGTCATGTAACGAGGCGGCTCGTAAATCAATCTTCCCCGGGCCATGTTCTCTAGGCTTTGCTCCTTGACTTTGATATCCACCAAAACCAGTGTGTGTAGGCCAATGTCGCGGTTTTCCTTTATCCGATCGTAGAATGACGCTGGCTTCCAAGTTTCCGTGAAGAAGACCATGGATACGGTTTGTCCAAAGTTGTAGAGCTGTAAGCCACAGGCACCGATCCCAGACATGATGGAGGCATTAGGCACGGTTCGGACGGGGATCTCGAGTTCTCGGGCGCGCAAGACAAGGTCGGTATGGGTTGTAGCACTTCCAGAAAGTTAGCAAATGAGGCTTGAAGCCCAAGCTCAGCAACATACCCAAAGGGATCTCCGACAACCAGAAAGGCTACGTCCTCGTTCTGCGCATTTCGAAGAATCTCGTCACTGTTTGATTCGACCATCTCACGATCGGCAACTATGATTGAGCGTCCATAGTAAGCTTCCTACTGGCCGTTAGCAAAGCTTCCCAAACGGTTGACTATTGTGCCCTTACAAGGATAGACTGGTCCACGAGTAGGATGCTGGTGTAGGCTTCAAGATAGACTCTGGAAGCATTCTTGGCTATCTCGAGTCCCTTGACGGTGATATCCGTCTCGTCGGAAAGCCCAAGTCCCACTAGGTACAACATTTTGCCGGTGTCGTGTATTGCAGTGTGATCGCGAGTTGAAAATTCGAGTCGCAGTCAGTCGAGAAAAAGATGCCCCGCGGCGGGGTACTTTTTTTTAGCGTTCCGCGTCCAGCGTCATGCCAACTACCCCTGTCGACGAGTCCTGTCCAGGCGCCCCATGGCAACCCCGACTTTTCGCATGGGACAAGGCTGACCGTGTTCACCTCGCAACCTCAATTCCTCAACCACAATGGCCGACACAAAGAAGGGCGGCGCCTATAGCGCCCCGGCTGGCGATACCGACTTCCGGAAAACTTGGGACCTCGACGAGTATGCCGCCAAGGCTAAGGAGCGCGAGGCTAAGGAGAAGGAGGAAGGCAAGGCCCGCTACGAGGCTAAGCTCGCTGGCAAGAAATACCACAAACCGATGACGGGAAACGAGACATACACATCAGCGAGGCGCAATATCATCGACCTTACGGCGCAAGTCGGGAAGACACAGCTCATCCCCGCCGGTGCAGGCGTCGGGAAGCGCGGCCGCAGCGCCGGTTTCTACTGCGAGCCCTGCGACCTAACGTTCAAGGACAACAAGCAATACGTGGAGCATCTGAACACGCCTCAGCATCTGATCAACACGGGCCAGACGTCGGAGGTGAAGCGGGCGACGGCTGCCGAGGTCCACGAACGAATCGAGTACTACATCCAGCGGCGGGACGACTTGGAGAAGGAGAAGGCGACGAGCCTCCAAGACCGGCTGCAACTGCGGGAGGAGGAAATGGAGAAGGAGGCAGAGGAGCGGCGGCAGAAGCGCAGGGACGAAGTAGAGAAGAAGCGGGCGAAGCAGGACGAGGCGGCCAAGGTCAAGACGGAGTACGGAGAGGATCTACGAATTGAGGGCGAGCACGACGAGGACGACATGATGGCGCAGATGGGCTTCACCGGGTTTGGCACGTCCAAGAAGTGACGGGGCCCAAGTCGGACGAATGGACATAATATTGGGCAAAACCTATGATACCCCGTACTTTCTTTGTGGCCACCATGATGGTGTACATTGACCGGCCGAGAACCCCTGATGATGATCGTGATGGCATGGCATTGTGTCGTCCAGCCGGACAAGCGATGCCATGGCTGATTGTGCTAGGTATAACAAAGGTCGGTGTAGCTACACCCACTGTAGACGCCCTCCACTCGTCGGGGAGACCCCTGACCGCAACCCGTAGTAGGTAAGGTACATGGGTGTGTGGTGTCTTCTTCCTTCGAAGGCTGGCGTGTGTACATGTAGGATCAAATGAAGCCTCAGCAGATGAAAAAAAAACCACCCCAGAACCTGGTCGCGGCTACACTGTTGCCCCTTCATCGTCCATCATGGTCGTAGTGCTTCTTCCACTGCAGATTTTGGGAGCCAATCCGGCCCTTTCCCCAGTCATCATGGGTGGCGGGGCTGTTGGACCGAGTGCGGCCCCCGCCTGTAGGTAACCTGGAGAGTCCTAGACCGAGTCCACCATACCACAACGCGATAGGTGAGATGCACCACCACCAGCACACACTACATCAGCTAGAGCAGCCCACCTTCTACGACATTGGCGGGTTCCTTATAACCAGCCAGTCTGCACACCACACCCAACGCATACATTTTGAGATACCCTCGTCAGCTTCTCTCCGCAACAACGAGTGCGAGCCTCGTCTCCGTCTGCTGCCCCCGATCATCGGATCCCGTACCTCCATCATGGCTGCGACCCCTTCATCAGCAGCATTGCTGCTGAAGCGGCAGCTCAGGGAGATGCAGAGACGCAAGGACTTACCCGGCATCTCGTGCGGCTTAGTCAATGACAACAACATCTTCGAGTGGGAGGTGATGCTCATGATCAACGACGACTGCAAATACTATGGCGGTGCGAATCCATCCACTTCTACAATCATCCTCCGATCCATGGCTAACTCGGCTCTTTAGGAGGAAACTTCCGCGCTCGCCTCGTCTTCCCACCCACCTACCCGCACATGCCTCCCTCGCTCACCTTCCAAGACCCGATCCCCTTTCATCCCAACGTCTACGAGAACGGAAAGCTGTGCATCTCGATCCTGCATCCACCCGAGGAGGACGAATACGGCTACGAGGCCGCCGCGGAGCGCTGGACCCCGGTTCAAAACCCGGGGACCATACTGCTCAGCACCATCAGCCTGTTCCACAGCCCCAACGACGAGAGCCCAGCCAACGTCGAGGCCGCGCGGATGTTGCGCGAGGAGCGTGAGGGCCAGCACAAGGATTTCCGAAGGCGGTGCCGGCAGTGCGTGAGGGCGAGCCTGGGAGAGGATTAGGATTTTGCCGTTTTGAGGCAGAGTCCCAGAAAATCAAACGAGCTAGGAGATGTCACTGTGTGTCGGCGTTGGCTGTTGGACTCAGATTAAGAGACTGGCATCGAATATTTAATCCTCAGACCAGCATTCGGGTGGCGTCCTGGAGCTATTGCGTGTTTCGTATTCATCAACGTTATGGAAACGGCGGTTCTCTCAAGGTTCTCACCGTGGCGCCATGACCAGGACAGACGAGGGTTGTTATGGATACTTCGAATTTCCCATTTTTGATGGCTTTGGTTAATTCCTTACTGATCCACAACTCCAATGACTTTACCTACCACTCGATCCCACTCCTCGTCCCATCGTAATGAACCTTCCTGGACGGCGCCATCCTTCAACCGAGCCAGCTCCTCCTGTCCTCTCGCACCGAGCAGCCTCCGAAGGATGGCTGTCAATTCAGCCGAAGTCTCAAAGCCGCAGCCGTTTTGTCCCTCCTTGATGAGTTCCCCGAAACTCTGGAATGCCGAGTATGCCGCAACGGGAAGACCTGCGCCAAACATGTCCACAACCTTCATTGGAAGATCTACACCTGAGCTGGATTTGTGCAAGGACACGCCGAGGTCGGCGCAAGCGAGTAATGAGGCGTAATCGCGGGTAGAGAGCCAGGCAGTAATGACTCGGATACCCGGAAGCTTGCCCTCCTCCTGAAGCCTTTTAATTTGTTCGAGGTAATATTCTTTCTGAGGTCCTTTTCCGGTAATAATGGCGAGAACTGGCAGTGGGGTGTCGACAATTGTGCCTTCGTCTGAAGTAGGAATGGCATATGATACTAGAGCATCGAGGAGTAGGCCAAAGTCCTCGTCTTTTGTCCACGAAGTGCTGCTGACAATCAAGCGCACCTTTCCATCCATGATCTTCTTGGCGTCAGCCTTTGTCTCTGACAACCTTGACAGGAAAGCCCTTCGCTCCGCTGCCAAAGTGATAGGCTGGAATACATCTGCTGGTCGATCATGCAGCGTGTAGACGGGGTGCGTGACATTAAATGGCTTCTTCTTGAGCTGAAGAGCCATGGCATCCGTAACTGAAAGGTTGGCGTCACCGAGAAACCGCCCAAAGAAGGTCTCATACCATCTGTAGATAGGAACGAGAGGCTTATACCACTTGCTCTGGGTGGCCAATATGGTATATCCATAGTTATGCCAGTCCACGACAAGCTTGCTGCCCCGGAAGAGGGAGACCAGAAGCACGACATGGAAGGTAGGGATAGAGGGAGGGTTCTGTTCGTTTTGTGAGTCTCGATATTCGGCATTAGGAAATGGTGGTAGTGATTCTCACCTGTATGATGATCCATTGGGCTGGGGGCGTGGAGTACATTAACGTGGAGAATAGTCCCCAGAACTGCCAGATAACCTTGCAGGGAATGTTTAGGAAGAAAGGCAAGGTCCCCCACTGTAGCACCTCCGGTTGCGGTGGGAGCGCATACATGGTGACTCCGGGGTTTCCAATGAGATCAGGATGCCTGGCCGTCTCTACTATGCTGTTAGCATGGTGCCAAGCAAGCTCTAGATCATGTCCATCCAGAATGACTTACCTTTGTAGGCGACAATGTCGACGTTTCTTCCATGCTTGGCAACACTCATGGCATGATACTGCATGCGAGGGCTTCGGCCAATATCGCCCACGACGAGGATCTGGATGTGCTCATCCTCAGGCTTCTCCGCAGGCTGATAACGGGTTGGAATGCAGGCGAAGAGCCAGGCCAAGCCCTTCAAGCTGTAGAGGAGGGCGACGAAGCTGAGGCCGCCGGCGACGGCGGAGAGTATGAATGCAAGCGTCATGCTTGTCTGAGGCAGCTGTGGCGCTGGCGGCGGTCAAAAACCCAGACGCACTGTGATGGTTGTGATGTTGTTGAGGTGGGATAAGCTGTGACGAACACTCTTAGGTGTCCTTGCACAAGGTTCCACATGTGTGCGCCCACGTACCACGCATCACGCACCACGCTTCACCTCAGTTGCATGTATTTACGTAGTAATACCCGGAGGAAAAAGGCAATCGAGAAAAGACCCCGAACACGCAACAATTAATCAACGCAAGATAGCAAACGACGTTGCACGCGACACGACGTGACGACATCTGCACGGCCTATTCGTGTCCGAACAACGGATGGTAAATCATTGACCTTTTGACCTTCCCAGACGGGCCCGGTGGTGGTCTGGAGCTTTTGCCGCCAAGCTGCTGCAGGGACAATTGATCCGCCAAGATATTATACGGCGGCGCAGACTGCACTGACCGACCTTCCTAACTCATGTGCTCAGGTACCACGTACGTACAGAGTTAGTGAGTGTCCCGTTGAATACCCTGGACGGCTGGCCTGGATCATCCCGTCCGGACCATCCATCAAACAGTACAGCCACCATTGAGCAGCCACCATCTTCCATCGCAGGAGATGAGAGATTGACAGATGCCAGGGGTGTTTGCCCCAGAAATCCCAAACAGGCCCCCGCTGAACATCATCGATTGGGTCGTTGCATTCTTTGAGCTTGCGTGTGCAGGATGCGTCTTCCATGCACTAATCTGGTAGGCCCCTTCACTGTTTGCAACCTGCGGCTTGGCATGCACACGCTCCAGCCAGTGCCGCGGGGTGCTATGACACGCCAGGCACGCTAGGAGCACTAAAGTTTAGCGGGCTAGTCGGCCGCATGCAGGGGGACCATCAGTGGCTAACATCCATGCTTTGGGAATAGGAGGAGTCGGACAGTGGATGGTGGAGGAGCTACTGGAGGTTTCGGGATGAGAGGAATGGAGGAGCCCAACCTCGATCCTATGTCTTTGGCTGTTCGCCCTTCTCCTCCTCTGCAAGCGCATCTGAGATTTAGATTGTTTCACTTCAGGGCCCAATCCATTCAGCATCCAGGAAGCATCTATCGATCTGGTATTGCTCGCCTCCCGAGCGCTTGCCCTGGTCGCCCGCGCGCAACCTGCTGATCGCTTCTGCTTCGGGTTGGTCGTCCCAGCTCCACGTGCTGGTATCTGGCTCCATCCATCTCTCCTGTTTCCTCGGCCGCCGCCTAGGCCAAACAACGTCCAGTCTCTACTTCGTACTTCCTCCAACCTTCTCCCGCCTCCCACAGCTCGAGTTCCAACAGAGTGCGACGTCTCACGACGTCTCCCCCATACTGCCTCGACCGTGGACACGGAATCGCGGCACGCGTTGCTCGAGATTACTTGTCGCTTTTGTCGGCTGATGACGTTGCAATTGGCTTGCGGGGACGCTTGAGCAATCCCGCTTCCTCAACTGTTGCGCCGATAATAAACCTACCCACCGACCCGCGCCATCAAGCCTCACGCTGCACCCATCAAACCCGTTTGCGGTCAAACGCTCTCTCAGCCTCGATTCGACTTCGACTTGACTGCCACCATGGCTTCCTCATACGCCCTTCCCTCCTCTGCCTTACCTCACGCACACCAAAACCACCTTCATGCCCACACACGGACGAACTCGCAGCCGTCGTTGACTGCCTTGAGAACGACCATGTCGAACGGTAGCATCCCCTCGCGACCAGACGTTGATTCCCACGATCATGCTCACGGGCACGACGGTCATAATCACGACCATGATCACGACCACGACCACGACCACGACCACGAACATGACCACGAGCTTGAACACACGCACGATCACGACCTAAATAATGGATATGGGTTCTCACCACAAGCTCGTCGCGGGCATGCCCGAAAGCACACGCGTTCTAACTTGCCCAACTCCAGTATCTCACTCACCAGGGAGAAGCTGCCTCCGCCGCCATTGAATACCTTGGACGGTTGGACACAAGAAAAGACGCCGGGTGGCAAAAGTGTAATAACACCAGGCCCCGAGACGGCTACAATGCCATATTCACCGCCCGACAGACATGATCACGATCACCACAACCATCACGACCACGACCACAGCCATAGCCACGGCCATGATCATGGACATAGCCACTCGCATTCAGATTCGCACGAAAATAGTGCTAACAGATCCCTGGTCACGAGGATGCTTCTCCCCTACACCGCCCGCTTTCCGATCATCCATGCAATTATGATTGAAAAGGACTCGAGACGAATATTTTATTTTATGGCGTATGCTCTTCTCTGTTCTTATGATGTATCAAATATCAATGCTAATACACTGCTTCTAGGCTCAACTTCTCCTTCATGACAGTGCAAGCCTTCTATGGTTATGTCACCGATTCACTTGGGCTTCTCAGTGACAGCATTCATATGTTTTTCGACTGTGTGGCATTGTTGGTAGGACTGTTGGCTGCCGTACTGAGCAAGTGGCCACGAAGCCAGCGTTTCCCATACGGCTTTGGCAAGATTGAAACGTTGAGTGGATTCGCCAATGGCATCCTTCTCATGTAAGTTACACCCAAAAATGGCGGATAAGAAATAGTACTGACAACGCTACTACAGGTTGCTCAGTTTAGAGATTGCCTTCGAGGCTTTTGAGCGATTGTGGGACGGAACCCAAACAAAGCGACTTGGCGAGCTTTTTGTCGTCAGCACTCTTGGTCTGGTTGTCAACCTGGTGGGAATGATGGCCTTTGGCCACCATCATCATGGAGGACATGACCACGACCATGGCCACTCGCACGGTCACTCACATGGGCATGACCACGACCATGGCGATTCGCATGGTCACTCTCACGGCTCAGGGGGCTGCGGAGGGCACAGCCACGGCCATGACAACGAGAATATGCACGGCATCTACCTCCATATCCTAGCAGATACCCTTGGCAGCGTGTCTGTCATTGTGTCTACGGTCCTGACACACTTCTGGGGATGGGCTGGATGGGACCCGCTGGCATCGTGCTTTATCGCCGTGCTCATCTTCCTCTCCTCCAAGCCCCTAGTCTATTCGTCAGCAAAGCGCCTGTTGTTGAGCATTCCCGAGGACACAGAGTATAATCTGCGAAATACGTTGGGTGGAATCCTCAACCAGCGAGGAGTTGTGGGCTATTCGACGCCCAAGTTCTGGCGAGATGATCACAGCGCAAGTGCCACTGGAGGCAAGTTACTCGGCGTCGTACACGTGGTGGCAGCTCGCGGTGCGGCTCTAGAAGACGTTCGAGACAGGGTGCGCAGCTATCTTTCGAATGAGGGCATGGATGTCATCGTTCAAGTGGAACGAGAAGGAGATAATACTTGCTGGTGTGTCAGGCGAGGAGGATCGACACCGGCACCAACACCGACATCACTGGCAGCAATGAAGGCATTCTAGAGGAGGAAACTGTTGCTATTTTGTGTAAAGAGGAGGATTGACTTCAAGGTGAGGCCTGATAGAAGGTTCGGGCGGCGAGTACAAGATGTGTTACCTTCGCAAAGACGCAAACGAATTGGGCTACACGGTAACGGCAGGGGGTTCCTCGAAGAGCGGGCGTCGTGGCCATGGTCTTGGATTGATTCTTTGGAGGGCTACGTGGTGTAGCGGGTGTTTGACTGGTTAGGGGAAGTAGACGGGGGCACAGTGGAGGTGATAAGCCCACGTTGTTTTGTGTACCACGTGTATGAGTACCTACCTCTTTTGCTAATGCATGAAGACTCTGTGTAAAGGAGTAGATTTGGAGGACAGTGCAGGACAATTCATACATAGTATAGAATTATAGAGGGTCCTCGAACCATGGCTCGTCCACATGTCACGGAGACGTGTTTTGCATGTGATTGTGAGAATCTTAGTGAGACGAGGAGCAAGCTGGTGTGGGTCTCTTGACCATGAGCAAACGGAGTGTTAGATGCGATGTAATTGATGCACAGATTACGCGGAAAGGATGACTGGATGATGTAATTGGTCATGGGACAGAAGCCGCAGCACAAAGAATTCGTACGGGCAATGTTGGTCATGGCCATGGGGGCCAGGGTCCAGGAGCGAATGCCTTGCCCATCATGACTTGTAGTCTCCCACAAGATCTGCAATGAGATGCTGTGGCGGCGTGCCTGCAGGCGGATGGCATGGCAGAACGGCCGATGGTACCCTTCAGCCCTGAGGCCATACAGTTACCGCACGGCCATGGATGGGATAGGTGGATGGAAAGGATGCCACATGGGTTGTGACCCAAATATGACGAGGGGAGAGCATGACAGCGAGAAGTGACATGGCGCCGTCTCGATCTGGGCACACACAACCAACCCTTCTCGGTCATACCTTACCCACCCTCCGCTGCTGCACTTCCGCGCAGTGAAGCAATACATACAACCGATCTCCAAGTCCCGAGCCTCCGGCGTCCGGCACCCGACCTTATCCGTCTGCCCGGCCGCCGCACCCGTGGTCGCAAAGAGGCCCTAGGAACAAAGAGATGTAAGTCATCATGGATAGACGACTTCAGCCCTCTCCCCGCCGGAGTCTTCTCGGGCTTCATAACTTGCGCCCCACGATGCGAATTGTCCCAGGGTTTCCCCACGGCGCACAAGCCAGTGGGGGGTAACGGGGGGAGGGACAAAAGGGGAGAGGGCGCATATGGAGTCGAAGCCCAGACCAGGCAATAGGTCCACGACGGAAACCCGTCAGCCGCCTGCGTAACCAGGTATGTAAAATAATCGGCCTCGGTCGGTCGGTGATGTTGGGTCCTTTGGTGGGGAGGGAACGAGGAGAAAGGGTGAAGCGGATACTCCCCCGCCAGCCGAAGCCGAGGCAAAGACAGGCCAGGGCCCGCAGGACAGGATAATGCGGCGGGCCGGGCCCGGAGGTACGTACCGCCCAACCAAGGTACCTGCCGGGGAACATCGCTGGATCGCCTTCCTATCGGATGTTCTCATCTGGGTAGATGTGGTGGAAGGTGGCACACAGATCACAGAAGGTACGGAGTACATGTATTTTTATTCATGTCATCCCTCCCGTCTGGACCCTACTTTGTATCTCTTCTCTCTCTCTGCGGCTTTTTTCTCTCCATCATCATCTTTCTCTCTCTGTTGGGGCCGTCGCAACCAGCTGTCGCAAACTCAAGCCAGTGACGTATCAGCTGAGATTCTGACGTTGGCTTTGTTGGGGTGCATATTACTTCTTTATCGTTCTCCCGCTAGGACCTTGCGCCATCGCCTTCTTCTCCGTTTCCTCCCTTCAACGGAACATTTTCGTCTTGTGGCTGTGATCATCATTCGTCATAAATAATTGTGAAGTTGTGGTTGATCAGTTGCCGGCATCGACTCCATCACTCTCCCCTCGGCCGAATCTACCCCCACACTCTCCGCCGCCACGCTCCGCATTCCCCAGGGCCACACTTCATAACTTCGTCCTAGCCCTCCTCATCGCGTTTCGGACCTCTATCTTTCTTCCCGTTCTTCGCCATCGCCACAATGTCTGCCGCCGACTCTCCCGACGCGGTTCTCGCCCCCGTCGTCGATAAGCTCTCGCTCGTGTCCAAGCAGCCAAAGGAGGAGGCCAAGCCTGTTTCGTCTGGCCTCGCGCAACAGGCCCGCGCGCTCGCTGCTGGCGGTTTTGGTGGCATTTGCGCCGTTGTCGTCGGCCATCCCTTCGATCTGGTCAAGGTCCGCCTCCAGACCGCTGAGCGCGGCGTCTACTCGTCTGCCGTCGACGTTGTTCGCAAGAGCATTGCTCGCGATGGTCTCCGACGAGGCCTCTACGCCGGTGTGAGCGCGCCGCTTGTTGGTGTTACTCCCATGTGTACGTGCAGCCACTCCCATGCGTGTTCCCCTCTCCTCCGTCTTACAAACTGACACTCCTCTAGTCGCCGTCTCCTTCTGGGGTTATGATCTCGGCAAGCAAATCGTTCGCGGCGTTTCAGAAGTGCCGGCCGAGGGCCTTACGATCGCACAAATCTCGACTGCTGGTTTCCTCTCCGCTATCCCTATGACCGCCATCACCGCCCCCTTCGAGCGCATCAAGGTTATCCTCCAGGTTCAAGGTCAGAAGCAGCTCGCACCTGGCGAGAAACCCAAGTACTCTGGCGCCCTCGACGTCGCCCGACAGCTCTACAAGGAAGGTGGTGTCCGCTCCGTGTTCCGTGGTAGCGCCGCAACTCTCGCCCGCGACGGCCCTGGCTCTGCCGCTTACTTCGCCGCCTACGAATACATTAAGCGCTCTCTTACGCCCGTCGACCCTGCTACCGGCAACCCCAGCGGCCAGATCAGCCTGGGTGCTATCACCTGCGCCGGTGCCGCCGCCGGTGTCGCCATGTGGATTCCCGTCTTCCCCATCGACACTGTCAAGTCCCGCCTGCAGACTGCTGAGGGTAACGTCACTCTCGGCGGTGTCGTCCGCGAGCTCTACGGCAAGGGTGGTTTCAAGGCGTTCTTCCCCGGCTTCGGTCCCGCCCTCGCTCGTGCTGTACCCGCCAACGCCGCCACCTTCCTCGGTGTTGAGCTGGCGCACCAGGCCATGAACAAGGTATTCAACTGAAGAGCGCCAAACCAACCCACACAAAAGAATCTTTCTTTTCCTCGTCATACAACGACCCGCAAAAGTTTTTCAGTCTCAATTGGAGGTGACCGTTCAGTGGCTAGTTTAGCTGTTAGGAATCTAGTTGGAAGTAGAATGGGTTCATGAATTGTGGCGTTCCTTTTTGGTCGTATCATACACGGGCGTTTCTCAATGACACGCTCTTGGAAGTCGCGGATTCATGCATCTTTCTTTTTTGTTTATACATCCATCATATATCCCATAGATGCTTCGGAGGCGGAGACTTGAAGAGTCAGGAATACAGCATAGACTATATGCGCAATCAAATTAACCCACATATATTGGACAATCTTCTTTAGTCCTTCCCCTTTCCCGATGCCCGCTTCCACTCTCTTGTCCGGAATGGGTATCAAGTCTCAAGTACAGAAGGATATCATTTCGTTCCCTTTGCCGCGCCCCGATAAATAACAAGACATATAGAAGCCGTTTCACCCTGTAGTGATGAATATTGACCCGAACTTTCCTATTCGTTCAATTTTTTGTTTCAATGTTGTCCCTTGTCCCTTTCGCCGATGCCATGAGTAGTGTGTGGATAAACCTGTCCGTCGTGAAGTGTAAATCAACACGACCCAATATGAAGCAACGCGCGCTAAAAGTTACAAGGAGAGATGGGATGTGTCTGGCTCCGATGTTCCCGAACCGATGGGGGCGTCTGGGTCATTACCTCATCCGCGTGATCACTATATCGTGCGTTATACGACTCAAGATCACGCACGTTCGGAAGTCGTCCAGCGTCTTTTAGAAAAGCTCATGTCACGGAGTCGCTCGGCCTCGCCAGGAGGCATGGGAAGGCCCCAGAGTCCACCGAGGCCGTCGCCGAGTTGGGTCATGGGAAGCTCTTGGGCAGGTGTCTCATACTCCACATCCGTCTTGATCCTAATAGGGGCGGAGAGAACAGGTCCTCTTGGTCTGCTGCTAGAGCTTGAGTCACCAACGCTTGATGAGACTGAGAAGAAGTTGAAAGCAGGGACTGCTGGAGGCGGAAGCTCTGTCGACAGGATTGGCAATGGAATCGATTTGGACATGAGGAATCTGGGAGCCGACGGCTCGGATTCCTCCACCGCAGCGAGGCTTGGGAGCTTTCCCTTGTTCTCCTGGCCCATCGTCTTAAATCGGGCCTGCCCGAAATCCGGCAACAAAGAATCAAAGTCCTCCTTCTCATCGTCGCCGGCACCGTCATCCATCAGTCTCAGAGAAGACGGCGCAGGTGCCCACAGCCCAAAGGAGGGGGTACCCGTTCCGGGTGAATTACTCCTCTGCCCCGCCCCGCCTGTTCCGAATACAGCTGCTCGCGGTGATGGACGTTGAGAAGCCGAGTTTCGGCGTATTGATGACCCTAGAGCTGCGCTGGCAGAGGTACTGCGGCTTCCATTGCATAGTAGGGGGTCTGATGTGTCTGATGTGTAGACGAAAGAGCCGATGACAGCGCCAGTGGTATTGCCGATGCTAGGGGCTCGGCCACGGCTTCTGACAGGGGCGACGAATACGTCCGTGGAAGTAGATCGAGCGGACACTGGAGTGGAGGATGTTGATCGAAGGTGATCGGTGCTTGCTGATAGCCGAATGTCATACAGCTGATGGGGCGAGACATGGGGTTCTGTTGCAGAACCCTCGATTGGGGAACCGGCAACCAAATCATCATACTTGACATTCGGTTTTCGGGTAGCCATAGTAATGGAGGCGATTCCAACGTCCATAAGGACGGGTTGGTGGGTAATGGCACCAATCAAAGCGTTACAGCCCGCGCCGTGCGACACGATGATGACAACGTCCTCGACCTCTTCGTCATCAGTAGAAGCAGAGTGATTGTTGTCGCCGTTCTGCAGGCCCCTGGTCACCATCTCCGAGGGGGCCTCAGTGGTGGAATACCAATCCACCATTTTATTTAGACCTTTCCGGAATCGCTTATGCATCGAAGTCCATTCCTCACCGAACTGGCCCCCATCTCCGAACTCCAGGGGAGGCCTCATGGAATCCCATTGATAATCCACGACCACGCACTCGTCGCGCGCATGCGCCACGAAACCCTCGGGTATCTTGCGGGAACCCGAGATAGCGTATTCGGGCTTAGGGGCGGCATAGCCCTTCTGTTGGTGATGTTGGCCTGTGAGGTTTCCTGAGAGCGCCGCGGCCATGGCCGAGGCAGGTGCAGAGCCCGAGCTATCCTTGTCCGACGAGATGGAAGGAGGCGCTGGCATGGCGCGCATAGAAGGGCTTGCACTAGGGGATCCATTCCATAGAGAGCCTGAAGAGGATTGGTGGTGGTGGTTGGTGGGAGGAAGCGTCGTCGTCACCAAATTGCTGTAATCCTCCCGTCGTAGAAGGTCAGCCTTTGCGCTACCCATCATGAGAGCCGCGCCGGGCGGCGGAGTGATCATCTCGAAGTATTCCGGCGAGAGCCATTCTCCTAAAAAGGAATCTAAACGTAGAACGGCCGACTTGAACTGATCGGTGTTAGATGTGGCGCTGGTCGCGGAAACGAGGATGTCGGAGGGCTGATGAGGCGACTCAGGGGGAAGCTGAGCGAGGCCGGAGCTGATGCCGACTGAGGTCTGGACGCATCGGAGAAACGGCGAGCTGTGGATGACGACCTTGAAGCGCCTTCGCTTTTTTGAGGCACTGTTGGAAGCCTCATGTTCGATCTTGGCCTGCTCGAGGATACTGGCGATCTGGTTGCCGACCTGTCGCGATTGGAGGAAGCCGCCGTAAGTCAGGGGAGGGTCGTAGGGGGTTGGAGAGGAGAGGTGCCATCGCTTGTCGGCAGCATCAAGTCGATTGCCATGCCTGGGAAAGAGTTAGCCGACCTGCGTTTGAGTGGTGCGATGCCATGTCATGGCAGGTGATGATGGGATGCATGCGATGCGACCGAGGTGCATCGTCGCAAATGGATTCTAGGCGAGGATCCACACCAACCTGACGACGAAGATGTAGGCTGGTGTGCCGCCCATGATGGCAGCAACGGTAGCGCAAACGAGGATGGTTTCGAAAAGGAAAATGAGAAGCGATGTAAGAAGTAAAGGTAGCTTTTGAACCGAAGCTGAGTGACGAGTGTGACGCGGATGGTCAGAAAAGCTGGGGGGTGGTTTAGACAAATATGCGTGTGCTTGGTAGGTCTGTACTTGGTAGATCTGTACTTGGTGTCTGGGCGTCGGCAGCAGCTCCGTTACTTGGATAGTTCTAGGATGTACCTGGGATTGTTTCGGGCGATTTGCCGCCCGTGTGGGCTGCGCAAACAGGGACACACGGTTCAGGCGATGGCCGTTGCGCAGGGAGTCGTGATAGTTACGTGCGTAGTAATTAAGAAGGCCAGCGTCGAGAGGAATGTCCCAGGCGTGTCCTCGAATGGTGACGTTGTAGCAACAGCAGAGAGCCTTGGAGCGAGGGGGGGAGATGGTAAAAGACGAAGTTGTGGAGAGGTCTCCTGTTTGGGGGCAGTTGAAGCCTGGGGGGCAAGCAAGCCAGGACGGTGCGGGGAGCACAGGGTGGAGAGTGGCGAGAGTTTCGAAAGGTATAAAGAGGAAGAGAGTTTGGCGATGGTGCCTAGACGCGATCCAAGGCGATGGAAAAGAAGACGGAGATGGAGGAGTGCTCGGAGGAACCGAGACGCATCGAGAGGGGGCGTTCGTGGCGGGGTATGAGATGGGTCAAGATGGCCGGCCAGCGTGATGTGCGAGACAGAAGAGAAGCGAAGGTGACGGTGAAGGTAAAGATGGAATATAGAAAAGAAGAAGCAGCCCAGGCAAGCCTGGATGGTTGCGGGCCAGAGTTGCGTTTGGTGGGTGCTTTAGGTGATTGGGTTTTTGGTTCCCGTGAATCTAGGCTAAAAGCTTGAGCAATGGGAGGAGGCTTCGATGCCTCGTGATGCTCATATGCCGATGCTGCTGGCTGAAAGACACGACGACCCAGCCAGCCAACCTTGAGCTACAGGTACTTACCAAGGTGAACAAGGTATTCCGCGGAGCTAGGTCCGCCTTACCTTCCATTATTACCATACTTGCGTACCTACTTTGATGCATAATCCAGCTGCAGCGCTGCCTGCGTCGTGCTACGTGGTACTGCGCCCAAGTCGAGACAGGATACGTCACTGCGACATTCTCCCTCCACACCAGCGCCTCTCATCTAATAATGTCCAGAACAGAAACACCAGCCAACTAGAGCTCGACCCGGCCAGGCCCCTTGTGGTCATGCCGACCCAGGTAGGCTTGGTAGGGTCGTGGTCCTGTCTGGGGCGCCTGCAAGCCCTCCAAGCCCTGCAAGCCCTGCAAGCCTGCGCATACATAATGAGACGCGGCGGGACGAGACCTGGCTAGACGGACCAGGCGCGCCGCCAGCCAACCGATGGCCATCAGCCCCAGGTGGGCTTGTGGGTTTGTGGATGCATGGATTGATTCATGGATTCGTGGAAATGGTTCTTCTTTTTTTTTCTTTCATGTGATTGACACTGACAAATTCGCCCGTCCGTCCCAGCTCGACTTCAGAACGCCACTCGCCTCAAGCCGTGTTAGCATGTCTCCCTACCGCCTTGTTCTACGTATGTACTGTGTGTAATTATGCGTTGTCTGCGACCTGTCTGGCAATGATTTTATGACATGAACGAATACGCGCCCCTCTTCCTTGGCGTCTGTTCACAGGTTCGTCCAGGGGGTTCTGAGCACTCCCCAAGAACCTCTCATCCAGAACCATCATGCCCCCCAAGACACTTTCGACACGCGCACCTTCAGCTCATGAGCACCCAAACATGCCCCCCAAACCAAACTCTCCCATCTCTGCCCACCAGACCCATCACCCCCTCGTCATGACCACATGCATTTTGCCTAGCAGTGCTGGGCATCTTGCTAGTCATGCCTTTGACTTCGTTCCTCAGGGATGTCATACGCTAGGAGCAACCCTAGTGTCGGATTCAGCGCGGGCATGGTCGTCCTTTTGGGTCACCCAGAGTCCCTGGAGACGCTTGAGACGCCTGAGTGGCCTTCTCTTCCGTCATGCCGCAGGCTTCTGGGCTTCTGGCTTCTTTTTGGTGGAGTCACCTTGCAGGGTCCCCTCTTTCGCTGTGACTAACTGACATAATCCCGGCCCAGATGATCGTCCGTCCTCTCGTTTTTCGCCAGCCAAAACCACATGGGTGACCCCATCTTTGCCCACGTATCCACCACTTGTCGACGGAGCTACGAGACTACAGCACACCTGTTATGCATCTCGCGACTCCTCAGCCGATGCCGATGCTCATGTTCGTGCTAGTCCAGTGCCGCTTTCTGATCTTGGTAACGGTGGCCTCGCTAGAGTAGCAGGATAGCTTTGCAAGTAGTTCGGGGTCATCTCCAATGACTGATCCCGCCATTATACCGAGGCATTATTCGACGGCGTCGCATCCTGTACATCCGTACTCGGTCTCGGGTTTCCTAACCTCGTTCTACTAACGCAACATTCCGCAATCGGCATCTTTAAACCCTCATCCCCTCTCCATCGGAGAATGGGACTCCAGGCTAACCCCTGATCAATTCCCATCAATCTACCTAACATCGGAGGCAATACCATCTCGTCCAGAGTGCCAGGAGCAAGCCAGGGCGCAGCACCACGCGTGCCTAGCCCAATTTCCATGTCTTAGTAGTCAGGGGCCTGCTCAGCCAGGTCAGAAAATCGTAGCATATGGAGCAATTGACGTACGCCCCAACACTCAGCATCCCTTACCAGGCACCATCAGTATCGAACGATTCCATGGCGATGAGATTAGCCAACAAGTCAACAAATCGGGACAGGGGAATGAGATTATGACAGCGATACGCCTTATCATCCCTTTGACTCCAGTCTCTGTATCCCCAAATTTGATCTACCTCCATTAATACTGCGTACGATGCGTCGCTATGGCGGCAGTCATCAAACCAGGCAATAAAAGTGAATTCTGGACAACCAATGCCACGTGGGATAGATGCGATTCTCCCAATCAGGAAATTATCAGTTCAACCCTCATTCCATCAGTACTTCGCCCAGTCTCGCCCCAAACACAGGAATCATAGAGTGATGATTTCGATATGCTATCTTTAGAACAGCACAGTCGCCGTAGGTATGTGGATTGAGACGCACGATCCCCGTTCCGTTTGTCATAATGTCAACTACATCCCCCGTTAGTAAATGACAGCATTTCAAAGAACAACTCGGCATGACATATATATCAGCGTTGAGTGTGATAGTGTTTCCCGTGAGGGACTTTGACGAGTATGAACATATAACAATCAATACGCTGTTAAAAATCACGAACGCCCATACTTACAGATTTGCACATCACAACGGAGACGGAGAACCAAGTGAAGGGCGGACACCTTCTGGACGCTGCAGTCGCTCAGGAGACGACCACGTCTAAATTTGATGGTTAGTATATTGTAGTTAGGTATCATGACTACCTAGAACACTTGCCGTCTCCCTGAAGAGCATCCGTGGATCCAGTTCACGAAAACAGACGAGTTGACCATACCTTTGAGCACTAGTGGTCCAAATGACCACAGGGACTTCAGGACTATATGACCAGATAATCACAAGTCGATGCGAGAAGATCTTGCCACCATGAAGCCCCAGATCGCTGCTCTCATCCGACCAGCTCCCTTGCTCCAACTTCACTTGCTGCTTGGGCCTACAATGATATGCCCCTCCATCGACTGATGGGTACATTGCCCTAGGTTTAGACACGGGATCAAGGTTACCTCGAGATGCTGCCATCTCCAAGTAAACCATCTTTCTGAACCGGGGATTTTGCCCTACTGGAGGTTCTCTTCAGGAGACGAGTTGGTACTATGGAGGATCACATAATCGGATCAGCCAGCGTCTCATTTCAGGATGCAGATGTTAATATATGTTAGCTGTGTGTGGGTTCAGCCTGTTCCTGCTCACACTCGAATACCACGCGTCTTCCACACAGTTGACTTCAGCGATAGAAGCATTCAGAGTTCTATGTCGCCATTACTTAGCTAGTTGGACAGACTGCATCCCTCTCATGCAACATAAATGACAAGACTAACTTCACATTTAGAGAAAGATGAACCTTACCTTAAGACGTGTTCCATTAGCTTTAGGCAAATGGTTCTGATAATTTAGCTTCTCTTATTTGAATACTTGTTTCTTGGTATTCTATTATATGTGATGCGCCATTCAAGAGCCCACATGTCAATTGATGAACCAAAATCGTGGAATTGCTCAATCTCCCCAACGTTCATCTGCTCACTGGGTATCAAACACGCAGACGAAGCCTAGTTTAACGAGCCTTATTACTTTTAAGCATCGGACGTGTGGCTTTGTTGAGACGCATTGATTGGGAAAAGCATTCTTGTGGATAGATCAAGACACGCCTCACATCGATTTGGAGTATTCAAATTAATCCGGAACCATTTTAGTAATTCAAATAGCGCCATATCAATCCAATTTCCAAGGATCTTCCCTCAGCTGTATAACAGCGCTCTACAACAGCAGAGCACCGCCAACCAGGACAGCGGCGCCGGCAAGGACGGCGTTCTGGGTGATCATGGTACCGGCAGCGTTGTCAGTGGCGCTTGGGGTAGACGCAGCCGAGCCGGAGCCGGACTCGGAGGCAGAGGCGGAAACTGACTCGGAGGCAGAGGCGGAAACTGACTCGGAGACAGAGGCGGAAACTGACTCGGAGGCAGACTCGACGGCTCCAGAGGCGGACCCGGTCGCGGTGGTGTCGGTGGAACCGGTAGAGGCAGGAGCGGCGGCAGTGGTCTCGGAGCCGGAGGCAGAGGCGGTCTCACTGTCACCGCCCAGCTTGTTGGCGCCGGCGGTGACGGTAACGGGAGCTAGGAGCTCGAGATAACCGGATGTGGATGCGACGCTGCTCGTGTCGATGGTGGTGGCATCGAACTCCTGCGAGACGCTCACGGTGCATGTGATGAGATCCTTTGCGGGCTGCATGTTGCAATCGATGGCCTCCGAGCTGGACGTGACAGGTTAG
Organism: Dactylonectria alcacerensis; assembly: GCA_029931735.1. Classification (NCBI taxonomy): domain Eukaryota; kingdom Fungi; phylum Ascomycota; class Sordariomycetes; order Hypocreales; family Nectriaceae; genus Dactylonectria; species Dactylonectria alcacerensis. The sequence goes on from JAPMUZ010000004.1 coordinate 1,372,494, forward strand.
CACATTTTTTCTTCGTCAAGTCTCTACTCGATTTCGCGCGAGACAGCAAAAAGGTGAACATCCCGAGGGGGATGTTTGGGGCACGTACTAAATACCGTACTCGGCGTCTGAATAGGCGTAGGTCATGGCGAAGGTCGAGGGGCCTTGGATGATAGTTTGAGCCTCAGTCAAGCCGCAGTCGTTCGAGTCGGCGCCGCTGGGGCAGGTGACGGCAAAAGTTGTCTTTGCGGAGTCGACACCGACAACGGAAGCATCGAGGTCCTGAGCATCAACCATGGGCAAGAAAAGGCTGACAGTGGTGGACTGCGCGGCAACGGCAGCGGCTCCAGCGAGGGTGAGAAGGACGAGTGAACCGGCCATTTTGGATCGTCTAACGAGTGACTGTTGTTGCGAAAAGAGTGTGATTTGGCGAGTCGCGTTGGAGTTGCTTTGAACAGAAATGAGTGACAGGCGCAGGAATATCGACAGAGGCAGACAATTGAATCAGGCACCAGAGGGCTGGATATCAACGTCCTTTTAATTATTTGCCCCTCGTCTAGACAGCGACGCTACCGTCTATAAGGAGAGAAATGCGACTCTCCCTGCACGCCTAGGCCCGTTGTGGGAAAAGCGCAAGACTCGGACGCCTCTCTTTCGGGATTAATGAGGAGATAGGTACCGAGGACGAATCGCAAATGGGCGCGATGCCGCCTGAACCGGCTGGTTGGGTTACTCAAACGCGGCCAAATCTCGCAGGGCAGCATCGCATCAGGGGAAGCCCTACTAATGGAGCAGACTAGTTGTTTAGCGCCACAGGGTGGGCGTCTCGCCGTTGCATTGTAGACCGGGGGTGAGAATACAGGGCTGGAGGCGAGATTTGGGGATAACATTCTGTCCAGTGAAGATATGGACATGAACATGATGCGGTGGATTGTTCTTGTCTTCATAAAGTCCAGCGTTGAGAAGATACTGGGGTAAAGGGGCTTGACCATGGCGGCGGGGAGTGGCGTCGGCAGGATTATGGCATGCCTCTCTTCGTCCATTTCTAGTTTAATGAAGCGCACCAGGCACGCGAGAAGCATCTGGATGGTCTCTGGAGAACAGACTGTGCATATCGTCCTCCAGAATTAGTTCACGTCATGCACCGAAGACAAGGGTAAAGCTGGTTGACACACGGCTGTGGCGTTCCGGGAGTTGGAAAGGAGGCGTATTCTAGCTGACCATAGCGAATCGTTTGTGTCTCAGCTGCAGGCGAAATGGCCCGGGTGATGCTGAAATCACGGGCCATGGAGATGGAGCATGGAAGATGAAGCAGGAAGAGAAAGGACAGCTACCTAATACAACGTTGGGATCGTACGAGCGACAAGATTGGTGGCCTGTAATTACTACCTAGGCGACTCCTAGGTGCCTAACTACGAGCTCTATGCTCTCTTCGTTCTATGACACTGCGATCAAAGCACTGTGGAAGATGCGATGCCATCGAGAATATGAGTGAGAGGAGTCCCATGTACTCATATTCACAGATTGAACATCAGTATGTCTGCTCGTTCTATGACAGTCTTGACGTCAGTATCAATGTTGTGGATATACTAATTCTTAGGGCGGTAGGGGGTGCTCATTTGATTCATTATCCACATGGTCAAGGGGGACTTAACCATTACCTAAGCTGTTCCCCCAGCAAGTCTCCCACCATTCGCATCAAGCAACAGCACCTGTGACGAATACTCAACCCATCATGAGACACCAAGTGAAGCCAAGAGTCGAGGGCTTTTTAGGCATTTTGGTGACGATGGAATGTGATGATGAGCCATCGCACACGCCAAGAGGTTTGAAGCCGGGCCGGTACCACTACTCTTGGCAAACACGCCAGCCGGGTATTGCGGAATGTACCACATTCACGATGTTGAGCTGGATGATTGGTGATAAACTAATGAGTACGAATATTGAGCCTGGAAGAAAGAACAAGATTAACGGAACACATTCCGCGTCCGATCAGATAGAGTCTCTTTCGAAGGACGGGGATTAAATTTGGAGTAGAGCCGTAGATCGTTTCCCAAGACTCCGTAACTCATCTGCTGTGCTATTAAACTTGAACACCCGCCATGCACGTTGACTTCCGGTATTAGGAGATGGCCTCGCGAATCAAGACAACAATTGCGGATGCTCTCAGATGGTGGAGTGACTCTGGGAGGAGGAAGAGGGTTTCACAGCGGGCACAGCGAGACGAGCCAAGCCCAGAGCCAAGAGCCAAGCGATACCAGAAGCAAAAGGGTTTCACGTGAAGTCTGGTCTTTTTGCTTCTTATGACGCTCTTGAGGAACCCGAGGGGAATTGGCGCTGGACTTGGCACGCGCTCGGAGGCAATGATGGGCGGGCAAACGCACTTTATTATTTGTTCTGCACCTACCTGTCTTGACATTCATTGAGTTAGTAGCCCGGCTCGCCGACTTGCAATTACTGTATGTTTCATGTGATTGGTCTGAGCCATAGGCTATTGACGGCTAGAAAGTCGCCTGGAGATGATTATTGCCCAGACCTTTGCCCAGACCTTGGCATTGCGTCGCCCAGCGCACGGCACAAGCAATCCGGGCTTGGTATTCCCCCCCGTTTTCCAACTTGACATTCATTAGCTGGAGAAAACGATGCCCGATGCTGCAATTATAAGCTCGTGCTTTCGCCCTTTTCTTGATCCCCCGCGCTGCCCTGGCTTGGTCTTTGTCGGTTCTGTCGTTGGGTCATGTCGCACACCATCATCTTGCGAGCCTCGCTGCATCATCTCGGTCCCATTCCCATGCTCTGGGCGCGTGGCCACTACCATCGATTCGCGCAATAACCCTCGCCGTGATTCGTTTCTGCTGGATTTCCAACATAGTACTAGGCGCTGCCTCTTCGTCTAGATACCTGCGAACCTCGTCCATGTTCTACTCGCGCCTCCCGCTGCAACTGCCAGCGCCAGCTCTGCTAGCTCTGCTAGCACTGTGCGCAATAACGTCTGCCGACGACCAAAACACTGCCGTCACTACCGCGCCCATCTATCTCCCCTACTACGATGAAGAATCATGGTCTTTGGTCCGAGGCAGCGTTATAGCAAGCGTAGGCCGTCCCGCATCCCAGCGCTCACTTCCCTGCATGTCGCATGACGCTAACGATTGTGTTGCATCAGGACCCCCACATGCAACAAACCACTTACACCATCTTCTGTCCCGATGATGATCCTCCCGCTTGCGATATATCACTCGAATTCCCCTTTGAACTGGTCGAGGGTGCTGACACAGTGGGATTTCACGGAACATACACATCCACATAGTATGTCGTCGCAACTTGGGGGCGTCAAAGTCTAGGCTAACAACTCTCCAGCATAGCCAACCTCGAATGCACCCTCGAAGGGACCACCGCGGCGACATGTTCCGGATACTCCAGCTACAAGGCCGGATACACTAATGGCTTATACACAGGCCCGACCGAAGTCAAGTGGACATCGACCTTTTCTGGAACCGAGGTTGAATGGGGCGTCCTGACCATGGCCGAAGTGCCCAAGGAGACAGATGACTCGTGGGACATCACAGCCACGGCCTTATCGACACCTACCACGGGCTCTGGATATTTGGACGTCCCTTTGTCGACGGGAGATGTAGCTGCCGGTGCCAGTGGACGAGGGGATATGAGAAAAGCGATCTTTGGGGCGTCGGGGAGTGTCATCTTGGCTGTACTCCTGTTTTGACATGAAGAGGACATTGCGAAACGACGCCAGGCGACACGCGAACGGCTACGATACGAAGCGATTTCATTTTCGAGACTTTTGATACCATGGGAGGTTGGGCTAGTGGAGTCAGGGAGCTCGGGGAACAGCAAGCTCGGGGACAGAAAGCTCTTCATTTCCTCAGAGAGATGAACACGGGAGGGCTTTCGCAAATGGGAGGCACACGACAGGATGAAATCTCAAGAGACCATTGCTGCGGTTGTCTCCTTGAGTAATGAATCAGAACTTCAGTCCGCTTTTGCTTTTGGGCTGGTGTTGGGGGCACATTAAAGGCACATTTACATGGCGTTTTTAGACACTTGCATGGGCATGGGGATTCAATGGCTAAGAGGGGATACATGATAAGAAAGAAAGGGAATAGCATAAGATTTTGAGTTTCCAAAGAACGATACACGTCTTCTCCTACTATAATTCACCGTCATTCTCAAAGGGATTTTCTCCGTTCGAATGTTAGGCATCGTCGACTTCGCATGATGTTTTTTGAACTTTTCGATCAGGGAGGTGGATCGTCCACGGTTGTCACCCTAAACCGGGTTTCCCATGGAAGTGCATGGAATAACCGGGCTTACCTCGCGTGTTGAGAAAGCAGTTCCCGTGATGGATGTAACGCTCGTTGCGAGAGTACCTCGGAGGTGACGTCCCAGGTTGGGGGTAAACATCTCAGGAGCCAGGTCGGCATTATTGGCATGTTCAGCATACATGACAGCGCAGGATTCCTTCAACCCGGAGGCTCTCATTCACATGAATGGCTTGGCGACCGCTAACAAAGAACAATATCATTGGCACCAGCATAGTCGCGGAGCTGAACGTGATCCTCGCCAGGTTGCTGGAATGGGCCATGGGAACACCGACAACGCGTTCTAAGATGCCCCAGCTGTGACCCAATATGGTGTACAACGCGCACGAAGCCACCAAAGTAGATCAACCGATTCACTGGGAGTAAAATCTACGTAATATATTCACGGGTTTCCTTCCACAGTCAAGATGATAAATAGTGAGCCCAGTGCTCTAAATCAGCGCAAATAAGACAATGTGTGTATAGCACTCCATATACTATTGAAGATGAGTGGACTTGAAATCAGCAGTGAGGACATTCTTCAGGGGCCGTCAAATACCAGAAGATATATCATTTGCGTTAGTTACATCACTCTTTGCAATGTCTGTATAGAAGAATATTTGACATGATCTTCTTCTGGCCACCTTGCCACCGATGCAATGGAATATCGGAATGCCAAGGCAATGGTAAGTGACGAGTCTCTATCCAGAGTAGTGTTTGGCGGTATTTCTTTGCACGAATGAGCCCAATGAAATATCACTCTGGGACCAATTCGGAAAGAGGCAAATGACTATTCGCAAAGCGTCCCACCTCACCAGGTCATCTCTGCGTGACCAAGAGGGCAGCCAGAGATGCTACCCAGGCCGGTATGACGGGAGAATGTTTGATAGGAAGATCACGCCTACCCCATCCACATATGTGTTGCATTTGCCGTTGCCCGTTCGCCTCATCGCGGTGGCTTGTATCTCAAGGCGAGGTTCTACGCACTCTTTGGGAATCAAGACAAATCGCCAATATGACCCGTCAAAGTACGATCTCACAACACCTCTGTCCATAATATCTTCAATATCACAATAGACAGCTGTGGTCGTCAGGCACTTGCTAAAACTTAGAGGGGCTCGATAATATGACAGCTTCAAGATGGACTGGAGTCGGTGTGTTGCGGTCAACCAAAATACGAGAGTAGTCATCCATTACGAACCATCTAGCACGGCAGGTGATATGGTCGCAACACTGTGCATTTTCTAACCAACCTAATCGAGAAAGCCGCTCTGGCTTAATGACGCATGCATGTCGAGTGCATAATCCAGACTCAATCGGGACACGAACGACGTAGGGCCAATGAAGTTCCATTCCGTTGATGAGGGAGAGGCGGTCACGGTGGCAACCAAAGAGCATGCATGGCCTGAGAATGCGACTGCAAGGCGTGCCAAGTGGCTGGATTTATGTAGGGAGTGATTGTGTGGTGGACTCATAAAGATGTGTTAAATGAGCTCGGCTAGATAGATACGAAGACAATCGAAAGAGCAGTGGTCCACACCATATCCACATACGAGAACACATCGACGAGGCGTTCTTAGGCCTTGGGCAATACGGAAATAATCTTGGTCAGTGTTGGGTCAAGATATGTGCGTGGGGGGATGGAAAAGACAAAGCTAGCCATACCAATATGAGTGCCGTAGGTAGGGAGGTATGTGTGGCACTCCGTACCGTAGAGTACAATTTCATGTTGGGTACGCCTGACCGATTTTTGCTTTTCTGACCTCGAAGTTGGTTATCTCGGATCTTTCTTCTTTTGCTCACAGGCCCTAGCAAGGACTTGGCTGACAACAACGTCTTCCTAGATGCCGTTAGCACAGACATGATCGGGTAAGCAGCGAGCATCCCTGGCTGCAGACATGATGTCACTACTCTCTTCCCAGCACAGTAGTGAAATATGTGCTGGAGACTTGAGGGACCTTGGCGCAGGTAAAGTCGGTGGTCTAGGACCTACATAGGTAGCCAAGCCTGTCTGCTAATGAGGTGCACACAGTAATTAGATGCTATGAACATGCTCATACTCTCAGTTCCTCTCGGTTGGTTCGGCCCACATGTGCATGTCTGACAGGACCCTTGTGCTGCCAAAGCAGCCGCCATTCCACGTGTCTGACTCAGCGGGCGCTTTTTTCTTAGGTGCGTTGGCGAGGCACATTTTGGGATGAGACTTTTGATACCCGCCCCTCCAGGTCGAAAGAAGACGCGCAAAGAACGCACAGGACCAAACCAAACGTGGAAACATGGCAATGCTCGAGGTGGGAACGGATCGAGATGGGACGAAAGAGGATTTGGTAGCAAAACCCCCTTTCTCTTGCCCCTGAGATAGATGATCATCCAACCTGCGGCAGGTTTCATGTTTCATCCCTCCTGTCTGGCAGTGGTTCTGTGTTGTACTCTGCAGGTTGTTTGTTGCTTTGAAAACACTGAGAGGAATTAGGCCGTGGGTAAAACCGGGGACGTCCATGGGATGATTAGACGGGGACTTCCTGTTCAAGCCTCTCAGGAATCCGGCTTGACGCCTTCAGATAGAGGCGCACGCTTTCTCAAGGATACAGGTACGTAGCGTAGACAGACCCCGACGAGACGTATGTACGGCTCACTTTACTTGGTACCCGTTTGGCTCCAGCCCTGGGGACTAACAGCTTGGACTGGTGGAGACGCTGGGAAGGATCCCTGGCCCGGCTTGCCCTTGGACTTGTCTGTTCTGCGATACCAAGCCTTTGGGCACCGGCGTGTTAGTGCGTGCTAGAGGCGGGCCAAGACGCGAGGGGCTTTTTTTCGTTGCGTGGATGCTGTGGGCTCTGAGCGGACGAGAGATGAGTGTGCTCAGTGATGAGATGATCAGCGGCGGATGGTGTTTGTTTTTCCCCCTTGCTTCTTGTAGTTGTTGGCGCGCGGCCAGACGAAACACTGTAGCGGGTGGCGATGGGTTCGTTTCGAGGCATTCGTTGGACAGCGGCCGCTGGATCGTGGGCCTGTCCCTGGGAATGTGTTTCAGGGGTTGTCAAGGGATCTTCGCACTCAGCACGCGGCAGGGTCGATTAGGGCCAGTCACTGGAACCAGTTCAGCCAGTCACTGAAGCATTTGGAGAGCTCAAGCTCATGCAATGCGGGGAGGAGGCTTGTTCCTGGTTTTTTGCACCATGCTGGGGGGGTCCAAAAAGGGCCTCCCTTCGTTGTTCCTAAGGTGCTGTGGTGGGTGAGGATTCATGGATTCACTCCCCTTGTCTCTCCACCGCTTCAGCTCCTCGACCAGCTCCTCCTCCTCCTCTCAGCTCGGCCTCATCCATCCGCTCGACCATGTCCTATTTGGGCCAAGACGACACAGAGAAAATGCGCGAATGCCCGATATTAATAGCCCAGGCCTGGCCTCTCTTGGGCATCTCGGTCCACTGCCGTCTCGTTCAACCTCTCGCTATTTCCCCTTCACGAGCAAGCGTCACCCGTCGCCTCGTATTCATTCTTTGCTGAGTACTTCGTATCTCCCGTCCATGCCCCGGACCCTCTTTGCTTTACTTTTTCGTATCTTTGCCTGAACCTTTCGCTTGTGTCTAGCATTGACACGGCCCCATTGCTACTTCTTTTGCTCTTATATGCGCTGCTTGTCCCACCCAAGGTCGTTTTGTCGTCGTGATTTGGCAGGCTCCTCTAATTGTGACCGCTTCTGTCCAACGTCCTCACGTCACATCCCGTCTCAATCGCTACATTACCGCACCGGCCTTGGACTCAATCACCCGTCGTTTGCTCACCGAATCTCCAATCGCTATAATCGCGTGTTGCGATCCACGCCGTCTCACAAACGGCTTCCTGGGGATATTCCTGAGCCTCCTGTCGCTGGGCGACAAACCCAAAACATCTACACTACAACCACACAAAACTTTCGACATCAGATCAACAAGATGAAGTGGTTACCCATATTCTTTGCGGCGTCCGCTGTGGCCGCTAAGGCCGACAACAAAACGCTCCCTTCGAGCTTAAACATCACCGATTCTGGTAAGAGTTCGAATTACTGATACTGTGCCTGAGCTAACGGCATGCAGAGTCCATTCGCGATGTCGCAGCCAGCTTGGCGTTCGACACCATGGGGTACTACAGCGGCAACCGTTCCGATTACCCCAAGGTATGACAGGTTTCGCTTCCCCAACATTAGATGCACCGCTGACAAGGCCAGGATCTCGGCGACCTCCATGATCCCTACTACTGGTGGGTGGCTGGCGCACTCTGGGGCATCATGCTGGACTACTACCACCTCACCAAAGATCCCAGCTACAACGACGTCGTTATCGAGGCCCTCTTGGGTCCGACTAACTTGGGTACGGGCCAGGATTACATGCCTGCAGAGCATGCCGACGAAGAAGGAAACGACGACCTATTTTTCTGGGGCTCTGCTGTCCTGTCCGCCGCCGAACGCAACTTTCCCCAGCCCAACAAGACTCTTCCATCGTGGCTTGAGATCAGTGACAACGTCTTCAACTCACTCGTGAATAGATGGAACACGACGCACTGCGGTGGTGGGCTTTTGTGGCAGATTTACGCGTCAAATCCCAATGGACTGAACTACAAAAACTCCGTCAGCAACGGCGGCCTCTTTCAGCTCGCCGCCAGACTTGCGCGCGCGACGGGCAACGACACTTACCTCGACTGGGCGGAAAAGGTTTGGGACTGGTCCTGGGACGTTGGCTTTGTGGACCACGAGGCATATCACATCTACGATGGAGCGGACTCGAGCGATAACTGTGCCAAGACGAACAAGTTCTCCTTCACTTACACGAGCGGCATCTACCTGTACGGCGCCGCCGTTCTGGCCAACTACACCGGAAAGGCCGAATGGGTGACGCGCACCGAGAAACTCCTGGACGGTGCAGAATGGTTCTTCTCGCCCTTCGACAACTCGACCAACATACTGTATGAGGCCGCCTGCGAAAAGGTCAACCGGTGCAACACCGACATGACTACCTTCAAGGGCTACTTATCCCGCTTCATGTACCTGACCACGCAGCTCGTGCCCTCGCTCACCGACAAGGTTATGAGCTTCATGCATCCGTCCGCCCAGGCAGCGGCCATAGCTTGCACCGGCGGCCCGACCGGCCGGACATGCGGGCAGCGCTGGTACATCGGAGGCTATGACAACAACTATGGCCTCGGCCAGCAGATGTGCGCCCTCGAGACTATCCAGGGTCTCCTCATCGACCAGGTCGCCCCGCCTTTGCAGGGCGACGAGATCAAGGTCGTCCGCGACACCGACTGGAACCCCGCGGCCAAGGCCAAGAGCACGCCCACCACTACCTCTGAGCCCACCGCCACTGCGACTGAGGCCGAGGAGACGGAAGACGCTGCCAGCACGGCCCGGACCAACCTGGTGTTTGCGTCGCTAAGCGTCAGCACCGTACTACTCGTCCTCGGACTCGTCTGAGATGGTGAAAGGGAAGAAAGGAAGAAAGATACCCTCTGCTTTTGTACATTTTTGCTTTCTGGGTCACATGCAACAATGCTTTGTCGAGGAGTGGCGTTTCATTTAGACAACATATACACTGGGCCCTCGTTAGGGCGGACTGGGACACTTAGAATCGCATCATGCCATGACCGATGTTTCTATATTTACGAGATTATGTCTAGAGGGAATTATATCTATGCTAGAACGCCGTTTTACCTCGTCTTCCGCCTCTAGTGCCATTTTTGTATCGTCTTACAAACCTCTCACCTCGGTAAGTGACGTCCGCAGTGATTCCAGGAACCTGGTGACCTCCGTCTCCGTACCGATGGTAATGCGTAGACAACCGAGGCAGCCGTGCTCCTTACCTCTGAAGCGAACGACAACGCCCTTGTTCTCGGCCAACTTCTCGTAGACGGCCAGCGCCGTCGTGTTGTCTGGGTTGCCCGCCGCGTCGAGCATCTCGTAGAGCAAAAAGTTGCTCTCGGTGCCGCCACGCAGACGACCAACGCCAGGGATCTTGGGCAGCTCGGCGATGATGCGATCCCGCTGGGTCAGGATCTTAGCACGGTTGTCGCGCATGATGGCCAAGCCCTTTTCGGAGACGGCGTAGGAGGCGAGGGCGCTGGTGGGGCTGGAGATGTTGTAGGGGGCCTTGAGGCTGTTGAGGAGGGCTGCGATCGGGGGGGAGGAGAAGGCGGCACCGAGACGGATACCAGCCAGACCAAAGGCCTTGGACAGAGTCTGCATGACGACGAGGTTGGGAAATTCAGTCACCCACTCGGCGAGGGACGCATCCTCCGGGGCAAAGTCGATGTATGCCTCGTCGAGGACAACGACGCCGTTCCAGGTGGGGTGGTTGAGGATCTGCTGGACATCGGACTTTGCGAGAACCGAGCCGGTGGGGTTTCCAGGCGAACACACGTAGACGAGCTTGATATCCGGCTCATTTGACAGGGCTTCGAGGATCTTGGGGACGTCGAGCGCAAAGGTCGGGGCGGGCAGCAGCGGCACCTTGACGATGGCGACATCGTTGACCTGGGCAGACACAGCGTACATGCCGTAGGTGGGCGGGCAGGTAAGGATGCGGTCGCGGCCGGGGACGCAGAAGCAGCGCAGCAAGGCGTCTATGGCCTCGTCGCTGCCGACTCCGACGAAGAGGTTGGCTGGCGATAACGTCTTGGGTGTGTGGGCGTGGGTATTGCGAAGCGCGCAGAGTTGCTGCTTCAGGTCGGCCTGGTGAGGGTCGGGATAACGGTGCAGGCCTAGAAAGTCGACGTCCAGGCCGCTGCCGGCCGCCGTGGCGACGTCAGGGCCGAGTGAGGGTCCAAAGGCGTTTTCATTGGCATCCAGAAGGATGTTGGTGCCGTCATCTTTGTAGTCGCTGCGTCAAGGGTTAGCCTTGGGATATCTGCTAGGTGTTTCGCGGGGGATTATGTTCGCGGGGCATTGTGTTTGGACAGCGGGGGAGGGGCAACTTGCTCTCTCGCGCAGCGGTACGGCTGCAGAGCGAGGATATTGGGCCGAGCACACGTCTCGAGGTTGAAGGGCGACATTTTCGCGGGTTGAATCTTTCCCTTGGGGCCTTGAAATCCCGGGTTGATAGCGCTGAAGATGTTCAATGGGTTTGAAGCTCGACGCGGGTCCCTAAGTCTTAAACATTTGGTGCCCCGCCGACGCCGGAGGGGGGAGTCATCTGCTTGGCCCTCCAGACCCTTCAGTGTTGGCACGCTTAAACAGGCTCGGCTAGAAATCCGGAATCTAGCTAGTCTTCCAACACGTTGAAGTCGTCTCACAGTTTCAGTCAATATATTACACATAAAAGAAACTTGTATTATTATTATTATTATGAACAAAAAAAATGGAGTGTAGACTCCTTCTGGATGTTGTATTCGGAGAGGGTGTGGCCATCCTCAAGCTGCTTGCCAGCATAGATCAGGCGCTGCTGGTCTGGGGAATGCCCTCCTTATTCTGGATCTTGGACTTGACGTTGTCGATGGTGTCGGAAGACTTCACCTCGAGGGTGATAGTCTTACCAGTGAGGGTCTTGACGACTATAACCATATATCAGTACGCTATTTAAGACTATTAACGCCTATCAGACTTACCGATCTGCATACCACCACGGAGGCAGAGGACGAGGTGGAGGGTTGGCTCCTTCTGGATGTTGTAGTCGCTCAGAGATCGGCCATTGCTAGATTCGATGATTAGTACATAAACGTAGGGTATCAATTGTAAGGAAATACTCACTCTGCCCCTCGGGGGCGAGGTCCTCCTCCTCGGCCGGCAGCGCCGTGGCGGCGGCGGCGGCGAGGTCGGCGGCGGCGGCCTTTTCGGCCGCCTTCTGGCGGCGGGCCACCGCGAACTTCGAGGTGCCCTGGCCCTAGGTAATAGTAAGCATAAGTTTATTCGGCTGTCCTGGGAACTTACGGGCTCGGCCTTGGGCTTTCTCTTCTTCTTCTTCTTCTTGACACCCCCGGCCGGGCCATTGCCCCCAGCCGGGATGCCGGACCCGATAGCCCGAATCTGCGCGGGGGTGAGGTCGGAGAGGGACCCCAAGTTGAACGTCGCACACACTATAATTATATTAGATATGTACATGAATGATAGTATCAATGGGAAGACTTACTGTTGTTGCTGTTGCGGTTGTTGTTGGTTGCTATATGAAAGATATTAGAAAAATATAACAGGTAAAGACAGTAAAGAGCTTACAGGAAGACGGCATTTTGATAACTTTTTAAATCTATGATTCAATCGTTAGTAACTCCATACATTCGAGGTTGAAGAAATGAATAAGCAACAGCGTCTCCGACAAAGAGATGGGCAAGGGTATGTGCGGCGCCAAGGAATTTTCAAGGGTGTCCTGGCGAGGGTTCGAAGGAGCAAATGGACAAATGGACAAATGAACAAATGGACAAATGAGCAACTGAAGGTGCATGGCTGGTGGAGAATTGATCTGGGCAAGGACATGTGCGGCCTCAGGGGCGGCGTTGAGGTTATCCAATCAAGGGATCGAAGGAGCAAATGGTCGAGTTGGGTAACTTAAGGAGCCTCGCTGGCGAAGAAATGATTGGAGCAAGGGCATGTGCGGTGTCGTAGAAGCGGTCGAAGTGTCCTGGCGAGGAATCGAAGGAGAAAGTGACCGAGCTGGGCAAATGACGATAGCGAGCTCGGTCATGGACGGGGCCTGACTGGCAAAGGAGTGGTTTGGACAAGGAGGAAATTTGGGCAAGGACATTTCGCGGTACCATGGGATATGGGGAGGGGGTTTTTGGACAAGGGAACGAAGAGGAAATGGGCGAGCTGGGAAATAAAAGGAGCGTGATGGGCAGAGAAGCGATTCGGACGGGGAGGCGATTCGGGCAAGGAAGCGATGTGGACAAGCACATTTGCGGTATCACGGAAGGCGCTGAGGGGAACCATGGACAATGGAACGAAGAGCAAATGCTTGGAGTTTGGGGTGTGGTAGACGTACTGTAAAAAGGCTGAAGAGGGTAAGAGGTTCAACGACTTCGTCGAGGAGATTATATGGAAGGTAGGAGCTAATCACGTGAATGTTGCGTTCATGCCTCGGGCTTCAACTTCTTTCGACTGCCTCAATCGGATCAAATTAACTGCCTCGGGCATCTTGATGTCTGACTGATTGAGTGCCTGACTGGCACATGACATGGGCGGTCAGGTGCCTGCTCGATGGCCCCTTGGGTGATGGTTGTCCGATTTCAGTTGCTACCTGAACATATGTAACTAAATATCAAGCTCAATGTGAGTGGATTCTTATCGCTAATTCAGTGGAAGGTCCTAAGGCCAGGGTCGAGGTAATGGAAAGGAAATGCGTGCGTATAATTAATCGAACCTTCTCCCAGGAGGCTTCCAAGTCCCCCGGAGAAAAGATGACAGAACAGGCAGTCTAGACCTCGTTACCGCCCTTAGCTCTCAAATCCAAGTAAGTTGGTCTGCCCATTTCGCATATAAATCATCGAGTCAATTAGAGCAGGTGTCCAATTCGTTCCACAGTACTAGTTATACCAGGGACACGATTATAAGCGGCGGAGGCACGCGCGAGCTGCCATCATAAAATATTCAGGTATTCAAGGCCAAGGATTCAATCGTTACCGCTGCACTGTGTGAGATAGTTACTGATGCACTAGACTTGCCAATATATTGCTTCAATGGGCAGACTGACGGTTGGATGGAGACATGTCGATACTGCTGACGCCTCTAAGAGCTGGGGCCTTCGAAGAAGTTGTTGAACTTGCCAACGAATACAAGATCCAAGCCCAGACAACAACTAATTGGAAGAATTTATTTTCAACCTTTTACTGATAATATTTAAAATGTCACCAAACAATTAACTGGATGAATGCTGCACCAGGAACGGATGGAGGTCTGCGATACACGGAGTCTAAGTTGACCCAGTTGACGAGAATAGAATTCAATTCAGCATAACAGTAGCAGCGACTGACAAACAAACAAAGCCTACATTACAGAGGGTATCATTTCTTACCAGATGGAGGATCGAGTTGCCAGGGATACGAAAATGTCGCGAGGATGCAATAAGGCATGTACCTAGTGCTGGCTTCGCTTGGATGGCTACAATGAGCCGACAATCTCTTTACGTAAACGAGAATACGTTAGCATTCCCAGGCAATTAGCGGCGGTGGACTGAGACAACCCATTGCTGTGGGAAGCGGAACATCTCCCGGCGACAGTACTTTCCAGGTATATTACGTAGAACCTAGTTCAAAAGGTAGATCCTCCAGAAGACAATTGTGCTGCGTACATCGTATCGGTATCCCACTACTCTAACTCTTTAGTTAGAGGACTCATCGTATCACCAAGAAGTCATCTTCTCTTCGAACTCAATCATTTTTATTTGTTGTACGGGACGCATGTCTTCATCGTGTACCGAGGTGACTCTCTCCTCTGATGAACATCAAATCTGGATGTACCGCATTAGTATTAAACGATTCTACATTCATGGCTATGTCGCTCACCATCTCCTTAAGGAGTCTTCACCTCCTCTACCTCGGCTGGCTCGGGGATAAAAGCCTTTTCAGCCGCCCACTGGCGGCGCCTCGCCGCGCATACCGATGTGTCATGGCCCTACAATGTAGTCAGCAAAATTTTATTCGACCAACTCGACGACTTACTGGCTCGGCCCTCCCCTTTTCCTTCTTGTTCTTATTCCAAATACGCCCGGCCCGGTCATTACCCCCAGTCATGGAACTCGCCGCCTATGAGAGGCCCGGATCTAGGCAGGCGTGAGGCCCGCCAGGGACCTCACGCTGGACAGCGGACTCATTTCAGTCAGCACTATAGGAAAGTTAGTTAGATTCATCCATCGATGTAAGTATTTGGGTCGAGAATCGGAGGGGTATTGCGTTTGCTGCTAGTGCTCGTCATCAGCGCCAGCGTGAGGCTGGCCATGACCGGCCTTATATCGACTGACATAATACCTCTGGCATAACAATAAAATCAGCGCATCCATCGGTCGTAGTGTTGTGAGGAGAAGAGCAGTGGTCATACTTACTGTTGCTGTCGCTGTGGCAGCGGCTGTGACGCGCCAACTCGCAGTCGGCACAGCGAAGCGCGTAGACTGGATCCAGACCCGGGCCAACATCGAAGGCGTAGCAGCTGAGACGGCGAAAACGGTAATTATACCTATTCGTGTTTTGCAGCTTTATAAATCATTGTCGATAGTGGTGACGACAAGATTGGCTTTGTTCACAACTTCGTGCTGCAAGGCGTACTTGGTCGTGTGTGTCACGTGACCACAATTCCCCAGCCTTCCTACATCACCAATTGCCCAACCAGAAATGAGGACATGCTCATACAGCTGGCGTCTGTCAGGCTAAGTATCTGGATAGTTCTGTTGAATTCGTTGATAATGGAGAGGTCTAATGACTATAAGCTGACAGCTACTTGAGGACGAATCTTTCTGTCTCTCCATTGCAGGTGTCTAAAAAGTCTTCAAAGAATGGGCTGGATGTCTGCAAGTAAGGAGTCCAAAAAAATCTAAACAGCAACATTGGAGCTAGTGTAATCGTGGGATCCGTAGCAGTTTGAACAAGGAAGAAGCTAAAATCAAGAAGACCTTCATTTGTGGCCCAGGCTGGAGTCTGGGTGCTGGGGATGCCGGATTGTGGCAAGGGAAGGGACTTGAGGAAGACTGCCCCGGAGCCCAACCGAAGTCTGAACTCACACTTGGTCTAGCCTTGGGCGATTTCGGCGACAATATCGTCAGTCCAGATATCAGAAAGTAGCAGAAGGCTATAGTGTTGAAAAGTGTGGGAGACATTGCAGCAAGGATGCAATGTGCTATCCTTTCATGTATTCTGGCCCGGTACCCTTGATAGGTACAGGCGCAGGGATGGCCTCATCGCTCTAGATGATTAGTAACGATCAACTGCAAGACACAATTGCCATTGAGGCCACTTCAGCGTTGTCAAGCCAAAAAAAAGAAGAAAAAAAAGAAAAAAAAAGAGAAAGACAAAAAAAAAAGGGGTACGATCGAAACGCTGAGGAGCGCAAAAGTAAAAGCATCTAGGTCACGGTGGGGCTCGAACCCACGATCTCCTGATTCGTAGTCAGACGCCTTGCCATTGGGCCACGCGACCTCGGGTAATTATTGTAAGGAATCACCTACAATGGGTCTATATGGTCAAGTGTTGGGAACGAGTGTGGGAGCGTTCTTTCAATGGCAAGTGCACGCTCTGATGTATATACATAAGGTGCCTCCGAAAGAAGGTTCCTTCTCCGGCCCAGCATCACGCTACTATCTGCAGCAACGAGTCTATCTACCATGCCAGAATGCTTACAACTCAAAAACGGCAAAACGACACACTACCTCAATGATCAGTCGGCAAACCTAAGAAAGGGGGTGCCCGGTTTAGTCACTCCTGCAGAAAGGGACAAGCTCTCCCAAGTTTTCAGTCTTTTGCATGGTAAGCTCAGTGCAACCATTGACCATACAGCAGAATACGTGGCATGATATTGTTCCTCACAACGATCACATTTTCGGATTTCGGTTTAGGACAAAATATGAGACATAACCATCCCCATTGCAGGCCAAAAACAAAGCGTCTATAAAAAAAAACCCCATTGTCTATTTCTATATGAGATCTCGACAGTATACCCACCAAAAAAGTAAATTATCCAGATGGAAAATAGTCAAAAGTGAAGGACCTAGGTCACGGTGGGGCTCGAACCCACGATCTCCTGATTCGTAGTCAGACGCCTTGCCATTGGGCCACGCGACCATTTGTAATTGGATGCAAGAGGCGTCTTGTAATTCTGTTCAGGAGGCAAGCACAGAAGCCTCATCAAGAGCAGAGATTTCAACTTCTTGAGATAGTATAGGGTAGTACCGGAAACTACCAAGGTACCACGTGTCACACAATGAGTACGAGGATATTGTTGAAAAAATCAGACATCCGACCTTTTTGTCTTGGGGAACCTCTCGTTGTGTGGCTTGTTTTCTTGAACTTGTAGTGGCCAACCAAAAAAAAGGGCGCGAGGAATTTGGCCTAAACATCAGCCCTGTAGCATACGCCAACACGCAAGGGAAGACTTATATCTACTTAGCCACCAACGTTACATTTTGACATCAAACACGTTATTGAGGTTTTCGACATAGAAAAGCGGACAATTGTAGATTCGATAGACAGGGTACCGTTGTATTTATAAACAGGTCCGATATTATGAGTCAACTTATGCGCTTCAAACTCATTAACAACGGAGATATCCTTATTAAGGACACAGTATTTTCAACCCGCAGATCTAGAAACTACACCATTAATTGTCATCCAGTCACTATCAGCGGTCCACCCAGACGCTGGATTCTAGATTGTCCATCGAGCCCGACCAAGTGTGCCGACACTGAAGGATTTTGAGAGCCTGCACGGATTGCCCATCCAAGCCCGACTAAGTATACCGACACCGCCGGCTTGGAGATCCAGTAATCGACGACCCACTCCGTAGCACACGGGCGCGACAAAGGATTGTCCAAGGAGGCCGACCGGCCCCTGAGCCAGGTGATATTACTCCTGCTCGGGGAATCACCGTGTCTTTGTATCACCATATAAACGATCGTGCTGAGGGATGATCAGGAAGTTTCGTTGATATGTTGACCAAGTGACTAATATTCGTGACCGATTGTGAAAGCACGAAGGTCTGTAACGGCTCATTGTACAAGGAGCAAGCTCCGAATATACAAGGAGAAACTTCGGATTCAACAATCATTCTTGTACGTCCATGGGATTACGGTGAAGATGTGTAGTTTGCTCTTGTGCCACAGCCAATCGCGCGACTCAGCGGAGGTGAGCTCTGCCGGAGGAGGCTCACCTGCCCCCCTTCAGGGTGAGCTAGGCATCCACGCAGGTCTTGGCCCGGGGCCGCAACGCGAGGGGATGACCCTTAAGGCGCTTTCGTCCAGGGTCGATGAAAGTGGGGGCATGGTAGGACAGAACATGCCGAGGACAGAGCTACAGGTGAACCACCAAAAGCGAGGGATGGGTTAGGCGTCGCACCTCAGGCAGAGCGAAGCGCTCCTATTGCCTCTCATTTCTCAGCATCTCAAGTGCTCAATGTTCGGTTATACTAGTATGTTAGGTCGCCTCCATCAATAATGCTAGGCTGAGATAGACCTACGCTGCGAGAGGGCGTCCCAATAGGTGCGGAAAACCTGAGGCCAGAGACTCGAGAGGTCGGAAGACCTTGGTGTTATTTAGCCAAGAACCTATTCCGATCTCTACTCTAGTTCAGGAGCCTCCGTATGATGCTTGGGAGCTTTATCGACGTGATTTGGATTGGGGCGCTTGCCAAGAGCAAGTCAGTAGAAGAGAGTGGAAGTCGGTGGCAGATTATTGAAGCCCCGCCATCTCTGGCCAGGGAAACCTGCCAACCGCTCCAGGAGCGACGATGGTCCAGGATCGATGCGCCTTTCCGACGCCGCCGAGTCCGTGCAGCACGAAGACCTTCCTCGTCTGTCGGGAATGCGCGCGGGAGGAGGTATTTCTCCAGATCGGCGGTGTCGGACGGCCTGTCGACGAAGTTGCTCGACGCGGGGACACCGTCTAGGCTAAAGGTGTCTTGTAGGAGCCGAAGTCTTGCGACGATGGATTAGCGACGCCAAGATGGGAGGTGGGAACGTAATAGAGGAACATGCAGAGACTAGGATTAACTAACATTGCTTTCTCGCAAGGCCGTTTGCGCATGCCTTCATCTGTCTAAACACGCCCTGCGACGCGCATACCGGCCGGTTGCCGCTGCAATATCGCGCTGCTTCCTCGACTCTTCCAGACCAACATGCTCGAGACCACGGACAACGTTGAAGCGGTAATAGCGGCCTTCATCGTCGAGGCTGGATTTGTCGCGACGAAACTGCTCCGCCGTCGTCTCTGTTTCTGTCGTAAGCTTCTTTAGGGTAGCTCCGATGCCTAGGACATCATCGCGCACGGGCCTTATGGCGGGTACGCCTTCTCTTCCTTCATACGCCACAAAGCCAACGACACATGGGATAAAAACTCGATGCTCTGCAGCTTGGTGCACTATTTCCGGACTCAAACACCACCCATATTTCAAGCCGCCTCGCCTAGCATCTTGAGTCTGGGTTATTACCCAATCCGCATTGTCCTTGGTGAATGGAATCTCTACACGCATTTGACGAGCCGCTACTCCAAATACTACGAATACTCCCCCGGAGATATGAGAAGTCGGCTCCACGATAATGACATTGTTGACCTCCAGCGCTGGAGACGTCGCAGCAAGCAGAGTCGACACAAATTGGCTATCCTCGCCGAGTTCGTCGACTACTGGACGCAGCACGAAGACGACAAGCAGCCTTGGAACCTGGTTCTTAAGGACATCAACTATGTGCGACAGCAGCTGCAACATCATAGCCAGTCCCTCGAGCAGATGGTCACCGTGGCAACATCAATGGTGCAACTGCTCGACTCACGGCGTTCCATCCTCGAAGCTGTCAGCGTTAGGCGCTTGACCTATATTGCGCTAGTTTTTGCGCCCTTGGCTTGGGTAGCGGGCCTCTTTAGCATGTTTGATGCGTATTCTCCAGGTCATGAGCATTTTTGGGTCTACTTCGCTACGGCGCTGCCCCTGCTGGGTCTAGTTTTGCTTTTATCGGTTTTTCCGTATGATCGACTGAGACAAATGTCGAGGCAGATTTGGTGAAGACTTGGAAGTATCCTGCACGGAGATCACAGGCCGAGAGCCGAACCAGGATTGGTATACTGTCCATACCTTCGAACCCAGTATCGAGGATTCTTACGATGCTCGCATCACATGGTCAAGTCTACGGGGTTCTGAGTAGCCTCAGAGAAGCGGCTTAGATTAAGGTGGTAGTGCTGCTAATCTTCTACTCCTACGAGGCGACCGTGCAGCTTCTCTTCTCCTTCGGCGTAGCGGATACTGTGAAGCCCCAGCTGCGTGGCCTTGGGTGCGGCCGCCTGTCGAAGATCCCACTCCTTTGCGAATATCCTTTTGCCGGCCTGTCCGAATCGCCCTGAGTCCTGAATCAGGTTCTGTGTGAGAAGAGTCTCTTAACGACGGATCGCTTTGCGTCTCCAAGCGAGTTGCCGCGAGAGGCGATTCTTGGCTCGCCTACGCATTTGCTAAGTAGTCGTCAACCATGAGACCAGCTGGAGTAGAGCAAGTTGAGTTTACCATCGAGCCATGATAGTTTCTTTCTGTAAGACTGAATTCGTTACGGTCTTGTTCAGCTTGAGCAACTAGACCGACTCGTACGGGACTAGGGGAACTGTGAAGACTCAATTCCCGTGCTGGCGCAGCTCATGGCTTGGTTGGAGATGCCGAATGGGATCGCTTGCAGAGAATGTAGTTGCGGGTGAATGAATTGGCAGCCATTAAAACACCATGTCGATAGGGATGGTGGCCTTGACGTGTGTCTGCCCGCGCAATTACTGGTGTTTCTCACACACATCGTGCCCAACGAGACTGTCCCGGGGAAAATGATACCTACACACGCTCCAAGGAACCAAATCGGACTACTATAGCGCATTCCCGCGTTGACAGTTTCCTCAGCCAAATCAAAGTCTGCCTCGAATCTGCCTAGCACTGCAAAACTGGAGAGATGCCGGGGCGGTGCAGGGCTTGTGGTAGGCACTGATAACTTCAGGCTGCAAGTTGCGGCAACATGTGGGAAGTGGCTGTGGTGGCTGTAGCTTGGAGAAGTTGCCCATCAGCGTCGCTGCCCAAGGAAAATTGGGTTGATCGGATTCTCACCGCACCCTTGTGGCACCGCTCCAGCATCTCTCCAGTTTTACAGTGCTAGGCAGATTTGAGGCAGACTTTGATTTGGCTGCCCAACCCAAGCCTAGTAATCTTGTTCAAGTATATAAGATATAGCTCGCAATAAAATTCCTCGAAGGGCTAAACAACAACCCTACGATCGCTTAAGAACGAAATTATTCCTCAACATCGCCCGACGGCCCCACGCTTCATCGGAGATTATCGACAGTGCTTTTGCTCCGCTCAGCATAATGCCGTCATCTGTTCATCAAGTGCTAAGTTCGACGACGACGGTAACTCGTCCGGCCATTCGCATTCGCACCGGTAGGCGATGTACAAACAGTGTCTTTCGTCGTCGAAGCTAATAAATGTTCTCAGAGGATGGCGTAATTCCTATCAGCTGTGACGGAGACGACACAATTCTTGACCTCAAGCGCAGACTCCAGGTAAAAAAGGGTTACCCTATTGATGAGCAAGAATTCTTTCTTTCCAGTTCACCGGGTTTGATCGAGGACATACAACTAGTCCGAGATTTCCACCAAGCTACGCTCAACTTTCAGCGCAAGAAAGCAGCTCCTCTGGCGGCGACAGCAGACTCTAGTGAGTCAAATCAGCCCAACAGTGGCAACCCGGTCGTTGTTACAGTAAACAATCATATTCCCGGTTTGGATGGCATCGCAAAGATGTTGTCAGACATGGTGAGGTCTGGAGAGCCCCAAGGTAAGCGGGACAGACATGCTACTCACGTTGGAAACTGCGGTTGCTTAGTAGTTATAGATACCGACACATCCGTGAGAAGACGCCAGCCGTATACAAGCGTATCTGAGGATACAGACGAGGATTCGAGAGCCAACGCGACGTCGTCAAGTCCGACAGGTTCTGGGAAGGGCCAAGGTAAGGGAAAAACATACACTCACGTTGAAAAATGCAGCTTCTTAATAATTTTAGATGATGCCGGCAGATCTATGAGAAAACGTCAAACGTATAAAAGCGTATCCGAGTATGCGGACTCGGACTCGGACGAAATACCTACTGCCAAGCCGGATGATTCCCCGGCAAGTCAAGGGCTTGCTAATCGCCCTCTACTAACGGCACCGCGCCAGAGCGCAAATATTTCTCCGACCGCACTAACCAACTATCTCCCCTATCCCGTCACCGCTGGCGCCTCCTCGCGCTCAAAGGCCCTCGATATTTTCCTGGCTCAGTCGACGCTTTGGTTCTTGGTCATGACCTTCACAGCAGTGAGTGGGCTGATGGTCGGTCTCGGGGCCAACCAAAGCCGGGCCACCGAATGTGTCCCAAGTGCTTCCTCCCGACTAAAGGATGACGGCTTCTGGGCTTTGCTCGGTCAGCTTTTCGTTGGCCTTCTCTCCCTATACTGCACCTTGGTGCCCATCCTCCGGGATCGGGCAAGAACCATAGCGGTCCAGCAGTTCTGGTTCTACTCCACGATAGGTCTAAGTGCTGTTGCTTTGATAGCCGCTCCGGCAGTGTACAGCTACAGCTGGCAGGCTAGTCAGGTTGTTTCTTGGGTAGCCGGCTTCTCGGCACTCGTGTCTGCAGCCCAGCTGGTCGGTGGGATCAAAGCAGACTAGGATAGGCAAAACAGGGCGATGGGCCAAATGCTTGAAATAGTATACCAGGCAGACGGGACAACAAATGTGGTCGAGCTGCTTAAGCACGTCTCGGCCCACCGGGTAGTTTTAAGCCTTAGCATGCGGCATTCGCGTCACACTCCCATTCAATGTCAGCAATGTCATGTCAGCAATGTTCGCAAGTCATGGAGCTGAATCGTCCGCCACCAGCGGCTAGCGGTCACACACCCCCCCTCCCCCCACCGCAAAAAAGGAAAAGACACCCGCAGTGTGGCATATGACACAAGTCGGTGATGGCCACCCGATCCCGCCACAACTACGGTCGACATTACCACTATGAATTTTCGAGTTCGCCAACTGGTTTGGCGGGCGATGAGGAGGCTAAGAGCTGGCAGGCTCCTGCGCAAGTGGTCAGATCAACCCCTTCCAGCGTATGAATGCAGCAAACAACATCTTGAGGCGCCAAACCCACACGCATAAGGACCCAGCAAATGATAATCGAACATGCCAATGTAACAATACTGCAGGAGGTTGTCAGCTCTCTCACAGAAGGGAAGGAAACTAGATTCTTATGTTAAGCACTCTGAGCGGCTATGTTTTTAATTCCTTCTCGGGTCCCATTAGCAGACCTGACACGTTCCAGAGACCCGTCTTCTCTCGCATATCAATATCCCTAATCTCGTCTTCCGTACAAGGATGACAGGCGCCAACATCACCAGCTTGATCTCCAGCACGATCACCATTCTCAAGGCCACCACGACAGACTACAATATTGTCAACGAAGGGTCTCCGAGAGGCCTTCCATGAAGTAGGATTTTTCTTTATTTTTGCGCCGCCTTCTTCGTTTGCGTTTATCATACCTACATCAAACCATTTTTGAATCTCAAACCATATTTCACCTTTCTCTCGATCTTCTTTTCCCTCGAGAGCTTTTTCCATTATTACCTGGATATTACGTGTTTTACGACTCATATCTACGAATACGTGCCCCTTTTATTCTAGAATAAGGTCAAGCTCCACACACACACTCATACACACAAGCACACACGTACTCTTCCCGTCCCGTGCTGTCAACAGCTCTTGGCAATGGCATCATGTAAGGCTTTTGTTCCTCCATCCACCCTCCACTCCCCAACTTCAAACTTGCACTTTGCATCCATTGGCAGATTTCATTTCACTTCACATTATTACATTCTGGGGATTTTTGGGGGCCGAATCGATTTTGCTACTCCGATGTTCCATGTCCACGCCCCTCCTCCTTTGTTTACCTTTTTTATTACCCCTTAGAAACTAACATTCGACCGTCGTGTCTCAAGTCAACCACTTCAACATCAAGCGACAAGCGCATACTCTCAGTCGAACCAGCTCCGATCAGTCATGGAATCCCTTCCGTCACGTCTCTTGGGATCGTCCATCAGGTCCCGCCAGCACTTGGGATGGCGGGTCGTCTTGAGCAACAGATGACTCGTAATGACCCCGCCACCGGCGAGAAGCTCGTCCACGCCAAACACTCTTCAACGACAGAGCCTGAACCAATTCGGGAAGAACAGGCTGCAGAAGCAGGTGCTGACTCCAGTCAGGCTGACTGAACAATCAACAGAGCCACCGACAGGACAATCAACAACGGAACCACAAGTACACCCTCCAGAATATCCACGGCCAGTTATATTCGCCAAGACCCCCACTGGCAAGACAGTCAAAATAGACATTGAGCTCACAGCGACCATTTTCGAGCTAATGGCAAAAATTCGAGATAGAGAAGGGGTTTCGCCAGACTCCCAGAGGCTCGTTTTTGCCGGGAAGCAGCTAGAAACCGCCCGCCAGCTCAATGATTACGATGTCAGCCATGGGAGCACCGTCCACCTAGTGTTGCGCTTAAGGGAGGGTTAGACAGACACGCTACATACATGTCGATGCCGATGCCCAGGGCGGATACTTCTAGTATTCGGGAATCACAGTCACTTCTTGGAATTTTCAAGCGTCTCTTTAGGCTTCGTAGGGGCTAAAAGGCCAGAGCAGCGGATTGATCGATTCATAACAGGATTGCACGGCACCCGAGGAAGGCGAGTGGCGATGAGGAGGCTGGCTGAAGGCGTTCTTTGTTACCCAACGATGCTTCCCATATTACAGTAAAAATACAATATGAGGACTCTTTCTCGCCGTGCGGACGGAAGTAATGCTCAACCTCCCGGTCGTTATTAAACACAGCAGTCAGCGTGCCACTAAGGGTTATGAGTTTCTCTCCGTATTGCGTGGCATCACGCGCTGGACGATCATGTTCCCAAACTCGCCTCAAGGCTTGTCTAAGGGCTCTGGCTTGTCTTCTGGACCGCATTCGTTCGGTCCTCCAGGCAAGACTTGCCGGGATGCTATTTCTGGTGTTTTTGGGGTGGTTCGGTCGGGGCCGGGCTACGGCAGCCGGAGCTGGTGCCCCGCTGGGGCCCAAGCTAGGGCGGTAGCACGAACGGGGGCACGAACGGGAGCGGGTGCAGGAGCCGCGAGTGCCAGTGCCAGAGGTCGGGCTGGAGCCGGACCTGAAGCTGGGGCCTCTTGCCAAACTCGCTGGATATTGATGTAGTGAAGACAGGCCTTGGCAAGCAAAGTGTTTTGGTATTCATCCCGCAAGCGCTCGTTCTCCCGGATCCAGCCAGGCGTGGGGGGATTAAAGGTGAGGAGCGCGCGCACTAGTGCGTGCCGATACACCAGAACTTGTCTGTTTTCGGTGTGGCCTGAGGGCAGAATAATATATAGCACTATCTAGTGGTTACTGCCTCGTTTTCCAGACGCTCCAGCTGTCTTGCCTAGGCCAGTAGCTAGAAGAGCGATCTAGGCATCGATGTCTCACCGTCAAGCCTCTGGGAAGGCTGCTGTGCTTCGAAAGCCTGATATTCAATCCCCAACGCCAAGTTCGGTCAATGACTGTAACACGATGGAACGTCAGTGTACAGGACGTGCTATATCAAGAAAGTTGTTAACCCGACCACATACCAGCCTATCTATTTGCCCTTTGAGCGATTCGAGGTATGTCATCTTTCTTCACCAGGCGCAGTTCACTAACGCATTTTCAAGGCTCAATTGTCGAAAGTATCCCAGACCCTCCGCCCCGTAATTCCGCTACAGTCTCCTAAATCACCAACGCTTGCAGGCTACACCTACAAGCGTGCCAATAGTTCATCCCATGTGACTTGGCGTCACTGACATTTGTGACAGGCTACTCAACGACTCATCCCTTCCTCCATATATATCTGTCTGGCGACGGTTGCACCCTGGTCTCCTGGAAGCATGTGGCCCGACGTCGATATTTACAAGGTTGCGAGAATAAATAGGCATGGATGCTCCGGCCAGCAGGAGCTCAAGAGCGTCATCAAGCTATACCTCAAGCCACGCGTACCATTACGACTTCTTCAACCAGGCTCGTTTTCTCCATGCTGAGCCACAGATCATCGATTATCTGACTACTTTCTCGTTGCTGGCTCCTCATACATCCATAGTAGCTACATTAGACTCTAATGCTCATCCTACCACTCACCTCACACCCACCATGCTAATCTCGTCAGCCAGATAAAACTTCAAGCCACACGTGTCTAACTACCTTATGTAAGCGACAATCATACCGCTAGACCACCAGGCCGGTTATTATTAATTGATGCGCGATTATTTTGTATTTTTGTGTCTCATTCCTAGGGTCATCGCGGCATTTGAGGGTGAGTGGATCCTGAGTGGCAAATATATGGAGACTAATGAGTGGGTCACGGACCCGGGACCTAGGCTGCGGGTGCTGACTAAGGTGGGCCTTCCTGCATGCCACCACGTGACCCTAGGTTCCGGGAGTCGGACCCGGGTTTAGCCGACGTCTAGGACCGTGTTCCAACCCTTCCAGTGAAGACGAACTCAAGACCTTGAGATCTTTGCGATTCCCGACTCGCCCAGATAAGACTGCACAGCTTAATCGTGGATGACTATTCGACCCGCCCCTGCGGCCACCAATGGCACGGATATTCGTCTGCGTAGTCTCTTTGACTTCATCGCTCACTGGTTGGTTAAGTTGTATGATACCGTCACTAGGAAACTTGCAGAAGAGTGAACTGTCCGGACTTCCGACAAGGCCGTCAGGACTTACCAGTCAGGGGAAGAATTTTATTACGGGGATGTCTTTGTTTTCACCATGAAAGCCGTGGGACCGACAAATTTATGGGCGCGAGGCTGGATCGAAGACATGTGAAACCCATCACCATAATGTCAGACGTGCAAGGAGGCAGTTGGTGAGTGGTTGAGGATCATGCTAGGGGCAAAGTGAACAGCAAACCCACTAGCCAGATATAATCGGTGGTTTTGAAACCAGTATTTAAAGTATCTCAACTTAGACTAGGTAATTTTGATCAAATTGGGGTTGGGGGCAGATGCTACCAGCCCATTGGGAGTTTCAATTGCCGTACCGGAACCTCGAGCCAATTTGAGTTCACACGCCTGCTTGTCCACGGCTCCTGTCCTAGATCTCTATCTGCAGCAGCCGAGTTGACATATGCCTGCCTATCTATGAGTCCCGCCATAGCCCTTCAGCCTGAGAGCAAGCCGAGCCGCATGTCTACCTATCTGCGGCTCTCATGCTGGCTCTTATGGCCATTCTGCGTCTTTACAGCTGCCATGTGAGTCTCTCAGTCAGGGAACACCTCGAACCATGCGTGCCCTGCCTATTCATCTGCAACTGCCGCACTGACATCCCGAGCCAACATTAGCCAGCCCAAAATACTTCTGGGTCACACACGGCTACATCTATATTGCTGTTGCGCTGGCCTTTTCAATTTGAAAAGATCATTGCTATTCGACCAGTTAACTGTTGCTATCTGCGCAGCATATCGCAATATTCCACGAGCCTAACTGCGACAAAGTCGTCTCTAAATTAGCATTTTATCACCCCTATTTAGTTCACTAACTCCTAATATTTATCTAGTCTTGCGATCCTATTACGACCACCATCACTAGGTAAGGAGAAGTGGGTCTATCTAGAAACGCCATGCGAATAGCAATACTCCTTGCAAATGATATGTGTCGCACGTCCATCAGTCCACACTTTTCGTGTGGGTCTCCCGGAGGCATACAAGGCTGCACACCTACAGCCAACGTGCTGATCGGGGAAGAGGATTTGAAGAAGACTGTCCCGAAGCCCAATGGAATCCGGAAACAGTACTTGATATAGTCTTAGGTGATGACGCTGAGAACGATGCCAACTCCAAATATCAAAAAGCAGAGGGGGGCTGCTCTGTTTAACAGCTTGGGAGATACTGCTGTGAAGATGAAACGATGGGGGTAGTGTGGCCTCACTTACATGTCTATGATGGCCCAACACCCTCGTGACAGGTGGAGAAATCCCCTCGCATCCCTAGAGAATTGTCGATGATCAACTGCGACGAACGATTGTCGTTGAGGCTACTGCTTTCGAGTTCTCACACACCTACCAATCCATGCTTGCCGCTTCATGTCAGGCACGTTTAGTTTTCTATCCATGGTTGTTGGGCCGGATTTATCGACCAATATTACCTGTCTAGCAGTATCTGAGCCGCTAGAGGTGTAAGTTACACTCGTGCCATATATGACCACATACAGTCCTCTCCGATTTAGGTTCTCCTCAGCTTGACAGCCATTCGAATCATGAACTGCAACGGCTCTGACCAACATTCCTAGCCTACCTCGCACCCGGTGACAGGCAAACGCTGTCCTGGCACTATCTGGCAATGTCGCCTCCAGAGCAATTCCCAAATTTCACTGGATGGGAGCATGTAGATGCGTCTTCAAGGTTTCAAGACGCCCAGAAATGCATGCCAGTAACCGATCCCCGACCTTTCCTTTCCAATACTTTAGTCCGCAATGGCATTTGGTCTTGAACTGAGCTCAAGTCCGAGGCATTCACTGTTCTCTTGACCTGTCTACGCAAGCCTGAGGAGCGAGAGCAAATCGCCCTTAACGCAGCCAAGCATTGGAAGAGGTCTACTCCAAAGGTTCAACCACAAACAGTACAGAGTCATTGCGACATGAATTTGCCCTATCATAGGCCACTCCTGTGACATTCATGAAAAGAAATAATCCAAGCCGCTGGCCATCATATCACACAAGCAGAGAAGCCTGAAATCATCGTCAACAAGCTGTCTCAATGTTTTGAATGTCAACCTGGTTAATACAGTCATTTGAAGCCCCATTTCTTTCATCAAGGACTTCCCATTCCCCCAATCTCAATGTCTACCATAAAATTCCCATACAACCCATCACTAAACACAGTGTTCCCGTTCAGTTCCCATACATCCCATCCACTCTATCAAACTTCACTGATCCATAATCGCATCCCTTATACTCCATACATCATCCCCTCCCTCTAGAACCACAATAAACATCGTCGGACATGTTATTTGGAGTGGTCGGCCCCATTCACATAAGCGAACGAAGTTCGTACCAGTCGAATCACGTCAGACGCCGGATGTAGATTTTCATTGCAACGGGGACCGCCGGGTCTTGTAACTCGATGTGTAGAAGAATAGATGGAGTTTGATTGAATGAATTATCGGCATGACAATTGTAGATGTTCGAGGAGAAAGCGTGCTCGACAAGGAAATAGCGACGTGAGAGCACTGGTTGCAAATAAAAGTGTGGAATTAGGGCATAGAATCATATCCGGCGAGAGGTATCAATTGTCATCATGACATGGACAGTCCAAGTACTCCAGCCTGACTTGTACAACAGACACAAAGTCGATCGAATGAAGTGATTTTGAGGCCTCTTCAATGATTTGTTCGCATTTAGGTGTAACTGTTGAACTGATTTAATGCCCAAACTTGAACAAACTGGAACAGCCGTGACAGAAGGCAGGTATGTGTGCCTGGAAGATTGACAAATCGGGAAGGCCGACACAGGGACCAGAGACGGTCAGGCGCGTGAGTTGAAGCGTGAAATCAATGAATTGAAGTCGATCAACCATCACTCGGCGTGGAAGACCACCCAGCACGCACCCGGCCGCCTAAGATTGGTGCCAAGTAAGTAGGTGCTCAACCTGGTAGATGTTAAAGATGCCTTAGGTAGGCAGCCCAGAGCACTTCAATTGAGATGCCTCAGTTGATTCGCCAGAAGTCAAGGGCCAAAGCATGAACGCAACACCCACGTGACTAGTTCCTATCCTCTGAACAACCCTCAGCGGCGAAGATGTTGTAACCTTTCGTCTCCTCAGCCTTTTGAACGTCTGTCATTCCCCTGACGCCTTCGTTGACCCAGCTCGCCCATTTACCACTCTGCTCCCGTGCCCAACTTTAAACGTTCATACCCAGAAGTGTTTTTTTTTGTTCTACTTACTTGGTAAATTTTCTAATCTTTTTTTGTAGTCAGCTGGGTGACTTTGTGCCTACTGTTTCCAGGGCCAGGGCGTCTCGAAGGTCGCGCGCGCCGCCGCGGTGCCGCCGCCTCGGGTGACTGAGGTGGAGGAATGGGAGGAGGACGCCCTCTCAGGCAACAGTGAGTATTTTCTTCCCCATTGTTACAATATACTAACCATCATACCTACTTAGAGATGACCGAACTCTGAGCGGCTGCAATATCCAGAAACGGACGACCCTCAGTTTATCCTCCTTCTTTTTCATATTTATAACAATACGAGTTGCTACTGTGTGTGGAAATACAGCCTCATAATCCTTAAGCCCACACGCCGTACTCATATCCTATGGTTATGCTGCAAAACAGTAAACTACGCTTTATTTAGATCGAATTTAGGAATATTTTACGGTAATCTTTAGCAAAGGTTCTATAGAACGCTCGATTCTAAGCCCTCTTCATGTATCAGCAGATATTTCTTGCATCCATGGCAACTCTGTCCGCTTGTGAGCATTCAGGCTCTGCCCGCGATCTCTAATCAAAACCACCGCCAACGAAGCGAGTACTCTGTGGATATCTCTCATTATATGTCAATCTTGTTTCCTCGTCTCCGATAGTGTAGGACCCACGGCCAAGGAACAGCAGTATCTGGAACAAAACCTCACCGCACGATTAAGCACGTTCAACACTGACCTACTGTTCTTATGTTCCAGTTGCCACTAACTTATGCTGCACGGCCTCCCTTCCATCACGACATTTTAGGCTGCTGTACTGGGTCGGAACGGGCTACAGTCTACACCGTATTCTTAGCGAACTCGCCAAACGGAAGCTTTCATGGTACATGAACGAGTGGAGCAAGATCCACGGACTCTAGACAAGGACAACGCGTCCCAGCGCTAGATCAGTTGGAACCAAGACGAAATGGGGTCGAGTTGGAGCATAGTCACGCGGCGAGACAGTGAAGCATACAGGGAGAAGAAGCGTAGCGAGCCATTAAAAGAACACTATTGACCAGAGGGATACGATAAGGGGTATGTGTAACCCTGGTCTCCCATGCCGAAAATGAGCCCAAACCGAACCGTACCGGACGCAAGGTATTGTGATCCCCTGCCGCGCAGCCAGAGCGCACGCAAACGAAAGCAAAAACCACCAAGCACAAGATGTTAATCCCTGAACAAAGACCCTGGAGTGCACAGGTAACACACACAAATACATCGACCACGGTCATAGCCAGACGCGTGTATCGAGCCCTCGTTTCAAAGGGGGGGAATTCCCAGAAAAGCAACCGGATGCTGATGCCAAGATGATGCCGGATGAAGCCAGCATAGGCCGGCCCATTACCAAAAACAAACAAAACACACGATATTCGGCATTACATGTGTGTGTGGATTGTCAAACGCCTCGCCGATGCTCCAAACATAAGTAAAAAATCACCCATACCCAAGTCAAGGGTGAAAGAGAAACGCCCATTTGCCAGATTTTCCGTTAAATGTTTCCGTCATGCGTGAAAATGCCCGAAATAATCGTTAGAAAGTGCCGAGGCCCGCGGGGTGACGGTTGGAGGTGCATCTGCTGCGGGGGTGTCGACGGGAGTAAGCGTCAGCCCCAGCCCCAAGCCAATGGAGGCCTTGCCGCCGGGACCGCCCATGGTCTTGGAGCGGGAGTGCGAGGGTACGTAGTTGGCCGTGGCGTCATCCTCGTCGCTAGAAGCAGCGTCGTGATAGCTGTAGCCGCGGAAGGACGAGCTTGGCTGTTGGGCGGCGAGCTGCATGTCGACCATGGCATCCGTCAGGCAGTCCTCATCGCACAGCGGCATGATGCGGTAGTTGAGGTTCTCCATGATGCACCGCTCCGTCATGTTGAGCTGCTGGCTGGACCACATGCCGCGGCCCCAGGCCGTACAGTAGTAGTGGGAGGACTCTTGGGGATCCTCGGTGAACTTGACAGCGATGACGAGGGCGGCGAAGATGATGAGCTCCGGGTTGACCAAGTCGATGTGCAGCTGCTGGTGCTGAGGTAGGAAGGGAGACGGAGGGAGGGTATGGCGCTTGGAGGACGAGGAGAAGTAGTCGGAGAGGAGCGGGCACGAGAGGCGCCAGCGACGGGCGAAACGCGAGTCGAGGCTGTCGAGGATGCAGACGGCGAGGGCGACCGTCTCGATGGGGAGGTTTGCGCGGCTGAGGAGGGCCTGTACGAGGGTGACGGAGGCCGTGGCTAGAGAAGCCGATGAAGGGATGAGGTTGACGAGGTGGATAGCGGGGCCTGTAGAGCAGAGCGAGGTTAGCAACGGGTAACGGGTAAGACACGGTATAAAAGCAGCAGCAGCAGCAGCACATGATCAAAAAGCTAACCATTTGGAACGGTTGCTCGTCGAAATAGCTACTTGATTGCAAAACTCACCTCTAAATCGAGGCATCAACGGCTCGCCATCGTCCAGCGTCGTGCGCGGAGACTGTGCGGCCGACGAGTTGCGAGAGCTCGGGGGCGGTGTGGGGAGGTTGGAGAGTGGGCGGTAGGTAAAGTAGCCATCGAGGCGGCGGTCTTCGTCGTCTTCTGCGTCGACGTCACAGACACGCTTGGTATCACGGCGCATCATGTCGGTTTCTAAGTGTCTTGGGTTCCAATTTCTCGATTTCTCGATTTCTCGGTTACAGCAACAGCAGTGGGTTGCAGCAGCAGTGGCAGTAAAGCTTCGTCGCCCAGTCGTCGTCCTCGGTCCACAGTAGCAATATCGCAGGGGGCCGCTTCTCATGGTTTGGCGGGCGTCTGTCCAGCACTGCCTCGCGTTGCGTTGCTTTCTGTGGTGTGTGCCGCTGTTGGTCGGCCTGGTTTCGTTCTGTTTCCTACTTCGTCGTCCACGAGGGTGCCCGGTTATTCTTGTATTGCAATTGGGGAGATGCG
Source organism: Dactylonectria alcacerensis (assembly GCA_029931735.1). Lineage (NCBI taxonomy): Eukaryota > Fungi > Ascomycota > Sordariomycetes > Hypocreales > Nectriaceae > Dactylonectria > Dactylonectria alcacerensis. The sequence goes on from JAPMUZ010000004.1 coordinate 1,405,367, forward strand.
GTGGAGTTGAACGGGTGAGTGAATGAGACGTCGGATCACGCGAGCACACACACGACAGCAGCCACGGCAACGAGAGGTAGGTTTCGGGACGCAGGAGAAGACGGGGGAGAGAGGGTTATATATCCCCAAGTCGACGGAGTGTATATATAGACCGAGCGAGCCAAGCTGCAAGGTTCAACACGAACGAGCCAGCGAGCAGGTGGAGTACCATATGAGTGCTAAGAGTAGCGGCCAAGGAGGACACAGGGGCAACCTTTGCAGGAATAAGGCTGAGTCGTGGTGCTAACTAGGATGACGCCTGGGCCGTCAGCGAGGGCCAGCAGCGAGAGCCACCGGCACATAACTTAGCTTCCTGGTGCCCAACACTCTCCAAGCCGCGTACTAATTATTACCTTACTGCCTTTGGTACTCCGTACTCCCTTAGGTATTGCGTAGTACTGCCGTACCATACCTAGTAGCATTTGGCGGTGGGATGGACAGCAAGAAGCCCGCTTAGTCTTGGCCCAGGCCTAACAAAGCCAGTCGTAGGTACATCGTTAGGTGTGTGGTGGACGCCCAGCGCCGGGGCCAGGGGCGTGCCAGGGGACCCAGGCCCTGAATTCTCGCCAGCAGAACGCACCGAAGCGGGGCCCCCTTCCAGCGCAGCATCGAAAGGGGATTTACTGTCCCACTGAATAAGCCGGTCACTGTATTCGTGCTGTATTCGTGCTCCCGCTTACATTGAATATCATCAGCACGCGCGCGAGGAATAAGCCAGAAGCAGAGGGAGGGAGAGAGAGAGAGGCATAACGGCGGTATGCGAGATTTCGGACGGCACGCGAGCGTGACACACTCACTCCCACACTCTCTTAGCTGCGGCTGCCCGCCGGACCTTGCTTGCCGCGTCGGGAGCTTGTGAGAATGACCTCTCCCCTCCCCCTCTCCTCCTCCAACTCTCTCCGCTGATTTGTCTTCCCCCTCCATCCTGGCCTTTTCTTTGGGTTTCAGCCCTGCCTGGCAGTGTTCAGTTCGCGTTCTTTTTCCTTGCATTCTGGTGTCAGACAACATCAGCTTCCAGCATCCAAAACCAGGACCATACCGAGTCCACTTCTTGTGGAGCTTGGGTCGTGGCAAACAAACAAATAGAAACGGAGGCGGCCGAAGCGTCTGGCGTCGCTCCTCAACACGAACAACAATCGGTAGATGCAGATGCATGTCCCGGGATGGTCCAGGGGTGATGATCTGACGACGACATAAACCCCAGCTGTTCTGATTTCGCTATTCTTTGCTCTTGGTTCATTGTCTGTATCACCACTATGACGTTCTGGACCTGGCACCACCAAGTCTCAGTTGTGTCTCTCTCAGCTCCAATTAGTCGAAGCTTGATTTTAATTGGGTTTCCTCTGTGTGAGGGCGCGTGAGGTGGCGGCTGACTGCTGACTTTGTTCTGACTGGTCGTTGCCTCATCAAGTGTCGCAATGGGAAGACGCCCAAAAGCCAGTTTTTGTTTGGGCAGCCGTTGGTCGGCACCGATCGGCTGGCCCGAGCTGGACCCAGACCTTTCGGGAAGTCCTGCACGAGACTGATTATCCGTCTTCCCCAGGTAGTCAAGGTAGTGTTTGTGCGGTTGAAGTGAGTGGCCGGAATGGGAAATGGAGGGCGGGGTGGCCTGTGTGTGCTTGTTGATGTCCTTGAAGATGCCGTTAACTTGCCTGCCGTATGCCGTCACCAGCAATCCAGTCAGTAGTCTTTGTTGCCCGAAACAGTGGTCGTCATGGGCGTCTACTTCATGACGAGGGACGACCTCGACCTCGGCCATGCCCTGCAAATACACGCATATGATGACATGCGCAACGAATCGCCAGTTGCACAGCGCTTCCCCGGGTGTGTGCCTGGCTAATTGGAAGGATGATTCATCGCGTACGTCAACGGGTGCGGATCCGTAGATCTTTCGGGGCTGTATTTCAGTAAGTAGCACACGCATGAATTTTGACACGAGGAAGACGCTTCGTACTACGTCGTGTACGGCCCCCCTGAAACAAGACTTTGGTTGTCGTTTTGGCATATCGTGACCAGTTGTGAACCTGTTGTTGTTCTTGGCCCGTAAAGCCGGAGACTATTTGGCTCCCACATCCACATCCACATCCACGCCGCACGGCAGGTGTGTCGGGAGGTCTCATGGCCGTGTCTCCGGATCCAATGCATATGCATAATGCACATGCAGGCGCCCACCTGTCTCGGATCCTCGAACTCTGTCCGTGGGTGGACGACGGAAGTGGTGGGATTGCCCTGTTGGCGGTGAAACAGGCCTCTTTTCTTAGTGCGCGCGGCCTTTTAAGCACCTGCATTCCTGCATCGAGGGTACCACAGCGCGCGCTTGAGCATGCTAAAAGCTGCCCATTTGGCTTTGAAGCTCTTCCCTAATAACCAGCGACTTGACCCAGCAGTCTGGGCTTGGGTCGAGGGTCAGAATCCTTCGTCAGCTATCATCAGTGGATGGATCCATCCAAGGTCTCTTGCTTTTTGGCAACTCTCGGCCCTCGATCTGAGTGCAAAGACAGCCTCTCTTTCCCCCGCTTTGATCAAGGCAGGCGCAACGGCGTCCGCATTTCTTTTTCTTCTTCTTTTTTTTTTCAAGTCATTCGATGGATCATGGACGGGCTCTTTTTCTCCGAGTCTGGCACGCATGCACGGCATACATTAAATGGGGGCACGTGCTAATGATGATGTCGGATCGTGGAGCCTTTTCGGAAGCCACAACCCACTGGTGAAGTTGGAGCTCAACCTAGGTAGGTACCTAAGGCAGCTGGGTGTCATTGGGCATAGGCAAGAGGTACCTGGTAACACAAACTTCACTGCGGCAGGTAGTAGGCAGTCCCGTGGTCTGGGCCATGCTCAAATCATTGGATTCGGGGATTTTTCTCCTCACCCACAAACGTCAATCGAGATATGCATGCACCTGGGGCCGACGTCGTATTGTGCTCAACTGGAAAGTCGCGTGCTTCCGAGCACAAGTACGTAACCCATCCAGCCATCCTTCCCCCCTTCTTTTCATTGTGGAGGCGCCAACTGCGGCAGGGCAGGGCAACTTGAGCCGAGCACAGCGCCGAAAGGGGCCCCTTTTGCGGTTGCAACGGGACCCTCGTCTTTTGCATTTGCCGTCCACAAACGCCTGAGGATCGTCAGCACAGGCGCCAAACAACCAAGGCAGTAGGGGTTTAATGCGCAGGCATGGCATAATAATACCTACAAAGTACCAATTCACCCACCGCCCTGACCCTGATCAGCCTGTGCCTCGGAGTGGGGGCGGCGGGGAGATTGGACCTCCAGCTGGATGGTGAGGCTGACTTGGTATTCGTAGGCATAGAGAACAAACTGGAGAATGCCCCAGAGGCTTCTGGCTAGCGTTGACATGTGCAGCAGTAGCATGAGGAGCAGCAGTAGCATTGGGAGCAGCAGCAACATGGCAACACAGCAACAGCAACAGCAGCGTCCGGAGTCGCCACTTCATACAATCGAAACAATAAGGGGCCGCCGGCCTAACCGTATGTTGGCGGCGGTGCAAACCTCGTTGGGGGTGGCGGCTGAAGATGGTCGATCTGGCCAAGATCGTGCTGGGTAGGGGTGGCATAGGCCTGAGCCTCCTGGTCCTCCGTGCGCAATTAGTGGTGGTTGTGGTATTTTTACCTCCAGCTCCAGGTCAGGGTGGCGCTCTCTGAATGTCATTGACTGACATGGTTTGTTGTCGTTGCTTCATCGCTTGATACTTCGTACTACCTACCTCACTCAGTTGAGTCCAACAACCACACACCTACACATCGCAACTACATCGACGCGTTACGATTCAATAAACACCTTCTGCCTTGCCTCGAGTCCAATGTCCTGTCCAATGCCTTCAATATCGAGACATGGCCTGACGTCACTCCCCTGGTGTCTCCATACCGACTTGTGGCCCCGTCGAGAACGCTCGAGCTCAATGTTATTGCTGCTATTTCTTACCACAGCCCATGCCCCTTTCGTCATGAAAGACATGAAGGGGCTCCGCCTGGTGTTCGTTTGTCAGGCGTCGCGGTTCGTCTGCCAGAGGAGGTAATTTAGCTGCAACGCAACAGATGCATTTCCTAGCTGAAGACAGCTAGCAACCAATTCCGTCAATTTTGCTTCACTCCATCTCTCACCGCTGACCGCTCGTCATCTCGCAAGGGACCATTCGCCGCATATTCCGGGGACCCTGCGCAGGTACAGTACAGTAAGACAGAATGCTGTACAATGCACGCACCAGTGGGACTGCTCCACTGCACGAATTGTGCTTCTTTGTCCCCTGTCAGCATCGACATCTATGAGCCGTGCCCAAGCCGCCATGACGCTGACTTATCCTCGGTGGGAGCAAGGCGTTTTTTGAACCGAGCCGCTTGGCTCGTTTCCAGCTCTCGGAATCATTGGCAGATTCAGCAACCCCCTGGTCCCGCTGAAAATGGTGTGCGTATTTCCCTCATCAAGCGTCATGAGAAGCGTCTAGGTACGCAATAGCACCGACTAGTCGTCATTACGCTCGCTACCTTGGTACCTGGTAGGCACATGCTTGCTCCGTACCACGTAGGGCAGTCGGACCTATGGTGACATGGTGCAACCGCATCGTCTTGCATTCTGTCCTGGTTAGATGAGCCGTCTTCGAAGCACCAAGCCTGGTCTATTTCCGAGATAGACTCGGATGGGCGTCGGCCCAGCAATCACGCCAATTAACTTTGCGGGGTCGTCGATCTGGTGTGCGACGATCACTCCTTACTTAGCAGCTACTTTGCTGGGTGGGTTGGAATGGATGTGGGCTTTGTTAACTATCAAATAACTCCAGACTGGGGTTGTTCCATGGAAGTTGCTGATCTTGCTGTAGGTACACGTTGCCGAATGCTTGTTTTGTGACAAAAAGTCTCTTACGACGCAGCTGCTGTGGGACAGGCAAGACGGAAAGCCCCGATGACGGACTGTCTGTGAGAATAGGCTCAAACATTCCAGTGAGGGTCTCGACGTCCCATGAGCGCCTGGGCGTCTATTCTGTGGACCTTTGTTAGACTCTTGATACGAGATTCTAGACGCTGGCAAGCTGGCTTCTATTGTCCCTCCGTTGCTCCGGAAGGACGAAGGATATCCCGGCCGAACTTGATCGGACGGGCCGAGCTCAAGGCCAAGCCGCAGGAATGTTCGATATCTGAATCGAAACCTAGAGTGCGCCTCAAGCAGATACCCGTGTTCCAGGCGAACTGCGGGGAGGTTGAGGCTTCGAGGCTATTCTCGGCCCTCATCTCAGTCGCCAGTTTCCCGCATCAGCGAGTCATTGGAAAGAACAATAGCAAACCCGGAATAGCAAACCCGGGCACGTCGTCAAATATGAATCCGGTGCAATGGACTAACTACGCAAGTGTGAACAAAAGAAAGAACCTCCTACCCCAAAGCAGTTACTTGGTCGTCAAATTGGCGACTTCACAGGCTCGAGTCATTGTCTCGGGCTGAAATGGTGATCGGTCCGAGGTAGAGCTGCTCAAGTCACCTGTAATGACCTGAAGTCGTAGGTCCAGAGTAGAAGGATTTGTGGCTTTTACACTTTGTTGAGATGAATAGCCAACTCCGTAGCCAGTAGTGATGCGCCTCTCTCATGTTGAAATTATCGAGGCCACGTATTTTGGCAAGCACTTTGTACAACTCTCCAAATGTGAAAAAAGATTGTCGTTCCTTCACAGTAGCAGGAAAATGGGGAAGAATTGCGGTCATTGTCAACGGCTCTCGTAACCCGTCTTTTGGGGATTGAAAAGAGTTCAGTTACATCAGCCATTGTGAAACGCATCATCCATCACGGACTCAAACGCTGCATCTTCCACTCGCTGCCCTCGCTCTCCTGCTCATACACGAACCGATCATGTAGTCTGCTCTCTCTCCCCTGCCAAAACTCGATACGATCAGGCACGATTCTCAACCCGCCCCAGAACTCCGGCACAGGGATCTCGTCAGTCCCTTCGAAGCGCTCCTCCACCTCGCGCACCCAGCCCTCGAGTTGAGCGCGGCCGTCGTCGCCATCGTCGCCCCGCGGCTCCAGCACCTGGCTCTGGCGGCTCGCCCAGGCGCCGATACGGCTGCCGCGGGCACGGGTCGAGTAGTACGTCTGGCTCTCCTCGCGCGTCACCCGCTCGACGCTGCCCTCGATGTGAACCTGACGCTGGAGGGCCTCCCAGAAGAAGAGGAGGGCAGCGCGCGGGTTGGATGCGATGTCGGCGCTCTTGCGCGAGGTGCCTAGGTTAGTGTAGACGACGAAGCCCCGCGCGTCCAGCTCTTTGAGGTAGACGGTTCGCGAAGACACGCGGCCCGAAGGAAGTGAGGCCGTAGACAAGGTGCAGGCCTCCGGATGTGCTACACCTGAGCTTGGCTGCTGAGCCTGCGAGAACCATGCGTGATACTGCGTGATGGGTGAAGCATCGAGGTCAGCCCGGACAAGTGTGCCCTTTGTGAATTGCTCGGCCTGGCCGTTGACTTTGGAGCCCGCTGGGGCAACTAAGAAACGAGTTAGTAAAGACAAGTATAGAGCATTCAGCCAAGCCATTATTAGGTGCGTGACATCTTGGTGCATAGCGTTTCCATGTTCTTCGACACGGCGCGTGCCAGGGTCACATCGCATGGCATCGCGGGGGAGGGGTAAAGTAACGGCCAGCCAAGAGTCGATCCAACGTACAGATGAGCTTAGATGTCTCGGGAGGCGGGTGCAGAGCCATTCTTGCAGTTGGCAGGAGGCAATTTTTAAGAGTCTGGCGCATTGACTACCAGAAGGAGTCAGAGGGCTTATAAGTGTCAACTTCGAAGAGTCACCAAGGGGCCCTGAAGTTGTCCCATGTCGTCCCGCATGGTGGGGTGACCTTTGCTCCAACACTGGGATGACGTATTCGGTTTAGTGGGTATTCCGCTTCAACCCGGTGTCCAAGGTCCGCTGGAGACCACGCCCGACAGAGGGCAGGTATTATTTCATGCTGCGACTTGAAAATGAACCCATTCGAAGCAAATCAAACCCGCCTTCGTCTCACCTCTTTTCCGGGTTAATTGCGGCAGCTGGCGTCCAAGCTGAAGCCCATCTGTCGGCTCACGGCTTCATCCTCTCCTCGACCCAGGCCGGCGGGGCCGAACAACCTGACATTCACGCCATGACAGGAGACACACATACATACACGACACACACACGACACACACACGACACACGCGCATATAAACGAAATATACATAATATATACAAATTATACATACATATACATATACGACAACGCGAGTCGTCGATTTTACACATCTATACTCATAATACGTGCACCGGGCATTAAACCTCATGATGAAAATACTTGCTAAGCACCGCCATATCTATCCAGCCAAAACATACAATAGACTTCTCTCAATCTCAAATCGATGGCTTTTCGTTTATCCAATTCTTCCCATCTACGAATCACCCATAACCAACGCCAACAAGGCCATGCGGCAGTAAAGGCCATATCGCATCTATACAACGTTAGTCGTGTCTTGTCAAAGTCATCAAGAAAACTCACCTGGCGGAAATAGGCCGCGCGCTGGTCGAAATCGACTTCCTCGGCAACCTCTTCGTTGCGGGGAAGGGGGTGCATAACCACCATTGAGCCCTTGGCGTGCTTGAGGGCCGCGTTGTCCACGCGGTACGAGTTCTTGACACTCTCATACTCCGCCTCGGTGGGGAAGCGCTCCTTCTGGACACGAGTGCAGTAAAGAACATCGCTGCGAGCAAGAATCTCAGGCGTCAAGCTCTCAGACTCGCAGAGGAGCTGACCCGAGGAAACCAGCTGCTCCCGAACCTTAGGGGGGAGCTGCAGGGACTTGGGGGCAACAAGTTGGACCTGGACCTGGTAGTGGCGGAGAAGGTACACCAGGGAGTGGACAGGTCGGCCATAGAGTAGGTCACCGAGGAAGGTAATGGTAAGTCCTTGGACCGTTCCAAGTTCCTCACGGATGGTAAACAGGTCAAGGAATGCCTGGGTAGGGTGTTCCTTGCTACCATTGCCTGCGTTGATCACAGGCACCTGGCTGTACTTCTGGGCCACGTGAACGCTGTTCTCATCGGGGTGACGGACAACAACGGCATCACCGTAGCAGGCCAGAGTTCGGATGGTGTCCTGCAGGGACTCGCCCTTCTGGACAGAAGAGTGCGACGTCATGACATTGATGGTTCGTCCACCCAGGCGCTGCATGGCAGCGTCGAACGAAGCCGAGGTGCGGGTCGACGGCTCGTAGAAGAGGGTGGCCAAAACGCGGCCACGGAGAATGTTCAAGACACCCTCGCGCTGGACACCGAGGCGCATCTCCTGGGCCACGGTGAAGAGCAAGTGCAGGTCGGCACGAGTGTACGACTTGACTGAGAGCACGTGGGTGTTCTTGAACGCCGAGGGTCGCGACAGCAGCTGATGAATCGACGAGTTGGTGAGCTGCAGGGGCGGTGCGAGCTCGTCCACGGCAGCAGAACCCTCAACAGCTCGAAGACGGTTCAGCGGCTTAATTCCACCCAACATCGACAGGCGGCGAGTCTGGGGAGACTCAGTGGTCTGGGCAATGGAGGCAACCGTCGGCTTGATAGGCGGCGACATGGGAGCGATGAGGTGCGAGGACATATCCTTGCCCAGGGGCGCCACCTGTAAAACTTCACCATCCAAGCAGACAGTGGTGTTCTGGAAGGTCACACGCTGGATGGAGGCGCGCATGTTGCGGCCCTGGAAAGGCGACCAAGATGACCCAGAGGCGACAGTGTAGGGGCGGTCGATCTCGGCCTCAATAGTAGTACCAATTTGCTCATGGAGCTCAAAGATCTCCATGGGGTTGGTGTACAGGCGAGCCTTGATGTCGTCAACCGTGAGCTTGCCCTCAGCAACCGAGGTCAACAACAAGGGCAGAGCATCGGTGATACCCATTGAGGGGTCAGCCTTGTGGCCCAGAGAGGTCGCGAGCTGGTAGGGAAGAGAACCAATCGAGAAGACATCGATGGTGCTCATATGCTCCCACAAAGCCTCCTGGTCGGCCTGGGTAGGCAGGCGATCGCAGTCAGGGAAATCCTTCTGCGAAAGGTACAAGGAGTAAATGGAAACATCGCAAGTAACCTGCAGGCCCTTCTCCTTGCTAAGAGCAATGAGCTTGATGTCATCTTTGTTGCTGATAGAGGTGACGTGGATGCGGCGGTTGTGCAGACTAGCCAAGAGAAGAATCGAGGCCAGATCAGTCAGCTTAGCATCGGTTACAATGGGCTTGTGAACGGGCCAGGCGTCAAAGTGAGCAGTAACGGCCGCAACCTTGCTAATGTTTCCAGACAGGTGGTTGAAGGGGATGAAGAGAGAGCCCACTTCTCCTGTGACATGGCTGATCTGGTCGGCGTTGTCTGACGTGGCCGAGACAGAGAAGTTGTAGTCACAGAAGCCACCACGCTTGGAGTTCTGCTGGGCAGTGCTTAGGGTGATGGCATCAGTGATAGAACCATCCAGACCCAGCGGCATAACCCGAATCATGCTGAAACCAGACGATATTGACGCCTTGGTGACGGTCTGGAGGTCTTGGCTGCCAGCAGAGGCAATACCAGGAACAAAGGCCGCAATGTTGATGAGTCCGGGAAGGACAACAGTGCGGTGGCTAGTCTGGTAGTCACGCTTAGAAACGTCCAGCTCAAAGTGGCGGGCAATAGCCTCGACGAGAATCTTCGCGTTCTTGACATTGGTGACGAGAGGAATCTGGTAGTCCACAGCCATACGTCGCGTCTGGTAGCCTTTACTCATGTAGTTGGCAGGCCGTCGGTACTTGTTGTTCGAAGGGAGGTTGATGTAAAGATCAATCATGTTCTTAGCCAAATGCTGGGTGAGCGAAAACTCGGACTTGATATCCTCCTCCTTGCCCAGAACCTCGAGGTACTGAACGGGGATGCCGTGCTCCTGAAGGAAATCGGCGGTACCAGAGGTGGCAAACAGCTTGTAGCCAATCTTCTCCAACTTCTGGACAGCCGGCAACATCTCCTTCTTGTCCTTGTAGGAGCCGATGGACAAAAGAATGTTCTTCTTGGGGATCTTGAAGCCAGTCGACATAAGGGCCTTGAGATAAGCCTCGTTCTTGTTGACGCCAAAGCAAGCAACCTCACCAGTGGAGGCCATTTCAACACCCAGGACAGGATCAGCACCCGAGAGACGCGAGAAACTAAACTGGGGCACCTTGACACCGACACAGTCGGGGGCGAGATCCGTAGGGGGATACTCTTGGAAGGGCTGGCCCATGATGGCCTTGGTGGCCATCTCAATCAGGTCAACACCCATGACCTTGGACACAAAGGGGAAAGATCGAGAGGCACGGACGTTGCACTCAATGACCTTGATGTCGTTGTCCTTGGCGATGAACTGAATGTTGAAGGGACCAGTGACGTTCAGTGCGGCACCAATCTTACGAGTAGCCTCCTCGATGCGGCGAATGGTAGTGAGCTCCAAATCCTGAGGAGGCAGAATCAGAGTGGCGTCACCAGAGTGGACACCAGCATTCTCAACGTGCTCGGAGATGAAGTGGCCGATAACCTTGCCATCCTTGGCAACGGCGTCCATTTCAATCTCCTTGGCGTTCTCAATGTACTTGGTGATGACGACGGGGTGCTCGCGAGAGACCTCGGCGGCTTGGGCCAGATACGACTCAAGATCCTTCTCGGAGTAGACCGTGTTCATGGCAGCACCAGAAAGCACGTATGACGGTCGGACCAACACAGGGTACGACACCTTGTTGCAGAATGCCTGAGCTTCCTCGAAGCTGGTCAACTCCTTCCAAGTAGGCTGGTCAACCTCGATGCGATCCAGCATGCGAGAGAACTTGTATCGGTTCTCAGCATTGTCAATCATCTCAGGAGAGGTACCCAAGACCTTGACTCCAGCCCGGTGGAGTGGCAGGGCAATGTTATTGGGGGTCTGGCCACCCATGGCGCCCAAAACACCGCTCGAGTTCTCCAGCTGGTAAATATCCAGAACAGTCTCAAGGTTAATGTTCTCAAAGTAAAGCTTATCAGCCTCATCATAATCTGTGGATACGGTCTCGGGGTTGTAATTGACCATGATTGTCTTGAAGCCAGTGGCTCGTAGAGTGCGGATGGCTCGAACCGAGCACCAATCGAACTCGACCGAGGATCCGATTCGGTAGACGCCGGATCCCAGGACCATAACACCGTGGTCATCGAAGGTCACATCGTGCTCCGAGGCATTATAGGTCATGTAGAGGTAGTTGGTAAAGGCAGGGAACTCGGCAGCGACCGTGTCAATCTGCTTGACAAAGGGCTGGATGCCAGCATCGAGACGCAGGCGGCGGATGGCAATCTCATTAGAGCTCCAGTACTTGGCCAGTTGTCGATCAGAGAAGCCAAGTCGCTTAGCCTGCAGCAGGATGCTTGGGCTCTTGGAGATGTCGGTGGTGCTGTAGCTGGACATGTTCTTGGCAAAATCACTCAGGCCCTTGAGCTTGCGCAAGAACCACTTGTCGATCTTGGTCAATTCCCAGATCTTGTCAACGGTGTAGCCTTCGTGCATGGCGTTGGCAATGGCAAACAGACGCTGGTCGGAGGGGGTCTGAAGCTCGTCGTCAATGCTCATGAGTGCCTTGGTCTCGCCGAAGCCCAGGTTGTGGAAGTCAATGGCTCGGATGGCCTTCTGGATAGCCTCCTCGAAAGACCGACCAATGCTCATGACCTCACCCACACTCTTCATGGAAGAGCCGAGCTGAGTGGACACACGAGTGAATTTCTTGAGATCCCATCGGGGCATCTTGACAACGACGTAATCAAGCGAAGGCTCGAAGCAGGCGCAAGTGACCTTAGTGACGGTGTTGGAAATTTCCTTCAAAGGGATACCGAGACCAAGCTTGGCAGCGATAAACGCCAAGGGGTAACCAGTGGCCTTGGACGCGAGAGCGGATGATCGAGAGAGCCGGGCGTTGACCTCGATAATGCAGTACTCGCGGGAGAAGGGGTTCAGCGCATACTGAATGTTGCACTCTCCAACAACGCCCAGATGTCGGATGACGTTGACGGCGGTGGTTCGTAGCATGTTGTAGTCCTCGTCGGACAGGGTCTGGGACGGGGCGACGACAATAGAGTCACCGGTGTGAATGCCGAGAGGATCGAAGTTCTCCATGTTACAGACAGTGATGCAGTTGTCCTGAGCGTCTCGGACGACCTCGTACTCAATCTCCTTCCAACCCTTCATACTGCGCTCGATAAGCACTTGGGGACTGGCAGCAAAGGCCTTGTTGCAGAGCTCCATGAGTTCGTCTTCGTTGTTAGCGAAGCCACTGCCGAGACCACCCAGAGCATAAGCAGCACGGACAATGACGGGGAAGCCAATGTCCTTGACGACGTGCATAGCCTCGTCTATGTTGTTGGCGGAAGCAGACTTAGCACACTTCTCGCCAATAGAGTCCATGCTACGAGCGAACAGCTCTCGGTCTTCAGTGGTAATGATAGTATCAATGGGGGTACCGAGGACCTGGACACCGAGCTCCTCAAACTCATCCTTGAGCTGAATACCGACCGAGAGGGCAGTCTGTCCACCAAAGGTGACATAGATGGCATCAGGACGCTCATACTGGATGACCTTGCGGACAAAGTCAGCATTGACGGGAAGGAAGTAAACCTTGTCCGCCAAGCCCTTGGAGGTCTGGATAGTGGCAATGTTGGGGTTGATCAGGACAGTGTAAATGCCCTCCTCCTTCAGGGCCTTAATGGCCTGACTGCCAGAGTAATCAAACTCTCCAGCCTGACCAATGCTCAGACCACCACTGCCGAGGACAAGAACCTTGCGGACAGAGACGCGGGGGTGCGCAGCCTCGTTCTCCTCGATGGTACCGCCAGGGAAGCTGACGGGGGCCTGGAGCAGGGCCGGGTTCTCGGAGCACTTGGCAATGGTGTCGATGAAGACGTCGAAGAGGAACTCGGTGTCGCGAGGACCAGGAGTACTTTCGGGGTGGAACTGAACGGAGAAGTAAGGCTTCTCAGCGTGCATGATACCCTCGTTGCTACCGTCGTTGGCGTTGACGAAGAGCTCTTTCCAGCCTCCGGTCAATGACTGAGCGTCGACAGCGAAACCGTGGTTCTGGGAGGTGATGTGACATTTTCCAGTGACCATGCTCGTGCAGGGTATGTTGTGGCCGCGGTTACCAAACTTCATCTTGGTCGTCTGGGCGCCCGAGGCGCGGGCAAGCAGCTGGTGGCCGAGGCAGATACCAAAGACTGGGGTCTTGTTCTTCTCGAGGACGGCAGCAATGTTCTTTACGGTGTTTTCGAGGACGGAGGGGTCACCGGGACCGTTGGATAGGAAGAGACCGTCGTACTCATCGGTGGCGCCAGCCAGATCATAGTCCCAGGGGCAGACGAGGACCTCGACGCCGCGCTTGAGGAAGCACCTGAGCTGGTTGTACTTCATACCGACATCGAGACACAGGACACGAATGGTGCGACCCGACAAGTGCTTGCGTGCAATCGAGGCGGGAGGCTTATATAGTTTAGGAGCCTTGATGGACACTACACGACGATGAGCATGCCTTCTAATCTGAAGTCATGGGAAAACTCACCCTCTGCCACCAAGTTCTTGGTATTGGGATTGACCCAGTCGAGCTGCTCAAAGTTCTCGATGGGGGTGGGGGCCAGCGGGCCGTCAATCTGGCTGACAGCGCCGTTGGTCAAGGCCTTGGACTCGAGGCGCAACTTGCCGAGCATGCTACCCGACTCACGGAGCTTCTTGGTCAAGGCGCGGGTGTCAACGCCGTACATAGCAGGGACGCCCTGCTCCTTGAGCCAAGTGCCCAGAGAAGAGGTGGCGAGGAAGTGCGAGAAGTCCTCGCCGCAGTATGAGGCCGTGACCAGACCAGCAATGTGGATCTGGGACGACTCGAAATGAGCGGGCAGGTCGCCGAGGAGCTCGTCCATGGCCTCGCGCGAGGGAACACCATAGTTACCAACTAGAGGAAAGGTAATGACGAGGATCTGGCCGCGATACGAAGGGTCAGTGACGGACTCAGGATACCCCACCATGCCCGTTTGGAAGACCAGCTCTCCAGCAATGCTCTTCTGGGCACCAAAGCTGTAACCCTGGTAGGTTGAGCCATCTTCGAGCTCGAGGCAAACGAGACCATCGTCATCGGCGCCTACATGGCGAGCCGATGCCGGCGCCAGTGCGTTGACGGACATTTTGAAGAGAGGGGGATGAAGCTTCTTCAAACAGGCGCAACGCCCGAGAGAGCAACGCGGGGCAGAAGACAAGGGTAGTTGTTATGATGCGAAGAGGGCAGAGGTTTGCGAGCGACGGCCGGCAAGAAAACTCGTTCTCAGAGCTCCCCTGGACTGGTCAGAAGCTATCTCGCAATCATCTGCCTCGACGGCAATTGGGAGAAGAGGATGATTTGGGGGGGGAGGCGGATGTTGAGGAGGAAGAGATGGAAGAGGTCCAAGACGTTGATGGCTTGCGGACCTTGACTTTTTTTTTTTTTTTCGGCCACTACGTCGAGGTACCTAGGGTGCCACCCCCACCGCTGTTAGCAAAGCCTACAGGGCACCACCATTGGCCAATTGGTGGGAGGCTCGCCCGGCAGCGTCCAATCCGGGCGTCTCAGGGGGGTCCTGCAGGGCACTAAGGCGCCCCGCCATCACCTTGGCCGAACCTCTCCACGGCTTTCATGATCTGGCGGCGGTACGAGGACCGGTACGTACTCCGTACTCGATGCATTTGTGCGCGTGCGCCTTGGGACATGGTCTTCCGAAAGGTGTGGGCGGGCTGCTGACTCTAGGCTACTGGAAGCGGTGGCTGACGAGATCGGCGGTCAGGGCCAGGGCCGGGATCATAGCCATGGACTTGTCTTGGTCACCGAGACTGAAAGGGATGTTGCTGCAGTGGCGGGGAGAGTCTCCATGGGGACAGATGAATCAGAGGCACAGACAGGGCGGAAGGGGCTGGGATGATGAGAGCCAGAAGGAGCCGGGGCTAATAATGAGACTCGACCGCATTGAAGTGACGCAGATATCACAGCCGAAACCAGGGCAAATGGCAAGAACTGCAAACCGCAAGCTGCGAACTTTGACGGCTCTTGTCGGTGGTGTCTTTCTAACACGACGTTGAGAGCTATCAGTACCAGTGACGTGCCATGTACACGCACGCTCACACGCACAGGTAAACTCTTCTGCAAGCCACATCGGTATGTATAATTCCCATACAACTCACCAGCGTCATCTTTTTTTCAACATGGACTGATAGTCTGAGATGCGCAAGTGCGGTACATTTGCAATCCAGGCACCCGGGCAACTCATCCAAAGCCGGTGCAAAGCCTGCCAGTCCGATCCTCCACCCATGACCAGAGGAATGGATCCAAGCTATTCACTGGTGGCCAACTATGGAGTAATTAAGCCCACAGTACTGTAGTTGAGTCAACTAAAAGCCCGCTCCCCGTCCAACGCTGCGCTATAAGTTTTTTTATTCCCTCTTGTGGGCGACCAGATCCTGTGGCCAATAACCGCCCCTCCATTGACGCTTTCAACCAGCATTATCCGGGATACAGTACCGCATAGAGGCCATGGTGGAGGGAAGCACATGCAATGGGTACTGATGTGCATATCTACTAGGTACCTAAGCTACTTACGTAGCAATTGGCGGCAATTTCTTTGCCATGTCACGCGAGCTAGCCGTCTGCGTGTTCCCGCTTGTCCCTGCATTTGCGAGTCACATACATGCACATTGCATGCTGTACTAACTTGTAGAGCATACACGCTGTGCCGTGTGTTTCCGACGAAGCAGAAAGTAAGTGCAATGGTAAAAAAATCATTGTTTGAACTGTTTGGTTTTATTTATTCATAACTGCTCCTAAAATGTCGCTCCTGTTAACGCCCTCAACCTGCCGAATAGTGAATAGTACCAATCAGACACGCACTTTTCCATCCTCTTGTACCCAAACACATCCTCTCGTCACACCCCTCAAACCCGATCCACTTTGTCTGGAATTCGTACACTGCGTAGACCCGGATTCCAACGCTGAGGCAGGGCTGACACAAATGCTGTGTTTCAAGGCATGGCTATCAACGCCTGGCTCAATTGTAGAGAAGCCCAGTGATGTTGAGCTTATCCCGCGCCCGGAATCAGTGTTTATGAACCGTCCCATCATATATACACAAGGGCTCGGCCCTCGAG
Source organism: Dactylonectria alcacerensis (assembly GCA_029931735.1). Classification (NCBI taxonomy): domain Eukaryota; kingdom Fungi; phylum Ascomycota; class Sordariomycetes; order Hypocreales; family Nectriaceae; genus Dactylonectria; species Dactylonectria alcacerensis. The sequence goes on from JAPMUZ010000004.1 coordinate 1,421,569, forward strand.
ATGGAATTGAGGATTCAGATCCACTATGAGGGCATACCAGGGTGGTGCATCGGGGGCGCTGGCATGTTGGTCATTTGAGGTGTCTTATGACCTGTCGGACTGGCCTGGTTCATCCCCGGATTGCCAGGTTTCTGACCTTGGGGTCCGCCTGTCTGTGGGGGCATACGGTAGAGCGGTTCTTTCTTGGGGTCGAATCCGGGGAACACCGCCTGTAACCTCATATACAAATCTTTGATACTCTTGTCACGGTCCTCTCTATCAACCACCGGGTCAACCTTGCTCTCCGGAGCATCGGGTGGCGCGGGCATACCCCGGGGCTTGAGGGAGAGGTTCAGTGGAGGTGCACTGAGATACGCTGGGCAAGGAGGCACCTTAACTTCGGGCTTTCTATCAGCCAAGGCAGCCATGTATGAAAGATTAGCCTGAAGCCGTCTCATGCATCTACACCAACTGTCAGCGTCATACTTCGGAGCGCGTTGCATTTAGCATACTGGAGATAGTCTTGTTGGAACAGCGTCTCTTCCTCTGTGGGCTTCTTGTCACCTCCATTGGTATCCGTTGCGTGTTCTTTCTTCAGCTCCTGTTGTGTGGCCTGGATCTGGATCGACTCATATAGCAATTCGTGGTTGATGTCCAGCAAAAGGGAGAATCGCTCTTTATCTCGTGATTCCGTTCCCGGGCTTAGAGGAGTTGCCACAGCCGATCCTCCGTTGGCCATTACGCCTTGGTTCGCAGAGAACGTCGGGGTTTGCGGAGTAGATATCCCGGCAGAAGGTGGTTGTTGGTTGGTTGGAGTCTGGACTTGTGAAGGAGGTTGCGGCGTCGAGAATTGTCCCGCTTGTGGAGGCACGATGCTATTGGGCGTTCCCTGGGCAGCGCTCGGGGGTCGTTGAGGCGTTCCGACTTGGCCCATAGCGGATGGATTTGGGGGCTGTTGCGGTTGTTGCGGTTGCTGAGGCATACGCTGCTGCATCATCTGAGGTTGCTGAGGCATTCCCGCTTGGTTCATCGGGAAGCCTTGCATACCGCCAGCCATCATGTAGTTGGGAGCGAAGCCTTGTGGCCCGGCCGATGATGGAACGACTTGGCCGTAAGGCGCGCCGGGAAACTGTTGTTGGTATCCTGCCACTGCCACCGAAAAGTTAGCCGCCATACTCACGAGGGGATATAGCAATGGTGTCTGGCGCAGACCGGTCGCGCGTTTCTCCCACAACGCGCCCCGTCGCACAACCCCTCCCCCAGAAGGGAACGAGAGCTAGACAGGTAGTCGTCTGAAAGAATCGGCGCAGCGACATAGGGCTGATCTGGGGTGGTGAGGCGCGGCGCGTTGGTCATCTGTTGAGGGCATAGGTAAACTCACTCTGTCCATTGGCCGCCATGTGAGGCATGACGGTGTTTGGCATCATGCCCGCAGGGACACCGGACATCATTTGAGGGTTCGCGCCGGGGGCAAAGCTTCCCTGGGGAGCCATGCCGGCGAACTGTTGCTGCTGGTTGTACATGACCTGCTGGCCGGTCGACTGGGCTCCAGGCTGCTGTGGGGCGGCGTTGTTGAAGGAGGGAGCACCATTGTTGGCAAAGCCATAACCGGCGGAGTACATGGCGGCAGCGCAGCGCTTGGACGGCGGCAGTAGTAGCAGCGGCGGCGGTAGTGACAGCGACAACAGGGTATATCGAGGGCGTGCTGCGCAGGCCACGGGGCGGCGGGCGAGACGGTCGATAGGCGATGAGACGGGCGACTCAGGAGATGGGGGTCGGGGTCGGGTTTGGGCTGGGCGACGGATGCGCTCAGACACTCGAGAGAGCGGGCGAGGAGGACCTGGAGGCTTGACGTGGACGCAGACGAGAGCCGGGATTGTAGAGCTTGGCTGGGACTCTGGAGGCGAGGATGGACGGGTTGAACGAGGTTGTGTGGGGCAGGGCCACGGCTGTCAACCGCTTCCGTCACGGCTATTCGACGCCGACGACACGGGCTGTGTGTGACCAGGTGCCGCCCTGCATGCGCGTATCAAGTATATCTCGCCGGCCGGGGCGTCGTTATTTGTGTCTTGTACCTGAAAGGCACCAGTCTGGGCTATCAGCAACTGCCGGCGTGGGCTCTGGCCTGTCTTTCTTGGTGCCTCTGTTGGAGCGGTTGGTGGCGTGCGACCGTCTCGGCCTGGGGGTATCAATAGTCTGAAATGACGAGGGCCCCAAACAATAATGGCGATTACGGCGAGTAATAAGAGACTGGGATAATTAGATCGTGCCAAGGACGCAGCTAGAGTGAGATAAGTGGCTGTCGCAATTGCGCGCAAGGTGTCGAGCCAAGGATCAGATACAAATTTGATGTGTTGCCGCGGTTGGCCAACGCTATTGTTCAGTGGTGATGGCGGAAGGTGAGGTTGTTTAGTTAGCCGTTGGGAAATTTTCTTCGTCATCCGCCATCAGCGCTAGCCGCCACCAAAAGAGCCCAGGAACACTGAGCACTACAGTTCCAGAATGAGCCGAATAGGAACCGCAAGCAGTATTTCTTCATGCCCGGTAACAAAGTACAGTGGAGGTATGCAATCATATTTCTACGTGCCATTAACTACTGTGAAACTCTCGTTCGTTAGCTACAGCCTCATCCTCGTTGCTTCGAAATTGACACATTTACATCAACCTATTCTTCAACTCCCCTAGGCCTGTCAACAGCACCCAGCAACTAAATGGCAAAAAGACAAGCAACTCAAAAAGAAATCGCAGGTCACGGTGGGGATCGAACCCACAATCTCCTGATTCGTAGTCAGACGCCTTGCCATTGGGCCACGCGACCGTGTTATTTGATTGTCGACGGCATCGAAATGGCAATTGATGTTGCGAGAGCAGTGCTTCTCGCTCATGATGAAAAAGAGGAGCAAAAAGAAGAGGTCACGGTGGGGATCGAACCCACAATCTCCTGATTCGTAGTCAGACGCCTTGCCATTGGGCCACGCGACCCTGTCATGTGATTGGACAGATTGCTCGATGTTGCAGCTTAGATCGGAGGGATGGCAGAGGCTAGGAGAAAAAAAGAGCACAGTGGGGTTCACCACAGACGTTCACCACAGACCCTGCCTCCGAACATGAAGGCAAAAAGAGAACTCAGTAGAGAATTCGCAGACTGTGTGAAAGCCAAAAAGAAAGGTCACGGTGGGGATCGAACCCACAATCTCCTGATTCGTAGTCAGACGCCTTGCCATTGGGCCACGCGACCTTGTTGCTTAGATGTCGAATTGGCTCGATTTTGCTGTCCATATTGGCGCAGGCGGCTAGTTGAAGATGAGGCAAAAAGAGATGTCATGGTGGGTAGGAACCAATTCTCCCGGCCCATTCTTCGTAAGCAGGCACCTTGCTAACCTTTGATTGTCCATTACTAGATTGAAGCCTAGCGTGGAACAGGCTTGCTCGCCCAAGAGCCGGCCACTCGGCCGTGATGTTCTGATGTCAACTTGGCTCAATCCTGAAAACCATGTTGTAAGCTTCGACAAGGAAATCATAGAAAGAGGCAAAAAGAGAAGGTCACGGTGGGGATCGAACCCACAATCTCCTGATTCGTAGTCAGACGCCTTGCCATTGGGCCACGCGACCTGTTCTGTGGTGGCGGGCTGGCTCAATTTTAGACTCTATATCGGAGGAGTCGAGCTCTCAAGGGGAGGGACAGAACGACAAGTTCATGGAGGGCATCGACCGCACAGTCTCCTCATGCGTGGACAGATGCCTTCCTGCATAGCTTATCAGTTACTAAGTTGAATACTGTGTATTCCCAAGTGATACTTACCCTTAGACCACGCAAGTGCGCTGTTCAGTCGGCGGCATCGCGCGGTCATGATCCGTACGGAGCATTGTGGACATGGCCTCGGGGTGGAGATGTTGCTGAGGTGGAGGTTCGCTGGCGGGGTTGGTCATGTGACCAGTTAGTATAGGGTAGGTTTGCGCCTCAGGCTACCTTCAATGCGCATGTAGGCTCAGTTGCAGTCCATTCTTGAGAGATCAAGTGCTTGACTTTGACCATTCTAATCTTTGCAGTTTTACATTTTTCATGTATTGAGAAGGTATTGTTGTTGCCTCCTTATGGTTGTTTAATGAAATGATTAATCCGTCCTCATATCCACGCCGAACAATGCTCGGAACACGAACCAAAAATACTATCCGCCAATATATAAAATCCCAACAGAGTCCGGCACATAACATTGACAAACAACTGATGAGCCTGGTTCATTTTCAGTATTCAATTAAGGAGTCAATCAGAGCTAGAGATATGAACGGCCTGTGATACCTTGCTCTTCATGGAGCATGTGCTAAATCACAAACACATACTACTCTCTAGGCCGCTACATTCCAAACTCCCTATTTCTTTCGAACTTTCATCCGACACTAGAAGAACTGAATTGATGATATGTGAATATAGACTAATTCGTGAAGTACTTTAGAATCTTAGGTTAGTTTACATGCCCCCATGTATGTAATATGAATGAGTGTCGCGCTGATTATTTTCACATGTGGCTCCAGTCTTTCACATATACCCATAATGACTTAGATGCTTATCGCGCACGCTACACTCTGAAGTGCGATGGTGGTAGTGAATTTCAACGGAAAGGTAGCTGCACTTTATTCTGAAAACAAGACATGGAATAAGTTTCAAGGAAATGTGGTGACAGAATTAAGAGAGATCAGGGATAGCTGTTGTCGGGTCTGGCTGAAGTCACATTGCTAATATTACTTGATTAAATATTTATGTCCTTTTGTCAACCGATGACCATTGGCATTCGCGAAAGACAGTGAGCGCTCTAACAGCTTCCACACGGAGCATGGCACTTATGTGAACCAGACCCAGACTATCCTATAAAAGCATCTTACTCGGTGTCCCAAGTTTTAAACACTACTCAGATCTCTGCTATGCCGACAGCAAACACATCTGGCGGGTTGGCGATAACTCCAAGACGAACCTGGTTCGACGTCTTATCACTTTGCAGTCTAATTACCTTTCAACATGTCTCAATTGAGACGGGATATTAGAAGCGACCACACCCAATGGCGTTGCCTACAACCGGTCACCTCGCCCCCCCCCCCCCCCCCCCCCAGGGTTTGTTGTTACTAAACACAGAAAGGTTCCCGTCTGGACCTGTCTTTTTATCAACCCGATGAGCAACCGGAGGTGCCAATCCTGCGTCAAACAGCGCTGGAACGGTTCCAAAGCTCTGAACAATAATTGCGAAACAATTGGGGAGCTTTCGGCTGTCGATGCCGACGGCACGGAGTGGTGGAAGTATGACGAATTGGAGGAAGGTGAGCTTATTATGAGGGAGTGTGGGTGCTCCTGAAATCCAAGACTTGCATCATGTATGCCTAATGATTTTCAAACATTGGAAAGCTAGGGAACACCTATTTCATTTAACCTTTCCCAAACGCACACACTGTACCTACCTAGGTGACACCCAAGTTTTTCTCATATCAACTGACTTGCCTGATCCAATCATTCACAGTCACGTGATACAATCGCATCGCATCTGGCCTGGATCGACAGGGGTGATGTGTTTCTAATCTAGCGTGTCCCCTGCCGCTGTGGCTCGGTTGGCGACGCCAACTCCATTCCATATGCTGCATCATCGTCGTTGTCCCGATTTGTAAGCCCTCAAAGGGACTCACCCCATCATTCTGTCGCAACGGCCGCAACGGGACATGTTGCCCGTGGTCTCGGGGCTATAACTCTTATTCCTGTTCATTTGCTTCTCCTCCGCTTCGTCCTTTACGCCTCGTCCGTCACGCTTCGTCTCTCATCATGAATCTCTCTATCCTTCGTTTCCACGCCCTCGTGGCAGCCCTCCTGTTCGCAACCGCCGCCATCGCCGAACACACCAGCAACTGGGCCGTCCTCGTCTGCACCTCGCGATTCTGGTTCAACTATCGTCATCTCGCCAATGTCCTCTCCATGTACCGCACCGTCAAGCGACTTGGCATTCCCGACTCGCAGATCATCCTGATGCTCCCCGATGACATGGCGTGCAACCCGCGCAACGCCTTCCCCGGCACCGTCTACAGTAACTCCGATCGCGCCGTTGATTTGTACGGCGACAATATCGAGGTCGACTATCGCGGTTACGAGGTCACGGTCGAGAACTTCATTCGCCTGTTGACCGACCGTGTTGGCGCCGAGATGCCTAGAAGTAAGCGACTCCTAACGGACGACCGGAGCAATATCCTGGTATACATGACGGGACATGGCGGAAACGAGTTCTTGAAGTTCCAGGATGCTGAAGAGATTGGTGCCGTTGATCTTGCAAATGCCTTTGAGGAGATGTGGGAGAAGAAGAGGTCGGTTGAGCTAGCCCCCATCGCTCCTTTTACATGTGCTAACCTTCGTAGATACCACGAGATTCTGTTTATGATCGATACTTGCCAGGCGAACACCATGTACAGTCGGCTGTACTCTCCTAACATCATCGCGACCGGCTCCTCCGAGCTCGACCAATCCTCCTACTCACACCACGCCGATAATGATGTTGGTGTAGCCGTCATCGACCGTTACACATACTATAACTTAGAATTCCTCGAGACACAGGTCAAGGACCTCGGTAGCCGCAAGACCGTTGGCGACCTGTTTGATAGCTACGATTACGGAAAGATCCACTCCAACCCGGGCTTCCGATATGACCTGTTTCCTGGCGGTCCCGACAGCGCTCGAAGTCGTCTGATCACCGACTTCTTCGGCAACGTCCAAAATGTCGAGGTCGATCGCATTAACAATCTCACTCTTGAGGAGGACCTACTTGAGCTCAGCAAGAAGATTGCTCTACTAAAGCAAAGGGAGGCTGAAGCGGATGCGTCTCAAAAGGAGCACGCAAGCGTCTCCGCGAGCGAGCCGACTGAGGCGCCTAGGAAAGTCCAGAAGGCCAAGGCTCTCACTGACGACAACTGGTGGACTAAGAAGGTGGTTGGTGCTACTGCATTGGCTGGCTGTGCTCTTCTTTGGGGCCTGGGATCGCTGCTAGAAGGTTAATTCATGAACGGAAGAATACAATAATAATTACAATTATGATCTGAATAAATAAGGCATTGTAAACAGCCGCTTCGTATGCGTTTCGGCCCTCATATGGACTCATTGAGGCACCAATGCAAACACTCGCAACCAAGCCATGACTCGAAAATAAGTGTCGGCCCGGACATCAAAGCACATAGACGGGGTATCTTCTGGGATACCGCCGCCATCAACAGTCGGTATTAAACGAGTCTCTGTTGGATTGGGCGAGGAGTTGTAGATAGGTACTTTGTGTTTGACAAGGACTTTTAACCTCAGGCGACGGAGGCTGAAAAGCCTCGACTATATTTTGCGTAACATATTATATACCCATGCTCAATAAGGAAACTAGGAGAAATGAATCCCACTTAATTAATGCGCAATGGGACAATCAGCGATTCGTGTCTTCCGAGCTTCTCTGTGTGTTTGCTCTATGTTGAAGCTGCAACAGTGTCTTAGTCAGCGCGCGTTGCCTGGTCTGCCCCATTTCGCAACCTCTCAGATCGGGGTTTTTACTGACATTGCGCCGGCTTCAATTTCTCCTACCAAAGGCACACAGACTTGCTTCTAGGCTAGCATGCGTTTGAGATAGCGGCCAGCAACATGTCCCTATCTTTCTGTTGGTAGCAGGCCATTCCGCGGTTGAGAAAACAATCGAGTCTTCAACATGGATAAATCAAAGGTATGCCTGCATTCTTAGCCAACACAAGCAGTTTTCGATTATGCCATTGCTCTGCATATTTATGTCTTCAATAGCATGCTTTTGTCTCGCTTTCTTCCTTCTCGGTTCATGTATTTGCCTCCGACAAGTGCTGACACTAGGCATTGCCGCATAGACGCGCCCTCTCAAGACCATCCATCTCAAGTCGCGTCCACTTACATCTCATGCGCTCGCATGGTCTTGCGACGCTGAGTTGGCGGTTGCAACTGATGACACAATCTATATATTCTTGCCAGAGTACCCCAAAGTCAGCGATCGTGATGAGGCTACGGAGGAGGAAACTCATCAGTTTTCGCTCTCCTTTCGGGCGTCAGGCCTGATTCGCCCTGACCCAACGATCAATGCGCAACTCTGCGCTTTTGCAGGTATCAGAGTCGTGGCTCCTCGTACGACTGAGGAGAATTGGTTCACAGGAGTAGGGAATGGGCTCGTCACCAGTTCTGGTGCATCGGTCTGTCAGATTATCAGACTGGAATGGTCGCCTAAAGGGCTCGGGTGCAACTTGCGGCCTGTCCTTACTGCCCTGTCGACGAACGGAGCCATCATCACCATAGGGGAGCATATTGACCGGCAGTCAACCGTGATATCAGGCATGCGAACGCGTGGTTTCAAGGCTTGGAAGACGTTGTGGGGGCTAGGGGCGCAGCTGCCATTGCCGGATCTAAATGAAGAAGGGGGATACCGAAATATGAATGAACGGATCAAGGCCTTCTCCTGGGCTAAAGAAGTCTCCAACGGCAGAGCCCTTCTCGCATACTGTAATGATGCCGAGGAAATTGCCATCATGGGCGTACAACTCTTTTCTCGACCAAAACCTTCGGAGTCGGCAGTGGAAGAGGCCATGTGGGATATCCAAGAACTCGGCCGATTTGATGGACGAGGATTACACACCAAAGAGGACGTGAGTTTGTCATTCCGCGACTCAGGTGTTCAGCCCCTAATTGTGTCCAGGCTACCGATATCACGGACCCTGATTTTGTCCCACATGGAAGCGCCTTTTCAGTGAAATGGAGCCCTTGGCTTATTAGCAAGGATAAGAGGATTGCGATCCTGGCGTACTTGGCAAAGAATTATGTCGGATTCCGTCGGATTACTATCCAAGGCGACTGGATCAAGGGGCAACTCCCTCGAGTGAGTGTTGAAGACGCAGATGTGACAAACATATGTACATTTCTGTCGACCGATGCGATTATTGAGTGGGAAGATAGCGTATGTGTGCTTTCCGTGAACGTTGAGCCCAACTAACAAATTCTAGGTCAACATGGAAGGTGGTGATCCTGTGGCAAGGGGCGTTCTCGGCACGCCTTTTGATGTGAAGCCATTCCAAGTTTCATATACTGCCCCCCCTCAAGAGGTTAGAGAACCACACTACACTTGGGAATGCTCAACTGCATATCCAAAAGAAGAAGAGCACATTTCGAAAAATCCCATCACCGGTAATCACCTCTAGCGACATTGATGGCTAACACAGGCTAATACACTGAGTCAGGACTTGTGATGCACCGACAAGATCAGTTAAGCAATGCTACAGTCCCATATTACTCGCTTGTCAGATTGTCAGCAACAGCGAGCAACCATGACTGGTACCAGACCAACCTCCCTGATACGGGAGCAAATCCGCCGCAATGGGCCGGGAAGATCAAGAAGAACACAACGCGACTCATTTCCCGCGCCTCTGCCCTGGAAGGTCTAGATTCCGACTCGGACGACTCTGAAGACGAACCGATGGATGAAGGCGAGTCGAAGTTGCAGGTGCATCAGTCACGGTTCCGCATCTGGGGAATGGCAACTTCGCCCGGAGGCGGCTCAACAGTGACTCTGGTGTCACAATTCAGCACGCTGCATCCAGAGCGCCGAGCTATTTCCAAACTAATGTTTGGGTGGCGGGATGAAACAGAGATTGAGGAGGTAAAGTCATCAAAAGAGCTTTCAACGGAAGGGCAGCTCTGGGAGTGGATGTACGGAGGTGGCTCTGAGGTGCCTGGAACGACTGTCGTCGGTAAGATGAGCACAGGAGTGCGCGATTCACCACTCCGGGAGCAGTTCAAAGAGGTGATTGCAGGTCAGCGGTGCGTCTTCTGTGATTCAACGCTCCAGACTGAGGGTCACGACGTGAAGTGCGAGAACGGACACTCGTTTGGTAAGTTTTTCTTCTTTCTGAAATATCGGCAGGTTTACTTATTGCATATTAGCCCGATGTGCCTCAACTGCCCTGGCCATCATGGGACCGGACATATCACGCATGTGTGCCGTGTGCGAACTACGGTGCCTCAAGGTGTCCGAACTATCGAAGATAGCAGAGGAGTGCATTGGTCCCGGAACGCGGGTTGAGTCATCTGGTGAAGTTTGTGGAGGGTGTGGCGGCAAGTTTGTGGCCTGAATAGATGGCCAGACAGGGACATCAACCAGTCTTCTTTTTAGCCCAGGAAATCTGACGAGGGTTGTTCAATGCTGGTATATATATGTACCTACTTATCTAACTTACCAGGTACCTACTTAAGATGTTGCACATTGCACACTTTGTGTGAGGTCCTTCAATTGGGTCCAAGGTGGCATCCTTTGGTGAGATGCGCGCGGCAAACCAGCGAATAGAAACGTTGAATATCAGCCATGTCAGACGACCCCAGGACGGTGCAGCGAGGCCAAGTGGGGGGATAAAGAGGCTTCAGGCGGTATTTTGGGTAATATCTGCATTAGCTTTCCCGTGGCTACAAGGGTCTTTTGGGTGCTTAGCACACTCTCTTTAGAAGGTCGTCTAGGTCTGCTATCCCTCACGGTCATTACCTCGCCCTCGACTATATCTTGGGAGCCTTGGAAGTCTTGTCACACTTTGCCCTTCTCACCCTCACCCTAGCTTTACGATTTCCATCACCCCCATTGTTCTAGTTTCCACCAACAAGGATACACACACCTGGTCGCTTACGCCCTTGGTTGGTGACATCTTCGGTAGTCGTGTCATTGATACCTACATCAGTACTTGGTTGGCTGTAGTAGGGTTGACCCACGTCTGCTACCCTTCGTTGCGCCTTCGCTATTCCTCATCATGCCGATTACGCGCGCAGACGCCGCCTCAAAGGCGGACAATGCTACATTTACAGAGTGCGTCACCTCCCATCACTATTCACCGACCGATTGATAGCTGACTCTTGTCTTGTTCCCTTTGGCACAGGTCTCTCACTTCAAAGCCTTTCCTCTTTGTCATCGGTAAGGAGCGCAAAGAGTTCCACATTCACGCAGAACTATTCGCAAAACTATCTCCTGCGTTGAATATTCTCGTGAATGGTCGTATGAGGGAGGCTTGCGAACGAGAGGTCCACTGGCCCGACACGGATACAGAAACATTTGTGCGTTTCGCAAAGTTTGCCTACTCCCATGATTACGCCGAGGCCGAGCCTGATATCTTGACACCCGACCCTGAAGCGAAATCCGTCAGCAAGCAACGGCCCGTGGATTTGACTTTCCCAGAAGATAACGAGGAATCGGGCAGTGGCGAAGACGATGAAGAGGAGGAGGACGGCGAAGAGGACGACGGAGAGGACGACGAAGAGGACGATGATGATATGAGTTCGACATCTGTGAGCGATGATGACGGTGATGCTGAGGATGATGATGAAGAAGGCGACCCGTCCGAACACAACAATGCTGTCGACATTTCCTCGACTGACGACGAGTCTGATTCTGATGATTCATCCACGCTGAGCGATAGCCAAGCCGACACTGACTATCACATTTTTGCATTCTCCATCAAGGAATTCATCGACGATTATTTCCATGCGCCGCCAGCTCAGCCTCCAGCGGGCTATGGGCTGGACATGCACAGAAGCGAAGGCCATTTTGGCCACCTCCAAAAGCGCCGCCGCCTCTCACGAGATTACCGAGTCGACCCGCGCCTGCACGGCAAATACGAAGCCATGAAACAGTTCGAGGCGTTTGATCTCCCTTGCATCAAGGATCCCGTTACCCACACTGTTGCCGCAACTCGCTGGAAATTCCGACAAAATAACGACCCGTTTGAGTCGTATCGTCCAGTCTTCCTCAGCCACGCCACTCTCTACACCCTCGCCGACAAGTATGGCGTTGAAGACCTCAAGGCGCTGACCTTACGACGCCTCCATGCCTCTCTGATGGCATTCACTATCTTCCGCGAGCGCATCCCAGACCTCGTGGCGCTCGTCTATGTGATTTACCGCAACACGATCGAGAAGGACCCGGCCCGCAAGCTGATCGCCGCCTTTTTCTCCTGCATCGGCAAGGACGTAAGGGATAGCCCGGACTTCCGGGTTGCACTGCGCTGCGAGGGCGATTTTGCTCACGATGTATTCCAGGAAGTTGCGAAAAGGTTGGATTAAGAAGTAGTAGTAGTAACCTTTTTTTTTTTTAAAAAAAAAAAGCAGAAAAAAAGGAAAGGGGAAAAAAATTAAAAAATTCACGGGATAGAAAGCTGTTGGAGTTTTGAATACCTATGTTTTGGGGTTTTGGACGTATTGGAAGGATCTATAATGTGTCAATGTTTACGAATAAATGAAAACCTAGCTTGTACAGAATGAAAATGAGTTTTCCACAATGTCTTTGGGTGCATGTAATATAACGTCTAAGGAGAAAAGAGTTGAAAAGGATGAAAGATAGGACCAAGCCAAGGGTGTAAAGACACCACCGTAGTTTATCATGGCAATAAGTTCGATCTCGACTTGACCCTTAAAAGTATATTCCGTTTGACCCCAGTTCATTCAGGTTGTCTCAACCAACCCTTTGCGATGGATCTGTTCGTGACCAACTCCTTGGTGCCTCTCTCGTTGCCGCACAAAAATCTCCCCTCGGCCGCCTGCAAGTAGTAGTTGAACAGACCTAAAAAGATGAGTTAGTCATCAGCTGGTTTTTTACTTGGATAGAAATTAATTTGGCAGAAAGAAAAGGAAGAAGGAAAAACACTCACTCATTCCGCCTAGCTGGGCAGATATGGGTTGGAGGTCGCAGTTGGCGTCGAGGCAAGCGCACGCAAACATCAACTGATCGTCCGAATCCGCGTGGAAGAGCTTGCAGTCATAGCACGTATCATCAAACGTCTGATCAGACCTGTGCCAGCGTAATGTGTTAGTCACAAATTAATACGTAAGACGCTTTAAATGAGCACAAGTGAGAAAAGAGAAAAGAAAACCTACCAAGCATAGTAGGCAAACTTGCCACTAACGATGGTCAAGCATCGGTTGAGGTTCAGCTCGGTCAGCCAGTCCCGCTGCCACCTGTCTTTACAGACTCCCTGTAGCCTCGTCTGGCCATCCACGCCCTGCCCGACGATCCTGACGTTTTTGCATTGCTCGTCGAAGGCCGCCTCGTGCGGCTGGTACTCTCTGGGCGTCCCGGTGACTTTGCCCTTGAGGGCTGCTGGATACAGCTCGGAAAACGGAATGGCGCCTAAGGCCGTGACTGATGCGGCGGTCGTCGCGAACCCGACGATGATGTTAAAGAGTTGCATACTTAATTGTCTCCTCAAGGAATAGGTGGTGGCGTTTTGATGTATCGGTAAGATTCTGAGCATTGGGGAAAACGAAGAATGGGGAATTAAGGCGTCAACAAAGCCTCTTATAATTAAATTGAATTGATGAATGAGTTTTCTAGTCAAGAAAGCAATTTGCGTGATACCCAGGCTCGTTAGGGTCGTCTCCGGCCTACTGAAGCTCGGCCTCCTAGTTGGGAACTGAAGAGATGTACGATGTAAACCTTTGGCACATCTCTCAAGCTCGCCATAGGTCGCGTACAGTGGTGGGTTGTAAACGTTCCTTCTATCTTCTTTCTTCTGTTTGCTGTCCTAGTTTTCTTTGTCTTCTGTGATCCTTTCTTTCGTCGTCTTTTCTTTCGTCCATTATTCTATTCTCATTCTGTATGGTGTTTCCGCAATTAGATTTGAACTTGGGAGTGATCAAAGCTCGTTAAAAACTTGCTATGAACGACATACTTAAACTGAAGCTCGATGCAGCCCAGAATCCCCACATGTACGACGCTACAACCAAAGTTCAATCTCAGAGTACACGAGGCAGTCAAGAGGGGAAGAAAGACATCACAGGGAACCGAAAGTGTGGGCAGCAATATCATCGAGCATCTCATCCTCATTTCCTATCTTATCATCACAGTCCTAACCTTAGCCTCTTGGGGCCATCCTGCCCCTCAAAGCTCCTCCTGTGCTCGTCTCCTCATCCAACGACATAGAACCAGCCGGAGGAACTAAATGCAAAACAACTCAGAATGAAAAATAACACATTAGCGACTAGCGCAACTCCCCTCAGTAGGAGATGTTGCTTTGCAGCAACCTTGTGCTCCCTCGAGGCCAGTCGGCGCTCGAGGTTATTCCCTTGGGTAGCCCCTAGGGGAGAATGTAACCAGCCATAATGTATGGCGGGGGAATATGCCGCCCGGGATATGTTGAACTGTATATAAACATGAAAGAAGAGAAGAAAGGAGGCCGAAAACCTGGCCATAGAGACGAAAATTGGTTGAGTGAGTGACAAGAAAAGTTGAAAGTGTTTATGTGTTGGAAATCATCCCCAAATATCGTTCAGGATCATGAACAGCCCGTGAGGCCCCAGTCCTGCCATGGGTATCGCAGAACGCCGGCCCTTTTATCCCCATTTCCTTGTTGACTCCCTGTGGCAAATTGCCAGATGCTAAATCAGACAGACTAAGCGTCTTTTGATTGCTCAGTAAGCTTGACCAGGCACTGGCTTCCTGCCAACGGGACCAGTAGGAGGACCTCGACGAGGCTCCTGGGCTGGGTTCATGGGGCTAGGTCCAGGAGGACTGCCTCGGCGGGGAGCAGGAGACTGAGAGCGAGGGCCGGGGCTCATAGAACGGGCTGCAGGAGGTCCCTGACGAGGGCCTGGTGATTGAGGGCCATGAGCCGGGCTCATAGGACGTCCCACAGGGTTCATGGGAGGACCCAAAGGAGACTGGTTTCCACCGCCGTTGGGTGTCATCGGGCGACCGGCAGGCGAGGCAGGTCGGCCTTGAGCCTGCATGCCTTGAGGTGTCATCGGACGCTGACCTGGAGGGCCCATGGGTCCTCGAGGTCCAGGGCGAGGTCCCCCCTGAGCGGGACGAGGCTTGACTGGACGAGTGGAGAGGCAAGTGCGGGGAACGACACCCTGTCGAGATCGATCAAGGCGGATACAGAGGGCCTAAGTCATAGTTAGCATGTGTGTCTACAGAAGTTAGTACCGAGGTACTTACCCATCCATCATCGTACTCGTGAAGCAGTCGAACAAGGTCGCCAGCCTTCATCTCCAGCTCGTCGTCCATGGTAGGGTTGAAGTCAAGCTGTACGCGGTGGACAGAAGAGTTGACAGGGCCTCCGGCGGCAGCAATGGCAGCTGCACTGTGAGAAGGAGCTTCGGGGGCACCAGGAGCTGCAGAGTTAATGCTGAACTCCGTGCCAGCTGGGCTGGGAGGGACGGCGGAGAGAGGGAGGTTGGGAAGGGTCAGATCGAGCTTCTTGGGACCATTGTTCCGCATCGACGTCTTACGAGCGAGCGTAGCAGATCCAGCTGTGGTAGCAGCAGCCACGGCCACGGCGACTTGAGGGCCGTGTGCAGTGAGGGGATCGTTGGTGGTGTTAATGGTACCAATAGAAGAAACAGGAGACACAGCACGGGTCGCATCGTGATTGGGAGAGGTGCTTCGGGCACTGATGCTTTCTTCCATGATGGGAGTAGCAACACGCTCAGCCTGGACACCGAATGGGTTCGAGGGATCGCTGCTCTGAGCTGTAGTTGGGCGATCCCAAGCACTGCCTCCAGGGACACGACTGGCCACAGCACCACCAGCGGCGGGGGCGGCAAGGGCCATAGCAGCACCCTTGCTGGTGCGCTTCTCGAGGTTCCAGTTAGGGAGGAACTGGGTGACAGGTCGGAGGCTGATGCGAGGGGCCTTGGGATCCGTGCGAGGAGTGTTGCTCACAGCTGCTGCGACACCCAGGTGGGCATCAGAAGGGCCGACGGGATTGACGGGGCTGGCGACACGGGCGGGACCAATAGGACCGTTGAGCTTCTCGTCATCCTCCTCAAGTCTTTGGCGGTCGGCCTGCTTGCGACGTCGGGAGAAGACGAAAAAGACGAGCATGCCGACGATGAAGATGCCACCCAGGACACCAAAGGCGATACCAGCCTTGGTGCCAGGTCCAGAATCCCCACTTGAAGAAGAGGCCGCAGCAGATGCACTGGAGCTGGACAACGCGGATGTGGCGGTGTTGATGTTTGACGTCTCGAGGGTGGTGGACATCGAGGCCTGGCCACTTGCCTTGAATAGAACGGACTCGGTGTTGGTGGCAGTAGGGACGGAAATGGCAGACGGAACGGAAGTGGTAGCTTCGTCGGTAGCAGTTGTCTTGGAACGAGTCTTGGTTGATTTGGTGGTTTCGCTTTCCACCTCGGTTTCCTTCGTCTTGGTCTTCGATTTCGTCTTGGCTTTGGTGGTTGTCTCCTCCTCGTCTTCTACTGATGTCGTCTTTCCCTTTGACTTTGCAGTACTCGTCACCTTAGCCTTCGTAGTCGTTGTTGATTTCTCATCCTCATCCTCATCGGCTGTTTTGGTGGCCTTGCTAGACTTGCCGACAGTAGAGTAGCCACCGACCTTTCCTTTGAAAGTGGGATCCGCGGTCACGTAGACGGTCTTGACGACAGCTGTTCACCAATTAGTCTTCTGACAAGGTGCAACCACGAGCTACCTCTAATGGCAGACTCCAAGGTTCCTACGATGGATCGTGGATAGAGAGATACTCACCATCGCGCTCGTCAAATCCATTCCCGATGTCACTCGCAAGCTTGCCGGCCTCTTGATTGAAGTCGGACCTGCGGTGCAGGCGCGCGTGCGAAAGAGGCATACTGTCGGTTGTCGAGAGCAGCGTCGCAAAGCAGGGCGATTGGTGATGGCCCGTGGGCGCAAGATGAAAGAGTGGGATGTCTTTTAGAAGGCGGGATGTACGGCCTTGTTATCGGCGCCAGTTTCAGAGGCCGGCTGGTCTCGTCAACTGGAATGCAGGGCGGAGATATATAGATACGGAAACTATCACAGCCGGAAGCGGTTCGATCGGGTGGTGGCGACAATGTCTCAGATGGATGCGGAAGGTTAAAAATGAAGGTATGGCGATGTAGCGGTACCACGGCACAACGAGGTTGGACCAGGTGCTATGCGCGCAAAAGTGAGAGAATGTGAGGCGATGGTGATAGTAACGGTGAGAACAGTACGATCGATCAGGCCGGGATCATTGAGAGTGAATAGCACACGGCCAGGTGGGGTTGCAAAAAGCGCACTGGGCAAAAAAAAGAGGTTGCGGTGGAAACGAATGGACGAGCTGTAACAGCACGGGCAACGACGAGCGAAGCAGCCGTGGAGTCGCAGTTCTGAAGGAGTTGGTGGCGAGGGAGAGGGAGAGGGAGAGGGAGAGGGAGAGGGAGAGGGAGAGGGAGAGGGAGAGGGAGAGTGTATGTAAAAGGTGGGTGAGGGAGAAGGTGAGGGTGGTGGTGAGAGGGAGAAAGAAGCGAACCCGAAAAGGCGGCCAGGGCAGGTGGGCGGAACTGGGCGCGGGAGAGAGACGGAGAGACGGGTAACACCTCCAGCAACAGATGTAGGTGCTACTACCCAGTCGGCAGATAGGTAAGGTACCTAGGTAGGTAGGGATTATGCACAGGCACTCACTCGGACAGTCTGTATGAACAGGCTGTGGGAAGCCCCAGACGCCCTAGATTGAGGCCATAGGCAAAACGGCGCAGGATGACTTGTTGCCCTTGGGTTGGACTGGCTTGGAAAGCACGAGCATCGATAGGGCGGCCCGGCGCCATCCAGGAACCAGCCATGGACCAGGGCATCATCCAGTCCGAAGGCAACCTACCCTAGCTAGCTTGCGAAGGGGAACACATGGGAGTTGTGCACGCAGAAACTAGAGACAGGCTGTAGACTCTGACCAGGGTCTAGTTGTGCATACGACGTATAGACGTCTTATTACCTACCCTATGAGGGATAGGAGCAAGGAGGAGGTACCTATGATGTGATGGAACGGCGAGCAACGTGAAAAGGATTGTGCAACGGTCAACCAACCGAGTACAGGGGACGTCATCTTGCACAACGGCACAGCCGCCCATCATCACATCCGAATGAACACTAAAACCAAGCTCGACCGAGGCACCAATCCCAGACCGACAATCCAGAGCTTCTTGAATGCCAAGTGGGGGCGGGAAAGATATGAAATGAGCAAATGGCCCATCCCGCTTGTGTCCAGATGACGATCAGCAGAGACATAAAATGCGAATGGCCCACCAACAGGGCAAAGGGCTGGGGCAGAAGCGCGTCAGGACAAAAAGGCGAGCCGTGAAGCAGCCAGCACCCAAGCATCTCAAGGCTTGCAGGGGTAACTTCGGGTGCAGAAGGGGTGGGGCAGCGCGTTTACAGGGTTGTCCCGGGCCATCAGCGCCATCAGCGCCAGCCGCCAGGGACCAAACCCCTGTGATTGGGTTGTTTCACTCCTGTGAAATTGGCTTAGCCAGGAACTGTCGAAGCTGCTGGCCAATCCCCAGCCACTTGGGCGACAGGCCCCGGACTGCCCTAGGCGACCCTGGACTGCGTGTCGGTACCTTGCAGCGCGAATTGCTCTATGTTTGCGCTGTGTTCAGGGCACGGGACCGGTTTGCCCTGGAATTCGAAGCTCTCTCGGCTCTGTCCCTCTATCCGTCAATCTTTTGCAAGTCGTCGGCGTCTTGTCGGTGGTCTGTTCTACATCATCGCGTGCGTATGCCCCCTGGAGTTCCGTCAAAAGCGCGTCTATCCCCGGCACGCCCCTAAAGCTGCGCCGCTTATCTCCTTCAACCCCAATGTTTGTGCTGCTTCTGACGAAGTGCCTCGCGCCATGACGGGTCTTTCCCGTAGCGTCCAAGCATGGGCAGACGGGCCTGGCACGGTTTCCCCGTTGAAATTATCCGCCATCCTTCAGCTTCCTGGGCACGCTTCTCCTTGACGAGTTCCCTTCCTCCATCCCACCATTGATCCCACTATCCATCCCTCTACTTCAGCCCGGTGTCCAGGCAGTCAAACCAACCCGCCAGCCAGCCTTGCCGTCTACTACGTACTGCGTATAGCCTGGCGGGCTCTCGTTAACCGGGCATCGTGAACACCCGCTAGCTGGGGCCCTCAGCCCGGCAGGTCCAGACGGGAGAGTCGAGCCCTCGCACCATCCCACGGCCATCCCCGCAAACATCACCGGAGCCAGCTACCATCAATAGTCCTCCAACGC
This sequence comes from Dactylonectria alcacerensis, assembly GCA_029931735.1. NCBI lineage: Eukaryota > Fungi > Ascomycota > Sordariomycetes > Hypocreales > Nectriaceae > Dactylonectria > Dactylonectria alcacerensis. The sequence continues at coordinate 1,440,580 of JAPMUZ010000004.1, forward strand.
CTCGCCCAGATCTGGTAAAGGGACTGAGCATTAGGTTTCTTCTAACAAATAATACGAGAACCGACAGAGTGGGAGCTCAGTCGATTTCGGTATACGCTCTCCCCGCAGGGCCCATCTGCCAACTCGTTCTCCCTGTCCAAAGCATCCATCGGAAATGGGCCCATCAGTGAGTGTCGCATGCTTGACGTCGTATGCCGTCCGTGAAATACCACTCTGGTTCTAGGAGGGCCGCAAAAAAGCACAGTACGCATGCACTGTCGAACGATATGACGGTGAGCCTGGGTGGCCCAGCGTATCCTGAGACGCATACGGTTGGCGTTTTGTTTCCTTCTCAACCTCAACCGATCGCAGCCTCTGCATCTACATGCCCCCCGTTTCCATCACCAGCATCGCATGCATGGGCTCCGCCACAGCGCAATTCGGGCGCACGCTGTTATTAATTATGATCGAGGTTTGCTGCTACTGGCTCCTAACGTGCAAATGGGCTCATCCCGCTCTTCAGCCGCACTCTAGAGCTCAGCCTGTCCAAGCCCAGTGCCTTGGCTTCACGCCGAACCCGTCACATCGCGCTCCTTCTTCCACCCCAGGAAACCCACTGAGCAGTTTATCACGTCCCTCTGAAGCTCTGGAGCCCAGACTGACGCCACCCACTCTCCCATAGCTCCCGAGCTAGCTAGGTCCATGAAACACGTTGAACCCACGTCGATCTTCCCCTCTCAATAGCGTCATCCACCCGGCTTCTGTTCGCGAAATGAGGACAATTCCGCCTGTGCTGTTCGCATTGGTTTGATACCCCACGCTGGCATCCCGTGGGCTGAACCTGTCCTGGGGGGCTCACTACGTAGCACGTATGTACGTACTGATATGCAAATACTGATATTGACATCAGGTCTTCGTAGAACTACCAAAATACCCTGGCGGACTAGGCTTCATCAACCGTTCTACACCCAGGCCTTGAAGCCGCTTGATTATTCAATGCAACAAGCTTCCCTAGCACGAGCGCTAATTAAGTGAAGGCGTGGAGCTCAGTGATTTTTGTGCTGGCAGCTCGGCTCGTGACTACTCAGCACAATTAATCTAGTTATTTAATGATGCTCATGCAAATCCGGGGCATCAGCGCTCGTTTATCGATGATCCCAACCAGACTCGACTCGCGTACACGACCCGTTGACACGGTCCAACCGCATGCACATGTCTGTGATATGTACTGTCAATTCCGCAGCGTTACTCTCGGTAGGCGCCTTGGCCTTCCTGTTTCAACTTAATGAATGTTGGACAAACAATTCGGCTGCACTTCTTTCAGCACTGACCCTACCCTGACATCGGCAAGGTACTCGACCAATGTGTTGCTGCCAACGCCGTTGTTTCGGCCCCATTTGATTGACCACGCTGGCCTCGGCACACGTTACGCAAGGGTATGTGATTGACAGTGCAGCCAAATATGTTGCAAGGAGGAGGCCTCAAATGGGGATGGAATGACAGCTCGCAATGAGCTTCCGCCTTGCACAATCTCTCTCATCTCCGGTCAAACTCGGTGGGTTTCCGTTCAGCCCCGGCACAGGACCCTAACGTCTCCCTTTACCGGCTGTTCCGAAGCCACGAAGAAACTATTAACAGCAGTTTTCCTGTCCCTTAATCGACAAATATCAAAGTTCAATGGCGCGTTCTAGGGAGGGTTAAGGTGTGGCCGGTGCGAAAGCTAAGAGCATTGGAGAGTAACGATGATAATCCACTCACATGACTCAGCTGCGTATGAGACAGTGAGTTTGCTCACTCACTTAGATGTGTCTAATGGCTGTCTTCGTGTCGCATCCGTATTGCTATTTCTTCTGATTCTCGGTCATAGCACCGTCATATCATATCATCTCGCAGGCGGCGAAGGCAACATCACTTGAACTTATGCCTAAATTACGTAGGTGAGTTGTCTCAAACCATCATAGTAACCCGAGCACAGTTGCAAGTAAATTAGCATGGACACTGCGTCACAACATACTACGTAGGTGATCAAAAGACCATGTGTGAGGAAACTCAATGCCATATACAGAAAGAGAAGTGTGGGCCTTCCATCTCAGAGACTGCTGTTCATATCTCCCTCGGAGTCTACGGAGGCATCGTCATTGTGTTGTAGAACAGACGTCAATCTGAAGAGCTTAGACCTCCTCTACTTGATATCCGATTCTCAGCCACTGTTTACAGTGTGGCCTAGAAGCTCCTCCTTGATGCATAAAAAAACCAATACTCAACGTACGTTGGCTCTTCATTGAACGCAACTTCGGCGCCGATCAGTAACGACAATGGAGGCATGCGAGGTCTGGATTACCTCATCTCTTGGAATAACCACACGCTCAGTGACCAGACATGCACCATTCCTTCGACTCTAGTGTTAAGTAGTGGCTAGGAACATCCCGGTGCCGTGATACTCACCAAAAGGGACTTGACTTCCACATCCACCGGTGTAGTCCTTCTAACTGTGTTGTGATACCTTCAACTTCTAATCGGCTCGCTCTCCGTGTCGACTCTCCCTGGCACAAACATCCGCTCGTAGGGAAGGGGCTTCGAGAAGGGCACTCGATTGAAGATATTGCCCGGTAGTTAGTAAGTTGGCATGAGGTGTGGATCTGGATGTTCCATAAAACTGGAGATGGTGGTGAAACTTATTGATGGGACCGCAACGTTATCTCATGTAGATTTCATTTTAGGTGACAATGTTTTTTCAAATGAGATGTATATGCTTCATCGGCCCGTAGGCACTATCCTTCGTTACCGCCAGTCAATCGTATCCAACATGGGCATCAAAAGCGTAACCAATACAAGCCAGGCAAACGCTCGCTAATGCTGAGTCAGTGCTCCGGGTATATAATGCATCTTTCTCGGCAAACAATCCTCCTCGTGCCTCACATAGAATCCTCCATCTGCCTACTCCTTGTCTTATTCCAGTTATCCTTCTCCTCTTTGCCACCCTTCTCCTCTAGTCCCATGCCCCTCTCTACCCATTCTGTGCTCTCCATATGCCGCAATCGACTCAAAGCACGAGCGAATGCAAAGGCCTCTTCTGATCCGACAAAGAGGTCGGAATCTTTCAGCTTGTCGATACTGTGTTCCAGGTCGTGAGATGCGACTTCGTTGACGCCTTGTGACATTAGACTCTCAGCAATCTCATCACGAGAGACAAAGAGCTCCGTGAGGGGCTTCTCTGTGGTAAGAATAAGCTTAGCGTTGCCCTCATACACAGCGTCGATGAACAAGATGAAGCGGCGTGCCAGATCGCGTTGTTGGTGTGTCATTCCAGGAATGTCGGTTACGATAAAAGCATCGTAAGCTCGAACCAGCTCGATATAATCTGCTGCTGCTTTTGGTTGCCTGATGAGTTCGTCAAATGTAAACCAGGCAGCTCGACCGCTAACTCTAGGGACATAGATCTCTCTACCCCAGACGGTCTGTACTTCAGAGCGTGGTTCGGGCTGCTCGGAGTCGCCAAGGAATCGAAACCACTTCTCGGCGTGATCGTTCGCCTGGCTATCGAGGCTGGTATGGTAGACACCGGATAGCGGGCGGGCGATCTTGCGGTAGTCGGTAGGAGAGTCGAGATTGATAACGCGAAGTTGAGTTTTGAGAAGCTCAATGGCAGGAATGAAGAATTCTCTCTGAACACCATTCTTGTACAGCTCATCAGGGTGTCGATTTGACGTGGTAACCACTACTACGCCATGTGACATGAGCGCCTCCAACAGCCTGCTTTTTGTTAGCTATATACTCAAGCATGATGCTTTGCTTAACGCGCCTCCGTAAGATCATGGCAGTGCCCACATCCGTGCACTGAAACTCGTCGAAGCATAAGACATTTCCATCCCTCGCGATCTGGGCAGCGATAAATGGCACGGCATCAATGTCGTTGCCGTGCTCCATCTTGATACGGTGTGATTGCATGTGGACTTCTTGCATGAAGTTGTTGAAATGAATGCGCTTCTTAGTCAGGACGGACTTGGGCAGCGTGTCGTAGAACAGATCCATTAACATGGTCTTTCCGCTTCCCACATCTCCATACAAATAGAGGCCTTGGGGAAGTCCGGCGGGTATCTCGCCGATAGCCGAGGCACCTTTAGACTTCCCGAAGAGGGATGAGAAGACGGACTTTTTGACAGGCTTGAGGGAATCGAGACTGGGTGGTACAACGGGGGGCGTGGTGTAGTAACGCAGTTCCTCGTGGAGGTTCTGGATGTTTTGGATGATGCCTTGGCCAATGTTAGTGCTTCTCTTCAGTTTGCTTAATTGCGCAGTTGTAATTCTCACCTCTCTGATGCTCGTCGTTGCGCAGTTGCCCCACCTCGACACGCCTATCGTATTCTTGAATTGGTCCCCAATCCTGGCCGATGTTCTCGTCGGTTGCGACTGTAGCCATAGACTGAGTCCTTCTCAGACATACCTGCGGTATACTAGCACTCTGGAGCGCAACTGCGGGTCTATGGAGTCGGGGGCAGGATGGCACCGAGTTGGCCGTCCGAGGAGTTGTTGCGGTCGTCCGGAGGGATCGCGCACAACGACCATTGCTGACCAACGTCGACGCTCGCAGAGGGCGCAGACGGGCAGAGCACCTCACTCCCGCGCGCATGGTGTTCTTCGTGTCTTTCGAATATTTCGTGTCAGGAAAATCGTATGAGGAGGGCGCAATGTCGAGCGTGCGAGGGCATCACTAGGAGAGGATGAGAGATATGAGGGATTGAAGTGAAGCCCCAAATCCATGGAGAAAGCCCGCCAATTCGGGGTTTGGGGGGCATGACGCTGTGGACCGGGGTGTAAAAGTGTTACCGGGAAGGCCGCCCCAGGCAGGCCCGAGGTGTGCCGAGAATCCCGCCCGTGGTTTAAGCGTCGCAGCATCCTGTAGCAGGGTCTACTATCGCCAGGGGAAATCTGGGGAAGCCGCCTACCCTATAGGAATATTCTCGAAACTACCAGCTGGACAAAATGGTCATGTGTATCGTGAGATATATCGTGGGGATCGTTGTGACATATCAACTCTAAGTAAAGTGCGATTTTATCAACTCATCGTGACTCATCTTGAATCGATTGCCTCTTTCTCAATCATACCCAACTCTACGATCTCCCCCCCTCATCTCGCGCTCCACCAACACATGGCGTCGATCCAAACCCGATGTCACCACCCACGTGGACATCATACACTACTGCGAAGTCGACGATACAATCTCATCATCGCAACGGAGATATTTCATATCCAGACCAACCTTAATACTCTCGGGTGCGCAGCATGACCCAATTATGACGCAGTAGCGGTCGCTTCACATGCAGGGACCATGGAGCTCGCAACTTGCCTGGCGTGACATAGACGAGTAGCTTCAGGACTGATTCGTCTTGGTCTATGGCTGGGCTAGAATTAGAGTTTGCTAAACGACAACTCTCCACCCTTAAATGAGGGAAGCTTCAATACGATATTGACGCCTATGCAAGAAATAATAGTACCCAAATTAGTCATGCCCCATCAATACTGCGGGCGATGCAGATAAAAACTCCAACCTAAATACAGTAACAACGGCAAATTTCATCATGTAATGAAGCTTATCTCGCTCTAAACCCGTATGTTTTAACCGGCCGATAATACACGAAGCTTAAGAGGAGAAAATATCGGGATTGAGATGAATCAACGGAAGGTGGCATTCTGAGCTAAAACAGCATTTCAAGCATCTCCCATATGCACGACACTACCATGTGGTGCCATTTTATCCCCGTCTGCGGACGGAAATTGCACTTACACTATGTCATAGCAATACTAGCGAATGGGATATAGTTGCTACGCAGTATCGTTATTATCTCTACATATTGATACGTACGTATGAAGCCAGAGAAGAAGCCAGTACTGAGCTATAGAGGTGAGCAAGTGGACTGATAGCCGTCAGCGATGACGCTGTGGTTCCTGGCATCAAGTGGAGCTTCAGAACGCCGCTCTCGTTAGCTTTGACAGATTCGGGAATAAATTCGTTGGCACTCGTGGCTGTAACTCTGATCGTCCTGGCGTTGGCTAAATACGCTATGACAGCCGATACGAAGGTGGCCTTCGAAGAAGGCAATTGGGTAGATTGTGCGGTAAGGAGAGCCGATTGGTTGCTGCGAGAGTGGTAGCAGAGGTCTGGAAGAAACCATGTACAGGTAACAGAGACAGACGGCAGGTGATATGCAAGCCGGGACAAACTAGGTTGAACATTAAGGTCGTATTGATCATCGCTACGAGATAGCCTTTCGCTTTTTGACCAATTGCCAACTTCTGAGCCCGTAGAACACAATAGCGAAGTTAGCCTATGAACCGAGATGTCACCGCCTCCAGCATCATGGATCATACGTTGTGAGTTTCTTTTACAAGGGTACGCAGCGTTGTTGCCGATGTCACAACTATAATTTGACCCGTCTAGCAACATGTGATAATGCATTTCCGGATTGAAATGGAACTTGATGACTAGCATATTCATGCCTCTCTGGTTCAGCCGGTTTAGTCAACTCGCACATCTCATCAGAATGCCTAGGCGGTATTATGCGTGGTGATTACTGAATTACTCTCTCAGCTCTGTGTTTAGCGCACTGCAAGTGAGCCACGTCTGGATGGCTCACGGAGCCACCTCCCAACACCTGGAGGAGATTTTCCACATGCGTCTCCTCCCTGCTTCCCAAGGGCCAAGGTTGCTTCCTCCCTTTCGTTCGCTAAGCGCCGCGAATTTGGTTTGGGAGGTTGGCAACTTACATAGCACTGCAGGTCTTGTTACTCCGTTAAATTTTGGCTGGTGGGCGGCTTCAGCTGTATCCTCAGCTTGCTTGTGGTTGTGACCAGGAGTGGCGGTGCGGAGTGGCGAGTGGCCACTTTCCGGAGATCCTTGACACAGAGTACGCAATGTTCTGAGACTTTTGCAGGCCAGTCAGACCACCATCATAGGACTGCACTCCACTGGGACCTAGCACTATGAATCGATGAGATTGACAACGCGTCATGCCCAGATGACTCGTCCTGAAGGCCAAGTGTGTCGGCTGTCGGTTGTGCGGCCTCCGGCCGGCAAAAATGGCCACCCCGATGGACCCACGTACCCCGAATGACGAGCCTCCGGGAGCTGCTGCCGGCCCAACTGGCATGTCGGCCGTTTGCCCTATTCCGGCTCCGTTAGTGATCAAATTTTCAGCCTCTAACGGTTACATGGGTCGTGGTGGAGTCTTCAGCTAGCGGGCCAAAGATTGTCAACGGCGTAACTTCTGTTAGGTTACCGAAAGTTAGAACTAACAACACCAAGCCACCGGTAAATAATTTGGCAGAGGAGAGGCAAGGGAATGATATTAGTTGCGCCATTTGTAGGAATTGTGGCCATTATATCTTCGCCAAAGAGCGCCCATGCTTTGATACATTGAACAGGCTCCCAGATGATGGGTTTATTAACTTGGTCAAGCACCTCTGAGCTTCCTCCATGGCCAACATTGGGAGTTAACGATTCCCTCGGTCTACCCAAAAGCTACCGAGCATGCGGCACAAAGTTGAACGAATAGTACGTTTCTAGCTCACGGGAGGCGATGTCGTAGACTTGAGCCTGCGGGTATATCGGTCCGATTTAGCCGCCAATTACGGTAATATCGGAGTGTAGAAAGGCGCATCGAACATCAAAGAAAAAAAAAAAAAGGATTCATGGGAACATGCGAGTTAGTTGGCCGGGACTTCCACATGGTTTCAGCTGGCCATGCTTTACGAAGACTGGGATTTTGCGTCATGAGATGGTTGTGAGATTGACGACGTAAGCTTGACAACCAGCTGGGTGGTTGGCTGCGTGGCCAATTGTTAGCTGCTATCATAACAATTGGTAGAAATGTCGGTTTGTGGAGGGCGAACACGCTAGAAGACTTGGGAGGATGTGGAGCACCTCGACTGCACGACCTCACACACCCTCCCTTACTTACCTCAAGTGGAGCTCCTTAACAAGTGTGTCTTGGATGACTAGATGTCAAGGACTTGTCGAAGCGCAATTACCTGCTACTTTGGGTCGCAGAATGCGCCGTCTGTCGAATCCCTTCTTTGAGTTTTTGAGTTGACCCCATACCGCCACCCCCTTTTTCAGCCGGAGTTTTAGCCCATGCGGAAGGGGATTTCTAGGGTTGGAGTTGCTACTACGTACATGAATAAGTAGCTGCCGCTGGCATCTCGGCGTTGCCGACACAAAAGTGACTGCTCACAAAAGAAGTCTTTCAATCCAAGAACGCATGATAAATTTGCACCCTATTCTTCCACTGATTGCTGGGATGATGTTTTGACCTGGCCTTAATGGCGTCTTATTTCTGCACCCCAAGCCAGAAGCTAACTGCGAGTTATCGCCACTTCCCGTTATTAGGGCTGACGCGTGGAAGAGAATACAGCTGCAGCTAAGAAAGGCCACGAGTCAACCGGGTTAACAACCCGGTATGACGATGAAAGGCTTCTAGGGGTGTAAAGAAGGCAGACATTGGTCGAGTTTTCTGCATAACTTCTGGTCAATCACGTTTCATGGTGTATGATCTTTCACGCATCGTGTCAAAGCTGCCAGTCCAGGGACTTGCCCTCGAGGGACTCAATCTTCGGCATCTTATGACGTCTCGGAATGGCTGGATGCCAAGATGCGTTATCCCTTCTTTCGACTCGCTATGACGTTCCCGGGATGTGGCCATGTCGTCCCGTTACGCTTGGTGCCATGCGGAGGATCTGTCTCTAGCCGCCCACTCTCCCGGATCGTTGCCACATCCCGTTGTATGTGCCGAGCGTCTGCGGGATAGCCTCTCGGTAGAAACATATCTCCCGGTTTGGAAATGCGGTGAATGTGCATTCCATGTGCCAGGCACATGTTCCACGAGGCCCGGGGGTGGGGCCGCGTCGGTTGAGGAGTTGAGGCGGTGATGTGGGACAGATGGGCTGTATCTGAGACAATTGACCACGTGGCTCAAGAGCTGATGAGATGGTGAGATTCCGGGTGGATGGTCGACTCTGGTGGTTGAATTGCATTCGGCCGCATGATACCGATCGGGCAAGCTGTTGGCGGGCGGGCCGGTCGATCCACGTAGGAACAGAGTGAGGGAGAGATACTGGTGTTACACAAGAAACATGGCATGATTTTCACTTGTCATGGACCATGTTCGATCGACCGCCTGAATCGCGCATCTGAGAGGTAACCTGCAATTAGCAAAAAACCCATGGATATACAAGTTGGTATGTAGGGAGGCTGTAGTGGCGGAAGAAGAAGACGCGGCTTGAGCTTTGGGCACAGCTCCGTACTCGGCCTCAATTACGATTCGTGACGCCCTGAGCTTCTCGGCGATAGGTGATGGCTGAGGCTCTCCATGGATGCAGATTTTGCTAGATACCCCTGCTAATCCCCGATTTCTCCCCCTAATTGTTGGTGTGTGTCTTTATTGTCTGGTGGTGGCGGCTGGGTTGCGGGCGTCGTCATATGGTGGGAGGGGTGGTAGTGAAGAGGAGGGGGGTCTTCACCGATTCAAGCACTGGGGACCTCACGGGTGATCACCAAAACATCACCGGGGGGCATCCCTGTGGCTATCATCTTAGGTACAGGTGCCTCATCGGTGGGAATATCGGGCGGGAACTTGAGCCAATCGGTGTTCCAATAGCCAGGCCCGGAGCAAGCAGCCTTCTCATCAACGATGCATCCGAGATCTAAGCGGTCAGAAATAATACGCGAGGGGTCAGGCGACGAAGAGCTTCTGAGTTTCGATTCGCAGGGGAAAGTTGAGAGGGTCAAGAATTTTACTTGCTTTTTCTCAGTCTTCGCTGTCGCCGACGCCGTTGCCACGGTCTTGGGTAACTAACCCTGGGTCAATGTCTCGGTCTCGCAGGGTCGGTCACCATTACCGTGGCCGCGGGTCCTGTGAGAACTGTGCAGTAGCCATGGGCCCCTGTATCTCATGAGTCGGTCGTCGACGACTTATTGAATGCTGAGAGGCGCGATAGAGATACAGATTGAACAGACACACAGATACGCACGAGCGCCACTTACAGGCACTTGGAGACCCTTGTAGACCCTTGTAAGATCAGGATACTACATGCGCCTGAGATCAGTGGACTTCCAGCATCGCTGTCATGTCACCCTTACACTTGACGCACCATCTGCCCTAGCTACCTAGGTAACTCTCAGGACCAAGACACCCACACGGGTCATACGACGGATGAATTGGTAACAAAATACGACAACAATGAAACCGCTATTGAGACCCCCGTGTCTCTCGCCTCCACCGGCTTTTTACTTTCCAACGTCCAAACTCTACCGAAGCCTTGGAAGGATTGCTGTCGTCGCCCCAACTGTCGGCGAATGCCGTCTTTGCGGGGGGGTTCGGAGTATCCAGATGCCAAGCCTCCGAGAATCATCCCCCCGAGCCATCCCGGGAAGCCCACAAGAGTCCGCCATGGACCGGCGAGCTGGGACGGATGCTGGAGAGGCTGGGTTGGAGGCTGGATGCTAGTACAGAAGAGGTAGCTAAGCAATTTAATACGTAGTAATTACTGAGCATCGAGATTTGAGGTGGACAAGGTTCGCCATGACCACACAAAATACAAAAGGATAGCCAGTCTAGCCAGTCAACAAGTGTGGACTGGTCTCCGCTTGGTGCCTGCCAATCCTTTCCCTTTGAAATGTAGATGCCAAATGACGAGAAACCGATTATTCGCCGATCGCCCGCCGCAATTATTTTGCGCTTGCGACATGGCCTTGCTGAACTTGGTATCTAAGACCCGGGGAGTGTGGCAGTGCGGCAGTGAATCAAGTGTGGGCGACCCTTTTTTACCAAACTGTAAGTTTTACGTAGTAAAAGACCTCGGTTATAGCTCAGACAAACTGATTCTCTTCTTCTGATTCTCCTTCCCTCCCTGCGGCTCGCCAACAAAGCTAACAGGCTTGGGTTTCGTGCACTCCGTAGGAATAACAACACGTTCTCCCTCGTTTACACTCCCGCTCTGCTCCCTCGTATACTCGCCAGCCCCCCGAGTTGGGTTGCATCAAGTCGTCTTGCGTTGCATCATGGAAGTTGCGGCTGCATCCGGATTGCGTCAGAGCGCGTGCTCAGCTGGTCCAGGCTTTGGTCTTGTCCCGCGGCCAGGCTGAAACTGTGAATCATTGCATTTTCGATTTCTTGCTGCCCCCCCTCCATCCCAACTCCCTGGGCCCCGTGAAGATTCCTCTGGACCAACTACGATTCATCCCAGCCCACGGTCGCCGTGGTGTCGGACCAGGGGCCCGCCAAGGGCCCTTCCAACCCTTCCACCGGCCATCAAGAGAATGCAGCTGTGTCATTCCTCCCGCTGTCCGTCTCATGTTGAATTCTTTGACGGGTTTAATTCGTCCGCACCCCCGACTGGGCCGACTCCGCCGTTGCAGCCCTAGCGGTTGTTCGACTCGACTCGCTGAGCTCGGTTTCGGTTCAACCGCTCTATTCCCAAAAGTAGCCGCCGGCGTGCGGCAGGTCGCCCCCTAGGGAAGCTTAGCTTGTTTCCCAGGGAGGACCGGTCCCCCAGGGAGCGGAGAGCGTACTACCTAGCGGAGATCATAGGGCATGGTGGTGACACCAGCCTCATTACCTAGTCTTGTCCCAACCGACGGGTCCGTCTTGGAGGCTAACCAAAGATGCCGGCCCGCGCGATGTGAGGCTGGTGTGAGGGAGGCCCCTACTAAATTACTGTACATCCCTGTGGCCTGTTCTGTAATACATTTATCATGTACTTGCGGAGTTTGGGCTGCGCTTAGCAATTCCATCACGTTGCATCTCGTCTTGCGGGCTTCATGGTGGGAGTGAGGAGCGAGGTGGTATTGAGGCTTTGGCGGCTTCAAACTCTCGCCGTCTGTCTCACCGTCGCAAGCCAGGTAATTATGCAGGACGAAGCAACCGATGCTCATAACAAGCATCGGATCTACATACAACTTACACAGAATCCGTCCTGCGACTCAGAATGGCTGGGTTGGCACAATGCAGTCTCCACATCACCCACCAACACTTTGCATTGCTTCACCCACCACCACTCTGCAGGCCTCACCTACCACTCTGGGAAGGCTTCATCACACCCTTCCGGACCTTTGCGCAAGACAGGGCAAGCTGTCTGTCTAGCTGTGTGGGTGCCACACAAATTGACAAGCCTTGCCAAGCATTGTATGTGTCTACAGCACCGGGTATGTGTACATGTACTGCACATATAGATCTACGTAGTGTCAAGCAGGCGCTTCTTGAACCTCGACTGGCAATTCAATGCTCCAGCGCCAGCGCCAGCGCCATTACCAGCGCCAGACATGCGCCCGATGCTTCCTAAATGCATCTTTTTCGCGCCTTGGTCCTTGGACTAATAATTTCTTCTGCGCCTCTGCTACTCGTAGCTATAAAGAGCTCTGGATGATATGTACTGTACATACGACGTGGCCGGTAGTCGGGCGGCTCGTGCAAACCCAAATCGCCTCAGCCACGTCAAGACCTACGCCGTTTCCCTATGGATGTGCGCCTCCCCCCTCCATCCACCTGGAAATTTGAGCTTGTGGCTTTCTTTCTCTCGTCTCGTCTCCTCTTCTCTCCCCCTAGGACGTAGACTACTACGTATGATGGTCAGCCGTCACGGTCCACGGTTGAAAGCTCGAGATCCGGTCCAACGACTCTAACCAGACACCACACCTAAATCTTGCCCTCACCCCCATCTGGTATGGATTAGAGCCCTAGACGCACCCCCTCCTCGCCTCTTGCAAATGCACCAAGACGCCTGGGAGCAACTCCGAGTGGCTGTTTTCTTCAAGACATTTCAGCTTGCCGGTCCTTAGGTTGGGATTATGTGGCGTCCCATATCCCAACCATCGGGTCTCGCCTCCTTGGTACGTGGAATAGTTCGTCGTTTTCCTTCACTTGGGCCCTCTCCATGCGCCGGGGTTACCAGGGTCTTGCCTTTGGAGCACCTGCAGCTCAAGATCCCAGGTGCAGTAGATGCTATACCCAACTGGCACTGGTTGGCCCTGGTGCGTCCAAGCCAGGTCGCGTGTCGTACCTCGTACTTCGTAGTTCTCATAGGGCTCCCACCTTCCGGCTGTCAAAATGGGGGTCGATGCATTACCACCATTGGGTGTTTGCCCCCTTAGGTATTGGATACCTAGACTGCCTTTTGGCAGCTTGGCTTTGCCATCTTGAAAGCCGGACAAATCGATGTGGCTGCGTGGGAGAGGCGGACAGTAGTCTCATGGCTCTCTGACCATCCCCTCGACCTCTAAGAGGAGACCTACTTCCTCAAAATATGTCACTCCCCGTCCCGCATGGCTTAATTGCGATAAAAGGTAAGCGTCGCTTCTTTTCATCTGCAACATCATTCGGCACTTCCAATCTTCAGTTTTAGCCCAACTCCTTGAAGTGCCCATTCATCGCTCCAGTCTAGTCGACAACAGGGGTCCAAAACAGTACCGCTTGCTTGGCTTAGATCCCATCCATGAACCATTAACCTATCCCTCCCATCTGTCACTTGTTCCAACAAGCCAAAACACGGCTAAATGTCAACACCGACCAAGGATGTAAGTATTGCACGCTGTAGCCGGGCCTCCCGCCCCGTTCCATGTTGCTAACCATGGCATCTTCATTAGACCAAGAACCTTGAGCGGGTGAGAGACAATCAACGAAGGTCTAGAGCGCGAAGGAGAGAGCATCTAGCCGAACTTGAGCACCGGATCCGTACCTACGAGCTTCAGGGGATAGAGGCCTCGTCCGAGGTTCAGCTGGCAGCCAGGAGAGTCGCTGAAGAGAACAGAGTGCTTCGCGGCATCATCGCTGGGCAAGGGATCAGCAATGAGTACGTCGCGAGTGTCTTGCAGGCTACTGCTCTAGCGCACCCTGACACAGGGTCAATATCACACTTCGCTTCCAACAGCCCCAGTGAGGCAGTTCAGGCTTTACATCAGACCATGCTGCCTCGGAGACCTCTCATTCATGATCAACCAGTTTCATACCCGATCCCTCCCCAGGAAACCCGAGACCGGCCCATGACCAACGCACCGACGACTTCTAATCCCGTCTGGGAGCCAGCACAACCTATCCAACCAGGAATTTCCTTCCCTCGCCCTCTGCCTTCCAACGCTCCTCCGCCTATGGGACGGCCAACAGTCCCTTCGCAACTTCACCACCAGCAATACACCCCTTCGGCATTCCCTGGGCCTCAAATACCGCGGACTGAAGGGTTCCTCCCTTCTCCAGCACCAATGCTTGACGATCCCCGACGACAGAGTTATTCAATCCCGTCTCTCCAAGGGGATGGATCTTCGGCCATGAACTACAGTCTTTCCATGCACGCGTTTCAAACCCAGGGCGGTTCAAATCCTCCTGGTCCAGATCCTGGGCCATGTTGACTGTGGAAGGAGCCATGGGAGGCTTGGATAATGCCTGACTTGGCCTCGCTGCCAGTCTATGATGAAAAAAAGTCCACATGGGCACCTTGGCCGCTCTCTAGAAGTTTCTTCTCGAGATGCACGAAGAACGCTAGTACAATGGCTCAGTACGACTGAAACAAGCATCCGCCCACAAGATAGCAAAGCAGGAATTCGGCACGGCACACCTTGGAAAAGTACGGGAACGTATCTCGTGCAATCGGCCATGAGCGGCAAGGTAGACAATGGTTTATGGCCCGGAGATGCAACTATCCTTGGAACCGGATCGAGGACTCCGACGAAGGACACGACCGCAATGCACCAGTCAAGAGAAGCGAACTTGGAGCTACGAAATGGCGTGCGTGTCTACCGACAGCGAGAATGCTTTGTTGGGACAAGGAGCTGGAGACAGGTGCATTGTTCTTGTGAGCCGCAAAGCGTTTTCTGCTTCAAAGGGATGAATGACAATTCGCTGTTCAGCAAGGTCTGTTCGCAATCGACAAAGAATCAATGGTCGTTGTTCAAGTGGCAATTCCCGGGCTAAATCATGGAGATACAAATTATATTTCAGATCGAGCCCCGGGAATGTATTCATTCGGAGGCTCGTTAGAACGGCAACCTGAACGAATTACAATATATCCAAAATTCTTGAACATTTGGAAGTGTATTGTAAGCGTGGTGTGAACTAACATGGCACCGAGACGGCGCAACCCCAGAGAGTCAGCACCCGCTGGTACAGGTGCTGGCCGAGCTGAATCTGTGCGAAACTTGAAGCGATCAGCAATTGAGAGTCGATATGATGAGGAAAAGCAACCTAAACCGAAGCGGATACGCATCATTCTCACGCATAAAGGCAAGCGACCAGGCGGCGACGATACCGCGCTTCGCATTACGAAAGAGTCATCCCCTCCCCTCCGACGGTCCGCAAGACTCAGGGGTGTGCCTGCGCCTGACGTTGCGAAGGAACCAAACCCTCCACCCGGACGATCCGCAAGACTTGAGGCCGTTTCTGCGTTTGAAGGTGCGAAACTGCCGAAAACTGAGATTGAGCCACCCAATCTGGAAACAACCTCTCTACCTCCAAGCAGAGAGCCGACCCTGTTGCGTGGGAAGCGGAAGCGAGGGGGCGGCGAACAGCTGAAGGAGAAGAATGCAAAGACGACAGGAAAGCCGGCGCCCCAGGTTAAAGGCAACCCTACATCAAACAGGACAACCAAGGCTATGAACAAAAGACAAAAGATAGAGGAGAAGGCTTCAAGGACAGCAGGAAAACCGACAACTCAGGATCGAGGCAAGCACACATCAAACAAGACAATCAAAGTTGTCTGTAAGAGACAAAAGGGGGAAGAGAAGACTTTGAAGACAGCAAAACCGACGGCTCAAGATGAAGACAAGTCTCCATCAAGCAAGACAACTAAGGCTGCCGACAAAAAGGCGGAGGAGACGACTTCAAAGACGGCAGGAAAGTCCATGGCCCAAGATAAAGGCAAGCCTACACCAAACAGGACAGCTAAGGCCAACGACCAGGAAAAGGCTGACGTGATTCCCAAGGCTTCTGGTGCGGAAACTAGGCGCCCCGTTGAGATGGACCCTCCTGCGGAGCAACTTGAGGAGAGAGACCTTTTTGGGGAGCAAATCGAAGAGGGCGATACTCCTGCGAGGCAACTTGAAGGGAATGATCTTCCCGCGGAGCAACTCGAAGAGAATGACCCTCTTGCGATGCAACTTGACGAAGATGTCAACCCTGCGAGGCAACTTGAAGAGGATGACTCTCTTATGATGCAACTCCAAGAGGGTGATCCTCCTGCGAGACAACTTGAAGAGAATGATCTTCCTGCAGAGCAGCTTGAAAAGAATGCCTCTGAAGGCGGGACTTCGAAGGAGCAGACAGCTACTCATGAGGCTAATGACAATTCACAATTTGGACCTGCTATCATGGAGACGGTTAAGATCCTCACTCGAATTGCTGACATTTGTGACCAAAACCCCAGTCCAGACGCCAATGCTCTAGCGGTGCTGCGTAAGACCATGGGTCAACTCCCTTACCTGATGACTAGCGAAGCTCGCGAGGAGATGCCAGAACTAGCATTTGAATTCGCGATCGCCGTTTACCAGCACCCAGCTGCAGGGAGGATCTACATTGAGGACCTGGAAAAATTGGCTTTGGATCTTGAAACGAGAAGGATATTTGAGCCACTGGCCAGTGCACAACCTAGATTAACGGAGAAGGGAGAGGAAGAAGAGTGTGAGCAGTGGCCCGAGGAGGAGGGTGAGGAGGGTGAGGAAGGTGAGGAAGGTGAGGAAGGTGAGGAAGGTGAGGAAGGTGAGGAAGGTGAGGAAGGTGAGGAAGGTGAGGAAGGTGAGGAAGGTGAGGAAGGTGAGGAAGGTGAGGAAGGTGAGGAGTGGGAGCGGTGGTTCGAGGAGGAGGTCTGGGTGGTCTAGTCAGTAAATATTGAGATCAAACACGAGACTGGATTGACAAAACATAAATCTCAGAAGTGGTAAAAATAAGTATTTCATTAACTCCGTGCTCATCCGTGACCCAAGCCCAAAGTGTCTCATGATACAAAACTTGCTATAGTCTGTATAGCAAGGACAAAAACAATAACCCCTTCACAAAAAGTAGTCGGCTACCGGCTTCTTCGCCGGCATGCCGCGCGAGTCCTGTGGCGCCGCCTGGAACACACGGTATCGGCGGGCGGGGCCGCTTCTCGGTCCTGTCTCTCCCTCCATCATGACGCCGGTGCCGCCGTCGCTACGGCCCACGTCGCCGTTGCTTCGGGCGAAGAGCCCGGTGCCGGACTCGTCCTCGGAGAGCTCCAGCACGGCGGCAACGTTGCCGCAGCGGTAGCAGTAGTTGGGGGCGGACCAAACGGTGACGATGGAGGCGTCGAACATTTCCTTGAAACCCTCCATGACAAGCTGGTGAGCACGTGCGATCAGACTTAAGTCGTTGCGGTGATTAAAGACCTTAACAATATCAGCACCGAAGAGAAAGCCTGCACCGCGCGGGGAAAGGCCCCAGCCGTCGATTTCATCAGGGTCGGACCAGAGCAGATCACACATGGCGCCCTCATGTGGGACTTCCTGCTTGCGGTCTATCAGTCGAATCTTGTCAACCGTGTCGATAAGCGGACTCAGTCCGCCGTGAACGCAGAGGACTGCTCCGGCCGGATTTCCAACTGTGCCACCGCTCGATCCTGATGCACCAGAGCCCGGCGGGCCTGTCTTGTCTCCGCCTGCAACACCCGGACTTCGCGCTTGCTCTTGTGAACTGGCCTGTTGTCGACGCCGGGGGAAACGACTCATTATGGACCCGTTCTGGTCACACACTTCGATTTCGGTCTCGTCGTCGACGGGTTCGGCCCCGGGAGATAGGGTGTTTGACGCGCCTAGGACGATTGCGCCGAGGGCGAGGTAGTCGAAGACGTCGCAGCAGTACCGCCAGACATTTGCGCTTCCGTATTTTCGTAGACATTCATCGTAGAATCCGTACACGGTGGTGATTTGACGTGATTCGTGGTTACCTCGAATGAGGGTCATGCGGTCGGGATATCGGACCTTGAGGCAGAGGAGGAGAAGGAAGGACTCAAGTGAGTAGAACCCACGGTCGACAAAGTCACCTATGAGGACTAAGTTAGTGAGGGTAGGGTGGTACACAAATCGAAGAACATACCCATGAAGAGGTAGTTTGTGTCTGGGACATCACCGCCCACTCTGAACAACTCCATCAAGTCGTGAAACTGGCCGTGGATATCGCCACATATTGTGACAGGCGCCGAAACGGTGACGACGTTGCCCTCTTCGATTAACAACTCCCGTGCCTTGTGGCAGAGCTCGCGGACTTGCGCCTCTGGAATCGGGCGGCATGCGCGGAGCTGCGCAATCGCCCTGGGACCGATGTTAGCTTGCGGGCTGCGAGGATCGGCGGTTCGTGAGAGCCTACTTGTCGAGATCGCTCATGGTAGTGGGATAGGGCGCTGAGCGGCTCGCGAGAGGTGTACTGGTCGCGCCTGTGAAGTCAGAAGGAGTCAAGAGAGACGATCATAGCATGTCGGAATCTGCGCCCGGTCGTTTCGTGGAAGGGGCTCCGTGGAAAGATGGATTTATTGACAAAGATGGAAGATGTTTGAAAATCTATGTCCACATGCGATTCGCGACTTGCCTGGCACACCAAGAGACGACCAACCTTCAAGAGAGGTAAGGTACGTACCCCACTACATGCCAAGGAACATCGGACTTACATAAAGCCGACCACCGGTGGACCCTGGCAAACCCATTCTCCAATCAGAGGACGCCAAACACAATCATGCAGCTGAGGACTCACAGTTGAGTGAGCTGCTTTCTCGAAATCTAGTCTCGGGCCCACGGAACACCTCGAAATCCCTCGACGACGTCAACCCGGCCTATACGCCCTGGCAGGACGATGCTACGGCCATTAAGTGAGTCCAATGGCATGTGCAGCATCTCAGAATACTCGCTGACGCCCAATTGAGACCACTAGAGCCCCCCCGATCATCCCTACACATCGGATCATGCCACCACTTCTTCACCCAAAGTCGCGGATGACCTCGTCGTTGTTTGCCACGACTGTCGCCGCGTCCTTCTTCGTCGTTACGCTTCCGCACCTTCTTCCGTGTCCCGTACCACGAGCACGATTCGCCGATGGAGAAATTATGGTAGACGAGAACGGCCGGCGGAAACGATGGAGGAGAAAAGACACTGGCCCGGAGGTGAAGGACGGCATTGTGCAATTCAACGATATTGCGGCGGATGATGCTGAGCAAGCGAAACTGAGGACTCATCGAGAGTGTCCGGTACCCAAACCGGGTGGCATGTTGGGGGAGTGGTTGGGCTTCCACAAGGACGAGAGCGAGCCAAGCCGATAGACACAACACATGACATCCTACAACGGGACATGGACTCGAGCGACGACACAAAATAATACCCGACATAAATTCGTTGTTTTATCTCGGCTATGGGAACCAAGCACATCTGGGGATCGGATCACGCGGCTTGGAATAGCCGCATCGGACGATTGGGATGATTTGGCTGAGTCCAATCTTGTAACTGCGATGACTATAGTTGCGGTTGACGGATGAATCGCCTGAAATGGTGGAAAATACATCGATGCGGTTGGAAGAGCCAGCTTGTGGGTGAGCGTGGTTAGACTTCTCTGCTTTACACTGGGCCTAGGCTCATACCGCCGACATCTTGTTAAATATTTTTTTTATTGTAGCTATATCCATGAATTGAAGAGAAATGCTCAAATCAGAAGTCGCACTAGAGTCTGTCGTGCTGATCGATAATTGCGTTTCGCTGGCCCAAACATCGTGAGAGATGAGAGCCAGGAGCTGCGGGGCGTCGGTTGGTGACCATTGAAAACGTTTGACTATTTTTGATGGGGTTAACTCTTGAATCTAATCCAGAGTGACGTAATAATATTATCTTGGGGATTCTTCGGTATGAAGGTGCATGGGTTGGGAGGGTTTGCGCTGTGATTATCGAATTGAATGTGCTTGTTTTACAATGCTAAAAAAATCTAATGCAAAAGACAATTCAATGTTTCCACTCCATGAATGGACTGTGCGAGGCCTACACAGTATGTGCCAGTGGCTGGAAACTTATTTGGAACTCTAGACCTTGGTTGTGAATGTGCTTTATGAGATAGCATTCTGTCAAGGGGTTGAAAATACGCCAAACTCGCTCCCTTGTCTCTACCCCTTGGTATCAAGGAAGTGATGTCGGAGCTTCTGCAGGATGCGAATCTCTAGCGGTGTCTGAGGTGATATTATGCACAGAGGTACCCGTCTGGCTCGAGTTCAAAGTGGTTGCTGACAGCTCCCGAGGTTGGCAGCGGTTCCATCTGGGGGTGGAGTCATCTGACGCGGGCTGGGTCGCGTGGTCGCGTGTTTCGGTCCTTTGTGCTGGTAATGGACTTCGCACAAGCACAAGCACATGGCGAAGGAAATGTACCGAGCTAGACTGCCTGGGAGGCAAGAGAATGAAGACGAAATAAAATATTCTTTTTGTCGATAATGAAAAACATAGTGTTAAGACAGTGTCAAGGCTATTTCTTGGCTTAGATCGAGTGCGCCTGTCCGATAACAATGCGAGAATGGCCGATGCGATGTAAGGTATCCCTTGTCTTTGTACAATGAACCAACCGTTCGCCCGTCCCTCGAGTCCTTCAATAAGCTTACTGTGCTAGGACACTGGAGGCCGTTGACGGGCGCACGGGCCAAGGGAGTGGTAGCGCCGCAGAAACGGGACAGCACCAGCGCCAGTGCCAGTGTCCTCGAGCTTTCGAGGTGGGTGGGCGCACTAACCGGTTCCTCGCTCACTGGACTGAGCTGAGCCTGAGCCCATGCCAATCTCAATCTCAGCCGCCAAATCCGTGGGCCTAGCGAAGCCCAACTCTTGAACTCACTCACCTCAGTCAGTCTCTCTCTCTCTTCCAGCTCCCCTCACCAGCCGTCGAAAAGCCGGTTACCGATACCGATACCGATTCTCGACTGGTGACGTGACTGGTACTTGCGCTGCATGCTGTGCGCCTGCGGTGCCCGTTGCGCCCGATCGACCCCGTTTGCCATGCGAGCGTGTCCTGACTATGCTTCGCCTTCGCACTCGCCGGCCCCGACAGATTGAACAACGCTCTTGACGCTCTTGACTTCGTCACTCGGAAACCGCGGCCCTTCGAGGCCATGTCATCCTCTTCTCCTCCGAGATCCGGCTCACATTTTGACTCGCTCGCGGTTCCAGGCTCGTCGAGGACCACTAGCACCGCCGTCGACCGCCGCAGATCTCCTCGACAGCGTCCCCCTCGATCTCTTCCGCGTAAGCGCCGGGCACCATCACCCCCCACCCCGACCTGTTGTTGGCTAACCAGACCTCAGCCTGGATTGATTCATACGAAGAGAAATATGGCTCCGTTGGCGAAGACCAACTCCGATTATTAAATCCTCCTACGCGCGCCGTTCAACCGCAACATAACAGCACCCCGAGCGAGCTGCAACGTCGTGTCTCGAAAGATGGCTTCATAGACCCGGACGACCCGTTGCTGGGCCAAGGCAAGGCCACAAGGGGCAAAATTCCTCACATTCTACGATATGGGCGTGCTTCCATGCGCGGGAGGAAATGGGACCATCTGAGGTCGGCCGAGCCCGTTATTATCTCAGGGTTCCAACCGGCAGTCAGGTCAACACAACCTAACCTCGCCTGGCAAGATTTTGTGCACTCCTCAGCCTATGGGCCTATGCCCAACGTGCACTCGATCGTAGTTGATCCCGAGACTTTGGACAAGTTGCAGCCAAATTTCGCCAACCCTGCATTTCAACCATACAATGTGTTGGATTCCAAGATACCACGAAAGAGGCGTGCGCTTGCGCCTTATAAACGGATATGGTACATGGCGATTCGACATTCCTTTGCACCACTGATATTTCGACTTACTGTCATGTTCACGTCCATGGTTGCCCTCGGGGTCGCCGCGCGGATTCACCAGATTGAAGATGTGGATAGTAAGGACACAGCTGAGGAGACGCAATCAGTAGTAGCCGTAGCGGTGGACTGCGTTGCGATCCCATACCTTGCGTACATGATCTGGGATGAGTACACCGGGAGGCCCCTGGGTTTGCGATCCGTGGTTTCCAAGATTTCACTCATCTTGCTAGACCTCTTTTTCATCATTTTCAAGTCGGCGAGCACGGCACTCGCCTTTGAGAGTCTGGTCTATCATAACTTGACAGACGCCGCGGTGCGGAATCTGTCGAAGGCGCTGGCAGCATTCATGTTGATAGGCCTCATCGCCTGGACTATGAATTTTGCTGTCAACATCTTCCGAACGGTGGAGCGGTTGGGCGGCGGCGAAGAAGACGATGGCGCGCATGGATAGGGCAGGGCGCGAAGACATTTGAAAGCTGGAACTAGGACTGGAGCCGGAGCTGGACATTGAGACTTTGGCATGATACCCCTTCTGCAGGGAATGAGCTTGTTTTTTTGTGTTTATTGTTTCGTTTGGGTGGGTTTGACACGGCATGGACAAAGCTTGTATTCCTCACCTTTCATTGCACTGTATCATAAGTAGGTAATCATGGGATATGAATAGAGAGCAACCGACAGTACGGGCCTGTTATCCGGATGCTCCCCCAATTGATGCAGGCCGTGAATCAGTGTGAAATCCGCCCGTTTATTGGGCCAGGATCTAATCAATCACCCGCATTTCCTATCGTGTACTATGATACGGGGCTCATTGTCAAGAGAAGATGTGGAGCATTCCGTGGCTTGGGCCCGGGGGGCTTGAATGGTGACGATGACACCAGGCGGTCCCTAGTACCCGGCCCCCTCCCAGTTGGCGCCCGCGTGGACGGCTAGCTACTATACGTGGTAGGCAGATGCCATTGTTAGTGGGGTGAGATCATTACCTTTTCGCAAGACCCCAGCAACCCTCGCTCTAACACTGAACCTACCTAACCAAGCGGCTCTACCAGACCATTTGCACTTCAGCCTTAGGGCGGTCACCAGTGGCAGAACTTCACACTAGACTTCTTTCAATGCCCGCCCGCTTTGGCCAGCGGCCCTGCCTCAGGTAACGCCTTGATGAGACCAGCTGGGTCTGACTGCCTGATCTCCTACTCCTACGACGCCTACCTGCAGTCGACTCTTTCCACCGTCTTTTCTTTTTTCCTCTGACTCAAGCGGCCTGACGTGTGATCGGACAGCCTATAACTACTCGCTTTGTTTCTGTCACGTATCGCATTCTGTGATCGTGAACGCAGCCTCCCCGCCACCCACCGCGCTGTCCTGCCCTTCCTGTCACCCCCGGTCCGCCCTCAACCTCGTCCGAGCTATTCATCTCAGCCTCGACGAGTCAGACGGGCGACTTTGCACGACGCACCTACCTTGAGGACGTCTCTGCTGCCTGTCTGAGATCCGTTGATTTCCTAGGCACGGCCGTACTCGAAGTTGGGAGCATCCGCACCGCGAGCTATCCTTACGGCATCCCTTCGACTACCCTACGATCTGGACCCCGCCTCCCTCTCCTCCGTTGAGCCGTCGGACCCCCGCTGTCCGCAGACAGACCATGGCCACCAAGATGGCCACGCCGAGTCCGATGCCCCCGATACCAAACCGGGAGGATATCGGAGCCACGTAAGTTGTCCGCGTGCACCTAAGCCCAGCTGCTGACTGTGCCAGATGGACCTATCTTCAAGCCGGCATCGCGCGTATCATGAACGACCTCGAGCAGGGCATCGACATGCAAATGTACATGGGTGTCTACACGTAAGTTTGCTTGATGTAGTGAGTCTCCTGGCGCCACCGAATGCTAATCTGACGCAGCGCCGTCCACAACTTCTGCACGTCGCAAAAGGCGGTTGGCTTGAATGGACCCGCCATGCACTCCAACCATCGAGGAGGTATGGCCGCCCTTACTACCCAAGCGCATCGGAAACCTATGCTGACACTTCCTAGCTCATCTTCTCGGTGAGGAGCTCTACAACAAGCTAATCGACTATCTCAAGCAACACCTCGAGGGACTCGTGAATCAGACCAAGGCGCACACCGACGAGGCCTTGCTCTCATTCTATATCAAGGAATGGGGCCGATACACGGTCGCTGCGAAGTACATCCATCATCTTTTCCGCTACTTGAACCGCCACTGGGTTAAGAGGGAGATTGACGAGGGCAAGAAGAACATCTACGACGTCTACACATTACACCTCGTACAATGGCGTCGCGTGCTCTTTGAACAGGTGTCAACCAAGGTCATGGATGCTGTGTTGAAGTTGGTTGAGAAGCAAAGAAATGGCGAGACGATCGAGCACGGCCAAATCAAGCAAGTTGTTGACTCGTTCGTGTCTCTCGGTTTGGATGAAGCCGACCCCTCCAAGTCGACCCTTGACGTGTACCGATTCCATTTCGAGCGACCCTTCCTTGCGGCCACAAAGGAGTTCTACCTTGCTGAATCTAAGCAATTTGTGGCCGAAAATAGTGTTGTTGAATACATGAAGAAGGCAGAGACGCGGCTGGCAGAAGAAGAGGAGCGTGTCAAGATGTACCTCCACCAGGACATCGCCATCCCGCTCAAGAAATGCTGCAACCAGGCGCTGATTGCCGATCACTCGGCTCTTCTTCGTGAGGAGTTCCAGGTTCTCCTCGACAACGACCGTGAGGAAGATATGGCGAGAATGTATAATCTACTGTCTCGCATCCCCGAGGGTCTGGAGCCTCTGCGAACCCGGTTTGAGACCCACGTCAGGAAAGCTGGTCTCGCTGCAGTCCAAAAGGTGCAGTCATCAGAGGGCGACAAACTCGAGCCCAAGGTCTACGTGGACGCACTTCTCGAGATCCATACCCAGTACCAAGGACTTGTCAAGAGGGCATTTAACGATGAGCCCGAGTTCACTCGTTCGTTGGATAACGCATGCAGAGAATTCGTCAACCGAAATGAGGTTTGCAAGGCCGGCTCCAATAGGTCGCCTGAACTTCTGGCCAAGTACACTGATGTTTTGTTGCGAAAGAGCAGCACCAGCATTGAGGAAGCTGAGCTGGAGCGTACACTCACCCAAATCATGACCGTCTTCAAGTACATCGAGGACAAGGACGTCTTCCAGAAGTTCTATTCTCGCATGCTTGCCCGACGTCTGGTCCATAGCAACTCCTCGTCGGACGATGCTGAGACGAGCATGATCAGCAAGCTGAAGGAGGCTTGTGGTTTTGAGTACACCAACAAGCTCCAGCGCATGTTCCAAGACATGCAAATTTCCAAGGATCTCAACAAGGAATTCCGGGATCATCTTGAGGGCGTCGAGTACACTAAGGCTGTGGACTCGACCTTTTCCATTCTCGGTACCGGTTTCTGGCCACTGACGGCGCCCAGCACCGACTTCAATCCTCCCCCGGAGATTGCCGCTGAGATTGAGCGATTCATTCGTTTCTACAAGCACAAGCACGATGGCCGCAAACTAACCTGGTTATGGCATCTCTGCAAGGGTGAGATCAAGGCAGGCTATTGCAAGAACAGCAAGACCCCCTACACCTTCCAGGTGTCAATTTACCAGATGGCAATTCTCCTTCTCTTTAATGAAAAAGATACCTACACGTACGACGATATGCTCAGCGCGACCCAGCTCAGCACTGAAGTGCTAGACCAGGCAATGGCTGTCATCCTAAAGGCCAAGGTGCTTATCATGGCGGGGGCCTCAGGCGAGAAACCTGGACCCGGCAAGACATTCCGTCTGAACTATGACTTTAAGAGCAAGAAGATCCGCGTCAACTTGAACCTGGGTGGTGTCAAAGAGGCCAAGGCGGAGGAGGCGGAAACCAACAAGACCATCGAGGAAGACCGAAAGCTGGTTCTTCAGGTATGCACACTTTCTTGCATTAGCTCTACCTCATTTACTAACATGTCATCCAGTCTGCCATTGTGCGAATCATGAAGGCCCGCAAGAAGATGAAGCACACACAACTTGTCAGCGAGACAATCAACCAGATTCGATCTCGATTCGTACCCAAGGTCAGCGATATCAAGAAGTGCATAGAGATCCTCCTCGACAAGGAGTATCTGGAGCGTCTAGAAGACGACGAACTCGGCTATCTAGCGTAAAATGTCATCATCATGTTTCTTGGTGAGAGAAACCACACGACCGCTATTGCATCGACTGTGGAATTGGGTCTCCATGGGATTACGGTTTTATTTCCTTATCATGGGCTGGAATCAACGGCGGCGGGCGAGGACGGACGGGTACACTAGATGATCCGCATGCTGCTATGCACTTTGGGATTTCCTCTCCCCCCCCCAGCCAACCCTCGTTATCCTCGTTTCCTCTGTCTGTTCTCTTGCTCTTGTTTTTCTTCTGTCAATGATGACTTGCGTTGGGGGACAATGGGATCGGGAAGGGCTCGGCTGGGTTGAGAAGTGCGTGCGGCGTGCTGCAAAAGCTTGGGAGAATAGGTGCGGGGAGTCTTACACATACACACCACACATACAGGAACACGCTTGTTTCGTGGTCTCTTTCGGACGTAAATCATGAGAGACGAGTGTGGTTTTAAAAACACCGCAGCGCCCATTGGTTTTTGGGTCTGACCGTTTGCTTAGTCAAATACCTTTTTCAGTAGCTCTGTGACTTGATGTGTGACGATTTCGCTGCCCCCATTCTATCTATCCTTGATCCTATAATTATTATCCCTTGGATTTCTTCACATTCCTTGTTCTCACATTCTATAAAGTCACTAATCAGTCGTTACTGGCGTCCACGTCCGGCCTCTCGGCGGACTTCTCATCTGGCTTCGCCTCGGCCAGCTTTTCCTGTGATCCCACAACGCCTTCCGTGTGGAAGCCATCGTTCTTCATCACGCCGTTCTTGTGTGGTACATCATCATCTTCGTGCTGTACCCTGGCCCTGGTTGCAGGCCGACCGGGCGACTCGCTTACGCCAGAGAGGATGCTCTCGCTGAAGCTCACGCCCGTGGTGGGCCGGCCGGTGGCGGCATCGTCCGAAGAGCCAGTGCGGGACCCTGGGGTGTTGATCATCTGGTAGTCGTTTTCGATAGGGCTGTTGGGCTGTGACGACTCATGCTTCTCGGACTTGGGCGTGGCAGCTTTACGGCCCCAGCCGGCGCCCCAACCACTGGTGCGACGCTTCTCGCCCGCCCACGTCGCCCAGCTTGACATGTACGCGCCGGCTCTGGCACCAGCTGACTGTGCTGGCTGTTGCGAGTTGGAAACGTTACCATTATGCCCGGACTTTGCGTTGGTGCCGTCTTGTGGGTTGGCGGCCTGAGCGGCACGGGCCTCTTCAGCGCGACGACGCTGAGCCTCGCGGAGGGCCTCCATATCGGCATAAAGCTTGTTTAGTACGAAGGAAGCCTTCTCACGGCCGGCAGCCAAGTTGCGGCCAAGTACCTCTCGACCCTGGGCGAAGCGTTCGTCGAGGTGCAGCTCCTTGACCTGCTCCGCAATGCGACGCTGGACATCATCAATGGTGAGACCGCCGGCGCAGGGATGGCGCGGGTCGACGATGTCGAAGAGGTGCGAATCGGTATTGGCGTTCCACATTCGGTAGTTCTCGGTGCGTTTCCATGCCTCGACCCAATCTTGCCCAAAGTCCAGGGTGGGGTCCCCGTCAATCTCCGGGAGAATGGCTTTGGGATTGCTGCTTGTCGTGAGGTAGTTGTGGTATTTGACAGAAGAGATGAGGGCGAGGATGTATTCTTCAAATTGGAGCCTGATAAACTCCTCGCTTCCGACATACTTCAGCGTCTTGGGCCTGCTTGGGTTTGCTTCGTCCCACGTCTCGTTGATCTCTTGCGTTAGGTAGTCGATCCACCGGCGATCAGCAGCAGTCAGGGTAAGGGCGGTCCTCAGTGAAGGTGAAGTGATGCTAACGAGGTCCTCGTCGAGATTGATGAGGATGTCGCTGTACCGATCCTTTTGCTGAAGCAGGAGGGAGTTTGTGCTTCCGACGATGTACGATTTGGTCCCAAAGTCGGCTAGGATGTCAAGCTGCTGCAGAGGCGTATATGGGCCGTATAAACTCCCCTAAATCAGTTGTTAGCTACCTCGTCCAGGTCCTTTACAGGCTGTCACAGGTTCATACCTTGCCAAAAATTTGAAGAGGAAGACCCATGTAGGACAATAGAGAATTGCGGTCACTAGTCCGCAAGCTCGTAGGTTTCGTGAGACACTTCTCGTAATTGTTCAATTCAGGGTCTGCGCAATCTCGAAGATTGCGAATCAAGCCGGGTATCAAAGACAGAAGGGAAAATTGCATCATGCACAGACGATCACATCTGGAACCGAAGAAGAGCATCTGGAAACTGGATTAATATTAACTATGACGCTGTTCAGATCAGGCCGACTTACCTTGGGTTGAAGAAGGCAGCACTTTAATAAGACAAGGGTTTGCCATTTGAATTCGTGAATCAGTTCCCGCAGACTCATACCAAGATATTGGTCGCGGTCGACTTGATCGTTTAGCAGACCCCTGGCCTTCTCATCCGCTAGGCTCTCTTGAAACCTGCGTAGGATCTCGACATCAGTAAACTCGCGCTGCGCAAACCAGGCCTGCGTCACAATGCTGAGTCGCTCGCGCAACATGCCAAAGAATTGCGGGCTGTCGGCGATGACAACGACAGCCTTTTGAACGGTCGAGCGGGTGACATCAGCCGGGCGATTGGTGAGCTGAGTAGAATCTAGCTGTCGCGTACATGAGATTCCAAACAGGGACGTCGCGGGGGTGGTCGTTGTTTCGGGCCTCAGCAAAGTAAAGTAAGAAAAGTCCTCTTCAGAGCTGTAGTCTAAATCAGCACTATGTTTCGCAAATTGCCCTGCTTCATGGCGACGATAGAAATAGACTCACGCGTGTGCACCATCGCTCAGAGCCATGAATGGAAGTAATGACCAGCCAAAGTCTAGGGCAGGGTCGCTTCCTTCGTCAGCACCGAACCATGTCTCGACTTCTGGGCCCCGCGCATGGTGGAAGCCGACAACGGTAACGAGTGGAACAAAGTCGGGCGATGCGGGTGAGGCAGGTGACGAGGGGAGGATGGGCGAGAGGACGGGCTTGAGGTCGTCGGCAGAGTCAGGCGCATTGAGCGTCGTGCTCGCAGTCGTGTTCGCACTCAGTGGCGGGACAGGTTCGTCGAAGCTCATTGTGAGTCGGGGAGCGGCTGGACTTGCGATTTGCGGCGTAAAGATGGCGAATTCCAACTCTCAAAACCCCTCCAACCTTGCCATATACGTCTAGGAGCCGTTGACGAGCGGCGAATTTGTGAGGTGGGAGGCGGGGGGTGAAGTCGTGGGTCGTGGGTCGTTGAAAGCGGGATCGATGACCTGAGGATCGAGGTCGAGGATGAAGTTTCGAGGATCGGTGACCCGAGAATCGAGGATCCAAGGTCGAGGGTCGAACTGAGAGAGTCGGTGGCTTAGAAGAAAGTCGTGGGCTGTCGGAGCACTGTCTGAGGACTCGTGAAGCGGCGTATTGGACCCCGCGGAGGGTGTTGATGGGCGCACGGAGGCGGTCAAGGACCGCTCACAAGGCTCACGTAACTGGATCAGGTCGCTGGTATTTAGGTGGCACGGCAGATCGATTGATGGGGGGATATGGTTGGTGGGGGGGCTGAAGGAGGAGAAGGAAAGAGATAGAGGGAGAGGTGGAAGCTGAAAGGAGGCTGGAGCTAAAGAGGACAAAGAGATATCGGGTCAAGGAGATGGAGTCGTCGACGTCGATGCGGTGGTGATGTTTATGGCTGTGGCGAGTCTGTGTCAAAGGGAAATGCTGGTGTCTGGCAAATGAACCAGTGCTAAGAATTATTAGGTAGAGTCGCAGCGTCGGCAGACGGCATTGGACGAATTGGATGCTAATCTCGGGGGAGCCGTGGCGTCACTTGTTCCATTACTGGACGTGTTACTGATCGACCACCTAAAGTACAACGAAGCTACGAGACTAAAACTTTACCTCAATGCTCTGACCACCGCTGTAATGCCTTGGAAATAAGAGTAATCAATCACATCTCCACACGCGTACCCCGCCATCCTCACCCCTACCCAGCTGTACTCATCTTGTCCGTCCTTTCCAGTTGTCTTTTGTTTTAACACCAGCACGTTCATCAGAGTAGGTACCTTAGTATTGTCCACCCGATGCAACACCACTACAACAAGCCACAGGTTATCACGTGGCAGGCATCCTACCATAACTTCCCTCTTGGCGTACCTATCTATCCATCGAATCCTTCCTATGCAATGTATCTATTCTGTCCTGTTGGTTCATCTTTCCTCCCTTGTCGGCGTACAGAGTTTGTCTCCCATCAGCTCAGCGGGGTCCAATGGAGGGTGGCATCACCATCCACGTCACCACGAGCTAACCCTGGTTCTTGGAAGCTCCAACCTGCTACTACTACGTAGCTCAAGATTGTGTCTAGTCTACCCGAGTAGCTTCCTATGGCGTGGCAAAATCATCATCAAAATAATATCACAATCACAGAGGAGCGTCATTTGGATGTCAGCACCAGGTGATGGTGCAGGTGAGGTCAGTGTCACCTTTCCACGTCCATGTCCACGCCTTGTCCCTCTTCTGTATTTGTGTCTCTTGCATTGCGCCTCCTCCTAGGTAGGTAGGCATCACTTCATCTCCTCCTATCAAGGAATTGCGCCTCCTGGCTTTGCCGCAAAGCCTTGTATAGGCGGCTTTGACCGCGTCCAAATCCGTGGACATCAACCATTCGACATGGCCACTTGACGCTTGTTGCTCTCTCCCTCACTTTAACGTTCTTCATTGGACATGCCAACGCGCCGGGGGGGTCGCATCGCATACGAGAGCACACCACACGACTCTCTCTCTCTCTGCCTGCCGACGTGTCTTGCATGATAAGCCCCCAATTGGCGCGCGCATCCCGTTGCATTAGCTAGTCGGGGGCTCTGCCGAGTCGTTCTGCATTTGCAGCGAGTTCTGCACTCACAACGCTGCTCAAGTCACCCACATGTCGACTACCAATCCCACTGTCTCCATCCAGTATTATCCAGGAGTGAGATCCGGACTGCGCCGAGATGACTGAGGCGCTGCATGTCTTAGATCACTCTCCAACGCGGCCGATTGCCTCAACAAGGCCCATAGATACGACACTCGAGACTCCGAGATCTTCGCAACCAGGGATTCAAAATCATGGGTGCTTGTCCTTCACCTTCTCCATGAGTTCCCGCCACATGCGGATAACAACCTGGAATAATCCAAGGATTCCCACGTGGTGCAAACAACCATGTTTGGTGTTATTGGTACTCGCCCAATTATTGGCAGCCACCCGAGCGCTTTATGTTGATCTTTGTCCCAGTCCGTACCAACTCTGAAACGAGGCAACTATGGTTAACAACCCTTCTAACTACCCGTTAACACAGATTCATCATATTGAAATGGGTAGATAAATAGAGATGCTGCTAATCCAGACCGGGGTAGAATCAAAGGAACGGGGAATAGACCTAGCTAGTCCACTACAGGGAAGAGAAAGCCGGCTTCTTTGCATTGGCACTCTTCCAACAAACACGCCCGCCAAAAGTGCGTATGTCACTGCGTGGTTCACTAGCGCACCTAGTTGACTTAAAGATGTCACGCCTTGCTCCCATCGCCGCGAGACAGGATCTCGAATTGCCTTCACCCTGCCGCTCGAGAGATTCCGGAGCCATCGCAATTCCGAGATCCAACGGGATAAGCCGCACGCACGCACGCTCACGGGCAAATAACATTGATTCGCATGCCATCCCGTCGTCTTGACCCGTCGTCCCGTGCAGGCCAAAACAAATCCGGACCAACTAAAACTAGCCTCCCAGGACTTGGGATGACTTAGTCGGACTAGCCGGGTGTGAATAGTAATTGCACAGTTTGGGTTTCACACGTCTCAATAATCAACGAAGGAGACCCAGAGAAAGAGGCTACCGAGGAGGCTCAGCTTATTACAAGCCTGGAACCTAGTCGAAGTTTGGCCGAACTTAAGAACAGACATAACCGGGCAATACCTTGTGTGCCAGACAGCAACTTTTGTCCCTCTGTATTCTTCAAGTGGGCCGTGTTAATGAAGCTATGAGTATCGATACGGGTCATGTTGGTCAAGCTCAGGTCAAGAATGTGCCAGTTGTGAAGCCTAGCTGATACTATGTTAGCATGTTCGAGATAGTAGGCATTAGGAAGATCCATGAGCTGAACGCTGACACCATCAGCAAAGACCAGTGGTGTGTTTCGATTGCGTCTTCCGCTTTGGGTAACCATCTGAGTGATTACTCATTTCCTTGATTACTTATTTGCATTTCAACGACAGTAGTGGAAGAGCCCAGAAGTCTGACCGTGCCCCAGCCTTCCGCTTACACACCATGAGCGGAATAGTGGTCCAGAAAATGCTACAAAGTACACGCACCATTTGTCAAAGGAATGGTACTAGTGAGAAGAATCGTTAGCCCGGAGTTTGTGTGCTCTCTACACCTGCCGCTTCTGTAACTCCAGTTCAAGATCGTCAAGATATCCGTGGCTGTATGCGGGGATCAGCTCGGTGTGAGGTGCACTCTTGTACTCGTCAGCTAAAAGGCGCAAATGGTCGGCAAGGTTTTCCCATGTTGCCTAGTGGCGAGGCAACTCCTTGCCTAGGGGAAATGGTAGATCGAGCATCTGCATGAGGAGGATTTGCCCCATAGCCGCTAAAGCCCTCGACTAGGCGGCATTTCTCCATCAGGTTGACCAGCGGTGAGGCAGGAGGGCCAATGGGCCACAGAGGTTGCCAGATCCCATGTGAGCCAAGGCATCTTATGCTTGCTTAAGCCATCTAATTGCGCGTGGGGCTGTCGTGGCCTAAGATGCCTGTGCATGAAGTCTTGGATGGGACGAACAGGTAAGGGGCCCAGGGGCTTAGCGGGCTCCTGCCAGATAGATTCGAAGCCAGAGAATCTGAATCAGTGATAGGGGCAAATAGAAAGCTGATTAAGTTGGGTTGCAAGTGTAACAGGCGTCCTCTCGGTAGCACAGGAATGCATTGTTCATGCATGATGGTCCCCAACGATGCAGCACGAGACATCCGGTTGTCATGACAAGGAGAGGATTTTCGAAACGGCTAGACGTGGAACTCGACATGGTCAGATTGTCTTGCGCTGTGCGATCACGAAGTCTCCTGCTGAACTGAATCAGGTGGCCATAGGTGAGACTGGCCAACAGTCAAAAAAGAGTCGGCCTCCTCTAAGTTCGAGGGAGACAAATGCATCGACTGATGAAGCATGTGGCGTCGAATGATGCCCTCGTGTGGAGTCACCGAAAGCAACGGGGTCCTCACCCCGGACGGCTTTTGACCTAGTGCGGTCATGCAGCTCGAACGAGAACCGGGTAGATTCTGTAGCTACCTTCTGGAACATTTCCTTCGACACCCAACACGTCACTGATGGTAGAGAGCTGTCGAGACAGCTCTACTTGAAGTTCATACCAACTAGGGGTGAGCCACGGAGGCAACACGCTTAGCGATGAAGAGAGACATGGAGCTCTGTATGTATGTGAATGCCGAGTAGGATAGGCCGAATTGGGGAGAGGAACAGGGAGAATCCAAGCTTGATGTTTGGGATCAGAAGTAAATTACGAAGAAGAAGAGAAAGGGGGCCTGTCGACCTAGGTAAGTACTGAAGATATCTCCAACATGGAAGGCACCCTCCAACTAATTGATGATAATATCTTGAGGACCATCTCTAGGCCACTCTGTGAGCTGAGATCCTCCATAGCAGCGGAGTGGAGGTGTTCTTGGCCAACACAACTTATCGGACCTGTCCAACTTCCCCAACCACCCACATACCTAGTACCATGTATGCCTCCCCGTAGGGCGACTAAACAAAGATCAGATCACCTTACTCGAATTTGGTACGTAGACTAAACGTGCTGTCGTTTGTCACTACCAGTCCGATGTTGGGCATCGGATTCCAGGGGTCCGTAGCCAGCCCAAATGTTTTACAACTCGGCACGGCGCGAGGACTAAGTCTGTACATGTCGTGCCGTTGCTGCTGTACTGTACCCTATGTACATGGCTGGTCCTTCGATTTTTTGCTTTTTTGGCGGTTGAACTCTCAGCTGGCGCCCACGTGTCTTCCTAGTCGTGCCACCGGGGACTGGACCTGGAAGGGCATTCGCGTACCAAACTGTTTGGCATCCCAGACTGGGGGAGTCCTTGAACTCGGGGCAGGCTGGCGCGCCGTTGATTCGCTGCCTGCCCTGAGGTTGCGGTGATTGAAATAATTATTGATATTTCATAGATTACGGTCGGGCGGCATGTCGCATCTGACTGAGCACGCCTGGACTTCGGTGAGGAAGGATTCCATGTTACACCGCTGCGCCGAAAACGGGTTTGGGTAATTTAGCAAGCTAGCTTTGCACGGTGTACATAATTAGTACGTACCTATGTATAGACAAGGACCGGGTTTCAGAATCGAAGATGAATTGGGTCTTACCCCCTTGCTACTTCAAGCTGATCTTTTGACAAGGGGATCACGGGAGAAGAAAAGAGGCATGTGGAGGCGGGGGTGGGCAAGCTGATGAGGGCAGTCAACTTTTTGGGACTTGATACATAGTACGCGTCTCTGCCAGGCCATGATCAACAACGCCCAGATAGACTTGGAGAGGAGGCCAACCCGAATTATACCAGGGTCAACAACCGAGGGTCTGGGTCAGACATGATCCAATCGAGCTGGGCACAATCGCATGTGCCTTGGTGAGCCCGCGAACGCCAGATTGGATTCCTGGTGCCTTCCGAGCTGTGATGGCAGTCAGGGATGAAAGCCGTGCTCTCTCTCTCTCTGGATGGCGCCTCGGGGTCGGAGAGCTACGCGCCCTGTTCTGCAGCTCTGGCCGAACAGAGCATAGCAGCAGACGCAGCCAGCAGGAGGGCATGAGTGTCACCCCCACTACATGGCTAGGGTGCTGGTCCCTGTAAAGTTTGCAGCTTTCGGCTGCTCAACGAGTCACGTCCACTGTTGTGTCTCAAACCTCCATGTTCCACGCATCCTCTTGGTTCCTTTTTCCGTTGATGTATTTCGTCCCTCATTCCTCTTCTCCAGTGGGCCTCCCAGAAGAAACGTGCAAAAAGGAAAGAAAAAAAAAGCAAGTTGAGATGCGGCCCCGGCTCCACCGGCTTTGACCTGCGTTGAAGTGGTTACGACAAGCAGCGCCCTGAGCTGCGAGTTGAAGAAGCCGTCCAGGATCCTTTGGTGGAGTCGCAGCGCCCTCACTCACTTGCAAACCATGATCGCGCATTCATCCAATGTCCGCCTGCCATACTGTTTGTTGTCGGGTTTCGAGGACGAAGAATACCAGTAGGTAGGCCTGTAGCTTTACTCACTGCTACCGTCCACCATAACACCGTCTCATCATCGCCAGGGCTGGCAAATCCAACAGATGGACACCACTGTCATGTCGTTTTCGTCGCTTGCTGTTTTGGGGTAAGATGCTGATAATGGACAGGGCTACCAGCAGCCCAGCGCAATTTGCAGCCCCTTTGCTAAGCCATGGCAGAACGACGTGAGACACATGGGCGGCGGGCGTCGGGCGGCGGGGACTGGCTTTTGACATGTTGGGGCTTTGAGCGCGGCTATGACAACTAGGACCTGCATGTGGCATCTCCTCAGCTGACCAAGGCAATGCGATGGGAGGAAGGAGTCGAGGGAATCCCTTAGGTGTGAATTACGGCAGACTCGCAGAGGAGTTAGTCGAAGCCTTTGACAATAAGGGCTGCTCCCAGATTCAGTGGCGCTCCCAGTCCAGCCTTCACCCGTCGACTGCAATACGTGGTTGGGGGATACATCCATGCTAGGCGGTTTGTCGAGACACCAAGAACGAGCCAAGACCCCCCCCCCAGTGTGCAGCAGCACTCATCGTCCAGGCCTAGCCTCTGGGCTGGGACAGAAACAGAACTCATACCACTTGTTTCCTGACTGCCATTGCCGGTGCCAGATGGGCCGGACCCGGTCGGGTTTCTTTTGTCCCTGGTTTGGACAGGGCTACATTGGGCTGGGGATGTGCCAGCGCCTGGCGAGGCAGAGATGCAGCAATCAGTGCCCGTGTATATTCAGTGCGACCCAATGCGGAGTTTATCTCTCCATCAGCGTCGCCCGACCAGTAGTGGCCTGCCTTGTATTCTGTCCACTGCGGGTAGATCGCGACTCTGCAATGTGACGATGCTCGGTCGGCACGAATACTCCGTAGTTTGCAGTTTGGGACCCTTACCGAACCAAACACTAGGTAGGTAGGGAGTCAGAGCACCCGCCAACAAAGAACAGAGATGCTTGAGGCCAGCCTGTCAAATTATTAGTCAGACATGTGCGTAGTGAGTGCACCCAGCTCTCGGACGGGAGAGGATCGCGAAACCCAGGGAGGGCCTATTATGAGCGAGATGATGCTCGCAGCGGAGTAGTCAGTCCTACCAGAAGGCTCTGGCGGGCCGCAGGGCCTGGCTGCAGACGACCTTCATCCACATCAGCTTTGCCAAACCAGGTCAGACACCACCATCACCAACTGCTATCAGCCTCTCGTCATTGTTGTTGTCTTGAGCTTGTGTATGTACTTGACACGCGCGAGTCATCCGGCCGGCGCAATTACCAACTTTCACCACAAATGGTTGCTGCGCCTGCTGCTTTTGTTCAGGAAAAGTCGCGCTGGCGGGCCCGACCTTGCCTACTACCTATGTAAGGTACTGCCTCGTTACTGCCTGCCTGCCTTACCTCCTCGTGCACCAAGGAACCTGAAGGGAGGTAGGTCCCCCCATCAAGTACCAGGTACCAGGTCTGCGAGGCGACGGGAGGGAGACCTCCTGCACACTTCGTCCTCTCACCCTCACTCACTTATCACGCTCCGGCTAGGTTTGAGCCAAATCTGGCCCTTCAATTGCTTTGTCTTCTGCCTCCGCTTTCCCACCAAACATCAACATCTACATCAAAGCCATCGCCTCCACGATTGCTCTAGAGCCAGAAAAAGCACGGTTAGATATCCTCATTCTGCCGCACCCCCTTCAATTCTCTGGCTGCGTCGTGCACACCCCTGCTCCCCTCGTCCTCGCTCCCCACACGACACTCCCCAATTGGTCCCACCCTCCGCCGACTTTTGTCTCGTCATTCTCGAGGTCCACTGTACCTTGTCCGCCCTGCAAGCTCCCAGTGTGGCCTAGAACCATTGCAGCACAATACGGACGGCCCATAATCCGTACCATCTTCCCTCTTGTCGCCCACCGCCGCCTGGCCTTGTCTAGCTTCACCATCCTCGACCCCTTCTACGCCGCCCGCCATCTCTCCAAATCCGCCCTTCCTTCGCCTCCCGTTATCTGTTGCTCGCCAAACTCGCCAGCGACCACAGATCCTGATTCGATCACCCTTGTACTCTCGTCTGCGTCCTTCTGCCTCCACGACATACGCCGCTTGGCTGGACACGTCCGACCCTCGAGTCCGTTCCTTCCGTTTCCGCTTCTCCCTCCATCACGCTGCACTCCCCAGCCATCTACCACGACCGACCGCCGTCCCGAATTTCATCGCCCCCGGACCACGACGGCCTCGGCCCGGATTTACGACGACAACTGCCTCCTTAGGGCGCTCCTCTGGTCCAGACGCTGCCGACGCTGCCTGCTAGCTACCACCGACAGCCATGCGCCGCTGATTACTCTTATCGCGAACCATCCGAATCGAATTGATCCCGAAAAGGACCGGGCTAGCTTCGCCGTGTGACAGAGCCTGACGCTGCGCACCCTCGCAGATTCGTGACGATGGGCGCCTGTATGAGCTCCAGCAATGAGGAGGTGGACCAGAAGAAGAAGAGTCAGGCCATCGACAAGATCCTCGAAGAGGACTCAAAACGATTACGGAAGGAATGCAAAATCTTGCTCCTAGGTAGGGTTTGATCACGGCTGCGTATGCTATCCCTGCGAGGGCTACAATAACTGATATAGACCTCAGGTTCGGGCGAAAGTGGAAAGTCGACCATTGTCAAGCAGATGAAGATAATCCATCTTAAGGGTTATTCAGAAGATGAACTATACAACTATCGGCCCACCGTCTTTAAGAACCTCGTCGAGTGCGCCAAGGCCGTCATCACGGCTATGGAACAGTTCAACATCGAACCGCAAAATGAGGAGAATAAAGCTCACGCAGAATTTCTCATGGAATACCAGGCTGAATCTGGCCCTCAGGCTCAGATCGATGCCCAGGTCGGCGTCGCCGTACAATCATTATGGGAAGATCCGGCCAGGGAGCTTCTTATGGAGCATCAGACTGAATTTTACCTCATGGACTCGGCGGAATAGTGAGTCTGTGTATTCTTACTTGACGTGACGCTCTCTGATCAACCCCCGTGCAGCTTCTTCCAAGAGGTGATGCGAATAGTTGCTTCCGACTACCTCCCCAACGAAATGGACGTCCTAAGGGCACGAACGAAGACGACGGGTATCTACGAGACGAGATTCCAGATGGGACAATTGAGCATCCAGTAAGACTCATGAATGCTACATATCAAGGCGTCATCAAATCGCTGACACTTCAAAAGTATGTTCGATGTAGGCGGTCAACGAAGCGAACGAAAGAAGTGGATTCACTGTTTCGAGAACGTGACGTCGATCATATTCTGTGTTGCTCTGAGCGAGTACGATCAAGTGTTGCTAGAGGAGAGTAGCCAGGTAAGCTTCCTCTCAGAATGATCACGGAATGGTGTTTATTGACACATCCAGAACCGAATGATGGAGAGTTTGCTACTCTTCGACTCTGTGGTCAACTCACGTTGGTTTATGCGAACTAGTATCATCTTGTTCCTCAACAAGGTGGATATCTTCAAGCTGAAGCTGGCGCGGTCACCTCTCGGCAACTACTTCCCAGACTACTCCGGAGGCAACGATGTCAACAAGGCAGCCAAGTATTTGCTCTGGCGCTTTAACCAGGTCAATAGGGCCCATCTAAATCTATATCCTCAGTAAGTGCTCCGAGGCTGAAGTATTTGAGGGAAAGGGATGAGGAGCTAACGTTTGTCTCAGCTTGACACAGGCCACCGATACGTCCAACATCCGGCTCGTTTTTGCGGCAGTTAAGGAGACCATCCTGAATAACGCCCTGAAGGACTCCGGGATTCTCTGATGTGAAAACTTTGTTTTCTTTTTGGCCAATGATGTGAAATATTCGGGACTGTACGGAATGGCGTCAAGAGCATTATCTGGAGTTAAATGAGGATGGGAAGGAGGACGACTTTTTTTTTTCCCACACAGCTTTGCCTGTGTGTTTGTTTGTTTCGAGGCGGCGTTACTGCTTCTACGCTCTTTTCTGGCTCTGATACGCTCACATACGGACGAACTCACTACTGCAGTACGGATTGGACTGCGAACCCCGAGTTGTTCGACACCACAGTACACACGGGCCCAACAGCTCGACGACGACCCCCGAACAAGAGTCACATTCAGTATGACGACACATTATGTTTATATATTTTCCTTGTTTTTGTTCCGTTTTGTGGCCACGGAGCGGCCAATAGACGTGGGAACCCAAGACTTACAGCTTTGGATTTTATCTGCTCAGACACTGGATGTGTTCTGGTACAGCGGCTTTGATTGGAATGATAGGGACGGCAGCGATGAACCTGACAAAAAGGCAGCGCTTACAGGGAACGTGGACGACGGAAGCTGGCTGTGAAAGGGGATGAGGCAAATCAAACGAGGGACATCCCTTTACATTCCTTGAAACATTGCTCCTTTCTCGGCCGGGGAAGAAAGCGCATGGCTTAGGTGTTGTTATTGTTGTCTGACTTGTCTGACGAAAGAAACGGACGTCCACGGGGAGACGGGACAGTTGGCATGCGAATGGATATTTCTTCAAGTAGCTCAGCCCGAACGGGGATTGATGATTGAAAACCGGTGGCGTGCAACGAGGCAGATTCGTTCTTGTGTGACCTTCTGCGAAGCATGCATGCTGGGTCTCTTCGACGCGTCAACGGGATGTAGCCCTCATGGTGTCCCTCGTGGTATTCCTCAGGGTTGTTCGATTACGGTGAGGCTGGGCGGGCGCCTTTCGGCGGATTGAGAATCAGGTCAGGCTAGGATAGTGCCAGGACGGATTGAAGCTTATGCCAGGTAATAATAATTGATCACCTCTTGACAGGCTTGGATCAGTAGCCACTTTTCCATAAGCGATAGGATATGTTCAGACAATGAAAACAAGGTTTTGTGAGTCGCCACTGACCTCGGTAGCTCCCTGCTTCACCCCGTGGGGGGTCGCGAGTGTTTGCTCGGCTACAAGAGGCCAAGGCACACTCAATCCACAAACGCCTCACTCTGTACTTGGCTGGTGGGTTATTCCGAAGCACAAAACTCGTAGCTCACCTACCTATTTGGAGAGGAGGCCCATTTGCATTCATCCCAGCTCAGGTCACAAATGGGGCGTTGACTTGTGAGGGGCGTAGCTTGGAGTTTGGGCGTCCGAGGACGGCTGCTTGTGCTGTCCCAGCCGCCAGGCTTGGACACGGACTGTTGGACAATTGGACGCCCTTGGCGATTGTAATTGCTGGTTGGTTGATGTTGGCGGGGGCCTGTCTCTCAAGATGGGAGAGAGTAAGGAAGAAAAT
Source organism: Dactylonectria alcacerensis (assembly GCA_029931735.1). Lineage (NCBI taxonomy): Eukaryota > Fungi > Ascomycota > Sordariomycetes > Hypocreales > Nectriaceae > Dactylonectria > Dactylonectria alcacerensis. The sequence continues at coordinate 1,481,063 of JAPMUZ010000004.1, forward strand.
CAATGACCGGCCACTTGCAGCAAGCGGCATTATCACGATTTGAAACCCAGCATCACCATCAGACCACCAGTTGCGATACGCCGTCAGGACCGATCGCACACTGAGTGTGGCGGATACCAAGGGCCTCCTGGCGTCATGGCGACCAGGGGCGCTTGCACACCCGGCAAGATCCATGAGATTCAATTGACTGGGGGTTTTGTTTCTACGTAGGTAGTACGAAGTACGTGTGGATTCGGTGTCTCGGCGGATGGATGAGGTGTGTTCAAATGCCTCACGATGCTAAGTAACTTGCCGTATACACGAAGGAGACCGGGCGGTTCGGCTAGCTGGCTGGGCAGCTCTTCAGACGTCTCCTCGGTAGGTGTCGACGTTTGGCGCACCTTGACAGTCGTCTGGCAACACACGGATTCAGAGACGGACATGGCGGCCCCGCAATCTGTGGCAAAGGGGGGGCCAACTAGGATGAAGCTAGTTGGGTCTGGGCTGTGGAGAATAGAAGTGGATGGAGCAGCAACGGCAGCAAACGACATGATGGAGGAATGAGGGGACATTGAGGGGGCTTGTTGTAGTGGGATTCAATGGACGTGTGATGGATTGCGAGCTGTGTTGCATGTGTGGGTGGATAGATCCGGTTCAAAAGGCAGCACACTTCACGACTCAAGGTGGCTCTCGAGCTGCGCAATGCTTGATACGTGATGCTAGGAACAGGAGGCTAGCTGCTTGTTCACACATGTGTGTCGAGAATGTCGTCATGCTACAGAAGGATGGTTGCTCCGAGGGGGGAGGTGGGATGGAAGAGCGGGGAGAGCAGCACAAGCTTGGGGAGTTGGCAGAGTGACCCGGATGCTCAGACATGCATACACAGCTCTCATCGGTCAATGAGGGGCTGCAATGGGGGTAGTAGGAGGGAGGAGTGTGCATTGAATAGGAATGGTTAGGTAGTAGCAGGCATGATGGGGGGAGGAGAGAGGAGGAGATGATGGTCTAGAGTACATGCACATCTCATGATGGAGGTGGATGGAGGGGGATGGAGCATACCTTCCTCCTGTCGAAAGCAAGCGGTCCAAGTAAAGTAGGTGCCCCTCTGCCTTCCATTTGGGAGAGGCGCAACCCGTGGTACCTTCCTAATCTTCTTCTCAAAACTCACCACTTACTTCTATTCACCCTCTCCAGCTTCTACATCAATTAAACATCCCATACAATCTGCTACCGCCTTGGGGTCGTCGTCCTTTCGCCGTCTTCCTCCTCTCTGCCTCGCCCTCGTTTGGTCTATTCCCCTCTACTCTTCGCCGCTCCCGGGTGCTAGTAGATCCACTAGGCTTGCTGCTACCCCGGCAATCCATCTGTCTCACCCACGGGCTTGTCTAGCTCCCAGTTGCTTGGGGCAGCCAACCGTCGAGCCGCCCTTTGCTTCACGACCAAAACCTTCGCAGTACGCCTTACCTAAATACCGACTCTTCTTCGACTTTATATTCATTTTCTTGTATTCCAATTGCTTTCGCCTGTCCGGTTCACCAGCTTCCCGCATCTTCAAGCGCGACCCTATCTTTTGTATCGCTCGCTCGTGTCTACTGTCCCGCCTCGTCGTCGACTTCTTGCGGACGCAGCGCATCATCCACACCAAGCTACTGCGAGCTTACCTTGCTCCCACCCTGCAACTCCTCAACACCTCGACCCCGCTCCCCCACCTGAGGTGCGTCTCGTCTTTGCCTGGCTTCGCTGTCCCGCCGAGTCGCGTTATCTGACGTACTCAATCAGTCCTGTAGCAAAGTACGGTGGGTGACCTGATCTGATGTTCGCCTTCACCGAGCTGGGAGCTAGTCGTGGTACTTATTTACCGCTGCTGCACAGGCTTTCCTGAACTCCCGACCTTCTCTCCCCCCTCTTCCCTCCTCCTTCATTCTCTCAGGCCTCTTTGCCCGACATTTCAGCTAATCAAGACCAAGAAAAACAGGCTGGAAATATGGCGTCCGCGCAGCAACCCCTGCCAATCCGCCAGAGGCGTCCTTCTACAAGCGCTCCGATTATCGACATCCAGGGAGCTGTCGCCCCTGTGGGTATATCTCGCCCAAAGCACACCAGAACCGCCACCGGCTTTGGCCGAAGCGAAATCACTGGAGTTGAAGGTGCGTTGAAGTCCCTCTCTTATTCCATATCCTCTCGGGCTCCTGGCAAATTGTGGGCGCCAATGGCCAGCAATCGCCTTAGGCGCCATGAGTCCCCACCATGCCCGTGTAAGTGGACTTCTCATGCGATCGTGACACTAATCACCTCGAACAGCCTCTATCCCTGAACCCCAGCGCGAGGCATGGAACAGAAACAAGACGAGTGGATTCAACGGAGTTGATGACTTTGAGAAAGAAGTCGTCCGCCATGTTGAAACCACACTGGCTCGAAGTGTCTTCAATTGCGACGAGAACGCCGCCTACTCAGCCACTAGCTTGGCATTCCGCGACCGCCTGATCCTGGACTGGAACAAAACTCAACAGCGTCAAACCTTCAGCGACATCAAGCGTGTCTACTATCTCAGTCTCGAGTTCTTGATGGGACGAGCCCTGGACAATGCCATGCTTAATGTTGGACAAAAGGACACGGCCAAGTGTGAGCCAATCCACCAACACCCTTATTCCATTGCAACGTATTCTAATCAAATGCAACAGCCGGTCTCGCCGACCTTGGATTCCGTATCGAAGACATTATCGGGCAGGAGCACGATGCTGCGCTGGGCAACGGCGGCCTTGGTCGCCTGGCGGCCTGCTTCCTTGACAGCTTGGCATCTCTCGACTATCCCGCCTGGGGCTACGGTCTTCGATATCGATACGGTATTTTCAAGCAGGAAATCATCGATGGGTATCAAGTCGAGGTCCCTGACTATTGGCTTGATTTCAACCCCTGGGAGTTCCCTAGGCACGACGTGACGGTCGATGTAAGGGCTGGCTTGCGCCAACGTGACCGATGTTCTCGAGCAGAGACTAACTCAGCATTATAGATTCAATTTTTCGGACACGTCAACAAGTCAGTCAACGAGGACGGAAAGACCGTCGCTAAATGGGAGGGAGGTGAGATTGTCCAAGCCGTGGCATACGATGTGCCTATTCCTGGGTATGCCACGCCTACTACCAACAACCTTCGACTGTGGTCTAGCAAGGCATCTGGCGGAGAATTCGACTTCCAAAAGTTCAATAGCGGAGACTATGAAAGCTCAGTTGCTGACCAGCAGCGAGCCGAGACCATCAGCGCTGTCTTGTACCCCAACGACAACCTGGAGCGCGGCAAAGAACTCCGCCTGAAGCAGCAATACTTCTGGGTCGCTGCCTCCCTCTACGACATTGTCCGTCGTTTCAAGAAGTCTCACCGTCCTTGGGTCGAGTTTCCCGACCAAGTAGCTATCCAACTCAACGACACCCATCCCACTCTAGCTATTGTCGAGCTACAGCGAATTCTCATCGACGTTGAAGGTTTGGAGTGGGATTTGGCTTGGGACATCGTCACTAGCACCGTAAGTCGAACACAATCCCCGAAAGCTAGCCCTCTTAACACTTTTTAGTTTGGCTACACCAACCATACCGTCCTTCCGGAAGCTCTGGAGAAGTGGCCTGTTGGTCTCATGCAACATCTCCTCCCCAGACATCTGCAGATTATCTATGATATCAATCTCTTCTTCCTCCAGAAGGTTGAAAAGGCGTTTCCAAAGGATCGAGACATGCTCAGCCGTGTCTCCATCATTGAGGAGTCTCAGCCCAAGATGGTGAGGATGGCATTCTTGGCCATTGTCGGGTCCCACAAGGTCAACGGTGTCGCGGAGTTGCACTCAGATCTCATCAAGACGACCATCTTCAAGGACTTTGTGGAGATCTACGGCCCTGACAAGTTCGCCAACGTCACCAACGGCATCACTCCCCGTCGTTGGCTCCACCAGGCGAACCCCCGACTCTCGGAGCTCATTGCGTCCAAGGTCGGCGGTCACGAGTTCCTCAAGGACTTGACACTATTGAACCGCCTTGAGCAGCACGCAGAAGATAAGGACTTCCGTAAGGAGTGGTACGAGATCAAGTACGCCAACAAGGTTCGCCTTGCTAAGCTCATCAAGGCTGCAAATGGTGTCACGGTCAACCCAGCAGCTCTTTTCGATGTTCAAGTGAAGCGTATTCATGAGTACAAGCGTCAGCAGCTCAACATTTTCGGCGTCATCCATCGCTACCTGACTCTCAAGGCTATGGAGCCCGAAGAGAGGAAGAAACAGCTTGCTCGCGTCTCCATTTTCGGAGGCAAGGCTGCGCCTGGATATTGGATGGCAAAGCAAATCATTCATCTGATCAACAGCGTTGGGTCAATTGTGAACAATGATCCGGATATCGGTGACCTTCTCAAGGTCATTTTCATTGCCGACTACAACGTCAGCAAGGCCGAAATCATTTGCCCTGCATCTGACCTCAGCGAACACATTTCTACTGCTGGTACCGAGTAAGTTGAGTTTCCAAGAATGGACAGTGCCATTACTTACATACAACTTAGGGCATCGGGCACTAGCAACATGAAATTTGTCCTCAATGGAGGCCTCATCATCGGTACTTGTGATGGCGCCAATGTGAGTCTACTCAACCCGTACAGACGAAACGCAAACTAACCTGTATAATAGATTGAAATCACTCGGGAAATCGGCGAAAACAACATCTTCCTATTCGGTAGCCTGTCTGAGGACGTCGAGGATCTTCGCCATGCCCACAATTATGGCGACCACGCCATTGACACAGACCTTGAAAAGGTGTTTGCCGAAATTGAGAAGGGTACATTCGGTACGCCCAACGACTTCAGCGCCATGATTGCTGCTGTCCGAAACCACGGTGACTACTACCTGGTCTCGGATGACTTCCACAGCTACATTGAGACGCACCACTTAGTAGACGAGGCGTATCAAAACCAGGAGGAGTGGCTCAAGAAATCGATCATTTCTGTGGCTCGCATGGGCTTCTTCAGCAGCGACCGCTGCATCAACGAGTATGCTGACATGATCTGGAACGTGGAACCGCTTGTCGCTCGAGATTAGACGGCGCAGGTGAAATGGGGGTATAGACTCGTAGAACTGAGGGTGCTACTGGCAGAAGATGGGGACAAGGCCAGATTGATATCGATTCGGAGGATAGTCTGTATTGGATGGGATGGGTTTCCTATGTATTGAAATGAATAAGAAACATACCGGTTACTAAAAATCCGCTACCTTGGTCTCGCTTTCGAAGATCGACATATCATTGAGTGGGTCTAGTTGGCAAAGTAATGTCTTATGAAACCAGCAGTTGATGGCTGAGTAAGTGCTCTGTGACCTCGGTTTTTTGGGCCGTTATGAAAGCTCCGGGATCAGTATACCTAAGCTAGCAAATTGAATCGGTCAGGACCGAGGATGTGGTGTGAGTATTACTCGTTGAGCTGCAGTGTCGTCAATTTGTATCGTGGGATTCTGGTCGGGAGTTGAAGGCAGCTTCAATGATTCGAGTCCGGTTCACCCGCCACCACTGCCAGCCTCGGTGCTCGGCTGAAATAGGTATGATGCCTTCCTATCTAGTAGGTATGTAGCCTCCTTTCGCAAGAATCAACAATGAATACGTACCTCTTCAACTGGTGGTTCAGGGGTGAGCTGGGGGACATGCTGGAAGCAGTAAGTTCCATGGTAGGTCTCCTTGTGGTGTGGGTGGGCATATGACAGTTGTGTCTGTCCTGGAGGGTCGACACTGCATTGATGAAAGTACGTAGAGATCGGTCATCGCAAATTTTCATTTATTGTTAGATCCAGCCTGGCAGGGAAGCAGCTGGGCTTAAAGTGTTCCCCCGCTGCAGGGTCGAGACGGCTGATTGCGCTGCGCAAGGGGTCAACTCCAAACCCCCCTACGCTCCCCCCTCCTTCCTGCGGCCTGGCACTATGGGACAGGATGTGTCTTTTCGGATACTAATGCAGTGGCTGATTTAAGACGTATCATCGGGCGTGCGGCTCATAACAAACACTTAGGAGCTGCGTAGCAAGAAGGGGGCTTCGACGGAAAGTGGAGATGGTGTCACAGGGAATGCCTAGGATAGGAGACGGTACGGCCAATACGATGACATGGAAATCCCATTCGAACAAGCGTTACCGGGTTGAGACGTGGTGTTTCCATATTGAGGATGAACAGTGCCAGACAGTGACAGGCCTAGCTACCCCAAGTGTGTTGATTCGGGGACTAGAGCACCAGGCATGCGGGAGGCGTTCATTCCGGAAGCTTTGGCGATGTCGATCTCAGGGCCTCTAACCAATGTATGGGGTATCTGTGACCATTTGTGCCTTTTCTATCTATCTCGGCCGGGGTGATGGTGGTGGCGATCTACTAAATCGTGACAATGGAAGACGAGGTTGATGAGGGTGATCGACAGGGCACCCGGAGCTAAGATTTGTGTGGCAGGTCAGGATAGAAGGTCTACGAGAATGAAGAGGCGTACAACGTGATTTTTGCTTTGTTTAAGATACAGTTGATTGTTCTTGTTGTGAATTCGGCTGGATGTGAGTTGGATGTTCGTGTTTTTAGGGGTTGGTGTTGTAAGCGGTATCTTCTGACGCACGCCACCGAGAACGACGGCAGAACACGGCACTTGCCTTCCCCCCACGGTCGCAGGTAATTGGAATTGTGTCCTCGGGCAACGCGCAAGAAAAAAAGACCTGGTTCGCGTATGAGCTAGCGTTGGGGCCAGAGATAGACTGCTCAGAGTGACGTCGGCGTGGCCGTATGGATTGAGGCACGATTGGAAATCATGGAAATATTGGATGATAGCGGCTAGGGTACAGCTGCAGGATGACGTCGGCGGGGTCGACTGGGGGGGCGGAAGAAAACGTGCAACGGTGACAGCAACAGGGGATTTCGGGCAGAAAATGCATGCAGGCAGGGCATGGGAAAGAGGCCAAAGGATGGTTAATGAGTGAGAGGGAGTGTGGCACAAGGGCTTGAGTTTGAGCAAATGGGAGAGCAACAGGCTGGTGCTTTTTGGGTTTGGAGTGGCCTCAAGGCTTTGCGGGAGAGGCATGGAATGATGGAACTAAAAGCTGCCAACCTAAAAGCCTTGGGCGGGCGAGATATAATTCCCGATTCCTCCCTGTGATCCCGATGTTCGGGGCAAGTCTTCCTGGGTGCCAGGGTGCGCTGAGCAGTAAAAAACCCTCTCCTGTCCAATCCACCAATATTTGTTGCGCAGGGTATTAATTCGCAGGGGATGTCGCAGGGCACTCGGCAGCACTATCTAGCGGTATCATTACAGGGGCGGGCCGTTAGAAGCCCCAAGGCCCGTGCACGCACGCGCTCTGAGCGTGAAGGCGTCCTGACACCTGGCTTGGAAGATGGGGGGATCACGTCTATGACGTCATCGATGGATGGCACGTTTTAGAGGCAAGCGTGCTGTCATGGGGTTGATGCGCTGCACAAGCCGTGGATCGCAGGACAGGGGAAGGAGCAGTTCCAGGTTTTTGAGGCGGGGATAGCACATTTCCCGGGCAATGGGGCAATGGGGGAGAGGAGAAATCAGGGGCTTGATGGGGGACGGCGGTTGCCACCATGATAGATTATCAAGGTGTTGGGAAAAGAGGCATCGCCGTCCTGGGTATCTGCCAGATGGGAGTCTATCGTGCGATGGTGGTGGAGGGACGGGAGAAAACACGAGTCCATAAGGTGAATCTGGAAGACAATTACGAGGCAAAATCTACCAGGCGGATCTAGAAGGCAACTCTCAACGTTGACTCTAGAAGGCGACTCTACTAACTGACAGGCTTCCACGAGGATGGCATTCTCGCAGAAACCGACCAAGGCATCTACGCAACCCATCCTGGGGACTTGGGGAGTTCTTCAAGCTCCAATTGGATCCGGAAGAAACCCTCCATTTTCTCTAATCCGCGCCAGCTATGACAACAGGGAGGGGTGTGGGAAGCCATGATGCAGAGTCGGGTTCTGCATTGCATCCATCCCCCTCCACCCCCTCCACCCCCTCCAAAATCAACATGGGATGAGACAACAATCTGGGTGCATAAGTTAGAGATACTGCCCAAGCCCTGGCCTGATTCTGGAAATTCCAATCCCCCTCCTTTGCTTCTTCCCATTCTTCAATCCCATCTTCTTCGTGGATCCTCTCTCCTCCAAGGCTCGCTCATCGTCCGTCACCTTTGCGCAAAACTCACATCCACAAAAAACACGACAACCTCCTCGTACACCACTGCTCACCGCGTATCACCGCAAATCTTAACCCTCACGACCAGGAGGTGGGCCCAAGACCCAACTGACGAACGAAACGAGAGAAAGACAAAACAAAGAGTGGGAAAAAAAAGAGGAACCTTCTGCAACCGCCGCCATTGCATTGACCGAGAGCTTTGAGAGAACACCACTCCAATTGCCACTCCTAAGAATTGCCATCCTGTACGGTTCCCCCAATCTCTATTCTTTTTTTTTCCTTTTTTTTCCTTTTTTTCCCCCAAATTATTCCGCCCTGCCTCCCTCTCTGTTGCTCGTCATTGTGGGATTTTTAAAGCGTCTGTTGCTTTTCTTTCCTCGCCACTCCGCCGCTGAACCGTTACATCCGCCACGCGGACAGGGCAGGGTAAGTGAAGCGTCTCATCCAGTGTTCAATATTGCCGCCACATGCCTACCTATTCACCAATTGCGCCGCCCCTCCTTCTCGTCCCCTCTGGCACGACCCGCTCGCAGACAGAGAACGGACGAGAGCTACGCGAGGAAGGCCAGGATGACAAGAATAGGCACGAGGATACATGTAACGCAGCACTAGGGCGAGCCACCAGGCAAACCAGTCCGATTTTCCCAACGTCTAACTGGGAAAACGGCAGCTAGTTTGCGCGACAGCGAGGTGGCTCGTTAGCAGCTGTCTACCCACACACAAGGCGCTGACCAAAGACGACCACCCACCGATTATAGTGCCCAGCTAAGAAAATCGACAAGGGGTGCTGCGTGAGATGGCGCTGGAAATGAAGCTTGTGTGGTAGTCTTGTCTGCTGCGTGCCGTGGCTCCGCCCTGAGTCTTGTGATTTGTGTCGTTGCCTTCTGCTTGTGTGTCGACATGACGACTGCGGATGGTGTTTCTGCAGCACCATTTGATCGCTTCCCACTGAGAATGAAGGCAAAAATGGAACATGAGAGCGCTGCTAACCAAGAACAACAGTACAGAGTCAGTCAGTCGTCAGTCGGCACGTCCAAAGCACACACACGCCGCAATATATCGGCCCCGCCACCTTGATACGACAACCGTCCACTACGCGAGACGCCAGCGCCAGCGCCGTCGCCCGCCGAAGCTTCCTCGCCTGTCCCGCAGACGCTTCCAAACGTGACAGCACGCCTTCTCTGCATAGAGGGGACCCGACGCCAGGACGACCACGAGCAACACAGTGACGAGAACACTCGAAGAAAAGTGTGAAAAAATACGAGGATAAATCCTGTGGACCGAGAAGATATTCGGCGGCGACAGGGGAAAAGTAAAACGAAATAAATCAGAAACGTCCTCAAAAAGCGACAAGAAAAGGAAAAGAAGAAGATCGAAAGCCGACCTTCCTAAACTCGACCACGATCATCCCCCCCTGCGCGCGCGTCCATCCATCTGTCTGAGAGCCTAAGAGCCTGAGTGACAGCGCAGTCCAGTGGGAACCCGACCGATTTCCAGCGGCTTTTCCTCCCCACTCTCCATCGCCTATTCAACCGCTAAATCGCCCCGTGCCTCTCTCTCTGCCTCTGGTCCCTCTGCCTCCACCATCCACCATCCCCTCTACAGTCCAAACGCTATCCGCCCCCCCCCCCCCCCAAATCAAGCGACCATCACTTTTCACCCACCAATTCTCCTCCCTTTCTCTCCTCCTCCTCCAACCGCCTGCGTCACCTATCATTTCATCCCCTCCAACGCCGTCGATCGATCAACAGCCAGCGACGTGTTGCGCTTTTCCGCCCTCGCTGACTCTCGCCATCTCGCTCGACTTCCCCGCGCCCCTTCTCCCATCGACTCTTCAACCCCGCCTTCACCATGGCCGAGTTCGTCCGTGCCCAGATCTTTGGTACCACATTCGAGATCACCTCGAGGTATAGCCTGAGCCCACCCCCTGGCGTCGGTGGCCGCTCATTGTTGGCCGGCGCGCGCTTTCTTCTCCGTCGCTGACTTCATCTCCAGGTACTCGGATCTCCAGCCAGTTGGCATGGGAGCGTTTGGTCTCGTCTGGTAAGTCGACTCTATCACCATGCCCATAGATGCTATCATCATTGTTTCCAACACTATTCCCTCTCATCGAGACCGCCTCCATCCGCTAACCGCGCACCAACGTAACAGCTCTGCCCGAGATCAGCTCACCAACCAAAATGTTGCCGTCAAGAAGATCATGAAGCCCTTCAGCACTCCCGTCCTCGCCAAGCGAACATATCGTGAGCTCAAGCTACTCAAGCACCTCAAGCACGAAAACGTGAGCACCACCTGCCAAACCTCAGCGCCTCGAGCCGGTTCCCCATCTCGAAACCGATTGCTAACGTTGTTTTCTTGCCAGGTCATCTCCCTCAGCGACATCTTCATCTCCCCCCTCGAGGACATGTACGGCCCCCAACTTCTTTCGGCCACCCAACCGTCTCCCCGCTCCATACTGATCGCATTGCAGCTACTTCGTGACAGAACTTCTCGGTACTGATCTCCATCGACTACTGACTTCGCGACCTCTCGAGAAGCAGTTCATCCAGTACTTCCTCTATCAGATCATGGTATGCCCAACAACCCCGCCACATGCCTTTGGCCCGCTCGCTGGCCATGAAATCCCGCTAACACACGTCTCAGCGTGGTCTGAAGTACGTACACTCGGCCGGCGTTGTCCACCGTGACCTCAAGCCCAGTAACATTCTTGTCAATGAGAACTGCGATCTCAAGATTTGCGACTTCGGTCTCGCTCGAATCCAGGACCCTCAGATGACTGGATACGTTTCCACCCGATACTATCGAGCCCCCGAGATCATGCTCACCTGGCAAAAATACGACGTCGAGGTCGATATCTGGAGTGCCGGCTGCATCTTCGCCGAGATGCTGGAGGGCAAGCCTCTCTTCCCCGGAAAGGACCACGTGAACCAGTTCTCCATCATCACCGAACTCTTGGGCACGCCTCCAGATGATGTCATTGACACAATCGCGAGCGAGAATGTGAGTCGCCCAAGCGCCCATATGGAATAGACTGATGGACTAGTGATTAACGTTCGTCCAGACCCTGCGATTCGTCAAATCGCTTCCTAAGCGAGAGCGACAGCCCCTCAAAAACAAGTTCAGAAACGCCGATGAATCGGGTAAGCCAATATCCCAAACATATCCAGGCATTAGTTACTAATCAACATCCGCAGCTATCGACCTCCTCGAGCGTATGCTCGTCTTCGATCCCAAGAAGCGCATAACTGCCACAGAGGCCTTGGCCCACGAGTACCTCGCCCCCTACCACGATCCCACCGACGAGCCCGTCGCCGATGAGAAGTTTGACTGGAGCTTCAACGACGCCGATCTCCCTGTCGATACATGGAAAATCATGATGTGAGTACATTCTGAAACCTTCACCAACACTTTGTCGTATGGATAGATATTCGGTAAAGCTAACCCACCTTAAAGGTACTCCGAGATTCTCGATTACCATAATGTGGAATCGGGCGTGCCCGCCATCGATCAGCCGCAGCAGTTCAACGGACAATAGACAGGAAGGCTCTCGTTTACCAGGAATAGGGTGATACTATGGCGCAAGAGAGGGAGGCGCAAATGATACCACGAATTCACTCATATACACGCCCATCCAAACTCGTGCACATCAGCGAGAGAAGCGTGGCACACGCACAACCTCGAATGGCATGGCTCAGATAACTGAAGCACTTCCAAACACGCACAACAAGCACGAATGCACGTCTGGCGTTGAGGAGACACATGCGGTGGGCTTGTGGGCGGGTGGTTTCTCGTTTTATGCTATATGTTTCTTGTACGGTTTTTCTCATGATACAACGGAGCACAAAATACACGACACCGTAGGGGTTTTCAGATTCCATTTCTTGCGTGCTGCATTCCTCTTTGACTTGTCTTCTTGGTCCCTATCAAAGGTTTGGGGGCGGCGTGGACCAACCACAGATACTCCATCGGTGGTGGGCTTGGTATAGGGTAAGACGATGGGATATATTCAATGTTAAGTGGTATTCTTAAAGCTGATGTTCATGTAGACTATAAATCACGAATTTGAGGCATCTAACCGATCGAATTGGCTATAAGGTCAGGGCTAAGGTAAAGCTAAACGAACGTGAGACGACAGCCATACCAGTCTGGCTTGTCAGTTCCTAACACACATAGCCGTAGCAATTTATGACTGATCATCTTTTATGGGTCCCATAACAGAGTGACATAGTTTAGAATCCGTATTTGTGATTTGCGACTATTTAATCAAGTAGATATCAGATTCACTGGACTCCAAGCTATGCCTTCGCCGCGCCAGGACGTTTGGTCCCCCTCCAGACCAGAGAAGCACCTCACAAATGCTCGCTATTTTTCCGAACACGTTTTATGTATCCTACTTCCCAGAGGTATGATCAACCCAAAACAACATCGTCTTTTTGTGTCCATCTCCAATCGCCAGCTTACTCGTCTAGTATGGCCTGTAGATCCTCCATCTCGCCGCTGTGATACACCATGTCGTAGAACTGACCCCTGGTGTGATACAAGTCCTTGGGGGAGCCGCACTCAAGAACGCGCCCGGCACTCATGACGACAACGGTGTCGTAGTCAATGATGGTGCGGAGCCGGTGGGCAATCGTGACGAGTGTGCGGTCGCCGCCCGCCTCGTCAAGCTCCCGCCTCAGAACCTTTTGGATGCCCTGGTCGGTTTCGTAGTCCATGCTGGCGGTCGCCTCGTCAAGGAGCATGAGCTTGCTCTGGCGGATCAGCGCGCGGCATAGCGAGAGAACTTGCCGCTGACCGTGGGAAAAGTTCTCGCCACGGGCGTCGACATTGGTGTCCAGGGATATGGGGTTGTTGTGTACGTCGTCTGTAGCATCGTCGTGGTGGTCATCCTCGTCGTCGGAATTGTGGACCGAAAATGAGGCGATACCCTTGCAGTTGTCGAGTGCCTTGTCTAGAATGGCCTGGGGAAGCTGACCACCTGGGTCAAGGTTTGACCTTACGGTGCCGTTGAAGAGAACAGCTTCTTGAGGTATGATAGTCAAAGCCTCCCTGAGTCGGTGTCGGGGCACTTTGGTGATGTCGACGCCATCGTACAGAATCTGACCGGAAACAACGTGGGTGAAACGGAGCAAGGAGAGAACCAGCTACGGTCAAGATCAGCATAATTTAGATATAAACAATGAAGAACACATGGCGAATTAATGCTTACCGTACTCTTGCCGGATCCTGTACGGCCCACGATTGCAACCCGTTCACCAGCCCTGAACTTGAGGTTTACGTCTGTGAGAATGTCTGGGCCCTCGGGATCATAACGAATTGTGACGTTTCGGAACTCGATGTCTCCAGAAAGGGGCCAGCCCTTAGGGATCACATGGGATGGGTCATCGGTGTACTCGTCCTCCTCAGAGTAGGTCTCGTCGCCCTTTTCCTCTGGCTCCAGTTTGACATACTCCTTGACTCGATGGAACTGTGTTCGTTATTGTCAGCAGTGAAAAACCCGATTTGCAAAGTCGTGGCAACCTACGCTCTGCATTTCTACCTCGAGATCGTTCATGCATCTGACGAGCATCAGGATCGTCTGACTCAGCCCGTTGGCGTTGGTGAGCGAGAAGCCGACAAGACCCGCAGCCACCACCCCAGCCTGAGACACAGCAATGATGCCTGCGGAGAGAGCCACCAAGGCAGTGACGAAGTCCACGCGGACTGCAACCCAGCGGTTCGCATTGAAATTGGCCTCGGCTGCGGTTGACCAGGCGCGTAACTTGTTGGCCAATTCATCTCGGAACGCCTCTGGCATACCCGCCCTGGCGCGGATCACGGACAACCCCGACAGCGTATCTGCGAACTGAGAGAAGACGGGAGACTGGGCGGACGAAGTGAGCCGCTTTATGACGACGGCAGTACGAGTGTACATTTCGCCGATGAGGACGCCAAACAAACAGGTGAAGAGGGCCGGGACCATGAAGATGGGCATGATGCTGCTGACGGCGCCGAGGCGGAAGAGCATCATGAGGATAGCATCTAGAGTCGCTCGCAACATGCTGCTGAGCATACCGTCGATGGAAGCCATATCGCTAGAGAAGCGGTTCGTAATGCGACCGATGGGGATGTGCTTGAACCACGACAGCGAAACACCCATGATGGCCCGGATAAAGTCGTTGTGTAGGCGTCTTGCAGCCCTCCAGGCTCCCCATTCAAACATGATGACGGGTACCGAGTAGAAAGCTATATCTAGGAAGGTGAGCGCGGCAAAGATGCCCATGTAGTAGGCAATGTCGACGTGTGCCTTGTGGTTGTAGGCCTCGACCCAGACGGACAGCCAAAGGGTGCCCGCAAATGTGAAGATGTGAGTGGCAAGCAAGAAGCTGAGGCAAATTATAACAAAAGCAGGATGTCCAAAGTAGCTCATATATTGCAAGGCTGTATCGAGGTGATGATATTAGCGTTGTCAATAAGCAGAAGGCGGAGTGTCATACAGGTCAGTCGGCCAACCTTTCCCGAATCTTTCATCTCCTGGTTGACGATGTCCTTAGCCGGTTTCTCCTCAGCCTCTACTGATTCGTTTAGAGTGGTATTATCGGATTGCAGCCCAGATTCCACTCCGTCTGGTGTTCCAGTGTCCTCGATATCGCCTCCCAGAACCTGCGCCAGGGCGATGGGTTTGCGCACAACCCCGATCTGTGTCTCGGCAAGCTTGACCAGTCCCTTTTCCAGCGTTACGGAAAAGTCGACCTGCTCCGAAATCCAGGGAATGTTGGTCACCAGGACAGTAGTTCTCCCATTGAGGAGGTCGCTGCAGAAGCAATGTTTCCACACACCAGCAGCTGTCTTGGCATCCAGCGCTGCGAGAATGTCATCCAGCAAGAGAAGTGGTGCCTTTGAATATAGAGCCCTGGCCAAAGCCACGCGAGCTTTTTGGCCTCCGGAAAGCGATGTTCCATTCTCACCCACCGTGGTAAAGTCCCTTTCTGGCAACTCCTTGAAGTCTTCCCACAAGCAGCAAGCCTCAATGACACGCTCATACCGCACCTTTTCCATGGGACTCCCAAATAAGATGTTGCCCTGAATAGTGTCATTTTGAAGCCAAGCAGATTGTGAAGCAAACGCTACATCCTTGGGTCTCGTCACAGATCCACCCTCGATATATGTTTCTCCAAGGATTGCTAATAGTAACGTAGACTTTCCACTTCCACTGGGACCACTGATAGCGTTCAAGCCTCCTTGAGCGAAGTCGAGTGAGATGTCATTCAGAGTGAAAGAGGCCTTCTTATTCCGCCGAAACGAAGCCTCTTTGATCTGGAGAGGCCCTACCGGGTAGTGTAAAAGAGGCACCGTACTCTCAAAATACTTATCGAGACGACTGACTGATACCAGAGCACCTGCGAAGTTGCGAGCGAACGAGCTAGCCTGCATGATGTTCCTGCGGATGTTCTTGACGAGGAAGATAGAGGTAAATGCAGTAGCGGCGTCGAGACGATGCTTGTCGAGGCCCACGTGAAGCGCAAACATCACCAGCAAGGAAAGGTACGGGAAGATCTGCGTGATTTGGTTCAGTACAGCCTGCAGAACGGAAACTCTCCACAATTCTTTTTGCTCAGCTGCGCGGGCCTCGATGATCTTTTCTGTGATTGGTGTCTCCCACGAGAAGTACTTGATGGCTCGTAGGGAGGCTAGATACTCTGTCACTAAAGACATGCGAGAATCCTGTGCCTTTCTAACACGCCTTTGAGAAAAGTACATGCTTCGTCCAAGCCAAATTGACACCGGGGTCGCTAAAGCAAGGATGGCAGTACCAACCAACGAAGCCCACCCAAGCATTCGGTACATGCCAATAAGAGAGATGATGGTCCCTAGGGGTACTCCGACAAGGGCTAAAATCATGTCTCGGGCTCTGTAAATAGCATCCACGTCCGAAGCCATGAGGTTTGACAAACGGCCGGCTGAGGTACTCTTGGGCGCCGCCCTCTTCTCTGTGCTTTCGGATTTGGTGTTGGAGTGCAATTCGAATGGATCTTCTTCTAGCTCCATCGAGTCGAGAGCAGTGTGATATAACTCCTGGGTGAAGGCGGATTTTATTCGCACAACGAGCCTAGTGGAATTGAATACATATTGCTGAAAGCAGATGGAACGGGTTAAAGGGCCAATGAACATGAGTAATAACCACAGCCAGGGCCTATAAGTGGCATCGCTTGGATTAGCAAGATATTCCAAGAGCTTGAACATGCCATAGGGAGCGAGATTCTCCACCGTATAAGCAGCTCCAATCCAGATGGCCATGAGAATCAACTCGTCGCGTTGGAACCGAACTGCCGTCAGGAGTGTTTTTTTCGATATCGAACGAGCTTTCTGGACTTGGCGGAGGAGGTACATGGGCTCGTCGTACCAGGCAATCTTGGGGATGCCGTCCATTTCAAGCTTGCCCTTAGTACCCTTCCAGATTGTGGGGGTAAGCCATTCGTAGGTGCAGTAGTAAGTGAGCCAGCTGCACGACTCTTCAGGGGAGGGCTCGTCGCCGGGGCTACATCCTGGGATGTCCATGTCAATCTTGGGAGGCACCCATTCTCTGGGAGTCATGATGGCCAGAACAAACGTGAGTGTCAGAGCCGAGATGGCACCGATCAGACTGGCATCACGCATGCACTGGGACCCGATCTGGATGCATGGGAGACTGTGAGCAGTGACAAGCAGGAGAAGCATGGCTGTAAAGACGAAGTTGACTTGGTGGAGTGCCACATGACGCCATTGGAGGTCGTTGACAAGGCGGAGAAGGCCAAGAAAGAAGGCATAGGCGGGAACAATTACATTGAGAAGGTGAGCGCGACCCTCAACGTAGGCAATGGAGAGGAACGAGACGGATGCGAGCCTAGCCACTTGGGAGAAGAGTTCGAAAGGCCAATGGATTTTGGAGGCTTTTAATCGATGGACGAAGATTTCTCGGCGCAACTGGACCAGACGAACAGTGATCCATGACAGGGACAGGATGAGGACGACGGCTTGGGGACTGCCGGATTGGGCGAACTCAGAGACATCGTTGAGCCATGGTATTTCTGGCACGTTTAAAGGAGCCCGATAGACGCTGAGGGAAATGTTTTAGTATGAGAAATGGAGTCGAGCCGCAAGTACTATGGCCCATAACAGTCGGGGACAATGGCTGCTGAGGATTTTACGGACCTGGTTAGATAAGAGTGCTGGGATATGAAGGTAGATTGATTCCTATCGTAGGGAGAGAATTCATAGCCGCCGAAGCGATGGATCACGAAATCCATGGTGATGACATAAGATTCAAAGCAGAGTGAGAGACGGATGGAGAGAGAGAGAGGGAAGAGGAAGAAGGACGACGAAAGCGGCAGATGGTAGGAAAGGGAAGCGGAATGAGAGAATTGGAAGCCAAACCGGCAAGCGCAGGTGCACAGAATCCACAGGTAGGTAGAGATGGGGTCGGAGAGACAAGAAGGTCACGGAGAGGAAAGAGCAAACTACCTTATTAAGCACCCCAAACTGGGGTCCTACTGGGATATTCCTTTTGTGTCAAGGATCTGTAAAGCCTGAGGAGGGGAATGGAATGGATTGTGCTCTCTCTTTGGGTCTCTGAATGCAGCCAGACGGACGCGCGTGTGCAGGCCTCACGCCCAAAAAGTCGGGAGAGTGGATTTCTTTGTGGTGGAGTCGTGCAAGGGGGCAATGCTCAGCAGTGGCTCATAGCGGGCCTAGAGGGCGTCACATTGTCAAGACTGCAGGAATGACTCCCCAACGCTCAGCACCATGACGCACCATCCCATCGGCTTACAGGGCACTCAGTGGGATGCCGCCCCCCGAAGTCGTAGTGGCCGACGCCGGCGGGGCTGGTGCCTGCGGGGCTAGCGGCATCACAGTGCCGGGCCAGGGGCCTCAACGAGCCGCCATGCGCCAAACCATTTGTTCCCTGCGATCCCTACCCGCAAACTTGACCGACTTGGTGCAACCAGCGCAACAACAAGCAAAACGACTGGTCTTGCATTTGCCCTTTGACCGCCTCACTCCCCCCAGCTTCCTCACCGGTTTCGGTGTACATTTGGCGTGTTCTAGCACTCTAGCCCGACAGGTCTACCGTAGTCGTCTCTTTCCTCACCATCGCGGTGAGCCAGTGAGGAAACGAAGCGGCGCCCGGTGTGAGCTGTTGAGAATCCTCAACCATCTCTTTAGTCTACCCTAGCACACAAATTGATTGAAATGGTGGCGAGGTGCTGCCTGATGGGGAAGGTTGCCATTGAAGATCAGTACCTTTTGCGATTGAACTCAGCTTACGAGGCAGATCCGAATCGGGGGTGCGATAAGACGTGCTCTGGCTTCGTCCTGTTGTGATTCAACCTGTCGGACCAGAGTGTGGGCTGACTTGGACCGGGTTTACCTGTAATGGCTCGCCGGCAACATGCCGAATCCCGTCCGGCCAGACAGGGAGGTTGAAGAGAACCTTGTTTCAATAAGTCATACACTCGCCGAAAACAAACAGCGTTCTAGAGTTATTGTGCCAGACTCCATGGGAACATAGCTCTGCCAGTCGATTGCTCTGCTTGATACTCCGCCCATATTGTCCATGTCCATCAAACTGTTTGTTAGATGTCAAGCGTCTGATTACCAGACCAAGCCACTTAACTTGCCATCGAGAGGATGCTCATGAATTATATCTGAGCAAACTACAACCCTAAGCATACTATGAGAGTCGAGTTGCGGATCCCAGATCTTCTCCGCCTTATCATCCGTCACTTGCTTGTCTTGCACCAAGTCTTTCGTGTGCGGCGATGGGATACGCAGCCAACCGCCTAGACCCACTGAGCAGCTTCTTTCAGCCGGCAATGATGGCAGCCATCCGGCAAACTTGCATATGCGCACTGTCCCCTAGTCGGACTTTGAATCAATTGTTTACAACATATCGGGTTCCACCCCCTAGAGAACCTACGAAAACCGTCAAGGCTCGACCATAAATCAGCGCATCAGCACCTCGCCACCGATCAAAGGTGCCGTATATAAGTTAATGTTAGTCTTCGCCAGGCATAGCCAATCACCATTGGCTCACATCAGCTGCTACGGTGTGCTGGCGCAATGGTAGCGCGTAGTCCTCCTAAGACTAAGGCTCAGGGTTCGAGTCCCTGGTATACCGCGAGTTCTCTGGTTCTCTTTTTTTGTCTTTTCCGCGACCTACACAGACCCATGAGATGCTTTAAAGACTCGACTCTGCTCAGTTCCTGGATTCTGTGGACTTTTAACAAGGAACGGCCTTTTTTTGGTCACACTCCATCCACCTCTAGGTACCCACCCGACTGATCATGACGTCCTCCCTCATTATTATCTCCCAACTGCTTGGTCACCCCCTAACCACAACACAACGTCATCAAGCCCTGCATCTATTAAGCCACGATGAAAGGCTGGTCCGCCACTGGATGATTAGGGCAGATATAGCTTGATTCGTCTCCAATAAGCATTCGCTAAGTCTTTGGCATTCCATGGACCAATTAGAGCAGTTCGGACGCCAATACCTCCGCAGTGTTTCGCAATTCGCTATGAGGTTAATCAACGCAAAGGGGAATGCGGTAAGCTATCTTCCATTCAGTTGGACCCGGCACCCACGATGCGAAAAACAGTGACAGTGAAAATTTGAGTTGAGAGAACATTGGACGATGGTCGAGTTTGGCTGTGCCCTCAATCCCGACCTAGGGTTGTTATCGAACTTACCTACTCCTAACACATGACTGACGAACCATCATGTTTCATCCATATTGTCACTATGTTGGCTAATGCTGACTATATTAAACCACTTCTAGGTTAGCTTGTCGCATGCCCTTACAATTGGTATAGAGAAATGCACCACCTATAGTGGATGGATGGCCATTTTGGCCCTATGAGCTTTATTTACCGTTACATTATAATCCCGTTCCTTGTTAATATTGTCGATTTAGATCCGAGCCCAAGACTACTGGAACTGTTCACCTTTTCTTCTTCGGGTCAGAAGTACCCTGGCCAAGCCTGGTACTAAAAGGAGAGTTTGACCCGTATATTGAACAAATTGTATGGCTAGGAGGTTCATTGAGTTGTCGTTTGTCTTCATGCGGGGGATACAATATGAGCACCTCTTCATGACCTTGACCTGTGGTTCGGCGCTCCAGTGATGGGCTCACACGCTCCTAGAACTCACGCACCCAGCATGTACCGAGGTAACCCATAGGATCACACAACATCAAGACTCGGACATAGTCTTCTTGTTATCCTCGCCACCTATCACAAAGCCGTGACTCAACTACAGCAAATAGGTCATCTCCCTTACACACGGTCACTCTGACTCACAACAGGGTCATGCCCCAGACACACTGCCGTCGCATAATCTCCATCGTGGCTGATAGATATCATGGCGCTCTCATCAGTCGCCGCACCAACATCCGCGCTCTTGATCCTTGCGACTGGTGGACCGCTGCCCAGTCGCTCGAACTCAACCGCACGCCGCTCAATGACGACGTCGTGAAACGTCAGGCGTCGATGCGAGTGCGCTTTCATAGCTGCTTCTTTCGCCGCGAATCTGGTGAGATGGTAAGACTTGGTGATCTATTACGTGTTTTTTGAGCGAGTGTCAACGTACCTCCCCGCGATAAAGGCTGCGCACTTCCACATCTCGGGATCTAGTGCGGCCAATGCTTCATGAGTCTGCTGCCCCTGCCTCATCCCTGTCGCTATTGTGGCTTCAAGTGGTCTGGAATAACCCGACAACCTCGACGTGTGTGTCAATACGTTCAGCCGTACATCTTTGAGGGCAATCTCCTCAGGAGCTAGAATACGGTTCACGAAGCGCTTCCCGCGTGAGCTGGAGAGAATGCGATAGATGCGCGATATTTGGCAAATATCAGTTCCGATATTTAGCGGAAATGGGAAGGTCCGTAGGGGTCTCATCTGCTAGTTGCGTCTTGTTGTGTCTGAATACAGTTGTCTGGGCTCAAGCCATGCAATGAAATCATGAAATTTCATTGTGATGGCGATCATGATGCCGTAATCAACTCGGCCAAGGGTGCTAATAATTAGGTGCCTTAGTGGGAGGGGTGCGGCGGCATCTTATCGATAGGGCAGCTCGCATGGTGGGGCTGGAGCTTCACAGCAACGTCATGGATGACGACCGGGGATGATTTACTTGTACGAAAACACCATGTCAAAGATCAACATTCTAGAATATTCATTCAGTGTCAAGCTATGGAATTATTGGGGAGTAGACTGAAAATGAACATGCACAATATCGGAATCGCACGCCGAAATTACCGTCGACGCCACCCAGCCGTGCTTCGCAAATGGATAACCATTTCGATCCTGCATTGGTATCAGAGTACGCGGTCAATTCTCGCTCCGATCAGGCCCTTGGGCCAAACACTTTGATCTTGACTCCTGGCGGAGGAAATAAGGCAGATTGGTGTTGAAGTTTGCATGTCTGCCAAGACAATTCCTCATGTGAGCTGCGAAACAGCTTCTTACTCGGCGAGGAGCGGGGCGCGCTCCTGGTCGGCGGGTGGAGGTTGCCTCCATGAGAATTCTCTGCCGCTCCATGCAGGGATTGCCACCACTAATGTCAGGATGAAGAGTATGGACATGATGACAAAGGCAAAGATCCACTGGAAGGCAATGACCTGGTGAGAGAACTGGGCGACGCCGAGAGAAGCCGAGAGCACACTGAGAGCAAAGCCCACGGTGTAATCCTATGATACCATTAGCATTAAGATTTGGCGTGTTTCCGAAAGAACTCACCTTGTAGATGAAGATGAAGAACAGGCCATAGGCGAGGATAGCCCAGATGAAAATGTTACCGAAGATGCGGGGCACCAGGTGATGGGGGTGGGGGATCATCAATGCGCCGTTCCAGTAGATGGCAACGAATGTCCATGCTAGGGGACCAGAGACCACGGGGATGTGGATGAACCGAGGGTAGGTGTTGTGGCGGAAGTAGAGCGAGGAGAGGTTGAAGAAGTTGAGGATCAAGATGACTTCAGCCCAGTGGAAGTGAGATCTGACAAAGAGCATGATGAAGGCAAAATGGAAGAGGTTGTTGAAGATGAAGTGGCTGCCAACGCTCGCCGCAGCATGGACGATGTCGGTGTTGCGCGAGAAGAGATGTCCAATATAGCCAGCCTGGAAAATGAAGAGCACAACCCTATGGAAGAAGCAATTAACGTTATATTGGAATATGGAGGGGTATGGAGCGCAATGCGTACCAATAAATGGAGGTGATGGTGGCATTCAACGTGAAAGCAGTGCGATAGAGATCATTCTGGTCCCAGATGCGCTTTCGGATAGTATAACCATCATGAGGCTTGTTGGTTGTGTAGTAAACGGAGACCACAACAGAGAGGATCCAGGTAAGCAGAGTCAGAATCTTGTAGGTGAGGATGGCCCCAGAGGAATGGGATTCCCTCTTGCTAAAGGGGTTCACTGTGCATGACCACGGTCAGCCCCTTTGGTCGACCAAAATGAAGGAGTCCGCTTAGGTGGAATGATGAGTGCATCGGGAATACACTTACGCTGGCCCCAGTTCGCCATGTCGGAAGTTTGGCGCTCGACGCGATAGAAACTTATTGGATATTGAGACAAGGTTGGAGCAGAATCGATTCGTACTGGAGCTGGAGAGCAACGCGTCGGATTATAAGTGCGAGCGTTTGGATGCAAAGTGGGAGTGGGGAGGGGAAGGAAGAAAGGCTGTGGTAAGAAATTGGGAAGGGAAAGCATTTAAACAAGGCAGACCCAAGCCAACATTTGCGGGGAAATGTCAATGGCGACTAAAAAAGACAGGCGAGAGGGGAGGGGTGGATAGACAATGTTGATGTCACACCACAAGGAAAGGAGGATGTGGAAGGTAAAACATTGACGGGAGCAACCAAAGATGCCATGGGAGCCATGGAAGCCATGGGTGCCATGGATGGAATGGGGAATGGTGATGCGCATGACGCCCTTGACGCACTAGCCCGTGTCTCTAGCGAAGATGTGCTTGCTGGACTTGGTTACTGCATCAAGACCCATAGAGCACTATTGAATACCATTAGCTGTAGAGGCAGCTGCGGTTGTCTCTCAGAAGCCATGGCGGCGCCGTATTCGTACATTGGAATCAGCCAGCCAGACCGTATGACCTCCGAAGGAGTCCTTGGAGGCGCTTGGGAACGGGATTGTATTGCGGGGGCGGGATCAGCAACGAGAAGGGGGTGCGTTTGGTCGGAGAATTACACATAGAACGAGCGAGGATTGGCTCTGGATACCGTGACAGCGGTGGAGAAGTTGGATGGTGCAGTGGGACGGCAAGGAAGAGGATTCGTGCCTATGAAGCTACTGCTGGGTTCAGCCTTCCAAGTAGGAGGTACTTTGATTTCTAGGTGCCTGCTAAAGCATAGGTGATGCATTAGTAGAACTGTGCGAACGTTTACTGACATTTTGGTACCGACATGGAGAGGTTGGCACCAGCATGGTATCATTCAGTTGTATTCGAGTTGGGGTGGTACGTCCTACAGTGCGTAGTAGGTAGCATGGAGATTGTGGTCCGGTCCTAGACGGGAGGGGGCGTGGCCGAATGCAATGGTCAAGAATCAGCTTCAAATCGGGACTACCTAGGTAGTAACTGGGCCCGAATGAAGGTACCATGTTGCACTGCTTGCTGTTTGTAACGCTCAGAAACAAGGCCGCTGTGCTTCCCTCGATGTACAGATCAGCACAGCCAGCCTCTCCCGTGATTGTCATCTAAGCCGAACCTCCAAACTGGGGCCATGACGTCCATGCCAGAGGTTACCTGGGAAGTTAAGGTACCTAGGTAGGCAGGCAAGTAATTCGGTAGTTAGGCTGTCTCATCAGTACAGAGCCGACAAAAGACACCTCGTTGAGGGAACGCGTGGTGCATGCGGCAAGCCTGCATTTGGACCGCTGCAGGGAAGCGGCGTCACAAGGTCAGCCTGATTGGCTGCAGAGGGTGTAATGACGAACTTGACTTGCGCCTGGATCAGCTCACAGCGGCAGGCGTTGTGCGACTAGAGTACAGTGCCAAGAGTGCTAACCATCACTGGGAAGGTGCCTTCAGGGTTGCTTTGTGCATTTTCGTGTAGGCCCTTACTTTCTGTGCCTTTGTCCTGCCCACTGGAGACTGAATCCGTCAGTACCTTAGGTCATGCCCGGCTTTTTGCAAGTGGTACCCAGATAGCTCAAACTTGTCACTCTCAGACCTCAGGCCACACTTTTCTCCCCACTGCTGGCCCATGGAATGGATGGGACACGACTAACATGCAACCGTACAACCATGCAACGACGAAACGACGAAACCACCCAATCAACCATGCCTCTTCCAACTACTCCCTAATCCCTGTGGCCACTGCCATCGAGAGTCAACACCTCATCAAGTCGCTGTCTTCGTCCGCCTGGCTGTGTCCGCAACATGCACTTTTGCGCTCTTGCACTTTCAGCTGCCCTACCATGGATTTGAGTGTGGCTAGGCAGTTGAAAGCAGACTGCCCTCGGGTCAGCACCTCGCAATCAGTACTCTACGCACCCAACTTCACTCGCCGGCGGCGGAAGATTAGTTTCGACCTTGAAATGATCTCTTGTCTGTTTTGCAAGCAAGTGCAAATCCAGCATTAAAATACAGGACATTCATTGCTTGCTTACATCCCTACTTAGGTACCTACCTTTGTGCAGTACAGTGTACATAACAAGAGATCATCATTCTGTTGCAGCCTGCACACGCGTCCGCAGGCACACATAGTTGCAGTCGCCGATGTTTCAGTGCCCACACCTTTCCATATGCCTCTTTTCTCTCTCACGCACTCTCTCACTCACATCCTCCACACAGTCTGTATTGCGCCCTCCATCAATCCCCGATCACAACCATCAACCCACACACCATCGACTTGCCCCTCCTGTCCCACCCTTGCTCGGCCATCACGCACCTTTCTAAGCTTGCAAGGGTGTAAAGACCCCCTCAACCCCCTACACCCTCTCGTCGCTGTTCAGACCCTGTCTCCATCTTGCATTTTCCGGCAACGTTGTACCTTGGTTGGCTAAAACTGACCTTCGCTTACCCGGCCGATCCTTCAAGCAGAAACCCGAACCTGCCTTGGGCCAACCTGAAAAGATCCAGAAAGGCCACGAGGCTTGCGATGCAACAAGCCATGGTTCAAATTTCCATCGAGGCAGACGGACACCTGACTTGAGCTCCTCCGACGTCAAAGCATTGAGAGACTCGCGCGATATTCTTCAATTTAATTTCTTAACTAAAGACAACATAAAGACAACATGAATTTACCATGGTCGACTCGCCATTTTTGTACAACCATCTCAGGTTCTCTCTTCTGTCGACTCATGTGAAGTTCCTCAACGATGCTAATTTCCACCCAATGCAACCACTCATGATTTATGCTGAAACTCCGAGTTCAAAATCTAGGTGTGTCCATCGATGCTATTCCGAAATGTGTTATCGCCATCTACCTTGAGCTTGACACAATGCAAACTAATACCGATCGATGATCGAGGTATCATCGATTCCTTGACGAATGCCCGAAAAGCCTGTCACCAGCCTCCAGCCAATTCTCCCAGTTCGACTGGCGTGATTGGGACTTGGACAGTTTCGACTCCGTGCCCAGTCTCTGTTGACTAAGATAACCACCTTTTATCCCGTTCCTGGCCGAGGTTTTGTTGGTATGGCTGTTGAATCCGCCGCTCTCCTGGACCCGATTTGTTGGTTGTGTTGAGCTTGTCCACTTTGCTTTGTCCTCCGAGATGTTTCGCTGTGTTCGCATCTTGACGCGGCTGGGATGTTGGCGGATGCTGCACGGCTCATGAGAATCTTCAACCGCTGTACCGCTCTCGAGACGAGGACCAGCGCTGCGAGCACGGCAAGGCTCATTCTGTGTAATAGGCTCATATACATTCGGGATGAGAGGCCATTTGTTGGAGCCATCTAGTGTGTCTTTTGGTCGATGTGCGTCAGCATATCCAACACAGATATCGTCCCAGTCGATGCCGGCGGTCATTTTGTTTTCTTTGGTGATACAGTGCTGATGGTTGATTCATAAAATGCAGATGTTGAGGAAACGAGGAAACAAGACGCTTTGAGGTGGATGTGGCTCTCGTTTGGATTTTAACCCTGCCAACCGGTCCCCTGTGGAAGCGAGAAGGTTTGCGGATTGTATTTTGGGTGGCAATCACACATCGTCATGTATTCACGAATGTCGCTCACTCCATCATCCGCAGGAAATGATGGCCAACTTGGGCCGCCGGCAGGACAACATGAGCACTCATACACGACCACGATTGGCTGTGGTGCCCGGCGGCGACAGATTTGGAGTTTGGAGCAAGAAAACCCAAGTCAGTTGCAGAACCCAAATTCCAAAACTGATGAGTCCAGATGCTGGGTCATGCGGGGGGAGTGGGTTGTCCATGTCCATGTCATTGCTGCGCCGGCGGCTCACCGTGCATGGGTTGCTGAATATATGCCAATAGGATGCCGTTACGACTCAGCGCCATGTCGTCGGCTCGCAATTACAATCGCACTTTGACCCGAGTCTGATACTCCTCCAAGCTGCCTCGCGCGAGGCAACTGTCCAGGTGGCTTGCTGCATATCGTATCTTGGGCTTTCCACCAGATATGCCAATAATAGCTTGGCCCTCCCCGAGGCTCATAAGAATGTCCCCACGCTGGCTGTTACCCCCGTGGTTCTCACATCTCTTTACTTCTCCTGCTTTCTTCTACTGAAGCGCCCTTAGTATATATCGGTTTCCTTCGCCGCCATCGAGCCTCTGCGCGTGTCAACAAGCAGCCGAATGCCGGGCCACTAGCCATGACAGACACTGCCGCCTCCATCGCGAGACGGCCGAAGGGTCGGCAGCGGCCCGGGCGCTCCTCTCGCATTACCGATCTCACCTGGGACTTCTACAAGCCCTTGTTGTGCAATCTGTACCAGTCCTACACGCTCGCCGTGGTCATGGCCCTGATGAAACAAAAGTTCGACTTCACTCCCAGGTATGCTGAACATGAGTTACACCGACGTCTCGCCTGCCCAAGTAACTGATTTGATCTCGTCGTCCATCAACAGCAAGCGCCAGTACGGCTACCGATTCGAGAAATGGGGTATTAGAAAATACAACTCGGCCGAAAAGCAGGGTCTCACGAGGAACTTGCCTGAACTTGACAAGTTGATCAATGACCCAGTCATCAGCGATTTCTTCAACACCCTGTCCCCGGACCTGATCAGCCCCAATCACGCCTCGGGGTCGTTCTTGGATGTTCCTGATAGCGCTGGTGGCAACTTCGGTAATGCCGCCAACGCAATGAGTGATATATCCGCAACAACATCACCCTCAACGGACTCTGATGCTGATGCAAGCTTCTTCGACGGGGACACCGCTGTTGAGGACCCCCCATCGCCTCCAAGGACCCCGAATCCTGGCATATCCTATCCATGGGGACCCGCCGACGAGGCCAAGAAACTCGTCGCCGACTTCTTCTCTGCCATGTCTGATGACCAGAATGCCTCTGAAATGTATTCCGATCTCTTCCAAGTCCTCTCAATGTCGTCCTCGCCATTGTATAACGCCAAGAATCTGATAGTCACGTCCTTTGCCCGTGTCGCTCAAAATCCTCGCGATGCGAAGCGCGCTCAGCAACTACTTTCACGTTATCGGGACTCAATCCGAACTCGTGGATATGATCGACCGTTTTTGTTTTCGATGCTTGATTGCAATCTTCAAGAGAGCGACGAGACGTTGCAGACGTCGGCGACCCATCGTCGAGTCTGTGACACCATACGAAAGGTGCTCAAGGATGATGACACTGAGCTGGGCGATATCCCCCACAACTTTTCAGCCATCGACCTGGTGACATACCACTTTCTCTCCTCGGCTCTAGAAGTCTATGAGAAAACTCTTAATACCAATGGTCAGCTTCCGGCTTTGTCGTCTGAGGCTCTCCTCCATACATACGTTTACAGACAACCTTTGGCCGATACCATCCGTATCGGTGGCACCTCTCCGTTGCGCATCTGCATCGACTGGTGCGCGCGGCAGCTGAAGCTCAAGCACACGGTTCCAGCAGAGGTAGCCTCTATTCAGTGCACTGATGCACAGCGTCAGTGGTGTGACAATATCCACCTCTTCTGCACGCTTTGGCACTCTATGTTGCTCCAGGTTCAAAACGGCACACCTCCCGTTTGGTACGGACCCTGCGAGTCTGCACTTGGAATATCCCCAGCCGAGCTTCTTGTTACTGTGTGCTGGATGATTGGCTCTGAAGTCGAGACAGACTCTACCAATGACATCCTTAAGCGCGCGGACACGGTTCTTGACACCATGACTCGGTTGTCTGAGGGCAGGATTTGGCTTAAATTCCTTAGGACCTTCACATGGATGAACAAGCTCGTCGACACAGACGATGACGACAAGGCCTTTGAGGCCACCGTTCTTCAACATTGCCGTCGCTACATCGTGGCCACTCTCAACGTGGACTTACCCTTCCCAGCCAAGCCCGTTGTCGACACGCCTGACTGTCATTATCTTGATGAGATGGAGCCGTTTTCACCAAGCGACAGTCTCAATTCTTTCTTCGTCTTCGATCATATGGAGTTGTAGTTGAATAGGAGGGACCGTCACGTCGAAGATACAAGATTGGAAACCCGACGCGATGGGATGGAGCTGTTTTACGTTTTCCTAGTTTGCTCTCAATTTCCTTGTGCTGTTCCCTATATATACCTGCCATTCGTTTCATGCTCTCATATGTAGCAATTAATATTATTTTCATGACTTCCTACCTCGGTTCGTGTAGACAGGTCGCACTATTTATCATCACATACCATTCATTTAAAAGACTTTAGCATCTAAGAAGTACAATTCCATATCTCTCAAATCGAAATGTATACTTAAAAAGGAAAGCGAATCAGTCTTAGACGTAGGGGTATCAACCAGTGTAACCTCGTGCGGGATATTTCCCTTCTTCCTCCACTCCAGAAGACGCCACCGCCAGGATACCAATCTAGTAAAATCAAAGCCAAAGGCCAACAAAAGCAGCTCTGTACAAGAAGTGAAAATGGAACATGGCGATGAATGCGCTGCTCGGTGTACTACAACACGCAGGCCCTTCTTCCGCTCCCCTTATATCAGACCTCCGTCACCAACTGTTCTCCCTCATCTAGCAAATCGGTCACCTTGCGCAAGTTGGCAATGAGGCTACGGCCTAGTCCGCCAAGAAGCAGCTTCTCTGCATTGGCAGGCAGGCCGAGATATGTAGGCGGTTCACGCTCTGGCAGCTTGTGAATCCAGGCCATACAATCCTGGAGGCTGGTGCCCGAGGGAACAACCAGGCCACCGTCAGGTCCGTCCACGAGCTTGTGGTCAACCTCATACGCAGCCGGGGTGAGGAACGACGTGACGAGCTGGGAGAGGAGTTTAAAGTCACCCTCATCGTCAATCTTGCCGCCGTACGTCTCCGTCACTAGGTAGCGCACCATCTCCCAGGGAATGTTCTGGGGAGCAATGTTTGTTCGGTTGCCTGCCGCACCATCAATCCAGGTGTCAACAATGAAAGTTGAGCATTCGTACTGTAAAAAGTTAGCCTGGAGCAAATCAACCCAGGTGATAATGGGGAACTTACGTCGCTATCATTAAACTCCCAGAAACCCTTCCAGCCCAAGTTCGGCGCATACCGCAATCTCTCCTGCACCACGGCGTGCAAGAAGGAGAGGAGCAGGTACATTCTTGTTCTCTCAACCGGGCCTTTTGTAGGTCTCGTGGATATCGATGACATGGAGTCCTTCATGTTGGCCCTCACACCTGCAGGCTGCTCGTACATGAGCACACGCGAAGCCCGCAGTAGATTAACAGGGATCTTTGGGCTTGACTCCATAGACAGGAAGAGGCGGAAGTCGACATGTGGATTGAGAGACTCCATCCGCTTCTCCAGACTCTGAAGCCAAGTCGGGGCTAGATGTACGTTCTTGACCAAAACCCACGAGCCAGTCTGCGCAGCATTACTGATAGCCTTGTCGGCACTTGCGAGACCTTCGTTGGAACCCATGGCAATGTTTGTGCACCTGACGCGCATCCGTTCGACAAGGCTGTCGACCTTGTAGCTGGCATCGAAGCCGGGGCTAGATACCAGTGAGATTGGCAGAGTTGCGGACACCTGGTCCGATGTCTCCTTCAGGTCCTCAACAACGTCGAATATATCGGATCCGAAGACTTGACCAACGAAACGTTCAGCCGACGGAACAAATCGGTCCATGCGGAAGAGTTTGATGAGCAGAATAGAGACGAGCGATCGATCAGTAGCTTCAGTATTCTCATCCCAGATCTGGGGCACGAAGTTCTCGGCTAACTCCTCGGTGAAGAATTTGTCCCAATCCTCCGTTGACACACCATCGATTTTCTCTTTGAGAACGCCAAGCTTCTTGGCTTGTGCAAACGCTTCATCCTTGCTCTCGGGGCTCGACGACAAGTCCTTGCCTTCGACTCGGTTGTCGAGAATGACATCGATTAGGGTCTTGTCCATCTTGTAGGGGGACGCCTGCGCAAGCAGCATGCCCAACGTGACACGGTCTTTCTGAAGCAGACTAAGCACAGTGCGCTTAAACGTGTTGACAAATAGATCCTTGACAATCACGTCACGGCGAATATTGTGGTTGGTCTCGTTAGCAAGGTTCTTGTTGCCATGCAGTACCGATTGGAAGATGTCGAGAAAGTACTGAAGCGAGAACTGGTAGAAATGGTTGAGGTAGTGGAGCTGCTCCAGAACTGCAAAGACGGCGCTGCAAGAGCGGGCGATAATGCTGTACTGCTGCGTGATCTCTTCAACTTCTGCCATAACACCCTCAGTGTTGCTCATCTTAACGGAGATCTCGGCTGCTTCTGTCTTGAGAGTCTCGAGGGTCTCGATGACGTTGTCGTCATCTAGGATATTGCCACGAGACTCATTGAGGGCCTGAAGCAGTCGCTTTTCAAGCTGGCGCAAGTGGATCTTGAACTCTCCCTGTAGCTTGATGAGATTGGAACGCCTTTCATCAACATCAGGGCGCTCCGACTTGAGCACATCATTAAGCGACTGAGTCTGAAGACTGCTCTGGGTGACGGTAAAGTTGACGAAGGTGGTTCGACTGCAGATATCTGGCGCGAAGGTGGCCGACGGATCTCGGGTCGACAGATAAAGCTTGAAGGCCGGCGAGAAATCAATTTCCTGTTTGCCGAGCTGGATGAGAGTACGTCCGCCTGTCTTTTGGTATTCCTTATTGAGCACATGGTTGAGAATAGGGTCGAGGTGCTCGGCGTCTTGGATGAGGATCGGGTTTCCGAATCGGAGAGAGCTCTCAAGCTGTTTCGTGAACGTGTCATCCAAGAAGCTGGTAACTGTCAAGCGACGGTCCTTGCATTCTTTCTGCAAAAACTCGGTAATTCGTCCTGAGGGATCGATAATGAGCGGGTACCGAGTGAAGCGTTTGAGAATGATGGCGTTCTCAGTGCAAAGATCGTCGACCGGAAGAGTGTTCTCCTGCCAGCCTAGACGCTCATCTGCTGTGGAGAGATATTCAGTAACAGGGTTTGTGGCCTTGTACTGAATTCCAGAGAGATGAAGCTGGTGGAACCAGTCATCGATCATGGATTTTCGGAATGTCTGGTCGTAGAGACCACTATATGCCAAGAAAGCCGCGGCGACAACAACGTCTCCAACCAAGGTGTTGATCTGTGTCTCGAAAGACTTGCTTCCGTCCTCCCAACGAACTCTCTCAGATGACAAGCTATCCAGCAGTCTCACACTTCGGTCAACCTTGAACTGAACCTTTGACATCTCAGCTTTGATTGCCTGTGTTTCGCTGATCAGCGCGGCATATTCGGTCTTGTATGTGTTGATGCTGGACTCGAGCTCTATAATGTTGTTCTCAACAGCCTTCGCATTGGCCTTGGTTTGCAAGGCATCTTCCTCAAGCTGAGTGACCTCAATTTTGAGGGGACCGACTCGATCCAGAATGTCGGAGTAGTTGACCTGAGCCGTGACCCACTGGACGAGAGGTCCACAAGCCTTGGAAGCGCGATTGACCTTCTCAAACGTGAATTCGGGGTTGGACAGGAACTCATTGCGCATCTTGTTCCTGAGGGGCTTGGTCATCTGCTTCTCGTTGTCGAATCCAAGAATGCTGGCAATAAAGTCATCCTTTCGCACCACTGCCTGGACAGCCTTCCAGTCGGCGATCTTGTGGCTGAGCAATGCGCAGACCGCGTCTAGTGCCAAGCGGACGCCCTGAGGCGGGTTACCCATGGATCTGATTTCGGTCAAATGCTGACGCTTGATGTTGCTGACACTGGCCCTGGCCTCCTCAACAGCGGGCTCTGCCTTCGCAAGGTCCTCCAATACGACCTTCTTTCGCGTTGCTACTTCGTATTCCTGCTTCTCCAGCGCCGCCTGGATCTCCAGCGACGTGCTCTTCCTCTGCTCGGCCTCACGTTGGTCGGCAACCATGCGCTGCAGCTTCTCGTTCGCCTCCGCATCTTTCTGTTCCAGTTGTGTCTTCTTGTCGGCCAGGCTCACACGGAGATCTCGAACTTTGTCCACAGTGTCCCTAAGTTTTTCGAGACCGACGTTGAGATGGCGCTGCTGCTCTTCGAGATCCTCACGCTTTTCGTTGTACAGGGTGACAAACTGTGCGACAAAGTCGAGGAAGTGTCGAGGTGTAAGGAACGTGACCTTGCCTTGCTGCTTGAGGAGTTTCTCGTTGTATCGCTGCAGCGAATAGTGGATGTACACCATGGAGTTGACGACAGTTTCACGGTGAGAGGGCGGTAACTGAAGACCGCGATAAGCAACCGGGATGGTGTCGGGGCAGTTGAAGGTCGTTCGATCCAAATCGATCTTCTGGGTCAGTTCATGACCGACTTGGAAAAGGGCTTGGTCAGACCAGTCTCCGAACCAGTTGAGCACACATCGGTTGAACAAGGCAGGACTGGTGGCTGCTTTGGAAGAGAGGCCATCCTCTGGCGGGTTCATCGTGAAGACGACGTGGAGGTTCTTGACGATCTGCTGCGTGAACCACTTGTACAACTCCTCGGGCGAGTCCAGATGCAGGTTTTGTCGCTGGGCGCCTTCCTTGCAAGCTGTCATGAGGGCTGCATACTCATCTCCCTCGAAC
The DNA here is from genome assembly GCA_029931735.1 of Dactylonectria alcacerensis. Lineage (NCBI taxonomy): Eukaryota > Fungi > Ascomycota > Sordariomycetes > Hypocreales > Nectriaceae > Dactylonectria > Dactylonectria alcacerensis. The sequence goes on from JAPMUZ010000004.1 coordinate 1,514,380, forward strand.
AGACCGGGGACTTCGGCGTTGGCTAGCAGCGTGTTCATTCTCTCGAGGAAACCCGAGTCCAGAACGTTGGACTCGTCCATGATGAAGCAGATCTTCTCACCCTTGCAGCCGCAACGGCGAAGAACATCTCGGAGGTCGTCATCGAAGTCTTCAGCGGAGTACCTGCCATGGACCTTGATCTGGAAGACCTTCAGTCCATTCATCCACGCCACGAACCGGGAAAGCGTAGTCTTGCCACTACCGCTGACACCAATAAGAATCAAGTGTCCCTGAGGTTGTCGGAAGACACGATCAATGCGCAAAACATGCTCCAGGACGTCGTTGAAGAGGATCAAGGGGACATCAACCTCTTCCTCGCAGAAGGTCTTCAATCTAGCCTTGACAAAGTCTCTCAGTTGCTCGCGATGAACTGGGACATAGTTCTTAGACAGCCAATTAGAGAAGAGAATGGGGCCACCAAGGGCCTTTTCCTCGTCAAGCGTCGGGAAGTGCTCTAACGCGATCTTCCGAACGGTGTCGTCGGTCCACTTCCGTTCATCCTCAGCGACCAAGCGATCCTGGAAGAGCCGGAGAGCCTCGTGAGCCCAGATGCGGATGAGACCCTCAATGGACAAAGTCTCTAGCGGCCGGATAGCCTCGTATACACCACGGACCCAGCGAGTCAACTCACGAGGACTGTATACGTAGTGGGGCTGGATCTTGGGCGTGAACCTCTTTTGAGATTCGAGATAGAAGCGAACCATGGCGTGTGTGAGAGGCTCCGCATATCCACGAAGGGACGGGATGATCTTGAGCACCGCGGTGTTGAATGTGCCATAAATCTGGTTGAGAGACAGCTCGCCAGGGTAATCAACCATGATGAGGGGCGCATGGCGTAGGAATCGGGCACCCATAGGAGTGCGGCCAGCGTCGGTGGGAGGGTTACAGGCGCCAACGAATTGAATGCGATCGAGAGTAACCCAGGACTTGTCGGAAGTCCGCCAGAAGCCATTGTGCTCAACAAGCTGGCGTAGGAAAGAGATGGCTCGTTGGGTTCCATACTTGTCAGGTGCGGGTAAGTTGATTTCGTCACAGAAAATGACCAGCCATCGGCCAATCTGTGTGGGCGAAAGCATGACGCCATTGAGTGTCTTCTTGTACTCGCAGTACTGCTCGAACGTCTTGATCAAGAGGTCGGGGGTTGTCGCGCTGGAGAAGTTAAGGCCAACAACCTCCATGTTGGGCAGTTTGCGCAGCGCACTGAACAGAGTCATTGTTTTACCCGAACCGGGGGGACCACAAAGCAGCAAAGGCTTGTGCTCAGCCAGCCAGGAATAGAGAACATCCTCGTGTCGGACCGTGTCGAGCGTGGGGATGACAACATCTGTCTGAGTGATGGAGTGAGTGTTGACCTCAACGGTAGGGACTTGGCTCTGCCAGGACGACCACTCAGCCTTAGGGAGCGTAACATCGAAGTCAATCAGAGAACTCGTGCCATCAAGTGGCGGGGACCCGAAGTTGGCAAAGGCGCAGATCTCGTCGCCGAATGCCTTTCGGTCGTTGAGAGGGCAATCACCAGTCAATGCCCACACGAGAGCCAACAGGAGCTTCTTTGACGCAAAGGCTTCAATCTGCTCGGGATCGAGTAGGAAATCAGAGTGCTGTGCGTTATACTCGATTACATCTCTTACCGCCTTGTTCAGCAGCGAGAACAAAGTGCCGAGCACACGAGCAACTGTGAAGTCCATGATGTGGTTGTAGCGCTCGGCCCGCTTCAAGGCGTCGAGCATGAAGTTATCCTCGGTCAGGTACACATTGAGAAGATCAGCAAACTGAGCCTGAACAGCCAATGCCTTGGCGGGATTGTGTCCCGTCGTGACACTATCTTCATCCAAGTCTTCGAAGGGAACGCTGCGAAGAGTCTCCAGATAGTTGGTAACCATCATGTCAGGGGAGACAGTGTCCTCGCTGAACCACACCATACCACATCGACTGACAGTGGCAAGGGTAGCGTATTTGAGTGTTTCGACTTCGAACATGATTCGGACATTGGAAGGCAGGTTGAGACGCTCACCATTGGGCAGGGTAAGCAGCTTGTTGTCATCGAGTACACTGTTCAAGTTCTCAACCCATTCGGGATCCACATCACCGTCAAAGACGATCCAGTGTCGCTTGGAATCCTCACCACGAAGATTGTCGACAATCTTGCGCAGGATGCTCGTGAACAGGCCGTCCGTCCATTCGCGAGTAGTTGAGTCGAGGTTGCCGTACAGAGCTTCCTTCGACATGACCTTTGAATCGATGACATGCGAGACACCCTCGACACCCTCGACCTTTTGAAGAGCATCTAGTAGGAGCCTCCAGGCGGCGGATTTTCCGGAGCCAGAGTTACCCACCATCATAACACCATGGTGAATCTTCTGGATTTGGTACAGCTGAAGAACCTTGGTCATCCAGAGTTCATTGACGACCAAGTGGCGCTCAGCAGCAAGGGAACGAATTGCATCTTCCAGAGCCTCCAGATTAGCAGGAACGTAGTCCACGCCAGGGAAGCATACGCCCTCAATAGATGTCATGATATCGACATCAGACTTGATCAACTTAGGCGCAATGGTTTCGCGAATGCTCTGCACGATAATCTCAGGCTCGACAACCTCTTGTGTACCACCAAGGTCGCCTTGACTCAAGCGAGCGCGCTTGAGGCCGCCAGAGCTGACCAGGACACTCTTTAGTGCACGCAAGCCAAAGTCGTAATGAGCCTGTTTCGAAAGCTTGCTAGAACACTGGTCGAAGAAGGGCACTGTCTGCTTCGAGAGTTGCTTGGCTTGGTTGAAGCCCTGGGAGTAGAGCATGACCTCCGCAATGAGTTCCTTGTCGGGCTTTGACATGGCCACACTGCGGAAAAGCTTCTTCAAGTTATCGGGCAGGTTGGAGCGGCCTGCATAACCAGGGTTCATAGTGATGAAGATACCAGTGTTCTCGTTGACGTGAAGCTGGCGACCGACAAGCTCAATCTGGGCCTGGTCATCCTCCACACCTTGTTTGAGACCCAGCTGAATGTTCTGGATCTGCTGCGAGACAGCTGACAAAATACGCTCTTCAAGACGGTTGAACTCGTCGAAACATCCCCAAGCACCAACTTGGCAAATACCCAAGAAGATTCGACCCATGGCCTGGAAATCAAAGGTATCGTCACAACAAAAGACGAGGGTGAATCTACCCAGCTGCAAACCGAGGGCTTTGACTGATTCTGTCTTACCCGTACCGGCAGGGCCATAAGGCGAACCACCAAGACGTTGGCACAGAGCCTGAGTAAGAGTGAGGAAGCATCTGTCGGTAAGGGGGGTGCGGACAAGCCGATCTGGAACACCCAGGTACTCGAAACCGTAGTTGAGCTTGGCATTGGCCATCTTGACGTAGAGACGGTTGAGGAAGTCGCCTTCGGGGTTGTACACATAGCGCATCTGTAGCTGCCAAAAGTAGTGGCTAGGAGACTCTGCCTTAGCGTTGAAGAGCTTCTCGATTGTGTCACGTTGATGGACACACTCGGTGATGAGTTGTTCGCACTTCTTTCGCTGGATTATTTCAAGGTCTCCCAGAACAGTATCAGCCAAGACACGGAGGACCTCCACCTCGAGTTCAAACAGTGCCTTCAATGTCTGGCCACCAGCCGCCAGCGACTTCTCAACAGCAGTCGTCCAAGCAACCTGCGTGGCAAGAACCACAATCTGGCTAGGGAAGGCATCCATGAATTGGCTGAGAGCGGCACGGTCAATTGTCTCCGATTCAAAAATTGGTGTATACTGATCGACAGCTTCTGCCAGCAACTCCGCGAGTGTCGACTTCATTCCGCCTTCCAAGAGCGCCAACCAGTCATTGATTCTGGGGGTCTTGGCCAGGGAAATCTCCTTCTTCAATCGGACAGCCTCACCCTCTTTGGACGTGAAGCCGGAGATGACGGCCTCGTCATCCATGATGAGACCAGACAAGCCAGCAAACATCTTCTTGAAGTGCTTGGCAATACGTAGGGTATCGTTGCTGTTACCAATCATCTCCAGCAAATCCTCGTCACCGACGAAGTAGAATCGGGGGAACGAAACTCGCTCCTTTTCCAGGTACTCGCCAAGAGCCTTCTGGATCTTATTGAGCATCTCCGCTAGTCGCTCAAGAGACTTCTGCACATTGGGGATGTTCAAGACATCAAGGACATAGGGCGTCTTGTTGGCCTTCTTCATGACGGCAAGAAATTCGCTGTTGATGTTTTGGAAACGGCCCGACTCGATGGGAAGAAGGTGCTTGATATCCAGATTGCCGGTAAATACACCTTCGAGATACACCCACTGGCGTTGAACATCAATCCACACGTCGAACAGAACGTGCACGCGATTCAGCTTGTCCTCCCAGGAAACAGCCTCCTCTTCAAATTCTTTGTAGTAAGGCGAGTGTTTCATAGCCTGCAAAGAGTTCAAATTCTCGCTGCACTTGGCGAAGAGATCATCCCAGCCACGGATTAGCCGGCATTTATTTTGGTATCCGACCATTTCCAAGGCATAGTTCTGCCAGGTCTCACGAACCTGCTTAAGGAACTCCTCCAGGGCCATCTCCCCTTGTGCCTGGGCGATGATGTCCTTCACGATGACTTCTGTGGCGACCAGGTTAAGGTCCCAAACGTCACCCAGAGTCATGGAGCTGGGAGAGAAGCGCTTCTGTGGTTTGATTTGCTTGTAAATCTTCTGCCAATGTCGTTCACGGATGGCATCAGACTTGAGATCGGAGAGAATAGGATTGACCTTGAGGAAGCCACGTAGAATACCCTGGACGTGCTCAAAGGCAGCGTATTGTCTCATTCTGCTGGGCATCTCCTTGGTGCTTTTGATGAGATCATCTACCTTGGACCGAATCTTGCGAGGCTGGACGGCAGTCCATAAGATATCGCGGGTCTCGTTCAGACTCGCCCAGATGGTCGATAAATTAGACCAGACAGACTGGAAGTCGCGGATCTCCTCGAGGGTGGCTTCCAGGGAGTTGTCGTTATTGATAGGGATATCAAGTGCCTCCTTTGCTTTCACAACCATCTGGGAATCGTGTTGCAACTTGGAAATGCGTTGCTCGAAGGAGCTAAGAGTAGCCGAAGCAACGTCCGGTTGAATAGTTCCGGACACTGGCTTCTCTTCATTCCATTGAGCAGCAATCTCGGCAATTCGCTCGTTCACAAGCTTGTCCTCGGTGAAGATCTTGGCCCGCAGCGCATCAGTCTGTTCCTGGACGATCCTGGACTTCTTTTCCAGAATCTCCTTGAGCGCTTCCCATTGACTGTCGATCTGTTCGATATGCAGCCAGTCATTGGGGAACTGGTATCGTTGTCTGACCAGTGTCGACTGTCCTTGGCGGAACATGTCGATTTCAGGTGCCCATGTCTTGACGTTGCGCTTGCAGCTCTGGACAACAGTGATGAATTGGACGGCTTGGGCAGTTGACGATGCGTCTGAACTTTGGCCCTCGAGATCCTTACGAGCCTTCTCAATGTCTGCGTTGACGTCTCGCATGCGGTTGCCGAGACGACTAGCAAACTTCATGAGGATCTCGTGCTGCCACTGATCATACTTGGCGTTGACCTTAGTCTGAACCTGGTCATAGTCGATAGTTAGGTGTCCAAATGCACGGCTAACCTCCTGCGTGTCAAAGGTCGACCGAGTCTTGCGAATCTCTTGGAGAAGCTGCAGCCATCGGGGAAGCTGCTCGCCAAGAGCATCATAAACCTGCTCAGACTGAAGATCCCAGAGCGATTGAAATTGAAGCCACTTATCGACGTAGCCACTGATTTCTGAAAGCTTGTTCTCTACGGATACGTACACACGTTGGAGTAGTTCGGCGCACTCTGAAGGCAGATCGGTAAAGCGAGGCTCGTCATTGGCAGTGGTAATAAGACTCATCTGGTACCGAGTGGCCTTGATCTTACGGAGATTACAGACAATTCCGATCCACTCGTGGAGATGCAGGAACCAGCCAGCACGAGCGTATTCCAGTGGGGGGTCGAGGTAGATGACTTGATTGCGCATGGCGAGTTCCAGTACAAGGCGCTTCATAGTAGGGCCCTCTGATTTTCCGTCCTCGGGGGTGGTCTGCTTGCGTCTCTCGTCCTCAATTGTGTCGTCTTCAAAGGCAGAAATCCAGGACAAGACGGCACTCTGAAGACGAATGAGGAGAATCGACTGAACTTGGGCGTTCAGAGCTCGCACCCAGAAGTCAAGGTTCACATATTGCTCCAAGTTCAACTGGTCAACAGCGGACTGGATCGTATCCAGGCGGGACTGGAAGGCTGCCTCGTCATAAGCACATGTGTTAAGCTCCTTGAGCGCCTGTTCGACAGTAGTGTGGATGAAGTTCAGCGAAACAGCCTTGCTCTGGAGTACAGACACTGCGGCGGCAAAGCCTCGAATAAACATGCCGTGCTTGCTCTCAGTGTTCTTGGTGAGACCAAAGTCGGTAGCAGTGGGGAGGAGTGGCCGGCCTTGCCTTGGGTCAGAGTAGAAGAGCTCATGAGAGTTGATGAAGGATTCCCATCGGAGTGGGACGCCTTCGCTAATCAATTTGTAGACGTCGTTTCGGTATCCGTTAAGAAGAATGGATTCCTCTCCCATGACTGAAATCTGTCGCAGAGTCTGCGAGAGGGTTCTTACACTCTCCATGAGGCTGACGGCATAGGGGTAAACTCGCTTCGCATCCTTCGACACCGTCGTGACTGCGTGAGGTACCGAGTAGGATTGCCAGGTCAGGTTGCGTGTTTCCTTGAACAAGGTGATGATTTGAGGATCAAAGTTAACAGCCAACTCAAGGATGCCACCAGCAGATCGAACACGCAAGATTTCGAAAAGCTGGCCGGAGATGGAGATCTTGCGCCGGTTGACATCAGCCAGCCACGCGTCGTAAATTCGACCAGTGTCAAGTTTCTGCTTGAACAACTCGCTCTCCTCTTGAAGCTTCTGCCCTTCGGCATGAAGATTCCAGTCGGGGCCAAGCACGGCCTCAACCTTCCTCATGTAGCCTTCCAACTGGAACTCGATTTGGCGAGCCCAGATGATAGCACCTGACACAGGAGGGAGGTCTCGCAACTGTGCCATTGCGTGAGTCTCTGAATGTCCATACTGCTGCTTGAACCGCTCGTGCAGTCCGTTGATGGCTTGCTTAACGTGAGTCATCAATTGGTTCTGGTACTCTTGGATGGCTCCGCGAATCTTGGGCCGCACGAAAAGAGCGTTGAACTTGGAGAAAACTCGGAACATTTCGTTTGCAGTCTTGGCCGTGGCTAGTCGATCTCGGAGCCTGGCGATGATGGAGTTCTCGACCCTGGTCGTCCGCTCATTGTACAGGTTCTCTGCTCGGACCCAGCGGTCCTTGCCCTGGTCGGTGACGTCCAACAAATCAACGTTCAAGAGAGCATCCCAAGCTTGCTTCACTTCCTCAACGGCATCGACGTCGCCCATTTCCTCCATAACAGCGCCATTCGCACCATTCGCCTCAGTGACACCAGGGATGGTGGCCTGGGGGCCAAGCACGTTGACGATGGTGCGCTGGAGCTGCTCGTGGTTGTCGCGGAAAGTGCTGACGTACTTAATCCTGGCCTCAAGCTCCGAGTGCTTCTTGTTGATCTTGATGGGGATGAACTTCTCGTTTCGGCGACGAGTCACCTCACGGGCCACATTGGTGAACTCTTTGAGGTGCTCCTCCCAGGTCCTAAATATTTTGTCGCATGTTGACATAATGTCTTGGAACTGCTGGTAATCGAGGTTCACCAGCTCCGTGCCGGGAAGTAGGCGATGAAGCACATCGTCCAGGTCAGCAGAAATAGCCTCGACAAGAGGCAGCGCTCTTCGAATTGGGTAAGGACAAATCCTTAGCTTCTTGTTCAGATGCACGAAAATCTGTCCAATAGCTTCCTGTGCCTTTAAGAGTGACGTAGCGGACAGCAGCTCATCCAAGGGAAAGTCTCGCATGAGCTGGTTGTACTTCTGGACCTTCTCCATAGCTTCCTTCAAGCCAGTATCGGCCGTGAAACTGACGGTGGCCTGGAAACGCTTGGCGTGCTTCAGAATCTCTAGAGTAAGCAGAACTCCTTCGCTCCTCAGCTGGCCCTCAATACCCTCCAGTGCCGACTCCATCGACAACCAGAAGTTAACTTCCTGGCTGGCAGTGCTGAACTCCTGATTCGCACTCGAGGAAGGATCCTTGGTCAACTTGGTGATGCCCTGGATCGACTTGATCCATGTATTCACATTCGCCTGCAGTCGGTTAAGAAAGGTACTGTCTTGGAGAAGATGTTGAGGGATCGCATCGATAGTCGGTCGGGTATGACCGGCCTCGGCGTTGTCGAGGACGTTCTGAACGATGGAGTGGAAGGCAAGCGAAATTTCGGGGATATCGACATTTTGCTGGAGGTGCAGCAGACTCAGCTCCAGATCGTTGAGTCGCTTTTTTGTTACGGGAATGCCCGTCTTGGCGTCAACATCAGTTCGTCCCCTCGACCCGTTGGCCAGCTGCATGCTCTTGGTGTTTGCGTCGAAATACGGCACCAAGGCATGGTGGACATGAGAATGAAGCACCTCGAAAGGTGAAAGGGCCGTGCCTTGATCTCCAACGGCGGCGAGGGAGGCAGGGCCAGGCAAATTAGTAATGAATATCTGTGAAGTAAGGGATCGGGTCGGGTCGATTGGTTGGGGAGGTTTGAGAAGGACGAGCGAGGCCGCCGTAGTCGGCGACGAGGAGATCTCGGTCGAGAGAGTGTAGTTATAGGCGGTAGGAACTGTCCATCTAGTATCAGCAAGGCCGTCTGGCTCCAACGGGGACGAGAAAGTCAACGTACCATTGGTATCAGCACCCGATTCTACTGTCGAGTTGGCAATATCCTTTTGAATGTACAGGACGTTCTGGGAATCGCTCGCAAACCGAGTACAGCGCGAAATGGTGTCTGCATAACGACCCTTGTGCAACAGGCTGCCAACCTGCTCGAGATCGTCTCGTGTAGCGCCGAGGGCGATGCTACAGACAGCCGCCAAGTGTTCAACCACGCGTTCGGGGTCGATGGTCGGGAACGGTGCTGGGGCGGCAACGCCATTAGCAGCAGGGCCTGGCGCCGTAGCCGAAGTGACCTCCATGGTGGTCGGGATATACAGCGGCGAAAGATGAGAGTGTAATGAGGAACTCAGCGGCGCTCAGTCATCTCCAGGTCGTCGACTCAAGGTGGGTCAGAATGGAGGAGGTCTGAGAGGGATCGGTTTCGAGAGGGGAGCTCAGGGACGAGGAGCTGTCGAGAGGTGTAACAGGAAACAAGCTCAGTGCAGGGCGCGGAAAATGTCTAGTAAAAGGAGCGTGGGTTTCGATGGTTTCGAGAGGTCGTGTGATGGTAATGGGAGGTGATTACGCAGTGTACAAGAAGAGATGAGGTTATCCAACAAGGAGTGTTGACTTTGGATATCTTCGTCTGCCGGATTTACGCGACCAAACCCAAGGGGACCCCTGTCGCGACGGGACGGCATGTGTCAAGACTCAGGAGGCGTCACAGAGGAAGCTTGCGGGAGGGACAGTTGGACCGCCTGTGGCCACTGGCCAGGCACCCTACGCAAGCGGCAAGCCTACTATGATGAGCCACTGAAACCCATTGAAGGTCGCCCTGTGGGGAACCCGTCCACTGGCACACTGGCTGTCCGGCTCGAGCCAGCCCGGAGCCAATCTGAGCGTAATTGTTGATTGCCCATGATTGGCTCCATCCACCCCCAGGGGCTCTCCAGTGTGGACCTCTGCCATGCTGGCGGTTTGGTTGCAGGGGTGTGAGGAAATGAACCCTCTACAGTGGCATCTGAGGGGACACTGGCATTGGATCATGATTCTGCAGCAATGTACGTTGTATGTACACTGTGTGTTCCATGTCTAGTAGGTACGTAGCTCAGAGTATTTAGTGGCCTAGGCTTGTCCATCGAAATCTCACCCCCCCCAGCCGACAATCTCTGACGTCTAGAAAGAATTTGGACCCTCGAAATCAGGACAGAGGTGATAATTCACAGGATAGTGGGACCTTCAAGGCACCCATTTCTTTTGTCAGTTTAGTACCTAGCCCAGGCCCCCGCACAAACTATATCCCGCCAAACTATAGCCCAAACTTCCCGCAAAACTAACATCTGCTCCTCCAAACCCTGCGTCTCAAACTTCAATATCACGTAGTCCACCCTATTGGACTTATACAGATATCTGAAAATAACTAAGGAGACAGGAACGTCCTAAGCAGGCTCATCCAAGATCTGCGGCCCCAATCCAGCATTATGGTCGCGTAAAAGTTACTCGTAGAAAACATCCAAAGCCTGTCGCGAACTTCACTTCAAGAGTACGCAAACAAGCATGTACATTGCCGTTCAATAGTTCCCAGTGTCTACGGACCAATACGAGAACTACATGCCCCAAGGTCCGAAAAAAGAGAGTCATCAGTCCCAATTCCAAGAAACAAACATGCCGCCCACTTGCCCAAGATAGTTCTGATAGGGACGCTCCCAATCAGACAGACCTTCACCACCAGACGAACAAAACAAACGCAAAAACCTGCAGTCGTCCCAAACAACCAACGCCCGTGTAACCGATTTGACAAAATCATCCCACCCCGCGTCCCTAGCCATGCAGACCAACAAGACCGACCGATGCGCCAGATCGAGACTCTAGGCTGGGTTGCCTCCGGCCGACCCGTTTGCCGCTAGTCTCTGCCGTTGAAACATGACTCTTTCGTTACAGATGTCAATAAACTCCTCGAACTTTTGAATAATGCCTTCCTTTTCTTCCAATTTGGCCTTCAATGTGTCAATCTCCTTCTGCTTCTCATCTTCGATCTTCTTGAGATCTTCTCGGGCTTTTGCGAGCTCGCGCCTAAGATCTGCTCGAATACGATCTTCGGCGGATTGATGTGGTTTGCTGTATATGGCCGGTCTATTTTCTGCAAGTCCGGTGGCGACCTTTTGTGGGTTGCGGTTAATGGCAGCGCGAGCATTGTAAATGTCTCTGGGCAGCAGGTGGCAGTCAGGGTTTTCGGTTTGCAGGATTTGCAGAGTTTCAGAGACACCTGCACCTAGTAAGCAACTGTTAGCGTGAAGAGACGTCAGATAAAATGTGCTCGACTTACCATTCTCCTTGAGCTGTTTGACGGCAGCAACCATCTTACTATCAAGTTTTCGCGCTGCTGGGTGGTGCGATGGGCTCTCACTTGGTCCATGGTTGTGCTGCAGATGAGCTACATCTGGACGGTAACGGATAGTCCACTGGGTTCGCTGTTCGATAGCAAAGAAGCCAAAGGGGCAGTCACATTTCCGAGAGGATGTCTTGCGTTTGCGACACTCGGGGCTCACTCGGCTTGGCGGTTTGCCTGCTCGATCACAGACAAACAAAACCTTCTTCAGTCCGGGGACCGTCTTCTTTGATCTGCCAATGACAATCGCGTAGCCAACCGAGGTGCAATATCGAAGCACAGCTTTTTGGACAGCTTCCAAAGTCGGGTAGCTCCCACCCTCCGGTGGAGGTGACATCATTTCTCCCATGGGCTGTTGCGGGATATAGGAAGGGTCATTGAGAAGTTTCGAATCCAAACCACTAGCGTCCTCCTCGCCATCGTGATGGCTGTCGATGTCCATGCTTTCGGCATGAGTCTCTTGCTTCTGCGGCTGTTGAGTTTGTTGCTGAATTGGGTCTGGGGGCAACTGTTGTTGCTGTTGCTGCTGCTGTTGTTGCTGTTTCTGCTGCTGCTTTGCCTGTTTCGGCGCTCGTGGCTGCTGCTGCTGCGCTTGCTGTTGCTGCTGTTGTCTTTGCTGCTCCTGCTGATGCTGAAGTTGTTGCTGCTCCTGCTGCTGCTGCTGCTGCTGCTGAGCTTGCTGCTGCTGCTGCTGGGCCTGCTGGGCCTGCTGAGCTTCCCTAGCTTGCTGTGCCTGTTGTGCCTGCTGTGCTTGTTGCTGCGCTTGCTGAGCTGCTTGTTGCGCCTGTTGATGTTGTTGTTGTTGTTGTTGTTGTTGTTGTTGCAATTGTTGCTGCTGTTGCTGCTGCAATTGCTGTTGTTGCTGCTGCTGCTGATGCTGGAGTTGTTGTTGCTGCTGCTGTTGCTGAAGCTGCTGTTGCAGTTGCTGTTGCTGCTGGGATTGTGATTGCACCTGCGGCTGTTGCGGTTGAGGCGGAGACGGGGCCTGAGGCTTAACCTGAACTTGCTGCAACTTAGGAGTGGGTTGAGCCTGTTGGGACTGAGGTCTCTGCTGGGGAGACTGCTGGGCATGGTGATGCGGGTGCGATTGCCGAGGCTGATTCAGCGGGTGTGATGGATGACTTAGGTGCTGGTGGTGCATCTGTTGCTGCTGGTGATGGTGCAGCTGGTTTGGGACAACTTGGCCAAGCGTTGGAAACATCATCTGAGCACGGGGAGGAGGGACGGCGCGAGAGCTAGAGACGTCAAGGGGACTCGGGATGGCACTAGGCATGTGCGAGTTGGAAGAACGCGACGTGCCATTGGGAATGTTGCCGTTGACGGGCGTGGGGTTTTGGAAGAGATGCTGAGGATATGTGCCGGTTGCTGGTTGCTGAGACGAGTAGCCCTGGTTCTGATACGGCGAGGCAGAGTGAGGAGCCGGCGACTGCTTGTTGGTTTGGTTGGGATGAGGAGGAGGGTAGGCGTTGCGTCGAATATTGGCCTGAGGGAAGGCGAGGCCAGCGTGGGCGTTAGATCCTGGCCGTAGACTCGACATGGCGTCTCGTCAGGCCCCGAGGGAGCCGGGTCACGGGGAGAAGGAGTTGTGAGCGGGCGCGGAGTGAGATGGGCCTCGATGGCGATATCAACGGGCGCTGTGGTGGACGTTGGAGGACGGACAGTGGAGGACGGACAGTGGAGGAGCGACCACAACGGAGGACGTGACGTGACGTGACGTGACTGGAGAGGATGGGAGCGAGGTGACTCGAGGTGGCTCCCAAAGCCGAGCGAAGACCTCGGACGAGGCCTGGGCTGGGTTTGACAGGATCGTGAGGCGTGATGGCGAGCGACGACAGCGACGGCGACGGGTACCAGAGGTCGGCGTCGACGTCGAATAGTCGACGGATCGATGCGGTGCGGTGCGGAGCGTCACTTTGCGTGAGAGCAAGCAAGCAAGCAAACCCTGGACCCAGGATCTTGGGTGTGTCGATAAATGGGCTGGGCTGGGAGGAGGCGTGGAGGAGCGCGCTCGCAGAGGCGTGAACAAAAATAGAGGGAGGGAGGGAGCGGGCAAGGCAAGGCAAAGTGGCCTGGCCCGGGTATGCAAAAATTCTGGGGAGGGGGGTAAGATAGGTACGTAGGCAGCTGGTAGGGGGGGGGGCGGCCGGGTGGGCGATGGGGAACGGGGGGATGGGGATGGGGGAAAGAGCCAAGGGGGACGGAGGAGAGGGAAGGAGGGAGTGGAAGAGCAGAAAAAGAGGGAGTGGCAGACAGGAGTCAGGACAAGACGGGCGGGCAAGTGCGGTGCTTGCAGGTGCAAGTGCAAGGTGTGTGTGTCTATGTGTGCGTGTGTCTGTGTCGGAGTCTGAGGGAGTCTGCGTGTGGGGGGAGGGAGTTTTTGCTTGATTTTCTGGCGTGGCGTTAGGCGTCAGCGAGCCAGAAAAGCGAGTCGGAGCCCGCCCCTGCCACACTCACAAGTCAGGTCTTAGCTGGCTGGCTGGCTGGCTGGCTGGCTGGCTGGCTGGCTGACTGGCGGGTTGACGCTGGCAGTTTGGCAAATGGGCAACTTGAACAGAACTTGAAGTGAACTGCTCGGGGTGCCGCCCGAGCTGGCCCTTGCCTTGGATTCGTCGACGCCAAGCCTAGATGTCCAGTATCTGACGATCCTCCGGGGGCAACTGCGCTGGGGGTCTAAGATCCGGGTGTTGGGGACGAGCGACCAGATCTCCTCAATTGAACGGATGATTAAGCATCTAACCTCGACGTGCCAAAACTTTACTTGTTGTTGTTTTTCATCCTCTTGGTTTGGGTTTTTTTCCACTCCCTTCTTGTCGTGCCACGTGACGGTCGCTCCGTGGCTTGCCTTCTTCTAGCACAGTGCCACTATTGATTACGTGACCAATGCCCGACTTGCTGCTGCGCGGTCCAGTGTGGTACGGCTGTGCCAGGCCGATTTGAACCCGGGCTTTCCGTTCCAGGCCCTCTCGACCGCTCTATACCTCGAACGGGCAGGTGGAAGCTGTACGCGTTTGTATACAAATACAGAGAGACAAAGATCCCTCAGTAGCTTCCATTAGTACATTTTACACTCAGAGTTTCCGACAAGCGAACAACAAAATAAAGGATGGAACTCTTTGATCTTTGAGCCAGCACGTGAAGCAGACACCACCTCGGTCGATCAGTGACTTACCTACTTATCCAAGGCTCAAGTTCGCTCCACGCAGCTCAATGGGAAATGTGACAACAAATCCAGCACTCGTCGGGCGCAAGTACTGGTACTATCACACAGTAAACATATCCTAATTACTCGCACACACAACCAAGCGAGGCTTAGACGCGTCGCGGACTCGTCATTTCCAAGGTACCGTCACATACAGGTACCTATAGCATGCACTTAGCCACGATCCAGCCACCCCATCACGGCACACATGCACTCAGAGCACGGGTAACCGCTCGGCATAGCTAAGGTACCTGGGTATCCTACTCTGCGTCATAGCCCTACCCAACTCGGGTTGTTTTCAATAAATCACCTGCGCAACAACACCAGATTGCAATTGTTTCACGGCTGCTGTTGCTGGCCCAATGCAGTTCCGTTTGGCCACCAAACATTGGGATATCTTCGTCTCTCCCCCTTTCCCCGGATACCATAGTCAAACCGGTGAGCCTCGTGTCATCCAACCTCCCTACGCTGGTTATTTATAGCCACGCTGCCGGGGGCCCTCGACTGGTCACCAGTAATCAAGGACGTGTCGTCCGTATTCGTTCACTGTAGGACCAGTTCGCAGTACGCAGTACCACGTAATAGACAATTTGCATGCATCTAAGCTCGTACAATGTGTTCTGACCAAATGATGCTGGCTTCTGTCTCCCTTCTCTTTCTCCTCTTTTAATTGTCCCGGATCGGATACATGTAGGTCAGGTAGATTGTAGGTATTCGCCCTGCCGTTTCCCATGTCTACCTCTCCATCCCGCGTTCCTCGCCCAAATCCAAATACCGGTCCTTTGGGAGAGTTTGGTCCATCACAAACCATGACTCAGTTGATCCCATACCAACCAACGAGCTTCCTCACACCAGTGAACCACCTTTCATTCATCGTATTATCCGCCGTGGTATCTTTCCAAAACAGGCAATCCAAACCTGATGATCATCCCAAAACGCCTTGTCCGCCTCCTTGTATCCCTAAGTGCAAATATAACTCCCGAGACCCCACCGGGAGTGCAAAGTAACTTAGCACCTCTCAAACGATGAGCAATAAATCCCCCAGTCTGATCTTCGCATCCGTATTTTCCACCCCGAAATGTGAGCCGAACTCTTCATCCATCTACTTCCCCCACATCGTCAATCAACCTTCTTCCGCTTGGTCGGCCTTTGACTGCCCTCTTGATCGTCCAAGAAATGCCCTTTCTCGATTTGATGTTGTCGCAGGTTGTCCGGCCGGTTCTTGTACTGACTCGTGCATCCAGGATACGGGCACCGGTAAATCTTGGGTGGGGTCGTGGCGTGCTGAAGCTTCTTATGCTTTGCCATGCTTCCTCCAAACCATCTAGGGTCTCCCTTTGGCCTATAACCACATAGCTCGCAGCAACTATTAGACTCTATCTTTGTCGCTGCTGAGCCTGGGATCGGCGATGGTGGAGAGGTAGCTGCTGTTGATGGCCCAGCCGCCGACAAAGTCCCTTCTGGCGTCGGCATCAGTTGAGGATTCCCCAGTGCGTTGGGGTCAACAGTCATCGCACCCGGATAGTCAATCGGCATGTGAGGATCGAATTTTCCGACTAGGTCAAAGTTGAAGTTATCAATGTTGTTAGGAGTCATGGCCCCAATGACATCGTCAAGTGAATCTAGGGCTGGTGTTCTCGTCGCATCCATGGTCGCTGATTGGTCTCGTGGCATTTGAGAAGCATTGATGATTGTTTCCAGAAGTCTGATACCGTGACGGTAATACACGGTCCTCTGGCAAATATTCGGTATGTTCTGTGCGTAAAGCGAGTCCATGTTCATCCTTACGCATGAAATGAAATTGTCAAAATATAGTTCTGGGGGCAAGCACATCTGTCACAACGGGTTAGCCATCATCCGAAAAACACTTCGTCTTTATGGAGTGGTTATACCTTTCCAGCGTGCATCAACTCCAGTTCAAGACCCCGCGAGGTTGACACATAGTTCGAGTTCACACGTTGCAAAAGATCATCTAAACTAGCCATAAAGCTAGGCGAATCGGCAGTGTACTCCTGGAATCCATACTTTAGCATGAAACTAACCGCTATCGCCAGCGGCGATTCGTTAGTCATGTCCAAGGTGATGTCTCCAAGATGTTGCATGCAAAGTTGCGATGTTTGGATTTCCGGTTCGTCTACGGTGTGGATCGCCGAGTACTCAAGTTCTGCTCAACCCTGTTAACGTGGTTCAGGTCCAAGTGGCAGCTGTTCTAACTTACGGTCTAGAAAGTACTGCGCAACAGTCAACAGCGAATCTTGGCTGGGTCGGTGCGCAATAACTGTTTCTGGCTCCTTGCCCTTCAGAGTTGACAGGTGCGATGCGGAAGATGAGGCCTTGGCTCGTACCAGGTTGACTACATCCTTCTTCGTCATCCCAGAAGGCTTCCAGAGGGCATCGACGATTTGAATATAGAGTTGACGGTCTCGGCGAGAGAACCAGGTACTGTACGACATCGCTTGGCCGAAGAGATCAGTCCATCGGCTGGGCGCATCTTGTTCGTGGACGACAAGAGAGAAGGAGTAGATTACATGAACAAAACAAAGAAGCTTCACCGGGGTGGCAGGACGACGCCCTTCAAGGACATCGCCAAGCGCTTCCAGACCGTCCATTGCTATCGAGTGCGCCGACATGCTTCGCAGTTGGTTGACCAAGTGATTCTTGTTCATCCGCTGCAACTTATCCATAGACTCAACGACGTGCATTTCCAAGGCATCCCAGGCCGTCCCGATGAGAGTTTTCGGGTTGGCATATGAATAATAGCCTGCAAAAGGCTCGGGGACGGATATTTGAGGGATTGGAGGCGGCATCGTTGGGTCATCCGTCAAGACTAAGTTCGACTTAAGGGACAGATCACCAGATACTGACGTGCCGAAGGAGAAGACGGGCTGGTCGAGTCCCAGGGAGTCGTGGAGAGGATCAGCGGCAGGTATAGCGTCCATCATGGGGATATCGGCCGGGAGCTCTGAGAAGAAAGAATCCGGAGCACCATTGCCGCAGTCGTCCCATGTGTGGTCCTTAGATGGCTTCTCCGGGATGAGGAATGAGTTGCTGCGGAGGAGGCCGCCAGGGCTGCCCAGCTCATCAGCAGGAGAGGTCAGGGTAGACTCAAAGCCCGCAACCTTAGCCCAAGGACCAGACCAAGCGGACATGGGAGAGATGTTATAGCTAGCGGTGCTGTTGGTGCTGTTGGTACTGGCGGTACTGGCGTTCGACCTGACAGAAGAGCTCGGGGCGAGCATCTTACTCCGCTTCTTTACCTGGGCTCTGTACTGCTCCAGGTCATGAGTATGAACTTGGAGGACGGGGCGATCCTGGCTGGCGATGCCCTCCTGCTTGGTGAGGTTTTTGGGGGCCACCGTGTCAGGCAGCGAAGTCCAGTTGAGGAAGGACGAGGTGAGGATCGGCGCCGATGGCAGCTCTACGGGGCGGGCTGGGAGAGGTTCGACAGGCAACGGTGGCACCATGGGTGTCGGTGGTGTTGGCGGCAGGGCGGGGCCAATATCTGCCTCGTCGGCATCCTCTAGGATAGTAGGCAGCGATATCTCGCATGAGTCGATTTCATGGATCTCGGTAGAAAACAGTTCGAACTGTGAGGGCTCGACAGGGTCTTCGAGGAGGGAATCGTAGCTGGGAGGGGCCTCATCGATGTCAAGGTCCAGGTCCGTGAGGGAGGACTTGTTCTTGTGGCCAAGGGAGCTGAAGAAATTCTTGGCCATGGACATGATCTTCCTCCTCCGTGAGGGGTGGCCCAGGCAGCGCTTGCACTTGGCGTCGCTGAAACGCTCGACCTTACCGCAGTCGTAGCACCAGTACTCACCGACGGCAAGCTGGTCGCAGATGTAGAGATGCTGGAGCATGAGCTCGTGATTGGGGAAGCGTTTCCGGCACCGCAACATAGGACATTCCCTCTTCTCGTCGGGTGTCATCTTATCGCAGGCATTACGCTTGACGGCGGCCCATACGATGAAGCGATACAAGGCGCATTCATCTTGGGCAGTTTCACGGTTACTACAAGGCGAATAAGTTGGTTGGACTTGTCAATGGGCGAACGACATGTGATATGATGGATGGGCAGGCATGAAGGAGATGAGAGAGGCGGGGCGGGGGGTTATGTGTGGACGACGAAGAGTGGTGTCTTACACGCAAGAAGTCGAGGGGGACGATGACGATGCTTCACTGTCGTCCGATGCCACCGACACAGTGGATCTGGAGGACTCGGAGCTTGATCGCCTCAAGCTCAAGCGATGGTTTGGACTCCGAGTGAGACGACGAAGAGCCGAAGGGCCCGCGGCGGAGTTGAGCCCGTCCAAAGACAGGCGTTTCTTTGTTTCCATGAGAGCGAGGACAGTCGACAAAGGCGGCAGTATGCCAGTATGATACACCTGGACTGAATTGGACTGGACGAGCTGTCGAAACTGGCTGCTCGGTGGCAGGGAGGGGTGGCACTCGACGAGAGGGGCAAAAGGAGGGGCTTTGAGCGAGGAAATGGGAAATGGGGAAATAGGGAAAAACCAAGGCTTATCCGGAGCCGCCACCCGTTGCCATGATGATATGTTTTATTTCGACGATGCGTCGGGGACGACGTTGGGAGGCAGCTCGGGACGAGGTCCTACGACGAATAAGAGGGTGTAGGACTTGGAGGCGGGACTAGGACTTGGATGGAGCGTGCGGAGCGATAGGTAGTGTGGGAGAGAGAGAGCGTGTGGGAGTGGTGTGTGTGAGTCTCGTTTGTGTGTGTGGGCAGGCACCCCGTCGGACGCCTACAGGTACTCCGTAACGTTCCTACAGAGAACAGTGCCCGTTTTGCTCACTATAATTCACTACCGACTCCAGTGCGATGCTGTTGTGCAAGGACCAAGGCTGGTCGGTCTGTGCCCAGATGCCAGACGCCTGGGGCAAGGTGTGTTCCGGGGACAGCGGATGCTTACTATGGGGCCAAGAGCCGGCGGAAGACTGATGATCAGAGGGCAAGGCAATAATGAGTGGTGGTGAGTGGATTAATAGACTGAGTTAGTTGACAAAGGACAAGGACGGGCTCAAGGGAGTCAGAACCTGAGATAGAGCCCTGCAATTACGAGGTAGGTAGAGGTAGTATTTCTTCCTCAGGTTCCTGCCTACTTACCACCTCCTGCCTCCCGAGGTAGTTATTCTCTCCTTCCCTCTTTCTCTCCATCTCTCTCATTTCTCTCACACCCTCTCTTAGCATCTCTCATTTCCAACGCACAACCTCTTTCTAGCTTCCTCTTCATCAATCACCCGCCGCCCATAACTCACTCACTCACTCACTAGGAACTGACCAGATGACGGAGCGGCATCATCGCAACGGAAACAACCAGCCTACCAGCTCCGCTCCGCCCAGAATGGAACACATCCCATGCCCGCCCCCAGTTCCATGTCGTCCCCCTGGTTCGCCTCTGTCTGGACCAATTGCCGCCCTCGCCTGCGTCCAGTGGCTTAGGCAACGAGGCAGACTGCCCATAAACCACGAACTGCGCCTGGCCCGCCCCTCAAAAAAAACGCCCAGCCCATCGCCAGCCCACGCAACAAGCCCTTCTCCTCCGTCCAGCGACACTCTCAGCACCAGGGGACCCCGCAGAGGTTGCCAAAACGGACTCCCTGCAAGCCCTTGAGTAGACGCCTTGTTTGCCGCCGCCCTCTCGCCATCGCCGACGCCGAAGCGCCATTTTTGGTAGAGTTGTATGTCCTGATTCCTGAGACCCTACGCCTTGCACACCACAACGCTCACTGCCGGCTTAGTCTCCCCAACTCAACGAACTTAACCTCTCGTATTCTTCATTCTTAGACATCCGGTAGCCGTTGCTTAGCGCGCCGGTTGTGGCACGCCCGCGCGTGTGGCGTGTACCAGCGAGCCGCTACAGGCTCCAGGTAAGGCGGCTTCCTGTGTTGAAGACGTCAGGTTGCCCGTTGACATGTGTCCTACCTCGAAACGGAATGACATGGAGCTAAAATCCTTAATGACATAGGTGGTTCTCTGTTGAGCTTCTCTCCCTTCCATGTAGCTGCGGCAGTTAGGCCTTTGACGTTGTGAGGGCTTCGCATCATGCCACCAGCTGAGTTCTGGGTGCGTCCATCGGCCACAACTGCCACCTCATGTACTGGTACTCACATCCATGTCCCGACCCCAATCTTCAAAGGATAATGGTCGGACTGTACTGCAATATGTGCTGTACCATGGCCGGGATGACGCCAGTGCGCCCCTTGTTGGATGTTTTAGCTCCCACGTCGCACTGCCGATCATTTTAGGGCTAGGGAGCTGGGACAACAAGCCTCCAAGGCCTCCTGGCAATTCGATACCGGGCTCTAGGGTAGCTGAGAACGCCTCGCATCATCAGTACGCCCCATGTGCGAACCATCTTCTTCTGTCCATGGACATTGTGCCTCGCCGTATGATTCACTACGATAGAGTCTACTCTGACATACCTACACAGGATGCAAACAATGGGTTAGTCTAAGCCTCGAAATTTCTTCACACTGACCAAGCAATGCAACCTGGCATTCTAGGTACCAGTGTCGTGGCTCCGTACTACCCCAGGTAGCTAACACTTGCACCCATGCTCAGCCCCTCTCAACAGCTGCAGGAACATCCGGCGCTCTCCAAGTCGAGAGTCCTTGGTTCTTAGTCCTTAACAAGGCTTGCGTGCACATCATGCTGAGTTATGTCAGACGGCCTCCTCCGGACCTCGGCCTAGCCCACTAACAGTGACAATCTCACTTGTCACGCTTCATCAAATCAGATTTCTGCCCTCGGAGACCCTATGGAGCCGCCTGCCTGGATCTCAGGAACGAATTGCAATGTCCAGATATCGACAAAGAAACAGGGGGTTTATTGGCTCCCTCAAGGCCGGCTGTGAGTAATATACAATCATCATCTATGCTCCCTGATTGGGTATCTCGTCGTTGGCTGCCCTTCCAGCTTTGCTCTTCTTTCCCATCACGTCCTTCAAGACTCGCAGCTTCTCCTCGGTCACTCGAATCGCCTCTTCGACCTCCCTCTCGTCCATCCGAGCCGCCCTCAAGCCTTCTTCCACCGACCTCGGCTCTATAGCCCGCTTGGGAACGTTCAATCGATCCGCATTCAGTCGGTCCATCCCAACTCGCTCCTCCAACCACTCCCATAGTTCGCTATCTTCTCGCCGCCAAATCTCTTCATACGCCGCCATCCTCTCAGGTCGGTACATACCAATGTCTTGAGACCTGGTGCTTGGTGTGAATCCGAACCCGAACCACGTAGCAACAAGCAAACCCACAAGAAGCCCATACATAACGTTGCCTGTAAGGAGTGGCTGAACGACGTCGGCTAGGGGTTCGAGCAGCCCTCGGATAGGCTCTAGAGCGCCCCAGCTCTTCTTATCAGGCCGCTTTGGCGTATTGTTTTCCACAACTCCAGCTGGAATACTCGATGTTCTGGCCTTCTTACCCTTTCTCCTACCCTTCATCGCAGAAGGGAGCGGTGTAGGGGCCACAGGTCGGGTTGACACAGCGGACTTGAGAGCCACAAATAGGTCCTTGCAAAACTGCACCTGGCCGTCATTGGCACCCTTCTCAATGGGACCTGCATCGTGTTAGCAACTGCATGATACATCCGTGTGAAGTGTACCGCTTACCTTTTAACCAACTCTTGCCGGTCCACTCGATGGTGCAGTTGACCTGCAATCGAGTGGCATTATTTTCGGCCCAAGAGAGACAGTATTTTGTCTTAACGCTAAACACATTGCCGCTTGGCACATCGGGGGTCTGCGTCGAAACGGTGACGCTGATCGCCTTTTCGTAATCGAGGCTGTCCACCGTCTCAGTGACGATACATTTGGTCTGTTTCGGTCCAATCGAACTGCCCAGGGGTTTGATATAGCTGTAGTTGCGACTCCGATCTTCGAGACTCAAACCCTTTTTGTCATCCATCTGGAGGTCGAAGCATTTTTGTTCTCCAGTTAGCCACTGAACCATCCAATTGACAGATGCTTGGCCAAACACCAGGTTGTACACCTTGCCGATAGGGGCGGGGATAACGTCGTCTCCGACCACCTTGTCGTAGTGCGTTGCCGAATCGCCACATTCTGTCGGCGCATGAGCAGTTGGACCTGGGAAATCTCCAGAACCTCCCGGAGCAGCTGGTGCGTCGTCGGATGAGGCGCCGTTAACAGGAACTACTCCAGAAGCCTTTCTTGAAGCTGCTTTCTCCACGTCTCCTGCACCGTCATTGCCTTCATTAAGACTGGCATTGTGCAGTTCTTCGTGGACATCTTCATCGTAATACTCCTCCTCGTCGTCACTCTCATCATCTGTCTCGGATCCATCATGATCTTCATCGAGGCTTGGCGGTTCGGCGTCAACCTTTTCCGTCTTGTCGCCGCCAGTACCCTCCAATCGAACTCCGTTGAGAGTGCTTTTCAGCGTCGGGTGGCCTAGCTTCCAAATATTGACAATCAGATCGTATGTTGCATCTCGGCTTGTGAAGCTAGCAAAAATGTGCTTCGCATGCAATGTTGTTATCATGAGACCATTTTTAAAGACGAGGGCTGTGCTACGCTTTTCAACCGAAACTATCTCATCGAAGCTCATAACAAGTGTAGTCGTCCATCCAAAAATGTTGCTGCTGAAGCAGAGGTGACCCTCTGAGACATAGAGCCGGCCGTGCGCGAGAATCTCTCTCTGCAGGGCACAGCTGTAGTCCTCAATAAGGTAGTCATCGTCAGGTACGCTCTTGAACAAGTCGTGAAAGTCCCGGTTCCGTTTTTTGCTGGCGATGGCGAAGCCTGTCAACTTGGGCGCACTGAGGTTAGGATGGGCCAAGGAGCTGTTAGCAGCGGCGATTGCTGCCCCGATGGTCGTGCCTGTAGTAACGGAGCTGCCGCGCTTTCTGTGGGGTTGCTTCAGGGCACTTCGGAGACTTGAGGTTCGTTGCACGCTGGCGGTCTTGTCGGCGAAGTCAGGAGGTGGAGGAGTGCGGTCGCCACCAGTGTCATGCAGCGATCTAGGCCGGCTGAATAGTTCGTCTGGGACGAGATCCACAGGAGTAATGGGCGAGTCTACTGGTGCCGATTCGGATCGGGCTCGTGTATCGACCATGTCGGGGAACTTGTGGCTCAACGGAGTTCCGGCGGAGCTAGGGGGTTCGGAGAGGCCAAGCTGGCTAAGACTTAATTCGCCAGCGCCCAAAGTTTGCACCGCGGATTGCCTATGATCCTTGGTGCCCTCCATCGGTGCCGGGATCCTTGTGGTAACAGTAGGCGCAGGTGTGGGTTCGGCCTCTTCCTCGGCGTCGGTTGGCTCTGGTGAATCCTGAACTTTGGGCAACGTGGTTTTGCTCTTGTTCGCTCCGATCCCAATACCAGTGCTCTGGATGTTGCTGATAGTGCTCGCGGCGTTCTGAGCCGCAGAGATCATAGACGAAAAGAAGCCTGATGCGGGGTTTGCGTTTGAAGTCGCCTCAGCGGTCTCTGGGGTTGGTGATAGAGGAGCCGAGACAATGTTGGAAAGCTTGCTGGGGCCGATATTTACTGAATTTGATCGACTCTTTCGGTGCGCGCTCATGTTCCGCGAGGGGGAAGTGCCATTTGTGCCCGAGCTAGGTCCCGCAGAGCTCCAGAAGGACTTCCGGTCAGGGGACGACTGTGCTGACGAGTTGGCGAACTCAGTAGGTGTTGGCGGCGTGTTGACGATGACGGGGGCAGGTTTATCTCCGGTTGGCGGAGTTCGAGGAGGGAGTGCAGTGTCGACCGTTGGCTGGACTCTCGACCGCCTATCGGTGGCGGCAACTTTGGCTGCTGCAGGTGGCTCGATTATAGGCGGGACTTTCGGAGGGTTGGGATCCGCTCCTGGGGTGGCCTGTTGCTTGCTGGCCTTATCAGACGGTGGACGAGAGTCGGTTGCTGACTGCCGCTCGGGGCTGGAATTGCTAGAGCTCTTCTTCCCTTTGAAGATGCCTTTGAACTTCCCCCCCGGCGATGGTGACCGGCGCTTGGGGTTATGTAGAGGTAGCAAGCTGGTCTTGCTCCGACGGACCCGGAGTTCCTTAGACTCGACAGAGACGGATCGCTTCGACGGGAAAGTCGACGACTTGGAGGCGCTGCTGTTGGAGTCGATGTCGGTGGCTGGCGATTGAACCTCGGCGAAATGGCTCGCTTGGACGACGGGGGAGGACGTCGTTAGGTATCCGATCTGGGATGGATGGGCTGAAATGGTGGGCATTCGAGGCAGGGATCTAGATGTGACGTTGTCTTTGTCAGAAGGCGGCAGGGCAGGCAGATCAAGGGCCAGAAAGAGAATCGAGACAAAAACGGCGTTAAGCTTTTGGGGTATTAAGAAAGGGAAGAAGTGATGCGCAGAAGGTTGCCAATGCAAAGAAGAAATGTATCTAGATGCACACACACGTGGGATGATGGCACAGGATGCCTGGGATTGGGGCGCTTTTCTCTGTGTCTTGGGCGTCGCAGCACGGGGAAAATGC
This sequence comes from Dactylonectria alcacerensis, assembly GCA_029931735.1. Lineage (NCBI taxonomy): Eukaryota > Fungi > Ascomycota > Sordariomycetes > Hypocreales > Nectriaceae > Dactylonectria > Dactylonectria alcacerensis. The sequence continues at coordinate 1,539,247 of JAPMUZ010000004.1, forward strand.
GAGGCTGAAAGTCAAAAGAGTTGATCGGGGGGTTCCACACAGCAACGACAACAGTGACAACCATGCATCATGGGCCAGACGAAGGGCAGGGAGCTATGCAAAAAAGACTGAGGTAAATGCGAACTTACGGTTCGGGGTCTGATTCGTAGGAGCCATAGCTTCTGGACTCCTCGTCGTCGGCCAAGTTTGTCGAAAATGTGCCATCACTCGCGAGCGTCTCGCGACTTGCCTTCGCACGGCCACGGACGTCCTCGTCGTCCTGTCCCGGCCCCTCAGAGTCTCGTTCTTGTTTCTTTCGGAGGCGCTTGGAGGATATGGATTTGGGTAAGAGCTTATTCAGCCCGTTGTTGTTTTCCATTGTCGGTCGCCGTGGTATTGGGAGGAGGAGGAGGAGGAGCAGAAACGGCGAGGTTCAGGACCGACAAGCACAGGTGGACTGGCCACGGTTCGTGTACGGGATGCGGCAGTGGCTTGTCGACGGTGGAACAAACAAAGGTCGGTAGATGAGGTCTGGGGGAAGCGACTCGTAATATCGCGTTGCTTCGCAAGCCGGCGGGTCCGAGCCGGGGGAGTTGAGCTTCTGGAGCTGGTCACTCTGGGGATCCTAGGCCCTTGGTTAGGTCCTTTGGTCGACCTAGGTCTTTGATTGACGTCGTCGTTTTGCGCAAGCTGGCTTGCTCCTCCTTGGTCCCGAGCTTAGCCTGATGCGCTCAGCTGGTAAGTTGGGGACAAGTAGGACAGGGTATTCACTCGTCCGTTTTAAGTGCTGGAAAGCGAAAATCCGCCGGTGTCGGGTCTAAACAGAGTACTTCGTACAGGATGAAAGAGGTTGGATTGAGTCGGTTCCAAGAGGGGAATTACGTGAGAAGGAGAAGCAACAACGGTTTGCAACCCTGAGTGCATTCAGCGTCGCAACTCTCAACCCCCCCAAACCCGAGTGCGAGAGCCCCCTGTTTGCACTTCAGGCGTCCTTTGAAGTGGGGGGCGCCAATGGGAGGCTTCGGGTGATCCCTGAAGTTGTCGCCAGCTCGCTTTGGACCCTCCAGAGTCCTAGACCCCCTCTGTTCCGTACCCGTACTTCGTATTGGTTTAGTGGTGGACGCTGTGCCTGGCCGGCGTCGTGGGATGGAATACGCGGGTTCGGACGTGCTAATTATACGCTCGTAGTAAGTAGTCGGGGGGATTCTGTCCGGTGGCTGGGATGGCGAGGGATGTTTCGTCAGGGCTTTGTTGTTCGAGACCGGGGATATTGATAGAGCCTGTTGATTAATACGGATAATACGGTAGAGGGGTTTGCCTTAAACGTGACAAGATATTGTCCACGGTTGAGACGGGAGGCTGAAGAGACCTGGTTTCTAGGTGCTGGGACCAAAAGGATATGAATGATGACGGTTACGATGGCGACATCCTAATTGGGAAAGACTCGATTCAATCACGGGGTAATGCCTTGTTGCAAGCTGTGCATATGTGCATCAGTAGCAGGATAACGGCTGCTAGGCCAAGTTGCCCCGTGGTTCGAGGTGTCAGCGACCATCAGGTTGATTGGGTTGGCGTTTAGAACTGTACCGTCTTGGCATAAGTCAATGCTGTCATTTCTTTCTGGACGAGGATCTCCAGATCCCCACGCACTGCAGCCCGTGGCAATCGATGAACGCTTGACCCGCTGTCCTACCAAGTCCCGGGGAATAAACTCCTTCCGTCGTTAATCATTGCATGGCCATTTTTTTTTTCCGTCTTTTTTTTCCCCGTGGGTGCGTCGCGTAGGTTGTAGGGATGGCTATGGTTTAGCAGCGAGCTAGGTCGAAGGCGCTTGAGAACACAATCTTCTGTACCTTATCCTCATCCTCAAGGCTGTCCGTCAGCTTCAAAAGGACCGGGATACCTCATCTTTGGCATCACTTACCCGCTTCCCCCCACAGCGCTCCGCTTCCGGAACAAACCCCGCCAAGCCGTGATTAGCACGTAGAGGTCGTTTTGGGCAGTGGCTCGCCTTTAGTTGTAGGAATGGCGGGATCTCCAGGTCGACTGCATCCAGAGACAACCAGCGGTGTTAAGAGGTAAATCAAAGGAAACCGGACCCAGTCGCTCGCCCGCAACAAGAATATTCACCGAGAAGAGGTTCATGGATCAGGTGGCATCTATTCAATACGCAGGCACCTTGGAGGGAATAAGCGTTGAATGCTCGTCCCAACAGCAATCACTCTCGGCTGGCTGTCTCGACAGTTCCAGCACGTGTGTACGGCATGCACTTTCTTTAGGTTCTAGTGGAGGTTCCCAAAGGCTACCACTGTAGTTAACCATACGGGTGCCCCATTAACCTCTCGTTATCGTGCGTATTAAGATCTTCCCCCACCTACACTCCTCAACCACAACCAGCACCACTTTACCTGGCCACCAACAAACCCACGAACAGACCACCTACGCTCGAGAGCGCCCGTCCATCTGCCTACATGGAACCATGGAGTCTTCGCCGCTCGTAAAGGCGCACGATCACGCGCGCGCCGCTGCCGTCGCAACCCGCCACTCCTCCGACACGGTCGTCGCCATCAACGAGCACACCCAGGCTGCCGGCGAGTTCGCTCACGCTGCTAGGTCTACGTCTAGCGTTGAGGCTCTTCGTACCCTCAAGCTACTTGAAGAGCACCACAGAAGGCTCGCCGAGATTCTCAAGCTCCCATCCGAACCCACGTCGCAATCTAGCGATGCCGACCAGAACGAGAAAACATCCGACAAAGAACATTCGACTGGCCATGATGCCAATACTAAGACAGAGTCCACGGCCGAGACCTCTGCCTCCAAGAAGCTGGGCCTGCCTACGCAACGCCGGTATGCATCCCGCGAGATGTCGTCGTCTATCGCAAGCAACCTAGCTACGGCCCGAGGCATTCGATCCAAGTACAGAGGCCAGCCGCTCGCGCCCAGTGTTTCCAACGACCAGGCACCTGGAAATGTGGACGCTCTCTCTCGCCCACATGGACCCAAGGCCAAGATGCAGAATATCATCGATCACCAACCTGGAAAGCCCACATGGGTTCCTCCAGTTTCCGCTCAGCAACGGCCCGAGAGCCACGGAAAGAACACTACTTCCCCGCGACCCGATGCCACCCCAGCAGCAGTCGACGATGGAGGATACACCCGATTTTACAACACCTTTGGAAGTCTGATCAACAAAATCTCAGCGCCTTTGGCCTTTGCCGGACTGCCACTGATCCAGGAAGAGTCGACCGTATCGGAGCAACCAGAAACCCCTGAGACATCCCCTACAAAGCGTAGCCATCTCAAAGCCTCGCCATCCAAGATTCTAGAACCAGACTTGTCCAAGATCTATTCCAGGGCGACCATGCAAGCATTGGCTCGGGAGGGCCATGGCCCCAATGACTCATTCTATGTTGTACCCACGACAGGCCACACCATGTCTTATGCCAATATCTTGAGCTTTGCCGAGAAGGAAAAGAGGCGTCTTGAGGCTTCGTCACACACGGAACTTCTGAACGCTCCTGAGGAAGATGATGACGACTTTGTTGATGCCCGTGAAGCCCCTGTCGCTCTTTCTCCCGGAGCCAAGCGCCGTATCGGCCGTGCCAACACCGACCGGGAGCTTAACAACACAATTGAGGAACTCTATATGGAAAACAAGTCGCTCAAGGACATGCTCGACAAACTCACCAAGCGTCTCCACGCCTTTGAAGCGAGCGCCCAAAACTCCGCCATGGCTCTCGCCGAGAGCTACCGTCTGATGCGCCCCGGGTCACCCACGGTAGTCAGCAAGACGAGCGACGAGGCCATCCGCAAGAAGAACCAAGAGATGGAAGAGCAACTGGCGGCAGCGGTTAAACAGATGGAGCGGCTCGAGAAAGACAACAGAAAGATGCAGAAGACGCTAGAGAAGTACCGTGAGAAGTGGGAGGTGCTCAAGGCCGGGGCCAAGGCACGTAGGGAGGCTCAGGGGACCGGAGATAGTGTTGAAGATGCTGCGACAGCTTCTGGTCAGGGTTGATCTCAAGGGGTAGTCGAACCTCACTGCGTATTTGGTTTGGAAAATCTGATAGTTATTCAATGTGCTCGTGTTTCATTGACTGTCTAATAAGGGTGTATCCCTCTTGTCTCTTGTGCACTACTATATCATGTCCAGATGGCATGGCACGCAGTAAAGGTCCGCTGCCCACAAGGTACTCATAGGTCTTTTCATCCTCCGTCTTGTAGCATACGAACATGCTGACTAGTTCCACCAAAAACTGACGCTGAAGCTGACGCTCAAACTCCGAACGTAGTGCCACCAGCCGATGGGGATCAGCAGCGTGTCCCCGGGGGCCAGGATACACTCCCGATACTCGAGGCCCTCGAGCTCCTCCCTGACGCGCCGCACATGATCCTCACTCACGCCATCCGGCCGCGGATCCCAGCCCTCGATGACGCCGACGTCGAGAGCGCTGGTGTTGCTCATGTCGACGCCGCGCTCGGGGCTCCGCGGGCGCATGAGGCGGCTCGCGGCCGGCGGGTACAGCCGCAGGTACTTTGCGCCGACGGCTTGGCACAGCAGGTTGTGGTAACCGTCGGTGTGAAGCGGCGTGATGGTGCGCGCGGGGCCAAACCAGGCGTTGAGCTGCGGCACGGTGACGGCCGGCCGGTCGTGTGCCGCCGAGACCGGGTGGCCGGGTACGTCGGCCCAGCAGAAGTCAGGCACGCGAATGTCGTTACGGAGGGATGGGATCTGCTGGAAGAGGTTGTGCTGGGCGAGATAGCCGGTTCTGGGCGGTGGGGATGAGGACGACGACGATGACGACGACGACGACGACAGGCTGGCGTTTGAGGGGCCAGTTGACGATGCTGCAGGCTTAGAGCCATTGATGTAGCGACTCAGAAACTCGCGAAACTGTATCAGCTCCTGGCCCCAGCCATCGTCGACATAGCTCCTCCCGACCTCTACAGGTACGAGGCGTCTCCCACCAAACGTCTTAGAGAGCAGATACTCCGGGCTCCTCCACGGACAATCCGTCAAGGCGGGCCAGTCCCCGATCAGGTCCGTCAAGACGATGGGCCACGGAGCTCCTCCAGGGCTGTTCATGTAGTCCTCAAACTGCTCCAGCGTCCACCCAGAGTACCGCGGACACGCCCACTTTGGTGACAGCGTTGGCCTCCCGAACGGCTCCTCGGTTGAGAAACTGCTCTGGAGCACCGAGCCCTTCCGCTGCCGTTTCGACGGTCGCTCATCACTGGATTCTTCGGCTCCGGCCCAGATGTCCTCGAGCATCTGCAGTGTCTTCTCCAGCCACTGCTGTCGACCGCCTCCGCCAGCCGTGATGAGGGCCCTATCCAGTTTTTGAACAACATCATCCAGCGTGCCTTCCGGCAGTTCTCGCGCCGCAAGCAGCGGCCGTAGCAGGAGGTGGTGAGTTTCAAGAATGAGCGTGTCCGTGAAGATCTGGCGCCAGATGGCTGGCAGGCGGTCGTAGCGGTATGCGTAAAACTTAGAGTTGGAGATGGACACCAAGTCTGCGACTCTCCTCTTGAGCAGCGGCTCGTCTACTCCATGGGCGCCGCTGGGATCTGCGGCCAGGGCGTTGTGAAGCTTGATGACGATGCGAGCTTGCCTCGAGAGCAGCTCCGTCACAGCAACGACAGCTGGATCTAGAACATCGGGTCCCTCTTGAGAAGCTCTGTCTTTGCTCTGTACGCCATCATCATCGCCCCCTTCATCATCCTTGCGTGCAGGTAGCCTCCCTGGCGTGTTGCCCTGACGGTGATAAAACGGTTGAGTAACAGCCTGAGCCGCATCAAGGTATCTGGCGAGCAACAGTCCTTGCGCAGTTGAACCCATGCTTCAATGCGCCGCCTCGCTAATGAATGGCCTGCGGCTTTATGCGCCGAGTAACGAGGGCCACACTGTGTTATGCAACCTGCAGGTTTGCTAATTTAGTGGGCAGCATCGCTCGATGCTCGGGCTAGGGGTTGGTTTGTTTGGATTCGACGTTTGGAAGATGTAGGTTCATAAATACAGACCCAGTAAATACTCCGTACTAGAGGCGTGGGTTGCCAAGTTGGTCAAGTTGTGAGACCACCACCGTACGACTCGCGACACCCATCAACTACCTAATGAAACAGACATTTATATATAGTTTGCCCAAACCCAACCCACTATACCCCTGCGGAAGTTAGAAACGAGAGCTACTTGCCTCTTTGGCCGAAGCACTTGACAAGATCGTCGACGAGGTTGAAATACCCTATACACTATGCCGCCACTCCCGTCCAGTCCTAGAACTCCTGGCACCAATCACATGTAGAGCGAGCGCCGCGGATGTTCAAATCGCTCCGAGTGGATTTTACACCTTGCATAGGTATTCCCTCTAACATGTCCATACTCCAACAATGCCGTCCCGCCTGCCTTCGACTAGATACCCGTCTTTTACACGTACACGCTCCACAATCGCTGGAGTCTTGCCGTCCTCAGCCGCGGTGATACCAGCGCCGCAGTCCCATTGCCGTCCCTCAACTTTATCGTACACCTTTACTATGTCCTCGCCGGCTGCACTTACAATCCTTCGCGTATCAAACATCATGTTGGTGACGGGGTTGTCGTACGCATAAGCGTCGTAGATGGACCCTGTTCGGAGATCCCATATCTGGTCCAAGGTTAGCTCTCGACGTGACTGTCGTATGCGAAACATCAACTCACCCTAATGCTTCTATCCGCGCTTCCAGTAACCAGATGGACGTCGTCGAATTGCAAGCATGTCACAGCATCCGTGTGCCCGACCAGACTGCGATGTACCTGCCCGCTTCGAAGATCCCACAGACGGACCATGCCATCAGCCGTACCACATGCGAGGGCGGTTTCAAACACTTGCAAAGCGCCCACAAAGTCTGCCGCGCTGGACTGAGATCGTCCAGTAGGCCTCCACGTGCTCTCGGTATTGCCTAGGTTGGCGGCGGCAGCCCACATTACGTCTAGTGTTTGCACGCAACGGCCCTTCTCCAGGTCCCAATGGCGGATGGTCTTGTCTGCAGAGCCGGAGACCATGACATCTTGCCTGAAATGAAGTGCGGTGATTTCGTCCACGTGGGCCTCAAGTGTGTAGAGCGGGCAGTCAGCCATGCTGCCCGGAGGAGGTTCGAGGTGATCGTCAGCTCCAAACGCAATGGCATCTTCATCTTCATCATCCTTCCCGAGACCACCATGCGGGTCGTACTGCGCCCTGCTGAGGTCCCATAGCTTGATGGTGGCATCCATTGATCCTGTCGCCAAGATGTTGTCCTCGACCTGCAGCGTGCGCACAGATGCCGTGTGGCCCTCTAGGAAGCCCATACATCTACCAGCGTTCAAATCCCAGACTCGAACGGTATCATCGAGCGCAGCAGTAACCAGAGTTCCAAAGGGGGCGTCGAAGTCCATTGCCGTGATGTTATCCTTGTGCGCACGGATTTCGCGAATGTTGGTTCCTGGCTCGAAATGCTCATGCAGTATTGGCATCGACTTCTTTCGGTGGACCTTTTTGGATTTCCGGGACGGTGTGCTACCTGCTGAGCCTGGCAGCTTCTGGTAGACGGATTGTGACATAAATTCGGCATCGTGGTCATCAGCATCGCCGACAAGGTCCTGCTCGTCTTTCGTTCGTGTGTTTCGCGCAATTTCCTCTGCCTCGTCAACCAGGACCTGGGCCTCTTCAATCCGCACATCCAAATCGACAACTAGTGAGGTTAGCTTCGCGTCCCATGGCGGTTGCCATAAGGACACATACCATCGTGTTCTAGCAACGCCTCGTCCTGCTCTAACCCAGCCAGCCGTTCCAGAATGATCCTTCGCATGCCGTGCAGATTGGCGATCTTGTTATCGATTTCCCGAATTTCGTAGCTGGCCATGCTTTTGCGGGTACCCAGAAGCCCAAATTCGTGGATCATGGCGGCTCTCTCCTTCTTCAATTGTGCGAGTCGCTTCGGGCTTCCTGGCGTGGCCTCTGTATCCTCGAGCATCTTACGTCCGCGAGACACCCTCCGCCGGAATTTTTTACCCTCTTCGGTTAGCTCTGGGAAACTGGCCTGGAAGCCTTGAAAAAGGGAGTAGGCGTTCTCATTGTCGGGGATATTGGCGAGCAGCTCGTCGGGTAGATAGGTCAAGGCACGATGGCGAATCTCGTGGGACGAGAGCTTGGAGCGCATGAGATCGGTCGGGGTCGTCCTGGCCATGGAGAACATGCTTCGCTGGACCGTGGGCCGCTTCATCTGCTTGTGAACCTCGGCCATTGCAGACTGATAGTGGACGGCGGCGGCTTCGGCGTTGGGGCCGATCAAATGGCTGGCCGTGGTGGTAACTTTGCGGCCAAAGGCCTCAAGCCCACGAGTCTGCGTCCAATTAGCCTTATTCGCATTGGGCGGCCACGAGCCGGCAGTTGTAGGAGTGAGGGCTCGAGGGAGACGCCAACGGTGGAGAGAGGTAAATACCGAGACGATGGACTGGTCGTCGTCGCCTCCCATGTCGTCGGGGAAGCCATAGTTGTTCTCTGCGTCAGCCATGGCGAGGCGACTGCACGTCTGTAGGGACGCAGATCCTGAGGGATGTAGAAGGAGGGGCGGATTGCTGGGTGGGCGAAGACGGCGAGGGTTCAGATGCGAAGTCGAAGATTTGGATTTGGCAGTTCGCAAGGAGATTCGGCCATGACGCGCGCTGGGATAACCTTGGTTGTTTTTGCTGGGCCGCCTGAATGCTGCTGGGACTCTTGTGCTGGGTGCGATTGGACCGAGGCGCTAATGTGGCCAGGCATGCTTCTGAGCACAGGTACCTACAGGCACGCATCAGGCCCTGGAGCCCCTGTAATTGGCCCGGGGGTTGGTGCTCGACTTGGGGCTGGTCGCCCCGGGCCTTATTAGCCCGCTGCTGGTCATCGCTGCTTTCAGTGACAGGACAGTGGTTGACTTGTCCCAAACTCCCAACTTGGCCCCCATACAGCCCTGTAGCCTCGCCAGCAATGGCCTGGAACATGCCTGGAACGTACCTGGGGGAGGTCAGGTAAAGCCCCGACAGCCACAGTAGCAAACTTGGACGAGCCCCACTGATGAGCTCCGAACAGGAAGCCGACCCCTCAGTTATCCCACGGGTCTTTTTTCATTTCCAGTGCGGGCACGGGCAAAAAATCGGCCTCCACTGCCGGGCACCTTGCTCGCCCGCATTGAGCATTGAGCACTCATCATTGAGCCAAAACTCCCGAATGCGCTTGTCCATAATCACCGGCCCCCGTTATCAACCACTACTTAGCCTGTGTCAGCTCCGTTGTCCGCACTATCTCAAGCTTCAACCCCTCTCCTTCGAATCGCGACATCATTGCGACGCCCTCAGATAATTCGAAGCCCGGAACCCCGAGCCCGACATCCCTCAATTGGCGCTGCAAGGACGAGCATGGATTCTGTAATCGATATGGCCGATGCCGCTCACGCCCTGGATCTTGACCGGATCCGTTTCCAGCTCATGTACGCCCGTTCGCCAACCCCAGATCCCAGCTATTCCCCGTGCTGACCAGGACAGCCGACTCGAGGATACCATCACCTTTCATCTCATTGAGCGTGTGCAGTTTGCTTTGAACAGCGTAAGTTGGCCAGGGCCTTGCGCTCATGCGACCCCCTGCCCCCAATCATCATGTCATATTATCCCTGGACTGCTTGGATCAACTGTAGTACCCAACTGACCTTTGTCCTTGAACCCCCATTAGAAAATCTATGTTCCCGGCACCCTGGACCTGCCGGATAGCGATCTGAGCTTCCTCGACTGGTACTTCCGCGAACAAGAGAAGCTGCAGTCTCTCATCCGCCGCTTCGAGTCACCTGACGAGTACCCCTTCTTCCCCGACGCCCTCCAGAAGCCCATCCTCCGGCCCCTCAACTATCCCAAAATCCTCTACGACAACGACGTCAACGTCAACGACAAGATAAAGCAGTTCTATACCGAAAAGTTCCTCCCCGCAGTGTGTCCCGACTTCGGCCGCGAAGAGCGTGGTGAGTCGCAAGAGAACTACGGCTCGACCGCAACCTGCGATATCGCTTGTCTGCAAGCCCTCTCCCGCAGAATTCACTTTGGCAAGTTTGTCGCCGAGTCCAAGTTCCGATCAGATGAAGAAAAGTACACCCGTCTCATCAAATCCGAGGATCGCGAGGGCATTGCCGAGTCCATCACCAACGCTGCTGTGGAGAAGAAGGTGCTTGAGCGACTGCGTCTCAAAGCCTTGACCTACGGTAGAGATCCTTCGATCCCAGACGGGACTGACGGCCACGCAAAGATCAACGTCGATGCTGTGGTGTCAATGTACAAGGACTTCGTTATCCCGTTGACCAAGGAGGTGGAGGTTGAGTACTTGATGCAGCGGCTGGAACCCGCTCCTTGATGTCAATTATTGCGGAGCGCTCAAATAATCGTTAACGGCCTTGATGGCACCCTGGAATTTGCCCGCCTCAATGAGAATCAAGTGTCCCTGCGCCTTGACGCCCATTTCTTGGAATGCCCGCTTGCTGTCCGCCACCACCTCGTCCTCTTTTGTGTAGTTGAAGCTTCCGTATGCCACTGCGTGCTTCTGTAGCACCTCATCCTCGGCGTGGAAGTAGTAGACCTGTGCCTCCTCCCTGGCCTTCTTGCGCTTCTGATTCTCGACGTCAATCTTAGACTCGAGCTCTTGATACGTCTTTGACAGGATCAAGTAGTGAGAAAATTCGTAGGGTTCCTTGTCCTCCACGGCGGCATCGATCTCGTCAATCAGCATAGAGTATAGAGGGGGGGCTAGCTCCGACGGCATGTTGATGAGGCGTTCTGAGAAGATCAGCCCAATGTGCTTGCCGGCATTGACCAAGGGAGGAATGGCGGCTAGTGAAGGATTGGTCTGGGCCTTTTCAACTAGGTATTTGATGATGTCGTTCATGGGTTCTGTTTCCCGATGAACAAACGTATTGAGGACCGTGAGCATCGCATAAGCGTCGGTGGCCTTTCCGTCGACCTTGATCGTCGAGCCGATGGTCGGCTGGGACAGTACGAGGTCGGAGAGGGCGGACATGTTGAACAGACTCGCGTCCACGTCGAAGAGTTGTCGCAGCAAAGTCTTGGCGCCATGGAAGTCGACTTCGGCATCGTAGTTGAACCACTCAAAGTCGACGTTTACCATATCAAAGTCCTCCCCTCACTGGTTAACATGGATTCGCATGCGCCGGGCTGCCACGGACTCACCTCCTCATCGGAGCTGTCTTCATCCATCTTGTCGACGGAGTTGTCGACGGGTTGGGCGCCGTCGGCCTCTCTTGCCCTTTTCTTGCCCATTTTGAGTGTGGATGCCGGTCAATGTAAATTTTCTTTGGATATCCGATAAGGTATGGGAGTTGAATTTCGACAGAAATGTCGGAGTCAATAAGTTTGAGCCTGCGACCAACCTCAATGCGAAGCCGCCAACAGCCCGGAATACATCAGCATAAATTTTGCCCTCTGCCCCTCACTAACCCGATCAGGTCCGATAAGACGCAGTGGCGCGGCTAGTTCAAACGCGATGGACCGCGGCTGTCCAGCCAATGTAAAGCTCTGGTTTCAGCCCCACCCCGGAATGAGCAGACTGGCTGAAGCTCGTCGACCGACCACCGCAGCGCAGCAGCCTGAGCCAACTTGCGTCAGCGACGAGCAACCCACTCACACTGCAAGTGGTTGAGACACGGAGGCAACTGCGCCCGGCGATACCCTCATCATCCGACACACTTCGTGGCTATGATTGGCGCGCGCGTGGCTTAATCGTCTTTGTCCTGTCCTTCCTCGGCGTCCCCACACCTAGCTCCGTCCATCCCGAGAGGCGCACAACGTCATCAGCTCTCAACCATCTTCGTACCTTAAGTTTGACTTCATCCGCCCACGATGGACTATAGCTCGACAATCCACGACGACGACCCCGGCGCCTCCCCCTGGGGAAACTCGCCGGTGTCGTCTCCCACCCGAAATGCTGCCAACTTCAACTCCCTCACCGGCGATGCGCCTCCCCCCTTTCCTTTCAACTCCCAGACCTCCAATGGTTCCGCCCAGGACCAGACAGCATCCGACGTTGAGGCTCTCCAACGACCGAGTACTGCTACAACGGCCTCTGGAACCGATGGAGAGATCAGGGATTCCCAGACATCAACCACTGACTCCGAACCGGCCCCCGCGTCTCACTCCTCAACCGCTCAACAGCAGCACCAACAAGGGGCTCCCATTAATGCTGAGCAGCAAAGCCAACAGGTCGGAACGGAATCACAGCCAGGCCATGAACAGCAGAAGCCGTCTCACCCACAGTTCCGGCTCCAGGCCAAGATTACAGGACTTGAACGGACTGGCAAGAAGGACCCGATCCTCCGATTTGACGTTCACGTACGATCGCATTGGCATTCTGGCTGACATCTCCGCTAATCAATTCCAGACCAATATTCAACGGTTCCGCACCACGCAGTTCCGAGACGTTCGACGACTACACTCTGAATTTGTCAAACTTGCCGAGCACCTGATATCCGCGAACCCCGAGTCGCTCGTTCCTGCAGTTCCTCCACCTCTGACATCCGCTGGAGCTGGCACGGATGAGGACGAGGCACGAGTCAAGGCATTGATGCAGCGATGGCTCAACTACGTCTGTAGCAATGAAGTGCTGATGAGGGATGATGAGTTGGTGCTTTTTGTGGAGAGTGACTTCGGGTACAGCCCAATGGTCAAGAGAAAGCAGCCAGCCACTGGCGTTCGCCGGAAGATTCTGAAGCAGTTTGCTCCCCCGCCCGATGATACCCCGGAGCTTGCGGAGGCGCGACCGGCCGTCAAGCTGTTCTACCTTGGTACTATGGACGCTGGCCACAAGGTTGACAAGCTGGTCAAGGCACGGAGAGGTACGTGATCATTGACTTTGGAGACTCCCTCGTTGATGATTGGTTCTAACAAAACACAGGTCTTGGTCTCAGCGAGGCAGACTACGGTGCTCGGCTCGCAAGCATGAACGTCCAGGAACCGCATCCTGGGCTTGCCAATGCCTATCGAAAGCTTGGAAAGGTCGTTCAGGCCGTGGGTGACTACCATGCTGCCCAGGCAACAGCCGAAGCCACGACGCTCGGCGACCCTTTCCAATATCATTCACAAGATGCATTTATTGTCAAGGAGTCTCTTACCAACCGCCAGATCTTGATCCGGGAGTTTCTACAGGCTCAGGAGGCGACACGGAGCAAGCTCAATGCTGCCGACCGCCTGAAGGCTAGCTCGAGTGTGCGACGAGAGAAGGTCGATGAGGCAATCTCTGCCTTGGATGAAGCCCGCCAGCACGAGACGTATCTGTTCAACAAGACGAACCGCGTCACCGGCAACTTGGTCCAGGAGCGTCGCAAGTGGTTCGCGAGGACCGCAGCCGATTTGCGCATGAGCATTCGGGAGTATGTGCTCCGGGAAATTGAGGCAGAGCGGCGCACCCTGTCCGTCCTCGAGACTGTCCGGCCCGATATTCGGTCGATCGATGCGTCGGGCGGTCTGAGCCGCCTGGGCCGGGAGGCGCACCCGACTGTGCGCCGCTCAAGCCTCGCAGCTAGTCAAGGACCCAAAGGCGACTCTTGGAGCGGTGTCCCTCGCCGTTCGGACGCCACCAACCGCAGTGTATCGAGCAGCCTTATGAGCAAGGTCTCGGAGGAGGCGGATGGCGAGGAGAGCCCCGAAGCAACCCAGGGACGGTCGGCTGCAGGCGCGCGTACAAGCGGCCTCAAAGGCGTGAATGAGGAGGATGACGAGGACCGGGTGGATGCTAGGAATGCAGCGAGTCGACTGGCGGCTAGCACCTTCTGAGCTCGTCCCAGTTGGTGGGATGGGGATAAGTGGTTGACGAACACAAAGGCTTTGGCTTAGTTTTTTCTTCTCTCTCGGTAGCATCGCTTAAAGCCTATGTCATAAGTAAAGTCTGTCTGTTTTTGCCGGCCGCTCCTCTATCACGCATGCACATGTGAACTGGACATGGAATGCCGCTGTGTCTGGATAGGAGCCCGGTGGTGTGTGTCAGGATGCATGCAGCTGCCATTCGAGTCTGCGTCCATCCCTGTCCTGCCAGCGACATGTCACAGGCCGCTCCAATCCCGTATCACTTGCTCGCCCCGATTTGAGCTAATGGGCGGTGAGTATCGGATCCAATGGCGTGCTTTTTGGCTATTTCCCATGCTTGCTCGCAAGGTCCCTCCGAGTTGTATGTGATATAGGTGGATTTAAGCCATCGTATTTTTCCTAAGCACACGTCCGTGGTTGACGCCTTCTGTTGGAGCCACGACACTGGTTGTATCATTGCAGCCAGCTGTAGTCCCCGCATGTAAGGAGTTATCTATCGAGTCGCAACTCAACACTGAGTTCTGACGGAAGCATCTGGCGATATGACGAGATAAGGAATTCTGGGGTCATTGGCTCGCGATTCGCCGGCGTTGGACCGGTCTGTTGAGGATCGTCTTGCTGCGTGACTGACCGGTGACATGTGGAAAGGTCCGGTGAACGAAACACTATTGTATAAGGTTGCAAATCCGCCACGATGCAGTGTAATGCGGTCTGGTGGTGGGATTGTTTCCATTCTAGGTTGTTGAAGGTTGCGGTTATCAGCTTTATGGGTTACATCTCCAAGCGGTTGATGCAGTTGGTGTCGTCGCTGATAGAACGAGATTGGTCGATAGAGTTTGTGTTTAGTTCTCGACATTCTCAATACCCGGATGGCATCGCAGGGACCAAGGCCAGAATCGCACCCGAAACAAGCCGAAAATTCACCACACTTCTAATACGACCAACTGATTGTTTAACATGGCAGCCGATTACCGGCGCCGGTACCTGAAAATCCATAATTTCATTACATAGGGGATTTGAGTCAAGGGACAAGGATCCAATCTGGCATCATGACAAATGCATCCTATCAGGATCATCACGACGACACATGTTGACCTGGTTGGGTTGTGGTGGTGCTTTAGTCCCTGACACACATACCGCAGGTAGAGCCATCAAGGCAAGGGCGAATGTGGACGCAACATGTGCGCTCAAAAGGAAAAGAAGGAGCTGGGTTGGCTGATATGTCGGCTCCGAGGTAAGACCTGCAGCAAAGGGATGCCCAAAACTCTAGGACTGTCCAGCTTTCCAGCCAACGCCCAGAAGGTATCTAGACCGGCCTAGAGTTCGGAGCCGCTGGGTTGACCTGCCAATGGTTTCTTTAGTGCCTTCGCTGGGCGGGTCATTGAGGCCAGCTTGTTTATGGACCTATTCAAGCCGTTCGAGGGTTTGGGCGCTTGTTGAAATGCAGAGGGATGAACCCAACACTATGTCATAGTGTGGAACAATCCTGGTAGGCTTGAGAACGGTGCTGGGGGTGGCGGTATCGTCGGGCACAACGTGCCCATCCTGCAATTTTCTTCTTTGTGTACCATCGTAAACCGGCCACTTGATTACCGGGTTTCATAGCGCAAAGCTCAGATACATACCGTTGATCGCTGCGCCCTCGTTCCCGGGTATGTAGGGCTGCTCTTCCTAGACGGAGTGTGCAGAAACGCCGCCATTATGTAAATTGTCACCTAGAGCCGCGGTTTGCGTTCCGCAACTGAGACAGGGAATACTTCTGGGTCAGAGTGACAGTGTTGTATGCGTGATATCGAGTAAAGCAGAGCAAGATGACCAAAATCTAGGACCCCTCATTTCACCAAGAGCCTGGCATTGACAAGCCCAGGATTGACGTGATTCAAGGATGAATTCGATCATGGCCTGATGGAGTCCTCATCGGTTACACGCAGACAACTTGAGATGGTCGGTCAGAGCTTGACAACTTCTCCCAGGGTGGACTGCGCAGCGGTGGAGCCAAAAAGTGCATGGATCTCGTCATTCCTGCGTCTTATCCGCCGTCAACCCTGAGGATTGAGTTGGAGGCTCGGCACGCTTGATGCGTTTTGGCACAACCAAGCGCCATCTTTTACGAGTTCGTCTCCGGATTGAGCATGCCTCCGGACCGTTCCAAGTAGACCCCTCTCTAAGGAAGGTACGTACGAATGTTGCTTAGAAGCATGTGTTTTCTGCTTTGCATTACGGGGCATACGAAGAGTAGAGTTGCGATATCGTGGTGAACAGGGTTTGCCCTGGCGGGTCGCCATGTGCAAGCGTCTTGACCTCGGGCCGGTACAAAATGGAGATGCAGCAGTAGTGCGTGGCTTGCGAACCGTCAACATGCAGGGTTGAACAGGGCGAAGAATTAGTGACAAGGTAAGGTTGGTTGGAATGATGGAAGTAATGGGGCCTAGTGACAGTCCTGAGGCTGGTTGTAGGATCTAACGTCTGTGAATGGGCTGGACTGAATTGGTGCCAGGTGGGATCTGCTTTCAGGGCCTTGATTGAGAGCCGAGATGCACCGCACGAGTCAATTGCTGGTTCGGTGTTGATAACCCGGGAAGAGACGAGTGAGAGAACATGCCAGGGGTCACTTCCAGTGGGGAGGGTGGGCAGATGGATAAAAGAGAGTTGGGGAAAGCTTGGGGTCCATCTCCAGGAGAGTCTGGGGTTCCGAGTTGCGACATGATCCTTGTCAGGTTGTCATGGGCGCGAATTCCGTTACTTTTGATGCTAGGATGTTCAGGGTACTCGAGGTTGGATGATGGGCGCCGGAGGCTGGAAGCACACAGCTCGATTTCGCCGATGGCCATGGTTGCTCGATGCGACAACTAAATGCACCAGTCATAATGGAAGCTCTGATAAGCCGGCATTTGGGCTTCGAGAGGGATGCTGAGTGGTGTGGTGTCGATGTCGTACTGTGCAGTAGAGATGTCTAGATCGCGATTGCGATTACGACCCCGCCTGACACAGACGGGCATGGCAGGCGCGGAACTCGGAAGCCTTTCACCGTCTTCTTGGGTAGAGAGGAAGAATTCTTCTCGCACATGAGGTTGGGCTGGATGGGGCGATGATTCGTCAGGAGAAGCCAAAGAGGAGGAAGAGTTGAGAGCGTTGAAGCTGAGGTGGGGAGCAACTTGGTGGGCGGGTAGGGAGCCCCGATTGGAGGTGAACCGGAAAAAGAAATGGGCGGGCGTGGTTATAGGATGGTGGGTGCGACTTACACAGCTCAAACAAAGCCCGCTAACACCTGCCGTACGTTAGCTCCCTGCAGTGCCTGCACCGACTCGCGTGGAGCACGAAGCACGAAGCACCCAAGTGGCAAGCACCTCTACGGACACGTTCCACTTTCTCACCTTTTAATTCCACATCCACACGTCCGCACACATCCTAGCCGTCCACTCATCCACACATCCACATAACCGCAACATCCACATCCCCTTGTCCTTGCGGTCCTTGGCTCTGGGTAAAGACGACGTATGCCCTGACGCACACATTTTCCTAGAGACGCACTTCGTAGCACAGTACGTAAACTGCTTTGACCCTGTACAGCACCCCCCAATAGTGTGCAGTCCACTGGATGGACTCGCCTCCACCTCGCCTGCAACTTTGCGAACCTAGTTAGTCGGCTTCTCGAAATTGCAACTTCAATTGCATCAGCGACACTGAGTGACCGAACTTCGGACGCGGCTCCCAGCTTGTCACCTGGAACTTGCGGCTCGCGACCTTGTTGGGACGCCCACTAATAGGATCCATGCCCATGTTCTAACTTCTAGCTCGTCACTGAGGCCCACTGGATGCTGTCATCCAAGACCTATCCGCTTGACGATGGCTTCAGCCGGGGTTCCTTCTTGACTGCCGAGACCGCTCCTCACCTCTAGGTCCCGTTCCAAACCCCATCATGGCCTCAGCCGCTTTTATCCTCATTGGTACAAACGCCATTGCCCCTCGGCCACACGGGTCTTCACCCTGTCCTGTCCTGGGCAAGCCCTGGCCTGTCAGGGCGCATCACACAGTTATCGTGCTCTCACCGCACCGCGAGCTCGGGTAGGTTAGGAGCCACCCGCCGACGCTGCCGCCAGCCTACCAACTTGTCTCCCCGTCTCCCCGGCCTATCTGGCCGCTCGTTGCGCCGAGGCGGCGATCCAGGCCTTGTCGTCACATTCGTTGATCTGTTGTCTCGTTGGGGCGGGCACCAGTCGCTGTCGATGCTGGTTATCTTCCACCCCTCCTCCATCAGGTCAAGGGCAACATTCAGACAGAGCAGTAACCATGGCACCCCCTCCATCAAGATCGCCTTACGACGTACTACGGAATAGGCCCTGTCAAGGGCTTGTCAAGGGCCTGAGACCACGTTCCGATCCCAGCTACCAGTTTTCCAGCGGCCAGGAAACCCTGGAGAGTGGTGGAGCCTTGGGAGCTTACATGGGGTCCTCCATCAGGGCACCCCATCTATGCATGCAGAACGCCCGCTCTCGAAACAAACACGTTCGCAACATCCACTTTCCGTGGTCCGGTCCCGGCTCAGGTACACGGTGCATCATTGCATCTTGTGTACCCAAGCACCGTCGCCCTGTCACTCCGTCACCAAGCTGCTAGGCCCTGCAGATGGCTTGAGAGATTGCAATG
This sequence comes from Dactylonectria alcacerensis, assembly GCA_029931735.1. NCBI lineage: Eukaryota > Fungi > Ascomycota > Sordariomycetes > Hypocreales > Nectriaceae > Dactylonectria > Dactylonectria alcacerensis. The sequence continues at coordinate 1,557,719 of JAPMUZ010000004.1, forward strand.
CCTAACGGAAAGCTCCTAGCCCACCGGAGATAACTCGTCGTTACCTGACTGGGTAATATTCTCTCACCAAGCTTAACGCCTCCTGGAGCCCTAGACACCGAGGTTCCTTGGCGTTGGGTAATTGCTGATGAGCACACGCCCTCGATTTATGTGCTGCCCTCGCGGATCGGACTGCTCTGGCCAGGGAGGATGGCGAAGGTTGCCACCTACTTAAGGGGTGGGGGCCCATCGCTTCTTCTCTCTATCTTCTCGTTGTCTATTCAGAGATAGGCTCCTTGATTACCATCTCCCATCTTGGCCCCAAGCATCCCACGTTCTAGGAAGCTCCATATCCCACGTTCTGCCTGTCTATTTCTTCTGCAATTCCAAGACTAGCACCTTGTGCACGCCTCCGAGAGCCATCCCAGCCCCAACCCCCACGCACCAGACTGCTCCCACTCACCAGTCTATCCACTAGCCAATCCCGTTCGCCCTAATCACCCCAATAGGCAATCAGCCAAGCCATCGACTGAGCTTGACTCTTCGTCTCCATCAACATCCCACTCTCATCCCACGCTGCCAGCGTCACAATTACTCGCCATGGCCCCAGCTGCTACGGGGGAGTCCGCGCCAATGCATCTTCCCGCCTTCAATTCGAAGCCGGTCTCAATTGCTGCCTCTGTCTTGCATGGTCCCCGGGATCTACGATTGGTGAGTAGATCTCGGCTTGTTGTACAAGCCTTCCCAGTCATCAGCCCTACCCGAAGGAATTGTCCCTGACCCACGCCTTGCTAGGAATCGAGAACGATCGAAGCCCCAGGGGCAGATGAACTGCAGATTGCTATTAAGGCCACTGGTATCTGTGGGTCGGATGTGTCCTACTACAAGAAGTTTGCCAACGGCGATCTCTGTGCCTGCCATCCACTCTCGTTGGGCCATGAGTCGTCAGGCGAAGTAGTCGCCATTGGACCCCAGGTCAGCGGCTTCAAAATCGGTGATAGGGTTGCCCTCGAAGTCGGTGTTGCCTGTGGACAGTGTGGTATCTGCCGCAAGGGTCGATACAATCTCTGCAAGAAGATGCGTTTCAGAAGTAGTGCAAAGAGCTACCCTCACTACCAAGGAACGCTTCAGGAGCGAATCAACCACCCGGCCGTGTGGTGCCACAAGTGAGATCTTCCTTCAACTGGTAATGCGTGGTGGGTTTTGCTGACCGAGTTTTAGGCTGCCTGACAATGTCTCATACGAGGCTGCTTCTCTCCTTGAGCCCCTGTCCGTGGCCATCCACGCGGTCAACCGAGCCAGACCGGAGCCGGGCTCCACCGCCCTGGTGATCGGAGCCGGCACCGTTGGTCTTCTTACCGCTGCAATGGCCCGCCAATCAGGCTGTACCTCTGTTACCATTACCGACATTGACATTGGTCGCGTGAACTATGCAATTGAAAACGGCTTTGCGACCCACGGTTATGTTACTCCACTGTCATACCTGACTCCTTCAAACGTTCCGTCAGGAGTCTCCACCCCCGAGTCTGGTGTCATGACCCCTGCCAGCACCTTCTCTGCTGCCAGTAGATTTGACAATGCCAAGGCGCTCGCTGCGAAAATCCTTGCTATTACAAACACCCCAGACGCTTTCATCCAGGAAGAAGACGAGGATGGGGTGGATGTCACCTTTGAGTGTACTGGCAAGGAGGCCTGTATGCACACGAGTCTCTACGCCACAAAGGCGGGAGGCAAGGTCATTATGGTTGGCATGGGTACCCCAATCCAGACACTTCCCTTGTCTGTTGCTCACCTCCGCGAGATCGACATCTTGGGCATTTTCCGATATGCAAACACCTACGCCACCGGCATTCGGTTGCTCTGCTCACAGGCCCGGAATGGCCCTGGTTTCTCTCTTCCTTCACTGGACAGGATGGTTACACACCGCTTCAAGGGCCTCGACAAGGCGCAGAGCGCATTTGAGCTCGCAACGCGCACTAGCGATGATGATGGCAACCTGGTCATCAAGATTGTGATTGAAGCTTGAACAAACATGCCATTGATGGCAATGAACGCGTAATGACCGATAGACAGAGCGCCTTACGATATCCCTGCAGCGAAAGCGCCAAGCTGCTATGACTTTGGTTGGTGTTTGAAAAGAATAAAAAAGTTGAGTAGTCGTGGAAATTTGGGTTTGATACATTGTTCGGGAAAAGGGTATTGATTTTATTTTGTTTTCCTCTATTCGATTTTCTTTTATCATAGGAGTCAAATAAAAGATTTAGAAAGTTGGGTGTGTGGCACTTTGTCATACAAACATGGTAGTTGAGAAAACTAAATTGTGGACTCTGCAAATATTTTGTTCTATGATGCACATGGAAGTCCACACCCCTAACGCCGGGCTAAATCGACAAATAAGCATGAGTTGCGACAAAGACCCTAAATGCCTGCAACTTTTCTAATATTGGAAGGGTACGCTACACGAGATCGCCAGGGCCTCGGATGCCGTACGTGGTTGGGTCCATGGTGTAATCCTGGGTACGGCGGCTAGAGGCTTTGGCGGACTCGACGACGCTGAACTTCTTGCCTACATCGCGGGCCTGGGTGACGCTCTGCATAATTCCATTCAAGAGGCCGATCACGTTTACGTCGTTGGCCTCGTGCAACATTTCCTTCTCGAAGGACTTTTTGTCGGAGGGGATAACGAGGTCAAGGCGGCTGATGAGCGCCTGGATTTGACGCAGAACAGTTAGGGATGGCGTTGTGTAGTCAGTGTCCATAGAATCAGGTGCCGTCCCTTCACCGTTGACGTATGACGGGGGCAGGCGCTCGAGGTAGGTGGTGAGCAGGCGAATTCGAGAATGGAGCATCTTGATGGCGTTGGCTTTTGCGGTGAGCGCGGCGATCATCTCGTCCTCCTCCCTTGTCAAAAAGGCCTCATCTTCCTGAGAAGGGCCCTTTTGATCTTCGTCTTGGCTCTCCACCAACCGCCGCTTGCCCTTGCCGTTGGACTCGATGGTCCGAGCTGGTTTGTCGTCCTTGGCCGTCACTGCGGCGGCGTTTCCACCAGCACTGGCGACATAGTTCATGCTGATCATTTCGGTCTCGTCGGTCTCAACAGAGTAGGGAAGTTCTCTGAACTTGAGCTTGAGAGGGGCCTCTCCATCATCCATTTTCTTGTCTTCCCCGTCGTTTTCAACCCTGGCGTCATCGACCTCGAAGTTGCTCTCGAAGATAGTGAGAGGGAGCCTGCCACCAACGGAGTGATCGATGACTTGCTCGGGGTGGAAGCCAAGGAGGACGGCGGACTCGTTCCAGCCTTCGAGTATTTGGTTGTGGATCGGTAGTATAGTGGGAGTCGGGCCGGACGATGGTAGCAGCGTGTACCAACCAACGAAGTCGAGTTGACGGTCCTTGTGGACAGTGATCACTGGTAATGTGTGTTAGAGTGAACAGTAACTACTGGGTTGTGGATGACCAACTCTGTTCTAACCGTGCACCGAACTTGTCAGCATCAAGAAGGTAGCCGCCTGGAACCTCGGGGGCTAGTCGCATGTGGGCTTCAAAGGCATGCTCGATGGTGATCTCGCGGCCATTCTGCTGGCCGAGCAATGCGCCGACTATGGGCCCTTGCTGTTCCCGGAGAGTATGTCTGGTGATGTAGTCGGAGATGGTGAGGAGGACAAGAGGATGGAGGATAGCTTGGAGCTCAGAGCTCTTTTGGCTGGAGAGCAGAGGGTTGAATGCTGAGGCAGTCATGATGCCGCCTGGGAAGAAACGCTTGTGCCTGGTGCTGCAATTTGGTATGGGGGCGGTGTCTCGCTGGTATATCGGGAAATTGTGAGTGTAGGTCAGGAATGGGTTCGACTTTGGGAGGTAAGAAGCTGAGATGTGAAGCTGAGATGTTGGTTACGCGTGATGCCCCGCGCTGTGATTTTGTGGGGTTAACGGGCGGATTGAGGACATGAGGTTGGTTCAGGCATTCGCGGATGACTAAGCCTCGGCGAGCATGTCAGGGTCGTATCAGATGCATCACTTTACCTGCATTCATCAAGGCAGCCCTGTAATTTTTCAGCTGTTGAGGAGATGAACTGATACAGAAACCGTGTCCGAGGACGCGAGTGTCAAGCTTCGAGAACCTGTGCAGTGCATTGATTCCATCATTGTCGTGCACGCCTGTCTTTGCATCTGTCTTTGCATCTGCCTCTCCCTTGCCCGCCTTTATCATATCACCCCCCTGAGCGCAGCAGCAGGAAGCGTGCAACCCAGCGACTTGTCAAGAGACAAGGCGACAATTAATCTCCCTCACATGCCTTCCTCGAACGAAGTCACTCAGTACTGAGCAACTCTGCCATGGCCGCAACATCGACCGGCCACAAACAACAGTTTTTGCATCTCCGAAACGCGACTCAGCGGTGCAGAATTGATCGTTACACTGGCAATTCATGCATTTAATTCGGCCATCTGCAGGGGGGAATCACAGTGCCGTTTGGCTTTACTAACGTTAAGGGACCGACAAACTCAAAGGTTAGCAGCTAGCTCCACCCAATCTGCCTCACGCCTCCTTCTTTGTCACTTTTCTATCTGTCTCTTTCTGCCCTCAGCCTGACATATGATGCATCATTGTCTTTCTACTTTAGTCCTCGCCCTCTCTTTCATTTCTCCAAATGTCTTTTGTGTACTCGAACCCCTCCTGGGGAAGCTCTGTAGTTGATTTATGATCGATCGATCCTCTCCTCGCATAGGCAAAGTCTCGGCTGGCTGTGGTTAACCTACTTCCTAGGCGGACATTCAACTCAACCGCTGAACGCAAAATTTATCGCCCAACCACGATTCTTACCACATCTTTAAAGATTTACAGCATTCACTCTCGCTGGCATTGATATTTCTCTCGTGGACGCTTCCAAGATGGATTCTTCAAGAGGGAAGCGCAACCGCGAGAGCAGCACATCCGCCGCCTCACCAGTTCCGAACAAGAAGACCAAACAAGCGACATCCATAGGGTCAACTGTTTCGTCATCATCAAGTTCCTCTTGCGATGGATCTGTTACCCCTGGTTCCCTCCCAACTCTTCACTTAGGCCCGCTTAAGCCTGCGTTTAGAGACGTCCGTTATGACGAAATGAGAGCTCGCTCAAAATCGCCACAACCACCATCACCAAGGTCGCTACAATGACCATTTTCAATACGAAACGCAACTTGGGACCATTTCCGCCCCCCTTAATGGCACGGCATCTACGTATGCCCACACCTCCGTCAAAGTTCAGATGGAGAATCGAGTTTCTAGGCATTGTAAGATGGCCCTTACATCACATACGATGCCACCGGGAAAGTATGCATCGGGAAAGCATGTACCGGGTTCGGCCATAAGCGTGACAATCTCCACCAATCGAGCATTGTCTTTCATTACTGGCGTTCGGATTCATAGAGGGAACGAAACAAACACGGAAACGTTATCGGTAGACGGGATCAACTTTCGGAGCGGCATCGAGACATCGGGAAGGCTCGACGGTAATTAATTCACAGGCAATAGGACTTTCCATCAGCGAATAAGCAACTCATTTTATTCAAATTTGTGACTTGTCTCACTTGAAGATTCCTCCCACATTACATCGGGATCTCGCCTTACTAACCCGACCTCGAAGTTTCGCTGCCTTGTCGAGAGCGTGTTCTCGGTCATCATATATTCAAGCCGTATCATCGTATCCCTGTTGCCGACTTTCTTGGCGGCAAGATAAAGCTGCATCAGTTCCGCATGGCGGTATTCGTACTCCATCTTCACACGTCGCCGTCTCTGCTCGGGATCACACTTCGCGCATGTGTCATTAAAGAACCTGCACTGAACATCTGGAGTGTTACAAGGCGAGCTGGACGGAGTGCATTGCTCAGAGGTCCTGGTGAAGGTGTGGCCGCAAGCCATAGTGGTTTTGAGTGTAGTACACATTGTTGGAGCTTTGTCTGAGTACGAAGAAGCATCTGTCGAAGACCTTTCAGTAACTAGAGCTTACATATATAAAACTGCGCTGATCATTGGAGTTTACCTTGTTCCGCGATTTTGAGGCTATGGCGCTGCCTGTACCTACGCAAATCCTTTGTGCTGGACGTCCTCGACCTCCCCACGGCAACCACGGACCACCAAGTTCTCCACATTGAACAAAGAGTCATAATAACGTTGCTGTGAGGCTTTGATGTTTGCTTCTTCAAAAACTCATCGTATGAGAAAACAGTGCTCTTAATAAACGACAAAGGCCGTGCGTATGGCATGATGGTCACCCATTTTCTCGGTTGACCGCCAAAAGACCCCTGTTACTTTCATCAAGACACCTCACCTTTAGTGGTTTACCGAAGTGGCTACGTTGAAATCACGACATAAAGAATAACAGGAACAAAGAATGATTGAGCCTAGAAGGCATGTAGCTCAAATATGGCGGTCTGTAGAAAAACAACTCATTGGTTGAACATCGGAACAGCTCGAAACTCAGTCGGACCCCAGCCTGTCACCACGCGAGATCTGAACAGTGTATGGAATGAAGAGTTGATGGTTATATCTATTTTACAAAGAAATATGGGGATGGTCAATCGTCTCGTCTATCTATTAATCACCAAATTTTACACCTGATCTCATGCTCTCTGTCTGTGCCCACTACTTCTTCTCCTCAGTTATATCCTCCTGTTGGCCCTGGGACTCCGCTGTTGGTGGCCCTTGCTTTCCTTTCTTGATACTTTTCCACTCCATGAACATTGCGCTGACAAGGGCAGCAAGTGAGATGGCCACTGCGGCAAGAAAAATGCGGGTGATTGCATAGTTGTACGCCCGTACAACGGTGCCCATGTACTTTTCCGGTACGATCTTGTGCAAGTCTGTAGCACCTGTTTTGACAATGGTTTGCCCATTCAGTCCGGGGATGCCTGCTAGGCGTTTGGCGAGCAGACCGTTGAGAATAGTCTGACCGACAGATACGAAGATGGCACCCCCAAGCTGCTGGGCAAAGAAGGTGATGGCAAGGCCAGTAGATACGTCGTCCTTGGGGAGGGTGGTCTGGACTGCGAGACCAGAAGTCTGCATTCCCAAACCTACTCCGAAGCCGATAATGAACTGATATGCGATCCAGTGAGAGGACCCAGTTTTGGGGGTAAAAGTGCTCAGAAGACCGGCGCCGACGGCCATGACACTAGGGCACAGAAGCATCATCGGGACATAGTATCCGATGCGTTGGGTGCACATAGCGGAGATAATTGACGCGACCACCAGACTGAGTACAAGGGGGATAGTATAGATGCCAGACTTGACTGGGTCGACGTTTTTAGTTGCTTGGACTATGGATGTGTCAGTGTCATCTCGCATCGTTGATTCAGGGGTACACTTACACCATAGTGGTATATAGTAGACAGCAACCATCATCGCGCCCGCCAAGAACAACATAGTGAAGAATGCCGAAAGCATCGTGCGCTGCTTAATGATACGAAGGGGAACTGTGGCGGTTTCAGGCATCATGACCTGGACCGTGCAAAAGGCGATGGCTGTTAATCCAAACAAGACAAACAAGACAATTATTCTCCAGTTACTCCAAGCGTAGGTAGAGCCTCCCCATTGCAGGGCGAGAATGAGGCAAACCATGGAAGGGACGAAGAAGAAGGTACCCAGAGGGTCCAATCGCATAATATGCTTTGAAATCGGGACGCTTTCTTGGGGCTTCTTTGACACATTTAGGAAGAGGAAGAGGAAAACAAAAGCCACAGCACCGATGGGCAGGTTCATGTAGAAGCACCATCTCCAAGTGGCCTTTTCTGTGAATGCTCCACCGACCAGAGGTCCGGCGATGGATGAGACGCCAAACACCATTCCAAACATGGCTAGAAAAGTGTTAGAAGGTTTGCAGGATGCAGGATGCAGGATGCAGAAAGCAACAAGGAGGGATACATACACTGGAACATGGGTCGCTTGTGAAGCGGCACCATTGGGACAACGGTCATGATGGAACCCGTAGTGATACCTGCAGACCCGATACCAGCGATGGCACGACCAACGATAAAGGCGGTCGAGTTAGGAGCCGCTCCGCAGATGGTCGAGCCAATCTCGAAGAGAATGATGCAACTGAGGAGGACTACCCGCAAGTCGTAAAAGCGGTAGATTCGACCGAAGACCAACTGGAACGCAGCGGTGGTGAGCATGTAGGCTGATGCGTACCAACCAATGTCACCAAGGCTGTGGAATTCGTTTGTGATGGCGGGAATGGCCGTTGCGAGAATAGTGCGGTCGAGAGCGACAAGGAACATGGAAACAAAAGTTGAGATTATAATGAGCCAGAACTTGAGCGTTTTGGGCTTGTAGTTCTCTTCCGCCTCCTTGTCAAAGGCAGGCCTGTCGGGTATTGGGGTCTCGACATCGGGTTCGACGGGAGGCGTGAGCTGTTCACCGGTAGGTTGTAATGAGTTGTGGATAGACTCATGCTTTGTGTCGGGGTCCACGTTTCCCTTGTTCCCAGTAGACCATCGCTGCTTGGGATCACTCAGAGTGTGCGTTTCGGTCGATGACAAAGAAGTCACGGATTTGGTTTGGGTGTGGGCTGAAGTACCTTGCTCGGAGGTTTTGTTGTCTCCTGGAGGCGACATGATCGAAGCTGTGTTATAAGGTGTAAGTGAGAATAAAAGCCAGAGGGGTTAATGAATTCAAAAGATATTGATGGGCTCAATGTCACCATATCCATGAAATGGTGCACTTGTAAGTCAAGGTCAACCGGCTGTGATGTGGCCATAATGGAAGCACCTGGCACGGCCTGACATATATATACATCTAGCATGAACTAAAGGGGGACGCGGCCATGTGGCAGTCATAGGACTATTTCTTCGGCGAATTCAAAATTAGGAAGCGAACGGACAGAAGCCGGGAACGAATTTTCGTATCACCACCGTTGGCTGGTCGGAAATGGTTGTGTCAATGGCCCTCCGAGTCCGACGGCCACCAGACCCTCGGGCGCGAGCCGCTCAGTCGGATCCGGGAGGACGGACGGCACGCTAAGCTGGTTCGGGACGCAGGGAAAGTTGGCAACACTCAGCAGTGCGCGGGAGGCAAGTGCTCCCCCACAGTCGCACCTCCCCCCGCACAAGTGAGAGGAGGTCTCGGACACTTCGGGACCGACGGGTAGTAGGCTCGCAGATTGAACCGTCCGACGACATACCCTCATCAACCAAGCGATTTTGATGAGCCAAAGCCCGCCCTGAGCCAGAAACCACGAGCATGGCGCCTGGAGCCTAAGTCTGGAGCCTGGAAGCGCTGAAAAAGCCCTGCAACCTGACCTAACATCGGGCAATTCGTTCGGGCACTCAGGCAGATGCCGTCGTGCCGTCCTGGTATCGCTGCGTATTTTGTCATCTTCCCGCGTTCCAGGTTGGTTGACCTGCCTCAGTCCCGCTTATTCATTATCCCATTCGCCCCGATTCCGAGTCTGACTCCCGTGACTGTAGGCGCCAGCTTGCATCTCCCTAGCTCTCCAACTCTCCAGTGTGGAAAACGAAACAACTGTTACTTGGCACTCACTAGACACCATCTACCCACCTTCAGTACCACATTGTACACTACATATCCTCCATCCAAACCAGCACGAACACGGTCAACAGGCGGCCCGACCAGCAGCTGACCAACCACGCCAGGGGCTCGCTGCGTCAGCCACAGGCCAGGCACAAGCACAGGCTTTGAGGTCATCTCCCGGGCCCGAGACATTGTTTCCTCACCGTCTGTCCTTGTCTGTCCCACCTCGACTCGTCACGCCCGTCACCGCCCCTAGACACTGACACGCGTATTACCGCCTCTTTGATCCGGCGTCTCTCTTTGGTCCAGCCGCACCTTGTTCCCGTTCGTCGCGCATGGTAGTCGCGCTACTGTACGGGCCCGACCGCAACCGTCTTCAACCATCGTGACCAACCACACCCAACCTCAGCCCTGCGGCTGGAGTCGCCCACTGCAGACTCACTTCAGCTCATCAGTTCAGCTCAGCCCAGATCAGCCCCGATCAGCCCCGATCCCAGGCTAAACCGCATTATCCACGTTCCCGGGATACCAGATCTGGGCCCCGTTGTACATTTTGTGCCCCATGCCTGTTCCGTCCACCACTCACGTCTGATCCAGAACGGATACACCACGCCGCCACCCATCCGCTCTGTCTATCATCACTACCACCCCCCTCCCCCCCGGCCTGTCAGACGACTACCCCTAACAGAAGCTCCGCGGATCTTTCTTGGCGTCCATTCTAGATCGATCCCTTTTGTTGATTGTGTCTCTTGACGCCCGTCATGTCGACCGAAATGCCGGCCGGGAACACCAACCAGGGCATAGCCCCGCAGCAACACCTGCAACAGCACCTACAGCAACACCCGCCGCCATACCAACATCCCCATCCCCAAGGACATTTCCAGCCGGTAGACCCGGCCGCTATCAAGCTTACTCGTGGCACGAGCTGTGTTCTCTGCCAGCAACGCAAAGTCCGCTGCGACAAGAACAAGCCCTGTGCCAACTGCGTCAAGGCCAATGTTGAATGCAAGGTGGTTCCCCCACAGCCGCCTCGCCGTCGTAAGAAGCGTCTCCAGGAGAAGGACTTAATCGAACGTCTTAAAAGGTATGAGGGTTTGCTAGCCGAGCATGGTGTCAAGGTTGATGCCATTGGCCACGACTTGCGGCCAGACGGACCTCCAGCTGATGACGTTGACGACCTTGAGAATGATTTTGAGGGTCTCAAGACATCTCCGGAGGCAAGCGCCTCCCCTGCTGCCTCTCAATCAGAAAAGTATGTTTTGCTTCTTGTCGTGTTGATGGCCGTCGATAAATCATGCTGACAATCAAGTAGTATGGGAGGTAGATGGTTCTCATTACACAGAGAGGTGTGTTAACGCCAATGCCAAATGCCTAACTACCACTCAACTAACCTACCATATAGTTCCGTGCAAGTGAGAAGATGCTCCAAGACTCATCAGATGAGGAGGTCGAGGTCCCTACCATACACCGTGCGTTTGACCGGATGTTCGCGACTGATGGCTTCCCCTTCGTCATCTACGGGCAACCTGGCCCCTTAACCCAGTACCACCCTAGCCCTATTCACATATTTCAGCTCTGGCAGATTTACATCGACAATATCAACCCCTTGTTAAAAATAACACACGTTCCCACCGTCCAGGCACAAATCATTGAAGCCAGCTCCAACATTGAAAAAGCCCCGAAGAACATCGAGGCCCTCATGTTCTCCATATACCTCATGTCTATCACGTCTCTCGAAGACAGCGACGTTCAGAGAATGTTCAATGAGCCCAAACAAGAACTCCTGGGGAGGTATCATACCGCAACGCAACAAGCTGTTACCAATGCTGGCTTCATGCGTAACAACGACCCAATCCTTCTGCAGGCATATCTTCTCTATCTTGTAAGTTTGTGAGACCTCGCCTAGTACCCCTCAACCCGACTCACGCCTTCATAGTTTGCCGTTCGCTGGTTTGTCGACCCAAGGCAGGTTTTCTGCCTCGTTGGTATTGCTGTCCGCGTCGCCCAGCGAATGGGTCTTCATCAGGATCCGGGCCAGTTTGGACTTCCTCCTTTCGAGGTTGAACAACGCCGACGTCTATGGTGGACCCTTGTAGGCTACGATCGCCGTATAGGAGAGATGACAGGATCAACAGTTACTGCTCTCTCTAGCGGTGGTGACTGCAAGATTCCCCTGAATGTCAACGATTCTGACCTCCATGTCGACGGCAAGGAGCTACCCACTCCTCATTCTGGCCCTACCGAGATGCTCTTTTCCCTTACTCGTATCGAGCTCGCCATGGCCGTGTCTAGCAACAGTAACCGCGACAGTCAAAAGATAAACAGCCCTGAAAAGAGTCCTGCGGAAACACCCAATTCTCGCCCTGCTGCGACAATTCGGATCGCTGGCCAAGACGGGCCCTCTTACACCCTTGACGGGTACTGCGCGCATATAGAAGGCACCTATCTCAGCCAATGCGACCCAAAGATTCCGTTACACTTCTTCACCCTGACTATGACCCGCCAGGCCCTCTGCAAGATGCGCATTATCAACTTCCTAGTTCGCTTGCACAACAACGACCCCTCTCCACTCAAAGAAATTGAACGTGATAGCCTCTTCCTCCAGGCTACCCAGATGATTGAGTATGATAATGTTGTTCAGTCCTCTGAGTCTCTACGCCCTTTTAAGTGGTATTCGATGCACCACTTTCCCTTCCCGGCCTACATGTTTCTGGTCCAAGAGCTCCGCCATCGCGTATCAGGACCCATGGTCGAGCGCGCATGGGATGCCATCTCCAAAAACCACAGTCTCAGGGGCCTGCTCAACAACTATCACAGCCCAATGCACATCGCCTTTGGCAGCCACTTCATCAAGGCCTGGGACGCCCACGAGGCTGCTCTCATCAGCGCTGGCAGGCCTGTCGAGCGCCCAGGCTTCCTCGACACACTGCGCGAGCGCGCTGAAACCCGCCGCCAGGCCCGAGCTGAGAACCGTCCGGATCCAGGTCTCTCGCAGCCCAAGGTTGGCGTCCCGCGTTCCTCGATGGCAAACAGTCCTAGCTCTTTGATGACGCCCCCCACAGACTCGTCTACCGGCATCAGCCAGGCCAACTCGGGCTCTACCACCTCGGGCGACGACTCTGGCGAGATGGATTGGTCCTATCTCATCTCTGGATACCAAGATTCAAACAGATTTCCGCCAATGGGGGGCTTTGGCTCTTTCGGCGGTGTTGGTGGCGGAATGGGTGGTCCCATGGGCAGCCCTATGGGAGGTGGCCCTATGGGAGGGATGGGACCAATGGGAGGAATGAGTGGGATGGGAGGCCCTCCTGGTGGCAACATGTTTGGCAATTGAAATGTTCAATGACATATCTATGAAATGCGACGCTAGGCGTCTTAAGGAAGGGTTGGTTTATTAGAACGGCGTAACACGGTTGGAGACAGAGCGGGTTCCTATATGTTGGGTATATATAATGGACGCGCCATATGATTAACAATGGATCTCTAGCCCAGCAGGCTGGGAACTTGGCCGGTTGTACAAATACAGACCAACATTTGTACAAAATGGGAGACTTGGGGGACTTGGGAGACGGTATGGATTCTTCTCTTAGTTCGCAGATATCATACCGTTGCTTCAACAGCAGCCGACTCGCAGACTATAAATTACGGATGAGCAGCCGAGCAACTAATTACTTTTCTTTCAATATCAAGATTCCAACTTCAGAAGGGTTTTGGTACCTTGTCGACAATCAAGTGCTTGTCTGACGCTTTGTCCCATGGCCATATCCTCACCGGCGTCGACACAGCCCAAGACGAATCGCAGAGTCAATCACATACTTCGCCGTGGCAAGCTTTGAGAGGCGACAAGTCCCAGCGCACATGTCGCCCCACATCGAGCAATATCCATGAAATTGCCCTGCTTCAATGTCCAATCGAATCTCAATCATATACCTGGCCACTGCGAGTCTCGGGGAACTTTCTATTAAGCCCAAATTTTGGGGGCTCTATGCACTGTAAGCCCGTTGATGTCGCCTGCGCCCTTGTGCAAAAAGGCTCGCTTTGTGGTACTCATGGGTGCGCAGGCTACCGCAACTCTTCGATCTTCCTCATACGACACGTCTGCCTATGTAGCCCCTTGGGTTGACCAGTCCGTAATCCGCTAGGTCTTGCCAATAAGTTATGACAAGGGTTTCTGGGCCCAGACATCGATCCAATCGAGCCGAGCATGAATGCGGGGGTTGTTGTAAGCGTCGAATATCCTATGTCCCAAATCATCCGCTTCTTTTTCGGTTAACCTCATGACCTCAAATCGAGGCAACACGGCATTTATCCAATCTTCGCAAATAGATTGACAAAACATGCCCATTTCCCTCATTCGGGGTTCGCTATGCCACCTTCCAATTGGAACTTGTGTGTGTTGTTCTTGGATATTAACAAACCCAACCTCACGAAGAGTCTCAACAATGTGATTAGGAAAAAGTAAGTTCCACCCGTACGTTGTGGTGAAAGGACCCTCTACTAGCCGGTAAAACTCATTCATGGGGTGATCCTCTCCAGCCGTACCATCCTCTGAGTTTATATATGGTATGACCTCGTGGATCTCAATCCACCCTCCTGGTTTTAGGGCACTGATGACGGATTAGTTTCGGCTCTTACTTGATATGTTGGTTTAGATGGGGGGCAGAACTCAAAAGATCGCTCGATTAGCTGGCGTGGATGGCGTAAGGTCTGTAAGAGGGCTCGTATGTGTATTAAATCCGCGTCAATGTAAATATTTGTCCATGGTCGGTTCTCATCCTCTAAATCCTCGACTCGAAATTCAACGTTTGGAGGTGTCCAATGCGGCTGGATGGGAGAGAGGTCGGTCCCAATGACTCGTGCGCTGGGGAAATTCTCGGCCACTAATAAGACAACAGAGTCAGAAAGACGCTGCGTTCGATGAGGGGAAACTAACTGTCTTGGGCCCAAAAGCCAACTCCAGTTCCAAGGTCGACGATTTTCTGGGGGTGGTTCCCTATTGGAGCCAGAAAGAGCCTGCCATCAAGAAGGTAATCAAGATACAGCTTGTGTTTCAGGCCCTCGCGGACTTGCTCGGCATCGTCATTGGGAAGGCCATATCGGCCTTGTAAAAATCCCTGGTAACGCCTGAAGGAATTCAGCATCATGAAGCAGATAATCTGTCCCATTTCACGTACCTTCCATGTTCGTAAGAATGCAGTCTTCTGGTGTTAACTGATGTGAACTCCGACGTCCCCACCGAGTCTCCATAATCAGATGTGGGGTCCTCTTCGTGATCGATATCGTGAGGATCCATCACTAGATAGTGACTGCTTGGGTGGCTGTTGTAAGGCGAATCCCGGGCGAGAAGCGACGACGTAAATGTGTGGGTATGGGTAACAGCGAGATCATATGAACAGTAGGCGTGGCGGAGACTGGTATGAAGTGGAGGAGGAGGGCAAACAGGCTGTAAGAGATGGTCCAAGGGCAGGGTGGGTCGTTTGCAATGCCGGCACCAGTCACAAAAAAGCCGGTCCCAGCAGAAGGGTTCTGGGACGTAGGGGACGGGGTGGGAGGAGAAGGGGGAGAGCGCAGGATGGGACGAGTCGGACAAGCTGGGTGGGAGCGCAGAATGCAGACTGCAGATGAATCCGAGGTCAGGCCCAGGTCGGCGGGAACGTTGGCTGAAGGAGAACCGGCACAAGGTGCAGTGACCCAGCGAACTGGGTTCTGTGGAGTGTGAGGGTGTTGCGGGATTGGCTAATGTTGAACGTTGCCAGTGAAGGACCGCTTCCAGAAGAACGGGAGGGGGGAAGCCAGCCCCAGGAGTCTGGTAACAAGATACGTACTAAGTAGTACAAGATACAAGGCACGAGAGGATGAACGGGTGTTACAGGTGTGACGGAGGGGATGGGTGGGACAGCTCCGTCCGACAAGGTACTCCCTCAAGCGCTTCAAGACATGACTTCAGGCGCTCCGGGTGCTTGGTGATCGCTGATGGATGTCTTCGGCCCAGTCCGTGCCATCGGCGCCAGTTACACGGATCGGCGGCCACTCTGCAACCCGACGTGACGTGGTCGAACGAGTGAGGTTAATGTTGAGAGACGGTGCAAGTCAGCTAATGCAAAGCGACGGATAGAGGGGCACACTGGTCAAGGGGGGCTTGTCGACAGCCACTAGGAGCTAGTGAGCCAGCGCGAGAACGAGCAAGCAACATTTCGGCTATCCAGGACACATTGGAAGAAATCAGCCTGTCTCATCAAGCAATAGAGTCGGGTCGACGCATAGGTCCACCTGGGGGATGCACCAGGGAACCTTGGTTTCAAGCGAGCCGACAGCGGGGCCAAACGAAGCCTTCGTTTCCATGCTCCATCATCCATCATTGTCATGACCCCTCATGGATGGTGGGCAGGTGGGCTGGTGGGCTGGCGGGTGGACTGGTGGACTGGAGGCGGCGGCTTTTGCAAAGTAATCACGCAGACCGCCAACGCAGGAGCTGGCATGAGGCTGTTTGTTACTGCTCTCCGCTGTTTAGGGAGCGGGATTGGCATTCCCGACAGCCTGGTGCGCCAATGAGCCCGTGTCTCAGACCTACCTTGTTGAGCTGTGTCGTGTGGGCGTTTGAGCTGCCTGGACTGCACAACACACTTCTGTGATGCAGCACCATCCCATGCTATCGTGCAATGCACTTATGCTGCACTCATGCTGTCTTTTCCCGCTTCAGCCCATCCATGTGCATACCGTGCAGTAGGCATGATATGCCCCGCTCTAAGGAGGGGGAGGGGGATAGCTCCCAGCCTTCTCTGGACTCAAAATATCTGTCATGGAGTTGCTCCCTCCGCCGATACCTGTTAGCTTTGTCAAACTAGTGCTGAACCCGCGAAGTAGCGTCCCGAGACACTACCATGGTACACCGTCGAGCTGGAATGGAATGGGGCGCAATTGTAGCCATTACTGACACTGGGAGTTGCATGTCGAAGCCATACCGTCTCTGCGTGTTTGAATGTCACCCGCCATCCGCTTCTTCCCTCCTCGGCCCAGCGACAAACCTGTCCGTTCACCAGTCGGTATGACCGCGTCGACTGATTCTGACAGGCCCTCGAACTATTACTGCGGCCCTTGGTATGGGTTCGGCAGCAGCTAGCCGTCGGTGCGTCTCTAGTGGTGGGTGACTTGTCGACCTGTGCCATATTGCGGCATTCACGAAGAGTCGACCGGCCCACATTGTCGCCATGTCGCATTGTCCGCATTGTCGCATTGTCGCATTATCGGCGACAAAGTGCGGATGGACGGGCCTTAACGCTTTTGACGGGGGGGGGCCTCGGCGCAGGGCTTACGGCGGTACCTCGCTTGCATGAGCATCGTCTGTGGGCATTTTGTCGGATTCGGTATAACCAGGATTGATTATAGGCAGTGGCATGCCGCCAAACATATTGGCTCTCCCATAAAAGATGCAAGACCATTTAGCGACTTTGAGATGAAGTCTCGCGATGACAAGTGAGGCGACGATATTCCATGACGCAGGAGAATTGATAGTTTTGTGGAGAAGGAGGGATGGTCAGAGAATGGGGACCTGAGGCACTTCAAGACCTTGGCAGCTCTGTCCCCTTTTTTCTTTCTTTTTTTGGAAGGTAGAAAACCCCAGGAATGACAGGAAGGAAAGAGGCATCATACTCACGCCAACTGCATGTTGGACACTTGCCTCCCAGGAATTCGGGATTTCATCGTCATCAGCACTGTCCCACTTCCCGTCATGGGTGGTGACCAGTCCCTCTTGAGAACCTTAGCGACTATGTTACAGGGCTCATCAGTGGGCAACGACCGCCAACTGGCCAAAGATGCTTCTTAGCTGAAGGTACCTCTGCCATGTACTCTCACCCAATTCGCTAGGCGCGTAGTGGGTGTGACACCGCGTCGCCAAAACGCGGTCGACAAAGTGGGTGGCCCGTGTAGTCTAATTACCATACCGCTTTCCTGGCGTTTTTGTTACCACAACCGTGTATGCCTCCACCGTCGACACTGTCCCTCAGTCCATCATATTGCATCTCACGGTGACAGTTTGTTTTATGTATCATTGACCTGGCGTGCTGGGCTTGCATCCTCATATTTTCAATCATCTAGCTTCGAGACTTCCCTCGGCGACGCTACGTTTACGCGGCATCTCCTCTCGTTGCGCGTTCGAATCTCTATCGTCACGCCGCATCTGGTCGACATTCTGCCATACGCTCCATGAATCCCACGACGCATAAAGACCGAAACGCGTGCTATTCCTCGAAGTCATGCATCTTCCACGTTCTTTGATCTCGAAACTCTACACCCACCTCCAAAACACCCGCCATCCGCTTTCCCCGCCAGTCCTTATCCTAGTCGCCCTGGAACCCGATGCTCTCTGCGCATGCCGTGTCCTGACGAGATTGCTGAAGCATGACTACATCCCACACAAGATTCAGCCCGTTTCGGGCTATACCGACCTCGAAAGGGCGGGAAAGGAGCTTGTGGTTCCCATGATGGAGTCCCAGGGAGGCAGCGGTGGCGTTGTTGTCTGTCTCGGTGTGGGAGGCATGGTCGATCTTGGTCCCCTCCTAGGCCTCGAGCCAGAAGGTGACGATTCCCCCTACAGTGGCGTCGAGGTCTGGGTCATGGACGCCCATAGGCCCTGGAATTTGGGCAACGTTTTTGGAGGCTTCCCTCTCGACCCGACAAGTGAAGAATCGTCAACCTACCAGTCAAGAAGTCCGCCTGGCGTCGATGGTGGAGAGATTACCAGAGGATATAAACCCGGAAAAGGTGGCATTGTTGTGTTTGACGATGGTGACATTGCAGACGACCTGGCTACTGAACGCGCAGCATACCTAACGTTGGTTGACATGCCGGATCTTGACGGCGAGGATTTGGGAGAAACCGATGATGAAAATGATGACGAAGATAATCCAAGGCAGGAGTCTGCGCATGCGGGCCAGAAGCGAAAGAGCTGGTCAGACGCAGACGAGGATGGGTTCAGTGATGAAGACAGACCACGGCAGAGACGGAGGAGTAACTCGGTAAGAAAGATGCCAACTGGTTACGATCACAACTAACAAGCAATAGTCAAGCTCTATAGCCGAATCTCCACAGCGACCGAAGCCGAGAGGACTTCTTTCCCTCCGAGATCCCGATCTCGGCCTGTCCAGTGATCCTGTCGAGCCTCCATCCGGCGCCCAATCAACCCCAGCACCCTCAGCACGCGCCCTTAGACGGCGACTCCTCCGAATGCGACAAGAAAACGAGGCTGTTCTGCAGAAATACTACAAGGTCGGCTCTTCTTTCTCCGAGCCTCTCTCGTCAATGATGTATTCACTCGCGTCCGAACTCGGCCGAGAAGACAACGACCTCCTTTGGCTCACAATTGTTGGCGTCTCATCTATGGAGCTCTACGGTCGATCTTCCGCAGGCATCGCCGCTCCAGTGAGGAAAAGTAACGATAGCCGACCCTCGGGATGGCTGGGACTACGAGGTGCTAGGATACGCCAATTACTACGCGACGAAGTGAGGCGACTAAATCCGCCCGAAATGACCAATGGACGTGTTGCCGTCGAGAACACAGGCATTATTCCGACTACGGCCAGGAATCCTGAGGATACTGGAATCCGTCTCTCCCCTGAACCTCGTTTCCTTCTCATTCGTCATTGGAGTCTGTACGACAGCATGCTGCATTCTCCATATCTCTTCTCCCGTCTAAAAACCTGGAGCGAGACGGGTATCAAGCGACTTCACAAGCTCCTTGCTAAAATGGGTGTTAGTCTCGCACAGTGCAAGCAAAGCTATACCCACATGGATATGATGTTGAAACGCGAGTTGAGAGCCAAGCTACTAAAGTATGGCTCGCTCTATAACCTTGACGAGATGGTGCCCTCAGTTGATACAGACGGAAAAGATCGAGCTGGTGCGAAAGATGGCTGGGGATTTGTCCGCAGCTGGGGCTGGAGAGCAACCCTCAGCGCCCAAGATGTTGGGGTTATCATCGGTGCACTGCTCGAGGTTGGGAAACACGCCCACATTGCG
This sequence comes from Dactylonectria alcacerensis, assembly GCA_029931735.1. NCBI lineage: Eukaryota > Fungi > Ascomycota > Sordariomycetes > Hypocreales > Nectriaceae > Dactylonectria > Dactylonectria alcacerensis. The sequence continues at coordinate 1,577,222 of JAPMUZ010000004.1, forward strand.
GACGCGACACAGGCATCCACCCAATCATCCCGGGAAGTCGATGAAGAGACTGATTTCTCTGCTCAAGGAGATGAATGGATTGGTCGGTTCTGGCAGGCTTACGATGCGTTGGAGGAGTAAGTCGAGCATCTCCATTCGCGCATGTTGTACTGGTTTGCTAACACCTGAACAGTATCGATTCCCTCAAGGCCGGTCTTCCTACTGCTCAATTCCTTCACCGAGCCATTTACCGCACTGGAACTTCTCTCATCAATAAGAAACAAATCAAACATCTCCGCGCCTTTCGTATGTGTGTGGTCAAAGACGGACCTGACGTCGCGCTATTCACCCACCCGGCCGCTCTCACCAAGCTATCGCTCTGGATCGGAGAGGCCCTTTCCGAGCAGGAGAGGGAGAACCATGGCAAGCTATCACAAGGTGGACGAGGCACACCCCTCGTGGTGGCCAGCCTCAATGAAAAGCGTGGGGTTTACATCGTTGTTGGCACCGGCGGTGGCGGCGGGCCTGACACAACCTTCCAGGATAGGGAAGCTTTCAAGCAACGCAAAGCAGAGAAAGACGCCAAGCTGAAGAGAAAGGAGGAGTTACGACTTGCCAAGCAGAAAGTCCGAGAAGAGAAGCTGGCTGCGCGAAGAGACGCCGGCGAGGATGAGGAGCAAGAGACAGAGTCTGAAGATTCCGATGCCTCGGACTCAGATGCAGACTCGGACGATGATGACGTTGAGCATGAAAAGGGTTACGGTCTCAACAAGTTCGGCACCGCGTTCCAGGAGGTTGTCTCGGAGACGACGGCGCGAGTGCGTATCGATAGCTTCGAGCACTGCGTGGTAGAAGTCAAGAAGGAGGACCTCGGAGGGTTTCTCGAGAGCCTCAGCATGAAGGCAGTGGTTGGATAAGGTCTAGCGGGTAACGGGACATGGTCTGATTTTCTCGGTGCAAGTAGGTAATCGGAATTGGGAAGCGGGCGGATCTTGTTTAGCAGTGCACTACAGATGGAACAGTTGCACACCGGGTTCAAAGTGGGCGATGGAGCATGTGCGAGCATTGAAAGGATTGGGAGGAGCATGTATCTGTGCCGCCGAGCCGCGGTTTTGTAGGGCTTTAGATACAAATGAATTTGGAGTCTTGCATATACTTCATCTCCTATGGCGTTGAGGGGCGTACTTAATTGGCGAGTCAGTGACGAGACTTGCCGCCATTGCCATTATTCCAGGGTTGTTGTACACATGCAACCAATGCTTGCCTAGATTACGAACCCCCCCGGCCGTTATATCAAAGGACGCCTGACGTGAGATTGACTAGCCTGGAGGCGACCCCGTTGCCCAACACGAATCAAAGTGTACGGATTGCGAAGCCAGCTCAGCGTCAGCGTCAACGTGGTCAGCAAAACCGGGGTGTTCCCGTTGGCGCGTCAGCGTACCACATGTGCGATGAGATCCGTGGTTGTAGGGCTGAGATGGGGGGTATATAAGTTCACGGACGTCGAGAGCGGGGAAAAGCGAGAGGGAGAGTATGTGTGAGAGAGAAAATATCTTGTTGTCGGTTTGCTTTTCTGTTGTCGAATTCGCGCCCCTAGAGCTAGAAGGAGACTGCCGTCATGAGCGAAGCGAAGGTTTGGGTTGATACCCCCTTCAAACTGATCCCCAGCTCCAAGTCCGGGGCCGAGGTGAGTCTACACCCTGAGTACCTGTAACCGTATCAACAGTAAAGACGATTAATTCATCAATCGCGCAATAGCTTGGGAAAGAGCCCAAAGGAGCTCAGAAGCTGGCGTGCGAGATGACCATCGTTCACAACGCCATCCTGCGTGGCCTCAACGCCGTCTACAACCAGGCTCGCAGCGTGTCGACCAAGGGAACCCGCAAGGACAAGCTCGACTTTGCCAACTTTGCGTACGCGTGGACCATGGTGCTGAAAGAACATCATCGTGTGGAGGAGGATAGGGTGTTTCCTCTAATCAACGAGCTGACGGGCGTGCCGGGTTTGATGGACGGCAATGTCGCCGAGCACCAAGAATTCCACGACGGGTTCGAGGCGTACCTCGAGTACGCAGATAAGGCGCGAGGTGGAAATGAGGAGTTGGATGGAACAAGCTGATCTCCATCATCGACTCATTCGGACCTGTGTTACGAGAGCACCAGGAGCATGAGATTGACACGCTCTTAGCCCTGGACAAGTACAGTGATAAGGTCGACTGGGTAGTATGGTTCAAGAAGGTTATAGGCGAAATCATGGGCTATGCGATGAAGAATGCAGAGTTCCGGGTGTGTCACTTCCTGCTCTGTGGCATGTTGCGGTTTGATCTTTATTGGGATTAAGTCGCCATTGAGGCAAGAGAACAAGCTGACAATGGCCATGACTGCAGACATACGAATTCCCGATGACTATCATACTTCACGACGAGACGTTCGATGAGGGGATGTGGCAAAATTTTCCGCCCATTCCGTGGCTGTTTGCGCTGTTGTTGCGATGGATATTCATGTACAGACGCAAGGACTGGTGGAGATTCTCAGGATGCGACTTTGCCTCGCAACCACAGCAGCTCCCTTTTGCGTGAAGTTTTGCGTCAAGGGCTGGAAGTTTTAGTAAAGAGCCAGTGTGGAAAATGGACTTGAAGTCATGCTGCCTGGCAAGTTGAGGGGGTCTTGTCGGGCGAGGATGGCACTTGGCGATGTTGTTGAGATGCCCGGGGAGGCGGTACTAGTTGCGATCAGGGGACGATAAACACAGGTATGGCTATGGAGGGTGTGTAAGTAGTGAATGAATGATAAATTACGTTCCAACCGCACAATCATATTTTGCTTCATGAAAAATGCCTAGGTCAAGCACATTGTCGATTGTGCTTGGTGCTGCTTGATACTTAGCTTGGTCAGAGAATTGGAGCACAGATGGTGTTGAGTTTTGGGTCCGCGATGATGGTGCGAGGAGGCTGTGCCAGCAAGAGACAGACATCAGTAGCGGTGAACCAGCCTATCAAGGAGATGTACCAGTACTGTGCAGGTAGACAGGTATGAAAGCGAGTCCAGATAGGGCGGTAAAGGTGTTTAATGGTGGCAAAGGTCACGGCTAGTGGTGGCCCGGTGGTGGTTGACAAGGGTTATAGACGTGAAGTGGCGCAGCAGAGCTTATTGACGATAAAGTCGTTCGCTTCCGACTTGGCAAAGGCACCAATGCAAATGTGGCGTTTGACAATTTCGGGGGGCTTTGTTTGATTCGATGACGGTGTTTTGTTACTTTTGGATTCGGTTGGGCGAGGCCATGAACTCCTATCGCATCTGCCTAGATTATAGGGATAGGAAGTCACTTGGATGTCCTCGGGGAAGTGACGCTGGCGACAGTGTGAGGACGGAAACTGGGGGATGATGATGATGATGAATGATGAATGATGGCGGGTGGAGAGTGGAGATAAAAAGGTTGGCAGGGTCCGCAGCCCAAGTGCTAAATCTGTCTGAGATGACTAAACGGTCGGTCATAAGAAGCCCTCATACCTTAGGTACTCCGTCTCGGAAAGAAAACGAGGTCATTCGGTAAGGCAGTCACCTACAAATGCTACCTCGGTCGATACTTGGCCTGCTAAATCATATCAGATAATATCAGTTTGATTCCCTCACCAATCGAAATGGTCCATTGTTCAATAACGGGAATCCCGGCCGACGGAGCGGGGCGGGAAGGCAAGGGAGGCCTCGACACACTATCACTCACCCCGCCACACGTTTTGTCCACCAACTGCAGCAAAGCCGCCTCTGAACAAACTACAGTAGTACGTGCGTGCGTACTTGCAGAGCATCTTGCTTGCGTGCGCCTCGGCATAATTATGGCACGCTGATAGGTGCGCCGGCTGTATGGGACGAGCTTACACACAATGGTAAGGCTATTCCTTGCAAAACGAAGTGTATTAATCCGCAGCTTGTAGACTAACTGTTTACATACATGAGGGTTGGAGGGATAGCGCGCCATGTGGCGGCGTCGTTGGTTGGTTCATGACATCTCAATTTCAATCGTTTCGGAAAGCTGTGCGCCATGAATCAAGGAACAAAGTGAAAGAGCGTCGCGTGCCTCTTTGCCTCAGACTAGCCAGACGTGCTGACAACCGTGAAAGTCTCTCGATCAACGGTACTGGATAGAGGCACGGAAACAATACCTAAGGTACTTAATTAATAACCACTAGGAAATCAATCGGCCACGTACATAACGTCCCTGCGGACAAGGCAAGTGGAAGACAAGTCCACGCGGCGACCTGGCTGGGAGAGCCCGTAATTATCCCGGGGTACCTACCCTCGTGGCCTCCACCCCCACTACCGCCCTCCCACCTCCATCACTCCTGTCATCACTGATCTCTCACTTGCCGCGCGCTGAAACTCCGCCGCAACGTCACTGAGGCTCCCTGGAAACTGGAAAAGGCTCCCTAGAAAAGCCCGCTAACACACCATCCCTGGGGCCTTGGGAGGGGGGGGCTAGGTAAGCTTGTCCGACACAGTGACCAACCAGCACCGGTGGGCCAGTAACTTAGCAGTCCCAGTGACCTGCCTGCCTGCCTATTCGAGCTGCGCGGCGCCTCGGACCCTCTCTCAGCGCCCCCAGATCTCGCATCTTTCGCAACCGTCCTTCTTCTCTCTCCACCAACACTTGTCCCTCCCAACAGCTTCCACGGCTTCCACTTGCGCTCCAGCTCGACCCGGATACTACCGGCATTTTTTGGCTGCTCTTGGCTCGACTTCTGCTTCCATCTCGACTTCTCATGACCTCGACCGTGGCCTGCGTCCTCCTCGTGTCCTCACCCCTCGTCCCACGATCTTGATCGGCGCCTCCCCCTCACTCCTCACCCGCTTCCTCGAGGTCGCTCCTACATCGTCACCGCGACGCCCACATCCCGCTCCCTCCCGCCCGCCAACGACTTCAAGACGCGCAGTATATCAACCGGCGGCTCCTCTCCGCGTCTGGCCTCGATCCTCGGCCCCTTTGCTCCTGCGATAGGATATCCTCCAACCCGTCCACTACCCTAGACGGTTGCGCAATTCGCGCTCTGCATCTCACTTCCACCAACACATTTAACAGCTTCGATCCACCATGGGCAAATCGTGAGTCTAACACCTGCCTCCCGTTCCTCCCTCCAAACGCCTCTGCCCCGCCGTTGTCGTCGTCGTCCTCACGGCGTTGCGTGACGTGCGTCATCTACCTACCTACCTACCTACCTTGGTAGTCTCGAGCCTTGTCAGGCTTTAGTGCAAGCAACAGGGCGAGCAAAGCTGGTTCGAATCTGCTCAGGCTGAAGCGACGTCATTGTGCCTCGTCCGATTCCCCGGGTCAAGCCCTTGCTGACCCTCTTGGCACCTCTAGTCAATCCAAGCTCTCGCAAGATCAGCTCGCTGAGCTCCAGAAGTCGACCCATTTCGACAAGAAGGAGCTGCAGCAATGGTACAAGGGTAAGATGGCCTCCCATTTCCTCCATTCCGCGCGCATACCCCTCGCTTTACTGGGGTTGAGACGAGCCCCTCCCCCTCGTCGCATGAGTCTTCTAACGCTTTTCGCTAGGTTTCCTCAAGGACTGCCCCTCAGGCATGCTTACCAAGGAGGAGTTCCAGAAGATTTACCGTCAATTCTTCCCCTTTGGAGATCCAAGTTCATTTGCAGATTATGTCTTCAATGTTTTTGATAGCGACAAGTCCGGCTCCATTGACTTCAAGGAGTTCATCTGCGCACTGAGTGTTACTAGCAGGGGCAAGATGGAGGACAAGCTAGACTGGGCTTTTCAGCTGTATGACATTGACGGCGACGGCAAGATTAGCTATGATGAGATGCTTAAGATTGTTGAGGCAATCTACAAGATGGTAAGCACCAGCCCCAAGCCCAGCCACAACGGCACCTTTAATTCTTATTTCTTATCCCCGACGCCACTCTGATTCGAGCTGTGGTGGTTGGCTGGTTGGCTGGGTGTTTTTTTTGTTTTGTTGTTGTTGGCGTAGTTTTGCTGACAAATGGCACGTATAGGTTGGCTCCATGGTGAAACTCCCTGAAGATGAAGATACCCCCGAGAAGCGAGTAAAGAAGATCTTCAACATGATGGACAAGGACGAGAATGGCAGCTTGGACATGGAGGAGTTTAAGGAGGGCAGCAAGCGCGATGAGACGATTGTCTCGGCGCTATCCCTCTACGATGGCCTGGTGTAGACTGAAGACGGCGTACAGTACAACTCTTGGGTAGCGGCATTCAGCATGGGAAAAAAAAGACGACGCTGACGCTGTGCAGGATGTCGTGTGTTGAGGCCGGGAGTGTTTGGAGCTGTGTTTTGCCTTTTCCCTATTTCCCCCCGCGGGGGTGTCCTTTGTTCCGAGGCTCGCAAAGACGGACTATGACTTGAAGAATAACCTTTTTGATGTATCTCATGAAGCTCTTTGGTCTTTTTTTTCTTTTTTGCTGTGAAGGGTGGTGCAAGTATTGATGTTACTATCTGGCAGAATCTCAGGTTTGGGACGCTCGGCATCTCCGGGCCACATTGACCTTTGGCATGACGCAGGTCTCAGATTGGGTCTTGGATGCTAGGATAGGAGACGCCCTTGAGGCTTGATAGGGTTGTTTGCTCGCATTTCACTCTGTCAACCATGTAACCCAAATTGGAAGATGTAGCCAGTCGCAAGACCAAAAACTCGTTTACTGAGCCCGTTCGTTTTGAAGCCATGATAGGCATGAAGGTAGGTAGGTAGGTAATTATTACCGGTACCTACTGTAGGCACTTACCCAAAGGCAGGCTTGCAGGTACCTAGGCTTGGTCATCAGGTCCTTTCTGCTGGGGGAGTCCTTCCGGGAGCGGGACCGAAATAGTGGAACCCCCGTGCCGAATCGCAACTCAACCTCACGTATCAATCAACTCACACGGCCTTTAACTAAAAGTCTCTCTTACTTACACGCGTCAACCCGCCCCTTCAATACCGAATTGCTTGCCGCGCTTGGGGGACATACTGCTTGTTCCCGGCGGTCGTCATGGACTCACTCGAAGGACTGCTGAGCCACTTAGAGCCCGAGATTGAAGATTCCGAAGAAGGTATGATTTTACTATTCTCCCTCTCCCCCTCCCCTCCCCCCTTTTTTTTCTCATGGCATGCATGGTGTGCGGAGCGGGATTGTGCATGACTGCTGCTCACCTCAGCACCCAACAAATTTCAGTTCAGAAATGGAAACATTCTCTGATGCGACGCTACCAAATGGAATGGAAGCATGACGAGACAAGAGAGCTAAAAAAAAGATTGGCCACCCGTTAGAAACATTCCTCCTCTATTCGCAGCCCATTCCCTCGCTCAATCTCGGCTTCATCGACCCCCGCGCCTCCATCGTCGATGTGACAGTGGCCGGTCGCGACTTCGCCATCCACCAGTCGCCATCGGTCCTCTCGTCCAACCGGGCTGGTGGCACAACAGGAGCAGGTCAGCCGCCCTTTTTCATTATTAATAATCTCTTTTTTTTCGCTCTCTTTCTTCTTCTCCCTCTTCTTCTCGTTTCGTTCCTCTGCCTGATCCTTCCACCATCATGACAAACCTGCTTACACGCGTCCAGTCCTGTGGAAAATCACACCCACCTTTGCCACCTGGCTCGCCTCGCCGTCTAACCCGCTCTTCACTTCCGGCGCCCTCGGCGGCCCTTTGTCGGCCTCGGTGCTCGAGCTCGGCTGCGGCATATCTCCGCTGTCGGCCCTGGCCTTGGCCCCGCGCGTCGCCCGCTATGTGCTTTCCGACCAGCCCTACGTCCAGCGGCTGCTCCAGCGCAACCTCGACGAGAACCTGCCCTCCGTCTCAGGTCCGCACTCCGGCTCCGGCTCCGGCTCCGGCCCCCGCGTGCGGGGCAAGAAGCGTGGCGCTGCGGCAGCTCCCGCGCCGCAACCTAGTGTTCGCTTCACCGCCCTAGACTGGGAGACGGACGAGGTGACGCCGTCTCTTACAGGATCTGACCAGGTTCGCAGCTTCGACGCCGTGGTTGCGTGTGACTGCGTATATAATTACGCTCTAGTTGCACCCTTCGTCCAGACATGCGCTGACGCATGCCGTCTTCGCATCGAGGATTCCATCGAGGACCGTCCCTGTCTCTGCGTCATCGGACAGCAGCTTCGCAATGACGAGGTCTTTGAGTCGTGGCTCAAGACTTTTCACACTTCGTTTCGCGTATGGCGTGTCCCCGACGCTGCCCTACCCGAGGAGCTCCGGTCTTCGGCCGGTTTCGTTGTGCACGTGGGCATCCTGCGGGATGCCTCACCGTCGACATGACACCGATATCCCTTCACTTGCATTCATCAATACCCTGGGAGATAAAACTTGTCTTGATGACAGCGGTAGATGTATGTGCTGTGTCAATAATTCATTTAGATTCATTGCCTTGATCAATTCTGCGTTGACTCATGGCTCGATTAGAGATCCCATGTAAATCCAATCCACTTGATACCAATTGCTTCTTTTATACCCAGGGCTGACGAGCAGAGCTCTTGGTCGCCGCTACTCCAACTAAAAATCCAGAAAATGCTGATGTACCAGTTGACCAGGGCAACATCCCCATTCGCCATAAAGACATTTGATCAAACTCCGTTTTCTTTTCGAGCCCTCGCTCCTACCAGTCAAGAGGCTCCGTCTTCTCCGCGCCGCGGTTCGTCTTGGGGACGGGAACAGCCTTGGCAGCAAGCTTGCCACCCTGGCCCGGGCGCTTGAGATAAGCAGTGCCGTCCAACCAAGGAGTGTTGGCAGTCATGCGCCTCTCAAACTCGGAAATCTTTTCCTCTTGCTGCATCGTCAGACCGATATCGTCAAGGCCGTTGATTAGGCAGTGTTTTCGGAACTCCTCCACCTCGAAGGAGCAGATGGTCTCGCCAGCGGCGTTCTTGATGAGCTGGTTGGGGAGGTCGATCTCAACCTCCTTGAAGGCACGAGCCTCGGCAGCAATGGCATCAATATCGGCCTTGCTCTCGATCTTGATGGGCAGCATGCCGTTCTTGAAGGTGTTGTTGAAGAAGATGTCAGCGAAAGAGGGTGCGATGACAACCTTGATGCCGAAGTCGAGCAGGGCCCAGGGGGCGTGCTCTCGGGAGCTACCGCAACCGAAGTTGGGACCAGTGCAAATCAAAATCTTAGTGTCCCGGTAAGGCTCTTTGTTCAACACGAAGTCGGGGTTCTCAGAGCCGTCAGCATTGTATCGCAAGGCGTGGAAAGCAGCCGAGCCGAGACCAGTTCGCTTAATGGTCTTGAGGAACTGCTTAGGGATGATGGCGTCGGTGTCGACGTTGGACATGTCCAAGGGAGCAGCAGTGCCCTTCCAGATGGTGAACTTGGGCAGACCGGTAGCATCACCAGCTTCAGCTAAGGTGTTAGTGTGGGGGTTGTTGTCCTGAGGCTGGTCGCCAATGATCTCTCGCTCCTCTGAGTCGTCTCTGACGCGCTCATCGACGTGGGGCTCCTCTTCGGGCAGCTCCCGAGGCTTGAAGGTGGAGTCGTGAGTGTAGTGAGAGAGCTTACGCACATCGGCAAGCTTGCCAATGATGCCGGCAGCGGCAGCCATGACGGGAGACATCAAGTGAGTGCGAGATCCGGCACCCTGGCGACCTTCGAAGTTTCGATTGGAAGTGCTAGCGCAACGCTCCTTGGCAGCCAGAATATCGGGGTTCATGCCCAGGCACATGCTGCAACCAGCCTCTCGCCATTCGAAGCCAGCGTCGAGGAAGATCTGATCGAGACCCTCATCCTCGGCCTGCTTCTTGACGAGGCCGGAGCCAGGGACAACCATGGCACGCTTAATGTTGGCAGCGATCTTTCGTCCCTTTACCACATTGGCGGCAGCACGCAAATCCTCAATTCGAGAGTTGGTGCAGGAGCCAATGAAGACCTTGTCAACGACGATATCCTCCATCGAGGTACCGGCAGTGAGGCCCATGTACTCGAGCATTCGTCGACCAGCGGCCTTCTTGGCCTCAGTAGAGAAAGTCTCCGGGTCGGGGACAGTGCCGGTGATGGGGATGACATCCTCGGGGCTAGTTCCCCAGGTGACAGTGGGGATAATATCCTTGGCGTCAATGAAGACGTCGACGTCATACTTGGCACCGGGATCGGACTGGAGAGATTTCCAGTAGGCGACGGCGTTGTCCCAAGTCTCAGAGCCGTACTTGGGAGCCAGGGGTCGGCCCTTGAGATACTCGAATGTAACCTCATCGGGGGCGACCATGCCAGCACGGGCACCACCCTCGATGGACATGTTGCAGATGGACATGCGAGCCTCCATGCTCAGGCTTCGGATGACAGAGCCGCAGAACTCAATGACAGCGCCGGTACCACCAGCGGTACCAATGAGGCCAATAGCGTGGAGGACCACATCTTTTGAGCTGACACCAGGAGCCAGCTCGCCGTCAACCTGAATTCTCATGTTCTTGCTGCGCTTAGTGATCAAGCACTGGGTAGCCAAGACGTGCTCGACCTCGCTGGTACCGATACCGAAGGCAAGGGCACCGAAAGCGCCATGTGTGGAGGTGTGGCTGTCACCGCAGACAACAGTGGTGGCAGGCAGAGTGAAGCCCTGCTCGGGGCCAATGACGTGGACAATGCCCTGTCGCTTGTCGGAAAGACCAAAGTATGTGAGGCCGAAATCCTTGACATTCTCCTCGAGGGTGACACATTGCGTTCGGGAGTCGTCCTCCTCAATGAAGGAGCCGATGTCCTTCAGGCCCTTGCGGGATGCGGTGGGAACGTTCTGGAAGAGCCGTGTTAGTGGATCACGAGTTAATGATGCGCAGGGGACAAACGCCGACATACGTGATCAGTGGTGGCGAGAGTGCAGTCTGGTCGTCGAACCTGTCGGCCAGCGTTCTTGAGGCCTTCGAAAGCTTGCTGTTTGCGTTTTGGTTAGCGTTTTCCAGGAAAACCATTGGGAAGCGTCGGAGACATACAGGCGATGTCACCTCATGGACCAGGTGTCGGTCTGGTGATCTTGAGTTAGTCCTCGGGCTGGCGGAACGTGCGGATCCAAGCGGCTACGCACCAATGTACAGCAGGATTGTGCCATCGAGCTTCTCGTCGACAATGTGCGCCGACAGGACCTTGTCGTAAAGGGTCTGCGGGTTACCAACGGGAGCAGGCATGGTAACACTCAAGCGAGCCTTTGGGCCGCGGACTCTGTGCGAAGAGAGAATTGGGTAGTCCAAGGGAGGGGGAGGACAATCAAAGTATGACGACGGGTGGGGTGGTGATTGGAGAATGCGAGAAGAAGCGGCGGGGTTGTTGTTGAAGGGAGGAAAATGGAGAGAGAGAGAGGGAGATGAGAGGGAGGAGGGGAGAATCACGGTCCGGCCTTGTGAAAGATGATCCACCCAGGCAACGGATTGGATTAGATGGAGATGGGAACAGAAACGAGATGGGAGGCAAAAGCTGGAGAAAAAAACTACATGCCGTTCGGCCCCCCTAGATTTATCAACAAAATTTCGGTGCCCCCCAAAGTCAAGCTTCATTGCCGTCTGGTCCGATGATCGGAGATGCCGTCAGCATTCCGAGCGCCGCAAGAGGCCAGCGCGGGGTAGACCCACTGGCCGCTCCTGCACTGATTGTTAAATGCATGGTCACCATTGGCCCCTGGCCGATCCAGCCTGGCCGATCGCCTTGAAAGCAGCCCCCAGCTCGCCCCAAGTCGCCCCTGCTTGCCCCAATCCGCTCCAATCCGCCCTCCGATGCCAATGCGAGGTCATCAGAAAGACAACTGCCCTCTGCCAACTTGCTGCGCGTTCTCAGGTACTCGGTACGTACCGACCTTGTGTCGTTTTCCGTTCTTTCCCATCACTCGGTGTATCCGCCATGCGGACAATCAATCAGGCAGGTACTTATCCAGGTACGTAGACCTACCCACCTCGCAAAAGACAGGGTCGGACGTCTTCCGGCCCGTACTTGTGCATACAGCGTTTTCCTGGCCCAATAACCAAAGGTTGCTCAGAAACATTTGTCGCACCTGCGCCCGCCATCGCCCCGAGTCCCAGCATCGAAATGCCATCGCAACCCGGCTATCTGCTTCCTGGATAATGCCTCACATTCCCGACGCCCTTAATTATCAGTTCTGATATCGTTACTGTGTCAGGTGTGTGCACTTGTCATCTGTCCTGTCTTCTAGGGCATGTCTTTTGTCTTGTCTTGTGTGAATACCTGTGCTGCGCCATGTGCTCCGTGCTCCGTGCTCAGGCATCCATGTTTACTGCTACCTCCACTGTGAAAACCTCGCATTCATGAGATACAACGGCGGTTAAGGTACACTAATGCCACACTCTCCACCAATCGTTGACCGCCTGTGCGTCGCTTTGTCCCGGTTCAAGAATCGAATACCTAGTCCTGTAGTCCCGTACTCCGTAGTCCTGCTTCGGACCCTTCATTACACCCCCGTACGTAATATGCCATTCTGGTCCATCGACCCATCGACCCGCCACCACCACCTTCTAGTCCCCGGGACCGGGGACCGGGGCTCTCCGTCCCTCACATTCTCTCTCCGTCCGGCCGCCGATATCATCTTCCGGCCCTCAGATCCCCAAGGCCACCATGAGCTCTTCCCCTGCAACAGCTAGACCCTGTATAACGCACGCTCCCGCCATTTTTGCCAGCCAGATCGCCCACATAAACCCCATCATTGACACAACTGAGACTGCCACTGCCAAGGCCACGCAAACGCAATCCCAAATCGTCGTTTCTTGCCGAGCATTCCTCTCCCACCACTCTGATTTGGAATCAAAGACCAGTCTGATCATCTGCCAGCAGAACCTGGTCAAAAACACAACCCAAGTCAAGGTAGTACATAGCACTTCTTTGCTCCAGTCCCATAAACTTTCCCTTTCGCACTCTCGCCCACCTTTCTCGCTCTCGTCACTGGAAGGATCTGCGATGTCGGCGTCGGCGTCGGCGTCGGCGTCGGCTCTGGCGAGTAGATGTTCTGGATAGCTGCCCGGAATACGAACTAGGGGTTTGGTTGTCTGGGTCTTCTCGATCTTGGTCTTGGTTCCCAATAGGGACCTCCCTATCTCGCCCGTCTCTTTCAGCGCGGCACTGGAGGCAACGTGGTAATTGTCGTTCGCCATGTCTTCCGCATTGGCAGCCTGGGTGTCCTGATCTTGAAAGTTCTCCGCTTGCCCTTCTTGGTGAGCTGTATACATGGACGTGTGTGACATGCTGGATTGTGGATGCGACGTCGCCGCCTCTAGCCCCAGTTGCTCTGGACCTTTCGACATATAGATCCGCGTTCGTTGTTTGGCCCTTTTCAGAGGGCTCGCGGATTTGGTATCTGTCACTGGTGTCTCGACCAGGGGCTCCGAGCTCGACGATGTATTCAGCGTGGCACTTGTCTGGGAGCTCCCTGCGCTGTCCATCGGCGGGCTCAAGTTTGGCAAGTTGTGGATCACTCGGCTCAATGTGCGCCTGCGTCGGCCGCCTGCTGAACTGCCCTGGCCTAGATGATCCCTCGATGTCCGCAGCGGAAGGTCGTAGCCAGTAGTGGTGGTGATGGGTATGTAGGCAGACGCTCCCATGACCTCGTTGCACTTGCTCGTGATGTCTCGAATGGTGCCTTGAGCCCAAGTCTGGCCACCGTCGCTGTGGCTCTTGGTTTTCGCTACCGTCAACGCTGGTTGATCCACCGACGCCAACGTCTTCCTCACTGTTTGTAGGTCGTCTTGGATTTCCTCCTCGGTCATGGGGCTGCTGAGGCTCAACTTCAGCTCTGTGTTCAGCCTCGTCAAGCTCGAAGTGCGCGTGTTGTTCCTATCCTTCACTCGTTCGTTTTGGCTGGGGTGTTGAAGTTCTGACGTGGTTTGACTGCCGACGAGTCCCTGGGCTTCCTGAACTGACCGTCGTGTTCGATAAGGCGTGAACGGGGGGCACTAACCACCTGGTGTCGCGTTTCTCTGGTGGACTGGAGGCTCTGCGGCCGTTGCCAACGGGCTCACGAGGGGCAAATTCTGAGCGTTCCAACCAGTATGTGGTGGGAGCGCGCTGGGATTCGGGTGAGCGTTCCTCGGTTCTTGCGTGGATAGTCGATGTTGGTTGGTGGACTCCTGAGGAAGGGGATCTGAGTTCCCATCGAAGAATCCTATGCTGGCGTTGTGATTCAGCGATGACTGAATTAGAGCGGGTAGGTTGGGAAGTGATTCGCTGTTCGATGTTGACCAAACCTTTGGGTCCATTTTTGTTTCGCCCAGAAATGATCTGCTCTGGGCTTTTTCTTCTAAAAAAGAACTGGTGTTTCTGGCCCCTTCACTGCCACGGGCAACTGTGGTGCTACCAGGAGTCGTCACTTTGACAGTTGGCAGACTGTTTGACTCAGCCAACAACGACCCCAACTTGCTGCCCTCTGCGTTAGCCAGGTGAAGTCCAGGCAGTTCATGCGACAAATACGCAAGACCCTGTTGCCTGCTGCTCTCTGCTTGATCAAGATTGTCGAAGCTTATGCCATTCTCGAAAAGCTCTAGTGCAGCAGGTGACATGCCGGCTTGGCTTTGTCGGTGTGGTGTTTGTATCACCGTTCCGGAGGAGCCTGACGTGCCATGGAGCTCATCGCGAAAATCTGCAGAGGCCATTTGATCTTGCCTGTCTGGTTGACTTTTCGGAGGGCTAGGGTCTATGAAACCCTTTTCGTGAGTGTTGGTATTAGGCGAAAGTAGCTGGCGGCCTGTGTCGCAAGACATGTGAGCATTAATATGTAGGAGGAAGAGTTGCGTAAGACTGACTTGGACGCGGTGAGAAACTTCGATGTGACTGGGCAATGGGGCTCAAGTTCGGCTCTTGGGCAGACGACCACTGCTTCGAGTGCCGCCGCCACCTGAAACCGCTGTTGCTCTTCCGTAGCACCGCCTTTGCTTGTTCTCGACGACTGAGCCTCTCGCCATCTTTGTTCAATAATAACTTTCTCACTTCCCTCTCGATTTTCGATCTCCGTCTCTCTAACGAGGTCCCTTTGGCAGGGCCTTTGGGAACAGCGAGTTTGTGCTCAGTCTCTTGGCTGACAACGCTTTGGTCGCTATCAGTCGAAGTGATGACATCCGGGACGCCAGTCTGAGGGTTGAATCCCTGAACACCAAGATAATCACCACTTTCTTTGAGACTCCGCCTCTGTCGACGGGCCTCTCCCCTTGTATCGAGGGTCAGCACAGGATGCAGTCGATGTTGCCTAGAAGAAGAAGCTTTGTTCCCAAGCGCCTCTACTGCAGTGTTGTGGCCCTCTGAATCAGTTTGCCAGTTTTTGTTTGCCGCCCGCTTCAAAGTTGATGGAATCTTCTGCCAGTTTGCGTCGTCTCGTGGAACCCAGCTCCGCTTACGGGGACGTTCTGTGTCAAGTGAAGAAGTCACATCCAGAGAGACAGCTCGAGAATGTGACTTTGGAGTGTGCAGTGGAGAGCGAGGGTCAGCCAGGTCTTTTGGGATGTTCCACTCTGCAATGCGGCTAGAGTCCATAGTTCCGCTCCCCTGTCTTCGATTGCGTGTCGTAGTATGACTTCCAGGAGTAGCTCTGTTTCTTGTGTCCAGCTGTTCCCAGAAACCCCTTTCCCGAACTGTTCCCCCTCGCTCAGGACGGTAACTTGGGAGGATAGTCTTGACCCAACTGCCTAAGGAACCTATCGCCTGGATCTCCACTGGTGCGCTGGCATTTCTTTGCGTATGGCTTGTCTTGCGTGAAGGTTTGGCGAGTATTCCGCCCTCGTTGGGCTCCAATGATGAATTCTTAGCAGGCATCGCAGACCAAACGGAGGCAACGTAAAATGGTTTAATAAGGAATGATGAATGACAGAATGCTAAATCCCGATCTCAACCCAGGACAGTCGTTTGAATATTGACAACGAGGGTTAACGCCACGACTTGTTCTTCAAAGGTTCCGAGTGTTCGATAACGACTCGGGAAGATGGCAAGGGAATGATGAGATGAAGAGGTTGAGGATGAATTTACATTTGCACGTGGGCTCACTTGGTTCCTACCCCGAATGTGCCATCGGACCTCCTTGATTGACGAGGAAGGTGTAGGCTGCGATTGTTGGACGCCAACTGAGGCGCCTACCTACCTCAATAGAGTAAATAAAGAAAAGAATAGAATATTAAGCATTCAGTCCTCGTATAATAACTATTAAAACTAACGTACATGATAAGCATGCCGGTCAAACAAGCTTGCCGGACACTCATACTGTACAGCTAAAAGCAATAATATCAGATTTTTAAAATAGGCTATATAATTATTAAAAATATAAAAAAATCATTTTTAGATATTTAAAGAAAAAGAAAATAGTATAGTAATTTTCTTAAATTTTTAATTAGCTTATTATATATAAAATTAAGAAGGTACACAGTGCGAATAGGTTTTTTCTTAATAACTTTATTAAAAAAAAATAAGTAAAATTTTATAAAAAGTCTTTATATAAGTTATTATATAATTAGCCTATATATTAGGTTTTAGATATTTTAAGTATAGTTTAGATTTTTAAGAATTTTTTAAAAATTGCAATTTAAGGTATAAAATATAAGTGACTGGTATACTTGTTTGACCGGCATGCTTATCATGTACGTTATCTAATTATAAATAATATATATACTAATAACATTCCAATAGTATTATAAAAAAACAGGTAATAGAAGAAGCTAAGTATCTAATATAAAGTAAAAATAAGTAATGTGTTGGGCAGGGGGACAAGAGGGACACCACCACCCGAAGTGACGGATGCCGTAGGGTAGGCGGGATGCGTAGCTGAGCGAGGAAGGACAAGACTCGCAAAACAAAACAGACAAAAGGAGGGCCAGAGCTGCAATCAAGCAGCTGGCTAGAAAATAAATCAGATATTCCAGTTGATCAAATAAATCTCATCATAATGACATCAAAAACCATTCAAAAACTCAAAAATAAAGGTGGGCAAGAACATTGTTGATTGCTATCTGTGTCTGAGTAGTCTCTGCCTTTTATCTCAGACCAACTCCTGTTATCCTTATCGATAGCTTTATCAAGACCGGCACTCAGATCGGTCGGCCAATTAAAATCCCAGGTCATTCTAGCTAGTGGGCCCTCAGCCCTGACACATTATATAATTAAGCTATGTTAGTATAGAAACTGAGAGCTATGATTAGTATAATATATATTACTTGACTAGATATAACAATCTGCTATTATATCTCAGAGTATAATAGAATCAATACTAAACAGAAGCTCTGAGCAAGCCATTGGTTATAATCTCACTTGTTTAACTGTAATCCATGTGTTAGGGTCGACGGCCCCGGTTCCTGACTGGACAGTTGTCATCACGTGACTGCATTGGAGAGGCTCCCGGCGCTAGGCGAGGTACCTTGCAGAAGGTTACTGATAGCGAACCTGACAGTACCTTACAGCATGTCTGTATGTTTAGGATTCCTCCTTTGTACTTAATCAAGCTGCGCCTAGCTTACCTATTATTAACTGCGCCTCTTTTATTTCCTCGCCAGTGCTAATAAACTCATCTCTTCTCAACCACTTTTCTGTCAACCACTGCTTTTCTCCACCACTTCTGTTCTCGACTCATTTTGCTTCCCAGCCACTATTTTCTTCAAATCTTCCACCCCTCCACCCCTATTTTCCCGTTTCAACCTCTCTGTCTATTCTCCTTTTCGCGTGAGACATCTCACGCCTTGAGAATCTTGACCAGCTCAGCAACGATGGCATCTCCTGCTTCTGCGGTGCCCGTGCTGCCGCCCATGTCCTTGGTTCTCAGCCCGGCGTCGATGGCGGCGCGGACCGCGTCCTCGACGATTTTAGCCTCGTGGGCGAGATTCAGAGAGTACCGGAACATCATGGCCACGGAAAGGATGGTGCCAATGGGATTCTGGAAATGATGTCAGCTCTGTACTTGCAGCGAATGGATAGGAATCGCCCAAAACGGGGTCTTGACGCACGACAATCCCTTTCCCTGATATGTCCGGCGCGCTACCTGTCATCTGCGTTAGCGACTGATGTCTACATGAGGGCTCGAACAGGATAGGAGTCTCACCATGAATCGGTTCACAGATAGAAGGCACTGCAGAGCCCGGAATCCCGCAGAGACTCGCGCTCGGGAGGAGCCCTATGCTTCCAGCTATGGCGCTCGCCTCGTCGCTGAGAATATCCCCTGAAAACTCATTAGCTAAACCGCCTTCGAGGTGGACGAGGGGCCTCGCTCACCTGCCAAGTTGGGCGCTATTATGACGCCATTCAGCTGCGTCGGGTTCTTGACCATAATCATGGCCGCGCTGTCAATAAGCTGATGCTCAACCTTCAGATCAGGGAACTCGTTTTTATAGACCTCCTCAACGACGGAACGCCAGAGTCTGCTTGTCGCCAGCACGTTTGCCTTGTCTAGCGAGATAACCCGCGAGTCTCCCCTAGCCCTGGCCAGGTAGCCGCCCAGCCGCGCGATACGCTCGATTTCTGGTTTCGTGTAAACAGTAGTGTCGAACGCATTAAGCCCATCGTACTCTTTTCGCTCTCCGAAATACAGGCCTGAGGTTAACTCCCGGACTAACATCATGTCGATGCCGCGGCAGACGGACGCCTTCAGGGGGGAGGACTCGACGAGGGCGTCGGACGCGAAGAAGCAGGGCCGGAGGTTTCCATAGGCGCACATCTCACTGCGTAGCTTTAGGAGGCCCTGCTCCGGGCGGACGGCGCCGGTGCCCCATTCAGGGCCGCCGATGGCGCCGAGGAGCACGGCGTCGGCGGCTTTGGCGGCGGCGAGGGCCTTGTCTGTGAGGGGGGTGCCGGTCTGGTCGATGGAGCACTGGGGAGAAACGCCGAGGTTAGCAAGAGACTTCTCTCGAGGATGTCTTTGGGCCCGTGTGATCCGTCGTCGGGGGACGACTTACCCCTCCGAGCAGGTGGTCCTGCAAATTGAATTTGCCAGCAGTCGGGCTCAGCTCCTCGACCGTCTTGATAACCTGAATCCTGCGTCAGACGTGCTCAACTGTAGGTCGCAAATACTAGACTCGTACCTTGATTGCCTCAGCAATAACCTGTCAAATAACCAAAGTCAGCCTCTCTCCGCCAGCGTTAAGGTGGGAAAGCTCGGGGGTAGTCAGTCACCTCTGGGCCACAGTGGTCGCCCGCAAAAACAACAATGTTATGTTCCGCCATGGTTGCAATACTTGTCCGACGGAGTTCGTCCAAAGAAGGGTCCGTCTTGTGTGACGAAGCACGAGAGTCAAAGACGAGGTGGGAGGCGGGAGGTCCGACGGAGAAAGTCAGAGTTATGACGAAGGAGGCTTGCGTTTCTTCAAAGACGGACGTGTTCGTATCAACCTAACCAATAAGCAATGAGGGATGTCGTAGGAAGGGAGATTGGAAAAGGAAGTGAGGAGGAAGAAAATAGCTCTCAGAATAGCGTCGACGTGAGGAAGAATTATCTGCCGCTTAGTGTAAGGCGGGGTTCGCGGAGCCCTCAGCGAGGGCCCGCGGAACGCCTTACACTTAGGGTCTGGACCCACAAGTCCGTCACCCCGGAACTCCGTCACCATTTTACACCAAAAATCGGCCTTTTTTACTATTTTTAACTAATTAGAAGAAATTTTAAAAATTCTTTTAAAAATCTTTTTATTTATAAAACTATAAAAAAAGCTTATATATAAATTTTCAAACTTATCTAATGTATATTAAATTAGCTAGAATATTTTAAAAGCCTGATTTTAACTTTATTAAGAATTTATTAGTATTTTTAAGATTTTTAAAATAATTAATAAGATTTTAAATAGAAAAGCTAGATTTTTTTCATCTTTAAATTAAATTATATAATAAATATAAAATTTATAAAAAAAATTTATATATTTATTAAACATTTAAATTTTTACTAAGAAAACTTTTCTTAGTAAAAATGATATTATTGAATAAAATAGAAATTAATAAAGTTATAAGTATAAAACTTTTTTTTATAATATATATATATATATAGAATTTATATTTAAAGTTTCTTTTTTAAAAATATTTTTTTATAATATTTTAAAAAAGATCTTATTTCTTAGTAATTTCTTAAAAAGAGTTTAAAAGAATTCTAAAAAAAATATTTTTATTAATAGCTATAAAATAAAAATATTTCTTTATAATTTTAAGGTTAAATTATTATATATAATTAACTGAGATATATTTAAATATTATTGGATTTAATATGGATATATTAAATCGCTAATTTTGGTGTAAAATGGTGACGGAGTTCCGGGGTGACGGACTTGTGGGTCCAGACTCTACATAATAATGACAGTCACCTGGCTACTCTAAAACAGTGTTAAAGCGCTGTGACAGTCACTTCGCCCTTACGAAAAACAGGCTGTGGCGCAGGCTGTAGCGCAGTGGAAAATTCTGGTAGGTGGCTGAAAGACTCCGGTGGCCGAAAGACCCCCCTCCCGACTTAGCAAAAGCATCACCCTGCCGATCTACCTGCCACCCACTGGAGTTGCTGTTCAAGAGAACAGCGACACTATTGTCCCTGGCAGAGATGGCATGTGGTTTCCTGTGAACAGACTCACATATGTAAGTCCGTTTCGCTACTTTACCTTTCCAAGGTTTTCGATTTGCAAGATATTTACTGATGTATTCCAGCTTTTCTAATTACATCGGACTTCCCGACATCTAAGTTCGTCATCCAAGGCAAGAGGTGGACCTCTCATTCATCGCGAAGATGGCAAAGAAACGTGCCAGAGTGAGTTCCCGATATGCACTGTTTCCCTCATCGACTGTTCTAACTGAATCAAGGCTGGAGCTCCACGTTCCGAAGGAAAAAGAAGACGCCTGGCTCCTATGTCTAACGATTCTTCAATCACACCGAGACCAGAAGCAGCTGAGACTGCGAGCAACCCTTCGCTAGGCGCTACCTATCTAACGCTTAGATGTCCGGTTCCAGGTTGCGATGTCTAGTACAACACGCCCTCGGCCAAATCTTCCATGCGAGACCATATCAAGAAGAAGCACCCAGGGATTCCTTCACTCAAATGCGACTTTCCAGGTTGTCACCTTCTCTTTCATACAGGCAAAGAAAAGAAAGAACACTACAGAAACGATCACAGTACAGACTCAGACACTACGTGGCTCTGCCCCGTGACCGATTGCCAGCTGGCATATAACACAATATACCAAATGCACACGCACTTTAGGAGGTCGCATCCTGAACATGGCCGTATAGCATGCTCCAGCCCTCTGTGTCCTGAACTGTTTAGGTCCGACCAGGACAGGGACTCGCACGCGTTGGATGCGCACGCGGAGAGCGTCGTACATTGCCGCCTCAAGGATAAAGGCTGCAAGACTTTCTTCCTCCGCCGTGCGGCGGAGCTCCAACACTTCAAGATCGTCCATACCGACGAAGCATGGACCTGCCCAATTGAAGAATGCGACGAGGTCTTCACGTCCCCTCGCCATCGGAACCGTCATATGGGGTCCTGTCACCCAGATATCGAATATAACAAATGTCCAGCAAGGAGATGCGATGAGATGTTCCTCAACAATTTGGACATGCAATCTCATCTCGAACAGAAGCATCCTCACATGCGGACTTTTCCTTGCCCATACGAGGATTGTGAGGTCGTGTGCAAATCCCAGCATGCTCTCCACCTGCATCAGAGATCTGAACATCTCAAGTTGGAGTTTCCGTGCCCAGTGGAAGGCTGCTCAAAAACGTTAACGTCGAAACTCGGGATCAAGAAACATGTCTAGGTTGTACATGAAGGCACCTGTTTCCCCTGCCACGAGGAGGGTTGCGCAAAGATTTTCAGTTCCTCGTCAAGCTTGGCAAGGCATATCAAAAACAGACACGGCCCCGTCACAATCCCGTGCCTTCATCCGGGCTGCGAATCGGTCTTCCGTTCTGAGGGAAGCTTGAAAAGCCATATGAAGAAGGTACATGATCACACGCCGCCACTGATCCACCCGTGCCCCATGGCAGATCGAGAAGGATGCTGGGAACGATTCTCAGACCTGAAAGCGGCAGCCATGCATGCCAACGTGGCGCACCATGGAAAATTTCCTTGTGTTTTGCATGAAGAGAGCGGCTGTATAGAATTGTTTGCAGACAAAGTGACGGCAACCTTTCATGCATACAGACACCTTCGGTGGGTTTGCTCTATTCTGCAATGTGTGGATAATGTCATGGGCCGAGGAACATATCGAGATGTATATCTCGAGCATGAAAAGAAGCATAGAGAATTAGGTCATTTCACCACTCTGACGGACGTTCCGAAACCTAAGGAGTTCATCATACGCACAGACTTTGCGGATGCGGATGCGACTGCGACTGCGGCCGAGGGCGACGAATCTCTTACTGAAGATGACACCATCAGTGATTTTGAAGCTGATGACAGTCCAGGGAAAGGGGATTTCCGCTAGGTGTCGGGAATTTTGGCCCCCTTCCCTCTGTCACGTGCCGTTTTCGCCATTGACATAATCGAGGAACAGCAGCGCTCCTTGTCGGAAAGAAATAATAAGCTACTGGGTGGTGAGTCCAGCCATGTACAGTCCATAACGACTATCGATGACTGACTTACAACTAGAATATCTAGACTTCTCGACTCGTTCCCTTGCTCATCTGGGCCTCAACTGCATGGGGCCTTGCCGAGTTGTCGACAACATGATCAGCAGACTTTGCCCATCGTCCGCGACCTTAAGCTTTGAGACCACTGCTCTTCGCCGTGGTAAAGGCGGACCGTACATGCGGACCAGATGCATCTCGTGTCAAACTGAATTTGACCTGAGTAACGCGCTTGAGAAGCATGACCTCAAAGCAAGTAGCCATGATCAGATATGCGAGAACAAACGTTGCACCAAACCTGGCTTCGGCGGCTCAAGATTTTGCAAAGATCACCTCTCTGCATGGCACGACCCAAACCCTCTTGAAACAGACCTCCCGCAACTTCAAAAACTACGAGAGCATGTCTCTCCGTTTTTGCAAGTCAAGTGGTCCGACGAACCTGCATGGGGAAAGTCCTTGCGCTCATGGACTCCATTGGGGCCGGGAAGTCGCCTGCCTCGGCGCTCAGATTCGTCGATCTTGAGTATAACCTTTTCACGGGGAGAGTATTCGAAATTGGCATGTGCGATGCTTATGGAACTAAGACGATGGACTGCCGGACCTTGTATGGATCCGAAGCCCTCCGAGCAATCAGTCAAAAAAGCTCCACTGCTGATTGCAACATGGATCGCATGATGATGAAGTCGGTCCAAGCACATCACTGTACTCAGGGCTCAAAGACTGCAAAGCAGATTGCAGACGAGCTAAGGCGGCAGGGCATCTCGCAAGAGACTTATTTCATAGTCTGGCACTTCCACACAAATGACCTGTCACGATTGCGCGAGTGGTTAGAGTCAGAGGGGGAGTATGGGGTACTCCCCCCCTGACTCCCAGTGCATCCCATTGATCCCTTTCTTTCAGAGAAACCTTCGAGGAGCCAAACTACCAGACGACAAGCGGTTCCCGTTGACCTTGCCAATCATCTTTCCCATTATGATGGGCACGGATCACGTACTGGCCGGGAAGAATCACCACGCCCTCGTGGATGCGCAGCAGCTGCAGTGTATGATGGCCATTTTTCGGGTGCTATGTCTGTCTCCTCAGAACCGTCCGAATGGTTGGTTGGAGCAGTTCCGTCAGGACCCTTCCTCACACCAAGCGGGCCTTCGCCAGGCCATGTTGGAGTCGTTCTGGAAGGGTTCTTGAGTCGGGGGCCTGCTACCGCGGTTTGGGAATGCGAATGTTGTATTTAGTTGCTTTCGGATGGCAAAATCTCTTAGGAATTGATTGCTTCGCACCTCTATAAGCTCTCTTGCTCGCGACAATTCGAGAATGTCTTCGTCCCTGGCGTTGAAAACACGGATGAAGAATGCATTAAGCCGCTATAAGGACACTGTTTAGGGCCAACTGCTACGTAGCGCGATCAGCGGCCAGGCAATGCAGTCGACAAGAGATTGTGGCCATATTGAATACCGATCCTCTGGGCAGATTGTTACCTTTGACTCCTGTTTTAAAGAAGAAGTCACAGGGAGAATGTGAAAAGGGGACTAGGTGACACAACCGACCCGCGGGGCGATAGCAAGTCTGCCGGCTGTGGTTTCACGAAGCTTCACCAGCTGCCTAAAAGGATGTTCTGTTGGGTCGCCCCGACCAGGATATCGTCCGAGTTGATGATGAGCGACTTTCCAGAGCGGATAACCCTGGTCATTCGGAAATCTTCCAATGCGGTTGCACATAATAGACTCCGCCTGTCACTCATTGTAGAAGGAGAGGCACAAACAGAGCAGAGCAGGAAGATGGCGCCCAAGCTCGGGATCTTCCAATCAGAAACCACCACGGCGTCGCTCTTCTTGTGGGTAACATATTAGCACTAAACAAACTGTCCAGAGTCCATCCGGCCTGTCCAGCGCTAGCAGTGTTTCGGGAGATTTCGGGCACAACAGTTTCTCAGCTGGCTGGGGCTAAAGGCAAAGGGGTTGTCGTCGACGTGAAACTATGCTTCGTCGCTGGGATCTAGACGGAGGGCGTCCGCAAGAAACTGGCTATTTGTCGCCGCGCTGATAAAGCTTTCTGAAGTCTCAGAGACTGAGAATTCTGACTTGACTGATGATGTTGATGTGCTTATGGTCTCCACGTCAGATCGTGCTGTTTGCTGGGTTGGAGTGCTGGGATCATTATCATCTTCTATGTTAGAGAAGCTTCGAATTCGTGCAAATTAGTGTTTAGCGGCGCATGGCGGACTTGAAAAATTAAAGGAAGCATTCCCATCCATGAATATTCATGAGGGCAGTTCTGACAGACAATCATTTGTCGCAAGATGAGGGGATCCAAATAAGGCTGGCTGCTGAAATGTACGGGTTGCGGCCCGCGAATTACGCCAGCGATTCAGCCTTGTCGATCGACGTGAAGCCCAACATGCATCTTGGCAACACTGCCTCACTTCTCGTCCCCACCTTGAATCATTCAACAAGAACGTCGACTCATCAGTCGTGTGCTATCGTGTGAGAAAAGTATACTTGCTTTTGTATTTCATAGGCAGTCGAGATGTCCATCTTTTTGACATCTCAATGAGAGCAGCAAGGCCGTTGCGTCGTGCCGAATCCCTATGGAAAACCGTCGTCGACCCAACAATGACGTCTTCATCAACGAGACTACGCCTTTGATCTAACCCTCTCTGCGGAGCAAACATGGCCGCTTTAAAAGCCGTACTGAATTTCTCGCCAGGCTTATGCGCTTCATCAACCCGATGTCGTTTTCTCTGGCCTGCTCTGCCATCATCCTGCCTCTCTTTCTACGGGCCGATGTACTAAGCACAGGCGGTGCCTTCACGACCGTGACGAAGAATACGTAGTTGCCAGGAAGTGTCTTCGCTGGCATTCTCGTTTTTCAACTCGCTTGTCTATCTCAGCCCGCAGGTTCTCTCATCCTAGACGGTGCGCTGGGGACGTGGAGGTTTTCGCCAATATACTGCCTGCTGGACTCGATATCGATTTTCCTGACCTTCTTCTCCTTGGTCGTGCTGGACCGCTGTGATCTTCCAGCAGCATGCTCGATTCTCATGGCGGCGCGTTACCGGTCTTTCCGTGTTCATCCCGAGCGACCTCCAATGCTCAGTAAGTGTAACCTAACCGTTCTGCTAACATAGACCCCGGTCTATCCCTTAGGAACCCATCCTTGCGCTACCCTATACCCCGTACAGGCTAGCTTGAGGACACGACCGTTACAGTTAAATAATAAAGAGTAATGAAGAAGTGAGTATAGTCTACTACAGCCTTATATATATTAAGAATTAAAGTACTAAACCCTATAGCGAAGGTAATAAGAGCAATCTAACGCTTATATAATATTTATACTATAGAAACCGAGCATTAAGCGCTATAGTATTAAGAGAATGAAGGGTGCTAGAAGCCAGGCTTATAAGCTAACTAGCACTTATTACTACGCTCCTAGCAGTAGTGATTAGATCCTTAACTATTGCGAAGGTCGTATAAAGTTAATAAGAGACGGAGTAAGCGTAAGGTGATGTTAGCTGTGATGGACGGGTTCGCATGTATCCTGTCAGAGGGGGGGTGGTTAAAGTGATTAAAGTCTGAGCATTATGGAGCAAGGGTGATGAAAACCTGAGGAAGAGCGGCGTTGCTGACTAACCGGGCCAGGATGCGAGTTGCCCGAGTTTCGTGGATGACTACCTTGGTACCTAGGTAAACTGTTAGATACGTAAGGAAGGAGGGATGGACTGGCAACGAGGGGAGCCTAGCGTAAAAGGTGATTTGAATTGTAATTTCATAATCAAGAGCCAATCCAAGAACGCCGAACTCTTGTTCACGATCATAACAGTTGCGGATGCCCGCGGAGATATTTAAATAATATTTACATCAGGTGTGTAGGCGACACAACAAAGAAAAAATAAAGTACACAACTACCATCTGGGTGAGGGTCTCCCCTGTGGTGTTTGGTGTCTACCCAGGCCGGCAAATGGATTACTCGTGCCGCCCAGACTTGATCCATTCAGCCTCCTACCATCTATGTTCCTCGAGGGCGTTCCCTGTTGGCCCTGGTTCCGCTGTTCATATGCGGCCATCTCCCGTGAGTTCCGCGGGGATTGAGTTTCTTGAGAGGTAAGTTCATTCAGGCTCGTAGCCTTCTTTAGGGGCGATCTGTTGTGGGTGTGGATCCCCATGCTACCACCAAAGTTCATGCTCGGCACAGCTGACGAGGTTCCTGCATTCGAGGTTCCAGTGGAGGTGTAGCCCGCCGGCAAGCTATGCCGAGGGACAGAACTTCGTTGACTGACAGCTGGCTTGAAGACTTCGGATCGGCGAGATGCTGTTGGAGGCGTGAACATTTGTGGCTTCAAAACGTTGGTTGGAGTAGATGCTCGCTCCTGTGAGAGCTTGGCGGGTTGGGTATAAGGGTTGGCATGAGTGTGGAAGCCGCGACGGATCTGGGTTGTAGGTGTACCAGTCTGAACGAATTCTCGGTGTTCAGGAGGTTGGTCCTCAGAGAACTGTGTGCCAGCATCTCTGACAACGGGGTGTAGCTGGGGGCGAACAAATTTGGTGTCATACTCATGGAGCACTTCCTTCTGTATGATTGCCGTGTCCTTAGCTTGTTGGGTGAATCCAGAGCAGAAGAAGAGAAGCTGGCCGGAGATAAGAGCTTGCAGAACCAGAGTGTTGAAAACAGTCATGCTTGGGCGTGGGTCCAGAGGAGCAAGGGGCAAAAAGAGCATGTACACCAAGACATGCCCAGGGCCAAAGAGACAGAGGAGCCGTAGCGAAACTGGGAGTGGATCCCAGACCGACAATTCCCACACATCGGATGCCTTATCAGGGTGCGCGCGAGACTCTGGGGTGTCTGGAGCAATGATTTTCGCGAGGTATCGGAGGGGCGTCGAGGGAGACGAATTGGATTGATCGACCTTCACACGTCGTGCGGATGGGGTCGAGGGACTGACTTCCACATCCGCTGAGAAAAGTCGGTATTTGCGGGTTCGGGTAACCGTGTAGTAGGCGTTCGCAATCGAGAATATGATGAGGATCCAGACGAGAGGGTACACCTAGAACAAAGGATCGTGAGTGGTGAGGCCAGCGTGAACGAACAAAGAAACACTTACAAAGAATGAGAGCCAACCCGTCCCGTTGTCGTCGCTGAAGACGTCGTCGCTCGACGAAGAAGATGCTGAATTTGCGCGAGCAATCAGGAAGACGAAATTGAGGCCCAGGCCAAACTGCGTTCCTGCCGAAGTCGAATCCCAGTCCCTCGTCTCAAGCTCTTCCGACAGCCAGAGCAGAAAGTCCATCGGGTTCAAGGCAGACAAGATGCGCTCAGAGAGCGGCTGCCGGCGAACCAACCGCGGCATGTTGGCTGAAATTGAGTGCAACACAATTAAAAAGGTCTTTCGGTGGTCGCGTAATCGGCTACAGCGCAACGTGCTCGAGAGGAAGAGAAATGAAAGAAGTCGATGGTACTGGGACCAGTTTTGTTGTTTACTTTGAAATGTTTGGTGAAGCAGCGCCAGCCTTTGACCAGCAACTACCTCCAGCCTACAGGGGCGCTAGGCGGCCGGCGCGGGGCGATGGTCAGAGCTTCGCCAACCGCCGGCGCCGAGCCTCAGGTGTCTCACGCCTCCCGTCTGCGATCCCTCTTCCGGATATTTCACCTCCATCAAGGGATTCACGCACACCCCGAAGCCCCCCAATCTCATTCTCAATTTTTGAGATGGCTTCTCACGCGGACTTCAAAGACCGCCAGTTCCTCGCCGTCATTGGCGACGAGGTGAGCGTTGTTCCATGACTGCGTTACCATAGACGCCTGTCCCGCTGACGTAGGCGACATCCAGGACTCAGTCACCGGATTACTTCTTGCAGGCATCGGCGTGGGTTTCTCTCTAGTTTTAGACGCCATCGCAATCAACTTCTAACTCAGTGTGCAGCATGTCACCACCGGCGCCGACGCAGAGAAGAATTTCCTTGTTGTCGACAACAAGACAGACACCGCTGCCATCGAGTCTGCCTTCAACAGCTTCACCGAGGAGCGAAAAGACATTGGCATTGTCTTGATCAACCAGCACGTTAGTTATACCCCTTGTCGATGGTACTGGTGCGGAAAGCTGATGTTCTGATAGGTGGCCGATCGAATCCGACACCGAATCGACTCCTATACCGCAGCCTTCCCCACTGTCCTAGAGATCCCCAGCAAGGACCACCCATATGACCCCGAGAAGGACAGTGTTTTGCGACGAGTACGACGACTGTTTGGAGAGTAGAAGGCATAGATGTCAAAGAGGGCGGCAACGTCGAGGAACATACGGGTAGTGAACGACGCGACTAGGGTTGATATGCATTATGTCGCAGGGCGAGGGTGTAGCTCTTGTACTTTGATTTGGTGTCGAGGCATAATCGCATGCTTAATGCTTAGGGTCTGCAATCTATGGATTACCTCCTGCGACTATCCCATGTCTAAAGCCACAGGGAGATACTAAATGAAAGCGGGAAATTTGCCAAACTGATACACTCCTAACACTACTCCGAAAAGAAAGAGCTCCCAACCCAGAAAAACAATTCCAAAATGTACGGTGTCATATTTACGCATGGCATGTCCGCTGGTTACAAGTCGCCACCAAAGAAGCTGCTGGTTCGGGAGAACTGGACAGTAGCAGTCAAGCAGGTGATCTGAACGTCATCGGCAGTAAAGACATCAGCAAGAACAGTGTATGTGCCCTATTAATGCGTCAGTTTGGTCCAAGAAGAAGAGCAGAAGCCAAACGTACAGGGGGGATTTCGTTGGGTAGCTCAACACTCTTGGTGATCTCCAGGTCGCCGGCCTGGACAGGGCACTCGAGGTCGACGTTTCCGATCTGCTCGCAGAGATCGGCCTTGGTGCTGATAAGGCGGATGAGGCCGTACTTGACGCTCAGAAGAACGTACGCATCCTTCTCGATGGTCTGCTTCACGGTTCCCTTGGCCTTGATGATCAACTCCTTGCCGCTGCGATCCAGTCAGTTCCTTGTCTACGCGCCAATTGTTGGGGAGCGGGGTAGGCCTACGCTTGCGGCGGGTTGGGCAGCAGGTCGACGCTGTCGATCTGGACGAGGTCGGCAGCGTGATCTCCGGGGCACAGTTCCAGAGGCGAGTCGCCAGGAATCTTGAGGTCGTCGTTGACAGCGACTTCAGGTGCCTTGCCATTGAAGATGCTCATAGCCGTGGCTGGCACCAGGCAGACGGACAGGCAAGCCGTAACAGTCGAGAACCTCATCGTTGGATGATTGTGGTAGTCTTCGTTATGTGTTTGGGTTCGTTTGAGGGGATGAATCGATATGATGAGTGATGTCGATGCAAAGTGAGAATGACGGTCGTTATCAAGGCACGGCGATGGCGAGTGGCTTGGGTGGTGAATGCGTCATGGGACCAGCGCTCCACTCTGATTGGAGTTTGAGGGGCGGCTGGGGAACTATTGATGCCTCACCGCCTTGGGACCCGCAGGCAAAAACCGTAGGAGGGCGGAAGGCAGAAAGTCTGGGGTACGTACCTGCACCTGGATCGAGGTCCCAGCCCCCGCCGGCTTCGGACAACCCCGACTGCGCTTTGGCACTCATCTGGATTGAGCGATGACGCCTATTTCGACTATCTGAGCACGAGATCGCTTTTGTTCTTGAGATATCCTTGACGCGTTGATACCTCATCAGTTTTCAGTCTTTGCGAGGTGCATTGTACTACGTACGACTGCCCTGGAATAAGTTTGTCTCTATCCGAGAGTCTCACCAGGCAATGTTACGAGCTGAAAGGGCTGACTTGTCACTGCTTGCGTCTGAGAATGGTGGACGCGGCAGGTCAGATGAATGCACTGACGTGCCAACCTGCACATTCACAGGTCGGCCGCTCACTTCTCCGTCACTTGGCATTCCGTTCGATGAAACCCTACCTATGATACCGCGGCACGTTATCGGGCTGACTCGAAGCCGCCGGCTTTGTATGGGTGGGACAGTTTATCCGCCCCTTGGACCAACCAAGTTCTTGCCAGGGGCGTTGTGAACGTTACTCAACATAAAATGAAAGCAATGGCGCAACGATGGTACTCCTATCGGGGTCGTACCTGGTATAACACGGAAACAAAATGTTCCAACAGCAATCCTTTCCGCCGTGAACGCTTCAGTGTGAAAATAGTAATTTTACCGTGGATAACAGAACAAGAACAGGGTTGCATTGCCTACCTGCATTCTAGCTCACACCTCCACCCCCCCTTCCTCGATCCGAAGTCTTATTGCTCAAGAACCTCTTCCAGTTTTTTCTACTCTATAATTTCTTCAGATGCATCAGGCTTGTCAAAACGCGTAGATTCTGTTGGCTTTTCCAAATTCACTCCCTTGCGCACACATGCCTTCATAGCTCATATGCCCATCATCTAGGGGATCAATTACTTAGTACTAATTTGGCATTAAAAGCACATTTGGCAGCTCAGGTCACATCTTCCTTTGCATGTTGTAATGGCAGGTATGGTGCCTTTATTGGAACAGTGCCAACACATAGTCGTACACGGTAGCAACAACTGGATCTCACGGCGAGACCCTCCCGGTGGTTAATAAGTCATCGAGGTCACAAGTCGAGGGTGCGTCCCGTGTTCAAGTTGGTTAGGTTAATGTTTGCATGAGTTCTGAGTAGTGCGAGGTTGAATAAAAGCAGCTCACATGCATCGCTATCTAACTTGCTTAATGATAAAAGACATAAATGGTGGACGTAATTATGAGCCACGGCCATCTCAATGAGAATTGTCGCCGCCGTCATCTTTTACTCTTGTTACTGGCTGGGGGTAACTGACGTACGACTGTATCGTGACACTCGTGGTTCCAGCTCTAGCTCCAGCTCAAATCTTCATGTATCATATCCATGAGTTTTACCAAATGACGCAGAAACGTCTGTCTATACACCCAATCGATCATGGTTTCTGATGCATTTTCCAGTCTACGAACGCGGACCTTCTCATTCAATCATCTTTTCAAAAAGTCCTAAATGATTGGCTTTAGTTGTCCGGTCATCACATATCCCGCTAATGAGCCTAACTAATTCTCAAGTCGTCAAAAAACTCGGTCTCGAAGCGCACCGCGTTAGAGGAAACAGATGGTCCCAGAGCTACCCGATTCCACCCGGGCTAAGCACGTAAGTAAGACACGGTGACTAGCTAGGTACGCGTCCTAAAAGACGTTGGCTCGGCTTCATCAGGGAGCCATGGCGTGAGAACTCGCACCTTCTCTATCGTAGGGTTTACTCTGTGAACTAGGTAAAGCAAGGCATCGCTCTGACCTCGAACAAAATATTGTCTCGTGCTCCTAGACGTCACAGCATATGTAGCTCCCACCATCCGTCCGATCACACCGTCTTGAGGAATCATACTAGGCAGCTCCTATCCACATCCCAGTCTCGTCGTCTCAGCACTGCTTCTCTACAATGTCTGCTTCTCAACAGAACAACGCTAATGTCCAAATTCTCGCATGCCTTATCCACGAATATGATACGGAAGACAGCGATTATTGGTTCCTTGTCAACGACAACATGTGAAGTACTTGTCCACGGCGCCAGGCACGTTTCGCGGGGCAGACCCGTTCATGGGTGATGGATCCAGATCAAGCAAGTCGGCATTAGCTTTGGTGTTTAGCGGGAGGTCTGCAGCGCTGTTAAATTACTGCCGATCCCGACCGCCTGTCCTACCCAAGCCGTGGCAGAACGGCCATCACAGGGCCATAACAGCACACGGAAGAGCAATTCAAATGTCTACCTAGTCGTGTATAAATATGAATGAGCACAACAAGACTTGAAACATACGTTCTTTCCTATTTCTGTATTCCCTGCGGTTTCTGCTCTTTCCGCAATTTCCGTGTTTTATCCAAACCCGAAACAAACCTTACTTAATCCGCCCTTGAGAGCTCTCAACATTGCTTGCCGCTAGGCTTCGGCTTGTTTTTAGCATCAAGGGTATTTCGTTCCCAACTGCTTCGTCACTTCGAACCAACGCGCCTGTTTGGTTTGCTTGACACCCCATTTTCAACCTCTGTTCGAATCCTGCACCTGCCTCTGTCGAGCCTCTCAAACGAACTTGTGCTTAGCATGAAGCCGATCGTCACCTGCGTCGTTGCAGGCCTACAGTACCTCATACATCCCCAGAAACTTGTATTCCATCCATTCCGGACAAGCACACACATCGCATGCGCTAACATGTCCAAAGGGCTCCATTCAAGAAACTATCAATTCGGACGCCATCATCCCCATCACGCTCCTCACCACCGACGAAGTCTTCGGTGACCTCGAGGGGCTACTCCAGCTTCTTGATGAATATGATGACGTCTTTATTCCAGAATTTGGCTCCGTGTTAGTAGAAAAGCCCGGGCAGGGCAATGGCAGTGGATTGAGCTCCATCGATGGCCCTTTGGCACGCCAGGTCTACCATTTTGACAACATTGTTGGGCTGAGTGACGACTTTTCAGAATTGCCATCTGGACCGTACTTTTTGCATGGGCCCAATCTTCATCAAGCCTGGAGGTTGTATGATGATGAATTTGGGGCGTTCACGTTTGGCGTTATTCCCGATGATGTCAACCAGCCAGAGGAGTAGGTTGCCACCCCTTGCAAGGGCAGCGGTTCTCGCTCACATGATGTAGGTTTCAAGTCCTGAGCTCTTTATCTCTCCAGGGCGACTTCAAATCCATTCCTGTTCCTTCAAGGCTTTACCATCCTCGGCCTTCTCTCCGGAAACCGCTTTCTGGCGTCCGCGTCTCCGTCAGCGACTTCGCCTCCCTCAACGGCACGGGCACGACTCTTTCTAGTCGAGCATGGACGTCTCTTTACAAGTCCACCTCTACCGCCACAAGCGATCACGCACGGAAGCTAGTTGATCTTGGTGCCATCATTGTCGGAAAAACAAAGACGTCCCAGTTGGGTGCCGGTGTTGAGTGGGTGGATGAGCAAGCCCCGTGGAATGCGAGAGGCGATGGATACCAGACGCTCCTAGGGAGCTCCGTCGGGGCAGCAGCAGGATTGTTAGGATACGAATGGTTGCAGCAGAGCCTTGGTAGCGACGGTGAGCTCAAATGAAAAATTGTCGCTTCAAACTGACTGGCTTGACAGACAACGGCGCGACGGCTCAGGATGGCCTCTATTCAATCGCGCCATCACTTGATAACCTTTCGTTTGATGGATTACTAAAGAATTCCAGGTACGTCAATGCAAACAAATTCGCAAACTATGCTAATTCAATCAATATCTAGCTATGGCAATGGGCGATTGTTTAGTCGTAGTCTCGAAGATCTTCTCCATTTGACGACAGCTTTACTTAGTACGAGCTCATCCGAAAATGGTATACCATCCAGGGTCCTCTTCCCCGTCGATCTGCACACTACTATGAACGAGAGTCAACGGCGCTTGGTAGACGACTTCGTTTCTACGCTCGAGAAGTTTCATGGAATTGATGTGGAAAAGGTCAATCTTGGGGAGGTCTGGGCCGAGACGCGTCCTAGCGAAGCCCATAGGGAAGAGATGCAGGTTTACATGGAAGATGTAAGTGCGCACAACACAAAACAATAAAGACGTTACTAACGATTAAGGCCCCGTTTCGCTCGCGATGCTACGAATTTTACCATGAGTTTGGTGAGTTCAGAGATCAATATTTTGAAAACTTCCACAGAAAGGCGTTCGTTGAGGCAACACCTCAGTTTCTCTGGTATGTCTAGTGCCGATGGCATGAGTCTGCCACTGACCCAGAGTAGGGACGCGGGCGAGGCGGTCACGACGGATGAGTACCAACATCATCTGCAACGCCTTCAGATATACCGAAAATGGTTCCATCAACACATGATGCCACTGAGCGCAACCCCCAACGCGGAGGCCGTCATGATACTGCCCTGCGGGACTTACGACATCCGGCACCGGGACGAACCCGCGACGTGCGTCTCATGGCATCTGCAACCTGCATAACATGGCTGACGACGATGAATTAGTCCACCAACCACCTCCAGGGGCGTGACTCCCGAGCACCTGGCTTCCATCTTGGGGGCACCGCATCTAGCCGTCCCTTGTAAGTAGCAGCTGAAAGCATTTGCCTCGCCTCAGGCCGATGAAGAGTTTGGGGTGCTGACCCGGGAACCGTTACCGACCAGTTGCCCAGCTGCCGTTTCAATCCCGCATCAGCGGGAGGACCGAATACCAGCCCGTATGCGTGTCTCTGATGGGAACGCGTGGGAGCGAGGCTGGGATGATTCGCCTCGTCCAACAGGGCTTTAAGCATGCACGCTGGAGAACCCAGGTCGCCACTGGACGGTTCGCCTTTCCTCCTCCGAGAGATTCTCAGGCTACCGACGACGACAACGAGAATGGGCTCCCCATGCCGCAGGCTGAGAACCTATCGGATGAACTGTGAGATCGATCCAGGGGCATTTCCCGCTGCCCCCAACGTCACACCACTCTGGGGAGGCGGTCAGCCACCGGCCGATAGACTGGCTGCGTGGTTGAACATGGGCAGTTCCGGTCGTCATGACTTCAAATGAGATCCCTCTTTGTGTCCCCCACACGGAGGTGTAGCCACCCCGCGTGATTCCGGACCTCCCTCAAGCATCCTCCGATCCAGCCATTGATTGGTACAGCAGCAGCACGCTTTGTGCACGACTTTTTGTGAACCGCTGCCACCGGAGGCCCCGGATATCATACTGCGTCGTACTGTGCTCATCCGGCAGATGGGCGTGGGGAAATCTCCCCGCTTTTTGTTTCTTTTTCTCTTCCTTTCTTTTTTTACGAGGAATTTCTCTGTTGGCCTGGCCCCTCTGCTGAGTAGTAGCCGGTATGTAGTTTGGGGGAGGGGAGAGGCTACACGCCGTGATGGTGTTTACTTGCTGTTGCTTCAGTGCCAGCTCAATGGTGTTTGGGGTGTCTTCCAAGGCTATTTAAATATATATCTTGATCGTCGACGCTCGAACAACGCCAGCTACAACTGGCCTAGCTGGCGTTACTTCACCTATTTAGCGGGGACTCGGGAGTCGGGAACGGCGCTTATCTCGGTGTCGTTGGGTCGACCAGGGTCCGTCGTCTTGTCGCCACTATTCGTACTGCTACTGTATGTGTATCCAGCACTGTAACTGTACAATAATTAGCGGTTCCGTGGGGGTTCTTTTTTGGGTCGTCACAGCATCGCTCCACCCGGCACATACCGCCCCCGTTGTCGATGCGGCTCTGGAGAACCTGTTACGGTCTACAGTTGTCACCTCATTGAACTGACAACCGCTTGGTCGCTTCTTCTCATCTCGCCTCCCGCCTTTATATAAAAAGCTGCCCCCAAACCCCTGCCCGGATCGTCCTCTTTTACGATGGCCGAACCATACAACACCCCAGTGCCAGGTTCGACGCCGCGAGCAACCTCACCTGCCCCTCCAGTGCCTCTATTCTCTCACCCAGGCTCTCCCCTCTCCCCGGCCAAGATCGCCATGGCGTCCACTACTAAACCTCGGGTCTTACACATTGGAGACCCAATCAAGTACAATCCCGAGACGTATGAACGTTTCAGCGCCCATTTTGACGTCGTCCGCCCGTCGACGGAAGAGCGCCAGCGGCCCGAGTTCATCAAGGCCCTCCAGGAGCGGAGATGGGGCGACTTCCAGGCCATCTTCCGTCCATTCTGGGGCACCGGCGGCGAGATGGGCAACTGGGATGCCGAGTTGGTTGGCCTGTTGCCAGAGAGCGTCAAGGTGTTTGCGAGTGCTGGCGCAGGCTTTGACTGGGCAGATACCAAGCTGCTAGCCGAACGGGGTGAGTCTCATTATTGAGTGATACATGTAGTTTACTGAGCGATATATATACACTGGGTGATAGGTATACACTAAGTGGTATATATACACTGAGTAATTACATTCCGCTGAGCAGTAGTACATTGCTAACTTCTCCACTCCTCAAGGCATCATCTACTGCAACTCTGGGCTCGCCGCGTCCGACGCCGTAGCTGACTTTTCTATTGCCATGATCATCTCAACCTTCCGCCAGATCCCCTGGTGCATCTCCTCGGCCACGTCAAACGACGAGGCCGACTTCCAGACCTGCCACCGCGATGTCACGGCTCAGGCTCACAACCTGCGTGGCCAAGTCATAGCCTTCATCGGCTTCGGCAACATCGGCCAGCAGATTGCGGCTCGATGCCACCACGGCTTCGGCATGGACATCCACTACTACGATGTCTTCCCCAAGCCGGCGTCTATCACCGAGCCCCTCAAGGCCACGTCTCACGACAGCCTTGAGAGCCTTCTCGCCAACGCCGACTGCGTCATCCTGTGCACGCCCGCCGGTGACGGCGCCCTGATCAACCAGGACACGGTCAAGCTGTTCCGCCGCGGCTCGCGCTTCGTCAACATTGCGCGCGGCAGCCTCGTCGACGAAGACGCCCTCGCCGGCGCCCTCGAGGACGGTCAGATCTCGACCGCGGCTCTCGACGTCCACGCCAACGAGCCCAAGGTCCACGTTGGCCTGTTGGCCCTCGCCCAAAAGGGCCGCGTTATGCTGACCTGCCACAATGCCGGCGGCACTGTCGAGACCCACGTCGGCTTCGAGGAGCTGAGCATGCGCAACATCATGGCCGTGCTGAGCGGCGGCGATGCCATCTCCCCAGTAAACCTGCACTTCTTCAAGAGGTAGAGGAAGACAGCATGGTCAATATCGAATGTGTGACAATGACGGGCATGAAATTTGGATTGATGAGAGCGTGGGTGGGTAGATGCATGGGCATGACGGACCTGGCGTTTGGGTAACTTGTAAGCAAAAAAAAAAATGTGCAAGATGAAATACATGGCAAACAACGAGTCAATGACATTTTTTATTCCTTTCAGTCACGCCAAGGGTTTAGTAGTGGTCTCAATGGCGATGCTGAAGAATCTTTGACCGGCATACTTGCAATTAAAGGACCAAATGACTTACATGACGAGGTATATAACGTCAGCCCAGCTCGTTTTGTGAGGGCAGTTCGCTGTGCATGCTTGACACATGTCAGCTTTACATCCTCTACAACTTATAAAACTGTCCCTCGTTAATGACGACGACGGCGTTGTGGCAGAAAACACCATACGCCCTAATTACAATACGTCAACCAAACCGTC
This sequence comes from Dactylonectria alcacerensis, assembly GCA_029931735.1. Taxonomy (NCBI): domain Eukaryota; kingdom Fungi; phylum Ascomycota; class Sordariomycetes; order Hypocreales; family Nectriaceae; genus Dactylonectria; species Dactylonectria alcacerensis. Next base: position 1,614,793 of record JAPMUZ010000004.1, read on the forward strand.
GTCGTCACAGCCGACTAAGATGCATTTCATAGAAGCTAGTGAGGCGAAGAACAAGAAGAAGCAGACTCCTCTAAATGAGCTGATCGAATGATACAATCAAGGGAAGCATCGCCAAGGGCGGGGGAGATTGTTAGAGTTAAGACTTGTACCTTAGTTCCCGCGCCCCGAGGCTCTGGTGTGGTGGGGTCAGATTACTAGGGTGCTGTTGAACATGGTGTGGTAGCATGTATCAACGACGGTGACAAGTCAGTCATTTTATGTGTCAGAGTATGGCAATGCGTTTCTGAGTTACAACTCATCATAGTGTCCAAATAATTCCTATTCCTGAAATAGGTACGTTCGCCCAACTCCGAGGCTCAGAATCCCTTTCAAGGTTACCCATCAAACCGGATGTGTTTACCATTATCCAACGCCTCGGTCCAATCCAATATCGCATTTTACGCCTTGGGTTTCTTCCTCACCAGTCCAACAGGGAGAACATTGACTGCCGCCTCCTTTTGGTCACTGGTGGTGGTCACATCGTCCTCCTCCTTTGGCTTCTTCTTAACCAAGCCCGCACTGAGGACGTTCACCTTGTTGTTCGGCTCATCCGGCGCCTTGCTAGCCGAGTCGGTGCGCTTTCGTTTTATCAACCCCGAAAGATTGTTGATCTGGCTTCCAGCTCCAGTGCCATTCGCTGTGGGCGCCGGAATTTCACGAGTACCAGTTACAACGGCTCCCCATTTGTTGCCGGCGCCGACTTCGTTGACCCAGCGCCGGGTACTAGTCGTTGCCTTGTTCAAGGTTGTGAATTCCAGGTGCAGTAAGAGCTCAACGATGCGCTTGTATTCGTTCTCGTCCACGATTTTCTCGCCACGTCCCTGAGGAGACCACGAGTAGTATGCTGTTGAGACAGGCCGCTTAAGAAGGTAATTGCGCTGCTCTTTCTTGATGCGAGGGTTTCGGGGAATGATTGGGCCCTTGAGTTTCTTTTTCTTCAGTGTCCGCTTCTTCTTAGCCTTGACCTGGTCCAGCTTGACCAGACCCGCTTTGGACGGGAACAGCTTCCTCGGCGTCGTGTTGGGTGTCACGCATGTCACCGTTCGCTGTCTCTTTGGCGTTTCCGGTGCGCCTGTAGGCTGGGACGAGGCTGTAGGCTGGGATGATGCTGCTGACGGCGGGGTTGTGGCGGGAGCTTCCTCCACATCATCGAAGACAACCCAGATGAAGCCCGTCATGCGGCCACTCGAGCACTCTTGCCTATACGCCATCATCTCCCAGAATGTGTCCAGCGTTTTGACGCTCTTCCAGCTACCCGTCGTCTTCATCACTCGTGATCCGTCAGCCTCTTCGTCCAATTCGTCTCGAAATCGAGACTTAGGATCGTCCGGAAAGTGGGGGATCAGGCATCGCGGCGGGACCCAGTCAAACTCGCGATAGTAGTGGGAGATGCGTTCCAATGGGTGTGAGAGGGACCAGGATGAGGCAGCGCCGTTCCGGGGAACCAGCGCCTTCATCTCGTACGTCTCAAGCCCAGGGACAAGAAGGTAGGCTTTTGAATTCTTCCATGGGGCTGTAGCTCCCGCGGGAGTAGGACCCAAGAGCGGATCTAACACCCGGCACCACCACTTAATGAGGCCTCGGTCGTCCAGGACATGTTTGCCGCTGTTGTCAACGCTCCCGGGGAACAGGTACTGGTCTTGGGCTCGGGCGAATAAGCTGACGATGAATTGTACATTCTTCCGCCTTCTCTTCTCCACAAGATACCCGACAAAGGTGGCACATATCTCTCGAATGGGGCTTGGGGCGCCCTTGGGAAGGTCGAGGAGGTTCAGGTAGCCGGTGGAGTCGGCCTTGGAGACGAAGAGCGTAGTCGAGCGTGCGGTTGTGTAGATGAAGACCTCGACGCCTAGGACCAGAACCTGTTTCTTGGTGTTCTCCTCTGTTGCATTGTCCGTCTCGATCGGAGTTGGAGAGGTATTGGGGGCGTCAATGGAGACGGCAAGGAAGTGGTTCTCGCAGTAGGTTCGCTCGGGACGTTCGTTGGGCGGGGGGGAGTAGAGCGGATCCGACTTGGTGGGTGGCGTCGAAATGTGGTATATGCCGAAATCGTAGCCCTTTGGAAGTACTCCGACCAGCCTGCTGCGGAGGCCGCTATCGTCATGGTGTTGCGGAGTCATGTTGAAGTCTGATGAAGGACCATGGTCCAGGTCAGATTTGAGGATGTAAAGGGAGGGTCTTTTGATCTCCACAGTGCACTCGTTCAGCGTGCGTTAGTGGCTGGACCTTCACTGTCGACAAGGCAGGGATAAGCTACAGTGGGGAGCTATCCCTGCCACACGTTGCTCCAGGGGGTGTGCTTGGAGGCTACAGGCGACAAATCTACCCTGTACCTTTTGTAGGGGGACAATGTGTAAAATTAATTTAGGAGTACCTTACCAGCATTCAAAAGTAATCTTCAGATGGTGTTTTTTTTGGGGGGCTATAGTGGTTTGAATACTTGCTTCTGATTATAATCTATCGCGAAATTCCTGCTAATATCCTACGTGTTGACAAAATGTCAAAGATGTTAAGGCTGTGTAGGGTTGCTACTTTCAGTTGCTGATGCTCTCTAGGACATATCTAACCCTGAAATGAGCACGTTAAGACAAAAAAGAAAAAGGTGCCGGGTACTACCAAGACAATAGAAATCCGGTACAAAGGCTCGAAGACAAGTACATCAACCTAAATGCCTCGAGCTTAGGGGGCAAGGCTAAACCCGGGGGCATTTGAACTGCATGAAATGTCTATGGTTTATGAGTTTTGTCTTGCAACAAGCATTGACTCTAAAACCACTAACTTGGAACATGTGTATTGAGCTCAAACCTGGCCAATTGATGGACACGTAACATATATGATTTATTTAGGAGGCGAGCATGTAAGTTAAACCCCCGACTCCGTGACCGGTAGACGGCTTCTCCCTCCTCCATGGCCCGGAGTGGGGCCGCAGTCGGCGGAGCCTGGCGGCACGGCCACGTGACATCCAGAAAATGTTGGCGATCGAAGCTTCACCAGGCAATCCGCCAAGCAGCCCTCCATCCGACCCGACCGAACTCGAAGCGCCTCAACTCCTCGTAGCCGGGCCTCAATTCCTCACCCACCATGGCTCTCCAACCCTGCCGCGCCGCGCTCGCGCGCTCGCGCCTCGCGGCCCGCTCCCTGACGCCCTGCGTCGTGCGCGCCTACACCTCCGACGCTACCCCAGAGTCCTTCAAGTCCAAGCCCTCCCCGGTGCCCCGGTGGTCCCAGACACCCCCCCAGATGAAGGCCGATGTGCAGCTCGACTTCGCCAAGCACGCACACAACAAGATCTGGTCCGTCAACAACGATCCCAAGAAGCTGGACGAGGTCTACAACCGCCTGCTCGGGCCCAATGGCAGCAGGCTTTTACCTGAGGAGCTGAAGTGGTTGGCCGTGACGCACAAGAGCTTCGATCAGGGGAGGAGAGGTTTCAATGATCGATTGGCGCTTGTCGGTACGTTTTTGCAGATACCCGCCGAGGCATTGGGCTGGGACGACCTGGTGGAAAGAGTTGTGCGCTGACCTTATACAGGCCGAATGGCGCTCATCATGGAGACTACCAAGGACATTGTGGCCAAGGAGGCTATGCCCGAAGCGAAAGTGACGGACGAGTTTCACCGAGAAGCCTTTTCACACCCGCAGCTGGATTCGATAGATAACCTGACCGTCGAGGGACCGAGAGACATTGTCGGCAAGGAAAAACTCTACAACCTGGCCATTGAAGTGGGGTTGATCGATGTTGTGCGGTGGAAGCCTCGATTGGTACGTCAAGCTAGAACCCTCGAGGATTGGCTACTCTCAGCAATAGAGATGTAGACGGCCGGTTCGACTACGGTGCAGGCGCTAACAGAGACGAATAGGTACGGAAACTGAAGACGTCTGGTGTCGAGGTTGTGCTCAACAGCGCTATCCTGGCGATTATTGGCGCTATTACTCTGCAGCATGGATCCGTTGTAGCAGCGCAGGTTATCAGGGAGAGGATAGTAGGCAAGGTGCGGGCTTAGAAAAGGGTGAACTAATCTGTATCATATAACTGTACCATTTAGGGATGAGGCCTCTGGAAGCTGCACAAAGCATGACGGCGGCTGGCTTTGGAAGAAAACACCCATCATTGCGAAAGAGCTTGCATTGATATGATAAAGACATGGTAAATTACGATTATGTTAGGGTATCTAAAAGCGCTCATCTTCCAGTCTATGGAGACGGCTCAATCATTAGTGTAAAAGGGGTGTCTCCTCATTTGCCGGCCGGCCGGTCTCTTGATCGCGGCCCTGTTCGGGTTCTTCGCCTCCGTCATAGCTATCATGACCGTCATGAATGAGCTTCTCGCGATAGACCCAACCCAGACAAGTACCTGCTCCAGGACCGAAGGACACCGAAGAGACAACGGTGATTAAAGGGACTCTCCAGCCAACTTCGACGAGCATCCAGTACAGAACGGTCCAGAAAATGAACTGAATGTCAATCTCGATAAATGCGAGAGTGGATTTAGTCATCTTCTTGCGATCATCGGGCTGTGTCAAGTTCCAGATGATGAATACGTGGGCGGCCATTGACAGAAGAACGGGGAGTGCGTAGACAATAGCGAGCGAGCCCCGATTTGACTCAAGATGGACGAGGGTGGGATCAACTTTCTTTACGGCCGTGATAATCTTTCGAACCCCCTGGCGGATGAGAGAGACGTAGATTGGGAAAAAGAGCCAGATTCCAATGATGAGGGGAGAGTTGAATACGAGCATGAGGATGGACGGGAGGAAGTAGCCGATGGCTACACTGATGGGAATAGCAATGACCTCGGTGTCCGGGAGATGGCTGCTCTGGTCCTCTAGAGAGTCGGAATCGTCATCCTCGCCAGACTCCTGATGTCTCTTCCTCGCGGCAAAGAGGGCCTGGGTAGAGTGCAACAAGGCCGGGGTAATGACAAGCTCCCAGACGACGGCACCGCCGATCAGGTTAAGGACAAGCCATGGCCCCGTGGGATAGGCGACAACGACGTGGGGGGCGTTGCAAATACGGGCGGCCTCGACGGTACTGACGGTCAAGAGCCCGCCGATAAAGGCGAGGACGACGGCCATGACGGCGACGCTGCGCAGGGCATCGAGGGCGACGTGGAAGAAGCTGACGAGGTAGCACAGCGGGGTGCCGAGGACGGGGAAGCGGCTGAGGGACGGCAGGGCGGCGTGGGCGTGGCACTGCGACCATAGCATCGCGGCGTTGACGTCGGAGTGGACGAAGAGGGCGACGATGGTCGCGATGGCGAGCAGCACGGGCACGATGAGGAGAACGCGCAGCGAGAAGCGATGGATGGGGGCTTGCCAGGAAGCCATGATGGAGGACGGGTTGCAGGAATGGGCCGTCGGAAGCTGAGGATTTATACGAGCTGGGGTTATTGCGGCAGCAGAGAAGGACTCTCTACGGGCGCATTGTCATTGACAAGTGAGTTGGTGATCCGGGAGCGTGGTGTTGAGAGCCTTGGGGTGGTGAGTGAGGTTGTCTTGGGATGAAGTCATGCGGAGGGTTCATAGTGGACCCCGTGATTTATTTCCCCACTAGAAACTGCTAACCTCCCCCCCCCCACCAGGCACTGCAGTTTACAGCTTAGGTGCATTCCATGAAGTTTAGACTACATGGCTGCTATGTGTAGTAAATGGGCTGGATATTTTGAGAAAGCATCTGGGGAAGATGGACTATATCGAAACAAAATATCTACCATTCGGACCAAATCAAGCCGAGGATTTGTCAGTGAACCAAGTCGAGCGGCGGCAGAATTGGGCCGATCATGGGTCAGTCAAAAACTTAACCGGGCTAGATGTCAGTGCACACAATGCTGCAAGTGGACCTTTGATGCTTGAGATGGCTGAATGATGGGTTGCAACATGTCAGCATCACTATGATAAAAACGTATATGGGAGTTGTTAACGCCGAAAAGTGTCAAACGCCGAAAAATGCGTGAGCAGCAAAGTCGTGCTCCACGGGCTTCCACCGTCCTTCCATGGGCCGCACACGGCCCGCGATACGAATGAACAAGGGAGCTCATCATGCGGGACGGAGGACGTACTACGTATGCACCTTGCTTACCCGTAGCTCCGAACGTTAAACGAAAAAAGGAACCCCCCAAAAAAGAGAGAGAAAAAAAATACACCCAAACGGACGACCCGACGCTACCGGCGCAGATGCCCGGACAAGGGACGGCGCTCCGGCCCCGCTGGCGCTGACGTCAAACAAGCCGCGGGGTGGAACCAACCAAGCCGAGAAAAAAACACATGGCAAGCGGAGATAGCGCACTTATTATGTACCTTCGAAGCATCATGGTATGGTTGTAACGGGGTCTACAGGCGTGTGCTTGGTAAGTTTCAGCGGCCCCAGCGCTGCCTCAAAAGAAGCTTTTGGGGACTGGAGCAGGGGAGCTGGAAGGGGTTAATTCTGCCCGGATTGCGGATACATGAGGTGGTGTTGCAGGAGCCGTGAGTCGTGGCTGTTGTATAAATACGAGCTTGTCGTCATGCTGATCCGTTCCGTCATGACAGCTCCCATCACTCCTCAACTCACCGTCTCAACAACACCAAGTCTCACCACTTCACCAATCACCAATATCCATCTCACATTTCATCCCACAAACAAAAATCACCCAAAATGGCCGCCAAGAAGATCCTCGTCGTCCTCACCAGCCGTGATAAGATGAACAACGGCAACCCCACCGGCTGGTACCTGGTTAGTCCTTCCCCGCCTTCGCGATAGCTTCAACCTACCCCTCAATTTCGACTTCAAAGCTGAACAAAAATACCACATTAGCCCGAGTTCGCTCACCCTTACTACGAGCTCGTCGGCGAGAATGAGCAGAACTCCGTCGAGATCGTCGTCGCCTCCCCCGCTGGCGGCGTCGCGCCCCTCGACCAGGTCTCTGTCACCATGTTCGAGAGCGACCCTGTGTCCGTCAAGTTCCTCAACGAGAAGAAGAAGCTCTGGGAGGAGACTCGCCCTCTTAGCGAGTTCCTCGGAAAGTCATCAGAGTATGATGCCGTGTTTTACCCTGGAGGCCACGGTACGGAGACACTTACACCTTTCTCCCTGGGTCATAGATCACCGAGCTAACTAATACTGCCCAGGCCCCATGTTCGATCTCGTCAAAGATGAGACCTCTCTCAAGCTGATCCAGGAGTTCTACGAGGCCGGCAAGCCCGTTGCCTCGGTGTGCCACGGCCCCATCGTCTTCGTCAACGTCACCGTCGACGGCAAGCCTCTTCTCCAAGGCCGCGAGGCCACCGGCTTCAGCAACGCCGAGGAGGACGCCGTCCAGCTGTCCGAGTTCATGCCCGCCCTGCTCGAGGACGAGATTAAGCGTGTCGGCGGCAAGTACGTCAAGGCCGACGAGCCTTGGGGCGTCAAGGTCGTTGTCGACGGCCAGATCATTACCGGCCAGAACCCTGCCTCTGCCCAGGCTGTGGGCGTTGCTCTTGCCAAGGCTCTGAGTGAGTTTTCCATGTGATCTGAGTTTTCTAATGGCCCTGGCTAACAAATGGCGACAGGCATCTAAGCGGGTTGAATTTGAATTAGCACGTCTTTCAATGGGAGAGTATCCGAATAGTTACGTCCGTATTCGAGAAAAATACATTGCAAATCTTTGACGAAGACCAATGAAGCAAATGCCCTTCAGGATCCCCAAGTGACATGCTCACTTACACCAAGAAATACTTCTCCAGCACAGGATATATCGCCTCATACAATCTACATCTCTCGTCCAACACCCTCCGATCCACCATCGTCGGCCCAGCCACCGCCCCTTCGTTCCCGACGTCACCGAGATTCGCGACATCGAAGGGCGAATATTGGGAGCCTACACCCGGCCACCCAGGTCCGCCCTGCGGGTTCTTGACGAACCGCGCGACGACGCCTCGCAAGTAGCTGCCCAGCGTATACAGCTGTGGCGTGAGTGGCAAGCTTCCTGTTCCGTTACCCTCTAAGGTCGGCGCACCTAAAAGCAGTACTGCGTCGGACCCGTGGAACTTTTGCAGCCAGGCGAACTCGGGCGGGAACAGGCTCGTGACGGAGGCGTTGAAGCAGAAGCGCCAGGAACGGTTGCCGATTGTCGCCGAGATGTTGGCCAGTATGCCCTGTGGCTACCCGATTGTTAGTTCTTGATGCTGGAGATAGGGACCACCACTGCACTTACACACTGCCAGAAATAATCCGTATAAATCGCCGCCGCCACGTCAAAGTCCGTCTTCAACGTATCATCCGCTCGGTACACTTCAAGAATAGCCTCACGCTGCTCACGCGTTACCAGCGGCTCCATCAAGTACGAATCCAGAAACAAGGCCATGTCGACGTCTCGGTTCACCAGCGCGCGGCCCTCCTGCGAAATAGTCCCCATCAGCACAGGCACCTTCGCATTCTCGCCGCTTCGCCACCGCTCTGCTCGTCCGCTGGGTAGTGTTATGTTGTCCGTTATGGGCATGAAGCTGACTTGCGCGACGGACATTGCATCGATGAGGTCGGCTGCTGGGACTGCGCGCATGCAGGCTAGGTGATCATGGTTGGTCTTATTGCATCCTACCGCCTGCGCAACGGCGTCCCAGCTCCCCTGATCCCATGGGCTCGCAGTTGTACCTAGAAGGCCCACAGACATCTGGCCGCTGGACATGATGGCACCGCGAAACGGCAGCTGATCGGCGTCTCCGTAGGCGTTGAGATGGACGTCGACAGACAAGGAACCGGCCGACTGGCCCCAAATGGTCACCTTGTTCGGGTCTCCGCCAAAGGCTCTGGCATTGACCTGCACCCATTCGATAGCGAGCCGCTGATCGTACAAACCGAGGTTGGTGTTCTCGGTAGAAATACTGGGCGAGTTGGGGAACCCAAAGACTGCTCTGGTTAGCCATCATGAAGCTATGCGCTATGCAACGAGACGAGCCACATACTATTCGTCCGGTAGTTGAATGAGAAAGCGACAATGTCTTCATATGCTGCAAAAGCCGACATGTCAATTCGTCCGTGGCCCTGCTGCCAACCACCTCCGTGGATGAAGAGAATCACAGGGCGGCCTTCTGGAGGCTGTGGACTTGTAGGTGCGAACGCGTTCAAGTAAAGACAATCCTCACTCTCAGGGGGGCTGTTGTCAAATAAGCCTTTGAGGATATCAACGCCAGGACCGAGTTCTGTTCACACGAAACGGTTAAACTCCTGACGTCTATCCCATTGACAAGAACGATCGGATGGCTTACCATTTGTGACGAACAACTGGGTGCATGATGGTCCAAACTCGGTTGCCTCAAGAGGTTCCGTCCACGGCTCTGGCTTCTTTGCGCGACCGAACCGCATTGGAGGTGACGCATATGGGATGCCGAAAAACCTGTTGATGGGCGCAATGGAGTCAAGAAGCTCGACAGAATCACCAACAACCGCTCCCGAGTCGAGGGCAGCTGTGGGGCGGGGAGCATCGTAGTTGTTGCCCTTGGCTACAGCCAGAACCGGCAGCACGAGCTGTAATACCATGTCAAGAGACTTCATAATGGGAGCTTGATGGATGATGCATCGATGGTATCTAGGATCTCCTGGCTGGTTGGGACATGTTGGTATTTATACATCCAAACATACTCTTGGTTCGATGACTCTGAACAACTAATTTCAGCTAAACCGCCCGAGTGTTGACATGCTGCGCCCATCTGCTTCACTACTTCGTCCATGCTGTCGCCTAGGCTGTGGGGAATCATGATCGACGATGCAGCCCGTTTGCGTATCGGCAACCATACGATGGATACGGGTGAATCCAAAGCGGGGGTGAGGCGGTAGAAGCCCACATATGACGTCCATTGACCAGGGCAATGCAGAACGGGCAAATGAAAAGGGCCTATTACCACTAAATCAATGGATGAAGAATTGAACAGCATACAGGTGACTTCATTGGTCTCTAAATTTCATGAGCCAGTGGTACATCAAGGTGACAACCTCATTTTACAAATTACTCTGAAGGGCATAGAGCAAGTTGATGCTATGATGTGTAGCAATTTTCTTCCATCTCTTGAAGCCCCAATGCTTCGACAAGTTGGACCCGCGAGCTGGTCGATATGCCTAGGTAGGGCTGATGATTGAGCGATGATCACTCTGGAACCTTGTGGCACTGCGTTGATATGTATCTCGCGAGCTGCAAGCCGATTTCGATTCAAATTCACTTGACACCGTACCTTGACTGAACCCAAGGATGCGGCTTGGAAGACATTTGCTGTCCATCCTTCTCTGTTATGCATCTCAGTCAAGGACACCAGACAAGGTATCCGCCGTGTACACAATGTAACTCCAATTCAATGAACTATGTTATTATTCTCCGTCAACTGGAGTGAATCCACTACCAACTATAGTTCGAGTTAGGGAAACAAGTGTCGCATGCGAACTCACAACTAGGTGTCTTCCACCCAAGCATTCCGCCAGATTGTTGACGATGGTATACGGGTTAAGCAAGACAATGAAATAGATCGTAACACGAACAGTGAAGTACTCTCAGGTTCTCATCTCATCTCGGAAACATCCAAGACAGGCAAAAATAAAAACCTCGGTTCAAAATTGACTTTCCAAACGGCCCCATATTCACAGACACCTCAAAAGCACCGACGCCTATTTCCACAACGACATATGATAAAAGAAAAGGCCAGGTGGAAACTCCGTATTGACGTTAAGTTCCCAACCAGACTTGCGTGCTATATCCCAATGTGGGGATCGTTGCCGCTTTCGTATCTCAAGAAAAATCGGTATAAAGGAATGTCCGTGTTCCATCATGTTGGTTCACAGTCAGGTATCATATCAAGTCCATGTCATAGCCATCACGCCACGGCCTCTTGGCTTCTTCCAAAATCCACACCTCCCGTCACCTGAACTTGCGGGTCTTCACCCCATCTCCCGTAAGTTTTTGTTTTTGTTTTGTTTTTGACCCTCTTGATCTTGCCGTGTTCTTTTCCAAGCTCCCTCTCTTTCGGGCCATACCTCTTGAGATCTTCGTCTCTTCGCCTTGCATCGTCTTTTATTGGATTACGAGACGGACTCGTCTGATTGGGAAGCACACTTAACCCATCTTGACATCGTTGTTGGTCTGAGTTTGGGGCAATACAAGCTTCTCCTCGTCCTGGTTGCGTCGTCGCTTTCCCATACGCTCGCACCATTCCTCCGCGCTGACAATGGTACCATCCAAGACACCGCTGACCTGGGCCACCATATCGAGGCCCTCCTTGGCTAAGACCAGCACTTTCTGTGCACCCTCACGCAGGGCAGACTCGCTATCAGCGTCATTACCTTGGGCAGCGTTGTCTGACATGGTAGCCACGCGGAAGCGTTGTGGAAGGCTGGTCAAGTGACGACGAACAAGGATGCGTGCGTTTTCGGGCAGGGCGCCGCCAGCGTACTTGGAGACGGTGATGATGACTTCCTGTAGAGTCTTGAGAACATCGCCCTTGAGAGAGGCGATTCGAGCGGCAATCTCCTTCCGAGATTGATCTTGGCTATTGACGATGGCATTGCTGGGCTCGCCCATGACGTCTTCTTTCTCGGTCGCTTGAAGATGGGGCGCCGCAGTGGCTTCCTCTTTATCAAACTGTTCCAATGTGTCCTTTAGAGCACCAATGACACGACCCATGTGGCTATTCGCCCATTTTAACCAGCGCAAGCAGTATTTCAGGCTTCGCAAACTCTCATCGCTCATGGCGATGCTGAGCCCAGAAGTAGACATGATCAAGCGGGATTGCCAAGCCCCGTTGGATGGCCTTGGCGAGCTTTCGGCATCGGCTGTTTCAGTATACGCCGGCGATCGTATCTCATCGTAGGCCGGAAGGGTGTCGATGGTGCTCGTCGTAGACATGCGACGGGAACCCATCTTGGAAGAGGGAGAGAAGGAATCTTGCTGTGCGCCGGTTTCGCTTGGAAGATGTTGGAGTCCCCCAATCTGCTTCATGCCCTCTCCTTCAACCCGTTTGTTGCTTACTGACTGGCTGTTATCCACCTTCCGTCGTTTCTTGGAACCATTCCCAGTTTCTAGGTCGGAGGAGCTGTTCTGTCTCCGCCCTGCACCCAAGAACCACCGCACACCACCTTCGACGCCAGTCCTCCGACCGACGGATCCAACAGTATTGGCAATTGGTGTGAGATAGCCCTCGACATACTCAGCGCCAGATCGGAAGCGTGGGGAGAAGTTCTTGGCGCCTCCATAGGCGGACGTTGCACCCTCAATTGTGCTTGCTAGTAAGGGGTGAGAGGTTGTGAGAAGCGAAAGTAAGGGCTCGGGCTGTGGTGATTGTGTCCTTGTTCGGCCTGATGTCTGAAAGCCACTGGAGGTCGGCGGGCTCACGGGGAGCGAAGAGTTTCTGTTGGGAGGTGACGATACGAAGTCTATCATTTGATCAGCAGTTGCGCATTACAAAGAGTAAATCGGGGAAGCCGACCAGCTCTCAAATCGCCCAGCGCCTCGGCGGCAAGTCGCACGTCAGGATCGTCGAGGCTCACGCTGCCAGATCTCGCATCGTGGAGGTGGTCGGGGGACGCGGCGCTGACGACACTGTTGCTGCTCGTGTCCATGTCCATCTTGATCGGGCTGTCGGCGCCCTGGTAGAGCTGTGGGGCGGCGGAAGGGTGGTACGGCGGAAGGGGATTCATATGAGGCCAATGACTGCCTGGAGGCCCGAGGGCCAAGTCGCCGGTGAGGGAGCTGAGCGAGGGCAATTTGATATCGGCATCTCGGTGTGACAGTGGTGGTAGCTGTCGCGACAGCGGGGGAGGCAACTCGGTATTAGGCACATCGGGCATACTGAAGATGGAGGCGCCGACGTGGCTCGAGGGGGAGTAGGCTGGAGGAGAGAAACCCATCATATGGGGAGTTGGGAGAGGAGGTGGCGGTCCGAGGACGGCATCGTGGGATGAGGCGGACTCGCGATCGCGGGTTGGGGCAAGCATGTGATTGCGCTCCATGGAAGGCGGTCGGCGATAAGGCGGCTACGTCAATCGGACATCGGTACCGGATCTGAGGGGAGATGTTGGCCGGCGGCGTAAGGTCCAACAGATGCGATACGTTGCGCGCCGTCTTAAAAAATAGAGACGGACGAAGGGATTTAAAAGACGCGACAGAAAGTGAGGATGATGCCCCGTCGGCAATTAGTAGGAGGTAGGAGGAGGGAAGAGGGAGGAGGGAGATGTAAAAAGGTTGGGGAGGGATGGACGGATGGGATGAGAGATGAGGTGACGCCGCCAGGAAGGAGCGCTTGAGGAGGGCGGCCGCAATGAGTATTTCAGTGATGGTGGCGGGGCTCCTTGGAACCACAGGGGGCCACAGGGGGACCACAAGGAGCCACAGGGGACCACCAACAACCTGCTACTGTACGTAAGGGACGAGAGCGCGTTGCCTAGGAGGAGCGGGAAACGTCAGGCGCACGTTCTGACAAACTCTCTGCTCAGCTGCAGGGACCAGCCGAAGGGGGAGGAGGGGGGGGAGACACTGACTCTAGCGCACTACGTACGTACCTACTGTGCCAGACCGGACCGGCTCCAGGTGGGATTCCAGTGGGTTAGTGGGTGAGTGGGCGGTCAGTGGCCCGGGGGGGGCGCCACCTGGGCAATCGAATAGTGGAGATGCAGCCCGTTAGAAGCCTGTGAGGCGCCCTGTGAGACGTCCAGCGACGATGCCCAGCGGAGGAAAGTGGAGGACGAAGCCCGCCCCAGACGAGAATAAGACGAAGAGAGGATAGTGACCAGGGCCCAGGGCTGAGATTCGGTAGGGAGAGGGGCGATTTCTCACTGAAGCAGCACAAAAACAGAACGACGAACTGCAGCGTCTGGTTTTGGCGTCAACCTCGCTTGCTGTTGAAAAAAGATCAGCGTCCCTTTGTGCTGGAGGTGAGAATTGGCAAGGGAAAACAGGGAGGGACGAGCATGATATGGTGTAGGAGCAGTATGGAAAATTGCACGGTGCCCGGATGCGAAGCTGCGATACGCTCTTTCGGCCGGCTAAGTCAAGTCCCTTCCATGCGGGTGAGGGCCGACGAGCTGGATATTGGACGGGAAAAACCAGGGAATTCCTGGCTTGTGGAAGCGCATGTAACAACAGCTAAGCTGATGGACCACGACCTGGGATGACAACGGATGCCAGCTATCTCTGTATCACTCTCCTCAAATCCATCAGCGTCAAAGAGGACGTGGAGTGGAGGGATACAATCATGCTACCGGCACTAGGTAGCCTCGTGTATCATCACAAGCACGTGTCAGAGCTGGGGAATGGTGCGTTCAAGGGCTGTACCAGGGAGGGTTGCTTGTTGATAGGCCAGAGCTTAACAGACCAGAACTAAAAGGCCAGGGGTGGGTTGGAAATGGATCAATGATGGATCGATTTGCACTGCGGGATCACATGCAAAGGCAAAAGATGTGAGATCCCATTTTATCCCCATCCCACATCGCTCTTAACGCCTCCCCCGCGCCCATCCCGAAATTTCTCATAAAATTCAAGCCGTGGCTCGGTCAGTTGTACATTGTAGAGGGGGGTTGTCCGGGATCTGGCTGTCAGAAATGTGGTATCATGAACGATATATCACTGATGATGACCTGGAAAATACTCGGTTAAGAACGTATCCATGGCACCTAGCAGTGGACCCGAGTCATGCGTCAGGCGGCTAACCTAACATCTCACCTCGACACCCGCGAGCTGGGAAAGGACCCCGACACAGCATCATCGCCTTGTTGTCTCGTGTCCGTGCCTGCTGACAGGTGCCCTGACACCGCTCAAAGCCTGTGCTTTTCCCACGTTTGTTGGGACCAGTTGCCCTGGATCTTGATCATCGTTCAGTAGCACAACGCCCAAGCCGCCTGTTTGATACCTACCTCCCCCTAGGTAGGTTGGTTAGGCTGGTACCATAACACTGTTGGTAGGTAACCTTCCATGCCATCCCGAGGTGGCCCCAATCGTCGGCACAGCAGACTACGGCCGACCCCCAATCATTATGCAACACCCGGGGTCGCCGGCCGGCCCCCCTTCGCTCCGAGATGCCCTTTCATTGCTTGCATCTTGCTTCTGGTTCGAGCTTTGGCGTTTCTCGGGCTCGTGCTTGCGCCCTCTACAAGCTGATCAGCCAGCTAACCGGCCCTCCATCCTCTATCGGATACCGTGCCGAGCTTGGTCAATACTCAGCTTGTGAAGATGCCCAGCCGGCAGTTACAATCCGACCAAAAATCGCTAGTGCATTCTCCGTCCACGCCCGGTTTCGTCGGCTCTTAAACTGGCATCCGGAAAATAGCTTGTGGTTTCAGCACGAAGCTGATGGCATCCCGCCCAAAAGCTGAGATCATGACCTGTATGCTTGTTCCAGGTTGATCGACAGCTGAGCCGACGCTGAGCCGACAGGCGCAGAAGGCTGTTCAAGCAGTCATCCGTGCCGGCCTGCAAACCTTGGGCTACCTACCTATCGATTAATCATAGCGAGAAACCACCGTGCTGCTCTGAA
The DNA here is from genome assembly GCA_029931735.1 of Dactylonectria alcacerensis. Taxonomy (NCBI): domain Eukaryota; kingdom Fungi; phylum Ascomycota; class Sordariomycetes; order Hypocreales; family Nectriaceae; genus Dactylonectria; species Dactylonectria alcacerensis. Next base: position 1,630,296 of record JAPMUZ010000004.1, read on the forward strand.
GGTTGCCGCGGGGCACCAACCCTTTGCGGCAGGGGGATCTCGCCGTGCGTCGAGTAAAGTCGAATTTAGTGATCCCATTGTCTTGTTGGGCACCTCAAGTAGACAACGCCCATGACAGATGGATTGTACCATCGCTGTTTGAAGCTCAAGGCTGCTGGTTTGATCCCACTAAGGGCGACTAAGAATGTCCTCTTCGGGAGGGACTGGATCTCTCCGCCCCGCCAGATATCCTTCGCGACTGTTGGAGCCCCTGCCGATTCTGGATCGTACAGATTTTGGGGATGGCGACCTCTTATCCCTTTGACCGTGGTAAGACTACACTTGACCCATAGTCCCAATAGAGGCCCGGGAGATCAGCGGTACGCTGGTTGACTTCAAAAGGTTACATGGCTATGCGGAGGGCTATGTATTTCAATGTAGATCTCTAACAGCCGTGACTTCTATCGCCTCATAAAATAGGTGGAACCTCTTGTACCTCGCCTTACTCTCCTTTTTGAATCCCTGCTACTAGCGTAAGTGTACCCTTACCACGGTCAAAGGGTACCACAATAATCTGACTTTTAACATCGTTTCTTGTGGCCGGGCCCTTCAAGATAAAGCATGATTCTACATTGTGGCTTTAGGCATATGTTTTTGTTTTACGAGATCAAACCTTCATTTACATTGGATTGGATATCAATATTCCAATCAACGGCTTGATGCTAGGTAGCCGACGCGGAGGCGGCACGGAAGTCTTTCTATCTTCGATCCGAAGATCAACGTGTCATGCTAGGTCAGGTTGACGGAAAGCAGAGCAAATCTTGAGGCAATGCACAAAGAGGAGCAATATTGAATCATTAAAGTTATTGCGGTACGTGGCCTCGGACGGATTGCTAATACTAGACAGAGGCAATTGTTTTCTTCCTTATGATCAATCTGATCGGCCTCACGGCTTGAGAAGGGGCATGTGATGACAGAAATTAGTTTTGATGTGTTGGTACTTCTGCTCCGCTTGACGGTGTTATTTAATAGCCATTTCTTGTACACGGATCGGCCGCAATATCCGAGCAGGCAACAAGTTTTCTAACCCATACTGTTGTGCATAATAGTTGCATGAAATCCTTTGTCTCATCGCTCTTTGACGATGAGATGTGTGACATCTGACCATGCCTAACGCCCCCTCACGATGAGATGTCTCTCCCAACAAATTGCCCGTGGCGCTAGAGGTTAAGTCATTACCGCTACCCGTTGGACCTGCGTGACCAACCGAGACATTGGGGTAGAGACAGGCTACAGCCGAGGACCTTGGGCTGGTATGCCACCATCACAACATTAACGCCACACACCATCACGGGCAAGTTGGACGCCATTAGCAGGCTTCACATGGAAATCGCGGAAGCATGTCGTCCGTTACCGTCACATCACCTGCCCAGTTCATCCGAACCCCGGTGAATGTGCATCTGCGATGCGCTACATGTCGACATATGCGCTTAAAGGTATGCACGTCGATTTGTGACCCTGGAACCTGGACAATTCCTTCGAAACCGGGCATTGCCATGTCGTCAGGGTTTGCGCCACCTCATTCCGACATGACGGATCACGGCAGTTGTCGTTGATGAACCATGGGGAAATGGTTGGACTGACCCTGAGTGGCCACGGGGACTAATTACTAGTCGCACCCGGGAACGCGACCTCACATGATAGCAGAGCTGTGGCTGAAAAGCGTTCAAGATGAGCCCAATCTGGGAGATCCTCTGACGCGAAACCCTGGGCGAAAAGTGTGGAGCGCCTTGCAATACGAATTGCAATTTGACAGTTTGGCGACAAACAGGCTAAGGGATGAAGAACAAGCCAAAAGATTGTGATTCATCGGTCTTGAAAGACGTCGATAGCCTCGTCTTCTGGCCAGCGTTGGAGATGATAGTCAATGTCACCAATATCGGCATCCCATCAGCAAGAGATGTTGGTGAATCGATTTCTCCATCTCAGTGCCGACAGACAGAACGACCAGACCCATCTTTTTAAAGGTGGAACAATTCAATTCTTCCAGGCTACACTTCACATGCAGATTGGTTACGGTGGTGATCTATCTGGTTTCTCTGACACCGCTCAAGCAGTAGAAAAATAGCTTGAGCAGTTCTTATGAAACCATTTTCCTTCTCCGCACCACGAAATCGCAGTTTCACCACGGTCCATAGCTGGTCTGACAGAATGCCATCCCGGTAGTGGACCACTCGAATTAACGGGCTGTAGGTGGTCTGCACTGTCTAGAGGGTGCGTTGAAGAGAGAAGGAAACGAGAGAAAGGGCGAGGATGAACAAAAGTTTTGTTAGCAAAGCTTTCGCCCGGTCACGTGACGCCACTGCCAAATTCGATCCACCCCCAATCTCTCATGGAATCCAGCAGCCCCACCAATTGTGTCTCCGACGTTGTGCCGGCTCATCGCTGTGATCCAATGCTCTGGCATTCTGGATACCTGCTACCTGGTACCTAAACCCAGGCTCCCAAATAGATGCCAAATAATCTGTAATCCAGCAACCTAGCTGTCACTTCCAGCTTCGACTCGCCGCTCCCTATCCCTCGCCGCGCAATCGACCATGTCTACCTGCGCTCTCCTGTGACGCCTTCTTCCGTTCGTCTGCTGCGAGCGAGCCGCCCATTTTCGAGCTTCCTACCCCCGTGGCCGCCGCGCCAATTGACCCCGACGACACCATCCGCCGCTTGCCTCCTTATTGCCCCTCGCTCGCGACCCGCCTCTCTTAGCCCTCCCTCTCTTAGAGCTTCTACCACCAACCGCCTCTCCCTCGAGACAAAACACATTCTCGCCCATCATGGCGTCGGCTCTCTTCTTCCTAGACCTCAAGGGCAAGGTGCGTTGCTCTCCCCTAATGGCCGCTGCTGCCCCGTCTCCCGCCCGGATGACAGACGACGAGCTCTCGAGGCGGTCGAGTCCTATCTCCATGACACCCTCAAGCTGATCTGGCCTTGCGCGCGCAGACCCTCCTCGCCCGCAACTACCGAGGCGATATCCCCATGTCCGCCGTCGAAAAATTTCCCATCCTCCTCTCCGAAGCTGAAGAAGACTCTTCTGCCGTGCCACCATGCTTCTCCCACGAGGGCATCAACGTATGTTACCCTCTCCTGCTCTTCTCCGGTGGAGAGAAGCAATGCCTCGCCCATGAGCCTCCCGTAGGCTTTTTCTGACTTAGTCCTCTGCTCTCTAGTACCTCTACATCCGACACAACAATCTCTACCTCCTCGCCCTCACAAAACGCAACACGAACGCCGCCGAGATCCTCCTCTTCCTTCACAAGATCGTCGAGGTCTTCACCGAGTACTTCAAAGCCCTCGAGGAAGAATCCATCCGCGACAACTTCGTCATCATTTACGAGCTTCTGGACGAGATGATGGACTTTGGTTACCCCCAGACCACCGAGTCCAAGATCCTCCAGGAGTACATCACCCAGGAGTCTCATAAGCTCGAGATTCAAGCTCGCCCCCCTATCGCTGTCACAAACGCCGTCTCGTGGCGTTCTGAGGGCATCCGCTACCGCAAGAACGAAGTCTTCCTCGATGTCGTGGAGAGCCTCAACCTCCTTGTCAGCGCGAACGGCAACGTCCTCCGTAGTGAGATCCTTGGTGCGATCAAGATGAAGTGCTACCTTAGCGGTATGCCTGAGCTACGTCTCGGCCTCAACGACAAGGTCATGTTTGAGACGACTGGCCGCACTACTCGCGGCAAGTCCATCGAGATGGAAGACGTCAAATTCCACCAGTGTGTCCGTCTGTCCCGCTTCGAAAACGACCGCACCATCTCCTTCATCCCCCCCGACGGCGAGTTCGAGCTCATGTCGTACCGACTCAACACCCAGGTCAAACCTCTCATCTGGGTTGAGTGTGTCGTGGAATCTCATTCCGGATCCCGTATCGAGTACATGCTCAAGGCACGCGCCCAGTTCAAGCGCCGCAGCACTGCCAACAACGTTGAGATCGTCGTTCCCGTTCCCGACGATGCAGACAGCCCCCGTTTCCGCACCAACATCGGCTCCGTCCACTATGCCCCCGAGCAGAGCGCCATTGTCTGGAAGATCAAGCAGTTCGGCGGTAGCAAGGAATTCCTGATGCGCGCCGAGTTGGGTCTGCCAAGCGTGAGAGGCGACGATGAGCATGGTGGTGGCATGACGGGTGGTTTTGGAGGCAGCATGGGTGGCGTTGGAGGCCCTGGAAAGGGCGCCAAGAGGCCTATCCAGGTCAAGTTTGAGATTCCCTACTTCACCACCAGTGGTATCCAAGTGCGATATCTAAAGATTACTGAACCCAAGGTAAGAGCCTCGATATCCCTCCCATATCCCGCCCCCTATATCTGTATCAATGCTCACCGCCCTCCCTCAGCTGCAATATCCATCCCTTCCATGGGTTCGATACATCACCCAATCAGGCGACATTGCTGTCCGACTACCTGACGCCGTCTGAGCCGCATCCCAAGGCGCAGGGATCTTACCCCAATTTTTAACCTTACCAAGAACCACCCGGTTGCTCCAGCCTACGGCATCATGGACGTCACAGCATGACCACCGACCTGAGGTTGGGGTCTGCTACGACAGAGTCGACATTGGCAGCGAGGGTTTGGTGAAATCCGGATTAAAAGCCACAACGGGTCAATACCAGACAGACTGGTTGAGCCACAGCGATGAGCGGAGGGGGAAGTCAGTGGCACAAGGAGGGAAATCCTTACATATAGGACGGCGTGGGAAAGGTCAGGTTACATAAGAGCACGCGAGAAGATGGGACTTGTCAAAAATGATGTATTCACAGCCAAGATGAATGAATAATATAACCCTCAAAGACCAAATCATGCCGAGATGCTGCGCTTCCCGCTATCATTCTTATTGCTACCCACACCCCTGTGAGACTGTTTCCTCATTCATACTGTTAGCAATGCTAATACTGTGCGATTGTAAAGATACTGTTATGCAAAGACGTTAAAACACAGAAAGACCATGAGCTCGGAATCAACGCAAAATTAGCAAACGCATAAGCACTCGCAAAAAGGACAGCATATTCACCCAACTTCTCGAAAGCGCGCATACGTCGAGAAGAATGAGTTTCATGCAAGGGCACGATCGGGAGACGTCACAGCCGTACACCGTCACGAGGCAAGGTGGAGGAGAGGGAGTTGCCTAGTCGCTCTCTCAAGAGCGGCTCTCACGCACGATGAGATCTGACCACTCGAAGTATCTCAGATAGTCCTCCGTTGAGGTGTCCGGGTTATGTGGGTCGTAGAAGACGTTAACCAGAAACCCTCTCGGATCGTCCCGGTCAGTTCGGGGATCTGGAGGAAATATAGGTGCGGTCAGCGATCGATTGACATGATACCCCTTGGAAAAATCAAGGCATTCGAGAGGAAGAGCAATGCCTTTCGCATGGTGTAGAGTATACTCACATCCTCTAGGAGGCTCATTAGGACCCCATTGCTGCCGGTGCCATCTTCTGTGATACCCCAAGAAGACGCCATTTGTGTTGTTGTTGGTTCCCGTTTCGTCGGGTTCCGCGCTGAGCGCCATGAGACCTAAGATGATGGGCAGCTCGCCTCCTAGCCCCCGCGAGGACGGGGGATCCTGGATGGTTGAAGCGTATGTAAACGGCAAAAGTGAAGGGATCCAGCTCGGTCGGGATCCCGCGGCGTGTCGCACCAGGCCCGGCCCATGCTCCATCTCACTGTCCTCAGTGGCAACCTGCGAGACGCCGCGACGTTCCCTAGGGTGAAAGAGCTGAAGCAGCTGCCATTCCGAGCGGGTGTCGTAGAAGAGGGGATCGTGGGGGCAGACCATGATGGGGAGGTGCGAGTTGCAGGCGAAGACGGCAAATGTCTTATACTTAACCACCTCGACCCATCCGCCCGTCGCTGGGTCCGCTGCCCAGAGCTTCCCTTCAGCTGGAAACTGTTCTCCTCGCTCCCATTGGAAACCGTTTGCCTCGGTCACGTTGCCGTTTTGGTAGCGCATTACCACGCTGGGGATCTCATGGGTATAGGAATGCGGGCTGGTAGGAGGGATATAATTGTAGTAAATGTCCTGCTCAGGCCCGTGGTAGCGCAACTCATTCACCATGAACATGAAGCTCACGACGGCCAACTGTTCCTCGCGAGCAATCCCCTTGCCGCGGCTTGAGCTGTGTCCGCCGCCGCCATATTTCTTTGACGAACTCTTAGACTGACATCAGCCTGTTAGCTGACTAGGACGCCACGGTACACGCCAAATTCCCTATTCCCTTCAAGACGTACCGATACTCTTGACGGATGTGACATCTTCGCCTGTCGTTTTGGGGGTAACGGGCGTAGGGAGGCTAATCGAGGTGGGGTATAGGGATTGCCGACCCTCCAGCTTCCAGATTCAACCCCCAGCGCAGAGCAGCAGCATCTTTATGCCGTCACCTCGCAGCTCGTTCTCGCCCACCAGCCGCAGAGCCGCAATGTTGCGTAGCTGCCCAAGAGCCCATGCCCGTTGACACACGCAACTTGGGCCGTCATGCCATCCCTCATCTTTCCCTCGAGCGAAGGGTGTTTGAGGGTCTCGGGATCTGACCAACGACACCCGCTCGCCGGCCTTGCTGTGGATGCGGCTGGATGATCCTCCCACCCTGTAACAAGCAAATCCGCGGGAGCTCGTGCATCATGATTACGTTGCGGTACGTAAGTTGCTTCTCAAAACGCCAGCCGTGACGCCGTTAGAAGGGTTGCCCGTCTCGCGATATCCGCAGCATCCCACTCGGGCCCCCGGTTCGTATCATGGCACCTACTTCCTAGTAGGCCGCAGCGTCCCGTCCCGAGCAGGACTAGCACCACGTATGTCTTGCGGCATGCCCGGGCCTGGGCACCGTGTCTTGCAGCTGATAGAGGTGCTGCGTGATGGCAATGGCCGCTGATTCAGGACTCACCCTGGTTTGCCCCGGATCGCTCCACCCCACCTCCACCACTACCAATTTCTCCAGAACGGTGCTTGGTCTCCTGACGGCCGTTGAGCCCACCGTTAGTCGTGGCCAGACATCTGCCGAGTCTATTATGGTAACGTCCTGGGGGCTAGGGTAGCTCTGCAGGAGGATAGGACCGAGATGTGCCACGGCCTAATAACCAAGGCTCATCAGGAAACGGTTAACCAAGGATGGAGGAACGGAGATGCACCATCGCGGGTCAATGGAGCGGATCTTCCTTGGCCTTGTCGGTGTGATGTTAACGCCAGCAGAGCACTATTCCCATGTTCTCCCTCTTGAAGCCCTACTGAGAGCCTCGATCAGTGAGGGCCTTCGCTGTGCGCGTATTGTGGAAAGGCAGACCTTCAGACTTCAGCCTGATCGCCGCTAATGGTACGGAACGGCCCCCCCACATCGAAAGGCATCCATCAAAGTTGGGTCGGTCCAGTTCTTCACCAATCTGTTCTCCGACATTTCGGAAGACCAACGGAGGCATGATGAGACTCATGAGGGATATTCCACCCATCCTAGATCCCTGTTCAAAAGCAACTTGCGGCCTCAAACTCGGGCCTCGCTGGAGCACTCTCAACGGTCGGGCAACATGGGAACAATTCATTCCCGGGCGACCTTGAGGAATAAAGCCGTTCCTCTCCGGCATCCAGCGGCTGAATTCCTGCAGCCCAATTGGGGGTTTGTGTCGCACAGCGTCGTGGGGACCATCTATGACGAGATGCATTTTGCTAAGTTGAGTGCCTGAAGCTGCCCAGTTACCAAACTCTGATTGATAAGGCCCTAGGCAGAAGGGAAACCGTCTTGTTGATCGGGATCTAGACCGAGCGGATCATTGCTCTAGGAGGCGTCAGCAGCCGGCTCTCTCAACCAGTGACCTGTAGACAACGGTACGCTCGCAGGAGGTCGGTCACAGCCGAGCACAGAAGCGGTACCGGTGAGCCGAGGGGCGTCTTCCATTGGATCTCGGTTTTGTAAGCGTTGCCGCCGGTGGCGATGGACCTATGCTCCGTTTGATCCCTTACATAGCGGCCACTAGAGGTCTGCAACGTTGATTGTCGTCTCCACCTTACGTTTTGGTGAACATCGTACCGCGGGTACCAACCGAGCAAGATATCCTCTTGGCGGACCTGGTGTTGGCAAGAGCCCTCTATCGCTTCAGCCTGGCAGGCTGAAGCGACACGTGCGGAAGTATTCGGCGAGTTGTCGCCTTTCCTAGGCAAGGGTGATGTGGGAGGTGTGGGAACTGGTTTCATTTGCGGCTCAATAGAGGGATTTGAGAGGGTAGGCGACGCCATAGCCGTCGCCCTGTAGGCTTCCTTGCGAGCAAAATGTGGTGTTCATGAGGACGCAGAAACATGAACAAATCTTGGGAGGACAGTGGACATATAAATGATTGAAAAGTGCGCATGTTGATTAGCGTTTCTTTGCCTCGTCGCGTTTCACGGTATGGTTCGCAATTCCGCCAGCACAAGAGAGCCGCATGCCTCCAGTCGCTCTGTTGCGAGCGCAGGTGATCTCCAAAGTATCACATATCAAATCTTCCACACGGTCACTTGCCTGATTGCGCTCAGTCTTGCAGTCATCATCTCGATTTGGCATTACGCATGGCGTTGATCTTGCCCCGGACAAGGGTATTGTCCAGGTACATCGGGCATAGATCTCAACCAGACCGCTTGGCCCGTTTTGACGGCCCGGATTCCTCGTCGAGCGTCATTTCCACATCGTCGTCCGACGAAAGGGCCGCAATTGCCTCACGGAGCAACTTTTTCTCGCCCAATCTGACCTCGACAGCCATGCGGGCACGAGGGGCCAGGCCATTGCTCTTGAGAAGCAGCTCGTCCTCAAAGATGCTTGTTGAGTACCTTGAGACAAGAGATTGAAGCGTCTTGGCCTGCACGGCCTGTTGGATCTCGTCGCGCTTTCGCTTGTCCGGAATCGCCTCAGGCTGCGCCTTTTTCACGCCCTTCAGGAAGACCTTTAGCTGTTGTTGTAAATCTTCTGGCATGCCTTCGAAGTTAGCCGGACCCGAAAAGGTACCGTCCGAGTTAACCTCGCCCGTTTCACGCTCCAGTACAAAAGTATCCTCAAACTCCTCCTCCTCTTCGAGCTCAGCACGCTACGCTGAATTAGAATCAGGATCAAGCAATCATTTCGAGAGACTTACCAATTTCTCCAAGGTACTATTAGGGATTCCAAAGTGAGTAGTCATAGCCGACTCCACAACATCCCATGGAATCTCTACCACATCATACCGAGAATGGCGCTCTGTGACGTACCCGTAACGTCTGAGAAGCTCAGAGTTAGGGTGAGGACCGTAGTAGTTAAGAATTTCCTCGCCCGCTTTGATGGGCCGTAGGCTAATCACAGTGAGACTAGAGTCCCCGTGATTCACATGGGCCTGTGACGATGTTAGAATGGTATTCGAGCGGAGATGATTGGACGTACGTTGAACTCCGCATCGGCATTGAGAATATCCGCCATTGGGACCATTCCCATCATGGAATTGGCATCTCGATCCTCAACCCATCCATCAACCTCATCGCCTTCGTCTGCATCTTCATCCTTCTCCAGATCAAAGGCGTAAGCCATAATGGTGCTTCCCATCCTGTGTGCTACCTCAACCAGCTCCCTGTCACTCTTAGATTCGCTAGAGGGGAAAAGCCCGGCGTTCTGTCGAATGATGGGCAAAATTCTCCCTTGGAACATCTCCTCGGCGTCCACCTTTCCAATTTTCGATCGCATGTGGCTCGACTGAAGTTGATTCAGTTCCTCCTCGGACCAAAACATTGGGGTGTCGAACGTTGAAGGTAGCACGTCGAAGTATGGCTTCCAGGAGGACTTGTCGCCTTGGAGATACTCATAGATCATGGCCAGGATAAGCGAGCTCCATGCGTCCATTGGTGGCACAGAATCTTCATCATCCTCAGTCATCTGATGCTCAATATCAAATACATCAGGAAGCTTCTTGGGCAGCTCAGAAGTCAAGGTATTGATGATGGCCTGTCTAGGGATGGTGAATAGAGTTGTTTCCGGAGCAATGTCCTGAGCAGCAACTACCACGGCGTCAGATTCATTCTACCAAAAGGTAAATCAGCGTACTTATTCCGCGGCCAGCATTACGATCTCTAAGGTCAACGATCTTGATGGCATCAGAAAAGGTGGCTCCTGGCAGGGACTGGAACCATTGGAGAAATTTCTCACTAGCTCCGTTGAAGCTGGAAGAATCCATTGTAGAGGTTGAAAATTTTATCAGAGGGCAATGAGGCTCGAATAGCCCAGAGGTAATGGGTGGTTTCCTTCAAAAGATTACAATGATGAAATTCGGCAATGCTTGAATGACCAAGCTGCAAATCTTTGCTCAGGTGTATGCGAGAAGCTTGAGAAGGAGTTTGAGATGCCGATGAGTTGCTGCGGTGAGAAATACAGTGTGCACGGGGTCGCCCTGCAACAGGGTAAGTATGATTCGCACTGTATGGAGATCACGACAATATTGAGCTCTAGGTTTTCACCCAACCCACCGCACCACAAGAATAGACGTAAGAAACGTGATTGTGATATTATTACATTGTTACTTTTCATGATTACTTTTGACCAGATACTAGCCTGAACCTCGTTGTTCTGTTGAAGGAAACTCATCAAATCATCCGATCCCTATTTGTCTCAACCACCACCACCACCACCGCCAGTACTACTACTGACCAAAGAACCAGAATCAATGACACAAAGGTTCGCTTTGTATCGTCCTTTTCTGAACCCGAAGGTAGCCTCTGAGAAGCGTTTGGAATTCATATCATTCTTCTTTCTTCTTCACCTCCCTCTTCTTCGGCCGCAGCCACTCCTCCAGACCTTCGGGCCAATATACACGATTTTCAGGCCCACCCATCCCGAAGTCTTCAGGGCTCACAGTTCTCTCCGGGATTTCGATGCCATACTCACTATCTTCGCTTGAACCGTTTGTTTTCTTCTTTCCCTTCTTCGGTTTCTTTTTTATGGCCTTTCGAGGCTCGTCTTCTCGCTCATGCGGCACCATGTCGTTGAACCGGTCCCAGCCCGGAAGCTTAAAGGTCCGCATCAACTCAAAGACAGCCTGCTCCTTGTCCTTGGCCTCAATCATGAGGTCCATGTCTGTAGCGCAGGGTGGTAGTGCCTTGACTCGAGCAGAATGTTTGCGACGCTCATGAGGCGTGACGGCCCCGCGAACCGGCTCGCTGTAGTGCATCTTCTGCGTGATGCCCTTTCTCGTCCAAGTCTTTTTGATATGCTCAAAGAGTTCAATAATGCCGAGCGTACCTTCGCGCATGCACGGATCGAAGACGATGTTGTGGTGGTGGAAATCCAACACCAGAGGTATATTTAGTTCCTCGCAGACGGGCAACAAGTCATGGACACTCCACGCCACGTCGTCATTCTCCAGGACCAGACGCCGCTTGACGCCATCAGACAGTTCAGCATAGTTTTTCCGGAACCTTTCCAGCGTGGCAGCCTTATCACCGTAAGTCCCACCCATGTGTATAATCATAACGGCGTCTCGGTCTGGTTGCTCCGGAAGCTTGAGGAGGGAAAGCATCTCCTCATGATATTCGAGGTCCCGGAAGCTCGCTGCCACCACTTCAGTCCTAGGACTTCCAATCTGTGTGAATTGGCCAGGATGAGTCGTAAGCCGATGATTCAACTCGACTGCCACCCTGCCTGCTTCAGCCAGCGTCTCTGAAGCGAAGGGAGCCAACTTGTAGCCGTGTTCTTGGTGACTTGCAAACGGAAACATCTCGCTGCTGAGTCGCATAAATTTGATGCCGTACTTGTCGTTCCATCGAAGCATCTTGACAATGTCCCTTGCATTTGCAAGCCCAAGCTCTTGCACGAATTTCTGGCCTCGTTCCACACTGGGGGTCTGGGTCTTGTCGGGTCGGTTCTTGGTTGGGTGTTCGGGTTGCGAAGGGTCACATAGAGGGTAGCGATGCTCGAGAATGGAGGCTATGCGGCAAGTCCTAGACGAGAATACCGGAGGGTTTGCCGCACGGAGATATGTATTGAGACATGCCTGTTGATTGTTAGCCATGTATTGTCGCCCGACAGTCCGGATTGGGCACACGACAACAGTATGACTGTTGAAGGGTGCTTACATAGCCTAACCGCCCCGACCACGGCAAAGGCAGTATATCACTGTTGACAGGAGGAGGTCTGTCGGCACCCTTCTTGACACCATCTATGTCTGGTTCGGCGTCGATATCGCTGGTGACAACTTCTGCTTGGTCTGTATCTGACGGAGTCGGCTCGACAGGTTGCTGCTTGGAATCGGGCTTGTTCTTGGTTTGAATGGATAACGGTGGCACATGATGTATGCCGACTTGTCTGGACGAGGCAAGCTCGACATTAAATTCCGAGTTCTGAACGGCAAGTCTCTGTTTTCTAACGGCGCTCTTTAACTTGTGTTCCATCTCGCTCAACTCTCGCCTAGCCTGCTGAACACCTTCCTTGGACTCCCAGAGTCCCTTGGGCTGCGCCTTGACGACTGGGTCGGCATCCATGTCTGAGGCTTCGTATGCCTCGTCGCTCGCGTTAGATTGCGCCTTGGAATTCCGTACACTTCGTCGAGGACCATCGCAGTAGGGCGGCGGAGGATGCTCCCCTGCCCTTTTTCGTTTGGATGGCATCGTGGTGGCTGATTCCGTGACGTGGATATAGGCAACACGCGGGTATTGAGTATAAAGGAGACGAAGAGATGAGCGGTGCATGTAAGTATCCAGTGTGCAATTCAGCCGCAAATCAGGAGACGTTATATGGACCCCGGAACTTTAGAAACTTGGACCAGGTTGGGAATGTGAAAGGAAAAGGGCGTAATTATGGGGAAAAGTTGGCTGGCGGATGCGACCAGGCGACTTCGCATGAGGAGCGCGGCTAACATTCTGAATGGGTGAGATGGACCTCTGCAGGGGACCAATGATGCAGAGCGCGTCATGCATGAGTTTTGCAGGCTGGCTACTGGGTAGGGCTGGTGGTGACTGGATGCAGTTTGCCCTGTGCTTCCAGTTGGTACGACGATGGGCTGCGTCTCGATCGTTGAGGGCATTTCCCGATTCTGGTGTCAATGATGGTGATGAAGTCATCCATCTCCATTTTGTCGATCGCCGATTTGGTTGGAACCCGGACCTTAACAAAGGCGGCCCAGACGGACGGCCCCACACCCCAGTGACCTGGTTCAGGCTGGTTCCAGGTGGCTCCCTCTTCTAAGGAATCAGTGGGAATTGGTGTTGGCTATCCATATTGCGGCTCCGTGACTATGGGGGGGGTTTTGTGATTAGTATTCAAATATCCCCCCAAGGTGGCGGGGAATTCCTGGCGTTCCGACGAGCTAGAAAAGATCATCCGCCACAGATCGGGTGATCCATCATGGGCGGAATGACGCTCCCTAAGTTCGTGGGTACCTTACCTATGATGGTACTGGTCAATGGTGGATGGGTCTGTGGATGTAACAAAAAACCTACTAAAGTCTGGCCGGCATGCGCAGGTACGCGTTTGCTAGTTAGACCCGGACATTTTTTGGATCCATGGGTATTGAGTGCCATCATTGTGGCTGTCTGTTGTCTGATAGTTCATAGTCACAGTTCATGCCTACTCGTGTGCCTAGACCTGGAGCTGGCCCATTTTCGTATAAGTTGTCATATGACGTCTCTCGTTATACCCCAAACTTGTGCCCGGGTGCCAGGTCAAAAAAAAGGTGGTACGCTAAATATTCGCTCCCGCTGCGGACGGGTCTTGTAATATGGCTCCCTGCACACGGGACAGTCGAACCGCTCAATTAGGAACCACGATGACAAGCACTTGGAGTGGAATGAGTGGCCGCAGCTGTTGAGGGTCAAAATGTCGTCGTCAACCGTTTCGGACCGCATGCTCCGCGTATCAGCGTCGCGTGAAGAGTGCTCGGTTCGGCTGACCTCTACCATGCACTGTACTTCACTTGTCCCTGGATTTTTGCTCGACACAGAGGCGACTTGCTCGAGCATCGGGAGTGGATCTGAGCCTGCGGTATGGGCAGGCTCGGGGATGAGAGGGCCGATGCAGATGGGGCTATATATACCAACCAGTCAGTCATTCAGTCGGTCGGTCGGTCGGCCAATCCATTGTTTGCCCAGAGCTCTATCGCCCGAGTCGTAGACCACGCGATGAACTTGGCACTAGAAACAAACAGGAACCAGAACCGAGTCGGGCCAGTCCGAACAGGATGAACATGAGCACTTACCATTCCCCAAACTCTGATGGCGGAGCTATGGCCTCAACATCATCATTACAGCCTCCGCTGGTCCTCTGGACGACAGTTGAACAAGTCGTGTAGGTGCGAAGCTTGCTTCGTGCATCTTCAATCTGGTTCGGCTGCGGGTTGTAGATTTTGGGCTTGTCTTCACGCGAAAGTTTGAAACAGGTCCTGCAGCCGAGTTAGATGTGAGGAAACTATGGTAGGGTTGACGGAGTGAGGGGCCAGCTTGACACATACAGTGGACCTATGACAATGATGAAGAGGAATAGGACGAGGAGGATGATGCCGACCTTCTCCATTGGGGCGTCGGCGTGTCGTCTTCGACGACGAGGATGTCGAGATGTGGCGCGATAACAAGGCCGCAGGGCGGCAGTCAAGATGGGAATGGAGGCGAGTGCGAGCTCACCGCGCGACGATCCGGAGAGAGGCCGATAGCGGACTCGCAGACTCGTAGGCCGCCAGCAGTTATGGCAGTTATGGCGGTGATGATGGCGATGGCTTCGGTCACGGTGATGGATCCACGGATTGATTGAACTACATTTACCAGCGCTTTCGAGGCGGGCGCGAAAGCAGCGGCAGTTATATCGAGTCATGGGCACCGGGTGCGCGGAACGAGCTCACTGGCGACCGTCCAAGAAAATGTCAAGAACATGTGCCACTCAAGCCCTTGAGGGCGTCGGCCAGTCGCCTGCTGGGCCAAGAGGCACACAGCACACTCGTCGATTCTTAGGAGCCTTGGAACCTAGGTCTAGAACGCTCGCAAGCTCGCTCAGGTGGTTCTCTCCCCAATTCTAGTCACGCAACGCTGCGAGGTTTGAAGTCTTCCTCAGGTGCAGTGAATGTCACCACTTATTAGCGTCGATGACGAGCGCGCTGGTAACTGGCTTGGCAAGACCTTTGCTAGGGATGCAGCGCGGGAGGGAAAACATGGCGTGGCTTGGCTGCTTTCGTATCGCCACACGTACGGTTTTCTCGTGAGGAGACGGGAAGGCCCAGACCGCAGAACCAACTTGATAACGCGGAGGAACCAGCTTGATAACACTCGAAGAGGGTGGCACAGCGGTGGGTGGAAGACAGACTGGGGTTTGTCGTGGCGTCCACTATGCGTCTCGGGTAACCGTATCAAGCAAGATAATGGTTCCCCGCAGGCGAGCACTGCCTCGTTCACAGACGTGGTCACTTTACAATCAGGGAGCGGCAGATTCTTGGGTACCTTGTCCATACTTGAAAGATACAACCGTTGGATATCACCCGGCTGCTGCGTTGTTGCTGCAAGGTGATATCAAGAGCCGGTTTTGACAGCAAGCGGCGAACGGCGACTCCAAGCGCCATGCCCTCTTTCGCCACTTGATATTCGGGAAGATGCGATGCGGACATCACGCCATTGCCTCGAAACATGTACACATCCTCATCGGCAGTGCGGGCCACGTCTTTTGCTACCACTATGTATGAATCATCTGAGCCCTCAGGTCGAAGTGTCCACGTGCTGCCTTTCGAGGGACGAAAATGACGAAAAAGGGTGCCGGGCAGGGGGGCTTTCACCTGGGCACCCGCAGCGGGGTGCCACACTAAGGCTGCACAAGCTTGAACGAGTTACAGGGGTCACTGGCCGCTAACGAGAAATAAGCTCACCCTGTTGAGCGCTGTGGTTGGAGGCGAGGGGCCGGTCGTTGCTTGGCAAAGCTGCAAAGCTGCAAAGCTCCCCGCTGAGTTGAGTTAAAACAGACACTGCCACCTTGCTGTCCACGACGCCAAGGGCCAAGTTGGAAGGTCAAGGAAATCAGGGCTTGGCTTGGCTCCCTAGCTGATAAATATGCTTCGCTGTTTGCTTGGCGCATGAACCAGAGAGGGTGCGTGCGTGACCAGGAATCACCATTGGTGGCCAAATGCCTGATAGTGATGAAGGGTTCTATTGGAATGAAGAAAGCGACTCCCAGGACAATGTGGAAGCTACAGACGCCGGCATACTACGTAGCATCGGCGCCAATAATCTCCCTCGGCAAGCCATGTTTGACCCCTTGCTTCATCTACCAACGTTAGTTTCTTATACGGCAATCAGCCGGGAGTGTCCTTGAGCTTATTTTCGCGCCACAATTGCCAACAGGGAGATGATGACGAACGAAGGATGCCGTCTGAGTGTCCAGGTGTTAAATCTGACGTATTTGATCTGAGCTGCATAAGACATTCATATCAACATAGCCACAGTGTAGGTGGCCAACCCTTAACCTACTGTCTAGAGGTTCAGATATACCTTTCTCCACCGTGTCCATGGCGAGACGGTGAACCACTGCATTATTTGACAGCTGCTCCAAGCATCATAAGGAAACCCCAGCAATGCCAACCGGGAGTAAAAAGATCATATTGTGCAGTATCCACAGGCACTAGGGTCTTTCATCCCCTCCTATCGGTCCCTTGGACGCGTGGGCAAGCCTACCCTAGATGCCCATATACGTTAGGTAGTCTTCACGTCAACCCTCGGAGTTGGAAGACTTGAATGGATTGTTCGATGCTCTCTACTTAACTTGTGATGACTTTATTTGCCTATTGGAGAGTGTATGATTGACCGACCTATTCCCATCCTAGGACCCAAAGCGCCTCAAACGCAATACTGTAGGGTCACTGTCGTGTTAACCTTAATCCGGTTACTTCTTGTCGCGCAAAGCCTAGTAACGTAATTCATGTCTATCTCATAAGAGGAGAGCGCTCCTACTCGAACGAGATCGTAGGGACGCACTAGTGTAGAAAGATCTCGTCTAACACGGAGTACGATAGAGATAATCATCTCCGTGAGGCCTAACTAAGGTCATCGATTTCAATGATACGAGATGTAGCAATTCTACCAGTGGGGAAGCGTGTTAATATCGCACCGTTGCCGCGGCTTCCTACGCCTACATGATGTACAATTTAATGATCAAACTCGCAAACTCGTCACTATCCACGTGGAAGAGGCTGTGTCGTAGCTAAGGGCTTTATGAGATTATTTACATACATAATAGTGGTGTTCTCATTTGTATGATTTAATTTGGTCATGGCTCTTCTATCATATCTCATCAACAGTAGTTTAATCTTAGGTTAGAAAAAAACGAAAAGAAAAGTGTTATGATGATGGGCGACAGAAGTTTTTACCCTGTTGTCACCTCTTTAGCCAATTCTGCTTTATCTGAATAAAGCCCCTATCATGGCCAATAGTAGCATATCTGTCGAGAAACGTTGGCTTCTGCTAGGATGATGAATATTGAGCCTCGGCAAATCGCGTTTACGACGATCGACTAGCAGGGTAGCGCGGGATGTTGAATTGATGATGGCTCGGTGACGCGAGATTTCGGTCAATATGAGAGTTAAAAGGACAAGCCGCCGTAGAGGAATCTGAGTGGAAGCGAGATTGAAGCCTAAGCTAGACGACCTGTCTAGGGGTTAGGCACCGTTCGTGGAGAAAATGTTGTGGGCATTGTCTATATGTAGCTACGATCGACGATGTGCCGACAGGATCTCGGCACTGGAAATTGGGTCAAGTTTGAGATCGAACAGGGGGGTGGTTGACTCGCGCTGCTGAAGTTCAGAGGTAAAGAGACAATGATGTGCAGTTGTTGGAGCCGCCAATGGCCTAGACTCGTTTTCCTTGATGGCAACATACGGTATTTCGCCCCCTGTCTGATGCCGCCTCAGACCCAGTCTTTGTGCCAGTTCTTTCACTGGCAGAAAGGGGAACTGACTAGCCTGGGACGAGGCCGAAAGGAGAAGACGATCTGAAGATCCAGACAACTTGGAAGTGGGAACCTTTGAGTCCCGCCCAGCTACTAGAACCAGGCTCAGCTACGGTCTAGGAAACCACCCTGTCCAATGGAGCCGTAAAAGTGATTGATCGCTGAAGACATGGCCCGAATGGGGAGAGACAAGTGAGACATTGTTTTGGGCCTCAAAGGGCCTCGATTCATCTGAGCTGAATGGGGTGGCCCGTTGGGACGGGTCGGATCGACCGGGGTGTTGATTGCTTGGATGACTTGCTGACCACCATGATCGACTCGGAATCCGATGGCATGGAGCAAGTAAGCAAGGATTCAAGCGTCATCTTGGTGATCGCAAGGTCGCCGTTGTGTGTTTTGAGTGGAGAGCGGCACAGCAATGGTATGCCGGCGCCGGAAACTGGCTAAAACGCACTGAGCCGGTCATGTGAGCACCCGACTCGCGGACTGAAAACAGAGCTTTGTTTCTGACTTGGTTGAGGGGGGAAACAACATGGATGGGAGGGGGTGATGATCAAGATTCGGCAGGTGGATGCAGCCTAAAGCCTCCTCCCCCCCATCTTTTACACCTACCACACCGTTTACAGGGGTTCTTGCTAAACTACTGCATAAAGGGCCAGGGGCGTTGCGATGTTTGCGGTGGCTCTGGTGGCTGTTGAGGACTGTCACCAAGGGGAGTTTCTTTGGATGGAGAGAAGCAAAATGGATACGGTTGTAATTAACTTGGCGCTGGCAGCGTTGAGTGTCCTGGCCGTTTCGCGGGGGATAAGTTGATGAGTGGGCCAAGCCGCGGCACGACTATCGCACCTGTGGATCTCTTCCATGCCTGTACCTCCGTATCTCAGGGTTGGTTACTTCTGCAGGCAGGATTGCAGTCGGCCCAATCTCAAATACGTGGTAATAAGCCCTGCTGTATCAATCAGCCCATGACTAATAAAAAGAAACATTTCAAAGTTTCAAGTGTACTAATTATATGAATGAAGCGTGTCAAATCCCGGATCTTTCGCGTCCCGTGTGGACTATCGCAGTCCGTGTGGGCGACTATTCATTCGCAACGTAACCGTCTTGCCACCTGGATTAAGCGCCAAGCCTCGGAGGAGTATTTGTCAACCCGGGGGCAGTCCAAGTTGATGAACAGATGCTGAGCCACCCATCCACGCAAACTGCCGTCGTCGCCCGGCGCCTGCGGAGGAAAAGCTACGTAATTACAGCTTCACTTTTCCCTAGCGGATGAAAGTACATCATCCTTCGTACATATCTATCGGGCGTTTTGCAACGTCTTGAGGTGTTCACATAGTCCAATATTGCATTTGCTCGTAAAAACGATCCTAGCAAACGTGGAGCCATCCCCACTAGAAGTCAGCAGCTAGCACTTTGTGCGCCAGTTCCTAGCATGTAACGTTAGTAGACGACCGCAGCCGCGCAAACCACACACACACGCACACACACGCACACACACACGCGGAACATCCTAGCGTATTACTTCGTAGCTGGCCTTAGGAATCCGGATATAATGCCTATATTTCCCAATTTCCTCGTTTTCCCCTCCTCACCCTCCCCACCCTGGCTGTCCTTTTGATTACCGTGCACGTACCGTACTCCGTACTCTTTCGCTCTCCTCATTCCCGTTGCTGCGGCTAGCTGACCATGCAACAGCTTATTGACGCTTGGCTCTGGCATTAGCGGCTTGGCGGCGAAGGAGGGGGAGAGGGGCTCACAACTCCACTGAACAGGGCTTAGGCTGGGCAAATGCAAATGCAAATGTAAATCACTTCCCTTGGTGGATAACGCGGCTGCGAGGAGCCATGGCATTTTGGTGGGGTGGGTAATTGTAAAGTGGGCGACGAGGATCATGACGGGATGCAAAGAGAAAGAGAGTTCTCGCATCTGGTCTACTAAGCCGTGTGGTAAGTTCCGTAACGGGCGACTGGCATTGAGCTTCCCGTTCTCATGGCATTTTTGGGTTTTCGAGACGACGGGTACCTCGGGCACGTCAATGCTAAGTTACTCGGGACCTGATCAATCGTCTCACAAAAGAAGAACAAGCTCCCAAAGAAGCTTGGACAAAGAGCCATGTGCTGCTGACGGTCCTGTGCTTCCCCTCCACCCGGTCAGGCATATACCTGGCTCATACCTGTGTGACCATGACCATCCTAAGGTCATTCCCCATCACCATCCCAAATTCGCCATGACCTCTTTTCCCTACATGGTGCACTAACTGGGTAGGTATCAAAAGGTCCCGTCATACTCGCGCCAGCGCCAGTGCCAGACCTGAGTCCCACACCCACTTCTAACGCGCGGTCGAGCGTTTCCTGTCCGCCTCGTCTCATCTCGCAGCCGCCATGCATCGTGCTAAGCAGTCAACAGCATGTGCCTCTGTGTGACCCAAGGTTGGTCCCATGTAAGTAGGTAAGCAAGCAGGTACCCAAGTACTCTCTCATCAAGGTTTCCAGGTCCTTATTGCCATCCCCCCAATCCCAGCCGCCGAGTGCGACCACCCCGGTCAACTCTCCCCCCAGCGCCCTCCTCTCGGCCTTTTTCTCTCGCCCAAACACCTGTACGAAACGGAAGACGCCAGAAAGGGCAAGGCAGCTTAGAGCCTGGCCCCGGTCCAAACAAGAGGCTAAAAGACAACAGAGCGAGTACCTGGCTCCGGCTCCGACTCTCCATGGTCCCCTGCCCGGGCGACAACGGAGAACTCCACGGCCCCTGGTTCGCGGCAACTAGCTAGCGACGTGGTGATGGCGAGTGAGTGGGGTTTTTGGCTTGTTACTTCGCCCACGTCTTGGCACAATTCTTTGGCGTCTTATTATTCCCTGAGCTGTGGAGGAAATGGAGCAAGAACTCGATGAGGCTTGGGTTTGAAAGACTGCCAAGTCAAAGGTCGGATGCGGCATGGGTGTCTAGGTGCCCACTGCCCCTCCCCCCTCACAGGGCATGGCTTGGTCATGGTTGGGTGAGCTTCCACCAGTTCTGTTGGTGACATCGTGGGCTGGCTGTAGAGGGCCCATGTGGTCGCCGTCCTCATCGTTGAAGCAAATAGGCATCGAGGACATAGAAGGGAATAGCGCGCGTCGCATACTCTGTGTAGCGCCTCGTTTTGGTACGGTTGATGGTGATTGAATCAAGGTGCATACATAATGGCCAAGTACCTACACGAGCACGTATCTCTTTCCTACCTTTCTTGGCAATCCTCAATTGGATACTCACCCTCGGGCTTCATCAGTCCCTGCGACACAGATAAACTCGGCCTTCCCTTCTTGCCCTGCGCTCCGGTTTCTCGTCCTTCACCTCATTCGGGGAACTATCCACGTCCCCTCATTCTTGGCTCCCCCCCTCGCCCACGATATTGACATCGTCACTGCCGGCAGATTCGACAGCAGACTCCATTTACCTCACACATCGCACCAGCACATCGTACCAGCCACCCCATCATCCTCTACCAATTCTCAGCCTTGTGAGGTTGCAGAGGCACAGACCAGGATAGCTTGGATTGTTCCGAGGTAGACACACACACACACACAGTTCGGGGGTCGAACCAACAAACCTACGTCCGGATTCGGTGATCGACCAACGGGCAGATATAAGCCAGCCAACCAGTCGAGTTTCTTGATCTTGAAGGTCTAGAGTTGGCGACAAGGTTGGTTAATGATCCAGATTTCCCGTCTCATTCAAGCAATCGAGCAAATGAACCTCGCATTCCATCACATCCATCCATCACAATCTACTACCCACCCACCCACACTCACACTCACGCTCACTCTTGTTATCCATCATCCACTATCCACCATTCAACATCCATCGTTTACAACGCATGCACATGCCCTCATCCTTTCCCTTTCCCTTGTCCTCCTCATCTAGCTAGGATATGTTTCCCTGCACTCCACTCGCGGTTGTCTGCCGTGTGCCGTGTCCCGTCTGCCGAATGCCGCCTCCCCTGCTTTTGCTTCAAGCCTCTCCTCTCTTATCTGGGCCGTTCAAGTCGAATCGACAGATACATGCATCCAGTCCGATCCACTTTACCTTGAATCCCTTAGCCTCCAGGCATCCGTTTAGCGGCAATCCTGGCCATCGCAGAGCCAAACCCCCAGATCCCGTACATACATGCTGCAAAAATCCCCGACCGAGTCAGGCTGGCGAGCTTGTCCCTGGCAGAGCTGGCAGAGCACCCTGACCTTGTCTCTCACTCTTGTCACGACTCACCTTGCCTTGCAAGTTGGCCTCGCCTACGGCTCTCCCGGTGCAGTTTGCCCGTCTCGGAAGCAGGGTCCGTTTCAGTAGCCACCCCACGCAATCCATGCCCACTCCACAGAACAGAGAACGTTGCATCCTCAAGACAGACGTCGAGCCTCTCTGTGGATTATTCACAATCCCATCCCATGCACATCATACCACTTGTCTGCCCCAATATACACATGCACACACAGACGGTGGCACTAGGAAACAGCACCTCATACTGCGTATCCACCCTCGGTTCACCTAACCCTTCAAGCTACGGAGTAGCCCCCCAATTTCATACCGGCGGCGCCTCCTCACCCATCACTCGTACTTGGGATTACTATTACTTGGCCACGTTGATAGCTGGGCCATTTGATTCATCATATACTTATTTACTTCGCTCATCAGGATATCAATTCGTCCTCCCTGGGTATTTTTTCTACGAAAATTGCGCATCATTGTCACCATCCTTTCTCAGCCACCCAGAGCCAGAACGATCGGCGTTTAACGGAGCTATCGTCGGCCGACATACTCTGCGCATTGTTACAGTGGCCCAGCGAGCTCGTTGCCATATCCGCCCAGCGCCTAACTTACAGCTTGCCTACCGCCCGCCTTGATAGGTACCATCATACCTATCAGTGCCTATAGCCGCCTGCAACCAGGCTGCGTCTAGAGCGCTGCTCCCGCTCTCCCGTCGGCTGTTAACGTTGTCTTGCCGGTCGGTTCGCCTCACCTCGAAACCCACCCACCCACTCTCACAGATTCCCGCCTCATCCCCCAAAAGGGCCATCAAAAGTGCCCGGCCCAAAACGTGCTGCAACGGGGACTCCAATTCAATACCCGCTGTACCCGCCTTCTTCTCCTGCTCCTCGTCCTCGTCCTGTCCTCCTCGGTCCTGCTCACAACTCGTCGCCTCGCCTCGTCTCTTAAAAGGGTGGTTTGCCCAGTTCGTCCGCTTAAGGCCGACTAACTCCTGTTGCCCGACCCCAATTCTTCGCTCCGTTTTCACTCTTTCCTCAGCCCTCTGGCCAGGTCACCTACCTACGCAACCACCCACCAGCCACTGGGCGCATAGCCTTCTCTAGGTATTATCGCCCACCGCTTGGCATTGGTTCCTCGCAGTTCTGTTCGGGCGCAGCAACCACCCCCAAACTCATCCCCACCTCTCATCCCCATCTTACCGCACCATAAGCATCGTACCTTGCCTTAAACCCGCCCTCCACGTTGCGGGATCTCACCGTTTTAGCCATTCCAGCTAACGTGCTTGCTGCCTTTCGGCTTTCGACCAACTACCAACAACCAACAACCATCAACCAACATCCATCAACCAACAGCGGCACTCTCACGGCAGCATCCGTCCCGTCCCCATCTGCCGATTTCGCTTCTTCCCGCGCTGCGACAAACCTAGCAAAAATCGGTTGTGTCTACGCCTGTGGCCTCCGCTTGTCGCAGCGTACTGCCAGGTTGAAAAAAACAACCCCCCGTTTCTCGGCCGAGTGCGAATGGGAAGAGCTGTGCGTCGCGCCCACCGGGCCATCCTGTCAACCTCTTCCGCTGCGTTGCCCTGCCTGCCAGAGCTTGAGCTTGATTCCCTGGACGAGTAACAAAGGTGGTCATCAAGAATCAGCTGGCCCTTCGCCCCCAGATCAGATCCCTTGCTCACCCACCACCCCTCGTTTCCCGCGTCTTGGGGCCTCGTCCCGTTGCCCTCTTCCGTCGTGTCCGACAAGGGTTCGTCCGACTCTGACCAGACACAACCCCCGTCAGACTCCCCAGGACACACCCAAGCTACCTTACCTACTAAATTACCTACCTACGCATCTACCCACCGCAGCAGCGACTGAACCACCTGAACCAACCAACCGACCAGCTTGAGCGCCTGCAACTGGCGACTGCGACTGCGCAGCTTTTGCTTTTGTTTGGCGCTGCAGTCGTCCGTTGTCTCTTGTTTGTGTCCTGAGGTCATCCGCTTCGTCACCCCGCCAAAAACGCCTCGCCGCCGCCTGCTCCGATCCCGCGGCGGGCCGATAGAGCCAAAATCCCTAGCCCATCATGCCGCATATGCGCGAAGTCAAGACTTGCGACCGCTGCCGCCACTTCAAACGACGATGCGATCTCATTAAGCCCTCGTGTTCCCGCTGCCTCCAGGCCGGTGTTCGCTGTAGCTTCGACATTGCCGCTGCCACTGCCGCAGCCGCAGCGGCTGCCTCTTCCTCTTCCACCATCACTGTGCCTATTACTACGCCTGCCTCTGCCTCTCCCTCCGCCTATGGTCTCACCTCTGGTCCCGGCTCGCTATCGGCCACCGCCCCTAGCTCCAACGCAGCCTCGTCCCCGCTGCTAGACGAACTCAACGCCAGCCTCTCCAATGGCGGCCTCATCTCCCCAACTACTTCTACCGAGAGCCCGGAACCCCTTGTTCTCCTCTCCGGATCCTCGGAATCGGGTGTCGTGCCCGACTCTACCCCAGGCCTTAGCACCGCTGTTCCAGGCCAGCGTATCATCCGCAAGCGCAAGCGTAACTGTCTTAGCTGCTTGAGGTGCCACCGTCTCAAGGTCAAGTGCGACAAGGAACTGCCATGTGGTCGGTGCAAA
Source organism: Dactylonectria alcacerensis (assembly GCA_029931735.1). Lineage (NCBI taxonomy): Eukaryota > Fungi > Ascomycota > Sordariomycetes > Hypocreales > Nectriaceae > Dactylonectria > Dactylonectria alcacerensis. The sequence goes on from JAPMUZ010000004.1 coordinate 1,655,067, forward strand.
ACGAGTGGCAACGGCCGAGAATGCTATTATAGTTACAACAAAGGTCCCAACGGGGGAAAGTTTCCCTGCCCGACGGCACCCGTCGCAGCGTCTGGCGATGATTCAAAAACTGCCATTGCCACTTGGCACGTTCAGCACAAGGTTCGAGGCTCCAGTCATTGGAGGGACTTGATGACCAAGGTAAACTACTCCTCATCCCGAGTGGCTCTTGTTGCGGTTTATCTTGAACGATGTTTTTGGAATCGTTATTTGACGAATGGAGGAGCGTCTGAGATTTGGAATCTGTTCTCAGGATTTTCTCATCATTATTTGGCCCTTGCTGACTTGAGACCATAGATTGGTTCCTTGTCGACACTTGAATCACCGCCTCTCGCTGCTGCCCTCGAAGATGTCGCGACAAATGCCTGCTTGGCCAACTTTACGCTTCCGGGTAACTTTCCCTTTGGCACTCCTGGCGCTACCAAATACTTTGCACGGGATGCCGTGACAAGGTTAATTGATGGCGAGAAAGCAAACTGCAGAGCTTACATGGACCAATACATCAACCTCCTCGACTGTGTAAATCCGATTCTCGACATTGACCAGTTCAACCGAGAAGTTGAACAGTATTGGCATGATCCCAACGCCGTAACCCTATGCTGGCTCTCACAGTTTCTCATGGTCCTTGGACTGGGCTGCTTTGCCTCGGTCGAGGAGCCTCACCAGGCGACCGAGCTGATGATGGCCGCAGAGGCTTGTCTTATGCAGACGCCGTTCATGTTCCGCCCGACGCTGCTGGCTCTCAAGGCTCTCACTCTGATGACGGTGGCCAAGCAGGTCTGCAATGCCACTTGCTGGTCGGTCGATTCCTGTTGGTCAATACTCGGGTTGCTGGTCAGGACCGCTTTCATCTATGGACTGCCTCAAGAACGAATCGAAGCGGAGGATGAGATCTTGGACACCAAGGAGCGAGATGCTAGAAGAAAACTCTGGCTTACCATCCTGTACCTGGACATAAAGGTTTCGATGTGCACGGGTATGCCACCTCTAACGAGGCACGATGAAATGGGCAGTCTTAAGACGATGCCTGAGTGGGGGCAGCCCGACAGTCTCCAGATGGTGCTGTACCAGTCGTTACCCACGGTATTGTCGATCCTCGGGCAGCTCAACTCGAAAACGGACCAGATTTCCTACCCAGATGTGTTACGGTATAACGCCCAGATCCGGGAGCTTATGGCCCACGCGCAGCGCGTCTGCGCCGGCCAGCTGCAACGCATCACTGTCGACATCTTCCTAAGGCGATGTTTGATGGTTCTACACCGACCGTTTGCCCTACACTCCGAAGGGCCTAACATGTTCCCGGAATCGTACTGGGGCTCCCTCGAGTGTTCTTTGGCTCTTCTCATCCACTACCGAGAGCTGTGGTCCGGCGAACCACACCAGCGACTGGATCTGGTGGGCCGAGCTTTCGTCCTTGATTTCTTCTCGGCGGCCTTGACGGCGTCCCTTCACGTGCTGAGGAAAGAGGCCCCCCTGGCCAACGCTGCCGCGATGGGTTGTGAGATCCCACCTCGGCAAATCATATTGGACACCCTGCGAAGCTGTATTGACATCTGGAGCGGCGAACAAGAGAAAAGTGTATGCTACCGGACTGGGTACAACCTCTTGCTTGCCGTTTTGGCGCTTCTGCCTCGATCCGACGGCCAATGAAAATCAGGACATGGGACTTTGCTCGTGGCTAAAGGCTCAATGTCATTTCAAGAAGTAATTCGTGTGTGCCCAAATCAAGGATGGATTTGGCGCTGAGGATGTGGTCACAGCCCTCACGTTTAGTCCTTTGTTACTTACCACTAATAGACCGGAATGGAAAAGGCTTGGCGAATGGACATGGGTTTACATGGCGTTCTGGTAACTGGAAACAAGCGATTTCCACCTGCCGCTTTGAACGTCTAATCGGAAGGATACACACTGTCTGGTCTTTGGAATCCGGGTCTATATCAGTGCCACCGACTGTATGCGAAACATGTATATCTTTTGGAGATGCGTTGCTAAGGATGATGGAGATATGAGTTCGAGCGGGTGTCGTGTATTATATGGAGATGGGAGAGATGACTTGGTGCATTTTCTCCTCCGCCAAAGCGTTGTTTTAGAAGCGATGAACTAGCAATTGTTTGACAGAAATAGCATCAACATATCATACCTACCCACTGCATGCACTTCCTCGAAATCTGTCGCCGCTATGCTTCTGTCGTTGGTTTTGTCAAATTGAATTCATGGGTAGGCTCGATGAAAGCCATGTAGTCATGCTCGTGAAAAGCGAGAGCGGATCATTAATTTGGGACGTGCACAAGCTGGCGTCGCCACAAGATCGATGACGTCGCGGATGTGACCCATGATGCAGTTGGAGGTGGTGTGATGATCTCAGCGTGCCTTGTTGTAGAGTGCTGCTTAGTGTCGCCGGGTCAAAGAATGGCACGTCGCGCACCTCACATGGCATCTTCGCTTTTAACGGTGATCTTCCGAGTCGATGGGTTGCAACGCCCAGTTGATAAAGAACAAGGGGGAAAGTAATTGGGCAGTTACCCCGACCAAGATCCAATGTTTCTGCCACTTCATCATGGTTGAGGGGAGTGTACCTGCAACGACAAGTTCCTTTGCGCCAGTGAATACTTATATCATCACATCATCCGTGCTCATTTTAGAGCGCAAACCTTTGGCTGGCTGGGTCACTACGGGGGCACTTCTACTTTTGGCTCAGGTCCTTAAACTATCGCGGCGGGGTGGGTGACAGAGCACTCCACTGTGACTGTGACATGTACTGCCAAAACAGGGCTCGCATCCCCTGGAAGCAGGCAGTGGATGACGCCTGTCACTGGTCGGCAAGCCTGAAAGCCCCCCACCCGTACACCCGTTCAACGGCTGTACAGCGTGTTCGTGCGTCAACGACAGAGCCCAGGCCCAGTGGTTAGGTTCCATTGTCACTGCGAAGGCTCCCCCTCAGCTCAGCCCATCGTTGGCCCACTGCAGCTCGACCCAGCCCCGCCTCTATCATTCCTCCATCTACATATCTTGTGAAGGCTGCTCACGAGGATTAAACCCACACTCCTTGGGACTCTCCTCGATCATTCGTCGACGTCACGAGCTGAAGGCATACATTCCATCTTCCTTTTTCTCTTGACTCTTTTCCTCCTGTATCAACTTGAGACCCTCTGCCGACCAGACAACCGCCCCAACTTGCACTTGTCCACCTTGAGATCGAAACTTTGAGACCGCTCGCTCACACGACACCGCACTCAACATCCGGCTCGTTCAACCATAAACCAACGACACCCTCAGTTTCGACTGTAGAAGCTTCCAAGATGGAAGTCCATACGGCAACCCCCCCTTCCCACTCGCCTCCCGGCCCTAACGTCCAGCGACCTCGAGGTGAGTCTGCACGCTGCCATGATGGCTGTCTCTCGACATGGCGCCATCTGCTAACCAGTGCTCAACCCTAGGCATCTTGAAGAACTCGTACCAAAAGTCACCCCCGACCTCTCCCCCGCAGGACCGCTCCTTGTCCGGCAAGGAAGTCACTATTGCCAACACCCAGATCAACGCTGGACACCGCCGCTCTTCCTCGAGCGGCCGCCCTACGGGCTCTCGCCGCCAGTCCGGCAACGCCGAATACCTTGACGCCGACTCGTCCCAGCGCCTCAAGTGGGACGAGGCCAACCTCTACCTGACCGAACAGGAGCGCTCCTCGACCATGAAGATCACCGAGCCCAAGACTCCATATGCGAAACACTACGACCCGGCCGAGGACCCGTCTGACGATGACGAGGATCCTCTGGCGGACTCTAGTAATGGCCGTCAAGCTTCACGTCCTAGCCATGAAGATGACATTCCGGGCCTTTCGCTGGGCGAACCGGAGGAGGCGATTCCAGAAGCGGCAGCGAGCGCACCGTCGCCGGCTCGCAGCGAAAAGAGCGTCCACGTCGAAGACGAAAGTAGTGTTGGTCACAACGCCGAAGAGGAATTGGCGGGCATGTCTCCGGAGGAGCGCGAAAAGCACCGCAAGTTCGAGCAGCTGCGCAAGAGACACTACGAAATGAAGAACGTCGCCCAGTTGTTGGGCCATCCCGAGGAAATGGACGAGGACGAGGACGATGACTCCGCCCCACCGCCCATGCCCCGCTTGCCCAACGGCTCCGCATAGCTCGGGCTCGGAGCGGGACGAAGCGACGCATAATATGACGATGACGGTGGCAGATTTTGCATGGATTCTGGGGTTTTATTTTGCAGAGAAGAGTCCCTTCTCCTGGAGTTTGCGGATACTACCATGGGGGGGCGTTGGTACAAGATAGGAAGCTGGCGGGAGGCGCCGACCTAGTTCGAGGGTTTTGCTCTTTGTGTTCCCTTTCACGAGGGAGAGGATAGGGTGGATTAGGGGTGTCTGTAGTTTTTTCATATGCGATGGCTGTACATTGCTTTCGCTTAGAATTCATTTTCATATTCGTACTTTTCTCAATATTCAGTGTGCGGGCTTGATGCTACCCGTATACGTTGCCTGATCCGATTCGTAGTTATCCCAACCCTCTGCCATCATTCAAATCGTTAAATTTATCCAGCTCTTCGGCTTTTGTGATTGCGAATCTTAAAATCTTTATACATCCTTCCCGCCATTCGATTTAATGCGATCACAGAAGGCCCTTTCTGGCAAGTTCGATCTTGCGCGCCGCCTCGCCTTCACGGAACCCACCGCGGGAGATGCAGACGCGCTGGCCGTCGGCCAACTCAAACTTTTCCTGATGGGCGTCCCAGGCGCAGGGGCAGTGATGCGGGAAGCTAACGCAGGCGAGGGTGTCGGGGCAGAGATACTTGTCGCAGGAGGCTTGAGGGTTGCATCGTGTCAGTCAATGTATTCGATCCAACGTCGCGAAGAATCATGAAAATATTTTAGGGAAGCAGCGAGGAGAACGGGATAACAAAACATACAATGCTCGTAGTAGTGCAGGTAGTGAGATGCGTCGCTGGGGTTGTTCTGCTGCTGCTGTTGGTGTTCGTGTCCGCCACCACCACCTTGCTGGCCAAACATCTGGTTGAAGAAGCCGCCGCCGAACTGAGCGTTGGCGAGGGTGATAAGGGAGAAGAGAGCTACGAGGTAGCGCATTGTGGCGATTTGGTGCGCAGAAGCTGTAAAAGTACAAGTATCGACAGATTCAAGAAGAAGACCTTCGTCAATGGGATAGCGAGAGACGTGAAGCGAATAATGGTCTTGTCATCAAGCGCTGTTCGAAAGCTGTTGCTGTCCACATGCATGGGTGGTCTTATCGATAAGGTATGGTGTGGGGATGACTAAGCTCTTGAAAACTCCATCTGAATTCGCGGAGCCATTACGGCTTCTGGCTCAACCTCAGACCACCAGTCGACGACGAACAGCTGGCCATGCGGTTCCTCCTCACGCCGCGGCCATTCCTGGCGGCTGTGTCCGGTCTTTCCAGGCCAGCCTTTACGCCTATATCTCCCCTCGGCGCCCAATTGGCGAATGCCCTCGTGCAAGGTCGACGACACGCCTCCGTCAAGACCCAGGGTGCCTACCGGAAGAAGAGCAAGAGGGGCATTCCCAAGAAGCTGGGTGCCAAGCGCACAGGAGGTACGTCAGGCGGATTTTGTTTCGTGGACGAGGGAGGGTTGTTGGAGGTGAATTGAGGCCTTGGAGATTGGACGCTGACTCGGAGCGGCAGACCAATTCGTCATCCCCGGCAACATCCTCTACAAGCAGCGTGGCACGCACTGGTGGCCTGGCGAGAACTGCATCATGGGCCGCGACCACACGATCCACGCCATGGCGACCGGCTACGTCAAGTACTACCGTGACCCTGCCCGACACCCTGACCGCAAGTACATCGGCGTCGTCTTCGACAAGTCCGATACACTGCCCTACCCGGCTCACGCAGAGCGCAGGCGCAAGCTCAACAAGACGGTTTTCACCATCAAGCAGGCCGACCCGAAGCCTGAGCTGTCGCCCTCGGGCATCCCTTTCCAGGTCACTCGAGTGGAGGCCGGCGAGCCGGACCGCATCCTGAAGCTGCGCAAGGACTATAGCTACCGTGAGGACAACTGGAGGATCGGTCGACTAGTGCAAACGACGGGTCTCAAGACGAAGCGCTTCAGGACGCGCAAGCAGTGGTTCCGACACCGACGGTGGAGGCGGGAGCGTGAGCTCGAGGGTCAACGCAAGGCGGACGCCAGGCGGGCAGAGATGGGCAGCGGTGCAGTCAAGGTGGCTAAGCCGGTCAGCAAGAAGGCCGCCAAGAAGGCGGCCAAGAAGAGCAAGAAATGAAGAATTAGAGAGAGCCAATCTGAGATATGATTAGAAAGGCGTGGTGGCGGATGATTACCCCATATCGGGCATGTAGGAACATGTGTAGCCCCTGTATAGTAACCTAAAAACACAATGTTGCATACTCGTATTTAGCAAACGGCCTTTATCTCCGTTTCCAAAAACTTGACCTCCTCATTCAATCCTTATTCTACCTAACAGAGCGAATGCACATCAGGTTCTATCCACCTAAGCTTATGGTGGACCATAAGTCATAAGAGGCCGCACTTAAATGGCCGGGCTTGGACGAGGCTCGCCCAACCAAGTACCTCACACATAATTTCTCGAGCAAGGTACAAGTTCCGCCGACATCGCGTCGCGGCGCGTCTCGCTCTCACAGAAGCAACTTCATTCTCACTACAAGATCTCAGCAATCAAGACGTCCTATCGATTGGGAGGGCGCTTGCCACTACGGTGGATTTTTTCTTGTGCGTTTGAAGTCCTCTGATATCTTTCATCTGGCGTTCTTTGGCTTTCCATTTCGGTGCAACTCCCCTCTCATTGTCGACCCCTCCGGCGGCGGCGCGGACAGCATAGAGGGCCAAAGCGACGACCGACTGCGGGACCTGAGGAGGATGGCACTGATCAGTGAGGTGTGGCCGCAGCAGCAGTACCGCAACATGCAGGAACAAACACCGACAAACAAGATCAAGCGCACCAACTTCTCGTCGTGGAGCTCAGGCGTCATGGGAAGCGCCAACAGCAAGTCGACCCCAAGCTCGACGGGTGCGACGCTGGCCCCGAGCGGCGACACAAGCCCAGAACCGGCGCGCATCGTCAGCGACGTTGTTTCGAATTCTCAGGCGGCACCTATTGGTTCGCTGAAGCTGTCGTCGGGACTGGCGACACATCCCAAGATCCTCGCGATGCAGGCGAACTGGGAGAAAGAGAAGAAGCAGACGAGCACCGGTTCGCCTAGCACTGGTGGCTTGCCCGGCGTTGATGCGGGCACGGAGAAGAAAGGAGCGCCAGCGGTTGGCCAGACTGCGCAAACAGCACCGCCACTGGTAGGACAAGGTATGATTTGGCACTTTTCCTCTCTATTCATTCATTGGCTACGACCAGTGTTTTGCTTGTCCTGAACTTTCTCTCAACCCACGCCCTTAAGTTCGAAGCGAGAAATGTTCCCGTCTAACATGTCATCGCAGCACGGCCTCAGGTGCAGTCCGCTTCTTCAACGCCGGCATCCAAGCCCTCCAGCCAGAAGAAGCGTCCCGGCCAGGAAACGCCGTCTTCAGAACCGCCCCCTAACAAGAAGTTGCACACAACCCGTCGAGCGCTATCCGGTGAGGCAGCGTTGTCGTCAAAGGGACACAGCTCGGTCCGCGCTGAGGCGCGCCGCTTTACCGACGCGGCCGTCAATAAGCAAATGAACAGGCTGACTAGCAACGTACCCAAAATTTCAACCGAAGGGCAAATCAGGTCTCCCAGCGCAGAGGACCTGATAAGGAATGGGAGTTTGAAGAGCTCGGTTACGCCCACGCCTTCAAGGGCAGAATCTCTGGTATCTCAAACATCTCAGTCAAAAGGCTCAACAAAACCTAAGCCCTCCACTGCTTTCAAGATCGCCGACCCACTTTTGTCCCAGTCGATGTCTTTGGTCAAAGGAAAAGCAACGGCTCCCGAAAAGGCGGAGCTAGTTTCATCTCAGTCCATGTCCTTGGTGAAGGGGATAGCGACAGCTCCAGGAAAGGCCGACCCATATCCGTCTCGGTCTACATCTTCTTCCAAAGGAGGAACCACAGCTGTTTCTATCAAGACAGAAGTGTCTACAGGCCAGTCGCCTCCTTCTACAGACATAAATCCGACTCCTCCTACCCAGCCGTCGGCAGCTCCATTTTCGGGCCATTATTCAGCAGTGACCACAACTGTCACAAATGGAAAGCTGACGCAAAAGGTTGGAGAGCGGGTGGTTGCTATTCTTTTAGCCGAGAGTGACCGTCCATATAGCATGTATAAAGGTGCGCAAGAGCTAAAAACTTTGACCGAACTCCGTGTGAAGTACTAATTGCCTCAAGGACCCGACGGCGTACCTGTATCGGCACGTGGTGTGCTCATTCCAGCAAATTACAAGATGCACGATCACCATTCCCTGCCTTTCATCTGTCCCGTCCGGGATTGCCGTCGCTTATTCTCTGCCCTCAAACGCCTTGGTGCCCACTTCTCAGCAGCCCATTGCACTCTGACATTCAACGACAACGGAGATGGGACCTTGAGCAAAGTGGGATCCTATATCAAGCACGGTCCGGGGGGGACACCAGGCATCGTTGTGTCGCGGGAGCCTCTTCCCCCAGATGCTCCGCCGGCGGCTGTTCCAAGTCTCCCTCTGCTTAGGCCAAGCTCAGGCCATCCAACTGATGTGACACCCTCTGACAAGCCTTCTCTGAGATCAAGTGCGATGGATTCGCATCATAAGACGCCCCTGAAACCTAGTACGACCATACCGGAGCCTTCGCCAAAGGACCCTCCAGCCTTGAGATCAGAAGTTAAGGACTATCTGCACCGCTTCCTGCTTCCCACTCAGAAGACGTACAAGAGGGTCGATGTTCGCGACATGATTGCCCGGCCACGGAAACGAGACCTTCCCGAAGACTGGTTAGAGATCCACCGGAATACCGATTTGGACTCTACCCACTATGCGTGTGCGTTGGCATACTTGACCGGTGACGAGGTTACTGGGCCTGAGAAATGTGTGTCATTTGACACGATGCAAATACGATCGACGGCTAGACTTTCGCACTTATGCATTATAGTGCCGCCGGACATGCACATATCGGCCAAGAAGTTGTTCTCCATCCACAATACGTGCGTCGGATGCAGGTACTGGAGCCATCTTTACAAGAGACGCAGCCAATGCGACTGGGCGCCCAAGTCCCCAATGCCAGGGGAGGAACTGACGTTCATGTCAGGCACAGAGGAGGATGCCAGCAAACTTGACGCAATGGATCTAGATAAGCCAGGGCCGGACCCAGGACTAGAGCTCGAGTTGGAATCAGAGTCGGAAGAGGAGGAGCCGGTTCAAAGCCCCCGACGGACACGAAGGCGGCTGACGGGTCCAATGTCGGAAGCTGCTACACCATCAACAACGGTGGATAAGCAGCCGGCAATGGCTATGAGCCAAGCCTCCGGGTCAGTTTTGGAGATGGAGGAGTGGGAGGTTGCTCCAGGAAGGATGACAGATGAGACGTCGTCTGAGAGTGAGTTTTCCCCATTCCGCTTTGTCTTCTGATGTGCTAGGAGCTAACGCTCGACTAGACATTGCTTTCTCAAACTCATACCTCACGAGCGGCCAGCCCGTCCCTGTCTCTGAAGACATCAGTTTCAACGTAGTTATCATCAAGCCCGGGTCCTCAAAGCACTGGGGTGTTGAGTGCAACAAGCTACGCACGGTGTCGGTAGCGGCTGGCAAGGTGAAGGTTACGATTGACGAAAAAACGTTTCAACTAGGGCCCAACGGTATGTTTATCGTGCGACCGGGCCAGACGTGCAAGGTGGACAATCGACTGTACATTGACTCAATGGTGCACTGCACGACGATCGAGGGCTTTGACCTGCAGTAGCGAAACAGCGAGACCCTGCTGGGACTACGGATCTAACTTAAGAGCCATTTCATTTGCTAGCTGGGGCGACAGGCGAAATATTAGGGGATTTGCTTTTAGCTCTTTCAGTATCGTCATATACACACACACGGATGGAGGTTAGGTTCTCACTAACTATCAGCTTGGGGGAATTCGGCTGCTTTAGGAGTATTCGTATTTGAAACAACGACTCGGGCCAGGCGTTAAAGTGGAACATGAAGAGCAGCATTAGCAATAGGGTTATTAGCATTATGAGAACGAGAGCTTGGAATTCCCGGGTCATCCGAGGCAGGAGCTGAAATTAGGTATCACCCATCATTGCCATGGCTAATGCATTGAAAGCGAATTGCTATGTGCCCACGTGCCGGAGTCACGACGCAACCATGTCTCAGCAGTTAGCGGCTGTGGCGGCGAAGTGGTGTAGGGGTCAACAGCCCCCAAATCCCAACACGAGCACCCTAGAACGCTACAAGGCAAGAGTCTTTACCACCGAAAATGTAATTAAATGTCACGGGGAAGCTGGAACTCCCAGCTGATGGCGTTTTGCAGCCTTATGGTGGTGGGTTGGTGACCTTGTGGGTGACCTTTTGGTGGGTGTGGGCTTTTGTCAGTCTCGTGAGGAAGGTGAAGAATATGGGGATTGCGTGTCGGGAAGGAGACAGCTTGACTTTTTAGGCCGGATGAGTCTACGCTGATTTCGTGCTTTCACTCTTCTTTAACAACAACAAAAAAACAGAACGTTGCTGTATTTGCGTTTGTACCTGGGTTTGTCTTTGGATGAAGGCTACACGCTTCTCGACATTAGGTCAGTGTTGTCACCACTGGCTCCGTGACTGCAGCCTCCCGTCCTTCGTGTAAGGCGCTTGAGCAGCGGGGAGCAAACACAAGCCACACACGAAGGGAAGACGCAGCGATGGATTTCAAAATTCCTGGGCCTGAAAGGGCGTCCACAAACCCCGAGGGGCTATTGGAGATACCCACTGGCGATGCCGACTCGCTCAGCGTCAATCCAGGCAGTCCGCCAAGCCCGTTGCCGCCACTGAGCAACTACTCGACGAACAAGAATGAGCTGACAGATGGCCTGAATCTTGCTCCAGAAGAAATCTCGACACGCACACAGACAGAAGTTGATGTCAAGGGATGTGTCGTGACAGACGAAATCAATGAGAAGGCGGCGGCGACTCCTCCAGCTAGCCCTCATCCCGCCAGCTTCATCCTCGACCCGGCCGGTGAGCTCACACATGATGAGACTACTGTAGACATAGTCACGATTCCCTGCCCCGGGGGCCATCCAACGAAAACATGGAATCGAGACGGCCTGATGGGTCGCTACTTCGGCGCACCTTCGATGCGCGAGGCAGAAGGACCTTCCACAAACACCAACAAAAAGAGCACAGCTAGTAGCAACACAAACAGTACGACTAGTAGTAGCACCAGCGACCACAACCGTCCGGCGCCATCATGGGTTCGCCAGGGTATCCGGCGTCAAGCTGACCGAGCGAGAACTCTGTTGTATGAGCATCCTGCCTCAGTAGAAGGCGTCATGACGTTGAACTCTTTGGCGGATGCCTTGCTCGAGGAGCTGCAAGCGCTGCGGATCAGGGAGAGTACGACAGGTCGACCTTTGATCTTTGTGGGGCATAGCGTTGGAGGAATTGTGGTGAAGATGGCGCTTGTCAAGGCGAGTAGAAACCCGAGGTTTGAGGACATCTTGCGACAATGCTATGGGGTTGCCTTCTTTGGTGAGTCTGAGGACCCGAGATTGGTGACGGAACTTTGTCTGACATGATGACTCTAGGAACTCCGCATCAGGGCTCGAGCTACCTTTCCATGCACACTCTAGCATCTAGCATACAAAGTCTTCTCCAGCTGTCATCCGCTCTGTCCACGTCCGTTGCCGACGAGCTTCGGGTGGGCAACCGGCTGCTCCTCCACTTAGACGACGACTTCAAGGCAATTGCTACCGACATGCGCGTCTGGACTCTTTACGAGACCATCGACTCACGGCTCTCAGGAACAGGCTCAGGGGACGTCTACTTCACGGCGCCTCTGACATCCATAAAATCGGCTATCCTGGGCATGCGCCAAGAGACCATTCTGCCACTGCAAAGTGACCATGCCAACGTGGCTTCATTCGGTCGTAACAACGTGCACACTATGCGCCTATTCTTGCGCCAGTTAGCGGCCTTGGTTGAGCGCGCTGACGAGTACTCGCGAGAGGATGGACACTGGGCCCTAAACTTAGAACAGCGGGTGAGCATCGAGGTTCACGGCTTCTTTGAGGATTCAGTTGGTTCGCACGGTGTAGATGGAACAATTCGTGCCTGGTCAACAAGATTACCACTCAAAGAGTTCCTGCGAAAGGGCCCTGATGAGTGTCTGGCTGATAGATTGAATGAAGTGGAAGGCGTCGAAGAAAGGAGGTTTCTAAGCCATAGGGGGCGGACGGGACTAACCGATACTCGCGAGCAGACGGGCATGGAGAACATCGCCCTTGGAGTGAGCAAAAATGCATTAGGGATTCAGCAAGAGGGAGTAGTGCCCGTGTCTACTCCAGCTTCTCCGGTCCTCAGACCTATCGATGCACCGCTGAGAACAAGGACGGAGTCGGCGCCACAGTCGTTCCCCGTGATCCAGGGGACGACCCCTATATCTCAGGCAACATCCCCTCCTACTCGGTATTCCACCCCTATGCGACGTCCATCACCCATGATCCGCCCCAACTTTGAGCAAGACCTGATGGTCGACCGCCTCTCGCCGCCTCCTAGAGGCCGTATGGGCCGCTCGCTTAGTCGGTCGTTCAGCATGGGGAGTCACGCGTCAGGGTATGAGTATAGAGACTTCCCACCCTTCTCGCAGCGGAGCCGGAGTACGATTGAGGCAAATTTTAGCGAAGACGATGATGGAGATGCGGGCTTGGATGCGTCGCCGCGGCTGCCAGATGCCGTGGTAGCAATCCGAAGGGCAGCTAACGAGAGGCAAGGGAAGATCAGTGAGACTGTGATCATGGATGACGTGGCCGTTGCGTTTATGAAGCCCGAGGTGGACGCGAGAAAGTTTGTGTGGATTCACCTTCCGTATAACAACCCGACATGGGTGACGGTAAGAGAACATGCTGGGCTTCAAACATGTGAAAAGCGACTGATCTGTCGATAGAAAGTGTTTGAGACGCTGCAGGTGACAAATCATCGGAACTACACGCAGTTGTTCAACATGGACTTTTGGGCGACAAGACATACCCGCGGACGACACTCACAACACTATGCGTATTTTGCGAAGCCTGGTTGTTACTTTTCAGCACCGCGGCATTGTAAGGACTGGTTGAGGTCAAAATTTTGGAGTGCAGTGCTAATATTCCGTAGTCTCGCCTCGAGGAAGCACCTCTAAAAACAACTCAATGTCGCCCACGCTAGATAGCGGTACGTACACCTGCCTCTTCATGCCCTATCTTCACTTCGACTCCTACAAGAGACTACTGAAGAGGCGTGAGGCCATACTCCAAAGGCTCCGCCACGGAAGAGCGCGGCCGATCCCCGAAGCCGTCGGGAAGTGTGATTCGCTCGAGATACAAGTGATCTGGGAGTTTTTAGGCCACGATCCGCCTCTAAACTGCCGCCGCACGCTGGACCAATACGGGTATCCCTCACTTCGAGACACGAGGTCGCGGGATGATGACCAAATGCTCTACAAGCTCACCAAGGAGCGGGGGCGTATGATGGGCGAACAAGCTTGGCTGGACAGGCATGGGTCATCCAGCAGCGCAGAAACGGGTGGGAGTGCAAGCAAGAGGTCGAAGACAAGTCAGACAGATGGATACCAAAGCCCGGAAGAGGGGGATGCCGAGGACGATGTGCTGAATGGGAATGTGTTGATGGTTGACCAGCTCTGGCTGTGGGCGATCGATTCCCGTGAGTGACTAACTTGGACAACTGTGTAGGAGGTTATGACTGACAGAACAGATACGTTGCTCTCTTTCTTCCCGAAGCGAGAAGGCGATGCCATTGAGGGACCTCTTTATCAGCAGGCAGATCTACGCGACAGCATCTTCAACGAGGTCAACGTTGACCTGACACGACAGTGCGAGAATGCCCTGGATCTTGCGGCGCTGGCAGCGCTGCATGCTGTCAGTGTGCTGCTTGATCGATCCTCTCACCCAGACCTGGAGGTGTTCCGTATCTTTGAGGAGGCAATTAGCGTGTTGGTGAGTATCGAACCCAGGGAAATGACTTGAAGGATATCTTGCTCACAAGGCGTATCACAGACGGAAAAGCTCACCTCGTCGCTGAAAACATTTCGTGCCGAGGGTTTCCGTGATAAAGCAATAGCATTTGAACCGGTCGAGAACAAGGTTCGGTTGATCAGGGCTCGACACAAGGCGGAAGGCCAACGGGCAGAGGAGGACAATCGCGATAATACCTCGGCGTTGCTTGAGCTGCGAGACATCGAAGACGAATTGCAGATCCTACTCCATCTATTCGAGCGGCAGACCAAGGTCATCAGTGCGATGCACTCAACTTATGCAAGGCCGGAGTTGAGGGAGCGTACGGCTAATGGGAGAGTGTTCCTCAGCGAAGCGCTCAAGAGGCTTGCCGAGTACATACACCAGACGCAGGAGATGATCCAGCGGGTGCGGAACACACGCAACGACTACGATAAATTGCTTCAGATGGTGCAGCGCCAGGCGCAAGTCGATGAGGTTCGGCTCAGCCGACTGCACGCAGATCTTGCGAGTGCACAGAGCCGAAGTGTCATGATCTTTACAACATTCACGGTCATCTTTTTGCCACTAACATTCTTCACCGGCCTGTTTGGCATGAATACTCGAGAATGGGGCGGGGAAAAGAACCTTCCACTCAAGACTATAGGGATAATCTCACTACCGTCAAGCTTGTTTCTCGTCGCGGCGTCGCTCTTTGTCGCATGGAGCACCACAGCAAGGCGTCTATTTCGCTGGCTAGGCCATTCATACGGGATTCTGGTTAGATGGGTATGGGCGACAGTCTGTGAGCCAGTATGTAGGAAGGCAGCTGAGGTGATGCCTCGACGGCATAGGCGAGCGGGGCAACGGCCGGGACGGGACGAACGGGAAGCCCGAGTCCGGGCGGGGCTTGCAGAGGAGGCGAGTGACTTTTGGGAGCGGCACCGGCTGGAGAGGGAACGAGGTTATCACGTCCCGGGGAAGAACAAGGCTCGTGTGGCGAGCGGGAAGGGGAGCTGGAGGGGGAGGGGGAAGAGTGCGATCAAGGAAGAGAAGGGGAGGTGATGAATGGTGATTCTTCGCTTGCGTTATGTTGCTTTGATACGATAAGGAGATGCTGATTAGTATGGGACACATGCCCAGTGATAGAACGAATCTACAAACCCTGTAGATGGATATTATTTGTCTGTGTTTGTCTTCTTTGTTCTGAGATCTTGGACAACCATGACGCGAAGACAATTGCTTTGCGGGTTCTTGTTAGATTTGCTCTAGAGTACGAGGTAGGTTGGAGGTGGCTGCAAGTGCTGTTAGATGAGCTCTGGCCAATAGAATCGAGGAGCGGGAACGAATTGGGCGCTTTCTTGGGCCGCCGACATTTGTCGATGCTGGACATGACATGCAAAGACCCCATGCAGGCAATTGGACAATTGGAATTTCGTCACGAGGCCCTTTCGGTAATTGCACGGGGAGGCAATGCATGGTGTCGGCCCTCTGACGTTTGCCCTTCCTCTCGACTCCACACTCTTTGTTTCTTTTTCGTCTGGGTCGTTCCATTGCATGCATGACACACCTCTGCTCCCCCCTTGCTTTGCCACTGCGAGGTAACTAGCTATCCCTCCAGCTACCTAGTTGGTTCTCGCTGGCTGCATTGTTCTCCCTGATCACTACTGCAACACGACATGGGTTGGACTCGTTCGATTCAGAAGCGGGCATATGTATGATATATGCATTATCAAACCTGTAGATCCAACAGGGTTCCGATCCGTGGTGTTCCTCCTTGCGGGTGAACGCTCACTTGCTCCGATCCAATCTTGATGTGATCGCTGCTAGATGACTTTGTCTGTTCTGCCGGCTGCCGTCTTCCCCGCCGACAGGGCTATACCTAGTGGCGATGGAGGAAGTTCCGATGATGTGCGTCAAGCCTCTCGGAAGCCCACAAGAAAAGCAAAAATAGAAGTAGGGAGCAAGGTCCGAGGGACGCGGTTATGGCAGCCCTCTCAGCTGACAGCTCTTAGCTCATCTCCAGCCTCACGTTGAACGAGCCAAGCCGTCTCGCGCTGAGCGGCAACATGCGCAAAATGTAGACTCCCTTCCCTACGTGACATGAATGTAACTTAGGAGAGGCGCCCGGTGATTCCCGCCCGTCACTGTCCTCTTGGTATGCGTGTGATTCGAGTCCCACCATCCTGATACTCCCTCGACACGTATCTGCTGTATGCGGATGGATGGCTGCTTGGACGGGTGAGTGGCTAGTCGCGCAGCCATTCGCAGGGGCCATCCATGTCTCGAGCGCGGCCGAGGCGATAATGTCTCGGCCAGAGACGTCGATGATGTAGATTTTATGCAGAGGTCATTCTAATATATGCCGCATAGCTGGCACATGGATCCTTGAGCCTAGTCTTTTCCCCAGATGTGACGGGAACGGACCGGAAGCATAGCAGAGACCGCATATAGACGCCTTTCCTCCCCGTCCACCTCGTCCCACGGGGTTCTTCTTATCAAACGAGTCGTTTCCGTTCCTTTTACATCGGTTTTAAAAGAGGACCAACTTGTTCTCACCTGATTCCAGGCCCTTTCTTTTGTATCCCTAGCTGTGTCTCCAAGTTTCCTATTTCCTATTTCGAAACTTCCCTACTCTTGTCTACGAGTATAACTTAACTTCTCCCACCATGGCGTCTCCCCCTGCCTCTCCTCGCTTCGCCGCCGCCACGAAATCCTCGTCCCGCCGAACCAGCCCCGTCCGCCGACCGGTTACCGAGCGTCCCGGAACGCCGACTCGGGGCGGCCGCCCGACGACGCCGACTATGGTGCGGCGCCGGCCGTCGACCGCCGCGCTGGGCCGCCGCTCTTCGACGGCCTCGCTGAACCAGCCCGAGCGCCCGGCGACCCCGACGGAGCCGGTCAAGGAGAGGAAGCGGGCGTCTCCCGTCAAGGCGAAACCTGAGCCGGTCAAGAGCGAGCCGGAGGCAGAGCTCCCTGCTACACCGCCGGCTAACCCTTTGATGGCGGTGCCCGAGAGCCCGGAGGTGGACGCTCCCATGATCGCTATCCCGAAGCCCCGGTCCCGGCAGGTATCCGGCGTCAGCCCCGGATCTCCTCCACAGAGGGCCGCGATTCCTCGGTCACGGCAGGTGTCCGGCGCGAGCCCTGGAACTGCTCCGCAGAGGGCCCTGGTTCCCCGGTCTCGCCAAGTATCCGGAGCGAGCGCCGTGACGGCCCAGCAGGCCGCCGTGCCGCAGTCTCGCCAAGTTTCTGGCGCGACGACTGTGACAGCTTCAGCGACGACAAAGCCGGATCCGGCTGCCGCGCCGGCTGTGCTTAACGCCCCTGCAATCACTGCGGCGCCAGCCGTTACTGCAGCTCCGGCTGTCGGATCTGCACCTGCAGTTGCAAAGCAGCCAGCGACTGCGAGACTTCCTGGAGCCGGACGACCCCCTGGAGCTGCCCGGGTTCCCAAAGTGGCTCGCGTCCCGAAGGTCATCGGAGCTCCGTCAGTCGCCTCGACGCCGGCGGTCGCTGTTCGCCCGGACGTCCTACCCGGCCCCAAGATTGCTGCCCTTCCAGTGGCTGCTACCCCTCCCGTGGCTGCTGCCCCTCCCTCGACGGCCGCTCGTCCCGGGTCGGCCCCTCTCCCGGAAGCCGCCCGCCGTCCCGGAATTGCTCCGCTTCCGGGAGCTGCCCCGGTCCCGCCCGCCGGGCTGCGCCCCGACTTAGCTCCGCCGCCGCCGCTTGCTGCGATCCCGGCTCTCGCTCTAGCTCCCACCGTCGCTCGAGCTCTGGTGACGGCCCTGGCTCCTCGAACTGCTGCCGTTCCTTCCCAGGCCCCTCCGCCTTCGTCTTCCAAGGCCCCCGAATCCATCCTGGCTTCCACCCTCCCGGCCAAAACCGTGGTCGTCCTCCCTGCACCTCGCTTCCGCCACCTATATCAGGCGTAGAACCTTACCGCAGTCTTAGAGGTCACAGTGATTTAGTGCCTCGGAGCTCGTCCTGGATTGAAGATTGTGCTGTTGTGGTTTGAGCACATCAACCATACCAACAACGCAAACTAGCGCTCAGCTGTCACATTTACAACTCAGCCTTCACATCTAGAGTGGCGACACGGCGACCGGGCCACGGCAACTGCATCATTGCAAAGCTCATGCCTCGTCAAACAGGACACCGGAGACGCATTCCGACAGAGCAGAGACTCATCCTCCAATGCCACCTCAATTCAGGCGCCCATTTCCTTTTAACTGTCACGATCATATTATGACGATGACGATTTTTCTTTTGGAGTACTAGGTATCTTGGAATTGTAGAATATGATTTATGCCTTGTGGATTGATCAAGCTCCCTGTCCGTCATGTGTACAATATGCCTGTGGCGGCATCGTTCCCCGTGTGGAGTCTCAACGCTTAAACCCAGCCCTCGGAAGGATTCCCTTGAGACGTGTGGTGAGATTCTACTAAAGGAGTAAGCGTGGCTGCGAGCTGCCTCTATGTTCATGGTCCCTAGTGAGGTTGTGACGCGTCCATGGCATGATTATGACCAGGGTAGGGTTTGGCTGTCTCGGCCCTGTGACCTCCTCTAGCGACCTGGTAAGGGCTCTAGATGCCATGCTCGAATGATGTCAAGGGGTCTTATGGATCAGCTGAAAAGTTGCAGTAATATCCCTTCTTCTATGGGCCAAATAGACTCACTCACGAAAGCGCAGACTTTTTGATCTTTTTAGGCGTCTATCTAGATCGTACTTTGTTTGCTGGGCACATCTTTTAGCGCTCCCTTTGTCTGTGTCAGTGCCCACGCTAGGGATGATCTCTCAAGGGCCATGTCCAGGGTCTCTCTTGATCTTGCCATTCATTGGGGAACAATTCGAGACAAGAAGCCTAAGCCTGCCACCCGTCGGCCCTGATCGTCGCTAGTGGGCGGGGGAACCGGACATGACACCCGCTAAATATGCCCAGCTCCCCGTTGTGACAAACGGCTTGGGCGGCTCAATAAGAATTTACTTCAAGGGAAATACAGCCTATTGCGGCCTACAGGCAATTGAGAACAGCCTAAGACAAGCCTGCAGCCAACACAAGTATGTACAGCCAACAAAAGTACAGGCCCATGTACAGGCACGGTCATATGAATGATCCCTTCCAGCGCCTCTTGGCCCTTATTAATCCATGGCAGCTTTATTAACCCGGACGACTCCACAAGTTGTCGCCATTCTCGGGGTATTGTTTGTCTCCTCTTTGCCATGCCACCTCCCTCTGACAGGCCGTGATCGACAGAGGATCCGTCCGTTCCCACAGACATTGGTCCACTTGCTCGACCCTTCAAACTCAATCACTGGAAGCTGCCTACGAATACTTCTAGAAGCTCGTCACTCGAAGCTAGTCACTAGAAGCTAGTCACTAGAAGCTCACCATCGGATATTATCCCCCATCGAAAAACGACATGACGCCCCAGAATCCCAAGGACGCGCCGCATTTGGGCACGGGGGACATTGCAGTAGTGAGTTGGGAACTACCCACCCGCTTACCATTGGGCGCCTCACTCAGAGATGCTGACATGGAACAGGACGATGGCAGTAACGATAACGACTCGGCCCTCGGAGTAGATTCGTACGTAGCGCAGCATCACAGCGCACAAACCCGGTCGAGTCGCCAACATAGCTCACTGTTTCATTAGGTGGGATGAAGACGATACTAAGTCATTATCGTCCTCCATTTTGAGATACACGTGGGAGAATGGACGCCGATATCACGCCTACCGAGATGGCAGCTACTGGTTAACTCTCTCTGCGCCAAACATTCCTCAAATGCCTCTGACTGTTGGACCAGGGGACCAAACGACGAGCGACAATTGGACACGGAAGATTTCATGTGAGCACCTTTCGAGACGATATATCTGAGGCTTTTGACTCATCCCGCGGGCAGGCACTCTATGTTTCTGACCATCCTCGACGGCCGATTGTACATAGCACCTATTGGGAACAACCCACAGGTAATTTACTCGACACAACATCTTGTTAGGTTCGCTAACTATCCTCCGCAGAGAGTACTAGATGTGGGTTGTGGCACCGGTATCTGGACCATGCAAGCCAACCTCCTTCACCACATTCCTTTCTTAAATACGGAGTATTAACCTATTGATAGAGAGTTTGCTCAACAGCATGAGTCTGCAGAAGTATATGGCGTTGACTTGTCTCCAGTCCAGCCAAACATGGTACGGCTGTCCAGCGCTTTGCTCCCTTTTCCCTACTCCACCCGCTTACTCTGTCTGTCGTAGGTACCCGTGAACGTCAAGTTCGAAGTCGACGATATTAACCTCGATTGGACATATCCCAAAAATCATTTCGACTTTGTCCACATCCGTCTACTCACAGGCTCCATCCCCTCTTGGCCCGGCTTCCACCGCAAGGTGCTCAAGCACCTCTCCCCTGGAGGCTGGGTCCAGCAAATCGAGCTCGGCATGGAGACCAAGTCGGACGATGGCACCGTCACGCCTGATATGCCCTTCTCCAAGTGGGAGCACGTCTTCACCGTCGCCGGTGAGCAGATGGGCAAGACCTTCTTAGCGAGCGACATCATCGCCGACGCTATGCGCCAGGCTGGGTTCCAGAACGTCAACGAGATGCGGCTGAAGCTCCCCATCGGCCGCTGGCCCAAGCACGAGACACTGAAGATCTGGGGGACGTGGTGTCGCGCGTTTCTGACAGATGGCCTCGAAGGTTTCGGTTTGAGGATGATGACGGGCGTTCTTGGTGTACGTAAACCTTGTCTTCTGGCAATTGTCAACTCTTGAACGGGTTGAGCTAACAATCCATAGTGGACTTACGAGGAAACGCAGGCCTTTCTGGCTGACATGAAAAGGCATCTGATGGATCCTAAGATCCATGGATATGTGGAGATGTAAGTCCCTCCTCTGCGTGTGTTCGCATTGTCCGTCGTGCTTACTAGGTTCAGGGTCGTGGCATATGGTCAGAAGCCTTCGGGAACGACTGAAGCTTGAAGGAAATGGATGAATTAACCCCAACCAAAATTCCAACATTGTGTGTATGAACAAAAGTTTTGGTGGCGCGCCTTTTGGTTTCATTATGTTGTCTTTGTTTAGTTGATATGGGAACTATTTCAGATGACACTGATCTGAACTTGCATGAATTGAATGAAATACGACGGAACCTTAGTACAGATACAATCCATGTGATTTATTGGCAGACTCCTCAGGATCCTAAGCAAAGTAACTTGATCCACGGCATTACCGAGCGTACTCATTGTCGAACAAAGCTTTCTCAGCTTGCAGTATCGAGGTCAAGCCTTCCGGGTGCCTGTTATTGGATTGGGCGGTTGCTTACAAATGGATGACCCTATTCCAAAGTGGTCAACATGACTCAAGACGATGTGCCCATGGGTTTGCGGTGATGGGGGACCGGACAGGTACATTCTTAGGCCCAAAGGTCTTCACACACATCTATCTTTGCACTAAGACTTAACGTCTTTATATGAACATCTATTTGAATAATTTCAGACATAAAGGGTTTCCAAAGCTGAACATAATATAGTATATAATACGAAACTATATGGCATCATTGACTATCCCTTACTTCATAATGTTTACCGATTTATGCCTGATATAAACGTAGGAGTGTAGGGAGACTTTCGGGCCAAAACTATATCATGGCACTATCCGACTAAATGATCATCACAACCCAACCTCACACTCGATAAATAAGACAGGATCATTTCGCGTGACCCTTGCTCGAATCTGTGTCCTCGACTTTGCCACTGCTAGTCGTTTCCTGGACGGTGGAGACCAAGCGTCGTCCCGAGTGATCGTGCGAGGAATCCCATGCCTCTAGCTCTGCAAGTGGCACTTTGACGAGGTGTTGACTCTGAGCACCGTCCTCGAACTCGAGAATTTCCTGCCGAATCTGGTAACCGCGCAACTTGGGGATTCCGACGGTCCAGGTCCAGTGATAGATGCCGCAACCAACCAAGCTAATAAACACAGGTCAGCGATGCTCACTTTAACAGGGGAAAAGGGGAGACACTTACATTCCCAAGCCAGTAGCCGCATACGTTGCGTACCAGAAACTGACGTCGCCAGAGAAAGGACCACCATCCGGTGGGTACCAGGGCATGACAAGAAGGTAGACGTTCTTGATGATGTTGAAGGCCAAAACCCAATCCCATGCCCTAAAAGTAGGAGCAGGGAGGCCGAGACGCTTACGGCGGCGTCGAACAATGATCAGACCAACGGCCATGATGAAGTCGAAGAAGGCGGCAGGGAAGATCTTCAAATCCGTGACTACAAAAGTGTATCAGAATAGATTCGGAATGAATGTCAAAATGATTGGAGCTTACTGAAGTTGAACGCGTCACCCGCTGGAGGGGCAACAATCATGAGAATTGTGATGATCCACTTGGCAATATAAGGGCCTAGAGCTGTTCCGAAGGGTCTGGTGGAAGCCCAGAATCGAGGCCAGGGAAGAACACCTTGTCTGTTACCCGGGACTATTAGCAGGAATTTATGAGATCGTTAGACATCTACCGACCTTCCGCACTCTCGAATGATGCGAGATGCTCCCAACAGAACGGCAATCAGGTTTCCAAGGGCGCTAAAAGCAATGAGGACATTGAGACCGCGGGATGCGCGGCTAGATCCAAACACGTTGTTGAAGAACAGAGTCGCGGTAATCTGGCTCGCCTCCATGATCTCAGCTTTGGGAACTGTGCATCGAGCCTAAGTTAGATATCTTCATCGTGGGCAAAGATCTCGAATTACATACTAGCAGCGTAGTAGGCAACGACAGTCAGGATATAAAGCACCGTCACAGAAAAGAGGGCGATCAGGCCATTCCTGCGAATTTGTTTGACAGGGTTCTGTGGGTTCTTAGCAAGTATCGACCAAAAGTGAGCCGTGTCCCCCCTACCTTGACTTCGTTGACAACATTGAAGGCATTCTCATAACCGGCATATGAAAATATGATTTTGTACAGGGCGTTTGTCAGCCCATACGGAGTGGCTTTTCCCTCGAAGGAATTCTGGAAATTCTGCTTCGGGTCCTCAACCGACGTGTGGCCTCCGAGCACCGCAAAACCAGCAAAGGTGATGAGGAGCAGTGTCAAGACCTTGAGGACACCAATTCCGTTCGAGAACCAATATGCGTACTTGGTGTTCAACGCAACCACTGATCATTGTTAGCCCGGGCATTTCAATACCTCCGAGGGTGACGCTTCGTCGCTTACAGAGAACAGCCAGGGTGTAGCCAGCAATGGCGACACCCTTCAGCTCCCATGCCGTAGGAGAATGGGTTCCGATGGCGAAAAGGTACTGGGCAAACACTTTCCTTTGTCAGAAGATTTTCGCCAACGTAATCCTTTGCCGCTTACCGATGGCGTTGCCGCTGCTGAAGGATAGGACCACAGCCTGGAAAGCGAATGCAGTCGGGAACAACCACTTAGGCCGAGGAAATGCTTGTTCCAGATACACGACCTCGGAGCCAGATCGATTGGGAAAGTATGAGGCGAATTCCAAGTAGACGGAGAATGCTGTGATTGAGGTTACAAAACCAAGCGCCCAGTAGATCAGACTCAGCCCAATGCTGCCCGTTCCCTTCAAGATGCTCGACGCTGTTGAGTGTTAAAAGACAAGGATTCTCGCGAGATGATCCCTAACATGCGCACTTACGGGTGGAGAAGATGCCGGTGCCAATCATCTTGCTGATGTTTAGAAAGATAATGGTGACGGGCCCGACGGAGTATCCTAGCGGCGAGTCAACCTCGACAGGGGCACCGACAGCGTCCTGATAGGAGACTTCAGAATCGTTTCCAGCCTTTCCCACGACATAGTGAACGCTGCCGTCTGAGAATTCCCCTCCGTTGCTGTCTTGTCGTCCTCGTTCCTCCGCCTCGGGGGCGTCGCCCTGCCGATCGCTGAACGGCCGACGCCAGAACGACATGGTCAAGTGTCCTGTATGTCGTTTTCTCACAAATATGAGCGTGAATATTTCAATCGGTTGTGTGGGATATGCTGAGACAGAAGGATTTTAAGAAATGAAGCAGAGGCAACCTTGAAATTAAGTGTAATTCTCTTAACATTCTCCCCTGATCACTAGGTATGGGACCCACGGACCGTCGCAACCTACCACGTAGTTTGATGACGAGACAGTTCCGCAAAATAGCATACTACGTAGTACACGATTCAACTAGACATACCATTTCGGTCTTTCCGTACCATGAATGCGACTGTAATGGGGCCACTAGGCTCAGTGTAACATGATCGGCGTCCAGGTGAATTCCGAGCGGGATACCACGACGGTGGGATAACCAAAGGGGCCGGCGCAGAAGCCGACAATTTCTCGATCCAAGGGACAGATAACGCCATCCGGAAAATCACGTAGGAGATATAGCAGCTTCCTAATTAGTATTGATCGACTGGGGGGGGGCCGGAAAAGCGACATTCGAGACCATCTTTAGCCTTGAGCCCCAAAACTTTTAGCTAATGCTGATGACGGTGGAAGTTGGAGAGGCAAATATAGTTACGTTTCTCTGACAGCTAAATAACCTATATCTTCGCTTCGAAACCGGGTCTAACCTCAAATACGGCCAAGCTTCACCAAGTCCCGGGATGAGGTTCCTGGGGATGCGGATGTCGTCATATTGGTAGCGTTGATGCCATGGCATGTGCCGACCGGGGAGGCCAGCCGGCCGAGATAAAGCCTTGGCTTGATTCTCTGCAAGCCTAACAAGGGTAAAATGCATCAAAATGGAGACGCCGAGATGGCTTAGACTAATCGATGCCAAGGTAGTTGTCATGGATGGATTTGCGTCGTCACGGATATCTGCATCTCAGACTGTGCCGTGGGGGTCTGGAAAGGTCAACGTTCTTCCGGTACACGAATCGCAGTCGTCGTAAATTGCTCAAGTCGGACAATTTATGGGATGAAGGTACAGTCTAATGGCCCTTAGGAATACTAAGAGAATTTGTTTACCTAACATCATGAAAAAAAACCCATAGTGAACCTAGCCTTATCTACTTCAATTTCGTCTTTCATTGCTTTAAGCTCATCAACATCCCATGTCGCCCAGACCAGCCTTCCCTTGAGAAAGCTGGCTTCCTTACTAGCAGCCCAAACAGCAAAGTCGCCCGATAGCGTGACATCGTCGTAGACCAACCCAAACTTCTCAACCGAGGGGCCGAACTTCTCCGTCATCGCGGTTCCGGATATTAGGCCAGGGTGTATTTGAATGATGGTGAAGTTCGGGTTTTCCTCCTGGTAGTACTCAAACAGCTTATAGGCGGCAAGCTTAGAGGATCGGTAACTGGAGTATCCCTCCATGTAAGGGAGATGAATGGCCGACGAGGAGATGTGGATAACAGTAGCCCGCTGAGAAGCGAATGCGTGAAAGGCTTGGAGGAGGTTGAAATTCCCTCGGACGGTGGTTTCGAAGCCCAACCACCAATCTTCCAGATCCGAGTCGGCAACTGAGTTCAAGGAAGACATGTACCCAGCATTGGCGATGAGTATGTCAATCTTGCCGTTAATAGAGGCTCCGAATGACTGAACCGCAGAGTGTGTGGCCTTGGTATCGGCAACGTCCACAACATAGATCCAAACAGTGGTCTCGGGACTGAGAAGCTCAACTTGCGTCTTCTTTTCGAGTAGCGACTTCTCTGTCCTTCCTAGAATGGCCAGGTTTGCGATGCCAGATTGAGCGAATGATTGTGTGATGGCTGCGCCTATTCCTGAGGCGCCGCCTGAAATCAGGGCATTTTTTCCCTTTGTGGATAGCTCTGGGCGTGTGGGAGATATGGCCGGATACGTGGTTTGGTGAATTGTCTGAATCTCGGACTTGGATACCATGGTGCTTTGGGTATACGATAATGGGATATCGAATTTTAGTAATTCTGTAGATTTGGTGCATTCGAGTAGAGGCGATACAGAAGTTTCATCATATGAGATGGCACCCTACACTGGTTATGTATGAAATTGACTAACAGTCGTTCGTGATCGATAACTCTCTCTCCGACTCACTTTTGGAATCCCATTCACGGTCATTGGGAAGTTATGAGTGAATTTCCCGCATCTCGTTTTGATTATTCAATACCTCACACTTGAAACTGCGAGTAACGTTATATGCCCAACGTCTCCATCCTCGTTCTGCTGCTCTTGGAGTTGTCGCGATGAATAAGCACGACCTCGTGTGGGGCCAAGTGGTCGAATTATTAATCACCGCTCAAGACATAACGTTATCACTTGAATGAAAATAACGTTATCCAGAGCATCATCCTTCTTCATCATCAATTTCCTTCTTTGCCAAGCAGAATAACGTTATATGTTTGCCAAATTTCCTCCATTCCATGCGCAACAATGCCGCCCCCAAAAGGACATCATGACGGAAAGGTTGTTCAACCCGTAAGTATTGATGTTCGCGTAGCCCACAGGACTGAGCCCGTCTCAAGGCTGCAGCCATTATCTGACCACGCTCGCTAATTCTGTTGCTCTAGTCTAAGCGTGAACGTGGCCGAGTGGCTCAGCGAGAATACCGAAAACGACATGCTTCGAAGTTCCAGAGTCTCCAGGACGAAAATCAGAGGCTAAAAGATGCCATCCGAAACATCAGCAGGGTGGCCTCACGCGACAAGCATCAAGGACGGGAGCTCAGCGATGCCATTTCAGAGGCCGTTTCAGCTGCTGGTTTGCAAGAGGCCAGTCAGGAACCAGAAGAGGAAATGACTTCTTCTGAATCCAGCGAGGTGGTTTTGTTAGCCGATCCAACTTTGCCACGCGAGACGCGGTCAGAGCAACCAAGATCCTCAGACCAACTTGAAATCGGGATAAACGCTATCTACAGGGATTCAAATACTTCCCAGGCTTTGAGCCAGCAAGTGTGGCTCGATTCGGACCGCTTGGTACGAATATACGAGGCACCGTCAGATGTGGCTCCGTATCTTGGGGACGGCTTGTACACAATCGCTGGCTGTCTTTATTGGGCATGCACTTGTTATGCCGTGTCTCTCTGGAAGAAATTGAAAAATCCAGGGAAACTCGACCATTCGGAGCAAAGTCAATGGGACCGCATGTTTAATCACTCGAAGCACCTTGTCGACCATGATTTCTTAATATCCCTTGCGCAAGCAAGGCTGGAATTCCGAAAGCACGGATATATCGACCGAGTACACCTTCAAACTCACCATGCAGACAACAAGGCCTTATTGAACGTGTTCAAAAATGTCGAGCAGGAGTATGCGAGCAAAAGAGAGACCCTTCAGTGGTGGAAGAAGCCACAAGACGTGGAGAACTACATCAAGCAGCATTTGACCGCATTCGAACTTGCTCAGCTGCAAGATATTTTGGAGGGTCGAGGCTCTGAGCGAGCTCTCCAAGCCTTTGGTAACCTCTTCGAGACCTTGACTCATAGTTTTGTTTGTTTTGGGGACGGACCACGGTGGAATGTCGTTCATGTTTCCATGTCACTAGGTGCCTGGTTAGGGAATAGAGATCAATGGTGGGGGTCAAGTTAACGTTGTAATTTACAGTGTTAGGAATTCGAGAGATTTTTAAAGCACGGTATCTATTTAGGAGGACTTTTATTTGTGCAGTTAACTATTGCTATCTCTACAATATTTCTACACAAGCCCACTTCTCCTCAAGTAATAATAATCCTAATAACTGGTAATATTAAGATTATACGGTCATATAAATGTTTGGGGTAAGATAAATTTTCGATATGCTGATTTAGGGATAGCTTAGCTGCGTTTATGCTCGCAGGCTATTCGCGATATGCTATGCTGTGCGGATAGCAATACTCTTATTCAATGGCTGCTTCGCCTTTCCTAACGTCTTTCAAGAAAACGTGCGTTGGCCAGTTCTAGTCGACTTGTCTGACAAGAGTTATTTCCGGCTCCTCCGTCCCCCGTCGAACTGCTGAACACTAAACTGGTATTCTGAAGCTACGCTTGGTTTCATTCGACATGTCATTTTAGATCGACTTGGCATCCGGCAACGAATACTTGAGGTTATCTGAGAATACGACCCTAGATTTTTGCTGACCCATAGAGCTAGTGCCATCCGTGGCTAGCCATGCAACGTAATCACAGCATCATGAGAGCAGATGGCGACATCGGCTGCAGGCGAGACAACAAATAGGAGCTACTCTTTTACGCTCAATGAGTAACACAACTCCCAGAGCGATCTGCATCCCACATTGCAACATTGTGGAGAGGAGGTGAGATGGTCACATGCCCATCATATATTAATACATGAAATTATGGCCATTCTCTTGCATTATTCTTGCCTAATCTCTTACCTCTCATCCTACGGGATAAAAAAAAAAATTAAGATCCAATACTCATATCGATCTTTGCAATGTCAGCCGCAGCAGTCCAGGCTCCCGTCCCGGTTGGCCCTGTCGGCCAGCCCGACATTGCTTACACCCCGAACTATGAGAGCTACCTTGCTCGAGTCAAGCGACGCCAAGAGACCGAAGTGCTTGAAAAGACCCTTCCAGCTGGATTCCCTGAGAAGCTCGTCTCGGACTTGGTCTGGGATGGCAGAGAGTTGGCTAAGTCGTATGACTGGAACTATCACTTGACTGAAGCAGATATCAAGGAACTTGATGACGCTCTTAAGAATTTTAAGGGTAATCCGTGCACCTGAATGTCAAGTGTTGACCGAGCTTCTGGCTAACACACTTCCAAGCTCTCAATGTGCCCCTGGGGCAGATCAACCAAGAAACGTTCGTCTTGCCAAAGCTCCACGAAACACTTCGCGCCATCTCCCGCGAACTTCATCGAGGCCACGGCTTCAAAGTCGTCCGCGGTGTACCCGTGGACAAGTACACACGAGAGGAGAATATCATTGTCTACGCCGGGCTGGCTTCTCATATTGCCCCGGTTCGCGGCCGACAAGACCATCTGTGGCAGGGAGAACCAGCTGACGTCGTCATCTCGCACATCAAAGACATCAGTAGAGAGGTCGATCCGAGCCGGATTGGGGCCCCCGCATATACCGCAGAGAAGCAGGTCTTCCATACTGACTCTGGCGACGTCATTGCTCTCTTCGCCCTGGGAGAAGCGGCGGAGGGAGGCCAGAGCTATCTTTCCAGCAGCTGGCATGTGTACAACGAGCTGGCGGCCACAAGACCCGACCTCATTCGAACGCTAGCAGAGCCATGGGCATCAGATGAGTGAGTAATCATGCAACCAAAACGACATCTAGAGGATCGACTAATTTTTATAGATTTGGCCGAGCGGGGAAGAGATACACCTTACGCCCACTATTGCATCATCAGCCCGCCACGGCCGAGACTCCGGAACGGCTCATCATCCAGTACGCCCGCCGTGGATTCACAGGTTATCAGGGCCTCCCACGGTCTGCAGACATTCCTCCCATTACCGAAGCCCAAGCCGAGGCTTTGGATACGCTGCACTTCCTAGCAGAGAAATATGCGGCGTCCTTAGACTTCCACAAGGGGGATATTCAGTTCGTCAACAACTTGAGTATTTTCCACGCCCGAGGAGGTTTCAAGGACTCGCCAGAAAAGCAGTGAGTCATGAATCATAATTTTATACCGCCCCACCGAGCTAAATCAGTTCTTTCTTAGACGTCACCTTGTCCGCCTCTGGCTTCGGGACCCGGAACTTGCTTGGGAGACACCAGAGGTGCTTCAGCCACGGTGGGACAATCTCTACGACGGAGTCACGCCCGAGAAGACTGTTTTTCCTCTTGAGCCAGCGATACGAAGCAGCAGCGACGGTGCTACTGTTAGAGCTGCTCAAAGGCTTGGTAAAGCTTAAGATTTGTTAGGGTGATATCCTCATCACTTGTAGTCATTAGGTGCAGACATTCCATCTAACACGAAGGGGACGACTTTATTTGGTCTGAATATGTCACATTCAGCCTATCACACACGTAGTACAATTCAACTATTCATGCTTGAATCTCGATCAATCATCCCGTCTCTGCTTGGACCTGCTGCCAGGAGTTATGCAGTCCGCCATTACTTCACGAAGCCTTAAGTCTCTGTTGAGGTAGACAGGGATTTGAAACTTGTGCGCAATCCAGTTCACAACACACGAGCAGACTCGAGTGAAACCTACATTGGTAGTAAGGCTAGTAAGCCAGTTGAAAACCAGATTTGTTGATGAATTAAGCTTGACACAAGCCAAGGACATCCCATGCTGATGACAATTGCCATGGCGTACAAGTGTTCCTGGGCAGCTAGTATTAATGATTATATAGCTCGATGGGAGAAATTTAGATATCAAGCATTTGGTGATGAATCATGGTGCTTATATCGAGGTTAATGGAGTGCTGTATCTCAATATTTGAGCAGGACCAAATGTAGCTGGGCAGACCAGGCGGACTGACCTTTGGTCCGGTGCTGAGAGGCGGGGCTTTCGAATACCTCCTCCGCGCTTAATCCTCGCCCTCTTCTCTTCAATGGCCCATAGGCCTAAGCTACATACATAATAATATTGAAAGCATCATATGTATAAATTACAACTCGACTGGGCAGGCGGGGGCTAGATTCGGTGGTGGGGTTTGGGGAATTCTATTAACAGATTAATAGATTAAGCAGTGGAACCTCATCATATCCTAAATCCAGTGAAACTAAATCTGGAATTGTGTATTGCGACTGGGTAGCCAATTAATATTAAGAGGGTTAAATACGTTGCAATGCCCGATAGTTTACTTACTTAGCCCTCTGGAGGAAGAAAAACACCACTTCATTTCTCCAACTACGCCTAACCCATCCACTCCGCTATGGAATAATAAATAATAACTAAACTATAGGCTAGGCTAAGCTAGAAGAGATAAATAATCTACTAATACAGTTAATCTACCTTTGACTTATTCCCTAACATCACTTTTAAGGACAGATGGTAAATTGATGATTTGTGATGTGTTGTGTTTTCCCTTCCTCTAGAGCTAGTAAAGTCGGACGTTTATAAGACGAGACTCGGGCAGCAAAGCTCTAAAAGTGACAGCCCATTTTTTGAGGGAGAGAAACGTTTCATCCTGAAGGGAAAAAACAGAACAAGATTCGGTTTTCACTTGCAGGCAAGAATGGTGGTATTATTGTCTTGTTTTAGGTGTGATTAGCCAGCCAAGGGTGCTCTATGTGGAAATCTGCCAAGATGTGTCAAACACGGCGCTTAAATGCACCAAATCGCGCCTGCAACTATCAATTCGCATAGCACAGAAAAGAACACAGCCGTTCCCCAAACACATTTACCCTTAATAAACTCAATTACGTCGTCGCATCCCTTATCATTTACATGCGAAACATTACCCCCTTTGATTGATACACGTGTGCTGATCCAGCTAACCCGATCGGGCAATGGACGCGCGGATAAGCTGGACAGCACGGGGATTTTCTGGTGCATCAAGGCCAACGTCAACCTGTCTTCTCTCTCCAACCGCCGTAATTCCTCGCCAAACCGACAGAAATGTCGTAATTTCACACCATGCGGCTAGCTCTGCGATGGCTAGCATTTCTACTTCCGGCGATTGTATTGTTCTCCTACCTCTATCGATCAAACGGCCGCGGTCTCGCGGGTGAAAGCGTCGGGATCCGACCGTTGAGCTCACCACAATATGAAAATCCGCAACATGAACCGCAATCTCAGTCGCAGAGCGAAGACGGCGCGACTGGAAGCGAACCAGACACATCACAGTCGCAAGATCCAATCGCCGCATTCTGGCAGAAATGGGTCAAGATCATGTCTGATGCTCGGCCTATATCAAAGTCCCGATTGAGGATCGTGGGTAACGCGGCGACAAGCCCACCGACAAATCCAAATAAGGCGCGCAAGCCATATCGCAATCTTCTTCGCGCCGACGACTCTGACATTGAGCGTCTACGCCAATCTCATGCGCAATTTGTAAGCCAGCTAGAGTCGTTGAAGACCAATGGCGACAGTGAGCTCTTCCATGGCCGTGGCATCGTCATGGTTGGTGGAGGCGAATATTTCGGCCCCGCGGTCATTGGGATACACATGTTACGTCGGACGGGCTGTGGACTTCCAGTTGAGGTATTCGTCCCCAACGAAGACGAGTATGAGGCCGAGATATGCGAGGGATATTTGGCCAAGCTAAACGCAAAATGCGTCGTGCTTGCACGGTTTCAAGCCCCAACGACCAATGGAGACTCAGAAGCCTTGGAGATCAAGCATTACCAGCTCAAGGCCGCCTCTCTGCTGCTCTCTTCCTTCTCCGAAGTTCTGCTGCTTGATAGCGACAGTATCCCTTTGGTTGACCCCAGCACAGATATTTTCGACGCGGAACCATATCTTTCCCATAGGCTCATCACTTGGCCTGATTTCTGGGGCGCAACTGAGTCGCCTCAATTCTGGCATATTGCCGGACAGTCTCATTTTCCAGACAATCTGCCGCCTGCGTCCAGCGAGTCGGGCCAACTTGTTGTTGACAAGGGAACTCATCTAGCATCTCTTCTCTTGGCGACCTACTACAATATGTTTGGACCAGACTATTACTACCCTCTGCTGAGCCAGGGTGCACTGGGACAAGGCGACAAAGAGACATTTATGGCAGCAGCCGTGGCTTTGGATGAGAAATATTATAGGGTAAAGACTCTTCCAAAAGCTATTGGAAGGTATGATGGCGAGCAGCAGAAAGGGACAGCGATAGTCCAGTACCTACCCCTGGATGATATGATACAGAGCCAAGCGAGCCCTGGCGGGACAATCCGTCCTGCATTTCTCCACTCCAACACGCCAAAGATGAATGCGGGCCACCTGGTCGACGAGGGAGACTTAATCGCAGTGGATGGGAAATCTAGATTGAGATTGCTTGGGCCGAAAGCTGACCTAGAGAAGCTGTTTGGTTTTGATGTTGAGGATACTGTCTGGGACTTGCTGGTACAGACTGGTTGCGAACTTGCTGATAGTATTCGCGAGTGGAAAGAGAGGGAGAAGCTTTGCGATAGGCTGACGGAACATCACCAACTAGTGTTCGATGAGGCCTTGTGAGATCAAATAATCGAATGAATATCTATCTATGGTATCCTCTAAGTTCCACATCTATTTACAAACGCCGCATAACATATTCAAGCACAGGCTGAATTCAAGATTCCAGTTCGCGGTAAATACTAAAGCAAATGTTCATTTGCTTCACTCTATGTATTTGCTAATTCTTGGTCTAGTACCTGATATGCCGGCACAGATCATCCCGCAAACAACTTTTGAACTCCACCAAGCTTCTCGAAAGTAAAGGGGGGAATTCAACAAGCTGAGAGGCTCCTGACTCGTTGTTTTCAGAGAGCAACTCCATATAGTAGAATCGAAAAAAAAGTCGCACACTATAAAGCATTAACATGTTCCATTTCATTAAAGTGAAGTTCATGGATAAAGTGGTCGGTTTATTGTTCAAACTAGTATCTCTACAATAAAGTCCAATTATCTAGACTCGTTTCTTGGTCACGATATTATTGAGCAAGTTCAAACTAACTGTCTCACTAGAACGTTCAAGAAAACCAACCAATGGTCGTACTGAAACAACATGCAGTAACATTATAACATCCGGGTCTATCACGCCATTTATACTCTATGTTCATTCCAATTCGACCAATGAAATACAGTTCCGTTACCACACAGTCGTACAGGCTCCCGTTGTTGCAGTGCGTCATGGTCTCCCGTGGTGTTTTTCGGCCGTTATCCACAGATTCCGTCCCGGATAGCTCACACCATGTACCACCTATTTCCCGTTCACTTCATCTCAGATTGGTTGGAAAATGATGAATCATCCATCCGGTATGGGTCTTGGGGTCGTTGTCGAGGAAGGGCGGCACCTCGATGCACGCCGTAGTTCTTAAAGTAGCGAAAATTAAGCCACGAAGCGACGGATGTCCAAAAGGCAACAGCACTAGGTGTTATAGCATAGTCAGCTTAACAGGAGGCCTGGAAGATGGGGCGGAAGGCAACATACGTCAGTAAGAAGGCGACGAGGGCAACAAGCCAGGACATGGCGCAGTTGGTACCCTGACAAAAGGTGCTGATACCCATGAAAGTAATGATGACAACGACGAACCAAAACAAGATTTCAAGTGTGTTGAGGATTGCAAATGCTTTGAGACTTGCCCACTTCTTGAATCTCGATGCGTGTTCAGTCACGAGCTGATATGTGAGAATGACAATTGTTTTGACACTCTATTGTGGTTAAATGTCAGCGTTGCTAGAGTATGATTAAACGGGTGTGTAATCGATTCGTACCATGGTGATGGCGATCGTATCAGATCTACTTGTTGGTCTGCCGCTCGGCTTCGTAGCCACTCGGGCTCCAGAAAGACCGATGATAAGAATAATCATTATTATCTGACCAATGTGCACTCTTGTCTTGTAGTGCGCATCAAACCAATGACTGTTGAAGAAGAATTTTATCCGGTCCATGGCGACCTTGTTGTTTTAGGTTGAACGTAGGACGGTTCAATTCTTGCGGCAAATTTCCGGGACAGGAGGTCTTCAATGAGGTTTGACTCGAATATCAGAATGCAGTTGAGGAAGTGGTAGAGTCGTGGTCGTGTTTGCAATGTCTGTGAGGGGAGAGAAAGAAAAGAGCTCGTCCGTCAAGGGTCACCAAGGTTGCTTATGTACCACTCCTCTTGTATTAAAATAGAAATACTGGACAACCCAGGTACGCTTAATTTCACGCTTAGCCAGTGACTTGTTTTGCACTTTCGTATTCAATCATCGGAATTGAGCATCGTAAAGACGTGCCTGCACTGCCTAGTTGGGGGCAGTCGGTTTCTATACGCGTATGTATACGCCGTATTCCATGAGCGTACACTTGATCCACATTGCTCCGCCTACTAGTTTGAGTGAGAGATGTGTCAAGTTTGATCAATGACACGAGCCCTGGCAAAGTCACTGACGTGGACTATGCATAATCAAACGTAGGTCGTACGCAGTAGCTGTGTGGATCTTAAACTTATGTGTCACTTCATGTTACAAACAAAGCCTTCAGATTGCTCGTGATCAATACGGAGTGGACAGGGAGCGGTTGGAGACGCTTCACTCACCAACAGCGTTCCGAGCGTCTATTACTACTGGCCGATTCTAAAATAGAACACGTCTTGAGGTTTCCCTTAATCACTTAAGAGCCGTGTACACCACGCAAATCGGAACCATGCTTCTTTTTTGAGCCTTCATCAATGCTCTGCTCCAGGTAGAGCTGCGCCACTGTCGCTGTTCAGGAACCGCATCAGCCTCAGCGATCTGTCCCCACTCGCAGCCACTTGCTGGATCACCTGTGGCGCACCCCGCACTAAGCTCAGGGAACTTCAGGCTGTCTCTTTCAGCCTCGTGCAACCTCGCCTTGCTTGCAACCAATCCCATCAATCGAGCCTCACAATCAGCGATAGCATCACCACAAACCTTTCACGATTCACGAGCGCGCTTCCAAGTCGACTATCCGACCACGGCCGCGGCCACCAGAAGCGTATCTCTAGTCCTTCGCCCTTCACACATCAGCACCCATGTCGACCGAAACGACGCCAAAGCTGCTCTGGAATCCAGAGAATGTCAAGGACGTTGCCGAGTCGGTCGGCATCGGGAACCTCAACGATGAAGCCCTCAAGTCTCTAACTCAAGACGTGGAGTACCGCATTGGTCAGGTCATCGTAGAGTCTCTGCGCTTCATGCGCGCCTCGCGCCGAACCACACTGACGGTCAACGACATTGCTCTCGCCCTCAAGGCCCTCGATGTCGAACCGCTGTACGGGTACGACTCGACGCGACCTTTGCGCTATGGGGAGGCTAGCCTCGGACCTGGCCAACCGCTCTTCTACATCGAAGACGAGGAGGTCGATTTTGAAAAGCTCATTAATGCGCCGCTGCCCAAGGTTCCGCGCGACATGAGCTTCACCGGTATGTCACCTTTGCACTACACCGTGAGTTACATGCGCTGACGCGCTTCTCTAGCACATTGGCTCGCCATCGAAGGCGTTCAGCCTTCGATCCCACAGAATCCGACCACGTCCGAATCTCGATCGCAGGAGCTTCTACCCAAGGGCCCTGGCGCCAACCCTGCTCTCTCTGCTCTGGCCGGAAACGACAATGTCGCCATGAAGCCTTCAGTCAAGCATATTGTTAGCAAAGAGCTCATTCTCTACTTTGACAAGATTCAGGCCGCCATTCTCGACGACAACCCAGATGAAGAGGTTGTGCGGCTGCGCCAGGCAGCGCTCGGCTCTGTCAGGGACGACCCCGGTCTGCATCAACTTATCCCGTACTTCATCAACTTCATCATGGATCGCGTGACCCATCACCTCGACGATACCTTTACTCTCAAACAGATGATGGAGTTGACCAACGCTCTGATTGAAAACAAAAGTCTCTTCCTCGACCCTTACGCCAGTCCGCTCTCTGCGCCTGCCCTTACTTGCCTGATGGCCAGGAAACTCGGAACTGACGAGGGAACGGACGCTATCAGGGAACAGTATGATCTGCGCCAGCTTGCTGCTTCCCTGGTTGGACGTATTGCCCGGAAGTACTCGGCTTCCAACACGCTCCTTCGACCAAAGCTCACGCGGACGTGTCTCAAATATTTTCTCGACCCAACCAAACCCCCCGCTGTCCTCTACGGTGCTATTCACGGCCTCCTTGAGGCCGGCGGCCCTGAAGCTATCCGAGTTCTCGTCTTGCGGAATCTCAAGAGCTTTGATTCAGCAATTTTACAGCCACTAAAAGAGAAAGCAGAGGGCACAATGGACTACGAAATGCTGGTACAAGGCATTGTCCAAGCTGTCGCGTCTCTGTCCCAACACGGCGAGCCGGGTGTCAACGGCGTGAATGGTACAGCAGCAAATACCGAGGAGTCAGACCTCAAGGAGTTCATTGGGCCCATTGTGGGACAAGTGATTGCTGCGTCAGGCAACCGAAGGCTGATCCAGACGGTGTTGGATGCTCGATTTCTGGAGTAGATAACTGATAAATGGCAAGACCATGGCGTATGGCGTTTGGACAGCGGCTACATCAAAACGGCTGGGGATGCGAAATGAACACATATAGTTTTACAACGACAGTATGCTTGCATAATCTCGCAGAATAATGTCTTGTCGCAGAAGTGACTGCTGCACGTTTAACAAGCTCCATCCACCATGTGTATTTCAGCCTTGCCAAACTCTGTTGTCAAGCTCAGTCTAGTTCCCCTGTGCTCTCAGCTATGTCCCGGGGAAGAGGCTGTTGTCAGATGCCGCAACTTGCTTGCTTGTGGACGGGAAGCGCCTGGCCTTGAACCTCATGTGGAAGGCCTTGGCGAGCCTCACAAGGCGAGGCTCAGGGAGCTTCAAATCAAGACAGCGCAATAGAAAAGGATTCAGGATAGGACTACTTGTCGCCCGGTCAATAGGAACAAACAATACGGGAGCAACGACTTGACTATGAGTTGACGGCTTGAGCTACAGAACAGACTTGGGCTGGAGCCCATCACTTGACAAAAAATGCGAAAGAATGTAGATCTCAAAAATGAAACGACACCTAGACGGAGAATCACCAGGTGTCGAGATTAACGACGGATCCAATTTCCCAATATTCTTCTCAGAACATCCTCGAGTCCAAAGACCCTGCCGGGATCACGGCCCACAGTGGGCAGTGTGCGGCGGACTTTCTGTTCTATCTGAAGAAAGGAAAAAGGGAAGAAAAAGGTAGAAGAGTCGGGACGCGAGCCGAAAAACTTAGGTTACCTGGCGACGGGGCAAAAATGTGATGACTAAGCCATGGGTAATCGATATTCCGGTCCGTCATCCGATGGGCCTAAGATAATGGCTCAACCTCAAAAACTGTCCTCTTACATACTGTCCTGTTCGAGTTTTAAAACCTGACAGTTCTCTGTCCTGCTTTTATTTTTCCTTTCTTAATTTGCTAGCAAGAGGAAGCAGATCATCTACCCGGAAGCTACCAAGTGCATGGAGGTTGATGGATGCTGCCTGTTAGTGTGCCACTTATGCTTAATATAGAGAGTCCTCCGATTGAAATGAAGCTGAGCCGGCTATCCTTCATGAACGTCTTCGCCTTGCTCCAGAATTCCGCATGAGCTTCTGTCTTTCCACGCACACCTGAACATAAAAGGAGAAATTTGGGAGAATGCCTTCAAGCGGTGATTGTCTTGTTAAGTTCGGACAAAATATACAATGCTCCATCCTTCCCAGATTATATCCATTAAATCCAGGAAGGAGTAAGAAGACCCTTGCCAACCTTCTATCTGCCAGGACGCCACATCCAAAATTCGTCTAATATGATACAACCGACACTTGCCCAGAGTCCCCATTTGTCATCTTGCAATCGTCTCTTCAAGCTTTTTTCGTAGACATGCTAAATCCCAATCGCCTTTGACGCCACATGTTCAATCAGTGCATGCCTCCCATTCCAAAACCCCCAAAGATCGACGCGGGTATCTGACTCTGCTGTGCGTTATTATTTGCTTCCCAGCTCATATCCCAGCTCAATGCCGAAACGTCCAAGTAGCCTCCTAAAAATTGATCCATATCAGTGATCTGTGCCGAGGTCGTCGGTTGATGTGGTATTGAGGTTTGTACGGGTGGCTCGGACCCTCGGGCGTCAGCGGGTAAGCATTCCTGGAGCCGATAGATGAACGCAGGATACTCGAGACTCCGTCCCGCCTGCGCATGGGCTTTCTCACGAACCTTCCATGCCTTTAGCACAAGCTGGGCCTGTGCCGCATACGCCTTCTGGTTCATGTCGAATAGTTCTGTATGGAAATGATAGATCTTGTCGATAAGGTTCCAGGCACGATCCACGAGGGTACCTGTTGAACGCTGAAAGAGTTGTCCAGTCATGACGGCGAACATGTCAAGCTGGAAATGAAGCTTGGTAAACCAGAGGAAACCAGTGTGTTCCATCACCTCGTAAGCATTGGTGCTGTGCTCGTTGTTCATGATAAAAATCTTGAACAAATTATCTTTAGAGCAAAGAATTTCTGTCCCCCATTCAGGTTGCTCTTTCATCGGTACCAACATCTCCTTCATCTTGCTTATGAGCATTGGTCGAATGGAAAGAGCAGCAACATGAGCTGGCCCAGCGCTCGCATCGATGTAGCGTAGTTCCACTGCGTGCAACCTATCTTCGAGCTCGCTCACAAGTTCACGATACCTCTCAATCGAGGGGTAGGGAACCGGTAATTCTTCCGATATGCCCATAATGGCGGCCTCGAGGCCAGGTGTCCCATGGAGAAACTCGGAATTGACAAGGAAGTTGGCGATCTGATAGCCGATGAGGCAGAAGGCCATTTCAGTCGGGCCTTCGCGTGGTTGGAGAGGCTCGGTCGATCCTGGAAACAAATCTGCGTCGTTGACGTTCTGGGGCATCTTGGTATCCCAATTGGAGGGAAGCATGGAATTACTGAGGCCCGAGACCATTGCATTCTTGGCGTCCTGGAGGATAATCTGCCACCACATTCGCCTTCGCATCTCGGTTTCAAAGGGTGTCAGGTGTAGAGACTCGCCATCACGGTGGTATCCCATCTTTTGCGCAATTCGTACAACCATGCCGCTAATGATCCAGGCAGCGTGTCTATCATATCGGTTCTGGAGAGAAATCTATCAGGCGCGTCAGCAAGTGCATGCACAAATACGCAGAGAGCAGTGCTTTGTACCAGGTATAACAACAACGATTGGAGAACCACCATGTCGTAGTTTTTTAGGAAGTTGAATTTCTGAAGTGAAAGCTTAGTGCCCATGGTGAAGCGTCGAATGGCTTCATCGCGCGAGCAGCCAAGCATCTGCGTACATTCGACGTCAGTCATAGAGACAGCCGCCATGGTGAAGACGGAAAAGAGAAGGGCCTGGTAGTTGACGGGAATATTTTCCATATTCGTTGTCGCGTCCATGACATGGGGCTGTACTGAAGGGACGTGTATCACTTTCATCAGGGGATTGACGCGATCCAAGAATATTTGCCAGAGCCTAAAGATATGCACCGGATCTGGCTGGAGATCCTCAATACTTCTGCTGGATGAATCACCAGGGAGTAAAAGGTCGACGTTAGGGTCGGGGCTCAGATCCTCGGATCCCAGGACGCTGGATTCCTCGGGGTCGTCGGTATCAATAATTTCTCTCATAGCATGGAGCTGGTGGTGGGCTCGATATCAGTATTGGTGGGGGGGAGGAAACGGGATGAGGAACATCAACGCACCTCCTCATGGATGCTCGCCCACAGGTAGCTGTCCATAAATCGTACACCTCCGTCGTCCTTGACCATTTTACCAGCAGGCTTCCACCTAGGCTGTGAGTCGCATCCAGTGGGGGTGCTGGCCGAGACTTCCGACTGTGAGCCATCCCGATCTCGGGACTGGGGAAGTTGGGCGTGCTGGAGCGTTGGAGAGGGTACAGTGCCATCGGCGTACTGCTTGAGTAACTCCTCACAGCGAGCCAGTCGCTCTTGGAGGTCTTGATTAGGGCGGCGGCGCTTCCGCGCAGGGGCTGGTATGCTGGGAGTGCATGTTACGTTTGCCTGAGAGTATGGTGAGCTGTGTGGGCCATGTGGTTCTCAAAGATGAGGGAGTGGAGAGGCTTTTGGCTCAGTACGGGACATGGTGGATGAGCCATGGTGCCTGAGGCACAGGAGAAGGTGCTTAAGGCGCGCAGACTGAGAGGGCGAAGGTGGTTGGGGGCGAGTCTGAGGAAGAGCGAGAATCTAGATGACGCACCTTGATGCAGTTGGAACAAGGAGTGTTGCGGTCGCATTTAATCTTGCGGTGCTGGCAGAGGACGCAAGCCAGTATTCTGGAGCCCTTGTGGGATCCAGGCGTGGTGTTGGTGGACATATCCGTGGGATCCGGCGCGCACAATGGCCAGCCTCACATGCCAGCCGGGGAGAGTCGTGATTTGGTTTGTGCCTTGTGTCCTGGTGTAAGATGAATTTGATGAATCTTTCTCTCAGGCGTGGACCAAGGGACTCCACTAGAGCCGCCTGCGACCATTCGCTGCGGGCGGTGATGAGGGGGAGGGGCAAACTGGGTTGGGTCGGCAAGAGGAGACGAGGCAACGAGGCAAGAGTAAGAAGCGAAGCTCGGGAAGTGGACGGGAGGAGGGACTGAGAGAAGAAAACGTGGAGAAGAACAACAAGGCCGTCGTCGTCTCAGGGATGAGATGATGGCTTGAGGCCAACTTGGCGGAAACGATTGTCGCGCGCGCAATGCCGGTGCCTGGCGGAGGGCGTCGCAAGTTAGTCAACCCTGGCGCGAGAGCAGCGAGCGGACTTGTGCGCGTGAGCTTGTGTATGTGTGTGTGTGCGTGCGTGTCTACCAGTAGCTTGTCTGTCTACCTACCAGCGGCTTTTCCTAGGGGTGGTGACGGTGGTGTGCCAGGGGACTTCCAGGAGGTGGTAGTGCTAAGAGAGACCTGTCGACTTATGCAAGGTTGTCCGGGGCGAACTGGTGCCGCAGAACCTAGACGCTAGAATTGGGCGATTGCGGCAAGCCTTGGGATTTCGGACAGCGCGGAAAGATGGGATTGATAGACGCTGACGAGACTGAAGAACTGGATGGACTGGGACGGACGGTAAGTGGGCAGTACAATATGCAGTAAATTATGCTGGACGGGACGGACGTGGGGAGGCAGCCACTGATGGGCGGCCGAGGGGTGATGACGACAACGGTGGGTGGTGGTGGACGGACAGTGATCCCAGGGATGGTTTTAGGCAGTGAACAGTGAACAGTGGACAGTGGACAGATAGGGTCGGTCGACTGCTTGACACCAGCTCCCGCAGATGATGACGGAGCAATGTGTAGGAATGGGGTGAGGGGAGCAGTAGCAGACTCAGGCTCAGCAGAGCAAGGGTGGGCACAATGCGAATCCGCGTTCCGCTTAGGTGAGAGAATCCGATACAAGTCGTATTTCTGAACCGAGAAGAGTCCAGTCCAGTCCAACCCAACGGCAGGCCGCGGAGTACGAAAGCTGACAGGACGCCAGGACGGGATCGGAAGTTGAGAGCGCCGTGTGCCGTTCGCCGTAATGCGATCGGGCTTGGCGAGGGGCTGGCCGGATGACTGGTCTCACTGGTGGCCTGTGATAGGGAGCAAGGGATAGAGAAGGTTCCAGGTCTAGTGCCTTGCGTCTCCGGCTGGCCCGCGAGTGATGCGGTTATGCGGCCGTGGTAGGCACTTGTACCCGAAACGGTTTGTGCAGTTGTGCAGATGATGGATGGGATGAGCCTGCACGCGCCTGATCGACAGCCAAAGGTTGTTTTTTCTTTCTCGCTATCTCCCGAGCAGCCCAGGTAGGCTAAGGGAGGCAGCAAAAAAGAGCTTGAGGGCCAAAGGCAGAGTTGCGGACGGAGCTAAGGATGCGGAGTTTGCGCCGGAATCCCGCCGTCTTCAATCGGGGTTCCAGGGATGTTCGGGCCTGGGATGTTCGATTATTCGGTATTTGATGGCGATGTCCATGGCATCCGCGGAGGTGGCAACGGAGTGTTAATAAACATTGTTCACCATCCCACCATCCATCCCAATTCCCCACGCAAAACCTGCGACCCCATATCGGATCGTCACTGTGAGTCGACGTGTGGCTTGCGGCTTATGTCTGTCAGCGTCGTTGCAGCACAAGAGGAGTCAGAGGATCGCCGAGCTCAACCCCCCCGAAAACCCGCTTTCCGTACGAATGGAAGGCTTGTCCCAGACTAACAAGCCCCCAGCGCAAGTTCCAGTGAGTTCTGGCACGCGCTGGCATTAACCAGAGAGAAACCCATCGCCTCCTCGCTCGACATGCCTGATCGGAAAGATTAGGAAATTTTCAAGCCCCGGCCGGCGCGTGCGCAGATAAAATGCGAAACCGACCGGATTTAACTGGTTTGAGCAATAGTCTCTGAGTCAACTGGCAATCTGCCGTGGTATCAGATCAGAGCTGAGAGCGATTAATTGAGCAGTGGCTTTGCGCTTTTGAGTCAACTGACCAAGAGAGACAACAAAAATGCGGTCATCGGGATACACGCTGGGAGTAGCTACGAATTCAAAACGGAGGCGCTAAACAGTTGTCACGCAGCTCGCAATGACGTCGGACGCGGGCTCGGTGCAAAAGCTTCGCCGTTGCAATGCAAGTTGGACAATGCGAGTTAGACAATGCGATTCGTATTTACGTGCCGAGTAGAGTGATGTGCCTCGTCCACCTGACTTACCAACACATGCTATTTACTTTATATGGAGCGAGGTCATGTGTTGTCATTGCGCTGCACATTGCCTTTTCAAGACAGGGATAGTATACCTTCATCCGTAATGCTTCAGCTTCTTCCGATAAGACCCAGTAGCATTGATTCTGGCCAATGCAGTCCCTCTTTATTTCTTATCCTTGTTTGCATTGATGTTAAGTCGATACATTCCAGAACCATCGATCGGATCGCCAATCCTCTCCGTTTCCCGAACCCACAGCAGTCATTAAGCATCCGGCGGTCCATAAATCTGCCTAACATGGGTTTGCTTCAACACCTATCTCTATAATCGTAACGGACTCCTCGGACTCACCTCCAATGATGTCAGCCGGTCCTGGTTTGTAATATACTGGCGGAGAAGGCACTGGACATAATGTATACGCACTTTGTAGTGCCATGCGATATCCACTCCAAGCTGAACGTATTCACATACATTGTAAACGTCGACGCACACCGAAGACTCATTTTTCAGGTCCAAGTGCCCAGTGGAGTGGCTAAGGGGGCTATGCTTTGATAAGAAAAGGCGCTTCGTCCACTAAACAGTCTTTGTGGATGTTTCGTTCAACTAGGTTGCCCTGCGGCTGTGATGTTTTGATATTTACTGTTAAATTGTTCAAACTAGCATTCCCTTCCTTGCGTTTCCACCTGTTCAACAGTAAGTCCCCCATTCCTTCAGCCCAGCCCGTAGTGTTCTACCACTACACTCCGCTGGACTATCAAGAACGAGTCAATCCATCAGTGTCTATTAGAATTTTGATAAAATACAGTGTGACTGCCAACTCGGGGATTCGAAGCATTAGGCCAATGCCTCTGGGGGAAACGCAAGGAGCCAAGGGACAACGGGGATGGACACCAAGACGCCATCAAATCCATCGTGCCAAATGTTGCCCAGTGCCATCGGAGACCATATCACGGCAGGGAGGGAAAGAGGCAGGCAGCAAAAGAGCGCCAGTCATAATCCTGGTCCAGATATTTTAAACAAAGAAAGCGAGAGCCAATCCGCCAAGAATGCTAACTCCCCAGAGGATCTTCTCGGACTTGATGACGGTAGCCTTGGCGAAGCCCTTGCCGAGGTCGTAGTACAAATGCTTCAGGCCGCTGAAGAAGTGGAAGGCGAAGGGGAACCCGAGGGCGAACTTGAGGCCGCCCTTGACAAAAAGAGGCAGGCTTCCAAAGGCGGCGGCGACGCTGGCGCTCTCGATGTGAAGGCCTACGAGGGGAGCGGCGACGTACGATGCCATGTAGACGTACAGAGCGCCGGAGAGCGTGCAGCCGGTGATTCGGGTCCAGGCCGAGGCACCGAACCAGGTCTGCTCAATCTTGTAGATGCCCAGGTGGGGGGAGACGGGGCGGTTCAGTCGCTGGTTTACGAGGACCTGCTCGCCCTCTGCGAGGCTGAGCTTGTTGGTGACCGGGGCGGGACTGGAAGGCAACGAGCAGAGAGTCAGCGGGCGCCCTCGGAGGGAGACAAAGGCGCATTGGCGATGCGGCGGAATGGCAATTGAGCTTACCGGGTGGGAGTCGTCGACATGCCAGCAGTCAAAGCTGCCCTGGGCAGGGTCTGGCTGAAGAAAGGCTTGGCCGCGCCTACATCGAGAAGGTCAAGTCAGTGAGGCTATTCGCTATGACGGAGGAATGCGGATTGGGCGGTGCGCACCTCGGCGAAGGGCAGCGACGCCAACTCGTTGAGCG
This sequence comes from Dactylonectria alcacerensis, assembly GCA_029931735.1. Classification (NCBI taxonomy): domain Eukaryota; kingdom Fungi; phylum Ascomycota; class Sordariomycetes; order Hypocreales; family Nectriaceae; genus Dactylonectria; species Dactylonectria alcacerensis. Next base: position 1,700,031 of record JAPMUZ010000004.1, read on the forward strand.
ATCATCGTGGCAGTCGGTGAATTGGATTGCGGGCGGTTGTCGTTCAGCGGCGAAGTCGTCGTCGTCCGTCGATTTGGTCGTCGAAAATGCGAATGCGCAAGATGTGAAGCCAACGTCGATGATTGTCTTGTGCACAAGCGTATCGGAGGGCCTCGGCAACAACTCGGTAGCTGCAGCCAATGGCTGATCACGAATTCATCATCGCCCCTTGTAGTTCATCGGTCGGAACAGGACTTTGCCGGATGCTGTGACTTAGTCAGCGACTTTACAACAACGATGATCCCTAGACTTCAACTTGGAGAATTGATCAAAGACGAGACTTGTGTTGATGGAGTTGTTGATAACCAACATAATTTTCACCAGAAGCCTCATCAGATTCTTCAGCACTTTGTTTAAGGATAATTTCTTTGAATTGATCACGGCACCTGCACATTTTTTGTGACTAGGTACTGGGGTTACCGTGTCGCTCACCCCCCCTCAGAATACTCAACTCAAGAAGCCCGCTCGAACTTTGTTCCATGCCAATTTTATCGAGAAACGAAAATTAACTCATTCTGAAAGGTTGATTTGTGAAATGTTCGTCAAGGACTTGACATCCCCATCCTCATGTTGGTCGTTGGGTCCAAAGAAAACATATGGGGAATCTCATGGCCAATGTATTTTCACATGTCTACCTTACTTGGAGTGGCTCATAGGTCGAGGTTCCACATGTACATTGATCTAGTTGTATTCCTTGTCATGTCTCATGAAAATATAGATCCTATGTCAGGGCCAGACTTGTCTCCCTCTGAATCTTGCCCTTTTTTTGCCTCGTCCGTCTTCTCCACTGGTACTAATGATGTCCTCTTCTTCTTGCGTAACACACGCCGGTGCGTAGCGCTCTTGAGGTGCTTCTCCCAAGCCTCCTCGGTCATCAGGACTGTGTGACAGACCTCGCACATGCGTTTGCACGGCGTGGCCTTTGCTGGCGGGTTAGAAACCTGCGTGAGAACCTCGTGGGCTAGGGGCGACAGGTCTGGCGGTGGAGCGCGAGCCTCGCCTTGTAGAAATTGGGTAGCCAGCTTGACGGCGGGCTCAACTACGTTGTCCTTGTAGCGCGTGATGTCTGTACTGTCGAGTAGGTAGAGGTTGTTGATGGCGTTGGGGCCGACATCGCGTAGACGTGGGATTTGTTTGAGTCTGATCCAGCGGGTTTGGTAGACGGCATATCGCCGTGTCGCTGCCTTCATCTCCTCGAGAGCAGCCATTTTCAAGCGATCCGTCTCGGCTTCATTCCTGCCTTCGTCTACTGCCAACATGTATGACTCAAATTGTTTGTATCCGATCGATTGCCATATACCCTTGGTCAGGTCCACAATTTGGCCCGCCGTTTCCTTCTGGCGTTTGAAGTCAAAAAGCTCACGGACTTCCGGTAGCAGTCCGCCGTCAACCATCTTATCCACGCGGGTGTCAAGTCGCGTGCGCAGAACCTCGCGCTCCGAGTAAACCCAAAACAGCAGGTTCTCCCAGGGACTTTGATCTGTGGGATCCTGTTGCGCAGCTTCTTTGCGCATCTGTTGCTCGGCATAGTGGTCAGAAGCCCGCTTGCCAGTGCGCAGATAAATCTCGAGGGAGCGTTGAATCTTGCGACGGTCATTGGGATGCCAGCGGTCGGCCATGACAGGATCGACCTTTCGCAGCTCGTGTAACATTACTTCGGCAGATTCTCGCAGGATGGGGAATGATGCTGAAGTATCCATCTCCGTATCATCCAGAATGACCTCCTTGAAGAGCAGCGGGTCGACATAGTATTGGGATCCCCCTACGAGGATGGGCAGGCGGCCTCGACTGCGAATCCCTCGTATCACTTCGTTTGCCTCTCGCTTGAAGTCGTCAACATCCCAAGGCGTTTCATCAAGGGAAATATGGCCAAGGAGGTGGTGAGGAACGCCGCGTTGCTCGGCGGGTGTGATTTTGTTAGTGATGATGGGCAGCCCGTTGTAGAGCTGCATCGCATCGGCGTTGATAACCTCGCCATTCAGACGGATGGCCAGCTCAACAGCTAGCTATTCTCATCGTCAGAAACGGCGGATAACAATTTCGCAAGCCATGTTGGTGGCCATACCTCGGATTTGCCCGTGCCTGTGGAGCCAAGGACGACAACGAGGGGTTCTGCAGGAAGTTTTAAAGCAGAGGTCATTGTTGAAACATTGCGCCCGAGAATCGATCTCAGGCGACTGTACATTAAGGTGCGCAGGCCATCAATAACAGTGCAGTGCGGTCTGGCGCCTGGGTTTCCGTGTCCCAGTCGTCGCTCTCAAGAAGTTTGCTTTCGCTGGTTCAAGAAAAGCGGAAATTGCGCCCTAAAACACTCTGTAAGAGGCTCCATGTCCTTGGAAGAGGTCACGTGTCAGTGTTATAGAAGAATTGAGACTCTCTATCAAACCTCACTTAGTATTGCTGACATATACCACTAAAGAGTGTAACGTGATTTTTGATAAAGTTGCGATTCAACAATATATTGAACAGGTGCATCCGCGTGTTGCGCATATCATGTCAAGGTACGGCAAAGGGATGCAAGCTGGAGTTGGGCAGGGTGGCAGATGTAGAATCATCTTGTGACTTAAGGTAGGAATAAGGGTATTACCACACTCGAAACTCAGGAATCCAGAGGACAAATAAATGTGATATTACGAAGACATGGTGTAATTTTTAGTAGTCGACATGGGTTGCGGTGTAAGACTATATTGTATTTCAGGGCACTGTCGTTGATTGAATTTGAGTCTACGTGAGGCAGCCCAACTATCCTGGTTATCACATGCTGTTCTCTAAACACTGACATATACTGTCCAAGAGTTCAATGTTATGTCACTTAGAAATGCGAGGTAAGAGCCCACCATTGTAGGTAGTTTACAGGGACACAACTGTCAAGCTTCAATACAGCTCTTTAGAACGAGCACACAGTAGAATACAGAGTTTGACTGGCCAATGTTTAGTGGCAGCGTTCACTAGATTATAGAGCCGGGTGAGTTACACCAAATTTCTAGCGAGTAACAAGGGCACAAAATCTCTGGGTTCCGTGCAAAAACCATATTAGTACCTGAGATGTAAGGCACTAAGGAACACATCCCCACTAAAGGTTCGAGACAAAGTTTTCGCGGTTTCCGGACATTTGCTGTCCGGTAGCTCCGCTTCCACTCCTCCAACCAGTCCCCCCCTTCCAGCGAGCTTCTAGGTGCTTCCCCGCTAAACTACAACCCGAGCTGGAGTGGAGGTCGCTGCATCTTGAGGACATTTAGCTATTGGGACGGCAGGAAACACAGCTCAAGTCCCATATCCTCAATTTCGAGTTGACGACGTCGCCAACCCAGATGCCCGGGGTCCATTCGAACGAAACTCTGCCCACAAAATAATAAGAAAAAATAGCATCCTCGTTGCATTGGCATTGCATCACTGCATCTCAATTCTCAACTTTAATGATACACACGCCGGCCTCTAACGGAAAAAGACTCCTGAAGGCCTGTCCATGCCCCCTAGTGCGAGTTTGGGGAGGGCCGGCGTAGGTGGAGAATCGCGCGCTTGGAGCCTGCCCCTTGGAGAAGGTCACGTGTCGATATTGCAGTAAGGCAGTGGCCACATCGCTACATTTTGTTGATGCCAGATTGCTCTCTCCGCATCCGCAGCTCCTTAATAATCCCCCATCGGTCCCTTCGCATCTGTGCCAGAGCTCTACCAGCTCGGCTTCCTCTTCTTTATTCCCTCCTTGGATGAATTAGTCCAATTCTTTTCTTTCCTTCCCCATCGCCGCCACCATGAGTTCCCGTAAGTCGTCCCCGTCGCGTCCCCTTTTGCGCATTGCCGAAGCTCGCATGAGCTTGCAAGGTGGCCGTTCGCGCGATCACCCTCCACGACATGCGGCGCGCAATTGATGTCCCCATCGCGACCTGAAAGCTGACCTGATGCGATCCAGTCCGTTTCCTCGACCTGGTCAAACCGTTCGTGCCGTTCCTCCCCGAGGTTCAGCAGCCGGAGACCAAGATCCCCTTCAACCAGAAGTTGATGTGGACCGCCCTGACCCTGCTCATCTTCCTCGTAATGAGCCAGATGCCCCTTTACGGCATTGTCTCATCCGACAACTCGGATCCTCTATACTGGCTGCGAATGGTTATTGCGAGCAACCGTGGAACGCTCATGGAGCTGGGTATCACTCCCATCATCTCCTCGGGCATGGTCTTCCAGCTCCTCGCTGGTACCCACATGATCGATGTCAACTTGGACCTCAAGTCCGACCGCGAGCTGTACCAGACAGCCCAGAAGCTCCTCGCTTTCATTCTTTCCGCCGGCACTGCCACCGTCTACGTCTTCAGCGGTCTCTATGGTCCTCCCTCCGACCTTGGTGCTGGTATCGTCTTCCTTCTGATCCTCCAGCTCGTCATTGCTGGTATGATTGTCATCCTTCTCGACGAGCTCCTCCAGAAGGGCTACGGTCTCGGCAGCGGCATTTCTCTGTTCATTGCCACCAACATCTGCGAGTCCATCATGTGGAAGGCCTTCTCCCCTACCACCATCAACACTGGTCGCGGTCCTGAGTTTGAGGGTGCTGTTATCGCCCTCTTCCACCTCCTCATGACCTGGCCCAACAAGCAGCGTGCCCTCCAGGAGGCTTTCTACAGACAGAACCTGCCCAACGTCATGAACCTCCTGGCCACCATCGCTGTCTTCGCCGCTGTCATCTACCTCCAGGGCTTCCGCGTCGAGATCCCCGTCAAGTCGTCCCGCCAGCGTGGCGCTCGCGGTTCTTACCCCGTCCGCCTCTTCTACACCTCCAACATGCCCATCATGCTGCAGTCCGCTCTCTCTTCCAACATCTTCCTCATCTCCCAGATGCTCTACTCGCGCTTCTCTGAGAACCTTCTCGTCCGTCTCTTCGGTGTCTGGGAGGCTAAGGATGGCTCCTCGCAGCTCCACGCCGTTTCCGGTCTTGTCTACTACATGTCTCCTCCCCTGAACCTGAAGGAGGCTCTCCTCGATCCTATCCACATGTCCGCCTACATTGTCTACATGCTCGGTGCCTGTGCCCTCTTCTCCAAGACCTGGATTGAGGTGTCCGGCTCCAGCCCTCGCGACGTTGCCAAGCAGCTCAAGGATCAGGGTCTGGTCATGGCTGGTCACCGCGACCAGAGCATGTACAAGGAGCTGAAGCGCATCATTCCCACTGCTGCTGCCTTTGGCGGTGCCTGCATTGGTGCGCTCTCCGTCACCAGCGACCTCCTCGGTGCCCTTGGTTCCGGTACCGGTACTCTTCTTGCTGTCACGTAAGTTTTCTATCTCAACATGAATTCCGAACATGGATCGCTAACCAGCTACAGCATCATCTACGGTTACTTCGAAATCGCTGCCAAGGAGGGTGACATGGCCGGCATGAAAGGCATGGTCATGGGCTAAAAACCGTTGAACGGTTACAAACCAATGAAGAAGCCACGCCTAATTGGCATTGGTCATTGGGGTCCGAATCTAGGCGGACTAATGTGTACCAACAGAAACAGAAAAGACGAAAGATAAAATAGTCATACAAGGTTTCTTTTTTCCTTTGCAACCAAAAACAAATCAAGGGGAGACGGGGTAGTGAAATCCCTTTGGGTTGGGGAGGGCGTCTAGTTGGGTGGCGATCTAGGGCTGTCAAGATTGTTGACCAAGTATGGTGTGAAGCTGTGTACGGTTTATTGCCTATAGTTTGGGGGGCAGAGACTGCCACTACTTGAAGGCCTCTTAAGAGGGCTCTTGTGGGAGGGCTCCATTGTACCTACAAGACATATGAATGACAGAATTTAATGCCACTTGTGTATTGCGCTTGGTCATGATGATTGCATGTGTTGCTAATGGACGCGATATTGCTTTGTCCTAAATCATAGCGGAAATACAGCTGGTGGATGTTGCAGTACACATTGCCATACTTCTCTAAACTTGCACAACTGCTTGGGCAGCAGCGAGCCCGTGGATACATCTTGCCCTGCTAATTCCACTCTGCCTGTGTACTACATGCTTAAGACGAACGAAAGGGCGTTCCTTGTGAGCAAATAATGCTACCAGGCAGAAAGATGAGTGATTATATGAATTACGAACACTTGTGACGAAACAATAGGTCAGATTTGGATTGGTGAGCACCTTGGCTGCAATTGAATGACGACGAAACGGAACCGTGGTCATGTTTACTATCAAGCATGTGATGATGACGGGCCTGATGTCAACATTGAGATGAAAAAGATAAAGATGGTGGTGTCCCGGTGTAGGGTAGCACAATTCAGGGCCGGTGAGGTCTGTAGGGTCGACAGTCAACTTGGTTGGTCGCATGCGCAGCTGACATGCAGCTTGGGGCTGACCGACGACCATGTTTAAAATCCCTTATCCTCGCCAGCCAATGTAGATCTGGGAGACGAAAGGAGGGGAAGTGAGGGAGCCATTCACGCCGGTGTGGCGGTGATTGATGTGGTTCGACACCATGAATACGGCCAACAGCGAGGTCGTTGAATACCCGACTAGATTGGTCGCAGTTCTTTTAATTCACCTCGATATAGTTGCTTTGAATACATATCTGTGGATGAACTACTGGGTAGAATCATATTGGGTTTGCCGAATGATGAAGCTTCCTTGACCAGTAGGCGGGATACTCAGAATGGACATGTTTGAGTCGTCAATATTACTTCGGAACGAGATTGCCGGCGACGTGTCACTTGAAGCAACCAGCCATTCCTAATCGATGACTCGATTGCACGCTGCGCAAATGATGCGATCATATCTTGTTATCTCTTGAATTAATCAACGATGACTCCAACGGCAAAACTGTGCTGCTTCGCGTGCCCCTCCAGGATAGGCATCCCGATGCCGAATCGGGTTGGCCGGCCCATGATCTCGGGGAACCTTTGTAGGGTAATGGGTCTCACGAAAGGCAGGTCCGGCGAGAAAAGCTGCACCATTATCTCTCTCGTATTAATCACTAGCTAGGCGTATCTCGCCATCGGCAAACCGTTGCAACCCATGCTAATGATCCTGACCTTGCAGCAGCAAAGCAGCACCATCAACAACAACAGCATGAGGGGCAAGGACCCTGGACCAGCAACCAGCACGAGACCAACGAGACGAGAGATATTAGTACAGCCGTTGGTTTGCTGCACGAGACGTCCGGGGGACAATTGGCTGGCTGCAAGGCCCGGAATAGCGTGCTCATGCACAGCACTCTGCAGACAGCACCGTGACCGTTACGCGGCGCCCACGGGAGCCAGTTGCCGCGAGCCCTGGGCTGGCCGTTCTGCAACCTCCATCCAGTAGATCCCGCGCGACGGCGAGCGAAATGGGCTTAAGGCCGCCCGGGCGATGGCTCGTATGGGGCCGGTGTGAAGGAGAAAAGGCGGGGGTAACATTTTCTCGGTCGGCCATGGCTTGCTTGCGGCGGGAAAGAATGCAGGGGCGAACCTGAAAGGTTAGTAGAATCATTGGATACGCTGGGAGATTGACACCGTCGAGCTACACATGAGTAGGTATTAACATTCAACCTCTCACCATTCGGTGCTTTAGATCGGGTGGGATAGTGGCATGTGAAAGTTCACTGACCCTGGAACTCGAATGGCATTGCGCACATCGCTCTTACAACTTGCGCCTCACAACTGTGAAGCATGATGCTACGTGCGTATGCTGCATGTTGATGAGGAGTTTCAAGAAGAAAAAGAGATTTGAAGATTGCATGGTTGGTTATGGTGGGTTGGCACGCTTGAGAATGCCTCCCGTTCTTGGGGGGCGACCAAGAAGGACACTGGCGCAGTTTGGACATGTCCGGTACGGTTCAGTTGAAGTTGGGCTCCCTAAGATGCTTTGCAAAGACCTCGGGAAAATAGTCTAGTTGATGGACTACGGAAGGAGGATCGTATACGTAAACATTGGCCTGGGGTGAGAATGTTCCGAACACTCTTTCGAACTTTCAAGGAGTTGAGATGTCAAGAAAGGTTTCTAATTGGATTCAACTGAGAAGCTGAATTGTTTCCTAAAGAAACAGAGTGGACCATTCGGATCGTATTATGACCCAAGACTGTATTGAAGAAAGTCTAGACGAAGGAACAGAAGCTACAAAGCAATCACTTATCACAATGCATTGTTCGAGGTCTAACTAAAAAGTCTCAATCAAAGACTGACGAGACCTCATGTTGGAAGACAGCCACTAGCCAATGCTGTGGCTGAGGCCAGCTTTAGCTCGATCGAGACCTCCTTATTTCTTCGAATCATTGACCTGAATCTTACTGGAGCAGGTTGGGAGTGACATGTCTGAGTTCACAAGGGTGACAGCCGTCAGTGTTGACAGGGGAGACGAGAAGAAGGGAAGCGGAGGGACAAGGGAGCAGACCGGGTCAAGGATGAGGAGATCGACATCTGCCCCTGGTAGTGTGACAAGAGAGTGTGCATCTAACATGGTTGAAAAACGGGGAACAAACCTTGAAACAAAAGTGTCCGTCAGTCGCCGGCGGTGAGCTTCAAGCAGAGTTTTTTTTTTTTTTTTTTTTTTTGAGAAGTGGAGAACCCTGTTCAAGTGCATCAATTTCGCAGAAGGGAGTATGTACTTGAGTGTTGACGGCACATTTGTTCCAGTTGCGCATCAGAGACGGCGGGAGACGATACGGACAGGTGATAAGGCAAAGAGAAGGTAACAGAGGATCATGGGAATGCAGCTGTTGCATAGTGGGTGGACTCCATTGCTTGTGGGGCAGAGTGGGAAGAGGGAATGCTGTGGAGGGATGATGTTGCACTTGTGACCTGTGAGTGAGACGGTCAAGCTTGTTGCACAGGTTATTGGCGATGCGACCAGTTATTGGATCGTCTGAACGAGCTGGAAGAGCCAATGCGGGCTGTCAAGTGTTCTATGTAGTGGGGGAGCTGGAAATGACACGGAGAGCAAGACACGGCGAGACAGGACATGACAGGTAAAGAGTGAGGCTTTGGAGATCGACTGTCTCAAAGGCGCAACGTAAGTCCCTGAAGGTATGGATGGGCACTGTGGAACGCGACCAAAGATGGAGCAACGGCTGTGGCATTTTCTCCCCGAGCTTTGAGAATAGCCACAACCAATGTTACACTAAACAAGGGGAGACCAAGGAGAATCCCCACTTGGATGGCATGCACTAGATTTGGAGCGTCTCAATCAGTCGGACAGTTTTTTTCCGCTGTGGTTGGTTGGGTCTGAGAAGACAGGGCGAAGGAAGAAGTGTGGCAAGGTAGGTAGGTTGAGAACAAACCGTCCGCGCGTAAGACGCAATTAGAGAGCAGAGTTAATTTTCACTTTGACCATCCATCATCCATGCGAATGATGTCAGGTTCCAGCTACCTATACAATTCACGGACCGAGTCTTCGCTGGCCCAATGGCTAGCTAGGCTCATCACATCTCGGCCCGTGCATCTCGATGACAAGAGCGAGTCGTTGAGCTTCGTGTCGATCATCCAAGAAACGCGATGCTCCTTGGCTGGCGTGAGGCTGGCCTGACCTGCAATGCCATACCTCCACTCATGTGCACCGCCAGAGCTGCACCACACCGCGTTCGTCCTGCCCCCCGGAGCAGCTTGTCAGCATGCATCGTGGGGTTGGTGGAGTTGTTTCCCTCATCTGGGTCTGGTCTCGCGATGGCGGCCAAGCTGCAACGCGCTAAACCAGGCCAGCTGGGCAATGCTGGCTGTCTTCTTTGCCGAGCGAGCTTGGAATTGGAACGTGTTTGTGCAAGGACTAGAGGGCAGAGTCAAGGACCAGCTAGCTAGATAGAATGTTTGGTGCATGGTCTGGAGGGCTACGAGTATTGTGTTCCTGGTTCTGGTTGCTATCAGAGTAAAGTGAGCTTGGGATGGTGATGTTGGAGTCATGGAAAGGCTGGCTTCTGGGGGCCGTGGGCTAAAATACCCGGTGTTGTAGTGGGACCGGGACGGACCCAGAAACGCCCTGTGAACGATGGTGCTGAAGAAGTGCCATTCCATGTGGACGCCTCTTTTTATCTGTCGAACAGTACCTGCGCTAATGAATACACAAGTTACCCGAGTTGCTGGTTACTACGGCGAAGCCCTTGTTTTCGTGTAACGGTGGGACTCAAAACCCGGTCACCGCCTGAAGGGTTCTGAACCACATGGCTACTAACATGTTCGTATAAACCGTGACATTGGATGTTGGGAATTGTCGATCCGGAGCTTCGGAGGCCGAGTCTCACATGGCCGAGGCGGCGGTTCGGAAGGGTGGTGGAGAAGGGAGACGAGCAGGTCGGAGACAAGAAAAAGAAAAGAAAGGCACATGGCGCGCCACTTCTCGAGGTGTATGCATCTTCCGTCCGATATACGGAGGATGGTTGGACATGTGTTGCACAGGAGAAGCTCCGGTTCATCAAGATCTCGATCCGTCTGTAGCTGGCCGCCCTGGCCTATCAAGGCCTTGAAGTACGAACTGGCCGTGTTAATTTGCGACTGGCATTGGCCTGATTCCTCTGTCAATTCCCATGTTATCTTTTTAACCTTGTCGCCCTTGGAAGGAGAGCTTCACTAGCCAACCATAGCTTCAGGGATGCCCTACTGTAGCTAGAGGCTCTGTTTTCTTCTTCAAGGATAGAAACCATGGGCTTGCTGTCCCTGATCAATGGCGGAACTAGGCCCGCGAGTTGGGGGCGCCCTCTGGCAATCTCTCTGGACTGTGGCACGAGGGAGAGCGAAACGCGCCAGAAGGCCTCGGGGCGACCGGGGTGGTGCTGGACCGGGATATTGATACTTCCTCTCGTCGGCCTTGTCGGTGGCGCCTCATCTCATCCATCCCCCTAGTGTTTCCATGCCGTCGGTTCTCGAACGTGCCTGGCCGCCGAAATTGTCGTAGACGGGATGACGACGAGTTCTCGGTGAACGGCGCTTGGATGACGCTGGTGTGATGACGGAGCTTGGCGAGCTTTAGAGCTGGTGCGTACTACGTAGAAAGGCTTTGTGTCTAGAAATGACGTCTACTACGTACCTACCTGGTACGTAGTAGATTGATGTCCTCGGATCATGTGTATGTGTGCTTCTCAACGGCTGTTGTGTTGGGTTGCGCAAGGCGGCTCCAGATAAACGTCACCAACCAAATATGCAGTGCATTCGGGGACCTTATCACACAGCGTATGACTATGACATAGTGAGTGTAGCGTCTGGGATCTCAACGGTCCTTGTCCAACGCACCTCAGTAGGTAAGGACAAGAAAGACAACCAGCCAGCCATCCATCATCCACCCACCCACTTACCATCACCACACCTCTGAACCTTGCAGATACGCACAAGCCCGCTTTGTTGATGGACAGGCCAGTCGGTTGGCGAGACGGCCAACCCCCCCGCAACAGCTTTCCATTCTGCAGCTCACTGGCGTTGCTGCACGACAAGGCAACCTGGGCGCACGCGCACGCACGTACACCCACTCATGGTTCAACGCCCTCATTAGACACATCCAGCATCATCCTCCCATTCTCCAGGGCGCATACGCAAACCTGAGGTTGCGTTGAATTCCCTTCCTAGGCTCAGATGAACATCCTGGCAACTGCCAATCTACAATGCGCACAGAATTAGAAAAAACTCTACTTTTTTCTTGGTTTCTTTCCCGCCTCGTCTAACATCGGCTTTCGTATCTGTCATTGGGTTGACCGTACTTTACAACCCGGCTAGCTTGTAGAGGAATGTGGTCTCCACAACCACTGGGAGAATGCTGAGAGAAAAGAGAGGATGGATGACGAGCCACGACTCGATGCCATTGCCACACGCAATCCACCGTGACTAACACCTGGGTTCGGTAGGTACAAAAGTGGATGGAGGCAACTTCCATATTAGATACAGTCCTATGTATTACCCAACAGGCCCTGTTCTCCTCAGGCTTGTCCTACGTAACATAGACAGACACGCAGACTGACAATCGATGCCTGTTTACCCTGCCATTCATCGTCGCCCAGACCAAGCACCAACTGCGAATACCGAAGCAACCGCACGTAAAAGCCAGCGTTCGCGGACCCGCTCCAGAAGAGGCTCGTTCATCATCGGTCTTGTAGCGGCCCCACCTGGATGGCTTCCCAACTTGTTAGCTTTCTCTCACCACCGGAACATCCATGACAGGCATTGGCATTGGAGCAGTTCTACTGAAAAAGCTCCCTGAGAAAGGGCGGGCAAGACGATGATGCACCTTGGCGGCCACCTCTGCTGCCTCGCAGATTTCCCCAAAGCTGGTGTACACACACGCGCGCGTATCCTGTCTATGCCCGCCCAGGGCGAACTTGGATAAGGTACCTCCGTGATTCACTACATTCGGTAAAAGTAGGTAGTCCTAAGTTAATAAGAAGGCAGGGTGGCCTTACCGCTCGGAGTACTTCCTGTAGTGCCCTGTAGTGCTTCCACTCGTGTGTCTGCAGCGCCTTCACTGACTGTAGCATCTCCACTGTATCCCGTTAGGTTCGTCTTCGACTTGGCCTGTCCTGGCCTGGTCTGGTTATGGGTCCTTCCTCTCTGGTGCTCTCTCTTCGGCGGGCGCATTCTTCACTCCACCGAGACATCTTTTCTTCCAGCATCCTTCTCCTCTCCCCCGAACTTACATTCGGATTGCATTCTTTCTCTCCTCACCCTCCTCTTTATTTCCCATCTCTCCCGCCCTCCTCGCTCCGTCTGCCTCCTCTCCTCTCCCGCGCCTGGGTCTTGCTTGCTGGAAGGAAGGCAGCTGACTGAGAACCTGATCTTGGATATTCGACCAACGAGAGACGCCAATCCAGGACTAGGGATCTGGACGAACGCTTGCGAATGAGAACCGTCGAACAGTGAACCTGGACATTGTGGTCGGCATTGGCGAAGGCGCCTCAACTCCACGGCAGCCACGGCACACTCGTACTGAAGCTGGGGTTGCTGGGGACTGTTTGACGTTCGATCTTTGTCTGACGCCAGACAATTGGAGCTTTGCCGCCGCAATCGCAATCGCTGCTTGCTCATCCTCGCCCCCAAGTCTACCCACCAGGGTCCCCGACGCCACCTCTACCCTCGCCGACTCCACCGCCGCATCGGTGCCGCGGCCCTCTCGAGCGAGCTTGAGAGCTCTAGAGCTCTTCCTGCGGCCCAACATTGACGCGAACGAATTGCGATCCCGACTCGATCGAATCGCCTCTATTCCCCCTTCTAGTCGTCAACTCCCTGCGCGCGGAGCGCGTGACGCTTTACCAGGTCTCCGCAACATCCTCTCGCTATCATGGGTGGTTTCGCGCAATGCGAGGCGCCAGTATGGCGAGTCGATGACTTCACCTTCTGCTTTCAGCAAGAGTTCGTGCCTCCCTTGCCTTCCCCAACCCTCCCTCTCCGGAAACCACCACTTGCTGACTCAATCCTCTCTCTTCCATTCTCACAGCTATCTGAAAGTCCTCGGCCCTCTAGTCGTCCTCAGTCTCTCGTTTGCGCAACTCACATGGTCCGGTATCGCCCGGGCTCGCAGATCCCGGTCCGCTTCCACGGCTAGGTATAGCGAGCTTTCCAGCGAAGACCGACGATTTAGCCACACTGATCTGCCCCCGGTGCAGCCCGACGATACCGATGACGACGACGAAGGCATGCAAATCAATGGCGGTCGCCTCGCTCTCGTCAAGACCACTACCCGTGGCTCCATCATCCAAGCCGATACACCTCCTGGCCAGTCACTGTCTCAAATCATTGAGCAGCTGGCCATTGCTGGCCTTGTTGCTGTTAACTCGATTGCGCTCGCCAACGGTACTTACCATGGCCCTAACCATACACCTTCCGTTGTGGGATTGGTCACCTGGATTTACGTTCTCATTCTCTCGACCCTGCGCCTCTTCTTCGGTAACACAAAATGGAGGATTCCTCACCTCTGGAATCATACCGCCGTCATCTATGGAGTCAATTGGGTCTTGAGCATCTTCGTGCTTCGCTCTGTCATCATTCACCCCATTACAAAGCTCGCACAGACTCTTGTCATTGTCGAGTTTGCACTCGTATCTCTTCTCTTTGGCTTGGCTGTCACGACTAGGAAGGGCAACAAGACTGTTATCATGGAGTGGGAGAATGGCCTCGAACCCTCACGCGAGCCTCTCGCGAGTCTTCTCTCCATCGCTGTATTTGGTTGGGTTGATGCCATTGTTTGGCGTGGCTGGCAGGGCAGCATGGAAATGGAGCATGTGTGGAACCTTCTACCGAAGGACAAGGCCGCCGTTGTCATTGCCGATTATCGCCAGATGAAGAAGACCAGCTCATTGGCCTGGCACTTGCTCAAATACTTCAAGAGCATGCTGTTGGTTCAATGTCTCTTGGCAGTCGTTGCTGGGTTCTTCACCTTTGCACCCACCCTCCTTCTCAAGGCCATTCTAGAATTCGTTGAGGAATTCAGACAACGCGACCTTGACGACCCAGAAAAGACCCCCGTCAGTGTTCTCTGGCTTTATGTCATTGGACTTCCCGTTCTTGACCTTGTTCGCTCATACTGCGACAATGCGGCTTTGTGGATTGGCCGAAAGATCTGCATTCAGGTTCGAGCTATCATCATTGGCGATATTTATGCCAAGGCACTCCGCCGCAAGGCCACCGCCGCCAAGCACAAGGTGCTACTCGAAACCGACAAGCCCAAACCCACCGAGGATGGTAATGCGAAAGAGAGCAAGATTAGCAAGATCAAGCGCATCTTGAGCATCAAGAAGGACGATAAGAAGGCCACTCCTCGCGATGCTGAATTTGCCGCTGGCGGCGTCAAAGACGACAAGGCCAAGGCAGAAGGGGAAGACGAGCAGGCGAATATGGGCACCATCATCAACCTCATGTCTGTTGATAGCTTCAAGATTGCGGAAGTCACTGCCTATCTGCACTTCCTTTGTGCTGCTGCCCCAACGCAGCTGGTGGTCGCAATAGTGTTGCTCTGGAGAGTCATGGGCTTGAGCGCTATTCCTGGGCTCGTCGTCATGGCTTTTCTCCTGCCCATCAACTACGGTCTCGCGCGAGGTTTCTCCTCGACGTCGAAGAAGATTTTGGCGGCCACCGACAAGCGTATCAATGTAACCAACGAAGTTCTGCAGAACATCCGTATCATTAAATACTTTGCTTGGGAACAGCGCTTCGGGCGCATCATTGATGAGAAGCGTAGGGCTGAGCTCAAGGCCCTACGATCCCGGTTCATGGTTTGGGCTCTGGCTGTTGCTATTTGGAACTCCGTCCCTGTCCTCATCACCTTCTTCTCTTTCTTCGTCTACACCATGATCGAACAGAAGCCCCTGTTGCCGTCTGTGGCCTTTACGGCCATCTCGCTGTTCATGCTTTTGCGTGTTCCCCTGGACCAGTTTGGCGATATGTTCGCGCACGTCCAGGAAACCAAGGTTTCGATCGACCGTGTCGAAGAGTTTCTGAAAGAGGAAGAAACTGAGAAATACGAGCAGCTAGGTCTGGACAATGTCGATGAGCATGGCGCCAGGCGGCTGGGTCTCGACAATGCAACTCTCATTTGGGGCGGCAAGGATACCGTGGCCGAGGATGGATCGCGCGCTTTCCGCCTGATGGATATCAACGTGGACTTCCAGCTAGGCAAGCTCAACATCATCGCTGGACCCACTGGATCTGGAAAGACGTCGATGCTCATGGGTCTTTTGGGTGAAATGACTTTGATGGAAGGCAACGTGTACTGCCCCGGTGGTCGCAGCCGAGAGGATGTCCGTCCTGATCCTGAGACAAAACTCGCTAACACGATCGCGTATGTGGCGCAGGCCGCGTGGCTGGTCAATGCCGATATCAAAGACAACATCCTATTCTCTGCGCCCTTTGACGAGCAGCGGTACCGGAGCGTCATTGTGGCGTGCGCCCTCGAGCGAGACCTACAGATTCTGGACAATGGTGACGAGACTCTGGTCGGCGAAAAGGGAATCACCCTCTCTGGTGGCCAGAAGCAACGCATCTCACTTGCTCGCGCCCTCTACTCTAACTCAGCTCACCTGCTCCTCGACGACTGCCTCAGTGCCGTGGACTCGCATACCGCTCAATGGATCTTCAGCAACTGCATCAAAGGCCCGCTGATGCGTAACCGCACCTGCATCCTTGTCACTCACAATGTCCAGCTCTGTGTTCCTTCATCCGACTATGTCGTGCTCATGGATAACGGCCGAATCGATATCCAAGGATCTTCGGAGGAAGTCATTGCTTCCGGCAAGCTTGGCGAGGAGATTCAAAAGTCTCGACCCGCCTCAACCCACCACTCTCGAGTTCCTTCCCGGGTCCCTTCCAGTGTTGGCGATGATGAAACTATGGTTAACGGCCGAGGCGACGCCCTTGATGGGGTGGACAGCACTAACCACGACAATGCTAAGAAGAAACAGAAGCTAGACGCCATGGAGGAAGGCAAAGCCACAGGATCTGTTAAGTGGCCTGTAATGAAGTACTACCTCCTGTCCATGGGCCCCTGGTGGTTCTGGGTCCTGGCCTTCTTCGTCTTCACTTCGCAACAGTTTTCAACGGTTGCGACAAACTACTGGGTGCGAGAATGGTCGAACCAATATGTTACGGAGGAGACTGGCCAGATTGGAGCTCAGTGTGTGAGGTGCGAGGCACACGCACCGACTGCGGGAATGCTTCCCAAGGCCTACGCCCAGATGCACCTGCAATCGATGGTCCCGAACGTGATACTTGGATCCATGGCTCACGTCCAAAGCCTTTCAATCTCCCATATCAACGTTGCACTCAACGCCACTCTCGCCAACGCCACTTCATCCACATCAGTCAACGGCATGGCCCCACCTTCAGTCAACGCGATGTACTATCTTACGGTTCTTGCGATAATTGGCGTCTTGGGTGCGTTGACGGCGCTTATCCGTGATCTTTGGCTATTCCTCGGTTCGCTGAGAGCCTCAAAACGCATTCACGACCATCTCATCAACTCGGTGACACGCGCTAGATTCAAGTTTTTCGACATCACGCCCCTGGGCCAGCTTCTGAACCGATTCAGCAAAGACCTCGAAGCTGTTGACCAGGAGATTGCCCCAGTAGCGATCGGAGTCATCAGTTGCGGCCTCTCACTCGTGGTGACGATTGGTCTAATTGCTAGTATCACTCCCAAGTTCTTGGTCGCCGCCGTATTCATCAGTGGTCTCTTCTACATCGTTGCCGCCTTTTACCTCCGAGCGTCCCGCGATCTGAAGCGCATGGAGTCGGTGCAACGCAGCCCGCTCTTCCAGCAGTTTGGAGAAACGCTCAGCGGCATGACAACGATCCGTGCATATGGAGATGAGCGACGATTTATCCGGGATAATCTCGAGAAGGTCAACACGCAAGCGCGTCCATTCATCTACTTGTGGGCATGTAACAGATGGCTCGCATTCCGAGCGGATCTGATCGGCGACCTGGTCGCGTTCTTTGCTGGAGTATTCATCATCTTGAGCTTGAACAGTGTTGATCCCGGATCAGCGGGCATCTCTCTTAGCTACGCATTGGGCTTTACTGAGAGCGTGCTGTGGCTTGTACGACTATACGCTATCAACGAGCAGAACATGAACTCGATGGAAAGAATGAAGGAATATCTGGATGTGGAGCAGGAGGCGCCTGCCGTCATTGAAGATAATCGACCGCCCGAGAATTGGCCGGGAAGCGGCTCTGTTGAGTTCATCGACTACACAACTAGCTACCGAGCTGACTTGGACCCGGTTCTCCGAGATCTCTCACTCAAGATCAACCCCAGAGAGAAGGTGGGTATCGTGGGACGGACGGGTGCTGGTAAGAGTTCGCTGGCACTGGCCATTTTCAGGGCGTTGGAGGCCGACAAGGGCAAGATTTTGATCGATGGCCTTGACATTGGTAACATCGGACTCCAAGATCTGCGAGAAAACATAACTATCGTGCCTCAAGACCCTACGTTGTTCTACGGAACGATCCGAAGCAACCTGGATCCTTTTGACATGTTCTCGGACGAGGATGTTTTTGCGGCGCTTCGACGAGTGCAGCTCGTTGGCGCGGACGAGCTGCCGCCATCACCAACACAAACCCCTGGATCGCCTAATGGGTCAACGATGAACAGGAACATCTTCCTGGACCTCAACTCACCCGTGTTGGAATCTGGATCGAATCTGTCACAGGGACAGCGTCAGTTGCTGTGTCTGGCGCGAGCCATGCTCAAGTCGCCGACGGTTCTTGTAATGGACGAGGCGACAGCGTCGATTGATTACGCCACAGATTCGAAGATCCAGGAGACGATCCGAGAGCTAACGGGAACTGTCATCACAATTGCGCACCGACTGGCGACGATTGTGGACTATGACAAGGTCTTGGTGTTGGACAAGGGGCAGGTGGTGGAATATGCTCACCCTTGGGAGTTGATCAACAAGGAGGACGGCACATTCCGCAGCATGTGCGACACCAGTGGAGAGCTAGATGTGTTGATTAAGGCGGCCAAGAAGAAGTGGGATTCGGGCCGGTTGGTGGATGTGGACTCGTAGAAGAGGGAACATGACCAGCCGATGAACGAAAAAGAGGAGGATGAAAAAACGGAGTCCTGTGTATGATGAAGCACCGATGGATGTCGGTGAGTGAAGAGGCTAGTGGTGGCATGGTTATTTCATATGTGTTAGGCTGTGGGCTTTATGAGGGATAGAGAATCCCGAGCCCAGAGAAATAAAGAATAGAGAAGTATTATTCTGTATAGGACATTTGGATAATAGTGATTGATGGACGATGACTTGAGACTCTGGGATGCCTTGTGAGTAAAGGGCATGGACTCCACGCAGCAAATATGTGAAGATGATGTGTGACTGAACTAACATGTGGCAGGGACACCGGCTACGGTAACGTAATGTCCAAGATCTGAGTCCGCCAAGACAATTTAATAAGCACCAGTGGTGAGAGAGGGACAGAATGAGGCGGTCGGAGTTGATGTTGGCCCGGTTGGTAAGTTGGATGGTTGGTTGGTTTGATGTCTCAAAGTGACCACGTATCACCCACCTCCACCAGAAATGCAAATTTGTGACAAGGGGGACAACAACTACGAGATGCGTATAGAGCGGGGTTTTGGCCGAAGCCGGACATGTTGAGGCTTGAAGCAGTTGATTGATATCACGACCGATTCACAAAGGAACAGTCCTCGTTGTCAGCGTTGACGTTAGCTCATCGTCAACAACGCACTCTTTTAGAACTTTCGCCAACCCCTCGAATGCCTAGCACAAAAACACATTCCGCATTCCACCTTCTCCTCATTTTACTTAATAGAAAGCCACCCGCTGCAACGTCACACTCACAATACGAAGGAGCAGCCAGTGAGATGGGGGGCTTGGTTTTCGGGCCGTCGCAAGCCACAATAATGCTTGGCTGGCGGTAGCGGGTCACGCTTCTTTCAGCTTTCAGCTCTAAACCAGGCAGACACATTTGGGGCTTGGGGCTCTTGTAGTTAATAACGACGCTGCGTCCAATGCTCAGGGTTCCTTGAGGGACAGCTTGGGAGATATAGTTTTACACGTGTGTGATAGGTTGGAGAGCGTTCTATCCTCATTGGCAAGTTGACGACACATATCAACATCCCTGACTCGTATATACTAAACTACACCACGGCATCAGACAGACCATGGCTACTTCGCAAGCTTGGGTCTTCTCCCAGCGCGGCCTCCCCGAAGACGTCCTATCGCTGACGTCGCGGCCGACACCGACATTACCGCCGCCGCTGCCGCTGCCGCGCGACGTGCCGGAGCCGGAAGAGTGGCTGCTCGTCCGGACCAGCTTCGCGGGGCTCAACCCGGGCGCCATCTTCCAGATGACGCTGGTGCCGCCGTTTGTGCGCCAGCCGACGTGCGTGCCGGAGATGGACTTTTCTGGCACCGTCGTTGACGTGTGGCATCCGGACGGGGATCGGACCGGAGCCGGAGACGGGGCCGGAGCAGGCCCGCGCTTCAACAAGGGCGACAAGGTCGTCGCCATGCTCCCCGCCGGCCACACGCTCCCCACCGGCACCGGAGCCCTCGCCGAGTATGTCCGGCTCCCGGCGCGGTACGCGGTCCTCAAGCCGCCCGGCGTCAGCTTCGGCGATGCGGCGGGCGTGCTGCTCCCGGGCCTGACGGCGCGCCAGATGGTGGCCGAGGCTGGCGTCAAACCCGGCGACCGGGTGCTCGTCAACGCGGCGAGCGGCGGCATCGGGACCTTGGTCGTCCAGATGGTCCGCCGAATTGTCGGCGACGCCGGTTACGTTGTGGGCGTCTGCAGTGGGAGGAATGCCGAGTTGGTGCAGAGTTTAGGGGCAGATGAGGTGAGTTTGCTTTGATGTCAACGGCTTGCTGATGTGGGATCTACATGTACATTTTCTGGGTGTGACATCATGTATTAGATATGTCATCTCAGAGACACTATCTTAACATGCCACCAGAAGATACATACATATATATCTACATCTATAAAGGAACAAAAACCCGGCTAACACAAAACTCAGGTCATCGACTATACCCAACACAACCCCCTATCAACCCACCTCGCCACACGCTTCTCCTCGTCGCCCTTCGACGCCATCATCGACACCTTCGGCCTCCAACCTTTATATCTCGCCTCCCCATCCTACCTAACCCCAACGGGCCTCTACTCATCAGTCGGCATCAAGCCGCCGACCTTCTTCTTCGGCGCCTTCCTCCGGGCCGTCGTGCAGATGAAGCTCAACGAGTGGTGGCCCGTCTCGCGCTGGCTCGGCGGCGTCGGCCGGCGCTGGTGCGGCGTCGCCATGATGAGCCCCTCGCTTGAGGACCGTCAGAGCGTCATTGACATGCTCGCCGCCGGTCATATTCGCCTCGTCAGGGATAGCGTTTGGCCGTTCGACCAGGTCAAGGAGGCATATGCTAAACTGGGCGGCTTGCATGCCCGGGGCAAGGTTCTCGTCAAGGTCGATGCTGCCGTAGGAGACGATGAGTGTTGATGACCAGCATCTATCAGACAAAGCGTCAGGGGAGGAAACATGTCGACGTGCGTTGGCCAAGTAATAAAAAGCTCCACTCCATCCATGCTGGCTATTTGTTCGAAGAATCGCAATTAGGAATTACAATCATGTCACTACATCCGGTTGATTTGATCCAGCAGCAGGTGTTTAAACAGAAAGTACTCGTATTGCTATCATTGATGATACTCGTCTGATCTCTTCAAGTCAATAATCATATTACCCAACCCCAAAACACCGGCAATCAAACCGCTGAAACACCATCACACCCCATACCTAAGACATCATCGTGTGCATATATAGATCAAACGCACGAGGACCAATCCAACAGCGCCTAATCACCTCATCTGCGCCCGGAAAAGATGGGACAGGCACCCTGAGCTAATAGCCAGCAGCAAAGCCCTCCCCTTCTGTAAATATTCCTTCGCCAGCGCCACTTTCAAAGAGCACGCCCATATTGCTGCTCAAAGGGGTCTTCGCGCTCCTCTTCCGTTGCCTTAAAGTACGGCCTATACTCCTCGCCGTGAGCTGCCCCTTGCTTCCTAGAAGAATCTTGAAAGCTCGCCCGCGGTGTATGTGGGCTCCTCGCCGGATTTTGGGATGCTCGAGGAAAGCCAAGCTCCTGGCGCCCCCTCTGTTCGTCGATGTCGTGCGTGGCTACGTCGCCGCCCTCGGCCTGGCCGTCTTCGAGTTCTGCGGGGTTGTCTTCAAAGACCTTCTCTACTTGGTGGTCTCTCTCGAGCCGCTGCATCAAATCCTGGTCCGTGGGCCAGTAGACACGTCTGACTGCCTGCACCACCAGTTCCAACACAATCAGCGCCGTTAACTCTAGCAGGATCGTAGTCCACCATCCTAGTGTTCGGCCAAAGTTGTTGATGAACGCATCTCGGACGATATAAATGCCAACCTGTCGCCTATAAAGACCCGACAGCGCCAGCATCCAGATAAACCACCCCGCCACAGAGACCAAGAAGCCGGCGAACGTGACAATGGTCTTGGAGTGAAGCTCGAGAATCCTGAGCAGATAGTTAGCAGATATCCGAGAAGTATCATCCAAAGCAACATCAACTCACAATAGTTTAATGTTAATAAAGACCACAGCGACTGTGAATCCAACCATGCCCATGGCGAAGATACTCGTGTCATCATCAGAGCCTGCAGGCCAATATACCTCCTGAGTAAAGTACCAAATCATGAAACTGCCCGCCACACCCATGATCGACCACCCTAGGTATTGCATGTAACTGAATCCAAGTCCTCTCTGTCCAAAAGTGTATAGCTCGGGCACTGCCAACAATGTCTCTGCCGAGAGATCTTTCTCAAAGATACCCAGCAGAATTACCGGCAACGACGTGAAAGCGCTGTTAAAAACCGTGAGACTCCACGACTCGTACAGCGAAGTGCCCGAGTAGCCGTTGAGCCTCTGGAAATGAGCCTGAACGAGGAAGAACAAAATCTCCTTCCAAAACGTCGCCAGTACATACTTTCCCGTCCTCAGGTAGTTCCAGCGGCCATGGACAAATAGAAGCTTCTGCAAGAAGCGGAACTGGGCAATGGAATAATCCGAGATTCTTGACGCCTGTAGTCCTTCACGGCCAGAGATGCCGATTCCCACATGAGAAGATTGAATCATGCCAATGTCGTTGGCACCGTCTCCGATCGCGAGAGTCATGCTCTTAGGAACTCGCTTGCGGATAGACTCCACCAGGTTTGCCTTTTGCGAGGGAGAGGCGCGGCAGCAAATGACCGAGTCGACACGCACGACAAGGTCGTAGAACAGAGTGGCAAGCTCTGCATCCCCATCAATGGCGGCCAGTGTTTGTCCATCAACAACCACAACTGAATGAGGAATCATGCCTCGACAGATATCATTAAGTGTCACTGTGAGGGTGCCCTTAAGGTCACCAGCTGTTACATCCAGAATGTACAACTCTGAAAATGGTTTGCATACACGGGCAGAGTGCCCGATGTTGATGGCCGTCTCGCGCTTGTCGCCCGTAAGCATCCAGACCTTGATGTTCGCTCGGCGCAGCTTGTCTATAGTGTCTGGGACACCCTCTTGAAGCTTGTCCTCGATGGCAGTGGCTCCAGCAAGCTCGAAACCTTGCTCAATCAAGTCGCCAGCTTCCTCGATGCGCTCTTGACGATCAACTAAGCTTGTTTCTGCTTCACTGTAGAGTGCTTTCCATTCGGCGTATGATTCTTCATCGACGTATCGATAGCCGTAGAGAAGAGTTCGAAGACCTTCGCGTGCAAAGTCATCGATATGTTGGAAGCACTTTTCAAAAACGAGCGACTCGTTTGCTGCCACAGACTCGTCAATCCTCCGCTCAATATCCTCAAATGAGGGCATTCGACCAAGACTCTGTCTCGGGCTTGCTGGACCAAAGTAATCAGCAGAGGGGCGGGGAGACCGAGGGGACGCAATGATCTGAGAAGGAGTTAATGCGTAAGGCTCTGTAGACCGTCTTCCGAGACTCAGCCGAAGACCCTCGCGCCGGTTTGACGATTCGCCCCTCCTCAGGGTGAAGCTGTTCCGCGGGCTCCCAGGGTTGCTCCCGGCCTGGGCACTCAAACGCCGAATCAACTTGCCCTGCTCAGAAGTCTTCCGCATGCTTGCCCGTCGACCAATGTCTTGTGCCTTTTGTTCCGCAATGTGGCTCAACTTGAGCCGGGACATGATGAAGTTATCGGCGCCTTTGCAAAAGACACAGATGCGGCCGTCAGGCATCCGAATAATGATTGACATTCTCTTTCTCTTACTAGTGAATTCAATCACATCCAAGACCTGGTATGTTTCTGTCTGCGGATTTCCGTTGTCGCCCACCGTCTGGAGCTTGATGCTCTGGGCGGGCCGGTCGATCAGCAAAAGCCCTAGATCTCGAGCAGCCTCGACGAGGGCTAGCTCATCAGGTGATGCAGCTTGGAATTCGATCTCGCCGTTATCCTTAGTCTCGGGCAGACATGTGTGGCACAGGGCGATGCAGAGCAGGAAATATTTTGCCTTGCGGGAGAAGACTGTGTTGGGCTTTTTGCGGATGTAGTCGAGCAAGTCCTCTGTCTTCAAGTCAGAATCTTCGTTCAGGTGGACGGAAGACCTCCACTGAGATGCAGATCTAATTGAAGAAGTCCTAGAGGGTCCAGGTCGCTGTTGGAACTGTTCTCCTAGGACAGATTCGCCATCATAATCGTCAATACGCTTGGATGTCGTGGTGGATATTTGTTGGGCCTTCTCCTTAGCTTTGCCCTTCTTTGGTTTCCCCATCTCTTGTATTCGCTTAAGCTTAGCATCCTCGTCTTTTTGCATGTCCATGTCATGAAGACAGGCCACTCCTGCAACGCTGAGCTTACGAAAACGCATGATGTTTTCTGTAAGCGTTCCGGTTTTGTCAGAGAAGATGTAGCTAACTTGACCCAAGTTCTCTAGAATAGTAGTCGTGTTTGCCACCATGGGAGTATCGGTAACGGGGTCGTACATGTCGGGATCCTGAAGCAAAAGCAGTTGTCCAAGCTTGATAATCTCGAGGCTTATGTAAAGCGACAGAGGAATCAACGTGTTAAACATGATGAGGTAACCAAAGAAAATTTCCTTAAAAGGAACAGTGCCATCGTAGATGCCGCGTCTAGTGATGTAGAACGAATCCTCTTCTGTAGAGCCCTTCCACAGGTGATACCCAATGGTCAATCCCATGCCTAGCATCAGTACTAAAAAGATCTGCACGAGAACTATCATGTTAATCGTTGACTGCATAGCAGGCTTCTTTGCGCGGAGGTTCTTGTTGGCATTCATGCGAATCTTGCACTCTTCACCCGAATTGATGACGAGGCCAATGGCCTCAGTGGTGTTTCGCAGGGTAGAGCCACGATAGACGACGTTGTTGAGGGAAAGAGGCATAGTCTCCGAATCAACAATGACTTTGCCGTCGTAGCTGTAGAGATCCAGATTGGGATCTTCGGAGACGATAGTAGCCCCGGTGCCTCTGGTAGCACGCAAGCCCTCGAGGGTGTTGCATCGCTCAGCAAGCAAAGGGGGGGCTTGCTTGCTTTTGAGGTTGGTTTCGCCATCCAATGCCATGGTTTCGATGTAGGCGATGCCGTTGGGGCCTGTAGCATTCAGGAGGGCGATATCGGCGGGAGCCGCATCATCGCGGCGCAAACGAATAATGTCGCCAACTCGGATGTGATCCCACTGCACCAGCACCCACGGACTAGCTGCAGTGCCAATGGCCCGGCTCTCGAGGTCGTCAAGCATGTGTTCTTCCCCATTCCCGCCGTCTTTTTCCCTTTTCGACCGCTTCTTTCTCTTCTCGGCGTGTTTCATAACCTTTTGATCGACACCATCGGCCAAGACCCATGCCTCGCTGCGATTCTCGACTCGATCGAGTCTGTAACGCCTGTAGTCATCGTAGCCTTCCTTTGCCATGCTGAAAGCAACGAAAACACCGAGAGGAGCGATGGTTGTCCAGCGACCAACGGTACTCAGGCCAGGGATCATCTGAAGGATACCCATGACCAAGAAGTAAAAGTTTCCGAGTTTACTAAATTGAAAAATGAGCTGCTTGGGTACGAAATCGTATATGGTGTAGCGACTGGATCGGATAAAGTTGCTGATATAAGGGCCATTACGCCGCTCGTCGACAAGGTCACCCCCCTTGAGTGGGATGTGACGACCATCGCGAGATGGGAGAAGCGGTTTGCGCCGGAGGATGGTTTCAATTATGACATGCTGGTACAGGGCTTCAAGCTTGTCTTTCCATGTGGACCTGGTCTTGCGGGCCTTCTTCTCGAGTTTCCGAGCCTTCCGTTTGCGGATATATTCCCTGACATCGTCACGGATAGAACGATCCTTACTCATTTCTCCGCGTGCCAGTGTGGCCTTTTCAGATGAGTATTTATTGTCGCTCTCCATGGAGTCCGGTGGAGGGAGGGCGGTCGATTCTGATGAGATGCCAGGTCGGGATGGAATAGTGTGAAGCTCGTACTGGCGGAGGTTGGTATCGGGACGGCGAGACCCGGATCTCATATGGGAATCGGCAGCGGAAGGTAAAGGGCGTTCATGTCCGGGTTCGTTATCGGAGCGATGAGAGTTTCGGGGACGCGAGAAGGAGTGGTGTGGATGGTTGGATGAAGCAGGAGGGAAGAGGTCGTTAACGGCGGCCTGGAAGTCGCGAGACGTTGAGTTGTCGTTGTCTTCGGGGTCGTCACGAGAAGAAGATAACCGGCGCCAGACGTTGTTGCTGTGGCTAGGGGCCATGTCAATGCCACTGATGTAGCATTGGGAAGGAAGAGGAGGCAATATAGAGATGCCCTTGGTAACGGCAAAGCAACCTTGTCGCGACCCGTGGAGAAAGAAAAGCGAGAGAGCCGTCGCAGGCGTCGTGGGGTGGGCGCAAGTGCTGACAAGCTTGAAGGCGGCGCGGTGGATCCGACTGGCTTAGATGGATCCTTGGGGAAATCTCCGAGTGCCTTCACAGCACAATGCGACACGGGAAAGAATGCGGCGCCGAGGAACGTACTACAGAGGACAAGGCGAAGCCGAAGGCGAATGCGGTGGCGATGGCGATGGGACGTGCCGGCAGCGTCGGAGGTATGTCTGCGGCCGTTGGATGGAGATGAAGATGCAGATGGGATGTGATGGGATGGAGATGAGGCAAAGGCCGTGTGAGTACGTACCCGACCTACCGACAGAGCGATTGCCAATCCCTCGACGCGCGCTAGGGAACACCTTAATTACCATCCAAGGGCAAGTACGACCGTGGAGGGTGGCTGCCCGCGTCCACTTGGGCATGTTGGGTCTTTGGGTCCTTCCCGGGGTTGGCAGGGGCTGGGCTGCTTGGCAAAGGACATCGTCATGGGTGTGGGAGACCAACCCACCATATCATCATCGCTGACAGACTAGCGGCTAACCGTACCAGGGCAGGCACTGTACGAAGTAATATGCCGTGAAGCGTGCAGCTAGGGCTGTGTGTTTTGTCACAGCTGAGCAAGAGCGACCGGTAGCCACCTCAGTTACAACAGAAAACAGCAGGAGGTTGATTAAGGCCGCACGATACCTGTTCACTACAGATTCTCATTGTCGTCACCTCATCACCGCTGCAGTCGTCATCAACCCACTTCATCATCGCCCGCACCATCAACTCTTCCACGTCAAAGCTGGCCAGCGAGCGGGACCGACGGATCAGAATGGCTGGGGGGACACCCGCTAATTGGCGCTGGCGTCCGTTGGGAATTGGGAATTGGGGCGCAGCGCAGCAGAGGCTCTGGAAAGGGAACTGAGTGACAGGGAACACGGGAACAGCCAGACTGAGCCAGTGCTCCACGAATCGTCGACTCAGACTTGCGCGTTGTCATTGGTGGGTGTCAGGGGGCAGCGATTTGTATCTTCCGGGTCTGACAAGAACTGAGCACTGGGCACTGAGGGCGCTGTTCATGTCTTGAACCTGGCAAGTCACTAACCATTGCATACAAGGGATCCATCAAATACGACGTCCACTTTTCAAGCTCAAAAATAATTTGGCTGACTATTTTTACTTTCCGTTGCAGTTGCCGCTGCCGTACCGCTGCCGCTGGCGTTGGTATTCTCTCTCTCATAACCACTCGGTATCACAAAGCATAAATCTCGTTGCTGCCAAGCCTCCATCTTGTCCGACCCTAACACATTCTAACAAGCTGGGTACTCCGAGTCTCCAACCTACATGACAACACTCTCCCAATCGTGCAAACACGTGCATTCATGGTACCCAGTCGCTCACCCGCCTCCGCCATCGCCGCCAGCAACCCCTGCGCCCCAAAATCCACGCAACCTTCAAGTCATCGTCACCAACCACTGCCGCCAATCAATCCGTCGCTTCCGATCCAGTCCTCCCGTTCCACTTATGACCATTCCTGTGTCTCAGGAATCTTGATGACCTTGTTGTTGGCATACAGGTTGGCACCTAGATTGGCACCGTTGACATGCAGGCTGTTCTCTATGCGCTGAGAAAAGTGTGATTTCTGGTTCATTTCCCACGTAACGCCAACGCCAATCCACAAATGGCCACCTCGTCTATCTTGTGTCCAAGGGTCTTCGGCGCCTCGTGGTCCATTGTCCTTTGCTACTCCGACTTGCTTGAAACCCACCGTGTCATTCATCGATTGACGACCGTACTCTGCATCACATCTCTAACAGCCAAGGAACTCAGCTGGTTATGTTGAGTCCGTTCGCACGCACAGCCCAGTCTTTGCCCACGGGTTATGTCTCGTTCTGGCAGTCGCCGTCACTCGTGGCTGCTTAATCATGTAGCGTTCCTCTTTCACTACGTACTGCACCTTACCTCTGTATGCACCTTGTGCTTAAACCCGCCACACGCAGTCAAAGCCGGGTTCCCAGCCTCATGGGGCTCAGCCTGCCTTCGTACCTGTCAAAGCTATCACAGACAGTCTTAAACAAGACCAGCGAGCTCTTTTACACGACATTCGGCTGCGCCCTGGGGTGGGCTGACGTATGCTGATCATCATTGAACCCATACTTGGCTGCAAACTACGCCCTGATGTATCGCATTCTTGAACAACGCACATGCCCAACACTGCAAGCGCGAGCACAAAGTCACAGGGTGACGTCGACTCTCTCTATAAGCCAATGCTCTTCGTAAAATAGCCTCGCTGGTGGCAAGTTCCTAGTACGAACATGCTGAGCGTAATCAGGGCGCACGACGCCATAGCAGTCTTCTTTTCACAGAGACCGGGCTATGGCTCGATCAAGTTTCCATAAGAAGGCTGATCAAATGACGCCTCACGTTTTGCCGAACCCCGACGAAACCCATTCTTGCTGTCCATGATTTCCGGAGAGAATCTGGCTTCGGGAAGGCCAAAGTCTCACAGCCTACCTAGGTACCTGAAGAGGCTATTTGATGGGTTTGGCACTCGGCCATAAACATAATAGAACCCGGTCCAAATGAACACAAGCGTGTTCATGTTCCACGGAGACACAAAGAAGATGGCCTCATTCCCATCCTCCATGGAATCAGACGTGGCCCTTGTTTGGGAAAGAACACAAATGACTCCACAAATATCAGGTTCGAGGATCTGGCAGGCATCGCCCCAAGAGATGATGAAGCATTTGAAGCTGTTGCCGTAATATCAAAACAACTCTCCCCATCCTATTTTGAGGAGAATCAATAGGGTTGCCCTCGCCCGTGTTCGGCAGTGACACGGGATCCTCGGTCCGGTCTGGACCAAAAGTCTACATACGCTCCCACTTTCACGGTCTAGCATAGGACAATACTTACTGCTAGGAACTCGTATTTAGGCATGCTTAAAAGTTAGTAAATCTTTAGTTAAAGCCATATACGATGCCCAAGTCTTAGACTATTTTATGCCTAAAGTTTCTTAAATCTTAAAAGATGTTGAGTTTTGGAATCAACATCGGAGCGTACAGAGACTCTTAGCCCGAGACTGTATGCCCCTCGCTAAGGGGTCATTGTTATCTAAACAACGCGACGGTATCAATTTAATAGGTAAGTCTGGTATCGTACCGGATTAGAAGCTTAAGAATGCAAGTCAAACACCACAATTCTCGGGGACGAGTCTTGTATACTCCTATTTTGACGTCCTCTGATCTGGTCATCCTTCCGACCAAATGTCGCCACCACTCTCACAATCATCGCGCTTAGCTATTGTCTGGCGTAACTATTAACGTAACCACGAGGTACGCATATTTCTTGTAAACAAACTTATTTACAAAGAAAAACCGGCCTGTGCGCCAAGAGGTGGTTTTGACTTCACAAGCTCCAGCCACAGCCTATCCTCCAAGATCTACAAACGCTGGCCCAAGCTTCGTATTGTCAAGGATCCTCGGTAGCAGACCTTTAGTGGTTGACTTTGTCCTAGCCTATTCTGTCACGTCCTCCTTGCAAGAATTTGTTTACGCATGAGTCGTTCTCCTCTTTGGACACAACATGCAGACATAACTTACACGCGTTGGTATTCGCCTTCATCTCACGTAGCAGACAGTTGATCTCGAGTGTCTCGAACGGCGTGGTTGTAGAGCGCACAAGAGTTGACATGAGTTTTGTGTGCATCGTATTTTCTAAACAGACGGGTTTCATAGTTACAATGTAGCTACTTATTATCCATATCCACAGCTATGGGTCTCGAAGCCTGAGCTGATCTCCCTAGCCAGCAAGACCCGTTGCGAGAAGCCGTCGATTGGATATTGATCCCGATGATTCAACCCAAAGCTCCCTCACAGCAGGGTCGCAGACTCCAAAGTATCCCACGATACCTCCCAAACAAAAGTGTTGCCCCATTAAACACAACCCAAGGACCCTGAGCCAAGCCTCCTGGGCTTTCTTTCCCAATTCCAGACATAACACGCGACAAAAAAAACAATAAAAGAATTAAAACACATAGCCCCGGTTTTTTAACAGTGTGCGTATACATTAAGCTCCCTGCGAGGTGTGCGGTGGTCGTGCACCCACGAGGGCAGATGAAGTGCCAAGCGGCAAGACAGATATGATTGCTCGATCCAGGAAGAAGAAACGAGGGACCACCCAAAAAGAAACCATGTTCGCGGTAATAGATTGAACTCGAAATATTTGAACGCGGTAGCTGAAAAAATATACGATCGCTGTGCTGTACCTGACAAACATGACCGATATCGAAGAAATGTATCGTCATGCAGATTCATCATGGCCGTAGAAAAGGGGAGGAGAATCGAACCGGCCTCGACCTTCCTTCGGTATCAGCTGGTGGAGGAGGGTGAGGAATTCGTCGATCAAGGAAATAGCCCGCCAAATAGGCGAGGGAAAAGAGACAGGGAAAGATGAAAAGGGTTCCCAGTGGTATATAAGTCGCCGTCAAACGCCCCGTTGTGATGTCTCCGACAGATGAAAAGAAAAAAGCACTCCAGTCTAGCCAGACTTGATGTACACTCGCTCCTTATGATTGGGAGCCATCCCCCTGGAATGCCGCCTTCGCTCACTGGGGAATATGCGGCATCGTTTCGGGGGATAGGCTCGAAGGATCGACGGCATCAAACTGGACTAGCTGGTCCATGTCAAGGTCCGCTTGCTGGTGAGGAGGATAACCAGGCGACGCGGTATGCATGGGCAGATTGATGGTGTGCTTAGAGTACATCTCGTTGAGGGTAGTGCCGTCCTCAGAAACGGCGCAGGACCCATCGTTGACGGGGTAGAGGTCAGCTGAGCCAGGACGTCCCATCATAGCCATAGGAGGCGACTGCTCTACAATGGACGGCTCCCCAGGGCTGTTGAAGGGCAGAGGAGAGACCGAAGTAGGGATGCCGTCAGGGTGGATCATGGGTGACAAGTATCCATTGCCGTAGGGAGTATTGTAGCTGGAGGGAGGCATTGCGGCCTCAGGGGCTTGGGGGAAAAAGCCAGGGCTGGGAGGGAACTCTGCCGGGGACGCAGTCGTAGCAGACATGGGGTACTGTCGCATGTCCAGACCAAAGCCGGCCTGGGTGTCGATGCGCAGGCTCGGACCCATGCCGCCAGGAGGCTGAGGGATAGGCGCAAAGATGTTCGGGCTCTGCTGAGGGGGGCCCATCTCGCCAGGAGGTTGAATGTAAAATGAAGGCATCGGCTGGTTCTGGAACATGGCAAAGTCAACAGGACCAGGGACGGATCGACTACGCTGGCGCTTGTGCCCATGAGGCGGGCGCATAGCAGAATGCATCTGGTTCATTCCCCACTGCTGCTCCTGGAACATGCTCATTTGAGGTTGGAAGCTGGGTTGGGAGGATGGTCGAGCCGTGGGTGACACGGGAGCAGAAACGGACAGGACGTGAGGGTCCGCAAAGGCGTGGTGGGTGTTGTGGCGGTTCATGAAGGACTCGAGCGAAACCAGCTTGGCGAGCTGGCCGCTGAGGACCTTGGGGTTGCCACCAAGGTGATGTACCAGGCAGTGAGTAGCCTGGAGATCTTCAGTGAAATCGCCGCACTGATAAAAACCAGTGGTGGTGGGAGACGAGTCCATGAAAAAGTTCGGGGGGCGGTTCAGCTCAATGACAATGCCGCCAAGCTTACTAGGGTCTCCCTCGTTGTTCTCAAGAAAAATGTTCTTGATGTGGGAAAATGGGTACTCGATTTTGTATCCGGCCTGTTCATTGTTGATGTAGTAGGTCATGGTACACTTGTCAGGGGAATAGAAGATGATGAGATCCATCGTGTTCTGTCCCACGCGAGTCCACTTTCCGACGCTGAGCGATCGGCAAGTAAGATGGTGAATCACTAGGAATATGTTAGGCCCGAAACATACGAGGCGCCGGTAGCTCCGTCAATTGGGACATCAACTCACAAACTTTGCCCTGACCACCCTGGTCGCCGCCGAGTAGCATGTTGCCGTGCCCAAAGGGCATGAGTCCGGTTCGGCCGAGATAGCTTCCACCGAGACCCTTACCAGACTCCATGGCCTGCATGGCAAGGTAGTTTCGCATCGACTCGGGGATAGAGTCGATATCCTCGCCCGTCTCCAGGCTCTTCTTGGCCAACAACTTAATCTTGGCGCGCCTGCGAGGATTAGCATGGTGCGTCACTTACGCAACGACAGTAGCATCGTACCTGTTCTGAAACCAGATCTGCACAGATCTCTCCGTCATGTTAATCTCCTCAGCTATCCTCTCACGGACAGTGGCAGTGGGTGTAGGGTTCTTGTTGAACTCGACCTCCAAAGTTGTCAGCTGATCCTGAGTCGCACGCTGTCGCTTCTGATTCTTTTGCTGTTGAGTCAGAGTGCTCTTGCGAGGAGGTCGCCTCGAAGCCGACTGTGCGTTTGAGCTGCTGGCTGAGGGAGAAGGAGTCTGCTTGTTGGAAGGGGTTGGGGCAGAGACAGAGCCGCATGTAGAGTTGGGGGTGGAAGCCCCTTGGGGGACAGCCGGGCCAGTTGTGACCATAGCCATGGGCTGTTCGAGCTCAGTAGCCATTGCGGTAGTGTGATTGCTTGTTGCTATCTTCTTGATATGGTGAAAAGAAAACCAAGTCGATTACTGGATGTATCGTGGAGTGTGCGTGGCCAGTTGTTGTCGGCAATGCTTGAGACGGCGTAGAAGCACGTCTAGGATCGTGTCGATTATCGGGATTCGAAAACGATGGCCACGAGAGGTCCAGTGATTGACAGTGAAATAAGTAGCTAGAGTAGGGAATGTAGAGAACGATGAGATCCCGTGAGTGGGTAAGTAATGAGTGTCGTCCTGATCCTTAAGACAGGTGGATGAGGAAAGGGTAGCGAGTTGTGCGCGGCGAGTGCCGGTGGTCTCGAAGGCGTGAAAGCTGGAGTTGCAGTTGCGCTTGAGGCAGCGTCAAGGCCGAAGGAAAGGAATGGACCCGGAAAGAGTGACGGGCGCCGAGATGGCTAGTTGAAGATGAAGATTCAAGAGAGCGACTTAAAGGAAAGAAAAAAGAAGAGTGAGCGGGGGAAGAAGGGGAAGAAGCGGTCACAAGGAGGGACTGGCGATGCAAGATGGAGGAGAGAAACGGGGAGAGGGGGGCGGCTTCAAAGGGGAGAGGGAAAAGGGAACGGGCACTAAAGAATGGGCGGTGGCCAGTAGTGGCCAGTGAGTGGGCAGCAGCGAGACTGCAGAGCGTGAGCAGCGTGGGGAGCCACTGCAACGCCAGCGAGTGGGCGGGTGGGTGTGTGGGTGTGAGCAGAACGAAAGGGAAAAAAATCGAGTAACCTCCGCTCAGGTACCTTAGCCTTGTCTCTCCCAGTCGGTCTCACTCTGGGGCTGCTGCGGGGACTTGCGATGCAGCGATGCAGGTACCATGCCGGCCGGTACCTGGAGCGGACCACAATTCACCACTCACACCTCCCTCCCACCTCTTGCGGGCAACAGCCCAGCGCGCGCACAGCGCACCGGCACCCTACGGCAGTGCAGCGTCACGATGCGCGAGCCCGCCCTGAACCCTCCAGTGATGCAGTTTGGAGCGGTAAAGTCTTTGGCCCCCCCCTGGCCCCGCTGCCGGGTGCTCGCCGTTGGGGCCCTCGGCACCAGCCCGTCCGACGCCCACGCACGCCCGGCACAAACAAGCTAGCACCTGAAGAGTCGCTGGCTAGGTACCTCTAGCACTGGACTGGAGCGGTCTCTGGACCAGCCTGGACAAACGAGCCGCCCATTTAGCAACAAACTGACTGGTGAACCCCCAACTGCCACGGGGTCCTCATGGCGTTCATCCCCAGGAATAGTACGCGCATACAGAACTCTGTAGGATTCCATTGATCCAGGATAGGGGCAACCGGCTACACGCTACCTTGTCCGTGTCTTCAAGTCTTGTACTTCCAACGAGGTAGACGCCTCTAGGGTCCATCCTTTGGCCACAGAGAGTCCCTCGGTAGGCGCAAACAGATGTGAATGGGTGGTTCCAGTTGCCCAGTCCCAGCCCAAACCCAAGATCACCCAAGGCTTCACAATACCGCTGGGACAGGGTCCCTGTCTCCTATCCTCCTCTCCTATCCTGTTCCATCCGTCCAGCTGCATTGTCAACACCCGTGGCTCCCCCAGGAGGGCAGACACCCCCGGGGACGAAGGCCCCGCAGACCCTAGCCGGCGCCGGCACACGGGCCACTCAGAGGCCATTGGTGGACCGTTATGCGCTGAGTGAGCCACTGGCAAAAGGCCAGTGAATAGCCCCCACCAACCAACCACCGCCCACACACTGGGGCCGCTCACCCACACCAACTCAGGTGCCTTTGGAAGGACGCAACCACTGCCATTACCCGTATTGCCCGTACTCGCATTGCACTGTACTCTGAACTGTCCTGCGTTCTACTGTTCACACAATTCTTCCATCCATGTCTCCATCCTTCGTTCCATCCCACATCCCATCATCGACGAGGTACGAAGTAGCTTTCCATCCGTCCAGCTCTCGATCCACCACTGCCGCGCCCCAGAGGTCTCCCACAAGCGCCCTAAGCCTTTCCTAGGCATCCCTTGGCCTCGGAGCCTCAGAACAAGTGGTTCCTCTCCAGCTCAAGCGGCTAAAGGCGCAACAACTGACGGACTGACAGACTCACAACCACCAACAGGGAGTCCAGACGCCGCGTCTTGTCAATGCCCGCCCAGCATCCCGGAATATCATAAACAGGCCAGACCGTGCCTTCACTATCATCCCAGCCAGCAGCCATTGCGTCGTGTCCTGCTTCGCATGGTGACAGGCTCGTGTCTCGTGTCAGTGTAAGGCGCCGCTGCTGTCAACAAAATACACCAATGTCCACTTTCACTTGAATCCCCAACACTACGGAGGAAACTCAGAGAGTAGCAACACGACCGACGCGCCCTGAGGCTTTCTCGTACACTAAAACGTCTGGGCCAGCGTGCCACAAGTCCCCATTGTGGGCCTCTCCTTCTCCCCGTGCATCAATTGCCAGAAACTAACCGGTGCGAGGGTCACGTTGTGACACCCCAGGCGCAAGGGGCGTGGAGAAAGGTGCTGTGTACCTCCGAGCACAGCACAGTACAGTGCAGAACAGTGCTATACATAAAATAGCCAGTGCCTCAACCTCCCAAACTCCAAAAGTCCAAGCCTCCCAGACGTCGGGACCAGGATGTTTGTCATGCAAGTCTTTCCTGTCTCGGCAGGGGGGAGGCCTTGTTGATCCCCAGGGCTCAAGCTCACGGCGAGGAGTGTCGGAACAGGGGTCTCTCAAACCCACGCTACTGCAAGGTACGCGCGAAAGCTACAGTGCGGTGAATCCCGCCCTGCACAAGTCCCGCCACCCCAAACTGAGCGCCCCCTTAGGGGATAACCCCCTATTGGTCTGCTGCGAGCCTTCCAAGCAGCCCAGAACTCTCGCGGGTAAGCCCCCCAGGTGTACTGTGTTACGACGATGATCCCACTGTATCAGGCAGCATATCCCGATCAAGAAGCCGTGCCTTCCCCCCCTAGACACGCCACGCACGTACGTACCTTTAGCACGCATCACCGACGCTCAGGCTCATCAGTCCTTCCCTAACCAACTGTGGTTGTCTTGGGGCAGCATCCGGTTCGGATGTGGACTTTTTCTGAGCTATCGAGCATCGTATGCCTTGGCCGAGACAGTCGACCTGAATCTATCGATCGCCTTTATTACTCCGCGAGACGAACCGCCGGCAAGTGACTCGTGGACTACGTCTACTTCGCGATCTATACCACAGTCGAAAGATGGCCCAGGGAGGACGAGCCACGGCCGCGAGACAATTGTGGGTTGTCCAGCGCCTCCATCACGCACGAATACTCTCCATTATGCACCATGCCATACCTTTGGCCGCTCCAGCCGCAAGCCTGATGGAGGGTGGCAAAGACTGAACTGTGGGTGTCCAAGCCGTGCAAGGGCTATCGCTGATCAAGCAGCCAAGCGCACCTGCAATGGTGAAAGTCGGCAAGATCGCCTTTCCTCGACGGAAGTGTGTCTCCAGGTTTGTTTCTGCGTCACCTCTTTAGGATTCTCACCCCGCCAGGTCGCCGAGAATGTCCCCCAAGACACTAAGATTCGAAAGGCCGAAACCCGGAGCAAGACGAAACTGTTCGTTCCTCCATTTTATAATTTGAAGAAACGGTGGTGAAAATGCT
Organism: Dactylonectria alcacerensis; assembly: GCA_029931735.1. Taxonomy (NCBI): domain Eukaryota; kingdom Fungi; phylum Ascomycota; class Sordariomycetes; order Hypocreales; family Nectriaceae; genus Dactylonectria; species Dactylonectria alcacerensis. The sequence continues at coordinate 1,736,493 of JAPMUZ010000004.1, forward strand.
CCATCTGGAATACGGGGGCCCCATGTAGTGGCTTGTACGGATAGCATCATCGGGTAAAAACCCTCACATAGCTTTGACAAGGGCGAGACACACAAGGGCATTGATTCTTGCACATCGGCTCCATTAAGCACCGGTGTACGGCACAGTACGGTACCTCGGTCGTTCTTCCCATTGTCGACGTCGACCGGAATACTCTTGCCGCCGTCTTGAATCAGTCAAGCACGGCGATCCCTTGTGAACTGTGTCCGGAGTGGCTCCGTTGACTCTTCCGAATAATCTGTGGTCCTGGACCTAGACAAGGTAACCTGCCAAGCATGAAAGATGGGTTGTTACGTTTACGAAAAGGGCAGCCGTCGCGTCCTAGGCGATGCCGAGCAGGCGACGGCCGAGAGTTCGATAGGCCTGGCCATAGAAAAGGGGCGCCAAGACCTCCAGATGGCCAACAGCCATCAGTCAAAGCGTCCAACGTTTATTGAACCTTGTCTTACATTCGCTCTTGCAGCTCAGCTGCTCCCGTATCCTTCGCACGGAGCTGTGCTCTCTCGCCCGAGTCTTGATGGATCGGGTCCGCCAGATCCCAATGGACGGTGCCCCAAAATCATGCCATGTCCTGCTGGCGATTCCTCCGACTAACCAGGCGTCCAACAACCGCCTTGCGAGGTGTGCCCCAGGTCCCTGTTCCTGCAGTAGCCTTCCGCCCCCATCGTCATGCAGTGGAGCAGCCTGGGGTCTGGGCGTACAGTGTGTCTTGGCTTCACGCGTCATCCACTCACTGTGAGCCGCCTCAGGTACCTGTCATGGCTCAGCTATGATCGCCAAGTCTACGTACTTCGTACTTGGATGGAGTAGAACATCGACCCAGGATCTTCCTACGCTTCCAGGCATCAGTACCGGAGGGCCTTCCCTTGGGGACTCGGCAGTCTACTGCCAGCTCGCGTCACGATTGACTACGAAGTACAAGTACCTCCAAAGCGGGACGTGGTCCGTATGCACCTAGTTTCATCAAGAAATGGACGAAGAGCATGCACCAGCAAGCTGTCAACCTTATCACAACAATGACGCAAAACAGACCAACGAGGCCAGTGGTTGTAGGCCAGTCAAAGCTTTAGTGGCCAGCTGGTGCTCCAACGAGTGAGTGACGGGTTTTCTATTGCGAGGTCTATCCGCGTAAGATTCTGGTAGCCAACCACCAACGACTTTCAGGACCCCTCACGCTGGCACCACCTCGACTGTCAGACGGGTTCTAACTTCTCTCCATCCCTCGACTGGTCAAAGTTCATGATGGATCCGTTGTGTCGAGAAAGACATTGTGTCTCATTGGCCAACAGCACAGTGTGGCCGCTAGGTAAATCCATCCGCCATTGAACGCCTGAAGACTGGTACCCCTGACCTAGGCCCTGGTTCTCACACCCTGTACCTTGCAGGATCAGCAAAACGGACAGCCAATCAACGATTCGTAGTGGCTCCGCCTGAGGAGCACATGTCATTGGACCTAGGGTGTGACGGTTTTACTTCACCCAAAGCAGTCTAGGAAGCGATCGCTCCGTCTGATGTCAAGTCGGGATTTTGTGCACCTTCGTCCGCCTCTTGCAACATAATGATAGAGCGGACCCGATTGTGCACAAGACACTGAAGGCCGGCCCCTAGGAAAATCAGAGCATGTGGTCGTCGTTTGGTCCATTGACTCAGCTTTCGCCTTGCATGGGTGGGTGCCAGAGGGTGACACGGAATGAGGCATGAGGATTGAGACCCCCCTTTTGATTTTCTCACAAACAGCTTCCCGGGTCGGAATTTGACGATATACGGCTGGCGTGGACAGCATCCGACGCCTGCAGGCGTTGATATGCTGTCTTATATAGCACAGGCAGGATGTATAACAATGGGGTGCATTTCTAGAGCTCTCGGTCAAAGGCTCGTCAGTCAGTCAACGCTGTTAGCCGTGAGCCATGGTGGTGGCTAAAGACGCAAGGACGAAGGAAGAAGACAACCTGGTCTGCGAGAACGGCAAGCAGAACCCAGCATGCAGATCGAGTTTAGCGAAGCCAGTCCCGTCGACGGTCGCCTCACACAACTGCGGGCCCGTGGTCATCTGGTGCTCCGCTCAAGAATCAACGACACCCGACATGCATGACTGGTCGACGATCCGTCCAATAGCGGGAAACTTCAGGCAGGCGGAGCATCCACCACGGGACCCCAGCGCGTCCAGCGCGTCTCTCAACCACTAGAGGGCTTGACATCTGCTGCAGAATACGACATGCACCCATCAGGAGTTGTGCACAGTCCAACCCTTCGTCCTGGCATCCTTCACCATTGCTGCGGCACGGTGCAGAACTCCATATCGCTTTAGCCCTAAATGCCTGGAAGAGTCGCTGGCACGCCCAGGTCGGCGGATGTTTCCACATGGCCCGGATGATCGTGCCTAGTGGAGCTGGCGACATCATTGCCCCGAGCGTCCCATACTCCAAGCTTTCAGACACGCCGAGCACGTTCCCAGAAGTCGTTCGGAGGAGTCGTTCCCAGGCGGGCGCGCTGAAACGTGAGTCGCTCCCCTGCTAGGTCCAATGCACGGGCTGGCAGTTGGGCATGCAAGAGAGACAACAGAGCTGGCTAACTTGCAAGGTTGAGTCGCCCTTGTGGGAATCATGGGATTGGGAGTTTGCCCTCTTTGCTCCCATATCTAGTCAAAAGGCGGGCCATGGCTTGCCTCTTACGCCGCTCCATTCCAACCTTGGACGGAAACCCAAGCTTCTCAACCGGGTCGAACCCACATCTGATCCTCACCCACAAGCTCTGACTAGAAAAGAGCCGACCAATGCGCGCGACTTTGTCGTGGCGCTCGCGAGTCGTTTAACCATGGCCCCTTGCGTGAGTGAGGGTGAGTCGGTGGCACGCGGCTTCACAGGCCCGATCGACACTAGCCCTTGGTATCGGGACAGTCGCTTAATACGTACTGGGCATGGCAAATCCCGTTGGTGACACAGAAGTTATGCGAGCGCCCCGAGCCCCTTATCCCATGCTGCCTTTCCCGCTTCGCAACAAACCTCCTACCCACAACGCATTATATGGTAAGTGACAGGCCCACTGAGTCTCAGATTGTCCAGGCGATGGAAGTGTTTTCGTCGCGGCCATGATCAACCAATAACGATTCTATGTCACGGAGCACAGAGGCCCATGCCATGCATGCCAACGACGCAAAGCAATTGCCTCCTCTCGGGAGGATATATTAAGGACATGCTCGAACACCAGTCTCAAGTCTATTCAAATATCCTCCATGGAAGGTCCCCTGTAATGTTTCGACGCGTAACCGAACCAATTGATCAACCCAAATATCAGCATAACACCGATAACCGCGCAGGCGTAGTCTAAACAACTTGTTAGGGGGGGGATCAGACAGAGGGTTGAAACAGACTCACTCATGTTGCTAGAGGTCACAGGCAACACCGTCGGGAGAGAGTAAAAAATGAGGGCCACAAAGGCAAACACAATGGCAAGGAAGTTGACGACCCATCCAAACGGCCCCAGTCTGAAAGGTCTATTCTTTGGCAGGAATCGAACTGACCTCTTCCTCCATAGAAGCAAGGCGGCGGGGAAGGCAAAGCTGACTTGCAACAAGATCAATCCCGTGGAAACCATGGCATTGAAGGCGGTTGTGGAACCCAAGTAAACAAAGCCGATGATGGCGACCACGATACCATTGGCCAGTAGAGCGAACATGGGGACTCCTTGAATCTCGCTGATGGTTGACAGCTTGGGAGAAAAGAATAGGGCGTTGTCCCGGGCAAAGGAGTAGGTGAGTCGGGAGGCAGTCTGGTGACATCCGATGATGGCGAAGCAACCGCAGATGGCGAGGACGGAGGTGAATGTTACGGCGGCGGCTTTGGACCTAGTTGCCTGATACCAGATTTCGAGGATCGGGATTCTGATTTGCATCTGTTAGTTGTCACTGCAGGACTATCAAAATCAGGACATCTTACGGGGCAGCCATAGCAGCGTCGAAATCGATGGTGCAGTAGGTCATGGCAATGGCAAAGGAAAAGCCGGTGATGAATCCTACGACAATGGTTGACATGAGGGCCTTCGGGACTGTTCTTGCGGCGTCGGTACATTCCTCGGCGAGGTGGACGGCACCGTCGAGGCCAGAGTAGATGAAGTTTGGGTTGGACAATCCAATGAGGAATACGACACCATCAGCGGACCAGCCAGAGGGGTTGACAAAGTTGCCCCATACGAAGGCATCAGTTTGTTTGGTTTCGCTTCGAGCGAGGCATGTGACGAGGATAACGAGAAAGCTAACAAGGGAGATGGCGACTAAGACGAGTCAATTATGTTGTAAGCGTGGTGCAACGGTAAGACTTACATCCAATATCGTGGATCCATAGTGTTCTCTTGATGAGGTACATATTGTACAAAACGAACATGATGTTCATGAGCTGGAAGATTAGGAAAACATGCCATGATTGTATGCTGTAAGTGGGATGCATAAATGTGGCGATGCCGGTAACTAGTTGTGCAGTCGTGACAACGAAACCAGCAGCGGTTGCAATCCAACCAAGCAAGTTAATGGCACCGCAACAATAGCTCTGTTCATGGGTTCATGGATTAGCATTGACCTCAAGTACGGATTCTGCTCGACAAAAATTATCTTACCAGTCCGCGACTCCATTTCTTGGGCGCGAGGATGCCGGTCCAGTGGTATTGCCCTCCTGCTGTAGGGTAGACGCTCGCAATCTCAGCCATGGTGGCGGCCGCGCTACCGTTGAGCACGACGATGAGGAGAAGGCCATATAGCAACGTGACGGGCCCGCCGGACGCGATGGAGAGGCTCATGGTGGCGCCAATGGCGGCCCAGCTATTGCAGATGTTCCATCCTAGAGCGACAATGCTGATGAGGCTGAGGTCGCGCTTCGTGTATGAGTCAATACCCAGGCGAGACAGTTCGAGGTTCTCTTCGACCTTTCCGGATTTGATGGAGCCGTCTATAGGCAATGAAACCAGAGTTAGGTCTTCTGCATCATTGAAGCACGGGGCACGGCCAAGGTTGAGACGAACTGCTTTCTAGTTGGGGGTTGTCAACTTCGACGGACTTCATGTCGGGTGAGCAATCCTTCTTCATAATGCTGTGTTTTAGAATCTGGAACTTTTGAGGTTGGACTTTTGGGCTTGGACGAGGCGCTGGTCACCGATCGGAAAGCACTGTAGGCCATCATTCTACTATATATCTATCGTACTGGAATCAAGTCTTACTATACAGAAACGCCGTATCTCTGCCTCTATCTCTGGCTCGTAGATATCAGGTGGTGTCGCGGGTGTTCTGATAACGAAGGCTCACGGATGCGGCTCTTCACCTGGAGCAGAAGCACCGACCAGCGGCGATACACAAGGGGCAGATTCTGAAAATGGAAAAGGAAATGAGAAAAGAGAACGAGTAAAGAAGGCGTCCTGGCGACGTCACGAGGGGGGCGCCCTGGGGAACGGTAACCCCGTGGGGGGAAGGAGGCGATATTCATACGCAGTATACGTGGTGCTGATAAGCGCGGCTGGTCCTTAAGACGGATCAAAGCGTGGTTGGCTGCTCGAGTGAGGCAATGGTGAACGTCCAGATTAGGCAATGAAAGTGAGAAAATGGTTCAGATAAGGCGGCTGTGATAAGAGATTCGGCTGTGGGTGAAGAAATGCAGCGGATCGATCTGAGCTTGATTAGGTTAACTTAACCGGGGCAGGGCGAAGGAAGGAACGTTCCGAGAGCGTTCCGAATGCGGCAGCCAAAGTGAGATTAGGAATTTCCGAGCTATGTGAGACGCACCCAGTTGCTGAGAGACAGAGAGTCATGCCGAGGATGAAAGAGGGGATTATAAAGAGGCAGACGGAGTTTGCTGGGTTGTAGAATCATGTCAGACCACTTTGCTCTTGTTACTGTTCTTCTCATTGGGTGCCGTATAGTTGTCTAGGAGCGTCTCAACATAACTTACACGATGGCTTCAGATGAGCAACACTTTACAAGCGAGGGCCACCAGTGGACGCCTCAAGCCGGATTCTTGAGCGGTATCCCGTCCATCGGCGTGATAAAACCGGCGTCGAAGGGGCCGTCAAACAAGGTCCACGATGTCCTGGTCATTGGGGCCGGGTACGCGGGGCTGACGGCCCTGCGCGACCTGACGGTTGCGGGCCACGATGTCATGCTGGTCGAGGCTCGCGATCGCATTGGCGGCCGCACCTGGTCGTCCAACATCGACGGCTACGCCTTCGAGATGGGCGGCACCTGGGTGCACTGGAATCAGCCGTTTGTCTGGCGCGAGCTGGCCCGCTATGGAATGAGCAAGGACCTGGAGGTGTCGCCGGTGACGGGCAAGGGGCTGGATCGGGCGAGGTTTGTGAAGCCGGATGGGAGCAGTGTTGATTTGAGCAGGGAAGAAGAGGTGAGTGGTATTAGTGGTGTCACTTACGCACTGGCACTTATCTCGATAACGGGTTGCGAGACGAGTTGTAAGACTAACACGCCACCGCAGTTTAATACTCTCGACACAGCCGTCCGCAAGTTTGTCAATGTCGACGGTCAATACGGCCGCCTGCTTATCCCCTTTCCTCACAATCCTCACTTCAACGCAGAGGATGTGGCGCGGTACGACGCCATGTCCTTTGCGGACCGCTTCGCGCAGATCGAGCACGACGTGACGCCGCTGCAGCTGCAGCTGCTTAAGACGTTCCTGTCCGTCACGTCGGGCGGCACCATGGAGAACTCGGCCTTCTTCGAGTTCCTGCGCTGGTGGGCCCTCAACAACTACGACCTGCGCGGGCTCAGCGAGCTATGCCTTACTTACAAGCTGCGCGACGGCCAGTCGGCCCTGGCGCGCCAGCTCTTCGACGACGCGGTTGCTACGGGCCACCTGACATACCGCTTCGGCGCTCCTGTGGCCTCCGTGACGGACCCCGCCGGCGACGGCCCCGTCGAGGTCCGGACCCGCGCCGGTGAGACGTTCCGGGCGCGCCGGGTGGTGGCCACGGTGCCGCTCAACGTTCTCAACGACATCTCCTGGTCGCCGCCGCTGCTCGCCGGCAAGCGCAAGGCGGCGGCCCAGGGACACGTCAACCACTGCACCAAGGTGCACGCAGAGGTGGCCAACCCGGACCTCCGCTCCTTCACCGGCTACCACTGGGAGGGCCCGCTCAGCTGGACCTTCGGCGACGGCATCACGCCGGCCGGCAACACGCACCTGGTGTGTTTCGGCCCGTCGTACCCGGGCATTCAGTTGAAGCCGGCCTCCGACGCGGGGCGGGGCGCGCTCGCGGCCGTCAAGGCCTTTGCGCCCTCCGAGATGGCCGACGTGCGGCGGCTCGTCTTCCACGACTGGAACGAGGACGAGTTCGCAAAGGGAACCTGGGAGTTCCTGGCCCCCGGCATGGCCACCAACTACCTGGACGACCTGCGCCGGCGTCAGGGCCGCGTGCTCTTCGCCAGCGCCGACTGGGCCATGGGCTGGCGCGGCTTCATCGACGGCGCCATCGAGGACGGTGCCAACGCGGCCATGGAGCTGGCGCTCGAGTTCCGGGCGGCCAAGGAGGGGCAGCAGCCGGATCGGAATGCCGGAAAGCGAGTTTTGCACAAGTTATAGTGTTAGTATATCAGTTCAAGTTAGTAACTTGACATTATCGTAGTTTTCTGATGGCGGGATGGCCGTGTAAGTTAGCAGACGTACTCGAAGACGAGGTATGAATTTAAAAATGATACTTCCTATACCCCATTGGTCTAGCATAGTGACGGGGCGTCACTGCCCTAGATTGCTAGGAACTTGTAGGCTAATTACCTAGGTAGATACAGTTACAATGTGCAGTAGTTTTCAAGTACAAATGCTGTGGCCATCCCCACCTCTCCAAGCCGGGGATAACTGACTAGCCACCTCCAATGTCTCCAGCAGGATAACGAATGTTTCCCCCCCTCATTCAAGCCCTATCTACACCATCCCATCCCAGATAGTCACCTTACAGTTTCCAAATGCACGATCGAGATCTATCACGGTCGTTCCCCGACACCGAGCCCAATCAGGGCCGAATCCAGCTTTGATAAACGCGGCATCTCGGTCACCCCGGCTCGGGTCATCCCAGCTCATCTGTTTATCCTAGCTTTCCCCCCATCATTGATCATTCCTCACTTGGGCCGTGCATGCCGGCCGACGTCAATCGTCTTTGGCGGCCGTTGTTGAAGGCACGGTACTTGAAAGTTCTCCTTATCTATGGGAAGAGGGGGGTTTGTGTTGTTTGTTCCTCCTTGAGTCGCCGTTTGTCTGCATCGCATTATGGAGTCTGGCCAAAGCAGCAGCAGCAGCTCCAACCCGCCCATCATCACCACCAACACCACCTCCACCTCCGCCTCCAAGCCTTGCTACAATTGCGTCAAGCGACGCATCATCTGCGACAGGACGGGCACGGGCTGTCGCAAGTGCGCCAAAAAGGGCCTCCGGTGTCCCGGGTACGGCATCCGCTACCGCTTCGCCCACGAGTTCCGAGACCAGAAGCCCGCGCCGCCTGGCGGAAGCCGGCCGAGCCCCGCCGTCGAGTACTCCGGGCCGCTGACATGGGTCGTCGAGGCAGAACCCGGTTCCGGCCCGGCTGTGACTATGAGAGAGGATGCTGAGAGTATCGAGGCTATCGAGGATGTCCGGGGCATGCGGGATGACGAGAACGAGTCCGGGGAGGCTGATAGTAATGCGGAAACACCATCGTCTGAATCCACTTCCGAGGGAGACCAATATGACCAAGTTACAACGCCAGAGGAGCTTCACGTCCAGTCCCTAGTCCAGCGACCGCGGTCGTTGGAACCCATCGACGCAAACTCGCGATGGATGTTTCAATACTGTAATCAATTCCTTTCATCTATCCCTTGTCTGGTGCCCGTCCATCCCTCTCACTAACACGGCATCTCCAGTCTCGGAACACGTCTCGCCAGTCATGCTGCTCTTCAACGGCGCCTCCAACGGCTACCGGCGCTATGTGTTGCCCCTTGCCACGACCAACCGCCTCGTCCAGCGCGCCGTATGCGTCGCTGCCGCTTTCCACCTGCTGCCGCGCCGACCAGAGCTCCGGGCTCCGGCCGAGCAGGGCCGGGCCGCCATCATTCAGCGGCTCCGAGAAGATGGACTCTCGGCCGCCGGAGCACCCGTCCTCGACGACGCCACCTGGGCCACCATCCTTCTTCTTATCGTCGGCGACCTCGTAAGTGGCGATGAGCAGGTTATGATTCTGTATCACATGCTCGATGCCTTTCTGCGTGCGAGAGGCGGCCATGAGCCGACGTCGCAGCTCGACAAGTTCCTCGACTCGCAATCCCGGCTGTGAGTGTTTCGGCATCTACCCCATTGGCTGTGCCTGACTGTATCTCAACTCCCAACAGCATCAAGTTCTTCGGCGACCCCATCGTCAATGAATCCAACGTCCCGCATAGACCAGACATCGGTATCCTCCGCACCCTCTCGGGCGCCGAACTGCCCTCAGTCGACACCCCGCACCTCCTCAGCTACGTCCGCCTGTACGAGGAGGCTTTCTGCGTTGCCATGGAGATCTACGTGCACCGGGCACGCTCCGACGTCGCCCCCGTGTGTGAGGAGACCATGGTCCGCCGCGTCCGGCAGCTCAGGAGCGCCCTGGAGCGCGTCGACCCGGCCTATCCCGGCGCCCACGTCGTCGTCTGGCCGAGCTTCGTCGGGGCGGCCGAGGCCGAGGATGAAGAGCACCGCGAGTTTTTCACCCACAAGTTGAGGCACATCTGGCGCACCACAGGGTATGCGAATGTGCTTAAGGCCATCGATTCATTGCCAGGCATATGGGCACAAAGGGGCGTTCAGCGCTGGACAAGAAGGCTGCAGCAAGTGTCAGTAATGATCATGTGAAAATGAGATAGTGTCAAGAAACAAAACAAAAATCCCCCTGCAAAACAACGTATGGAATGGAATATCACCGCTAGTCAATCTAGGCGCTTGTATTGCAAGTTCATTGTTACAGCTCCCTCATGACCTCCTCCACCGCCCGCGCCGCCATCCTCCTTCGCTGCTCCTGTCCCATACCCTCGCCCGCCTCTCGAACAACCTGAAGCTTCCTCATCATGCTCTCGATCTTGACGACATCCTCTTCGTCCAAGTCGTCGAGTGCCCCACCTTGTAATGCCTTGCTCGCCGTGGCGTCTTTCGCCTTCTCGTCGCCTTCTGCTTTGACGTCCTTGGTGAGGTCGTCATCATTTTGATCTTGTCCTGCCTCCCAAATAGCCTGCCGTAGGCCATCAAAGTCGGCTTGGTCAAAACCGAAGCCCATTTTCTTGGGATCCACGTCAGTGCCATCATCGCTGGCATCGCCTTTGTCTTGCTTGGGGGAGCTCGTTTCAAAGTCACCAAAGTCCGACTCTGAAAATGGTTCCTCCAGTTCGGTCCAGTCGTTGGTTTCCAACGCCTCTTTGACTCGAGCGATTCCCGTTTTTTCTGATTATGTTAGTGTCTCTATTCAGGATGAGCCTGTGATTCGAATGGGCGAAAGACAAACCTCCAAACTCATTCCGCCCGGAGCTCTCCTTGCTACCCATCGCGACGAACTCCAGCCCTGCTTCGGCGCACACTTCATCCCACTCTTCTTCGTACCCGTCACCAATGCCGACCGCCAGCCCTACACCCTCCCAGTCCCAACCGCCAAGGCCCTCTTTGATAACCTTACCGACGTTTTGGATTAGGCTGCGGGTCGACTCGGCCACAGCTCCAGAGACCTGCTTTACGTTGAAGACGACGACGACAGCGCCGAGAACGGCGAGTACTTCAACAGCCTCGGGAGAGAGGAAGGACGAGGCCCATTCTTTGGGGTCGGCAATGAGATCAAGCCATATTGGGACAGTGGTGGAGTAGTATGGAGTACTGAGTTTGAGTGGATGAGTTGTGCCAGCCAGGGAGAGATCAGCAGACGGTGCAGAGGGGGCTGTGCCCGTAAGGTCTGCAAAGGTGGGAGAATCGTCAGTGAGGATATTATACGTGAGTTGGGGTGATAATTCGAGCTGCATGAGAATAAAATGAAGACATTGGTGGGGAAAGGTGGAATGAAAATCGAGTTGGCTGTTACGTCGTTCCAGACAAAGCCAGGCCAGTCTCCATGGTCCCTTTTGAGATGTGATTCTCTCAATCCGTATCCGACCGTCCTTCATCGGGAGGTTGAATAAAGAATCTGCCTACCTTTGACCACACGCACCAATGCCGCAGTTTCTCCCTCCAAACTGACCGCCAAGATCCTCCTAGAGGCCGAACTCCCTTCGTCGGCCATGGTTTGGTCTAGTGCTCACTTTTCGCTGTTGCGGGAGTCCCTGTTTCGGTTCACCAGGAAATATTGTTCAAAAATGAGCCTAATGAAGACACAAATAAGTGTACAGAGAACGTCGTAGAGCAGGCTTCCTACCAACTAAGTGCCCAAGGTGAGCCTGGTAAGGTACTACCTTTGGTCTGTAATCGGTAGTGGTGGCGATGATAGTTGCTGAGGTAAGTGATGAGTGAGCACTCAAGGTGTGAATAGGTGGGTACAATGCTCAAGGGAGAAAGCTCGTGGTGGGGGCGGGGCCATTCCCTGCGCCACGTGGCGCTCTAGCTTCACGCGCCACTGCTACCCTAAAGCTCAGCATAGGCATAAATTGGGGGAGGGGTTCTACCCGAAAATCGCCTACTCTAGGTACAGTCTCCAGGCTGTCTCAGACTTCTTTGTTAAGTTGGCACTTGTGTGTATAGGTTGCGTGCCTGTCTTTGACAAAGTTGACCCGCCAAGGAAGACGTCTTAACTGATCAACCCCCATTGAGGTACACACGGACACACAAGTGACAGGCAGGACATAGCTTGAGGCACCCTTACGTTTTGTTGTTTCGAGATCAGCATCCCGCCCAGCTACACAGAGAATTGCCCATGTCAATTTGATCCCAGCAATCACGCCCCTCTCTACGCCTCCGTCATGGTTATATGTCGATAGGTAGAATAACTTGATGCTTTACATCTTTTGCTTAGTAGAACTCCTGGATTCCTTCCTATCGTCCCCTATCGAATGACAAACACATAAAAAATATAATGGACAAAGTTGTCGCCAATCTCAATGCGGGCCGCTTGCCCCTGCACCATATTGGGATGAGGCGCGATAGGATATGGGTCCGTCTGGCTTGGGGTGAAAAGGCTCTCAAGGCAGCCAACGACGTTAATGAACTTGACTACAATCCTGTCTCCAGGAAGAATCTAGGTCGGCCATTGCATGCTGCTCTCTGTCATCCCGGGAATGTCGATGAGGAGACAGGCATTGCCCTTGATCGATGCGAAAGCCTTGACTGGATTGACTTCTTGCTGGCATATGGCGCTGACCCTCGGTTAAAGTACTATAAAGGCCGACGGAGCCCTATGGATTTGGCTCGCGAGAGAATGAATGCTTCTAAAGATGCCCATCTCACGGAGTTCTACGTCAAAGCATGGAAAATGATGGAGGAAAACGCTCTCAGGCTCCAAGGTACGTCTCAATACTAACTACCTAGCTTTTAAAGTTGGGGTTGATACCCAAACTAACTTATTTCATAGCAGAGGAAACGCCGTATTTCCCATATAAGAGTATTTACAGAGACTCGGCGCGCCAGCGGTTCGGAAGCCCTCTAAACTACATTGGTCTTATGTCCATCCATTATAAGATTCGCCTTGCCTATACCCGAGAGGCTATTATCAAAGGCGAGGATGTCAATGAGTTCAACTCTTCGCTTGATGCTCAAAGCGGTGAGATGGAGAGACCTTTATGTTCGCTAATGATCAATCCAATACCTTTAGAGGAAGAACGAGAGGGGAACCAATGGCGTCACGGAACCCTGTTCCTGATGCAATTATACATAGCTTGCGGAGCCGACCCCCGCTTGAAGATTTCTAGTGGGTGCAGCGTTCTGGAAATGTGTCGGGAAAAACTCTCTCACTTCGACCTCGAGCCATGGCCCACGGATTTGATACAATTAATGGAAGACGCTGCGAGGAACCTTGACAGTATGTCCCAAAAGATGAACTTTCTATTATGAACGCACCAGAGCTGATACATCTCTAGAGGAAGAAGAGGGTGTGGTAGATCCTAACCGTGGCACTTTGCCCCTACACAAGGTTTGTGATTTACCAGTTAATATCACAAGACGCCTCGCCTGGGCTAGGGAGGCCCTCCGGAATGGTCATGATATCAATCAACTCGACCCCGATCAAAGCGAAAACCATCTTGGACGACCCCTGCACGTAGCTTTAGACAAAACTGGATGTTCTTTAGGTGTCAATCGCCTAACTGCTAACAAGTATGACAGACTTGAACTGGTTGATCTCTACTTGCAGAAAGGGGCTGATCCCCGATTGAGGGACAGATTTGGAGTGTCAGCTATTGACAAGGCCCGATCCAAGATCAATGAAGTTGACATACATCAAATGAACCCAGAATTCTGGGAAACCGCCCTCGTGAAAATGTTCGATGCTATTGGGAAGCTTGAAGGTAATTGATGACGCATGCGTTCTATTTCAAGTATAGGTATCAAAGCTAACATGCCTCCAGAGGAAGAAGATGGTGAACGAAACCCTAACAATCCTTTGCTGCCATTTCATAAACTCGCAGGTATGGATATTAGTGTTCGCAGATGCCTTGCATGGGCCCTAGAGGCACTCGAGAACGGCCACGACATCAATGAACTTGACCCAGAACCCAGCGCCGCCAAGAATCTTGGTCGACCTTTGCACGCAGCCTTGCACGGTAGACGCCCGGCCATCTCATTCGAAAATCATAACGAGAAGCTATATGAGAGTTTGGATCTGATACAATTTTTCTTGAAGCATGGCGCTGATCCCCGGTTGAAGGATCTGGAGGGGAAAACTCCAATGGAAAAGGCCATAACAAAGCTCTTTAGCCGAAGCAGCTCCGAATATTGGCTGAAAGTACTATGGGCCATGGACGATGCCGTTAGTAAGCTGAAAGGTAGGCATTTGGCTTCTTCTATATATTATGGACCAGGGCTAACATTCTCTCAGCGCAGGAAGCCGGGCAGGACTTTCCACCTCCCGTGGCTACTCACGAATTGTACACAATGAGGAGCAGGTATGAAGATGAAGGTGCATCGGGCGACTTTGGCCACCAACGGCCTCGACTACCATACCAAGACTTCGCCAAGTTGCGAGACTACTTCTCAGAGTCTGATGGGCGACGGTGCTTCTCTGAGTGGGTAAGAAACTGGCCGCCTGGTGCTGGAGAATCTAACCGGGTGGCAGCTACTGCCACCCAATATACCTGGCATGTTCCTCCGAATTTTAGAGCCCGTGATGTTTGAAGAGATGGGTTCGCCTGGGTTTGGGATGATACTAAGAACGGTCTAAGACTCCTAACCGCCTTCCCATAGCCTCATTTAGATACTTGAAGTTTATATGCCTTTATCCAACGATGAGATTGTATTAATAAATCTGCTATCTCATGTTGCCTGGATCCAGCTCTTTTCCGTTTCTCGTGGCCATGCGAAACCTCGCTATCGTGACCGTGTCATTGGATCACCTCGGGCGCTAGTTACTCAAAATAGACCACACACTGGCCCTGTGACCCTTGCGTTGAAAGGGATCCCTAAGATTGCATGAGCGACAGGGTCGTCGAACGAATTCTAATGCATATCGTCAAGTTTCCTGATGAGAAGAAGAAATACTTACTGTCCTCGGCCCATATTCCACAGATATCCCTCGATAAGCACGGTTTCAGGGGTCTTGGACGAATCGTCTTCGAAATTGACGAATCTGAAAGAAAAGTCTATGCAAGGCTTGTGAGTATTGAATAGGTCGTCTACGGGCTCACGGCGAGAATTGCGATTGTCGACCTCGGCTCGCCATACCCCTTTTGTGAAGACAATGATACACACTTGGCGGCTCTTTTTGAAAACACGCTGTTCAGAAATGATTGCGTCAAAGGCGGCCTGCAGACTACAAGCCATCTTTGGAGCACTGTTTGGTATCTGGCGGATCATATTCGCCAGCCTCCCAGATTCGCCGCCTTTAGAGTTCGGTGACATGGACATTTTGGCCAAAACCCGTGAGACAAAGTTGAGGGACCGGTGAGAATTATCCGGATCCGAGGCGAAGCGAAGATCTATCCCATCGACATCGAGCCGTTCGATAATCCACATGAGAGCCTGAGCCGTGTCGGCAACCTGAGATGAGTGTTCGTGCATCGACTCGGAGTCATCAACAAGGAAGACAAAGTGTCGCCTTCCGATTTCTTTGGAAAATCTCTCAAACCTAATGAGATCTCTCTTCCTGGAGCCTTGTTGACGGTATTCATTGACCTCACTGGCGGTCACAATGGGATGCTGGCAAGTCTGCTGGGGCTGCTCGACTGCCGTGTCCGTAATTTCGCGGGTCGTTATTCCATGTTCTTTTTCTGCAGGCTTCTGGTCTTTCCATTGAGGCTTCTTCCAGCAATAGTGCATAATTGGTGTGGTGATTTCATTGGATGTCAGTTCGCGTCTCGATCCGAACACCGAGCCCGCCCAAACTTCGCACCCAGATATTCCTCGCCCCGCCTCGGGATTATAGGAAACGATTAATTTTCCTTTGGCAAATTCATGGGCTTCCAATCGGTGTTTGCTTGAGCGATATGGATACACTCAAATCCTATTTTGTGAGAGACCGGGTATGAGTTTGGGCAACTCGTCCATGAGACTTTGGACAGTTGGTCCATGAGAAAGCGAGATTTTGTCATTGTTGCCAGTGACATAAGTGTAAATAACGACTTGTAAACCCGAGTCGTGAGGTTTATTGAGCTGGTTTGCCAGGATTTCCTTTTTGAGCTCGTCGATGGCCAAATCCTGGAATTCGGACGATTTCTTCGTATTCATTACTGACTGTTGAAGGTGTGCCTAGGGGTATGAGCTTATAAGAAGTAGGGAACTGAGGAAGATGGCTTACGATGAGCACTCCATTCTTGGATAGTATCACCAAAGCGGTGCACCCATACAGTCCAGTGATCCCAGTTCTGAGAGCCTTGTTCTCAAACGGAGTGAAAAGACAAGAAAAGTATTTATGCTTGTCTTCGACTTGGGGAATTTTGTCGGTTTCAAAATTCTTGTAAAACCATGCATCTAATCCCTTCGGTGGTGGACGGTCGATAGTGAGACACTAATGCTGGTTCTCATGGAACCAGTGTCCAAACCCACGGACCTCAGGCTGTCCGAAGGATAGATAGTGTTCTTATCGGTCTTTGTCAACCTCAGCTACTGGCGCCTCTTGAAGAGCCATGTCGGGTGCAGAAGTAATGGCCGTAAGAACTTGTTGCAAGATGTGTGAGGTCTTCAGGAAGAGAAAGGAAGAGATTGGTCCTTTATATATTAGCAAGAGAGCCACCTGAAAATCTCCGGTGAAGTAATTGTTTGACATTCCATGTCGGTTTCTTTGGTTTCCCTCCTGACCTAGGTATGGCATGGAGGGTTGCTCGAGCACGGATGGTAGCTAAGCACGCGCATATCCGCGCTGTTTTTACAATACCTGCAACTTCCAGCCTGCTGTTCCCTTTTGAAAATGAAATAATGGCATCAAAGACCTGCAAACAGAATGAGTTGCAGACAAGACCAGGCATCAATGGAAGGTCATTTCTTTGACAATTCACTATTGACTTGTCCCAAACCTCTATTCTACGAACTTATGGGCTCTAGATATTGCCTGTCCTGTCTAGTTTGATTGCGATAGTAAAGAAACCCCTTGTTTCGAGGAATGTATCTTGCGGCTTGGCAAAGAAACAATCACCGACCAACTCAGTTGGCGGTAACGTAGGTCGATAGATCTTCCCTTTGTTAGTTGTAAAGCCAGAGACTCATGATGTATGCATATTGCCCATCAAAGCCCCAAGAGAAATGTACATTCTTTGCAAACAACAAACGGCGGCTCAGGTTAAAACCCGAGAGCTGCATAAAGGGATGCGTATTTCCATAGTCCATCAAACACTTTACTTACATTTCAACAATGAGCTCTGCCACAAGTCTCACTATATTATATTTTGCATTGAAAGGTTTATTGGAAGACGTATAAGCTTGATTGATAGAAACCATGCCTCTCTAACTGTCCCCACTATCTGCGGTTTGCTAAGCGATTTATGGAAGCAAAATGGTTAACCAACTAGTGTGCAAGTAACGTCTATGAGAAAGAAGTTTCGCATGGAAAGTTCTCTAGGAGTCCACAGTTTAGTTGAACTTGCCTTGTAGGTCACCAGCATGGTTGTGCAGTCTAAAGCGGTCGTGACGCAATTGCCTCAGGGCACAAGACGCAACGTCTGTTCACATTGTAAGACTATACATGGATATTACTCTTATCAACTCTCGATTTAGGCCATCATTTCTTGCTCCTCCGACGTCCCCAGCCCATCCTCATTAGGAACACGTAGGCTACGGTAAAGTGGATTTCGGTGAGCAAAGGGTAGAAGAGGTCTTGGCTATATTTTAATTGAACATTTCCTAGAGACTAAATAAAAAGAACATTCGCTCAACGGTCCACAATTTAGTCGGGATATATATGATGAATGCCCAAATGTCCAGTTATACGCGAATGAATGAGTCGTCCATGCCGCCACCAACAACTTTGAACAACTTTTTTCCGGGAGGGTTGAACGCCGAGAAGTACTCTTCATAGACCATGTCCTCAGCGGTGACCTCAAAGGGACGCAGGTCCTCAAAACGCCGGAACAACGTTCCCAAGGCGATGTACAGCTCGCACCAAGCCAAGTTTTGGCCGATGCACATGCGGCGGCCACGGGAAAATGGCACGAGACACTTGTCGCGTTCATGAAAGGTAGATGGGTCGGTCCAACGGGTTGGGTCAAAGGCTTCAGGGTCAGGGAAAGCAACAGGGTCATGGTGCATCATCCAGGAGGACATGCTGACCACGGCCTGTGTGGTATTAGAAGTCCGTCATATGGGGGTAAGATTTCTCGACATTAGGAGATGGAATACGTACCCCCTCTGGAAGATAGTAGCCCTCAATCTCGGCTCCATCTTTGGGAACAACTCGAGGAAGGCGACTGAGGACACCGTAAGAGAGTCTGAAAGCATAGTGAGCTTGTGTGTTCGATCAAGATGCATTCAGTGAACCTACCGCTGCCCCTCTTTAATGATTCCTGTCAGATACGGCAACTTTTCCAGCTCTGTGAAGCTCAGCTCGGCTGTGGGATCTGGAAAGGCCTCTCGCAGTTCACGGATGAGGTTCTCGTATATAGCGGGGTTGGTTACGATGTGGAAGGCAGCCATGGTCATGGCATTTCCAGTGGTGTCAGCAGCGGCAGTGCATATAGAGAAAGCCTCGTCAACAAGGTCGTTGACCGTCGGTACGACATGATCTTCTGATGCATTGGGGTCAAGAAGCTGGTGGAAGATGGTGAGGCGCTTGGGCTCGATTCCTTGGTCGATGCGGGCTTGGACGCTTTGGACTTGCTGCCTCGTTCTCTTCTCGAACGTTAGCAGGGAAAGTGAGAGAGATGTTGGGAGATATAAATAAAAAAACAGACATAAACAACAACAGGCATGAACTTGAGTAACCCACAGTTTGACAGCCGAGAAAGTCGGCAACGGAAGGACTCAGGCGTTTGGCAATGGACTCGGGGAGGCCCTGTATCGGGTCGCGGAGAGAGGGAAGAACCTGGAATGTCCAGAACATGGACGTGGAACCGCGAACCATGTCACTGAACCAAGCGCCTAAATCTTCGGCATCGAGTTGGTTCCAGCACTCGTCGAAGGCGTAGTCGGTGATGGTGTCGACGCTGATGGCGCGGAATGCGGAATGCAGGTTACTAGGCTGACCGGCATGACGGTCGGCGCTCACACGGCGGCACAGCTTGTCAACCTTGGCATGAACGATGGCTTCCAGCTCGAGCACCTTGCGTCGAGAAAAGAAGGGGTTGAGGGCGGCGCGACGACGACGGTGAAGATCGTTTGATACCGTCGCAAAGGTAGCCGTGTCGATGCCTAGGGCGCAGTAGAAGCGCGGGTCCTTGTAGAAGTCACTCTTGACGCCATACACAACGTCATAGTACTTTGGGTTGGTTATATGGACTTCGTCGGGAGTAATTCGTACAATCGGGCCTGTTTTTCGGGTTATCAGTCTCTTCAAGTCTTGACTCTCTCACGAGAGCCTCATCTCAAAAGCCGTCCCCGGAACCATAGCACAACATACCGTAGATGATGTGTAACCGTTCGATCTCTTTGAAAAGCTTTCCCTCCTTGGGCACATTAAAGTACCACGCATACAGTCTCGTCACCGCTGGCAAAAATGGTCCCGGGACCTTGGCAAGCGGGTGAAAGAAGCGGCGATAGACGACTTTTGTGACAAAATAGAGGGCACCGCCACCAACCGCGGCGACCCTCCAGCGCGTCCACAGCTTGGCCAGCAGCGAACTGGGGCTCAGACTCGAGTTTAGGCTGTCGAGGACGGCCACGGCGAGGTTAATCACAGCCATGAAGAGGTCAATCTAGGTGGACTGTGGGAATGTGAGAAATCACAAAAAAAGATGAGGGGAGAGGGACTGGGTTGTGACCGGGGTGGGTTGGATTTATATGCATCTGGTAGACTGCATGGACTACCAGATTTCCAGATTACCTAGTCGAGGTCAGCCACTGGCTGGAGAGTAGCGATAGTGCCCATCTTCCACGTCTCCAGCGGGCTGCAGGCCATCTATTGCCTGAATCCTCGCTATCCAGTGGGAAGTGAGGAATTGCTCCATGTCAGATTTGAGACGGAGGGCGTGATGTTGCCTTAGCGGGTGCAGAGGAGGTGGTGTCACTGGTGGAGAGCCCTGCAGATCCTCTAGCCGGCAGCCTCCCCGGTCGCTATAAGGTCCGATTAGCGCCCTAAGTTAGGCACTGTGCTACGTATGTAGCTCCAGTCCGTTGTTGGTGGGCATTCCCGCGTTGGTTCATGAAAGCCTTGTCGAGGGAGATCATGCACCAAGTTGTGCGAGGGAAAAAGACAAACACTGTCGGTAGCTTGAAGCCGTCAGACTTGGAGGTAAGCGTTAAACGTAAAAATGATCTCATATTACACGTGGCGAGATTCCTTCTTTCGCTACATTGCATTGTCAAGCCAACTCTCAGCAAGTATGTAGGTAGGCCCAATCCTCTCAAACCCACAACCACCCGCCAATCATCACGACCACCACATACGCTCCTAACACCATCGCTATCGACCCAAACTGAAATGAGCCCACACCTTCAAATCCCTCAGGCCAGTCATTCCCCGGCGTAAAAATTTTGGTGGAATACGGCTCGCTCGTTTCAAAACTTCCGCCCGCGCTGTCAATCGCCGTCGGAGCAGGGCATCTTACGGGGTCGGTCCCGTCACCTGGGGTGGAGCTCACGACCCGGGTTGAAGTCGGCCCCGGAGCGGAGCTTGAACTCGGCGCTACCGACACCAGAGCACCGGGTCCCGCCTCACAGTCGCCGATCGGCGGCACTGCATGCGGGTGGCCCATCGTCACCTCCGGGCCGGGGTCCGGAAACATGAGGTCCCTCGAATCTGCTGTTTCGCATCCGTTGCCAACGTTGGCTGTGAATATCAATGGTCGGCTAAGAAACCCATTTGCTTCTTTGCTCGCGCCGCCAGTGCTCGTGTTGACAGACGCACAGTTCATGTACATCTCGCGGTTCCCCATAGTGTTAAACCAAGACCACGCAAGGAGAGCATGATCCTTGGGCGGTACGTCGTCGGGCATTCGGAAATCAAGGGAATTGTCTCCCGTGACTGCTGGGCATCCCCCGATGTAGCTGTGCAGCACGCGAAAGGTCTGGCCGCCGTCAACGGACAGAGAAACCTGGCACGATCCGCCAGCGTGGATAGCTATGCCGGTGATGATCATAGAATATGATCTGCCACCCTCCAGGGACTTCACCGGCGTACCTTGTGCAGTGTCGAGCAGCTTGTGGTAACCCTTACAGGGGTAATCGGAGCCGTCGGCTCGGAGCGGGTTGGTCATGCTGTAGTCGACATCGGCGGCGGCCGTATAGGGATTGAACTTGGACCGGAGCGGAGGTGGATCTGAGAGTTGCATATGTCCCAGCCCGACGGCGACGATGCTAGACAGGCAAAGGGCCACGTCGAGCAAACGACGAAGAGTCATGGTGTAGATAGTTCAAGATCGATTCTGGTGTGTCTTGTATGTGTTGTATGAATGTTCTCTGGGAGATGGTATTCTCTGGCAAAATCACTGGGATAATGGGGAACAAGTTGAACTCAGTCAATTTATACTAGAACTGAAAATACTCGAAAGAATGCTATTTGAGCATGTGGACAGGTTGACGTTTGACCTGGCTGATCGCAAACATCAGGAGCAAGCAAGCGTGGAGGGCGAAACTGTCCATCATTGCTGCGACTGAACGCTGACTGAGGGCCGGAACAGAGCATCTTAGCCATGCCGCTTGCAGGACTTGTGTTCTTACTAGGTAGTGAGCAAGCGGTAAATGATGTACATCTGCTGTCCAAATAGAGGGAGTCCTTGATAGGGAGGCCGACAGATGGCATGAGGTGTGTACAAGAAGGTCAGAATGTCAAAAAGGTGACAAAAAGATGGATAATTGGTGGGATCAAACCACCTATGTTGGACGAACAGGGAATCGAACCCTGGACCACTCCCAGATATTCAGACGAAACATGCTAAGGGAGTATTATACCACTAAACCATTCGCCCGGTTTTTGTTGTGGTCGGTGTTGCAAATGAGGTATATTCGGGTGCTGTCCAACTTTTCGAGGCTAGGGCAGTTGAGGATGGGCGCTCCGAGACTAAAATCATGGCCAAGTTCCACTTTGGTGTGATTGTGCTTACCCTAGACATTGATGGTCTGCGAATTGCAGAACGTCAAGTTAATTGAGGAACACGGACAACCCTATGATGGTGATTGGGTGACAGCGATTAGCGGGTGAGTATGGGTAGCGACATGAAGTTGCGGAGGGAAGACGCAGTGGTACAAGGGAGCGGTTACCCTAAACGTGAAGTAATGGGAGAAGGTGACACTGCTCAGTGACTCGGTGAACGAGAAAATGGAGCCGATCAAAGATGATAGTCAGTGTTTGAGTGATTCTAGACTTTGTAGTTCCCAGAGCACCCTTGAATCAAACCACCTATTCTTTGTTTGTTGTTTGTGTGAGCTTGTTTGAGTTGAGTGGTGTCATGCGAGTTATCGAGTGGCTCAATCATAAACTGAAGTGTTTAGGCACACCTGGGGAACCCCACATTCATGACGCTGCCAGAAGGTCCCTGAATTCCCACATTTACAGAAGCCTAGCTACCTTCCCAGGTCCTTCGCACGGCCCGAGTTCCAGTAGGAAGTAGGAGCGGCCCAGAGAGCCTACCGGTCCGCCGCCCATCCCGCTTAGTGGGACAGGCTGAAAGCATCTCCACCGAAACTGAAGCTCCCTCTAATGACTTTCCACTCCACATCGCCAACCACCACCCTCCACCAACAACCACAATACCTACGTATACACACACGCGCGCGCGACCACGGCCACGCAAAGAGGCACGCATACGTAACACGCAAACCTCCACCTCTTCCGAAGAGACGTCGTCTCGGCTCCCTCTCCAAAAATGGCGTCCTACATCGATACCCCCCTCGCCGGGCCTACGCAGGCCCCCGCCGTCGACATCATCAACGAGATCAAGAAGCCTAAGAAGAAGAAGGTCCTCCTCATGGGCAAGTCGGGCTCTGGAAAGTCGAGCATGCGCAGCATCATATTCAGCAACTACATCGCCCGCGACACCCGCCGCCTGTGAGTCCCTTGCCCAACCGCATCTCTTCTCCCCTCTCTACTCCCTGCATGTTGAAGGCGCGAGAACTGACCTGGCCTGTCACTCTGCAGAGGTGCCACCATTGACATCGACCTATCCCACGTCAAGTTCCTTGGAAACCTCACCCTCAATCTTTGGGACTGCGGCGGCCAGGAGGCTTTTATGGAAAACTACCTCTCGCAGCAGCGCGTTCACGTCTTCTCCAACGTTGGCGTCCTCATCTACGTCTTCGATATCGAGTCGCGTGACGTCGACCGTGACCTTGCGACCTACGTCTCCATTCTCTCCGCCCTACTGCAGTACTCCCCCTCCGCCAAAATATACATACTCATTCACAAGATGGACCTCGTGGTTCCCACCGGCCGCGAGGCTTTCTATGACGAGCGCATCCGCCTCGTCCGCCAGAAGACGTTCGAGTACGCAAATTCGGTAGGCATCACATCGGCCGCTCTTGAGCTCACACCATTCGCCACATCCATCTGGGACCAGAGTCTCTACAAGGCCTGGGCCTCCATTATTCACGACCTCGTCCCCAACCTTGCCTCCATCGAACGCAACCTCGCAAACCTCGGTCTTGCAATCGAAGCAGAGGAGCTTCTTCTCTTCGAGCGCACCTCGTTTCTTGCCGTCTCATCTTGGACGTCGGCCGAGGGCAACCGCAACCCCACCGAGGATCGCCTTGAGCGTATGTCGAACATCATGAAGCACTTCAAGCAGAGCATTTCCCGCTTCACCGGCACCCCTCGCAACGCGGAGCAGTTCATCCGCATGGAGCACAAGGCTGGCATGCGCTTCAGCCTCTTTATCCTCAAATTCACCACAAACACGTATCTGATGGTCGTTCTGCCCCCTGGGGAGGCACGCTTCAATGCCGCCATGCTCAACTGTCAGATCGCTATCGAACATTTCAAATTCCTAGATGGGCCTGTTACGCCAGCGCCCGCTCTCACAGCGGGGGCTTCAAACTAAGGCGTGCAAATGGAATAGAAAAGAGAGTGAATTCATGGAGACGAAAAAAATTGCGCAGCGGTGTTCTGTTCTAAGAGGAAGAGCAAGGAGTTTGGGCATGTGTGTTTTCATTGGGCGTTGGGGCGTCGAGATACCACTTTAGTGAAGGTGATGAGCGGCGTTGACAGAGTCACTACTTGGATAATTAGATCAGCTTCTACAACAGCGGCTAGATGGACATAAAGCCATGTAAGAATAGAAAGCGCATTGACGACTGTCACACTGGCGTCACTCATTAAAGTCTTTATCGGGTTAACAGGACGTTGCAGTCCTTGAGAACCATCTATCATTGATTTTAGTCATGCCCATGTAAGCAGTCTGCCCACTCGCAGTCTGCCTCCAATCTATCAAATCCATTCCCGGACTTTGGATGTGTTGAGCCAACCTGTCCGTCCTCTTGACGCCAACCCAATGAACCGGAATCAAATTAAGCCCACTTGACCACAGCCGTGCCGCCCTTCTTGAACTCGCCCATATCTCCGAGGACTAGGCTGCGGTCGGTGTGCTCCTTGTTCGGGAAGGTAGTGGCCAGGACCCACGGCCGTGTTCGAGTGTCGGCTGAAGCCCCTTGAACGAAGTTGTACACGTCGTCAATGCTGTGGGTAGCGTTGAAGCGGGCAGGTAGGCGAGTTCCATCGGGCATCTGGATGCGGATCATGAGGGTGGGCTGAGAGGAGTCCACGGTCGGACCGGCGTTGGAGCTGGACGTTCCTGTCGTGGCAGGTGTCGAACTAGATACGGCGGCGTCTAGAGAGCTGGCTGCGTTTCCATCTCCTGGAACAGGGCTTCCCAGACGGCGACCGGAGCCTCCAAATGGTTGATATCGCTTAGGCTGGGGGGTGTAAGGCGTATCGTGTTGGTGCAACTTCACATCGACTGGCTGGTTGTTCTGCACGTTCATAAGATGCAGCGGCGCGCGGCCAGATCGGATCATCTGAAGGTCGACCTGGTTGGCTGGGTCGTCGAAGCGGCGGAGCTCTCCATCATCGATACTGAATCCATCCTGCCAAATATGGAGAACACGTTCCTGAGCCTGGGCGTTGCTGGGCTGAGAAGCACCATCGGGGTCAGGGATGGCCCGGCTTTCAACGCCATCGCCACCTAGGGTCATGCCTGACCCACGGAAGCGTGATGGCTGAGAAGGTCCCGCCTCGGAATCAGTATCTGGACGCGTAGCGTTGCTATGTTCTGTTAGGTTGATTCGCGAGAGCGAATGCGAGGGGGACTAGTAACTCACGCTCTGGCCTTGGCTAGGATGTCGCTGATGATTTTCTTAGGGCCGCCGTCCTGTGGCTTGTTGTGAGGATCCTGCACCGCCAGGCCGGACTTCTCACCACCCGCAAACAAGTTTCCTCGCCCGTCATCATCGTCATCGCCATCGAAATCATCATCTCCATCGTCGTCATCGTCATCATTGTGATGATGGGATCCACCTCCAAGTGAACCGAGGGTAGCGATGCCCTTCTTCTTCTGCTGTGTCGCGGGCTTGCGTGCCGCTCGGCTGCTGGAGCTGGCTTCGGGTGCTGGTCGGCCGTCGAGTGTTCGGGGACCGGTCCATTCGTCGCCAAAGTCGTGGGGTTGGGATTGCGGTCCGCGCCCGGGAGCCTCAGTGTCAGCAACCTCGAACCAAGCGGTGCAGGCGGCGGAAAGGTCCCAGTTGTGAGCTTCGAGAAAGTGGGTGGCCTAGTTTTTTGGGTCAGCAATGTCGTATGGAAACCCTTGGGCGCAAAAATAGGCCCGCCGTAAGAGAGCATACCTCTGCATCGCTCGAATGGCACATGGCAGTGAACTGGCTGATCTTGGACTCGGTGTCTTCTGAGTCGGCCATGGTGGCGGCGGGGTATTGGTAAAGGAACCGGGAGAATGGAAGTCGCAAGAGGTGAGGTCCAGACGCAGTCACGCGAAGAGGTGGTTGTAGTTGAAATGGTGTATGGTGATGATGTCCAACGGAGGCGTGTGGTTGCGAGAAGGAGAGTTGGTGTGAACGGTGAAGTGTGTTGGTGAATGGCCAACCAGCTACTAATGTTGGCAGGCAGCTTGTCGCCTCGTCAGCCACTTCAAGCTCAAGGTTGCTAACACAGCGGGTGGCACTCGGGCCACTGCATTGACGATGGTACGTACCTCGAACCATCTCAGCCCAGTCCAAGAGCCACCCCACAGATGACTTCAGCCTCAACAACTTCTCTTAGTGGCGGTGGCGGTGGTGGCGCTTTTGGACAGGTGCTGTACCCCACCGGAATAGTGATCTACCGAAGACCCGGCCACGCACGGCCAACGGCAAGCTAGGCCGGCTGTCACCCGAGTCGTCAACACCAACCTCGGCCGCTTGTTGAAGAAGCTAGGCCTTCGTCCTTCTACAAAACCGCAGCTCGGCGTGTCATAGCCATTTGACCCTCGCGATCGCACTGCTTCTGACCATCCGCGCCGTATCTTCTCCCGCTCCTCGTCAACTTCCCACCCCGACAGAACCGCTACGATGTCCTCCGACGAGCAACTCAACCACCTCTCCGAGTCCGGCGTCACGATACGTTCCGACAGCGAGCTATACTCGGCCGAAGACATTTCATCGCCGGCGTCTTCCAACTCGCCCATCATTCTTTACAAGCCCCCCACCGTATGGTCATTGGTCCGAGGCGCCGCCATCAACCTGTTGCTGCCGTTCATTAACGGAATGATGTTGGGATTTGGAGAGCTGTTTGCCCACGAGGCTGCGTTTAGACTAGGATGGGGAGGTACCAAGGTGGGTTATCCTTTGACACTATCTTGCATACCGCGCGCTTCGCTTCTATTCTGGCCCGAAGCCTGATCCAAAGGAGACTCGATGTTGACAATGCTGTCGTTGATTTGGGCCATGCCTTGCGCTAACACTTCCATAGGTCTTCCCCCTCTCCCGTCGGAGAACCCACCCGATCGGACCCGGCATTGAGCTTCGGGATCGGTCATACAGTCCCCGACCATCACTAAATGACATTGCGAGCTTGGAGTGAGGAGTCTGTGCATGGATTTGATTCTGACATAGCCTCCCTTTGGAGTTGTCAATTTGGATTGCGCCGAGACGCCGCGCAACCTACGTCAAAAGTCATCAGCCTCTTCGCCTATTTAAGTATTAAACCCCTAGTCTAAGGAGTATATATCTCGCCAGATGGGGGAAATTAAGACATGGAAATAGCATGGAGCATGGCATTTGTAATGGCTACATCATTTAGACGGGTATTTGGGAGTCAACGATGACGCGGGACTAAACACTCAATGTAGATTCAGCCTCGATGGGGCACGGGTTTCCCAACGACTATTTTTAAAACAGCACTCATTGCATAGTACCATCCGTCGTCATTATTAGAAACGTTCTTCCCTTGGTTAAATATTCTCATGTTGTACCCTATTGGTTACCTACTTTGGCCATCTGATAAGTCTACCTATCCGCGGTTTCCAACTACAACACCGAAGCCGAGATTTAACCGGTCATGCCGACACCATAGTGGGTTATTTTTTTAGTCGCAGCATATCTTCAACTCGCCCAACCCTTCCACCCACGCCACCGCCATGCTCCCCAGCAGAGGAATTGTGCGCTCTCTGCCCTCAGGGGCGTTCCAGAGGCAACTCTACAGTCAATCCGTGCGTCAAACCCGCCACGCGCTCCCGCAATGGCTCCTTGACTCTTGCTCCCCTCCGTCCGGCTTGCTGACCTGGTGATGGTGCGGTTTGCAGATATCGAGGACCGTTCCCCGACGACTCGGAGATGCCCGGCAATTCGGAACCGCCATGAAGGGTCCTCGCGCTGCCTTGCTGGCTGGCTCAAGGATCGGTGCCAGAGGCATGGCCGCTCCCGCCGTCCTAGGTGGTGCCAGGGCCCTTTCTCTCTGGGGCTATGGGAAGAAGAAGACTGAGCTGGTCGTTGATGAGGTCGCAACAACCACGCCGGAGGCTACGCCCGAAATTGGGCTGCAATCGGTCCAAGTCGACACTCCCACAGCCCCTGTAGCCGTGTCTACACCCGCCGAGACGGTCGCCTGGACACCTCCAGCTGCCGCCGACGCACCAGTCGTCCCCACCGACCTCGACCTCGCCTCCATCGCGGACCTGGGCTCCGCTTCCATCCTCAACATGCCCGAGGGCCTAGGCTTCCTCTCGGCAATCGGCCTTGACTACGGCTGGGGCCCGACTTCGGTGATGCAGTGGACGCTCGAGCACGTCCACGTCTGGACCGGGCTGGGCTGGGGCGGCTCCATCATCGCTACGGCTCTGCTCCTGCGTGCCATCATGGTCTACCCTCAGATCCGCAGTCTACGCTTCAACGCCGCCATGACCGTGATGAAAAAGGACCCCCGCAGCGTGGAGGCCATGGAGCTCGTCAAGAGGGGCTACCAGACTGAAGACCGTGAGATGATGCAGAAGGGTCAGTTCCTCAACAAGATGGTACGCGAGCAACACGGCGCCCACATGACTGGCATGCTGTGGGCCTTTGTCCAGATCCCTTTCAGTTTCGGTCTTTTCCGAATTATCAGCGGCATGTCCTCTATCCCCGTGCCCTCCCTGGAACACAGCGGCTACCTCTGGTTTTCCGACTTGGCCGCGTCGGATCCCTACTTCATCCTACCTGCTGTGGGTACCAGTCTCCTGTTCGGTGCTATGATGGTATGTCTCGTTCCCTGGCGTACGCCGCCTTCTTCGTGGAAACCTGCTCTAACACCATCCCTAGGTCAACTCTAAGTACGCACCCGCTAGTCAAAAGGCCATGATGAAGAAAATGATGTGGGTCTTTGGCACCGTTGGCTTCATCGGCACCACTTTCCTCTCTGCCGGTGTCAACCTGATGATGGTAAGCACCGGCTTCGCCACCCTCGTCCAGGCCGTCATCCTCAACAACAGCGTGGTCCGGCGTCTGGTCGGCCTGCCTATCCTCCAGGTCGAGGAGGTTAAGTACGAGGCCCCCCGGCCCACCTCCCCTGGCATCACTGGCCTCCGAGAGCGTCTCACCGACAACCTCGACGGCATGAAGAAGAGCGTCACCGACCAGCTCGGCAGCTACACCGGAAACTACGCTGGAACTGAGCAGGAGCGTAACGAGAAGAAGCGTCGGGAGAACATTCGCAAGATCGAGGACATGCGCAGGCAGCTCGAACGCGACGAGTTCCAGAAGAAGTACAAGGGCCGGTAAATTACCACGTCCCGCTCTGCACCGTTTCGAAGCGTTTAGTAAGCGAAAGAGCAATCACGCGATCATGGGGAACTGGAATTACACGAGAATAGGAGAATGGGAATCTCAAAGAGGGGGCAGCCGTTGACGTGGGCCCGTGTAAATATATCGTATGTGGGTGGAGGAGATCGGGCCCTTGGGAAGCATCTCCCTCCCGTCTAAAGTGGACGGTAGGGGCTCATTGTACAAATTAGAGGCATGGGAAAAGGAGCAAAGAGCTCTCTCCCCTTTGGCGTGGGATATGACGACCGAGATGTATAAGGTGTATCTGTACAATGTAATAAAACCTGGGAACTCCCATCCTCGATAAATCAAGAAAGCAAAAAGAGTAAACCGGAATTTCGTCGTATTCTGTTGGTCTCCCTGTCGATGTGGTGGTAAGCTAATTGTCATAGATGGTATTGTACATGTAGATGATGCGAAACTCGAAAAAGCTATCGACCTCAACCCTTATCAAACAAACAGTCGACGAACAAAGACCATTCCAGTTGATCCAAAGCGCAAACACAGCCTCCCAATTGTACGACCTGCTTGCACTCTCCATTGTAAGAACTAGCCTATACTGCGGGCCCCCATCCGCTCTCGCTGCTTTTAAGACCCCCTTTTCCGGGCAGGGGCCTTGGGGGCATAAGGAATATATGTCTCGAAAATGCTTCATGGTGTTTTCACAAGGAAGATAAAAAGCCCTGCCTCCTCCGCCAGTCCTACACACACATACACACACAACACCTTTGTCCTGTCTCTATTCTGATGACCTCGCGTTCCATCATGATTCTTTCCTCCAACCCTCACAAAACAAGACACTTCTATTGGATTTTAGACATTAGAACACGGTACCGTCACTCTCAATCAGAATCGGAGGCTCCTTAGTATTAGGCCGGTTGATCTCGGCAATTTCACGACCACCCTGCGGATTGTTAGCATCTTGTGCTGAGAACCAAGAGGTTTCCGGGCAATATCTTACTCTCCAGCTGCCAGCTTCCAAAAGCTGGGCCAGTGTCAACTCGTGGCCAGCTAACTCTGACTTGAGTGTCCGGTTCACGTCTGAACAAAGCCTGTCAAGCAAACCAACTGTCACGCCTCTCCATTCCACAATGACGTCGTCACTGGGCTCAAACATAGGCGCAACCTCAACGCCACTAGCGCCCGTACGTCGGCACCAGTCTGCGTAGTGCTGCAGGCCACGCTCAGAATCTTCCTTCTTCAGGGTCAGGACACCCAAGTCAACAAAGAGACCACCGTTTCGGTACTCGGGTAGGCCGGTAAGCAACTCAGTTCCCGCAAAGTGCATCTTCAGTAGGGACTGCATGGGCTGCATGAGCGAATAAGTGAGCCACTGAGTAAGCTTGTGGAAAGGAAGAATGGACTCCCACGCGGCGGCATTGGAGTTATTGGGAAAGGCGGAGATTTTGGTGGAGGAGCCCGGCTGGGGCATGGACTGGCACGGCCAGGCATCGCCGAGGGACACGCCGTTGATGGAAGTTCGGTTTTGCGGCCAGATTGGAGCGAGGCCAGTCATCAAAACGTTCCAGAGAACAGGGAGAGGAACAATGAGCACTGAAGAAGCTTGGGTCGAGGGATGGCCAAGGAGATGGTCTGGGCGACAAGTTAGTTAGACGGCAAGCCGCAGATGGCGCTGCGCAGACTCACCAATCAGCTCTCCGGGACGACCAACGTCACCAAAGTAGTCGGTCTTTTCATTGAGAGCAGTGCTTAACCTGACGAGCATTTCAGTGCGACCCTCGAGGCCGGCCATTTCGTTGCCGGGCCTCGACTGGAGGCTGGCCGTCAGCTTCTCCAGAGTCAGGGCCCTCAAGCCCTGCTTATCGACTTGGAACTTGTTGTTGGGGTTTCCAGAAAACAAACCCTATCAGCGAGTCAGCCGCTGCCTTGGGACTACTGCGCGAGTCAGGAGTCAGGTACTCACAGATTTGAACATTTCCAAGCTCGCCACGGCGATACCCTCTGACCGACGGTACATACGTCCATTCTCGTTGCTCTTGTAGCTCCATTGGGTGCCAGCTCCAGCATCGAGCAAGACGCTGACGAGGAAAAGGTCAATTAGACGCCGGCAACGCTCAGTGTTGTCGACGGTATCGGGCCAAGTCGAAAGCAGCTGCGCAATGCGGTCGCGACCACCAACGGCAAAGTGCTGGTATCTTCCGTGTCCTGGAATGCTGGTGAAGGGAGCATCGTAGTCTCTCTGTTGGCGCAATTGTTAGTGGTAATGCTCGACACCAAGGAATACGGAGGCAAGCGTGGCCAAGCGCTGCGTACAGCGCTGTCGACTGACAACTTGTTGCCGAGCGCATAAGGCAAATTGCGCAGCCGTGGTGGAGATACAAGACGTACCTTGATAATGCCAGAAACAAAGGTGACAACGTCGGGAAACTTTTGAATATCGACATCGAAATGCTTGAGGTCGTTGCGGAAGGCCTTGTCAGTGACGATCTTGCTCCGCTCCCTCACAGCGCCGAGACTTCGCAGATAGCCAGCAGGATCCAGTTGCGGGTCGGGTGGGCGGGGGAGGTCGATCTTAGGGAGCTTGATTGGCGACATGGGCGTCAATGGAGTCCCAGGTGAGGTGCTCGCGGCCGAGGAGCGGTTGAGCGGGTTGCGGCTGCCAGCGCCAGGAGGCGACCTCAGGCTGGAGGCGTGCGAGTTGATGCTGGCATTAGACTGAGTGGTGTTGATGGCGGGCTCGGCCTTCGGGGCCTTCTCTTTGCGAGAGAAGAGGCCCATGGTGATTGAGCAGAGGTGGTGTTGGGAGAAGAAAGTGGTGTTTGTATGATTCTGGGTCGATAAGACGCGAAGAGCTCGACGAGGTAGGTGGGGCTCTCAAGTTCGGACGACAATACGCGGGTCGGACGACGGCGAGGAACGAGTGACGATCAAGCAGGAGTCGAGACGAAGCGAACACGGATTGTTGTAGGATCCTTTGCTCTTTGTGGTGAAAGAGAAAAAAAATATGGACGAAAGAATCGTTCTCTGGGCCGAGGATGCAAGGGGGAGGAGGGGAGGAAACGAAGGAGGGAAGACGGGTGAGCGATTGGAGTCCTTTGGTTTAGGTGAGAGAGTGAGAAGGGGGGCCAGAGGGGATGGGGATAGGCTCAAGCCTCGAAACAGGCAGGCAGACACAGCAGACACAGGCGCAGACCTAGCACAGGTTTGACGGGAGACGGGGCGTGGCGCTTTTTCTCGAGGGACCAGAGCTGATGAGCAGAGGACAGAGAGAGACGGCAGCAACACTCTATCAGAAGGACAGACGAGCAAGACGAACAAGACGAAAGCGATGAGGCGTCAGGGGGGGGGGGACCCTCAACTCTCTGCGGGGGTTGAAGCTAGGCCCAACAGCGGCCCAGGCAATGGCTAGGAGGCGCCCGAGCGTCGTTTAGGGCCCCTGGTAGGCGTGGTGGGCGGCGTAGTGGGCGTTGTGGGTGTAGTGGGTAGGTTGGTAGGTGGTCTAGGGGAGGGAGGCCGAGGTGCTGTAGGGACGGGAAGTACGAATAGGTAGGCACAGTAGGTCGCCTAATAGTAGGTAGTACCTACATCTGGGCCATGGGCTGGGGAGCAGGCACTGAACTGGACTGGAGAGCAGGTAGGTACCTACCTAGAGGCTAGGGGAGGGGAGGGTGTGGTTCGGTGGGCGATCATTGTTCAGGGATTATGGCTGGCGGACTAACGCTGGGCGGGCTGCCTGTGGTGCGTGCTTCGCCTGTCTGTGGTGTGGGCTTTGGGTGCGTGCTGGTCGCAGCTTGGCCGCCTGCTCTACTACGTACTAGCCTTGGGCTCTTTGGCTTGGGCGGCGGACTTTGTTGGGCTTCGCCGTCTTACTCTCTCTTACACAATTCCTGGTTACGCAAGGTAGGTAGTACGAAGTACATAGCTCAAGACCACCAAGTGCGGAGGAGCTGATGCGAATGATGATATTGCTAGGACCAAGCAAATAGTTCACCTTGCTTGGTTCACCGTCGCCTGGCACAGACGCCGCTTGCGTTGCAGGTGGGCTGGGCCTACGCAGTGCGAGGCGCCGTTAGGGTCCGGTCCAGTGGATGGGCGCTTGTGAGCACGATGCCATGATGATGAGGCTGAATTGACGAGTCCAGAGCCTGAGTCAAGGGTTTATTGCATGTTTTTATTGATTAATGAACCGGGTCTTGAGTATTTCCGTCCTCGAGTCCGGAGCGAGTATCGCAACTGCAAGCATTCTTGCCTCGTTCCCTGGGGCTATTTTCAACAAGCAAATATGGGTGGTGGCGTGGATTCACCCGATAGTTTAAATGCAAGCTTACTACGTTGGTACTACGTAGTACCTGTATACGACGGGGCTGCCTTTTATGACGGCAAACTTCACGGTAAAGAAAATCAATTTCAGTGACCGATCAAGTAATAAATAGGGAGATAACAATCACAAAAGCAGAAAGCAAGCAAACACGCCACAGACGCGGACTGCGGAAGTAGCATGACCAAGTCCCATCCATTTCTGGAAGCAGGACTTGTGCCAGGGCGTATTACGCTGAGAGCGGAACTGTCATAGCTCGCCTGTCCGGCTGCGGGCGGTTGGATGAATTGGGGATGGTTGATGGACGAGGGATGCGATGGGGCTTGCTTGGTTCGATGGGATTGCCAGCGCCTGCTGGTACATATTGCGTACATCATCAAGGTACTTCCAGGTTCGCAGTACTACGCGGTATAAGCAGCTGCTAATTACCACGTACGAACACAAATGCTACCGTACGTAGTATATTTGGAAGAGTGAACCCCCAGGGCACCGACTAGAGACGGCTATTGAAGACGGCTATTCCATATTCCAACCCAAGAACGGCGGCTGGCCATTTGCGGAGACGGGCCACGGAAATGAGGGACGGGCGAGTCCGAGTCATGAACTTGGCCTCGCTCGACAAGACCAACATCGCCATGCGGGACGATCGATACGAGCCTCGAACTGTTAGTGCCAAGGGGTCTGCTGATGGCCAAAATGCTAACATGGCAGTCGCATCTTGCACTGAGAAAAAAAAAGAGAAAAAAGCAACAAGAAAAACACGACAGAGCGCGGGAGACTGACCCGACTTAGTGACGGGATGGGTCCGGAACCGAAGACAGAATCATGGTCCGCTCATTCACCCCGTTCCAGTAGGTACTTCGTAGATTTCGGTACGAGGCCCCCAAAGGACGCGGCTTGTCTGACTGGCAGGACTGATGCAACATGTTTTCTTTTCCGCATTCCATGTAGGTAGATGCCTGTCATGTGTGCCAGTGATACAGTCAAGACACTTCTTCATCGACCATGCGGTGCAAATGAATATCGAATGCACATGTGCCTCGGTTCAAAGCCACCGTCCAATTGTAACAAGACAAAGAAGAAAAAAGAAAAGAAAGGCGTCGGACGACGTCAACTCCACAATGAGGGGACGGGGGGATGAGTAGCATTCGGCATTGTTGTCGAGGTTCGATGAGGTGACAGCGGCAATCACACGCGCTACATGCGATTGTCAGTCAGTGCACTGGGAGCGCAAACAGGACGGAAAAAAAAAAGAAAAAAAAAGAAGAAAAAAGAAAAGAAAAAAGTAAGGACCCGAGCGGGAAAAAGA
The DNA here is from genome assembly GCA_029931735.1 of Dactylonectria alcacerensis. Lineage (NCBI taxonomy): Eukaryota > Fungi > Ascomycota > Sordariomycetes > Hypocreales > Nectriaceae > Dactylonectria > Dactylonectria alcacerensis. The sequence goes on from JAPMUZ010000004.1 coordinate 1,771,084, forward strand.
AACGACGAGTCTTGGCCCCATGATCGAGGACCCTGACAAAGAAAGCAAGAGATGAAGAAAAAGAACAAGAAGAGGTTGCCTGCGGTAGACCTACTGAACAAGCCAAGCCACCCTTGCCGACGCTGCAAGTATGGTAACGTTAGCGGACCTGACCCAAGAAGCTTCAACTTTGATATATGACGAGATGGCTACTACGTAGTATCTATGCACAGTGATAGTTGTTTTCTTTCTTTTGCTTCTACGGACCAGGGACCACGTTCTACAGTCATAGATTGTTGACATGACAGCTGACCTGTCAGAATGGTTTCGACCATCGCGGATTGCTTCTTGCTTGGCCTGGTTTTACCTACCATTTGGTATCATTGATTCAATACATGGGGGCGGAAAGAGCAAAGAAAAAGAAAATAGCTCAATCTGGACGCGAGGAAAGAAACATATCAAGCATTGGAAAAAAGAATGGACCCGGTCCGGCGCAAGTCACAATGACTGCTTGAAGCATCCAGTGTCAATCATTCCGGTGAGGGATACGGAAGTTCAAGCTTCGGCTCGATCCGGTTCTGTGAATTACCTAAGCTGTGCCACGGTGTTGGAAACGTATTTCTGTCGATTCTGGAGACATCGCCATCGAGATGGAAGAAATAATTAACCCGCGTATGATATAGGTAGCACAGAGCAAGGAAAATTGCCTTTATTGCTGCGTAGATCGTCTGGCTGAGCCTTATGTTCGGTCCCCTTGAAATATGTTGTGACCCCTTGTCTATAGGTAGGTACGGAAAGAGTCAGTAGTTGACGTTAGTGCGCCTTGTGTTCATGATACTTTTTTTTTCTCTAGGTTGTGTGTGTGCCTGGTACCTTGCATCCATCACATCGTACCCTGGCTTGCATGCACACCACCATCCCACATCGTTCTTAGTGATCCCGTATCCTAGTGATCCCACATCCCACGGCAGTGTCTCGCTCTCACCAGGCACCAGGCACCAGGCACAGATCCAGACCCCGGTCAGTGAAGTCTCACCCAGTGTCTAGCATCTAACAGGTGTATCCGGACATTGTATGCGGGTTGAGGCACGACGACCCGGAAAAGGCCTCTCCTCACCCAGTCTCTCTCTCTCTCTCTCTCTCTCTCTCTCTCTCTCTCCCCCTTGGAAAATGACACCCTGTCGGCCATGGTATCAGGGAGGGAATGGCACTACACAACTGGCAGCTTGATACTATGCAGGAACCCACAATTATCTCTCTTCTGCTTTGCTTGTTTTTTTTTTCTTTCTTTCTTCGATAATTCTCTCACCCGCTTTGGCTCCCCTGTTGGCGTGATGTGATTGATGTGATTATTGACCGGCGCCCCCCCTTCGCCCCCCTTCCCCGTCCCCGGTCGAACAAGTACATGTCAGTGTGGACAAGGCAGTCCGAGTACTTCGTGCTTTATAGCGGCATACTACTGCCACAGTAACGTCGGGACAGTCCCGTGCTAAGGAGACAAGTCAGGGGTAACAGCACGTAGTCCGTACAGGGCAACTAGGTTCTCGCGGATTCGGGCCCCTCGATGCTTCCGAAATCATCAACTTAGTAATTGGGGTACTTCTGTCCAATGGTCACTGAGTCGGGATGACAGGGCCATCTGGGCAGCATCCTGGGGAGGGATTCGTTGTGCTGATCCTCGGCCGTGCGATGTGTCTGTTCCGGCTTCTTGGTGTCCCGAAATGCAAGTGTTGTGCAGTGTTGATCCATTGATCCATGTTCGACGACATGCCGAGTACACTTTAGATCGTATATTGTGCGTGCATACTGTAGGAGCACAGCCTTTCAAACCACCCCCGGTCTTGCGCCGCACCCGCAATGCGCCTCTGCGGGACCCGCGAGTCGGGCGCACGCACACACCCATGCCATTAGTGGGCTGCTATGGGGGACATGGGCGTTGATGCTGCAGACATGCCGTGTTGGTGCCCGCGTGTAGGCTAGAAGTTGACTGATATTGGCATTACACTTGGGACTGGGGACAAGAAAGCGTTCTGAAGGCAAAGCGCGGGAAAAGAAAAAGAGCGTCTACTCCCAACGTGCATACGTAGGTACGTATACTCCGTATATCGAGACATGTCCTTGCTAGCAGCGCCCTCTCCTAATCAAGTATATTGATGAGTCTGCCAGTCCATTACTCGTACCCACAGGTGGTTCGATGAGCACGAGGCCATCGTTGCCCTCACTGCCGCATGCCGAAGACGCCTCCGTCGTCCAAGCTCCCCGACTAGTAGGTGTCCAGAGCCTTGTCCCATGGATGGAGGACGATAGACCATCCCGTCGAAGGTTTCCATGTGTCTTCCCTCAGGGCCCTGCGGACCTTGCATCCATGTTCCCCGAGCCTCCGAGGGGACGAGGAAGCAACAGAATATTTGCCCGTCGTCCGTTGGCGTGGCCATCGTCGATCCCATGGCGGCGGCCCTCGTTGACTCAATATCACCCTCAAGGATCGCCAGTCCGCTTCAAGCCAAAGTCCCCGACGTTCCCTGCCGGAGGAGGAGTCCGGCGCATGGGACGACTGCTGGCTCCAGAGCATCGGGCCGGATCGTCTTCCTCCTGCAGACCCGGGTAAGTTGGGTCCGTCTTTGTTTCTCAGGGGGCATCCATGGCCTTGCTGGCTGGTTGAGGTTTATGAAGACGAAGTCGCAGTGTCTAAAGGATATGATACTTTAGCATGTGTAGCCACTCTGCTACGCAGTATTCTATGGTCCTACCTTAGTAGCGGAGTGTGATACTAATAACTCCATCAAACTTTCCAGGCTGATATGATGGAGTGCCCAGCTAACGGATGCTAGCCTACGGAGTAGAGCAAGCCAGAACAACTTCATCAATCCCCTTACCCGTGATCTAGCCCTTTTCCGGCCTGGTTACGTCCACTGGACTCCCTTCCAGGACAAGGATACAGCGAGCGGCGTGTTGGATGGATCAATGTTCTCTCCTGTTCCCCAATGTTAGCTTCAACGCTGAGAGCTAAAGGGAGATCTTGGGCTCCCCGGAATGCGAAGACCCTCCTCTCGGAAACCCACCGTCAACGCAATATTCGTTCATTCACATCGTAATTAGCCTTGCTTCATTCTTCTTCCGCGCCGTTGCGAGAATCACCCATTAGCGCCTTGCCCAGCCGACCCCTGGTGCTGAAGATGGCGTATTACTTCTGGTGCTTCTGGCGCTCAGGCCGCCCTTCTTCAACACTCCAACAAGTCAAGATGGGGCCTCGATTTGCCTGCGCCATCTCAAGGAGCTTGGACTTGTGGCAGACTCGCAGCCTACTTCGTACTAAAGGCGGTGCAGCATGAACTACTCCGGATGGAGATGATGGCATGCTTGCTTTTGCCGCTCTCAGAGTCATTCCGCAGCTCTGCCTGTACCAGCCCTACGAAGCTCAATCTTGCGGTTCAGCACCTACCTACATGCATGCACGTACATACGTATACTACACAGATTATCATGGCCCGTACAGCCGCCCGTCTCAACGCAGCCCAAGGACAGTACGTAGGAGTGCCGAGGCTGGAGCTGCCTCCCTACTACGTGAAATACGTAACAAACTGGCTGGTACTTCCCAGTGCCCTGGTCGCCGGCTCCATCTCCGTCCTCCGCATCCCCCAGTGCCTTCGTCCCATCTCCGGCTTCTCTACCATTTGCACACTGGCAGCATTCCGTACGTATGTACTACTAATTACTATGTACGGACGTGCGAAGTTTTCTCCACTCAACTCCCCTGGCACCTCTCTTCTAGCCTTGACCCGGCTATCCGTCTCGTCTCGCCTCATCCTGCCTTGACGACATCTGAACCTTACGCCCAGGGTTCTCAATTAGCTCGACTCTTCGCCATCCCAGTAGTCCAGCTCTCACTCTCACCACTCCATGTGGTGGCGCCGGCTTTGCTCCCGCTAGGCTTTCGCTAGACCTGCCCTGGATACCACCGCCGAGCCCACGCGGATTCGCTCGTAGTGGCACTGTCTTGCATGACTCTCGCACTTCTCAGCGCCAACCGATCAACCACCAAGCCAGTGCAGCCAGGGTCCCTAAAAGCCAAACTGCGCGCCTGGGCACCCAGATACCCAAGGTAGGGAGGTGGTACTGTACTGGGACAGGGTCCAGGGGCAACCACAGTACGGAGTACCTCACCATGTAGCTCCCCAAGGCAAAGTCGAGGAACAGGATGGACCCATGGAGATGACCATGGCAGATGGATCATGGATCATGGGTCATGGACCTAGGGTTGCCTGTGAGCACACGGGCCTTCTGGGGTCATGGCTCAAGCTGCCCTGGCAAGAAGCACGACGAGGCGACAACAAGGCGACATGAAGACACGGAGACGTCCCTTCATCTTCCAGGGACCACGAGGCGACCACGTTTTCCCACGTTTTCCCACGTTTGGGACCCGGCATGCGCCTTTGTTACCTGTGCCTGCACCATTGCTATGGCCTCACCTGGCCCGTGTTCACCTTCCATCGACCGAAAGAATGGCCCATCAACCAGCAGCCGGCCCAGCATGATGCCATGATGCCATGACAGCCAATGCTTACGAGGTTGTACAGGCGGCTTTCGTCTAGCCAGGCTCTTGAGATGATTCATCCTTCCGTGATATTTCCCAAACGAACAAGACATGGCGACAGACAGACAGGCTGAGACATGGCTCGCACGCCCATGATGCCGTTTCACCCTACGGACCAGAACAGACATGCCCCCGACGCCCGTCATCCGCGGTCGCGGCTCGCTTCGACCGCTTCGACCGCTTCGACCAAGACGCCGGTAACCTACTTTCCCAGACTGGGTAAACGTCAAAGGTTCCCCCGGCCTCGGGTATCCGTCTTGCACTCGTCCGCCGGGAAGCGACATGGCCAGATCAAGCTCGCCATGGCCCCCAGAGGGGAGCATGCGCGCTATATGGGGTCATTCGTGTTACGGTACGAGTATCAATTCGCCTGTACGTAGCCATTCGAGTCTACTGTGTGAGTTGAGCTTGGTGGATCTGAGGTGCAGTACTGCTATGAACGTGATGCGTAGAAATTGTGCGAACAAGGCACATTCCCAATGAGGGTCTTTTAGGATTCACATCAATCCCATCGAATTCACGTGTTCTCTAAAATTTTACCTCCTAGCTGATTATCACTCACCTGCTTGGACTTTAGCCTTTAAGAAGTTGACATCGTGAGGGTGGCATCCTTGTGGATGTCTCAATACACTGTGTCCAGGACCAATGGTGATAAAATCTTATACATAATTCTTCCTCTCTTGCATCAATAAGAAAGCTCATCAAGTAAAGCAATAATGATGGCGAAAACAGCGACATACATATAGGCCCGGCGTCGTACATGCATAGGGTCTTACCACTTCGGCGATTTTGAGCCTTTCAAGGACCTTGATAATCAACCACAAGATGTCTGAACTTTGCCCACCTTATTGCCCATTGATAAAAACCTTGTCTATCTGCAAGATATATTTAAACTGAGATCAATTCTTCCACGTCAAACAAAAACTCAGTCGGTTCTTTGCTCCACGTACAATGCGTCCCGTCAAGAGCTCCAATACCATCCTTAACATTCTCAACATCGACCAAGTATTCGCCGCAGCTCAGGTCTTTCCTAATCAAATACTAGAGTGAAAACACAAGTCGTATATCCTTTCCTACAAAGGTTACCTCTACGCATGCATGCTACCTATCATCAAAAACACATCACAGACACAATGTCGCGATACCTTCACCTCATCACTCTCGCTTACCTCCTTCTTCCAGCGGCGTGCCAGATGATACTCCCTAAAGGCCTCCCTCTTGTGAAGTCCAACTGGAAGTACATCGCCACTCCCGTGAACAGCACGAACAGAGACTTTCTTCCTTCTTTGGATAACTGGGAGCTTGGCATTGCTAAGCAGACGGGCAAGTGTGATGGCCAGGCCGTACTCATCAGCCCTGCCATGGACGAAGGGTTGGTGTTCTACTCAGATTATAATAAATCCACATTATGGACCGACAAACTCGGCCAGATTCAGCCGCTTTACATTGCTCCAACCAAGGGACTCACCGCTAAGAACGACGACAACCTTCACCATGTCGAGTTCCCATGCAATACATCGCTAACTACCCGATTCTTCACCAGTCTCATGCCCAAGCTATACGCTCAAGGTGGCGGGACTTTCTACGTTTGCAACAGAAAGGTCCATAGCATGGCAAAGCCTCAAGTTTTCTATCGGACAACTGATCAGTTGCCGGAGGGTTGCATCGACATCCATTTATACCCGAAATGCATGGAAGGCATCGATAGGGGGGAGCGAAACCTTGGCTTTTGTTGTGTTGATGTTTTCAACGGGAAATGTACAGTATAAACAATAATGAGCCCATGGGGACGGCCGTGGGGGAAGACTCTTAGGGGGGTATTGGTGGGTAAGGGTTCGAGACTGAACACCTGGTTGGTCCAAGATTGGGATGAGCTCAACGAAGAAGACGAGGATTGGATAGAGTGAAACGTAGCCTAGTTGCATCTGCACATGCTTCCCGAACCCCGCGGATGAACGAAAGAGGCACGAAAGTGGAAGATGGATAGTAATTATTTTGGCATTGTTTTTCTGTTCAAAACTCCCATGCCGCGAGGCCAGCCCTCAACGAGATACACCCTTTATGACAATCTTTTTATTTCACTCCTACATATACAGTGTTAGTGGGCCTGGGACACGATACAACGAAGGGGGCGTGCGACTGAGAACGTACTTGAAGTAATACAAGGCCCCTTTCCTCCACGTGCTCATTTCCTCGGCGTACTCTTGACGCAGATTCTTCCTTAGCCCCAGCAGCGAACGAGACGATGCGCTTCTGTTTCGATATTGCTTAACGAGATGCACACGTCTTAGGCGATGAGATCGGCGACGTTCATTGGCATCTCATCGATCTGGGTTGAGTAGTACACTATGAAGGTCAGCATATGCGTCGTGCAAATCGGGTTCATAGATAAACCTACGTTCGATGTCTCGGAGGATACGAACATCTTCGGTGGTAACGAAGTTGATGGCAACACCCTTGCGACCGAAACGTCCACTTCGGCCAATTCGGTGAATATAGTTTTCACGGTTGCTAGGCAGATCGTAGTTGATAACCAAGCTGACCTGCTGCACATCGATACCACGGGCCCAGACATCAGTCGAGATGAGCACGCGGCTATTACCTTGGCGGAAATCCTGCATAATGCTGTCACGCTCCTTTTGGGGCATGTCACCGTGCATGCTGCTGACAGTGAAGTTTGCCTCGCGCATCTTGTCGGTGAGCCAGTCAACTTTACGACGCGTGTTGCAGAAGATGACGGCTTGCGTGATGGTCAAGGTGTCGTACAGGTCGCACAGGGTATCGAACTTCCAGTCTTCCTTCTCCACAGCGATAAAGTACTGCTTCAGGCCCTCCAGCGTCAACTCATCACGCTTGACCAGGATGCGAACGGGATCAGTCATGAACTTGGTGGTCATGTCAAGCACATCGTAGGGGAGAGTAGCGCTGACAACCACAACCTGAGTTGCAGGAGGCAAATATCGGTACACATCGTAGATTTGTTCTCGGAAGCCCTTGTTGAGCAGTTCGTCCGCTTCGTCCAGGACCAACATCTTGATGTGTCTGGTGCGCAGGTGTCGTCGACGGATCATATCGGCAACACGTCCGGGAGTGCCTGACACGATATGCTGGCCGTAGTCGAGCTTGCGGATATCCTCGCCAACATTGGTGCCGCCGATGCAGGCGTGGCATTGTACGTTCATATAGTCGCCCAGGGCCATAACAACCGACTGGATCTGTGTCGCGAGTTCGCGAGTAGGCGACAGAACGAGAGCCTGCGTCTCGCGCACCGCAGTGTCGATAACCTGCAGCATGCTGATCGAGAAGGTGGCTGTCTTTCCGGTACCCGACTGGGCTTGCGCGATGGTGTCGCGGCCCTTGCAGACCTGCACGATGGCTCGCGACTGGACGGCAGAGGGAGATTCGTAGCCATAAGCGTAGATTCCGCGAAGGAGATTCTCTGTTTGATTGATTAGCGAGGCTCGTTTTTCAGTTTGTTCGCGACAGCCTTACCCTTCAGCGACATAGACTCGAAAGTGGGATGAACAGTCACCTCCTTGGAGGTGGAGAACTCCATCCGCTCATCCGCCTTGCGGTCAATTCCTCCGGCGCCTTCAGCCATGATTGCGAATTTAGTTGAGATTATTTAGTCGAATGAAGATGGTGTCGTCCTGGTCGAGAAGTAATGACTGGGGTCAAAGTTTTGGAAATTTAGAGCTGACAGCCACGCCGGAAATACTTCGGGGGGACCAATGCGCCTGAACGCCACTGTAAAGTCGCGACGAGGCTGGCAATTTTTGTCCAGGGCAGACCTACGATCGCAATCCACGATTCGACGGCGACGACACAAGCTTTGACGCGACAACTTTGCCTCGACAAGCTGAAGAAGAGTCTTTTAGACAGCTGTTTGCGAGATGTCTGGTGCAATGATGGTTCTTGAAGAACAACGGTATATCCACGAGGATTTAGAGCGCCTCGAACAGGGCGTCGCGGATCGCATTCGCGATGAACCCAAGCATGTGAGCATTGCTGCACAATATTTCCATCCACGCAGGCTAACCTTTGGTGTCCTTGCAGATCCGCGATCGCCTTAACAGAGACCACGAGATTTCGCAATTACTAGACCAGATCCAAGTCCAGTCCAGCAACCTCCTGGAAATCTACAAAGACGAGGCTGGCACCCGTTCAGCAGAAATCCAACAAATTGGGACTGGAGACCCGTTTGTGGAGTTTTACAGACAGCTGAAAGGTCTCCGCGATCATCACGCAAAATACCCCAACGAACAGGCCGAGAACTCGGAACAACGATACAAGCTGAAGAGGGCGGGCGATGGACTGGACTCTATGCCATCCATCGTGGATTCACTGTTCTCCGGAGAGGAGGCTTACGGACGGTTCTTCGACCTAAACACCTGCCACGAGTCCTACCTCAACCTTCCTACCGTCAAACGACTGACATACCTACAATATTTGGAGGTATTCGACAACTTTGCGCCGGGCTACGGTGGCATCAAGCGAGGCGACAAGCTCACGGATCAGTACTTCAAGTACGTCGGCCAAGTAGCAGATTATCTCGAATCTTTCATGCGACGGACAAGGCCGCTGGAGAACGTGGAGAAAGTCCTTGCATCATTTGACAAGGAGTTTGAGGTCGCTTGGGACAATGATGAGATTGAAGGTTGGAAGAAAGAAGACGATTCAGCGAACACCACAGCAAAGGCTACTGCGACGGCAGATGCAGTGTGGTGTGATGCCTGTGAAAAAGAGTTCAAGAACGAGAACGTCTACAAGAACCACTTGGCGGGCCGGAAGCATCTGAAGGCGGCGGAGCAGCGAAAACAACGGCAGGAGGATTCAAATGGTACATCCAATGGAGGTGGCCCTGGAGCAGTCTCCGCGACGAGATTGAAGGAGCGAGCTGTGTCGGAGCGCGAGTTCCGAGTGAAGCGACTAGCTAGTGCTATGAGCACAGAGCGCAGCGATACTCGTGTCAACGTCGAGCGTAAACAGGGCATGACGGAGCGTGAGCGCCAGCAAGAACTCGACAACCTCCTAAACTCTTCCGAGGGCCCTCGGGAAGCTGCCCAGGAGGATGAGGGCGAAGATGAGGACGGAGAGGAGAGAATCTACAACCCCCTCAAGCTACCTCTCGCCTGGGACGGCAAGCCCATCCCCTTCTGGCTGTATCGCCTCCACGGCCTGGGTGTCGAGTTTCCATGCGAGATCTGCGGCAACTTTGTCTACATGGGCCGACGTGCGTTCGACAAGCACTTCAACGAGGCACGACACGTGTACGGTCTCAAGTGTCTGGGCGTCAACAATACAAGCCTGTTCCGCGACATTACGCGCATCGATGAGGCGATGAAGCTTTGGGAGAAAATCCAGCGGGAGAGGAAGAGGACGACTGTGGATGAGGGCAGCGTGGTGCAAATGGAGGATGGCGAGGGCAACGTGATGCCCGAGAAGGTGTACTATGATTTGCAGAAGCAGGGTCTGTTGTAAGGAAAGGGGTCGTATGTATATCACAGAGTTATCGATAGCGCGGTGGAATTCGGGCATGTTGCCACCCAATTCGCATAATAGAGAATCAAACCGATGATATGGGATCATTCATCACTGCAATGAAGCGTAAAGATTGCCTAGAGCGAGTTAAACACGAATGACGAAAGCGCAGCCGACTTCTGTTTTCATTAACCCGTAAAGTGATGCAATATGGCACAACACAAAATTGAAAACATGTCTCTCAACAGTCATATATACACAAGCACCGGCGGAATCAGATTGCACCTGTTGGGTTACTACAAGAGGCAGGAACTCCCCCACCCAGACTCTTAGACATTCTTCGTTGAGACTTGAACAGCAACAATAAAGTATATTCACGAGGCCAATGACCTCAACCCAAACCAGTACCCAGCTGAGGGATATGGTTGTCAATGAAAGATTGAACACACCGTCATAGAATGTATCAAAATGAAGCATCCAGGTGTTGACTTCAACAATGTCCTATGTCCCTTGACTTGAGGCTCATGAGAGTACAACTCGAGCCAAGATTTAGAAGGTCCCGATGGCGACCAAACGCCTTATTGGGACATGAACTCTTCCAGAAATGCATTCATACCGTCAAGCAACCAGAGCTTGGGAACACTGGCACAGTCGAGAAGAGTCCGTAGATTCGCAACGGGTGACTCTTGCATCCCAGTCATCCAAGTACTTTAGGGCCCAATTTCAAGATGACGAAAGCTAGAGATTGGCGATTATTCCCGCTCAAACCGCCAATTATATTCCCGTTCAGAGTGAATTGTACGCAGTAACCAAGCAAATTCCATCGGAAGTCATCGCTTCAACGCGCCAATGGGCCTCAGAAGGTGCTGGTCGACGGACTGCCGTAAGGAGGGCGCGCCCCGTACAGTTTGTTACCCCGCCAAAATTCCAGTGCTAACACCCGGCGAAAAAGAATGCAATTGAATCATTCGCAGAATTGCCCCTCCAAACTTCCAACTTCACAGCTCCCGCGCTTCTGGAACTCGATAGCAGTTCGAATCCTCGCCGGAGCATTTCTCCGACACAACTTCGGGTTATATCCTGAAGGTATATCGCGCAGCGAAAGCTGCGTGGGGCCAAAACAAAGAAACTGGTGACCAAATCATCTTCAACTTGCCCGCTACGGTCGAGCTCTCAACGCTCAACATATATCTGGATTTGATTGAATACGTTTGTAACAGAATTGGGGACAGGTAGAACGTGTGCGTGTCTCTAGTAAGTCATATCCTTCCCGTTTCTGTCTGTATCATATATATGCTACCGACTTTTAGCAGCATCCTCAAAACGATCGTGGATGTTGTAAGTGGAACCAAGTCTGGCGCCGTGATGTGGTCACTGAGGTAGTACAGGTATTACAGCCGCAGAATTGGATCAGATGGCGGGAGCTAACCGTGTAGAGGGCTATCTGTTTAGGTCAGTATCCTTGCTTGTCTGTATGATTCATGAGATAATACTAAACATCTCACAGTAGCGGAGAGAGAACGGGCAATGACAATCTCGCCACCTTGGCTTTGAACCTTTTGCGGGAGGAATCGATTTCTCCGACCTAAACTCAGTCTTCGACATGGCGAAATCCTGCACCAAGATTCCTGTCCACCAGCATGCTCCCTACGGCGGTAGTTTCGTATATACAACCTTCTCGGGCAGCCATCAAGACATGGTACGGGATTCGAGGCTATCATTCGCGTCAACTCGCAGTCTAGAAAGGGTGGAAGTGCCTTTATTTTGCACTCAAAGTTGCAGCTCGATCTCCCTCGCGGCCTCCAGGTCACTTTCTCCAATGATGTCCAGCGCCACACCGAAGAGCTCAGACGCGAGCTGCTGGCCATCGAGATTACCGACCTCTTCAAGACAAGTTATTTTCTCCACGAGAACCTCCGTTTCAGCCTTATTGACTACAGCATCATCCCTGACCGCTCACGGTCTCCTCTGCCCTCAGCGGTAGGCAAAACTCAGGACACCAAGAGCCTAATTCGTATCTTTGACGGCGTTTTTATCAGCTGGTCAAGAGTATAAATTGCGTGGCTGAAGTAGTGGACCGATCTCCAGCATGGTAGCTGCTCTTAAGGGGGTTGGTGTCGGCCTTGATGTTCACGACTACAAGGAGCATGCCATCTGCGAGGGTCGAGGTGTGAAGGCAGCATCATATATTCAGTGCAAACCTGCAAGCAGACAATCTGGGGCGTTGGGTCCACGATGACGTACAGAGTTCACCTATCGCCCTGCTGAGTGCATCGATCAATGTAAGTTTTTTTTCACATCGGTGGTAAAAAGGAAGGAATGACGTAAAATTTGATGGCTAACGACACCACTCCTTGATTTGCAGTTCCTCACGAGCCGACCTGTCAGCCTTACCCTGAAGCCTGGCCCCAATGCTGCTCTTTAAGAGTCGCCCAGTATCAGTTCGGTTTTAGTGGAGAAGGCAGACGGTATATAAAAGAAGGGAATGAAAGACAAGCGCTGAAAGACGCTGGCTTGGCCTGTTACGGGCACCTCTGCTCCCAAGTGGCGGATCCACTGACAACGACATCCGACCGGGCATAAGCCCCCATTACCGAGACAGGAGGGCCCCATCTCCAGTGAGACCAACCTAATGTACGACGACTAGTTCAGGAGGCTAGTGGAAGCTGAGTCGCCGCCCGCACATTGGGGTGATGGACATGGTTTGCTTTTTACCATGTCTTGGGAGCTGTGACAGTAGCCCAATCAAACAATGTTGGGTTGCCCTCCCACAGTGGCCGTCCAAGCCGACTTCATGTGTGAGTACGGAATACGTAGCCCACGATGTCGGCGTGGATCAAAAACGCCCCCCCCTTCCATGACACACACCCGTCTCACATCCCTGTCTCACATCCCCGAGGCCGAGCCTCGTCTGAAAGGGAGGAACTTATCAGCCCTTGGGTCAGCAACTGTGCTGTGAGAGACAATGCGAGCCTGGGCGCTGCTGTGACTCGATACCATCTCTATCGCTGCCAGCTCCCCGCTGTGCCTCATTCAAAATACTACTTCGATGCGCCATCATCTCAATACAATAGCCTGATGCTCACGGGCGCATCGCACTTCAGCCGAATCCGGGCATGATATCGTGACATCAGTTCTGGGTCACGCGCAGTGAAAGCGGCCCCCCCATTTTGCTTTGAGTGGCTGATTGCCCCCTCTTTTTCCGCTGTCCCTAACAGGTCAAAGAAGCAAAAACAGGCCCGCACAAAGCCGGGTCCCCGAAAAAATCAATCTGATATTGATCCTTTAGGTGGCAGGGGCCTGCTAATAATTGGCCCCCACCGAGCCAATCACATCGACATGACGTTCAGCGCAAGGCGCCGCTCCGCCGGGGGGGGGGGGGGGGCTGGTCGGTACCCGCGGGGAACCCCGGTGTTGGACGGCGTGAGCGTGACGAGACGTGACACCTGTCGTGGGACGGCTTTACGAGATACCTGGAGAATTCCCAATGTTCCGGATTTTGTCACGATTGACATCAATGCCAGAAATACCCTCCACAATCGCCTTATAATATCTTTCAAAGGGTGTCCGAGTTGAACAAAGACTGCGGCTGTGAGGTATTCACCGTCATTAAACTCGGCGGGGAGGGGGGCGCCCCTTGCGTCAGCCAGGCGGGATACGTGCGTGAGTGACATGCTCGAAGTCACACACCTCAGCCCCTCGTATCGCCACGGGATGATACTCCGTTCGAGGTGATGAGGCTCTCAATCCATGTTATCGCTCACGGAATTGAGAGGTGAATAAGGAATCAATAATAATGAGTTGCGGGTATCTCAAAAAAAAAATTCCACCATCGCCTTCCCAATCCTAATCCAAAACGCCGAGCAAAGTCCGCCTAGGTACAGCTCAAAGCCTCAAACCTCCAGCGTTGCAGCCCGCAGTGACACGTTCACGACGCAGCCGCAGCCGCATTTGCAGCCGCCGCGTCTGTCTTTTTTGAGCGCCGTTTCTTCTTGAGCAGCTTCTCGACATCTTTCGGGCTTCTTACTCGGAGAGTCAACTCCTTGACCATATCGCTCCACCGGATATTGCCTCCGCAAGAAGGACAAGCGCAACGCTCTGGTATCAGCGTCCCAGCGTCTTCTCCCACTAGTGCATGTTTGCTCCAACAGTCTAGATGGCCCATGGCCTCGCACCCATCATTGGGGCACATGGGATGCAATCCCTTTGTCGATTCCAGATCTTCATGGCAGTGCACACAGTCCCCCTCCTGCTCAAAAGATACGATATTATGCGCCTTTTCCACGTACGACTCCATGGGTGAATAGTCCAATGGGAGGGCGTGAATGCCTCGCGGGGTAGGTACTGAGCTCTCATTCTCTGGTGAGGGGGCAAAGTCCGTGGCAATCTCTACGCCTGCTCTTGGCAACTCGCCGACAGACTTGAGGCGCGCTTCCCAAGCCTTGTGGGCTTCCCTAGCCAAGAAATGCAGGTTCAGCGGCCATCTAGCAAAGCTCGGAACCCCGGTAAGAATATGAAGATTAGCAACCACGGATTTGAGACTGTGCAATGGTCGTCGCGGCATGCCGCTCCTCTTCTTCTTTGTCGCAACCGTGATGCGCGATTCCGTTGGAATATGCAGCGACACGTGCGGGTTGGTCAAGGCCCACCTGGATACAATGGGTAGTTAGCAACAACAAACTCGGTGCATGATGCAGCAGCAGCAGCCTCAGAGCTCAGTGACCCCGTAACATACTCGAACTTCAGAGCTGCAACCATGCTCGGGAATCCAGAGACGAGAGCAATCATTTCCCACGGGCGCAAGGTCTGCCGGGAGGTGCGCGCGGCTCCGCCTGGAGCCTGGCCGTTGTGCTGCTTCAGCCGCCGGGGCGGGTTCGGCGTCGATCCGATGTAGATTGACGCATGACGCACTGTTGAGCGGAGGATGTAGACGGTGTAGAGTGCCGGCAGGGGCTTCGAGAGGTGTGACATGCCTGTTTAAAGGCATTCGATGGGGTTTTTAAACATCTCACGATGGCGAAGTGTTTACTCCGGCCCTATGTTCACGGTAGAATGGAGGGAGATGGAGACGATGGATGACTAATCGAGAGATCACAATGAACCGTCGCCGGCAGCCTGGTCGTGGCAGTGGTGATTGCATGGATACCTACCTACCTAGATATTTAGATGCTAAACACCTGGAAGGCTAAGAAAGTGACTCTCGCCCACATCGCGCATCCAACTTAACCAATCTCTTTGTCCTGTTTCATTGACTTTATACCTGAGGAAGTGCACATGTTCGTGGCGGCTTCTGGCGCCGTTGTCGGGTTCTTTGCCTCTCCGTGCAGTGGGCCGGGGCGGCCTAGCTGGCGTTTGGCGGCGGCGGCGTTGGTGGTGCTTGGTGTTGGTGCAGGGTGCGCCCAGGTCCCCCAGGAACCCTCCCGACACACTGAGCACTGCACACTGCACTAAAAAAGGCACGAGTCCCGGTCCCAGACTCCCAGTCGCACCTCCAGATCTGGATCCTCGACCCATCCATTCCCACCTCCCACACCCTCGACCCTCCTTCCTTCTTTCCTTCCCTCTTCTTCCACCTTCCCGTGCTCGACACCTGCGCCCACCTCCCCCCAGATTTCAGACTGCATGACTTGCTCTTGCTCGTCACAACAACGACCATTGAATCCCTTCTCCTTCCAACATACCCTTCCTCCACCATAATCCTTCGCAAGGCTTTCTTTTTTTCTTCAACCCGAGTTCCTCTCCCGTGTTAGTTGGTTGGCCCCATCCCCAATCCCTCGTGAGCCTCGCCCCCCGGTTAAGCTTTTTCCTCCACGACACTCATATTGACTTCTCCAAAGTCGAACACGACCCTGTTCGTCCTGGCAAACCCTCGAGTACTTTCGTACTTGGCTCTCCCATCACGACCGGGGGTTATTCCACTTCCCGACCCGCTGCGATGCTCGTGATTCCTTGACGACAACGGCCTCATATCAGCATGAACCCGTCGCCTGCCGCGTCCCAATAGTACTACGTATTCGACCGACTGGCACGACACACCCTTCTCTACGGCACGACGACGCGCTCCTCTGCACCATTTACCACTCTAACCTGCACTATGGTCTCAGCACCAACTGCCGGTGCTACTGCCGCCAGCACCAACAGCGCCAATGCGAGCTCGCGAAGCTCACCAGCAGTCGGCACGTCAGCGAGCCACTCGTCCAAGCCGAAGCCCAAGCTCAACTCCAACGGCTACCACCCTACGAATCCGCAAACGCCACTCAGCTCCTTGTCAAGCGCTTCCCTAGACCTGACCTCCGTCGAGCGACGAGGCCAACCCACAGCTGTCCGAGAGCCCGTTGTCAAGAAGAGTCGACCCCATGGTCTTGACGAGGCTCCCACGTACCACCCCACCGAGGACGAATGGCGAGACCCCTTTGAGTACATGCGCAAGATTGCGCCCGAGGCCTCGAAATTCGGCATTTGCAAGATTATCCCTCCTGACTCATGGAATCCCGAGTTTGCAATTGACACCGAGGTATGTCAGACCTCCTGAGCAAGTCGCTATGCCCTTGTTTCGTTGCGGCTTGTACGAGCGCATGTTAACGCCCCTTAGAAATTTCATTTCCGGACCCGAAAACAGGAGCTCAATTCCGTGGAAGGAAGTATGAAGCCATCATCCTGATGATTTTTTTTGCACAAACTGACGCTCACCCCCAGGCACTCGCGCCAACCTGACTTATCTTGATGGCCTCGCAAAATTTCACAAGCAGCACGGCAACAATCTTCATCGCCTGCCGTATGTTGACAAGAAGCCCCTTGATCTTTATCGCCTAAAAAAGGCGGTTGAGTCTCGAGGAGGCTTCGACAAGGTATGCAAGTTGAAGAAGTGGGCAGAAATTGGTCGAGATCTAGGCTACAGTGGCAAGATCATGTCCTCTCTCTCCACGTCCTTGAAGAATTCCTATCAACGGTGGCTCTGCCCATACGAGGAATATCTACGTCTTGCCAAACCAGGCGTACATCAGCAACTCGAGCAAGAGTATGGAGGCCCCCTAACGCCAAGCCCAGCGCAGACTCCCGTCAAGCGCTCAACAGTCAACACTCCCGCAAGTGGAAGGGGGGACTCACCAGCCCGACACGCATCCGACGCATTGCAATCCACTATCAATGGGCTCAAAAAGGAGGGCGACCGTGATACGCCGATGAGGGATGCTCCGCCCGTTGCTGCTGGAGGCTTTACTGCGATTAATTCCGGAGGTTTTACGGCTGTCAATTCCGGATTCACAAGCGTCAATCGAGGCGCCAATGGCGATTCTAAGAGCTTCACGCCGGATACAAAGCGATTCGACAGTCCAAGCTCATCGGCGAAAAACACACCTGACAATCGCGCAACGAGCCTAGTAGCTACTGCTCTCAAGCGCCAGCTCAGCTGTGATAGCTCGTCTGATTCAACCAAGAAAGATGCCGATGCTGAGAAAGAGGATGGCGACAGTGGCAGCCGTCGCAGCAAGCGGCTCAAAAAAGGTACGCACAGATGCATGGTGCTTTTCCCACGTTTTCTTTCCTCCCATTGTCACAGTCTAGTACCCCGGCGCCGACGACCGGAACTGGCTTCAGTGCCGTTCGTGGTCCCATGTGCAGGGATTTCCAGCGCGATGACCCATCCGTACCCTGATTGGCTCAATGGCAACCTGGCTAACAATCGCACGCTTGCAGATGCCGTCCCCACTGTGGCTGGATCACACATGACGCCATTCCGCCCTTCGGTACCCAGGATTCCACGGGACGAAACCACACAAACAGAAGAGGTGAGAGCAGACTGCATTGAACAGCCAAACAACAGTATTGACTCGGTTTGTAGAAATGCGAAACATGTGCAAGAGGCGAAGATGCTGGATCTCTTCTCGTATGCGAATCATGTGATCACGCGTATCACGGCATGTGTCTAGACCCCCCTCTCAAGCGCAAACCTGACACCGAATGGAATTGTCCACGCTGCCTCGTCGGGGATGGCCAATTCGGCTTTGAGGAGGGTGGCTTATACTCTTTGAAGCAGTTCCAACAAAAAGCCAATGACTTCAAGTGGGGCTATTTTGAGAAGAAGATGCCCTTTGATCCTAGGCTTAAGTGCCACCGTCCGGTGACGGAAGAAGACGTTGAGACTGAGTTCTGGCGACTTGTCGCTGATCTAGAGGAGACGGTCGAAGTCGAGTACGGAGCCGACATTCATTGCACCACACATGGTTCCGGGTTTCCAACTGCCGAGAAGCATCCTAGTAACCCTTACGCCACAGATCCCTGGAACCTCAATGTGTTGCCCTTCCATCCGGAAAGTCTGTTTCGACATATCAAATCCGATATTTCTGGCATGACGGTTCCTTGGGTCTACGTGGGCATGATCTTTTCGACCTTCTGCTGGCACAACGAGGACCACTATGCCTATTCGGCCAACTACCAGCACCTGGGTGCCACCAAGACATGGTACGGTATTCCGGGAGAGGATGCCGAGAAGTTTGAGGCTGCAATGAAA
The DNA here is from genome assembly GCA_029931735.1 of Dactylonectria alcacerensis. Classification (NCBI taxonomy): domain Eukaryota; kingdom Fungi; phylum Ascomycota; class Sordariomycetes; order Hypocreales; family Nectriaceae; genus Dactylonectria; species Dactylonectria alcacerensis. Next base: position 1,789,647 of record JAPMUZ010000004.1, read on the forward strand.
GAGGCCGTGCCTGAGCTCTTCGAGACACAGCCAGATCTCCTCTTTCAGCTGGTGACACTCTTGACACCGGAACAACTCAAAAAGGCCGGTGTGCGAGTATATGCACTGGATCAACGGGCTGGGCAGTTTGTCATAACATTTCCCCAGGCATATCACGCAGGCTTCAACCACGGGTTCAATTTCAACGAAGCTGTGAACTTTGCCCCCCATGATTGGGAACCATTCGGCCTCGATGGAGTTCAACGGCTCCAACTCTTCCGGCGGCAACCCTGCTTCTCCCATGACGAGCTACTGTGTACCGCTGCAGAGGGAAGCACAGCTACTGGCTTAACGATTCAAACTGCGAAGTGGCTTGCCCCAGCCCTGGACCGCATACAAAAGCGCGAAACTGCCGAACGAGAAGAATTCTTGTCAAAACATGTCGAATCTCAGCCTCATAAGTGCCCCATCTTGAAAGCGGGTGAAGACGCTTGTGCCTTGACACTGAAGACTGAGGATGAGGATGTTCAAGATGAAGAAGAGCAATGCTGTACCTACTGCAAAGCATTCGCCTACCTTTCTCGGTTTAAGTGTCTGCGTTCTGGCAAAGTTCTGTGTTTGACTCACGCAGGAATTCACCCTTGTTGTGACTTGACCGAACAACAGCGATTTTCAGGCGTTTCCCACGTCCTTATATATCGCAAGTCAAACGATGATATGACCGCCGCGTACAACAAGGTTGTCGAGAAAGCTCGTACTCCAGAGGCATGGGAAGAGAAGTACGAGAAGATGTTGGACGAAGAAGCAACACCATCACTCAAGTTCCTACGCACTCTTCTCCATGAAGGCGAACGTATTCCGTTTGACCTCCCTTCGTTGCCAGTGCTCCAGGAATTTGTCAATCGATGTAACGACTGGGTGGAAGAGGCGACGAACTATATTGTCCGAAAGCAGCAAAATCGACGCAAAAACGAAAAGGCATGGCAGGTTGGGATGCGAAAATCGATTGGCAGCGCGGACCAGGACCAGAAAGATCGCGAATCACGGAATGTCTCTAACATCTACCGACTTTTGCATGAAGCCGAGCACATTGGGTTTGATTGTCCTGAAATTCTTCAACTTCAAGAACGAGCAGACGCGGTGAAGCAGTTCCAGATCAGCGCCGCCCGGGCTCTGGAAAACACCGGTACCATACCTTTGGAGACCGTCGAAGAACTTCTCGAGGAAGGGCGTGGCTTTAACGTAGATACACCCGAAGTTGACCGGCTTTCCAGGGTTCTAGAGCAAATGCGATGGAATCACAAGGCTCGTGCTAACCGTGGAGTATTTATGTCGCTCAAGGAAGTTCAAGAACTCATTGAGGAAGGCAAACGTCTTGATATACCCTCGTACAATGATCATCTGACACATTACTGCGAACAGCTGCAGGCAGGTCAAGCTTGGGAGAAAAAGGCCAAAGAGCTGATTGTTGCGGAATTCGTTCACTACCCTCAGCTTGAGGCGCTGTCCAACCAGGTACAGCTCAATGCTTTACCCGTGTCGCAGGAAACATTGGCGGCTGTGGATCAGATTCTGCACAAGCAACGAGAAGCCCATCGTCAAATCATTGACTTGACGGAACGATGCCGCAACCCCAATTATCACATGCGACCAAAATACTCCGAGGTGGTCGATATTGCGAAGAAATTGGAGGATCTCAACTCAAAGCCCAATGGCACAATCGACTTGGAGAACGAGCGAAAGCGCCACGAGGATTGGATGAGGAAGGGCAAGAAGCTGTTTGGGAAGTCGAACGCACCGCTCCATATTCTCAAGAGTCATCTAGAATATGTGCTAGAGCGCAACACGGATTGCTTCGATGTTGACCACGACACGCCACGGTCACCCGCGGAGCCAGTTTCGAGAGATGTCAGTCCTGAACCTGGCGTGACCAGGTGGGATGAGACTCGGTCCAGGCAGGTGTTCTGCATCTGCAGGCGAATCGAAGCCGGCATGATGATTGAATGTGAACTTTGCCATGAATGGTAAGTCGAATGCTTGAAGTAGCAGCAGCGCTCTTTGCTTACAAAGTTACAGGTACCATTACAAGTGCCTCAAGATTGCTCGCGGGAAGGTCAAGGAAGACGACAAGTACACATGCCCAATCTGCGACTGGCGGATGAAAATCCCACGGGATGCCTCGCGACCCAAGCTTGAAGATTTAGTGTCTCTAATGGAGGAGGTGACGGTGCTCCCTTTCCAGCCCGAGGAGGAAGACGTGCTCCGTCGCATTATTGAAAATGCGCAAAATTTCCGGAACCACATTGCTCCCTTCTGCAATCCTCTTCTCTCAACAGAAGCCGAAGCAGAGACGCAGAGGTTCTTCCTACGGAAAATTGAGGGTGCTGAGGTACTCCTCTCATATGAAACCAACTTCTTCCGCCAGGAGCTGCATAGATGGTGCCCCGTGGCCTCCGAAGCGCCTCCAATACTAGAGGTCTCTCTCAGCACCAGAAAGCCTAGACCCACCAAATTACAGAAGATGCTGGTCGAGTACGGCGTCGACAACCCCGATGACTTGCCGGAGCACGCGAAGGGCAAAGCGAATAGCCTCCGCCGGAAGGCTGCCAATGCTGAGGCTGCGGCCGCCGCCGCTCAAGCCGGGAATGGACCGATTGCACCACATTCTGGAGCTTCTGGAGCATTCGCTGGGGCGCCCTACTATTCACGGACCTCGCAAGGTTCACCAGGGCACAACCTCTCACATGGGCATCCTGATCGGCCGCACTCCCAGTCTGGCTCCAGCCGTTCTAGGGACGATGTGATGATTGGCTTGCACCCGGGCCTGTTGGGTGTCGGTGGGCCTCAGCTAGTCGGCGACCTCTCTTCTATGTCTTTGGAAGAGAGGCTGTTGCAAGGCCTGGACGACGACATCAATTTGAATACGGAGGCTGGAAAGAGTAAGGCTCTAGAAATCCTCTCCCGGACGGAACTGGGAAGAGAACAGGCCGAAAAGATGTTTGGATTGGACATCTGGGGGGGCCGGCCCGGCTCAATCAGTGACGCCAACCGATCCGTTTCGCCCACGGCCATGGATGACATGATGAAGGACGACGAGGGTAACGTGGACCAAATGTTCAAGGAAATGACGAATCAAGACGAAGAAGAGGACGGCAAGAAGAAGAGTATGACATCTGATGGCCCTGTGGTAACCACGGCGTCATTGGAGAGTGAGCGGAATGGGATGGACGCCCTCCTGGACGGAGAGTAGGCGTAAAAAAAGGTTGCTGGCGTGGGCGTAGCGGCAGGGCGTTATGACCTGATACCAAAAGGAAAGGATATGGAGTTGGGTTATGGGGAGCAAATGCATGTCCTGCATTTATTAGGGATATATGTGTATGATTATAATGGGTTCTCCTTTTTTTTTCTTCTTTTTTTGGAAGTGTACAGATACCGACATCAGTCAAAGGCGTACTGAGAAGGCAGAAGGTGCAGGAAATGCGCCAGCGACAAAAAAGGTCGCAGCCTTCACGGTACGCAAATCAGCAGATATGGTGTAATGTAATCTCTTTTGAAATTTCGACTTTTATATTTGCATTCTGTGAGCACCTCCAGTCGCAGAAATGTACAACGCAACGATGTGTCAAGATGTGCCAAGCCAAAGTGAAGAAGTCTACAGTCATGTCCTCCTGGGCGTTGAGCCCGGAATCCGTCTAAATATGGGAGAGGATGGCTCTCTCTCGCGGGCGCGGCTATAAACCAACCACACCGACCCAACGAATAGCGCAGCGCTGTTGAAACAAGACCCAAATTGTTGAATACATGGTCTCTCGCCCTAGGACCTCCTTAAGAAGCGATGCCCGATCTCCCTTTTAACGCCGGTTGAAATGCACAGAGAATAAACAAAATTGAAGGGGAAGGAAGGAAAACTTCCATCCTTGCCCCGAAGCTGAAGCTTTCTTTCTTCAACGGTTGACTCCGACGAGGCTGAGGAACTCGTTGCGGGTCTTGCTCTTGCGCTCGAAGCAGCCGAGCACGCAGCTGGTGATTGTGGTGGTGCTCGTCTTCTCGACGCCACGCATGACCATGCACAGGTGGCTCGACTCCATGACGACGGCGACGCCCTGGGGCTTGAGGATCTCCATGATGGCGTGGGCGACCTCCTTGGTCAGGCGCTCCTGGATCTGCAGGCGGCGCGCGTACATCTCGGCGATACGGGGGAGCTTGGAAAGGCCGATGACGGTGTCGGAGGGGATGTAGCCAATGTGCATCTGGGGAGTGAGGGTATCCATGTTAGTAAGTTGTCCCTGTTTTTTTTGGTTTTTATGTGGCAAGCCACGGCAATATCTGCGTATTGCGTTCTAAGAACTCACCTTGCCGGTAAAGGGTACGAGGTGGTGCTCGCACAAACTGTAGATCTCAATGTCCTTGACAATGACCATCTCGTTGTGGCCCTCGTGGAAGAGGGCGTTGTTGATGATGCTCTCGACATTGACCTGGTATCCCTTGGTCAGGAACAGCAGGGCCTTTGCGTAGCGCGAGGGCGTGTCCAGCAGGCCTTCGCGGTCCGGGTCCTCGCCGATGCACTCTAGCAGCGTCCGCACGGCGCCGCGCATCTTGACCAGCCGTTGCTCCGCCTTTTCGGCATCGTCTTCTAGTCGCTCGCGAGTTCCGGTGCCTAATAGTGGGGAGAAAAAAGTCACGTCATGTTAGCCAGGGTTTGCTTTACTTTGCGCTTGAGTTTTGCGGTTCTCGTAACGGCCTTTCCAACGGCGGAAAGCTTAAGATGCGCGACAAGACGAGTAGGAACAAAAGAGCGGGTGAGTCATACTCGGCCGACTGAGACCATCCTCGTCAATGACCGGGATGGGCGAGCTCCTGCTCGCGCCGGGGCCGGCGGGCAGACCCTTCTTGGCCACGGGCTCGTCTCGGGGGTCGCGGGCGGCCTTGCCCAGGCTGTTGCGACGCTGAGCAAAGGCGTTGGCGCGGGTGCCGTTGACGGCGAGGCCCGCTTCCGACGCCTTCTTCTTGAGCGCCTTGCGGTCGCGACGCTTCTTCTTGCGCGAGGAATCGTCGCTGCTGGTCGACGACTCGGAGACGCTGGCCGCGTCGAGGGTGCGCTTCTTGGGGCGGATGTGGGAGGCCGTCGTTGCGTCTTCCGAAGGAGCCATTGCGTGCGAACTGGAACGATGGGTGATGGGAGAGTAGCAAAAGAATGGGACTGGGGGACGAGATGAAGAAAAGAAGAAAGATTGAGAGTTCAATGAGGCCTTATGAGTAGTTATGAAATGTGACTGATTCAAGTCGCGCGGCAGTTTTCCCAGAAAAAGAGGCCGGATCGGAGCGCCGACAGCAAATTTGAGAGGGGCTCATGGACAATTGGGGGGGAAAGCAGCGGCTTATCTTATCGACCCGCCGCTCCTGCCTTGACGTCAAAAAAAAATTGCCTGTCCCGGGATTGGTGCCGAAGGTCTAGAAGTGGGGCTTACATGAATCGGAGGCGCAAACGGGCTCCGGTCATGTGACTTTAAGCTCTTCCGTTGTCCGGCGCGTGCGGCCTGACCTCTCCGCGTGCCGTGAATCAAGGCTTGTGAAGAGACACAGGGCTGTAATCACCACGTACAATTTCAACGTCGCCTGGTTGCTAGACCTCTGGCTGCGCTCGCATCGCTTTCAGTCACCGAAGCTGCTGTCGCCATTGGCTATTTCTCTGTGGACAACCCTCTCCCTCCCTCGTCTCCTACAGACGAGCGCCTGAACCGAGCCTACCTTCCACCCCGATCCTTCATCAACTCGTCGCCCATCACCCTTTCCATCATGGCATCTCCGCCCTACACGACCTCTCCCTCGGCCATGTCGCCCCCCTACCCAGCTCCCGCCCAGATCCCAAACAAGAAGCGCTCCTCAACCCTCGACGTCAACGCCGTCCCCCCCGGAAAACGTCGCAAGGCCTCGCAACCCGCCACCGCCAACACGCCCTCCCACCCGCTCCGCCAGACCTCGTTCCCACCAGAGGCTCGCTCGCCCTACCCGCGTTCGCCTTCCGTCGACGGATCCCACGTGAGCGGCGGCGCCCTCAGCGGAGTCACAGCCGGCGGCGCCCCGAAGAAGAAGCGTGGTCGCAAGGCCAAAAACGCAAAGAACGCCGACGATGACGGAGGCAGCCTCGTCAACGGACGCGCGCCTACCAATGTGAGCGGCCAGGGCGGCGACAAGGAGGGCGACGAGGAAGAGGACGACGACAAGGCCGAGATGGCCCTCGAGGACGTTGTTGCCAGGACTCAGGAGCAGAAGCAGGAGGAAATAAGATTACGTGCTATGCTTGTCGAGGCCTTTGACAGCCAGCAGTACAACCGGTATGAACTATGGCGCGCAGCCAAGCTAGCTGACTCGGTAGTCAAGCGTGTAAGAACAACCCTGCGAATGCCCCGATGCTCCGGACGAGAGCTGGACATGCTGACAAGGTCTCACAGGTGGTCAACGCGACCGTCTCACAGTCAGTGCCGCAAAACGTCAGCACCGCCGTCAAGGCCGTCGCTAAGCTGTTCGCCGGCGAAATCATCGAAGCGGCGCGCAACGTGCAAGGCGAGTGGATCGCCGCGGGGGAGAAACAGAGCGACCTGCCGACACCACCACCGTCCACCACCGATGCCGCTGTCGACGACGACACCGCAGCTGCAGCCGCCGCCGTCGAGATCGATCTCAAGCGCGGCCCCATGCGGCCCGACCACCTGCGCGAGGCCTGGCGCCGATACAAGCTGTCGGGCGAGAGCCGCGGCGTTGGCGTGCAGCAGCTGTGGCACGCTCAGCAGAATAGTGGCGTCGACAGATTCTCAACCCGGACTGGTAAGCGGCTCTTCAAGTGAGGACAGACATGCATTGGCGGTGCAGGCTCAACAACGGCATGATGACACGAGACGAGAGGTAACGTCACATTCAACGCAGCGAATGGGCCAGTATTGGTGGAGAGGAGCAAGCAGCTCGGAAGAGGGGACATTTTTTCATTTCTTTTCAAAATCGTGATACCCCATACACAACTAGACCGAGTGAGGTTTACAAGTTGTCACCTGTAATTATAGTATTGGCGCATCCTTTGGGGATTGGTGGACTTGCATTTTGGCGTTTTTGCAAAGTAGCATAGCTGTGGCGCAGGAACTGGATCCCTTCTTAATGGCAAATGACCATTCAAATGGCCTTGTGAGACTCATTGCTCCGTTCTGATACCTCATGACACTGCAGGAAATTTTACCCGAAATTGACAGAAGACACGCTCTCCACGTTGTAGACTTACGTAACCCCTCGACCTACGATAGTGGTGAGCTCACTTGACGAAAGAGGGCTGAGATGCCGTTTCGCCGGGCTTGGCTGTCACTCCTTGGCTTTCACTCCTTGGCTGTCACTCCATCCCAACCCGCTTTCGCTCTCGCAGTTGATGTGTCCAAGGCGCCAAGCGGATTTGGCGGCACATGGGACACCGCATAGCTTGCTACGTAGGTACCAGTCAACGAGTTTGCCCTCCTTCGGAACGTGCCCTGGCCTTGTCTGAGCCAAGCCAAGCCTTGGCATCAGAGGTCTCGACTCTGGTCTTCGGGGAGACTGTGCCTGAGTGGGCTGGCTCTGCGGGTTGGGGAAGACCATGCCGTTTCGACTCCCTCACCCGTCGCCCACCAGCCAAACAGCTATTCGATGCATGTCCGTGAGACCGCCTAGTGGCCAATCAGGCCAAGGCTTGGGTCGACGACGAACCAGCGCCGCCAGTGACAGCTTCACACGCGGAACCTGGAGGGACGAGCCTTGGCAACAGGCCCGAGCAGGGTACCGGCCCGGCCAAACTTACTCTTCTCAACCCCAGACAGCCCCCATCCTCGTCTCTTCCAAACAGTCTTGGCCCGCTGCCAAGCATGTTCTAGCACCCATTGCTCCAGTTGAAGTGCCCTCCATCGCCTTGGAAAGTCGGATTCCCAAGTAAACCGGATAGAACGAGCCGAGAGGCTGGCTTGGCAGTCGGCTGCTCCGAAAAACCGTGGCGCAGCCCAGTAACGTGCTTGGAAAACTGGGTCAACTCGCTGCCTGAGCAATCCCACGCAACAGACGCCATCCCCTGCACTGCGCTTCGCTGCGCTGCACTGCTCTACACAGCAAGGGATTGGCTTCGAATTCGATTGAGGCTATGGCGGATGGCTATCGAAAAGGCCCCCACTGCCTTTGTCCCGTCAGCATTTTGTCGACTAACTGGCCACCAGCCAAGGGGGGCCTGCGGAATTGTCACAGGCGAGATCCCACTTGCCGCCATTAACCAAAAAGGATTTCATATATGGTGTAAGGCGGCTTGCTCGTTGTGCCTGTCACGCATGGCCGTAGTTCCCATGTCATGCTAGGAGCTCAAGAGCTCTCGCCAGTTATACTGCTCCGATGACACCCTGCCAAGGATAACCCAACCATCTACTACGTTGTAGTACATAGCAGAACCCCCGTTGCTCGAAGTCCCGATAGGGTTTGCTATGGTTGGATGCACGATTAAAAACCTCCCTGGCGCTAGTCTCTTCGTTCGGCAGCTGGATCTGCGGCCTGCTAGGACATGGATCTCTCTGCCAAGAAACTCGGAGCTCGGCCATCAACGCGCGTCCATGACTTGGCGGTACGAGCCGATACATCAAGAAGAGCCCAGGGCTCACCCGCGTTGACTTCCACAATTGTCATCGTGGCGTAGACCAGAACCCAACACTCGAGTTGACCTGGCCTCGTAACCATGACGGGAGGAAAGGTGAGTGATCGTCGACCTTGAGCCCTCAGAGGGAAGAAGGTTTTCTGGAAATCAACCATCTTTGCCGTGTTCCGAGTGTCTCTGACTCGTCCCTTGCAGAGTGACAGTCCGGCAAATGCGTCCGCCATCCGTATTCGTGACAACCAACGCCGCTCTCGTGCCCGTCACAAGGAATACGTTGAAGGGTTGCAGGCAAAGCTCCAGGAGCTTGAGCGCCGTGGCGTTGAGGCCACCCTAGAAATGCAACAGGCAGCCCGCAACGTCAACATCGAGAACTCGCGCCTAAGGATGCTCCTCAGCTACCATGGCGTTACCACCGAAGAAATCGACAAATTCTTGAAATCCTTCCCCGACCAACCCGCCACTGAGGCAGCCAAGGCCATCATTTCTCAATCTGCCGTCGGCCAAGTAGGAGTTGCATCCGCAGCACCAAAGATCCCACTCCAGCCGTTGTCAAGATCGCCATCCATTGGTTCAAGCAACCCAAATTATGTGGCGCCACTAATCTCCAAGGAGAGCAACACCAGAGAGGTGTTAGATGCCATTGTGGGAATCAAGAGGGAGCCACGGGTACCAGACGTCTCGAGCCCCATTCTGCCGAAAACCACCATTCCAGCAGAGCCGCGACAGCCCCTGCTTCAACCTCGACCGCCTGGACCGACACTCCCAGGGCTTCCAGCTCTCATCCTCGGGCAGACAAGGCCGGATCCGAACCACGTTGACAGGCTTTCTGTTCTGGCGAGTGCGAGTATACAAGACTCCGGAGAGGGCAAGCGGCGTCGAGGTCCGCCCAGTGTAGACAGCCTCCATGTTCCCAGTCCACCAAATCTTAGACAGAGCCCGCCTGCCTCGAATGCCAGAATTCCTAGTCGTGTAGATTCTACCTCTCCTAGAAGTCAGGGTCGCCGTTCAAAGTCGCCATTCGAAAAGTCGCCATCCGAAACGGCTGTTGCGGCATGGCCTATCTCTGGCATCCAAGGCAACCCCGATACCGCGGCTGTCGGGCCGTCTCTGGGGAGCGAGGGACATGAAAATGTTCATTTCAAGGCGCCACCATTTTCTCGGATCCTCGATGATCAGCCTTGATGCTATACCCAACGCAGGAAACAAACCCCTCGGAGTATTAGTGTGGGCCATGTCAATACTGGCGTATGTTGATTCCTCAGGCCATTTGAATGATTCAAGTTTTGTGCTGACCGAGGGTATCCAGCTTCTGAAATCGCCTAAGATCCAAGTCGACCGAACTTTCACGGCCTGTGTCTCGCATGTCGAATCATCAGAAAGAACAATTATTGACAGGCCAGCCCAATGTGGGTGGGCCTTGTCCTGCATCCTTGCTGGAGGAACCGGCACGCGGCAGCACGAATTCTGTCAGAACCTAGTAGAGCGAAAGTCGGGGTCGTATCGCTCAGGGGCCGGTGCTTTCCATACCACAACGAGCCAGGCATCGATGGCTTGTTCGGCCAAACCGGCTCGAAACGCTGCGAATATCGGTTCTTTGACTATCGAGACAACGTTGATACTCAGCCGTGGAGCATGAAGCCATATAACCAATGAGATCGCGGCCGATTGTTAGGCAAGAGGCACTGAGTACCACGCGTCAATCGCAGATGTGGCGGTCAAGCCTTGGAGGAGATGACAAAGCTGAAGGAACAGTGTAGTTTGACAATAAATCGGCCAAGATGGACCTGTGTCAACAAGCAAGGGTGTGCTTTGTTTCCTCTGAGGGCTATCCCGCGAGAGGGTCAGCTGTATCAAAGTTAGCTATGAGCTTGCTTAAAATAGCCGAGTTTAAGGCATTAGGATGGGAAGGGACGTGATCATAATGGGGATTGGAAGAAGCCAATTTGTTCAGAAGCAAATGTATACCACGAAGCTTGGACTTATAGAGTTGATATGAGATATGATCTGATGAGAACTAGACAAAACTTGCCCATCGCAAAGAAGGAATGTGTCAAAATACGACAAGATTATCAGAACTCACACAAAAAATCTGGCATACCCGCCCCCTACCTTCGAGAGGGGCCGGCTCGGGACCGAGCAACCTAGTCCGATACCCATGGCTATCCGGTTGGCAAAATGATCCACAAAGACGTCATATGGCTGAGCCTGCCGGGGGATCTGAGAAGCGGATGACTTTCATCTTCAATCACTTTCGGCACAGATACGTCGCCTGCGAGTTGAAGGGCGTCCCATCGAGTGGTCGCCAAGGGCGATGTAGACGTGCTGCATAGGTACAAGCCGTTACGAGCCCGATTTAGATAGCATTTTGTTGTCGACGACTCCAGTCAAAATGCGTAGTCCAAGTGGAAAGGCGTCGAGGAAGGTCGAGAGCAAAGCGGAAACAGGATGAGGAGATGGAAGGGTTAGGGAATACAAAGATTGGCGGACGTGGTGGTAAAGTAAGGGATGGGAATGGGTGTCTCAAGGTGGATACGAGATATTGTGGCGGCCTAGCAAACGAGGCAGTGCATTGTTCCGGGTGGAAAGTATTGGCTCAGGCGAGAGAGGAAGGAAGAAGGACCGAGTGAGTCGTCAAGTGCCAGTGACAACGTTTCGCGGAGAAGGCAAGTACCAACCTGAGGTTGCCCTGGCGCTGGCCCCGGCCATAGGCCAATGAGAGAGAGCAAGAGACATGCTCCTACGGCCGCGCAATGGCCCTTGGCGAGAGGCCTCCTGGCGGGACCCTCACTCGCGCCCACTTTTTAAGTCAGAGATCAGTCAGTCGTTGGATCATGGAGCAGGCGTCGTCATCTAAAGACGGGGAATCGGCCGTCTCCAGCCAATTTCTTGACCCGCTAACCCCTCAGTTAAGCTTAAATGCCCCGACCCTTGCCTGGTCAATGTGGCGTTTGGCCCGAGCCAATGCTGTCTGAGACTCCATTTCACTAGGTGTTGCAATGTTTCACAGATATTTACTGACCTGGGTTGTTCATCGTCTCAATGAAAAGAGAAAAACTGGCAACCCTTGACATTGAGTCAACAGGACAGTCAGCAGTCCATTTGTTCATTCTGCCGGTTCGCATGGTCCGGGCATCCAAGGCGAAAGAAGTATCTCCGGAGCCACAACCTTCCGATCTAGGCTATTAGGTCCGAAATAAGTCAACTCTGTTGTCCTCATTGTTGAATTGTCGGAGGGGGCGTATGCATGGTTTGACGACCAGTTGCCACAGTTTGTGCAGGTATCTCAATCAGAGCTGCTGCCGCCATCAACATCAACCCACAGCCAGTCTCTGGTACTAAGTGTCGGGCTTGGGGAGAAAGCGTTCGATATGCCAAATCACGGCGATCTGGGTCAACTATGAAAGTGGGATAGCCAGCCGTCGCCGGTACTTCAGCAGAAAAGTCGTGGGTACCTGGTACAAATAGTTGTATCTAAATGTATAGACAAACTCTATGTCAAACGGTGGTGGCTGTGCAAGAACCGTCGCCAGCCAAAGGCTGTCCTTCATCTTGGCGCCAACACTATGCTCTACTAAAAGGGACATGGCCATAGCATTTTATTGTGTCCGTGGGCATAAGTATCGTCTGTGCTAGCATAAAAATTATTAGTGAAGATCTTCGTTTTGAGTGATGCATTCTGTCCGGCTGGGCAACGATCATAGCCACTAGCCTTGTTTCGAGATACTGATAAGTGTGGTTACGACTTCTCATGTTCCAGTTTAAGGGCGAGACAGCCCCTCCACAGGCTAACATTAACATCAATTACAGGTACATAATACCTAGAGAAGATTGATGGATGCAAGTATAAATGCCTTGTGCCCTTTGGTAAAGTTCACTGTAGCTACCCTATACACCCAAGCGTCAGCATCGCAATGTTGTATGATACGAACTGCACATCACGAGTACATGACATGAATCGGTCCCAAGGCGCGTTGGCACCATCAGCGTGTAAGATTTTTGTGCTCAAGACATTGCTTACACAACACCTGATGCCTCTTGGTCATGCGTGTCTTCGCTCTTGTGCTACGTGCCTTAGCTGAACTCAACCTGCCACACTCTCAACGATGTCGCATCACACGATAGACTGGTCTCAAAAATAATTGGCACTTCTTGTTCTGTATGGCATATATTTATTTTTGGCACATGGTCGAGGTCTGCTGTTCTTGCGCTGACTGGACGTTCTAGAATGTTACATTCGCCACACTGTACTGTCCCCGCTGCTACAACAATCCGTAGATAAATAAGCTAAATTTTGTTGATGAAGCTCCTATTGTCCTATCCGATTTGATTGGATGTGAAAAAATAAAGGGTTAAGAGTTGTGATCCAACTGATAGGCAAAGTGACATGGACCAGGTGTCCTAGGCGTCCTAAGCGCCAGCCTACCATCGCCGCTGAAGTAATCATGACTTCGAGGGGGTAAAGACAACACGACCCCAAAAGTGACACTTAACACTCACAACCCCCAAAAGGACGTGACTACGGTTGCAACATACTGATCGCCAAGTACAATTTAAAGGTAGCATTTAAGCCAAGTGATTGATGTAATCTATTGCCTTAGGTCCAACGTCAAAGTGTCGCTTGTCACCAAAACTAACTTGAGACAGCTATTCCTGGGCAATGCAAAGGAACAGGAGGATCACATGTGTTTCGTTTGTTCCGTCTCCTAAAACAATGCGGAATTGACGGAGTGACCATTTTGGTGCAAGTGATCGGAGAGTTCGTGAGTAACACTCCTAATCAATACCCTGCACTAACAGACCGTTGAACTCCACTTCCCCCTCCCGAAAGAGCGGCGGACACGGATTTTACATCCAACTCTGGTAGTTGCTCGACAGAGCCTCCATCCCACATGGTAATTGTAAGGATAAAACAGCTAGATTTAGCTTTCCGGCCTCGGGTTGCGACTCCGCAGGGTCGGCTCGGTCTCCCAGAATCGCCCAATCTCCGCACACCGTCGATATGTATCTTGCAAGCGATGCGCCTTCTCACCACTCAGCCATCAACGTGCCCGGTGGTAATGTCAGTTTCGCCGTCCGCCGCCCCTTGTTCAGTCCTTGTGCCATCTTGATTAGCCCAATGGTGTCACACGTGCCCGTCTTTCCTAGTGTTTGGTGGCGGGCTGAGGTTTCATGCGACCTCGAGGTCAGGGGTGGGCGGCCCCGTGATTGGTGGCCTCGGCGGCCATTGTAACCGTTATGGTGCATTGATCACTCGGTCGAGGATAGAGTTAGAGGGATATAGGGACCAACTATGGGTTGCAGGTAGCCATAAGTAGTTATAAACATCCCCTTTATACTGATACGCATGATACCATAAGCACGCGATAGTTCTCTGGAGCAGTAAACGTGTTGTCCATCTCATCACCGCCACCATGAGAGCCACTATCGCGTTGGCCGTGTTGCAGGCTCTAACTGTCCAAGGAGTGAGAATCATCCAAGGCAATGACGATGGATGGGCAGAGCTGTACCTCCGGTCGTTCAACGACGCCTTGATTGCGTCGGGACACGACGTAGTCCTTTCTGGCCCCGCGGAGAACAAGTCCGGCAGCAGTAAGTCCTCGCCGTTGCGGCGCCATTGTGATGACAAGCTTCCTCATGCCATGGAATCGCTAGTTTGAACATCCAACTCACAACAACAACAGGCTCCAGGGATGAAGAGCCCACGGCTCGCACTGAGGCCTGTGAATACAGCAGCTGCCCCGCGAACAGCGGCCCTACCGGCTCCAACTCCACGCGCCCCGACCTCAACTGGGTCAATTCCTACCCCGTGACGGCCATCAAGTACGGTATCAACACCTTTGGCCCAGCCCTCTGGGATGGCAAGGCGCCGGAGCTGGCCGTCACCGGCCCGAATGTCGGCACCAACTTGTGGGTCCAGGTTCCCTTCTCCGGAACCGTTGGCGCGGCCTGCTACGCCGCACACGACGCCGGCATCCCGGCTATCGCCTTCTCCGGAGCTTCAACTGGCAACCTGGCCTGGAACACCTCACCTGTGCCGACGCGCAGCCTCGTGTATGCCGAGCTCGCCACTATTCTCGTGAACCAAGTTATCGATTCGGGAAAGCCTTACCTACCCGAGGATGTTTTCCTCAACGTCAACTTCCCCACGGTCACGAGCAGCTGCGCGAAGGCCTCCGACTTCAAGTGGGTTCTGACTCGCATCAACCCAGGCACTTTCTCCGCCCCTGATGTCGAGTGGTGTGGAGACGATCGGTTGCCTACTGAGACGGAGGTGATTCTCGGTGGTGGTTGCCACATCTCCGTTAGCATTGGAGATGCTTCGGACAAGACTACTGTCAATGATGACAGACAGGATACTGTGTTGGCGAAGTTGAAGGACCTTCTTGTGTGTCTCGATTAGTGAACGATGTTTGGTGACCTTTCTAAGAAAGACGTTTTGCACATGTCCCATATTTAGGGTAAAAATAAAATATATTATGCATACAACTCGAAATGTATATAATTGTTACGCTCTTAAACCAACATAAATGGCAAAAACATAGTTGTCTGAAAGTGAAGGTATGAGTGAAGCGACGAACTTAGTTGGTTGTTGCAAGTTGGGAGCTTGGTGGGGGAACTGGGGAGCCAGCAGTTAAAGGACCCTTATCGATAAGGATAACCCAATTGACACCTGACTTTCAAGGCGCCACCATCAAGCCAGTCCACCTTCACGTTTTGCGCGGGATAGAGATTCCTAGCTCAGGTCTCCCAGGAGCTTCAATTCCCACACAGAATGGCGCCAATCGACCGCTGCTTGGCCTCCATGGCCAGGCTATCCCTCCTGCAGGCTCCCCGACCGGCCATTCCTTCGATACCCCGATTTCTCGCCCCGGCCGCCGTACAGACCCGTCAAGCCTCCGTTGTTCGCATCAAGAAGACTAAGAAGAAGAGGACGATTCCCAAGGACTTCAAGCGAGTCAATCTGTCCAAGCGGGACTTCCCCCAGTTCTCACTATGTGAGGCCATGAGGTTCGTGCAGCGTGGAGGAAAGAGTGAAAGAAATGGGTCGAGAGACAGAACGCTTGATCTGGGAATAAGGTGCTACAGTAGTTGGAATACACTGCTAACTCAACACTTCTCGACAGAGTCCTCCGTGCCGTTGAAGTTGGCCAGTCCCCCGCATCCATCAAGTATGAGGTGGCCATCAACCTCAAGACCGCCCGAAACGGCCCCGTTATCCGCAACAGCGTCCGTCTACCGCACCCGGTACAGAGCGACTGGCAGATCGCTGTCGTGTGCCCCGAGGGCAGCGCGATTGCTCAACAAGCCACAGCTGCTGGTGCAGTCGCCGTCGGCGAGGAGACCCTCTTTGAGGCTATCCGCCAAGAGAAGATCAACTTTGACCGCCTCATCTGCCACGAGCTCAGCGAGAAGGCTCTGTTGAAGGCAGGTCTTGGCAAGATCCTTGGTCCCAAAGGACTCATGCCCAGTAAGCGTATGCGCACCGTTGTTCCGGACGTTGTCAGGTCGATGCGTGAGTCGGCTGGTGCTGCCGACTATCGTGAGCGCCAGGGTGTCATTCGAATGGCCATCGGCCAGCTGGGTTACACGCCTGATCAGCTCAAGGCCAACATCAAGGTGTTGCTGACTAAGATCAAGGGCGAGGCGGCGGATATCTCAGAGGAGTCGTCTAAGGAGGTGCACGAGGTCGTCCTTAGCACAACACACGGTCCGGGACTTAGCTTGAACGGCAAGTTGCGGGATGCTGATGAGGAGCTGACCCCCGCGTCGCTGGCGAGCGTCATGTAAAAAAAGCATAGCGAGTCTTGAATGCGGGGAGAGCGGTTATGTATGATTGTACCATATGTCACATTATCGAATAGACGACTTTGTGTGAACAGGAACTCGTTTGACTTGGGTATCTTTGTTGAAAGCTCAGTTTCTATGTTGTGTAGTTTGATTTTCCAGTTCTAACCTGCCCGGAGAGCCTTCACTGCCTCTGCGTCTGCGCCAAGCACTCGGTACACGGCAAGGTATTTGAGGACCCTGTCTTGACCCTTTGCCCCCGCTTTCTTAGCTTCCTTGAGGGCGTTGCTCAGGTCTAGTAACAGAGTGTTTCGACACCGAGTGAGGCGTTCTTCTGTCTTGGCCCCAAATGGTGTGTCGTGCCCAATTGTATCTGAAAGAATCACGATGCGGCTGCATTCCTGAGCAGAGACGAGTAGTCTGGCAGGCGAGCTCCCAAGGAGGCCGTCATCGTCGTCGTCTTCCTCGTCGTCGCTTTCCTCATCCCATTGTCGCGGGGCGTCCGAAGCAGGCAAGCTTCCGAGGGCGAGTCGCTCTTCCAGCGACGACAGCCGTTCCGAGACTTCAATCATCTTTCGGCCTTGCTCAATAGCCGACCTCACGCCTCGCAGTTCCTGACTGAGAGTCTGCGTCTCCTCTTTCCTTGTCGAAACGCGAGTCTTGACCTCCTCGACAGCCCTCCTGAATCCGAGAAGTGAGACCTTTACATCCTCGATCTTGTCGTCGCCACCTCGGAGCTCATTACCCAGAGAGAGGAAGGCGGTGTAGTTCGAGTTGACGAGCTCAAGCAGCTCGGAGCTGATGGCGGCGCTGCGGTCGCGCAGGTCGGAGCGGAGGTCCTCGAGAGTCTGATGGCGGTGGGGGAGGGCGGATAGATAGGGGGCTGGCTGGAAATTGAGGGCGAGGAAGTCTGATCGGGGGAGGGCCTCGGGGAAGGGGAGGGGTGCGTCGTCGTCGAATTCTGAGGAATCGGAGGAGCCGAAATTGAAGGCTGGCGATGCGCCAGTACGGCCTGGGGTTGGACCTGAGGGTGGTATTAGGTCAGGAGTGGAGGTAGCCATATTGTCCGTGAGTCTCTTGTGTCGTGGCAGATGTACTGTGGGTGAAGGTATCGCCGGAAGGTAATGGTGTCGTGGTGCGAGAGGGCCTACTTGCGGAGGTTTAGGTACGAATTAGGCGCCAATAGAGGCGCTGGATTGAACAGGCACACGGGTTCGTAAATGGCAAGCTATGATCAGCTTGATTAAAGCGAGTTCATGCCTAATTTAGCAATTGCCTGCTCTGTCGTAGGTTGATATTGGTGGATGGTAAGACCAAGTGGGATGGTGTTTCGACATGGTGTTTCGACATGCCACGGTAGCTGGGTCCTTAGCGCTGTTGTCACTGACCATTCATGGTGGGGTAGCTTGACTCGTTCTGGGTCGTCCAATAACGCTCTGCCTTTCACAACGACAATCGACTTTTGGATAGTAAATACACATGATAGAAACCGCACAGAGGCGAGCAGGACTGTTTAAATTTGGTATAATTCTCCTTGGTGCACTTCTTGGAAGACAATCGTCGCAACTTTGCTCTGAGCAAGCAATTCGATCCCTTCCAAATTAGAGGAAAACAGAAGGTAAGGAAAAAGAGACAAGTACGAAATAAAGAATCAGGGGAAAAAAGGTCCGAAGAACAACAGAAAGAAAGGATCAAACCGCCCGAAGTGATACATGGCTTTCGGTCACGACTCGGCTTACGGAACAAGGCCAGCCTGGTATCGGATCCTCACAGCTTCTAAGAAAGCACTTGGATCCTCAATGGGCACGTTGGCCTGAACGGCGCCGTCATCTCCAACGTTGCCCTTCACAATGACGATATCCTTGTCCGCCCAAATGCCCTTTCCAATGGGCGCATTCATCTGCAGCGCGTTCTTCTTGGCCATGTTGAGCTTCACGATCCGAACTGTTTTGTCCAAGGCATAGGCTGCCTTTTCGTCCTCTTCAAGCTCTATGGGTCCCTCGATGCCTTATAGCCCGTTCAAGCCAGCGCGATAATTCGTTCGCCCGAGAGGGTAACATTGCCGTTCTCTGTGTGTACGTTAGCAATGTCGTCATATAGATGGATGCTCGGATCTGACTACTCACTGTCGGGTTCAACCCCTTCCAAAACCTCCGCAATTTTCAGCTTCTCCATCCCATCTGTCGCCTTCTGCAGCCTCTGGTCCACATCCCTCATCTGCCTCACGTCAACCACCCTCGTTCCATTGACCCCTTTCATCAGCCCAACCTGCGCCGTTGTCACAGCCCCCGTAAGATCCGCCTTGTGCGACGTCAGAATCGCAACAAACTTCGTCAACTTCTTCTCATCATCGCTCCTCTTAAACAATTGATGCGTAAAATCCTGAACCGCGCCTCTTCCAACCCGCGTAGAATTGATACCTTTTTCGCGGGCGATGGACTTTAATTTCAACTTGAAGAGAAGGATGATGGAGGACTAGTAGTCTTTGTACTTCCTTTTCTTCTTCCGCCTCTTTTCGTCATTGCATTTTGCATGCCATTCTAGGACTGGGGTAGTGGAAGTTGAGCATGAGCGAAGACAATGAACTAATTTCACATCTTTCCAGGTGGTACAATAAGACCATGCTTCAGTTTATGCCAGTAGATCAAAGAATTTGTCTTTCTTGAAGGTACATGGATCAAGACCCCGCTGATCTAGTCATTAGGCTGCCTATTTGCCTGACCATAGTGCAATATCCTTCTGGGTGCTTTTCGACCTCGCGCAAGTAGAGCACAACTTCGCGATAGAAGCCTTGCTGCGATTCTTGCAGGAGCAAGTTGTGCGAGCCATGAACGCTGGTAGAGTTCTCGAAGTAGTACCGAACCGCCCTGTGATACTGGTTGGGAGGCCATATCCCCCCGTCCTCAGCTGCATGCACCCTTTTCTTGAGCTTCTCAAAGTCGGCACCGTGCTCTATCATCTGCCATCCTCACCGTATCCCAGGCTATGAATTAGCTGTAGTTTGACCAGCTCCAGG
Source organism: Dactylonectria alcacerensis (assembly GCA_029931735.1). NCBI lineage: Eukaryota > Fungi > Ascomycota > Sordariomycetes > Hypocreales > Nectriaceae > Dactylonectria > Dactylonectria alcacerensis. Next base: position 1,809,074 of record JAPMUZ010000004.1, read on the forward strand.
AGCACGACGCAGAGCCCGAACAGGATGTTGTGGGGCTGGCCAGCTGCACGCTCAGAGAGCGCGAGTTGGAGCTGGCGCTGTTGAGTGTCTTGCTCGCTAGGCGGATCCTCAAGTCTAGCTCAAGATTGGCAGCAGCCGGTTCAGAATCGTGTCCTATGGTCGGATGGAACACCGCAATTTGATCGCTGCGTAAGTGCTAGGTTGAAAACATACCCAGAGGAAGCTCCAGTATAGCTCAACAATCAGCCGTGCTAGTTTGGCGCAGGTGAACTTGACGTCAGCCTGGAGGACGATAGAAGCACAGTTGCCGCCCTCACGTGCCTTGATCCATTCTGCTAGTGGAGAGAGGCGCGTGTCCCTTCCAGGGAGCTGTGTGATGGAAGGAAAGACGAGCTTGTGCTCCATGACGTCGGCCTCATATGAGGATGGTAATTGGATGGCACATTCACCACCCTCGCCCTGCCGCAGCCCTGCCGCGGCCCTGCGGGACAAAACCTGACACCTGCGAATGGACGCTGCCTAGGCCTGGTCGGTATCATGGCTTCATTATTGTATTAGCTCACTGCCTGGGGATTCTGCCGCCCTCCATTTCTCACAATGTGGGATCCGTCATGGCTGGTGCGGGTGGTTGCGAGACATGATACAAGAGCCCACCATCGCTAGACTCCTTGTCATTGGCTTGTAGATTGGAGCAGGGCCAACAGCTTTGTTAGCGCTTGTGGGGCTTGTACGTCAGAGCTGGTTGAGGGGGGCTCACGCGCGCGATAAGCGGTAGGAATTTTTTTTTTCTGTCTGCAGTGGTACGTACATAGTATAGTAATTGGATGAAGACTGTGACGAATACAGGTGTGCCAAGCCGCTGGTACCGTGAAATGTGCTCGGTGTACTGCGGAAAGTATCCTCGGTCCGGCCTCGAGTCAAGATGTTGAGGTAGAGTTATTAGGCGATGAACGTGTTGCCATTTTAGGATGAGGGAGAGGACCGGAACTGCTTGGGTATTTTAGCGCAATGCGTGGCAAAGAAGCAACTTTTTGGCATTTACCTGCTGCTGAGGAACCGCGCCATCCCTCGGTGTGTCGGTGTCGGGCTATCGGAGCATCGGTTATGTGGGAATCTGTCACTCCCGCAGTGTTCTAGCAAGGAAGCCCACGAGATGTCTTAACTACTAGGTTGATGGTCTGGGGATGACATGCGTTTGGAAACCCGTGTATGGCGTACGCAAAATGTATCTCCGTGGGTTGCGCATATAAAAGTTTAGGCCCTGGATCGCCTCAGATCTAGTGATTTCATCACCTCCGGCCAGAGTCGTAGCGTCGCGCTCGGTCCGGTCCTGCGATCCCAGCTTCAACGAACGACTTGTCACCCGCTCTTCAGCAGTTGAGTCTTTCCGACCCCGGACGAATTCATGGCCCAAGAGTGCTGCTCGCGACCCAGACCTGGCTCGTACGACCGGCCTCTTAGCGTTCCGGAATAGCATCTGAGCCAGGTTTACCACCACAGAGTCCGTACACACGGTAGTTCGCGCACTGTTGCCGCTCCTCTCTTTAGGACGGGATTAAACCCGCAAACCACGCGGTCAGCATTGCAAACCGTTTTGTGAGAGCGAAGTCGGAGATCCGAGACCCTGATCGCGGCACAGCCTGCCAACAGGGGGCTGATGGCTGTCGCTCAGATGTTCCAGATTGGGGCAGATGGGCCTCAATTCTCCACGTCCCGCTCCACGTTTTACTCCGACCAACGCCGGTGGCTTGCCCAGGTGAGACGACGCTCGAGTCGAGCGGAAGAAGAGCTGAGGAAAAGTATTCCCAGGCGAAGGATTTGTCGGGGAGGTGGAGACGTAAAAATGAGGACCCTGTTACGCACCTACTGGTACGTGCTGCGGTATGGAGGTTGCGTGGGGGGCACCTGAGGGAGTTCGTGGTGGTCATTAATACGTACGTAGCATTGTTGTCTACGGCATGGACACAGTACAGAATACTGGAAGTACGTACGTCTCGGATTGAGAACATAATGCAAACCCACACTCAGACAAGCATGGCCATTTTCGGAAGCCGCCGGCGAAGGAACGGAGACGCAGCCGGAGCTGGGAGGAGATGATGGATTCATGTTGCCGCTCAAGACACGGTCAACCCAGCGCGTCCGTCGTTCGGCACAATTGTTCGGGACTTCAACACACTTACACAGACTCTATGAGACCATGGGACCTTGACAATCGCCTCTCAATTACCTAGTCAGGTCGCTTGCATGTCTGCTGCCAGTTCGAATCAAGATCCACGGCCTGGTCCAAAATGGCGGCTCCGATCCACCTACCTCCCACGCCGGAGCTTGTTGGGGTATGGAGCGTAGAAGAGCTACAAGACGACGGGACCCGAGGGCCCCATAGGTGCATCAGGACCAGGTGAGCGAGATAATCTGTCCGAAGATCATTGATGAAGTGGGTAGGACTCGCGTGGTGGGCGTGTTAATGGGGGTTCACTCCCGCACTGTACCACGTACTCAAGGTTTCACCGTGTGTTGTGTGTTGGGGGGAATCGAAACCAGCGGCGATTGCGGTCTCGCCCTGGTTCATGACTGATGTCAGCGTAATTCGATGCCTGACGAGTGCCTGGTCGGCAAATGCTGGGAACTCCCTCGGCCTTCACTGGACAATGGCCGCTCAGGACCCCAAGATGGCAACTAGAACAGTGGGTTTTACTGGGTGAGCTGCCTGTTAATTGCTGGGCAGTGGACGCTAGAGGGCTCATGGGGCCTTGGAGCGGCTCCTGAACCGTAAAAGGCTGGGGCGGGTGCCTGGCGCAGTCGCTAGTGGTGCCTGGCGCCGTGGGCTGCAGCGAAATTTTTATCAATCAAATCTTATCAATCGGATCAGATCCACCCATCGTCTCCTTGAATCGGACCATTGGATTCCCTGTGTTGGTTGCGGTTGGGGCACAAAAGTAGCGACGCACCCCACGGACATTTCCTTTCCATAATCTCTTTGCTCCCCTCCCCCTCCTCTCCATTTTCTTCCAATTGATGACATCTCGCCGGCATCGCGACTCTGCTCACCTCCACGCCAGTGTCGCCATCGTCATCGCCATCTCGCGAATGGGCCGCCTAGCATCGACTCTGCTCCCTCCTCGAGGCCCTGCCACCGATAACAGTCACACACGAGCTCTTCTTCAATACCGAGCCGTGGCGCCCGCGACTGAACCTGTCATCGACCGTTCCCAAACCCGTCTCCAATTGACAACTCCTACTGGCGAATCGATTGAATAACAATACTCGACATATATCTAAAGGGCTTGACGTGAGTCGTCGACGCGCGTTAGCCGAGTCTGCAGGCCGCCTGTCAGTCAGCTGGAGTGACAGAGTTTCCTTGTCTCGGAGTTCCGAGGCCTGTCTTGCCGACTGACCAACCGAGACCCACCGGCCTCGCCACACATACCACTCCTCACTTACCTCATCGTCCCTCTTCCATTATGGCGGGCCATACCGCTTCCCTTGCACCATCTCCCCGAGCCGTTGTCGACTCGCATGGCATTGCTGCTGCCAGTCCTCCTGCCGCTGGTTCTAAGACGTCAACCCCTCGTCCTATCACTGCCGCTCCCGGACCTGCAACACCAGCCACACCCGGAGCCCCACTCCGTGCGCCACTCTCCATTAAGCCGAGTGGGAAGCCACCTCCACCTGGACAACCTCAACAACGCACTGCTCTTCCTTCCATCAACAAGATGGCCATGTCATCCGTAATCAGCCCCAACCCGGCCCCGCCCGAGGCTCCCAAGGTTTCCATGACATCCAAGGAATGGGTCATTCCTCCCAGGCCCAAGCCTGGCAGAAAGCCTGCCACGGACACACCGCCGACAAAGCGCAAGGCGCAAAACCGCGCAGCTCAGCGAGCCTTCCGGGAACGAAGGGCCGCTCGTGTCGGCGAACTTGAGGAGCAGCTCGATCAGCAACGTGATGCCCAGGACAAGAAGGAAGCTGATCTCAAGGACAAGATCCACGAGCTCGAGCTCGACGTCCAGTCATTCCGCTCTCGTTGCATGCTCCTTGAGAACATGCTTGACCGTGAACGCCAGGATCGGATCCGCGTTGAGACTGAGGCTGAAACTCTCAAACGTCGTCTCGATGAGGGCATCTTTCACTCTGGCTACCAGTCCCGGAACATGAGCAGTGCTCACCCGTTTGATGGACTTCAGAGCCCGACAAGCCAAGGCCCAAGACACAGCCTCGCTGATGGACGACCAGCGGAGCGACAGTCAAGTCACACTACCTTTTCTATATCTCAGATCATCTCACCACCTGATATGGGCTCATCTAATGATGCATCGGAAACCGCCCTCACTTGTGGAAACTGTTCCCCAAACGGACGGTGTGCCTGTGCCGAGGAAGTCATGGCAACGGCAGCTAATGGCTGCAGCAAGTGTGGCCCAACAGCGAGCTGCCAGTGTCTCGATGAGGTCACAGAGGCTCTTAGGAGGTCGCAGGATCTCAAGCGTCCAGTATCCCCGTCAGCTGACGGTTCTATGGAAAAGCGTCATCGTCCCAGCCCCGTCCACAACGAGACTGAGACTGATTTCACAGCCATGTTTTCTCGCAAGGAGACTGCTATCCCCCCCCCTGAGTCTCAGTACTCTACCCCTTCCTCTATCACCCAGGTCCAGACGCTAGACACCATGTCTTTCAAGGATGGTTGTGGGTTTTGCAAAGACGGAACGTACTGCGTCTGCGCAGATACATCCCTGGCGACTCCAGCCATGACCCCTAACGATACTCTCCCTCCTATTTCCCATCAAGTTTCGACCCCCCCGCCTTCAGAGACCGATGTTGTTCCCCCAACGATGGCCATGGAGATGACAGCCGATGGCGCTGTCAAGCTCCCACGTCGAAACCCGAATCAGGCTTCGCAAAGTCGAGGTTGCGGCCCTAATGGACCTGGCACCTGCACCCAGTGCCAGTCTGACCCTAAGTCTGGACTCTTCTGTCGCCTCATGGCTGCCAATCTGGACCGCCAGGGCGGCTCTGGTGGTGGTTGCTGCGGCGGCAAGGGCGCAGACGGCGGCTGTTGCAAGACAAGAGCGCCTCCTAAGAAGGAGAAGATCTCTTTACCTAGTCTGCCTAGTCTCGGCCTTAGTTGTGCCGAAGCCTACCAGACTCTGTCGAGCCATCGGAATTTTTCCAAGGCGGCTGATGATATCGGCTCGTGGTTGCCAAAGCTCAAGGCAACCCCGAAGGCCGGCGCCCGTCCTCAGCCGCCCGGTGCAATGATGCCTATCGAAGTAGAGGCAGCGAGCATCATGAGTGTCCTCAAGGACTTTGATGTTCGCTTCGGGCGGGGATTCTAAGAAAAGCATCATAAAGGGTCAATATTAAAAAGGGGAAGTGTGGACGCATCATAATGCATTGACTGCGTCGTAGCATGTCAAATGGAGAAACGGTTAGGGTCAGGTCGGATAGCGGTTGTATTATACCCATGTTTATATCGTGAAGCTGAAGAAGCTTCACCTTGATCTTATGCATCAACGAATCTACGTGTCCATTCAAACGCACATGGCAACATTTCCTTCCCTTTCGAGAGTATGCGTGAGTGACGTCGTAGGGGAGGAGTCCCACTTGTTCATGGCACCGCTGGGCTACGGCAGGTCAAAGGTGAGGAGGATTCGGGCGCGTGATTAAGGGTTCCAGAAGCACGATCTAGGGCTTTTCGAATCAAAGAGCTGGCCAGTAGGGCGCGTACCGAGAAAGCAATGCGACATGATGAGAACATGATGGGGAACAGGGACAGTCCAAGGAAGAGCCGACATGGATCTTGTGGATGGCAAGTTGAGAGATCGGGGTTGGAGGACATGAGATGGAACATGCTCACGCTAGCCAACGCACCCAAAAACAATATATCGAGAACACAGGGTCTGGAAAAGGGGAACCACGGTTGTTGCGAGAAACTAGGGACGAGAGGATCTTTTGCTGAAGAGGGGGTTGGATTTCAGCAGTAGCTAGGGGAGGCCTGACGAAGAGATGGGACGAGGGCTACATTGCAGGCATGACTCTGCGACCTATCAATGCACATGGATTGCCTCTCAACGTAGATGGTTGTACAGTACATACATGCTTGCTCCCTTGCTTGCCTTGCTTGCTAGCCTTGCCTGATGCTATATGTATATGATACGACGTACGTGCCACGAGCTCGCAGACGGACAGGTGGGACGGGCTGAGGTGCAGACACGACACGACAATGCACTGCCTTGACATGTCGGCCCCCAAGGATGCCTTTACTTGGTAGCCCGCTTATAGATATGTTGCTCGGTGCTGGGAGATTTGACGATGGAGGCCCGCTGATGTGCATGGATCTATACAGCTCTGACCTACCAGCTTGGGAAACGGACGTGTAGTTCTGAGAAGGGCGAGGCAAGATGGATGGCCCTACTTCTAATTTTGTTCAGGCCAGGTGTCCTTCTCTTCAGCTTTGCTTGTTGACATCTAGTTAGACCATATGTTCTGGGGCGAGAAATGGAGAAGAGAACAATCCGGGAAAGGGCCATAAGGTGTTCGGCATGTGGTGAACTGTTGGGACGGACGGAGGTGGGACGGAGGTGGGACGGGTGTGGAGACGGAGCGCCAACGCACCGGGCGGGCGGCTCACCCCGAGGTTGGTACGACTGGGACCCAGGCCAGGGCGGGGGGGGCCATTTTGGAAGGCCAGCATTGAGCATCATTCTTGCTACACAGTACGTGCAACTTCGGAGCATGTACCAAACAGAACGGCGATGATATTGGACAGGGACTGGATGACTGAAGTCAAGGCGCTTCAGACAAAGCAAGGCAGCCCAATCCCTGTAGTGGTCGGTCAGGCCGGACCCGGGCCGGCGCCAGTTGGTGTTGATGATGCTTGATACGTAGGTAGGTAGGTTGATAGGTACTATGTAGGGTCGGCGATGGCGACAAACTCGTGATCGCTGACTGGCGACGGGAAGACAGCGGCCTAGTGAGACCTGCTGCATCTATCTTGCTCTGCCTCCCTTGAACTACCTCTCACGTCGTCTGCCTCTCACGCCCTCCTCCCCCTCTCGTGGCCGAGGCAGGCCGTCTGACAGTTAGTAGGGAGGGTAGAAGGAGGGGGGGAGGCGAGCTGGTCTGGCAGTGGTTGATTGGCGCAGAGGACGCGATGCAGGACGAGCGGCGAGGTGGAGGCGGTGTTGTACATGATTGGGGCTTTGGAGTGGCTGGCGTGTGTGGTGTAGGTGGTGCGTTGGCAAACGACAAGACACACTCAACGCACGCACACCGGACGCGGACACACGCGCGCACATGTTTCTGGCTCGCAGGTGGGAGGGGGAAAGCCTTGCTGGCGTGGACGAAGCGGATTGGCTGGAGCCATCATGGCATGGGTTTATGTCGGGAGCCGGACGAAGATGGAGGGGGGAGGAGGTTGTGGGGTAGGGGCATGGGATAGGATGAGATGGATGGTGTGAGAGGCGGGAGAGGCGATTGGGTTTCTGCATCGTGCTTCGATTATTGCTGGACTGAATGACCTGAATGCTCAGGGCCATCTATGGGAGCGTCTAATTGGGGGCCTGAGGCGTCGTGGTTGGGATGTTCCATGTTCACTGGACTTTATTGGTCTCATTGAGACCTCGTGTGAGACGGGGGGCTTTCATCAACTGTCTTACCTCCGGACTACCTAACTACCCAGGATACAGTAAGTGACTAGGTTAGCACATACCTCTTGTAATGCCTGTCTTATTACTAGCAAATGCAGTTCGACATCTGCACGCGAGCGCCGAACTCTCGAGGCTCAACAAGCCCCCGTTTGATCAAGCAGAGACGGGATGGAATAGTGTACGTTCATACATGTACGAATACGGATCATCATGCATTGCGTCTCTTTGGCCTCGCTCGTCCGCCCGGCCCGTCTGTGTCCCGGTATTTCACTGCGTGGACGCCGATAGCTGGACGGGTTTCGCTGGCTGGCTGGCTGGCGGCACGGGAATGCAGTGACAACTCACACCTCCCCCCCAACTCAACTGAACACCTGCCCGTTTTTTCCTTCTTTCTGATCTTGTTCTTCCCGCTTTGGCTCTTTGGCCACGGAGGAGGGAAGACGAAAATGTGGTGTGTTGCACAGCAGCGTCGTCTGCATTCCGTGCGCGTTAGTAGAAATTTAGCTGCCTTGGGTTGCGGGGGTTTTGGTTGGACGGAGCGCTGTGCTCCTCGCGGACACACACACACACCGAAGCATGAGAGTTTTATGCGGCTGCCGTCACCGTCACCGAAAGATACGGAAGGCTGGTCGCTGCGCTTTCGCTGCAAGGTGACGATAATCCCCCTCCTCGGTAACGGCCACGGAACGAAGAAGAAGTCGGTGAGACCGCTCCCCTCGGCCCAAAGCACGGCGGCCCTCTGTATCTGCACGTCAGAGCTTGCACGCTCTAAAGAAAGGGCACTTGGCAGAGTGGTTTCTGCGGTGTGCCCTTTGTTGTCTCCCGGAAGCTATGAAGTACATATTGTCCGGTCTCAAGGATCTAGGATCCGAGGGGACGGGATACGGCAACTCTGGGCGTCGAGGATGCTGGACCAGTTGCATACCACGCACTGTACATGCTCCGTACATGAGCCCCAGGACCTGGTTCTTCCCCTCCCATAGAGGCAAGTAATTAAACGGGCTCGCAGGGAGTGACCCGGCTCTTCGTATTTGGTCGAGTCTATCTTGTGAGCGTTGTTCTATATTGCCTGTACGTGTTATGTGTATTGTCCGCAGGAGCATTCCATTTCGTATTGTAGCGCACCGCATGGCATCCCATTTCCTGGCTTACACAGCACGGCACGGTACGGCGCAGCACAGCTGACAACTCGCCAGGCAAACCTCCAGCCTATCTTACAGGGCTCGAGCACAACTCATCAGCACGGCACAGCAACACGGCCCAACCCAGATTTGCGGTCGCCAGGCAGGCCAGCTCAGCTCTGCATCTGAGATGTGTGCAAGCGAATAAGAAGAAGAAGACTTTTTTTTTTTTCCAAAAAAAACAGTACCGGGCTATGAAATTGTACAGCTCAGCAGGCAGAGCGCAGCTTAGCCGGCGCCCGACCTTGTCCAAGCAGAGGGAGCCAGCAACCCAACAACTCGAGCGACCTTGGGTTGGGAGGGAGTGAATAAAGAGAAGAAGAAGAAAATAGAACTGTTCCTAGTTGTGGTTAGTCATGTCCCCCACGATAGATAATGTATGTAGTTTCTTTTTCTTTTTTGCTTTTTCTCTCTGGCTAATGGAGAGAGGGAAGAACAATTCCAAGCCCCCCGAACTCAACGTGTAACATTCCGGCACACCCGTACATTTTTAGAACGAGAGGGCGATAGGGCAAAGGGGGACACGTGCGAATCGCACATGGTTCAGGTACCAAGCGGTAGGGAATCGGCAGGGAACGGGCCAGGTAGCCCCAGGGCCCAATGGCGAATGAGTTGGTTCAAGCCCACACCCGCATTGCCGCATGGCCCCCTGTGGCCCGAGGCGGTTTAGCGAGCTGGCTGCCCGCTCCGCTCCCGCCAGCGCCAGCGCCAACGCCGACCCTGAACGGCCAGCGAACAACGCTACCGGCAGCCAGAGGGTTTTCCAGTGGACCAGCCCAGCGGTCTGCGCCCAGTGGCCGCAGTAGGTGAAAAAATAAGGAGGAGAAAAAAGGGTCCAGCTCATCGCTGTAGCTGCCGCCACGGGTTGCACAGCGCATCCCTGTCCACCACTCGCTGCCCTCCACTAATACTTCGTAGCTGTCCCTCCACCACCCGCTGTGGTGGTCATGGATGGGACATCGTCCACTGGACCATCCGCCGTCCGCCATCCATCCGCCTCTCCACCATTCCACCCCAACGGACACCTGGAACTTGTCTTGATGACGGGACTGACGGGACTGACTGACAGCCAAGACGGAGCCCGATCGCGCCCCCCTCCCCCATCCGGTCTTGTCCCATCCACTCCCGTCCTATCGCATGGTTTCATGGTTCTTCGTGCTTGGGTCCCGCCTCTTGTCCGTGAGCGAGTTGAGTGAGCGTGTGAGCACCCAAGCTGAACGTCGACTCAAATCTGCCAGCTGTGCTGTGATAATTCGCCTCCCTCTTCTGTATCCTGAGCGGCCTCTGTCTACTTGCTGCTCCTAGTTAATCGCCTCTCACTTCTCTTTACCCCCCTCCCCCTTTCTACTTCTCCTCCTTCTCTCTCCTTTACCACCCCTCTATCTTCTACTACCTCCCCCCGCCTCCGCATGCCGGCGCTCCCCTCCCCTCCATCTACTTTTCTCACAGTGTCTACCTACGTCCCCTCTCCTCCCTATACTCCAGCCTCCTTTCCACCCCCGACCGATTTGCGACTTCCCCTCCTGAGGCGTCAACTAGAGTGCTTGCTTCAACCCCACTGTCCGATACCGTCCGCCTTGACTACCATATTACCTACCGTTGGGGTTGCTAGCCGGTCCAGCACCAACCAACCTCCTCCCACAAATCCGCGCCCGCTCAAACCGTTGTCTTTCAACCGTCATCTTTCAACCGTCGTCTTTCAACCGTCAAAGCCACCAGCTTTTGGACTACCTCACGCTTCACCAGGGCCTGCCACTCTCGACTCGACCGCGCCAACACCCGGCTTCTCAACTCGCAACCTGCCTCCTCACCCGGCGTTCGCCGCTGAGCTCTAGCAGTCGCCCCGACAGACCTGTGAGCAGCTTCTCGTCGAGAGCTGCCACCGGAGCTGCGCGGCTGCGACGTCGACTCCTGTCCATGGGCGCACTATGATTTCCATGCAACGCTCCCTCTCCTCGCCCGTCTGCATCCACTCTTCTCCTCGTACGTTTGCTCCGACGCTGCTGGTGTCCGTGTCTAGTGCTCTCGTGGTGGCATCTGGCCTAGATCTCTGCCCTACAGCCTCTGGCTTCTTACCCTGAACACTCTCTCTACACTGATCTTGCCCCGAACCCATATCTTACCCATCTCCCACTACTCCAACCCCGGTCTGAAGGCTGATGGACCTCGTCGCCCCTACAGCCGTGTCACCCACCATTACCAAAGATTCGACGTCTCCAGACCCGTCCCTCGACATCCATGTGCAACCGCCCCGACCTCGTCGATATCGCTCCCCGAGCCCCGATCGATCCTCCGACGCGACGCAAGCCCTCCCCCAGCGACGCAGCGACGACGCCACCCGCCGTGGCCATGCCCAGCAGCACTCGTCTAACGCCGCCGCCCGGAAGCCTCTCGTGGCACAGCCAAACATGCCTGCCCAACCAAGCCCGCGGCATGCTCCCAGCGATCTAGCCGTAGCCACCTCCGAGGCCTCGACCGATGCCGCCCACTCGCCCTTCCCGAAACCCCTTCTGCAGGATGTGTCCCAGTACACGAACCCCCACCTGTCCCCGGAAAAGGAGAGCACTACACTCGAGGAACTGGCCCATGTTGTACGACTCTCCAAGTATCAGGAGCGCAAGCGCGCCAACACCCGCCTCCGCCTCCAAAGGAGTTTGGTTTCCACTGCCCTGAGTGCCCGCTTGACCCGCTGCGGCGAGATTGCCCACCGCAACCTCGTAGACGGCTTCCGTCGGGACGACAAGGACAATTTCACCGCCCTCTATAACGCCATCCACGATGTCCGCAACAGCTGCGACGAACTTCGCCGATATGCCCTTCTGGACCCCGAGATGGAAGGCCTGGCCCCAAGTCTGGGCTCTACGGATAGCGTGAACACACCCACTAGTTTTGGACCTGGACCCAACCCGCTGAGGACCATGATGCCCTTTCTACACGACATTTCTGCCTCCGCTCGAGACACATTTTTGGATTTCCTGACACAGCTCCGCACCAACCCGGACTACTTGGCCACCCGCATCTGTTCTTTGACTAGTTCCGAGTTGAATGCCTTCCTTAGCTACCACAAAGGTTTGGAGCCCGTGGAATCCGTCCTTCCCTTCCATGGCCGATCCGCCGCAAGGTCCCACGCAAGCGCGTCTGGCCGGAGCAGTACGAACGTGGACATTGAGCGGCTCTTGTCCTTTCAACGACACGATCCTCTCTCTATTCTCATCCATACTTGCTTCGCCAACTCTGCCGGACCCGACAGCTCTGAGGACCAGCGACGCACCGAAATCTGGGCGACCGCCCTGGCCCGTCTGATTTCTGAACCAAAATCTACTGGTGAGCATTTCCTCATTTCTGTTCTCAACATTTGGACTGCCATGCGCGATTGGTCGGGCAAGTCAAACATGGAGTGGTACCTCATGAAGATCCTCGAGGATGGAGCATTCCTGCTGGACCGGGCCGAAGATCAACATGGCACTCGATTTAATCTGTCGGATTGGAACCACTCGGATGAAGTCGCGGCCAAGGAGTTTTACGAAAGAGCGGTCAATCAGCTATTCGAGTTGGTCGACGACGAAGACGCTACTGGAATACCCGAGGGCCTTTTGGAGCTTGGAAACGCTGTGCTCCGGAAGCTGGACAACAAGTACGTGGAAAACACATCCCGATGGTTGGTTTGGAGATGTCTCTTCTTTGTCTTCCTCCTCGGCGTCATCATCCACCCCGAGTCCTATGGCATGCTGGCTGAGTATCACATTACCCCTTATGCCCGCGAGAAGATCTTGAAAAAAGTCGCCATGAAGGCCCATGAATACGTCTCCAGCATGTGGAGCGGGAAACCGTCAGCAACCTGTGTTCCCGTGGATGTGCCCCCCAAGATCAAGGGCCATGTGGAGAGTATCCTCGCCAGGTTCCAAGGATCTAATTCCAAGGTACCCGCTGCCAAGCTGTTACCCGCAAGGTCCATCACGTCCTTGAGGGAAACAATGGAGGTCCATCCCTATTTGGTTATCAGCCCTGCTGACTTGGCGACCTTGGTCAATGCCATCTTCCCTGAGAGGAGACCCCACTCGGCTACCTCCGGCAGCCTGAGGTCCGGCCCAGCATCCATTTCTGGCATGTCGGCCATCTCTCAACCCATTTCTATGACGAACCCAAGACAGAACTTCGAGACTGCCTCCATTATCAGCACCAGCGCTTCCTCGGTCTTCAGTGACGCCACGGCCTCCAGGGATGATGGCTTCATGGATGAAGGAACTTCGGTCACCCCGCAGCGGTATTCTCCTCCAGCGATGGACCCGGAGATGCAGAAGCGACTGAACAAGTATGAGGACGACGGCTATCGCCTACGCCTCGCTATCCATGAGATGACCCAGAACCTAGGTGCCGACACTGTCCGTGGTACCTGCCACCCTTGCGCGGAGCGATGGGTTGTTCTATTTATTTCTTCAGATGGGAAAAGTCTTTCTACCCAAATGACCTTTGACCCTGAGGATGAACTCGACGACGAGGAAAATTCATCGAGCACCGACACAGATGAGGACGAGGTGCCTGACGGACCAGAACTCGACAAGGACTACCACCAGCTACGTGATTCGATTCTCAGACTCGTTGAAGACTACGAAATTCCCCGGAGCCTGGAACCTGAGAGTGGTCGAACCCAGCTCAGCAATCGTGCATCAGGCCTCAAGAGGTACAAGTCAAAGACCAAGATTATCACGCCTGAAAGGTCAATGGCGAGCCGCAACCCATATCGGAAGCAAGGTAGCAATGTCATTGGATCCGAATTCAAGAAGGATGCCGCGTCTGGACTTCACTCCGGACCCAAGGACGACCAGCCAGAAGCTGTTCTGATTACCATGCTAAAGGCAGCTTCGGCGCAATCAAAAGCCCTGGCCGATTTTGTATCGTCACACCAGTATTGGAAGACCCTCAACCAACTGAATGCACTGGCATCACCGTCCTTGCGAGAGAATGGCTTCGCAGTTCTCATCAACATTTTTTCCAGAGGGCCCCGGGATTCTATCCGTCGATCAGCAGCCGCCATCGAAGAGTACGATGCCTGGCTTGTCTGGTTAAAGCAGAGCCAGGAGCGCCACGAAGGACTCATTGATCGAATGATGAAGCGTGTGCGCGCCATGCGCAATAAGATGTGGTACGTGACAGATGTCCGCAACTCCAAGGAGTACACGCACAGCCGCGACATTTGTCAAGCGCTCAAGACAATGGGCATGCCTCGGCGTTGGAATTCCTTCCAACGGTCCCGGGCCAATATGGCGCGAGTGCCAAATTCATCGTATCTATATCGCGCCGAATCGCAGATCATGGATTTGCTGGCTGCTTCCGAGGAGCAAGGCGGACCCAACAAGCTTAGCGACGACCAAGCCGAAACGACATCTCTCTGGCTCCAGAAGTATGGGATCGAGAACTTCTGCCAAGGCGAGGAGAGAATTCACAGGTTCGCTTGTGAGGTGGACAAATGCATCTCGAAGCTGGTGGGAGAAACCATTCGCGAGGCGCCCGTCCTATGGTCAAGCGAGCTATACAAGCGAGACAAGGTGTCGTACGACCGCATCAGGGCAAGGGAGCGGGAGCATTCATGGGCGGGAGACGATTCTTCCGCGAGTGTTATCAGCGAACAGGACCGAAGATTCACTTCGTCCACGAGCCGACCAAGCTCTTTCGCCAGGGACCTGAGAAACTTGTCTCTGCACAATCCAAGCCAGAATTCCCTTGACTCTGTTCGACAAAGCTTGCCACGTGCGACCTCCGCCTTGTCTGACATTCTGGATGGACAGGAGTACTTTGATCGGGTGTCACCAGCTCATATGAGTGACTCAATGAGCACGTTCTGGTCACCGTTCCAGCCCGTCATGACTCCTAGCTCAGGCACGTCTCGAGGATACTCACCAACGACGAGCTTGACCAATGTCTCTACCACTTTCTCTCACCCTCCGTACCACGCTCATACACCATCCACGGCGAGTTACTCAACCGGGCGGCCAGCTACTGCGGCGTCATCCAACGAAACGGTCTTTCAGCAGCGGGGGGATGATGAGAAGACACGGTTTCTTGCCGATCTCAAACAATCTCTCACCAGCCTGCTGTTGTCGGATCTCGGTAACCAAGTCTTTTCCCGAGGGTCCGAGACGGACGCATGGTTTGGCAAATTGGGTCAACAGTGCATTGACCGTAAAGACGCTCTCGATCGTCGGGCGAAGCGGCGATCTGAGATCAAGGAGAAGAGAAGTTCTGGTCGACCTAGAGTGATTGAGAAGAAGAAGAGTTTTGGCAACCTCCGAAGTGCGGGCGAACCGGCTCCAGACCGACCGACAGAGGCTCAGGAGACTCCGTCTATTTCCTTCAATGATGTCTTACCAACACCAACAAATGACTCGACACCACGGTTATCCGCCGTCAAGGAAGTGAACGAGTTTCCATTCAAGAAGTCATACCAACGGCTCCTCAACATGTTCTGCGTTCACCCAAACCCGTATGCCAAGTTGAACGCTCTGCACGAGCTGGAGAATCTCATCATAGCCTCGCTCAACTCGAGCAGTCACAAGAGGCCTCGATGGAATCGGTCCGACGCAGGTTCGAGCGTTATCGAAGATCATGCCAACAACGCCAGACCGACTCCTCTCGAGGGGACAATTGACAACATCAAGGAGCGTCGGTCCCAAGCCATTCAGTCTCAGCTCGAGACACCGTTGTTTGTTCACCAGTCCAGGCAGTCCAGCTCCGAGACGCGATCTATCATGTCAGGTGGTGCGGCGAACACCGACGCTATCACGAAGGAACTCCAGGCGCTCTTCCGGGAAGCGGAAATCCGACCTAAGACACTTTTCCGCGACCTTCAGTTTATCGCTTCGTTTGTACCACCTTCGGTGCTAGACAAGCCAGAACGTGGCAAGGCGTTCTGGAACACAGCATTGGCGGCTTTGAGGCTCAAGTCGGAGGTGTGTCGGACTATGGTGGAGATGGCGGATGAGGTTGTCGCGGCGCATACTCATGTCCGTAAAGCGCACGCCGACTCGGGCCCCTCGGAGGTGC
Source organism: Dactylonectria alcacerensis (assembly GCA_029931735.1). Lineage (NCBI taxonomy): Eukaryota > Fungi > Ascomycota > Sordariomycetes > Hypocreales > Nectriaceae > Dactylonectria > Dactylonectria alcacerensis. Next base: position 1,824,939 of record JAPMUZ010000004.1, read on the forward strand.
CACAGTCGTCGACTGGCACTCCGCCACCTCCATCGACAACATATAAGCTTGATGATGCCGGCAAGATGTGGGCCATCACAGCCAAGGAGGGATTTCCTACAGCGCAACGAGAGCTTGCTCTCTTCTACCTCTCCAACCCGGAGTACGTAGAGCGGACGACGTTGCCGCTGTCCAAGCCGCGTGAGGTGTTCAAGCAGGCGGTCATGGACATGTATGGACGAAGTGAGCGAAGCCGGATGGGCCCTGGCGGTCCCAGTGGAAGCGGACACGGGCTTGGCAGCGGCGGAGGCGGGGCCAGAGGTTCTGGCGGACTCGGTGGAGGCCCTGGGGATGGCAAAGAGGGCGATGTGCGTAGTGACCCGGGTTTGATGTGCGTTGCGGTTCATTGGATGGAAGCGGCAGAACACGGAGGCGATGAGCTGGCGACAAGCTTCCTGCGGCAGAACGAGTTCATGGGGCTTGGCTGAGTTTATTATACCCACAATGTTTGTTTTGTTTATCATTCCTTGGAGGGAGTCCGCATGGATGTGCGCGCTTGCACTGGAGCAATTGCAATGGGATAGGACCAGGCCTGAGAAATGGAGACTCTTGTGCATGGTTCTTTTTGGGTTGGGATATTAGACGGCTGCATGTTTGGAAAGTTTTGCCTGTTTATGATGTTCTTTCTCAGACTTGAGAGAAAGCGTGGAGGATATACCAGGACTTGACGACAGCATATATAGGCTACTATGTTATTTTTGGTTTGGGAGGAATTTTTAAGGCAATGGAGCTCGAATGTATTTGTTTGTTCATTTCAAGTTTATTTGGAACGTGTCAATGGATATTGATGGCGTTGATGTGCTGTCTCATCCAGGCGTCACTTACTGGTGGGCATTGCACCACAGCGCGCTTTAGGGGCTCGAGCGCTAAGGAGCTTGGGCTTGACCTTAGGCTGGCCTGAGGGCAACCAAGTTAGGAGAGGCAGTAACTTACCATTAGTAGAGACCATAGAGCAGCGAAACTTCACACCTGCAACAACCAAAGACTGGAGGAGCCTCGATATTGCTACACCACGCGGTGCCTCGTAACACCTTGTCCGCAACCCCTCCGATTGCCCATTGCCTGGTTTCTTGTCTCTGGTTCGTTTTGTCGGGGCACTGCAACGCATCATCGAACCGCCCACCAGATTCGTCCACTAAGTCGCCGACTACAGGCACCTTGAGGCCTGGGGAGGGAAGAGTGGGCTCGACTGCCTGGCCTTGCTGCCTGTTGTCCGCACCGCACTTCTCCACTGACCCCTCCAACCGTGAATCTCACTCCGAGCCAGCCACTGGATTGCTGAACGAGAGACCAACCGACCGACCGCCAGATAGGTGTCGGTACAGGGAATAAATAGATGAAGACACCAACTTGATCTATTCTGGACGACAGCTCTGACTGTTCATCGTCACTCTTTCCCTTTTTTTTTTTTTTTTCATATTTATCACTCTCGCCATCTCTCCCACTCTCCCCAGCAGCCCGGGGAGCAACGCCACAGTTGATACAGGCGAACAACACCATCAGCCAGCCGCTCAAACAAGAAAGACACAACACCACACATACCAGAGCCATGGCTGACGCTGACGCAGTCATGGCCGGCACCAGCCCTTCGGCTGCTCCTCTACCCAGCTGTCCGTTCCAAAAGGTCCCCCTCGAGGTCCTCCTGCGCATCACTTCGTTCCTCACCACGCCAGAACTGGGCAAGGTGCGCCTCACGTGTCGCTCCATCGAGCAGTCTCTCGACACCACCTTCATCAAGGAGTTTTTCACCCGCAAGCAGTTCATGCTATCGGATGACAGCCTCGAGGTCCTGATCGCCATCTCGCGCAGCCGCCTCGGTGTCCACCTGCGCATCGTCCACTTCGGCCTCGACCGCTATCCCGCGACGCTGCAGCATGCTGATGCCGAGCGCGATCGAAAGCTGAGGGCCCGCCATGCAGGCATGTTCACCTTGTGGAGTACCGGGTACCATCGCGACATGCTCACCGAGGCCTTCCGCAACCTCAAGAACCTCGAGGATGTGGTAATTCGTGACTTCAACTCCGCCAAGCGCACCCGCGACGGGCCCTACAGACAATGGACCAGCTATGGTTCGACCACGGCCAGCGTTGACACGGGAATCCTCATCACCCAAGACGGCTTTAGTACCTGGAACACGGACTTCTCCGCTCACTTTGGGAGCCAGGTCTTTGCCGCCGTCCTCATGGCGCTGGGCCAAGCAGGGTCCAAGCCCAAAGGTATCGAGGTCATGTCCAGAAAGGGTAACCAACTAAAGATGTTTGCCTTTAACATCTCTTCCTATATGGAGAAGCCCGTATTACCTGTGCTTCATGGCCTCGAGAAGCTGCATATCGATGTTGACTTGAGCTGGAGGGCAGCATTTGAGACCGACGAAGATGAAGATCCGTATCGAGGGTCGGACTCGATGTTGCGCAAGTTCCTTTCCAACACAACCAATGTCCGACATCTTCGCATCAACGAAGTCCACAGCGATGACGGCGGTGTCGGTGCGCTGCTCAAATGGTTGGCGCGCCCTGCTTCTACCAGAGCCCCCTCGCCAGCGGCCACACCTACACTCACGGGGAGTGTGCCCGTGTCCCAATTCCCAGCCTTTGCCTATCTAGAGGAACTTAATCTGGGACTCATGAATGTCGAGGCCTCCTGGGTCCTCGACGTCGTTCGCAAACTCGCTCCAACCCTCAAGAGACTCGAACTGTGGAAGCTGACCCTCCTACGGCCGCTTCCAGACAACCACATGGGGTCTCCTCCAAAGGTCAACTTCTGGGCCAAATTTTTCGAGAGGCTCAAGGATATTCCCGGATTGGAGCTGCACCACCTCATGGTGGGCAACATCCAACAGCAGTGGCGCACGCGTCCGTCCAAGTCAAGAGTCTCTTTTAAGCCTAGGAACTTCAAGATCGCCTACACTGGCACCGACTGGAAGCACTTTGTTGGGGAGGTGATACCGAAGATTGAAGTGACGTACGCGCACGACGAAGGCAACCGAGTGGATGACTCTGATGAAGATGGTGATTGGGACCTTTACGCCCTTGATTTGTGAGAGGGCCACCCGCGTGCTAACCTTGTCTCTTCCCCGCGCAGGCTCAGATGAAGACGATGATGATGATGGTGACAACAATTCCGACCACGACCAATAATGCCAGAGCGGGTGAAACGATTATGGGAAATGCCCAAACATGCTAAAGTTGGTGTCACAAGGGAAGGCGGTGACCTTGGTCACGGGAGGGAATAAGCATCTTGTTCAGGGCCAATATGTCGTTACCCTTATCGCCGGCGTAAACGGTAACAGTCAAGATGTGTGGAGAAATTGAGAGGAGGGACTGATTGAGTATTCACTGGCAATTTAAGGGGAACTATGCAGAGGATCTTGTGCGAGGAGATGAGATAATATACGGTGTAGCTCATGTTATCCATTGTGTTAGTGGACTGTATCTTAATGAGTCATGAGCGGCGCAGACGACAAAAGAGACTCTGTTGTTTTCATCTAGGTATGCTGCCTTGTTCGTGATGTGGTTCTTGGCCCTGGCCATGGATGCAGCCATATCAATTATTGCAACCCACAATCGAAAAGTAAATCCATGCCAGACAAGTTTCGTTCAAAAAGTTTGTTTCCAATATGGCAGCGATGATGAATTCTCCTCTCCGTTGACTCCAGTTGAGTCCCAACTCTAAGTAAGTACCTACCTAGGTATGAATCCTGCACTATAACACCCGCCCCTAGGCTTGGGCTAGGTTCGCAGACATTGAGGATGTTGCAAACGGAAGGTCTAGCGACAGAGAAGAGCCACAACCCGAGCACAACTTGACTGAACCGAAAACTTCCAACAAGTGCCCAAAGCCATGTTGCTTACTTGGTGCACTTGACATGGTTGCCGGGATTCGCACACCACATCGCGTCGTGGTCGCCTGCGCAGCACTTGATGGACGTGGCCACTCTCGACCAGGGGTATCCGGGGCAAAGGTTATCACTGAAAATATCGGTGCCCATGATCATGCCGGTGTGATCGCCACCGCAATCGTAGTGTCTGCGAATTGTTATGAGTAAGAATACCCTGCTGGGCTGGGTTGGAGGGATTAGCAACGTACTCCCAGATCACACAGCGTCCTCCGGTGACGTTGAGAGACTCGAGATTGTTATCCATGTACTTGCCGAGGAGCTCAAAGTTGTCTAAGTTTCAACGCCATTTAGCACATTTGCGTCCCTCGTTGAGGGGGACAGAGGGGTTGAGAAAAACTGACAACACCGCCCGTGGTCCAACTCGCGCTTGCCGCACGTCTCAGGATCTTTCGTTTCTCGACACCACCCGAACGTGATGCGCTCGTCCATGCTGATGAATGTGTCGAGCCGCGGCAACTTGGCGGGGATAGCGACCACGCGGGCGAAGGCGAGGGCGGGGGCGAGGATGAGGCCAAGCTTCATTGTTGTTTGCGGGTTTCCGTGAGGTGAGTGTTGAGGACTTTGAGATTGCTGCTACAATAATTTTCACGCAATAAGTGGGAGGATGAGGTGACGACGACTAGATGATAAGATGATGGGTCATGCAGGAGCGAGCCCTCTTATTGAGGCCAAGGTGGACGGGACTTTCCTATAAACCATTTTCCATTCTATAGTACACGGATTCTTGTGTGCAATATCGGATTAGTGTTGCATTTACAATGGTCATCATGCACCTTGTGGATGTATCTTGAACATTGATGTCCTCAAAGAAAAGTTAGATAGGTGCTTGGTGCTCCCAACTTGCAGATTGAGACATCTTGTAAGCTGGGTTAAAGGAAAATATCCTGCGGGCCTAGACAGAGTTCAAGGGAGATCTGAACTGTGACCTGAGAAGTGCGATGTTACATGCTGCTCAGTGCAGTGAAGAACGGCGACCAACGGCGAAGGTGAAATTCTGGTGGAAGGGCGTGCCTGGAGGGAGGTTCTTGGCCGATGTGTTTAGTTGAATGCTTGCATATTCTTGGGAAAGGTTGCCAGGGATTTGCGTCATGACCCATGGATTGACAAAGCTTCCCATGGACACCGACATCCGAAGCATCACGATCAATGACTCTGAAGAGCAGGCAGCAGGGCCCCATCGGTGGTTGACGGGGCCCCTCCATGATTGATTCAAGACGCAGGGTAGGCAATTGAGTGCTAGGTACTGAAGGTGTATTTCCTTGGTGGTGATGGTACCTCAGATGGTGAAATGTCCCCAGCCACGTGAGGACGCGACCATTTGGCGTGCTCCAGTGCCCCGCTGGTGCCTGGAGAAGCGGTCGCGCAAGTTGGAGCCAAGACAACTCGAGCAAGGGTTTTTGTGCACTACGAGTCGGGAAGGAGCGGGGGTTCGAGGGGAGATGCCTTCAGCTGACGGCACTTTGGGCTCACTCGTTGGCAGCTGGCTTCTCAATCATAAAACGGGCAGGCGCCATCCTGCTTTTTCCCTCTTGTCCCAAACCACCGCTTTTCACTCTCTCCCACTTCACCATCGCCTCATAAACGCATCCTTCCCACGAATCCCCTTTTCCTCTCTCCGCTCGTCGCCAATTGATCCCGCCGTGACTTGTCCTTGGCCGGCGATTACTGCATTCGGTCACCAATCTGTTGGTCGCGCATCCCGCTAAATTGCGCTGCGCTCAGTGTTGTTGTTAGTTCACTCGGGCGGTCGCAGCTGCCACAGCCCCCTAATTTAAGCCCGAGCTGTCCAACTAACACATCAACAAACAAGCAGCTCGCCTCTTTTCCAGCTCAGGTCATCTCACCTCAGCTGTCACACATCTCGACCCCTTCAATCTCACCCCTTCCATTCTCCCATTTTCATTCTCCCTCTCACCCACGTATCCAATCCCAAAATGCCTCCTAGACGAAAAGCTGCTGCGGCGCCTCCCGCAGATCCGCCCTTGGACGGCTGCGCCATTGCCCTGAGCGGCAAGTTTGATGCCATTTCTCATAGCCATGGCTCCCTTGAGACCCTTATCCGTAATCACGGTGGCACCGTCACCAAGAGCGTCACCAAGGCCACAACGCACGTTGTTTGCACCGAGGATGACTTCAACGCCGGAACCACAAAGATTACCGCGGCAAAGGCTAAAGACCTGCCTTTGGTGAATCCCCAGTGGCTGCTCGACGTTGAATCTGAGAAGAAGAAGCTCGGCGCCGATTCTTATGCCTGGGGAGCCAAGAAGGCTAATGGCACCGAGTCAAAAGCTGATACGAACGGGACCTCTAAGAAGAGGACTGCTGTCGTTGCCAAGGTCGACGATGAGGAAGATGAGGAAGAGGAAGAAGCTCAGCCCAAGACCAAGAAAGCCAGAGCCTCCAGAGCCACTGCGTCCAAAGCTACCAAGGCCACCAAGACGGGGGAGGAGGAGGAGGAGGAGGAAGAAGAGGCCCAACCCAAGACCACCAAGGCGAAAGGGGCTAAAGCGGCTGCACCCAAGGCTACTAAGGCAACCAAGGCTTCTAAGGCCAAGGCCGCGGTCAATGACGAACCCAAGGATGAGCCCGAAGAAGAGCTCGAGGACGAAAAGGTCGTGGCTGAAGGCCAGTTTATCAAGAAGAAGGGACTCGCCATCCCTCTTGATGAATTCTGTACCCTTCCTACATACCAAGTCTACGTCGACCCGGACTCTGGCCTCATCTACGACGCCTCGCTGAACCAGTCAAACTCGTCTAACAACAACAACAAGTTCTATCGCATCCAGGTCAGTGGAACATTCTTCACCCAGGTATCAAAACGCATATACTAACTCTTCCATCAGGTTCTGGTGGAGGACAAATCTCAAACGTTCAAGGCTTGGACTCGATGGGGTCGTGTCGGCGAACCTGGAACCGGTGTCGCCTTGGGTAACGGTACACTGGCCGATGCCATCAAGAACTTCGAGAAGAAGTTCAAGGATAAGTCAGGCCTTCCTTGGGATAAGCGTGGTGGCGATCCCAAGCCTGGAAAGTATGCCTTTGTGGAACGGAGCTACAACCCTGACTCCGACGATGAAGATGACGATGATGCCAAGCCTGTGAAGAAAGAGGATGGCGGCGAGAACGAAGTGTCGGCCCCTCCACCCGAATGCACTCTCGATAAGCCTATCAAGGAGTTGATGGAACTCATCTTCAACCAGCAATACTTCCAAGCCACCATGTCCGCGCTTAACTACGATGCCAACAAGCTGCCGTTGGGTAAGCTCAGCAAAACAACCATTACCCGTGGATTCCAGCAGCTCAAGGACCTTGCTGCTCTCATTGACGACCCTAGCCTGGCAGCGAGCAAGTGGAATACAACTGTTGCCGCTGCTACTGAACATCTTTCTAACACCTACTATTCATTTATCCCCCACGCATTTGGCCGCAGTCGCCCGCCGATTATCCGAGATGACAACATGCTCAAGAAGGAAATAGAACTTCTCGAGAGCTTGTCAGACATGAAGGACGCCGCTGAGATTATGAAGATTGACCGAAAGACGAGGGAGACCATTCACCCTCTTGACCGGCAATTCCAGGGTCTTGGCATGGAGGAGATGTCGCCCCTGGACCGCAACAGCAAGGAGTTCACCCACCTCTCGGACTACCTCAATGAGTCTCGCGGCTCTACCCACAATGTCAATTACGAGATCCAGGACATCTTCCGAATTGAGCGCCAAGGAGAGACAAAGCGCTTCGATGAGTCTCCCTACACCAAGATCGCCTCGGACCGTCGGCTCCTTTGGCACGGTTCTAGATGTACCAACTTTGGTGGTATCCTCAGTCAGGGATTGCGCATTGCGCCTCCCGAGGCCCCGGTGTCCGGTTACATGTTTGGCAAGGGCATTTACTTGGCTGACATGTCGTCCAAGTCGGCTGGTTACTGCGCGTCATATGTTTCCAACGGCCATGCTCTGCTACTACTCTGTGAGGCTGAGCTGGGTGACCCCATGCAGAAACTCACAAACGCCAGCTACTCCGCTGGCGAATCCGCCAAGAAGAACGGCATGTACAGCACTTGGGGTCAAGGCAGCATGGGTCCTAGCAAGTGGGTTGATGCTAGCATTGCCCACGACAGCCTCAAGGGTATCAAAATGGTAAGATTTCCCCCTTTTCTCTTCCCGCCACCCTCGACATGAAGCTGACATTAGTTATCACAGCCCGACACCACGATTAAACCTGGATCAACAAATGTCAAGGGTGCTGGCCTCTACTACAACGAGTACATCGTCTACGATGTTGCGCAGGTCAAGCTCCGATACCTCTTCCGTGTTAAGATGTAAATGTGACCATAGCCGAGTGGCCAGGTACATCTGCCTGCCCATGTTATCGGTCTCGAATACTGCTTATACCTGGCACGGGGGCCTCTTTCTTGCCATTGTAGGATCTGTGGGATGCAATCAGCGTCCTGATTCAGATGTTGTCTCATATTTTGCCTTTTGCGTCGCTTTACTGGCTTTCTGATCTCCTATCCCTACATGGTTGGCGTATCTGGCTTCTTCTGACGAATTCCCATGTACAATCAACGAACTTAAAACGAAAACGGAAGGCATACCTGTTCAAGATAGCATTGATGGCATGATTGGCACTGCTACGCAGACTAGTGGGCGGGTTGAGCAATGCTATAGTTGCGTAATTGATTTTTATTTGCTTTACTACACATTCATATACATAAATACGCTTCTAGACGTTGGCTCATGTCGCATCAGATCATTGGGTATCGTGTCGGGCATGCATAGACTGGCTTTGTTCGTATCGTCATGGTTCCCTCCACACTTAGCGCGTCAGCCCCTCTTGGCTCATTACAATTCCTCCTCTTCTTGGCAGCCTCTTGTTTAGCCTTTTAGCATGACCAAGCTCTCGCCCCCGGGTTGGATTTTGCCGCTCCTGGCCTCTCATTTCCCGGATTCCAATTTTGCTGGCATTCTCGGCATAGCTTTACGTGAGCCGGCTTTTCTTCTGCTCAGCTTTTGTCAGCGTATTAGCCGTGCGTATCTCCCATTTCCGATGGCGGGATGGTCTCAATGATGCGGAGCCTGGTCATTGATTTCTCTGCCATGTGTCGAATCGGAATTCACTTGCTAAGTCCCTGGTTGTGTTCTCAATACTTTGAGCTTGTGAATCGACTTTCCACATCGGATCTGGGGTGCTTCTTCGTGCTGGACTCGGGTGTTGTCTCCGCGTGCTTCATTTAATCGGCGGGGCCCTTCTTGGTTGTCTTGAAAGAGGCTGAACCTTGCTTCGTGTCGGTATTCGTCCTCCTGCTCTCGGTATAGACCAGCTCAAGCACCGACGCCACCGTTCAAAGACTCCACCCCTAACCAGTCATTGTTCGACATCCACAGATTCTGATCCAGTCCCATTCCGTAATCCACATTGTTTTCGAGACCCAAGCCTTCCAACCCGCCTTCGTACGCATTATTCAGTTCTGAAACACCAAACTCGGGACGAGAGACGATTTCGGGCATCGTCGTGTTGGGCTTGCTGGGTACTGGGGCCTCTGGCGGCGGTTGTACTAGGTCTGGAGACACTTGGCTTTCGGGTGCCCATGGATCGGCGACAAGGGAGGGAGGGAATGTTGAATCGGTCATGGGCCCTAGGGACATCGGGCCCATGGAGCCGAACTGTGGCGACTCATTCAGCTCGTGGAGACCCGGCATGGCGACAGGTTTGAGGAGAGTCTGTCTAGAGAATCCATTATCCATAGATATTTGCCCACTTACGGCTGACGAAGTCATCTTGATTCCGTGAGCGATGAGCTTTTCCAAATCGGTCTTGATACAATCGGCCGTCTTTCCCACGCAACACTCCCTGATCGTGTACAGGCAGACCCTTGCACGCTCCACGACAGAATCACCAGTCAAATCGTATTTGGGGCCATTGGTGTGATATGCATATGTCAAGACCCGAGCGCACTGGTATGCGCATACGGCCAGGTCCAAATCCGCCACTGGTTTTGCGTTGAGCTTTTGCATTGATGCAAAGATGTTGGCCATGGCGAGAGAATGCTCCACACATTGTTGTTGACAGTGGTTTACGAAGGCTTCGTCGAGGTTGATGATGGCAGAACGGGGTAGGGCTTCGCGCATTCCCACGAGGGCTAGACGATACAAATCGCAGTGGCATTGTCGCCACCAGACATGAATCATGACAAATATGCATATTCGAGGGGAGTAGGCGCGTAGCCTCAAGGAGCTCTCGGAGAACTGGAAGGATGTTGGGAGGTGGGAAGCGAAATCGGCAAGGTCTTTGTGCAGGCCCCAGATGCCAGCCTGGAGCTCGTCGGCTTTCATGTTGCGACTGAGGACAACTCGCCTGGTAAATTCCATAATTCTCCGACGCATATGCTGTATCCGAATGTGCAGCGCCAAGCTGCCGACGTCTTCAACATGCGGGACATCGGGGTTGTGTATAAGCCTCTCGGTGGACTGAGGTAGATCAAATTCAAAGTTGCGTTCGTTGCAGGGAAGTCCGACGTGTATTCTGTCGGCCGCCCAAAGTGTGTAATCGCGGTAACCCCCTGAGATGGCCGAGTCCACACAGTAGAGTGCCCACATCAGCCTTCGCCGTGATTCTTGTGCTAAGAAGCAAAGATTTGGCGCCTCGTGGTTCAGACGAAGGGCCGAGGCATAGCGGGAGGCGATACTCAGCAGCATGAAGGCACTCGGGGACTTTTTACCAAGAATACGATGCTTGATGATAAGAACGAGTGCCTGGACCTTGATGGTCGTGGGGCGATTGTACTCGGCAAAGATGCAGCTCTCAGCATCGTCGATACATCTTTCACCATATTCACGCATTCCTGGACCCATATCGGTAAGGCACGATGTGATTCCTACAAGGGCGAGGAGGAGGGCCTTCTCGACCTTCCCTGAGTGGTAACGCTCCATTAGGGATGCTCTGTGGAGAAAAGAGAACATGGGGATATGGTGGACATGGCGGAAGAACTGATCGAAGGTTCGTCCTATGAGGGCATCGAAGGACTCATCGGGATAAGGGCTGGATGCTTGGGTTAGTCGGGGCTTATATCAACTCAACAAACTTGCACCTACAGGTCGTGGGGATAAGCATTAGGAGTGACGGTGCTGGCCGGATCGGTTAGTCCAGGGTCACTATCGCTGTGGGCATCATCCCGATCGCCATCTTGGCTTTGAGAACTCCGACCCTCGGTCCTCACGGCGATGCGAGCTCGCTTGCTGGGCCGATAGACGCACTCGATTCCCTGGGAGCGACATCGCTCGCAGGATGGCATGTGTCCGGAACATCGGGCCTTTCGACTGTGGCAGCTTAGGCAGGCCTGGCGGACACGACGGCGCGGCAAGGCGCCAGACATGGCAGAAGGGTCGGCTTCATCATAGGAGCAGGGAAAGCCGAGGCGCTCGCAGTTGGAGCAGATGTCGCGGGCGCCATTACAGCGGACCTTGCGGGCGCGACAAGTGGTGCAGGTCAGGGACGACTTCTTGGGCTTGCGGTCAGGTGAATTGGCATGAGAGACGGGCTGGGAGACGGCTGGCTGGCCGGGATTAGGAGCAGGAGTGGTGGCTGCTGGCGAAGGGACGTTTTTTGGGTCGAGATTGGAAATGAGGCTGTTCGGGTTGTCTCCTATTGAAGGGGCGAGATCCATGGCAGCGGATGCGCTGGAGGCTCATCGAGGGACTCGAGGGCAGGCGCTGGGGCCGGAGACGAGGGGCAGGAGCAATGCACCAAAAGCGACCTTGACGAGGGCCATGGAGCACGCGACAAGGTCACTGAGGGAGAGAAGGAGCCAAAGTGAGAGGCGCTGCAAAGGGGTTTAGAAATTGAGAGGCGCAAAGACGGAAAGACGGAGAGGCGGAAAGTCGGCGATGGTGATAATGAGTGGGAGTCAAAGATGGCGGAGGTGGGAAAACTGGGACCGGAATGAACAGCAGGAGCAGGGGCCGGCGCAGTGTGGTACAGTAGGTAGGTACGTAGTAGGTTAATTGGCAGGCGCGGCGCAGTTCGTACATGTCACCTAAGGAAAATGACGGAGGAGGGGGCGCCGACCGAGACCGCGCCTGCCAGCAGCAGCAGCCACACCCCCCAAGACTCGAAATGGGGAGTTGGGCAAGTGCGCTGGCTGCTGGCCGCTGGCCGCTGGCGGGGGAGACCGGCGCTCCGGGCATGGACGCAAGTCAGCTCCACTGGCAGTCCACAATGGCCCCGCCGATTAACACCCAGGTCGCTCAATGCATGATCACAAGAGCACATGGCCCAGTAACTTCTTAGCAAGGCAGGTACGAGCAAGCCCTGCGAGCCTTAGGCCATGAGCAATCAACTCAAATAAGACGTATTCCTTGCGTCATAGACGGGGCCAGCGCCATGAAGTCCGACGACCCGAGAGCGATGGAATAAACCCATGGAGTCTATCCTCCCTCTCCTCTCTCATGGCTTCTTCCCCAGCTTCTAACCATCAGACCATGCCCCATGCCCGTACCCATCCATATCTCTGAGCCCTCCACCTGATCCAGGCAGAAAACGCATGGAACAAGGGCGGGCGTTGGTCGGTGTGGGCCACAAAGCAAGCCATGCCCTCTTGGCGGAGATCGGTCGCCCCCATAGGCTGGAAGCCTGAGCGGCCATTCCGCCAAGCTGACGATGGGAAAATTCTGTGCTGGACTACTGCTGGTTGCTTTTGCGCCGGCCCACGGAACCGAGAACGTGCAGTGGGTGGTTTTGGTGGTGTCGTCGTGGGAAGTTTCGGGTCTTTGTTGATCAGTGAGTCTTGCTCTTAGGGAGACACCTAGGTTAAGCCCAGACGAGGTGCTCCCTGAAGAATCAGTAGTAGGGAATGGGGGAGCGATGACTCGATCTGGATCTTTTAGCCGCGAGTCAGCCACTGTCAGGAAATAAAAACCACACCGACACAACGCCCGATGCGACGGCGGATCAAAACAAACCCCAACTAGTGTTGGCTGGCTCGCTCTTGAATTGGATCACGACTAGAATTGTTTGGATTGGCCTGTTTGGTGCTCGCAAAACCAGGCACAGGTACAGGCACAGGCACAATTACCAAGTACAAAGTTCCGGCAACTGGAGTGGCCCAAACAACCCAAGCCAAGGGCATTCATCCGCACCGGCTATGAGACAAGACGAATCAACGGCCACTCAACAACACACACCGATGGCAAAATGCATGATATATGTCGCACGACACGATCTTTTCTGCTCTCACGTAACAAAACTGGGTGTGCCCCGCAATCGCCCGCAGCCCCTCACCTTTTGCTGGTTAGAATCGACCTAAGTTCTTCTAACCCAGAGCCCGTTGCAGGCTGCCGCACAATACCGATATGCCACTTCGCTACCGGCCTGTTTCTGCTCGTTCTGCCGTCGACGACACAAAAAACCTGGGGATGCCAATAAGAATGAGGCCGCACCGAGAAGCGACGCCCCCTTCCGGGGCCAAGCCCTGTCAGGGTGGTGCGTCATGGCCAAGATCAGTTAGCGGAGACTCGACTAAGTTTAATGACGGCCGTACAGACAGACTACCTACGGACCTGGGATTCCTGCTCCGACTGGATGAGGCCTGTACCAACCTACTAGTAGGGCAGGGAGTTACGGAGGTACTCACTGAGGTACCTAAGTAGGTATTCTGTGTGCTCACCACGACATGTACCTTTGATGTATGGAGCCCCTTACCCATAGCTAGCCGGCCTGACCGTATACAGCAGATTGGTTGCCTGTGGGTGCGCCCGACGACCCGAAGATGGCGTTGGCGCAGGAACTTGGGAGATGGCGACCAACCGAACGCCTCTCGTTGGGTGCCTTTGGGGGGTGTCTTGGTCCGACTCTTGGAGGTCTCTAACTTCACTCCACTGGACGCCACCCTGCTTGGCCTCCGCAACTGCAGCGTCACACTGCGTCATTGGCCGACGCCCGCTCCGACTCCCGCCATATCATCAATCCGGCCCCCAATTTGGAGAAGGCTAAAGAGAATCGCAAATAGCTCAACTAGCTGGGGCGTGTGGCCGGCGGTGGTTGCGAGCTCCCCGTCTCGAGACACCCCGAAGAGCTATCCCGCAGGTTAGTAGGCCTTTGATAAGCATCAGCTTTCTCTCGTCTTGTCCAGGAATGCGATTTTCTCCCCAGGACCGGCGCTTCCCTCAACCATCTTCCGGATGTCGGCAGACCCAATACCCGACTTCCGGAACCCTCGCTTTCCGAGACGCCCACGCGGAGCAAACACGATAGCTGATCATTGTGAGGGTCAACCATTACCTCATAATCTGTCTATCACGCGTCCCAATGCGTTCTCCTGCCTCGCGAGCACATTGATCGGCCCAAGTGGTTGAGATGGCAACAAGTCCCAGGTGTGGCGACATCCGATGGCCCCTTGCCTCCCTGCCCTTTTGATTTCGCCTCCTCTCCTCGTCAGCAACAACAACCCTGACGCCCCTTTCCGCCATGGTGGAATGGCCCAGAAATCTCTCAATGGTCTGGGCCATCCATCGCAACCAGTTCGGCGCCATACGAGTGAGGCTTAAGTCACCAGGCCCCCGGCTGCATCGGTGAGCTGTGACTGCCAGTCTGGGCTGAGCGGTCTCCAGCGACTCGCCTATTCTCTGGCCAAACAAAAGAGCACACATGCTCAGGACTGTTGGGACTCCACGTGGATGGAGGCAAGGGAATAGCTTTGGCTAAGGTTTCCCCTCAAAAGCGTTGCAACTTTCACCCAAGCTACCAAGCAAGCCAAGAGACTCCAATGCCACACACGATAGTGCAGTAGATTAGGCGGAGACGGCTGGCACTTCCATGGGATGTGAGCTATTCTAGTCTCCCAACTTTCGCCACAAATCCATTGTGATTAGATTTGATTCCAAGTGGTTTGGACAGAGCCAAGATACGTGCGTAGCTTTCCATGTGGACCTCGGCTACATTGGCAAACTGCAAGGAGTTAGAGAAGCAACATAGTGGGAACAATGCTTAGAATCAGACTTCGTTACCGATCACTTACTCGGCAAAGACCGCAACTCTTTGAAACATTCTCCTGGGGCACATCCCCCAAGGGCCAACAGTAACAATGGCACGGCACTTGACAAGGACAAGGCGGAGTGTGGCCCAAATGAGGAATTTGTCTGAAGACCTGCAGGAGCCCATGGGCCTCCCAGCCGTCTCGCCCAATGCTACGGTACCTCCGTAATTATCGAGTACCGATATGTTATCGCCTGCGGTCTCGCCCTAAAAGACGACTCGTGATTCTCTTGCAGGGGGTGGTCATTTAATCACTTATCAGAACTCCCTCCCGGATGAACCAAGATAGAGTGTTCAAGTTTATTCAGCGGATGAATTTTAAGGCTTCCAAGGATCGATTTATCTTAAAAATCATTAGTTAAATTTGATCAGTATATACAAGAAATAAGGGCAACCGCCCAGCCTCCTTATAGGGTCACAGTAACGTTGACTGCCTTTAAATCCTCCACCCTGGAACTTGAGCCTGCCCAGAAGTTGTACAGGCCTTCCTTGATATTGAGCTTTGTGTTGACGTAGTAGCCAAGATCTTTGTTTGGGATGGCAAACGTGATCTTTTTGCTCTCGCCGGCCTTTAGCTCAACCTTCTCAAATCGTACCAGGCGTCGAACTGGAAACTCAATGCCAACGGTTGTATTGGGGCGGTGATAAACTTGAACTACCTCTTTTCCGGCTACATCGCCCGTGTTTTGCACCGTCACGCTGATCGTGACCTTGCCGTTCCCGTACGTAGCTGTAGGCGTCGAAATGTCAAAGGTCGTGTAACTCAGGCCAAAACCGAACGGCATGGGTGACGCGTGTTGTAAAACTGGCCACTGCCAAGCCGAGTGAAAGCCCAGTCGCGAATCTCCGCCTGGAGAATCATCCGAGGGAAGGTAGTCATAGAAGGATGGTATAGCAGACGAGAGCTGTGGCATGCTCACAGTTAGTTTGCCGCTGGGGTTGACTGCACCCGTGATGACTTCGACGAGGGCGTGGTTGGTGTATTCGCCGCCAAGGAGCGAGTGCAAGATCGCGTTGGAGCGCAAGGTCGAGTCGCTAAAGACAAATGGCTGGCCGCCCGTCAGGATCAGAACGGTTGGGACGCCTGCGTCGAGGACGGCATCTAGGAGTTGTTGCTGGAGTCCCGGCAGCCCGAGATCAGCGTGGGCGAAGAACTCGCCGTCGGTACGCTTCTTGAATAGGGGATCCTCCATGGCGACGGAGAGGGAGCCCAGCACGAGCACGGCGAAACCGGCTTCCTCGGCGGCGGCGACGGCGTCGGAAATGCCGCTGTCGTCAGCCGTGTCAAGGAGGTCGACCCCGGCAACGAAGCTGACATTGTCCTCGCCCAAAGCTGACTTGAGGCTCGTGTGAAGAGAGTCACCCCATTTAGGGCTCGAGGCGTTGATGGCGGCGTAGGAGCCGAAGTTGAGAAGCTCGCCAAAGGGTCCTAGAAGCGCGACTTTCTTGGGCGTCTGGGGCAGGATGCCGTCGTTCTTGAGCAGGACGATGCTCTCCCTGGCCGCTGTGCGTGCTAGCTTCAGGTGCGAAGAAGCCCGGAGCGTCTTGTTCGCTTTTTCTTCGTCGGGAAGGTCGTTATCAAAGATGCCCGTGGCAAACTTGATAGTCAGGAGGTTGAGAACGGCCTCGTCAATAAGTTTCGCTATCTTCTTGTTGTCGACGCTCGAAATGAGGAGCGGAAACGTCGCCGGCGTACCAGGACTCAGTTCCATCTGAAGTCCGGCTTGAAGCGCCTGCAACGCGGCATCTTCGTAC
Organism: Dactylonectria alcacerensis; assembly: GCA_029931735.1. Classification (NCBI taxonomy): domain Eukaryota; kingdom Fungi; phylum Ascomycota; class Sordariomycetes; order Hypocreales; family Nectriaceae; genus Dactylonectria; species Dactylonectria alcacerensis. Next base: position 1,841,659 of record JAPMUZ010000004.1, read on the forward strand.
GAAGTGGCCACTCTGGACTGCGTGTACATGTTGGCGATGGATCCGGCGTCGGACATGACGACGCCGTCGAAGCCGAGCTTGCCGCGCAGAATGTCCTGGATCATGTACTCGTTCATGGACATAGGCACTAGATCTACAGTTGCGTACGATACCATGAGAGCTAGGGGATCGGCCTCCATGGCGCGGATATAGGGACGCAGCTGGTCGTTGAAGAGGTGGTTGATGCCGGAATACTGGCTCGCCGCGTTGACACCGCCGCGTGTCTCGCCGTAGACGAAGTGCTTGACGGTGCAGGCAACCTTGACGTGGCCATCTTGGTCGGTTTCCTGCATTGTCTCGACATACTTGTGGCCGAATTCTCCGACGAGATATGCATCCTCCCCATAGCTGGCAATGAAGATATTAGCCACCGTGTGTTTAAAGAAATTCCATAGGGTTTCGTCATTAATTGGCAGCTTACAGTTCGCCAATACGGCCGTATCGAGGCTCCCACCCGATATCGAGCGGAGGGGATAAGACCCAGGTGACGCCGAGGGAGAGCTGCTCGTCGCGGATCGCGGCCGTCACGTCCTGGAACAGCGGCAAGTTGAAGGTCGACGACATGCCGAGGTTGCTAGGAAACACGGTGCCGCCCGAGATGAAGAGCCCGTTGACAGAGTCGGTGACGGTGATGAAGGGGATGCTGAGGCGGCTCTCGTTGATTTGCTTCTCGCGCACCTCGTTGACGAGAGGCAGCGCGTCCAGCGCCCAGTTGAACATTGGGCCGAAGCCTGGGATGCGCTTAGTGACCAGTCACTGGAATGGCGAGGGAGATGCTACTACTCACCAATGGTTCCATGCTGGTACTGATACCTGCTCTCGAAGTTGGCCTCGTCGACAGCTGGGCCTGACTTGAGCAGTCGTCTAATGCTACCCATCTGAGCAATCTTCTCCTCCCAGGTCATCTTCTTCAAGAGCGCCTTGGCCCGCTGCTTAGGAGTCCCCTTTGAAGCGGCAAGGCCGGGCTGGCAGAGGGCCAACGCTGCCGCGACGAGCTGGAACTTGACCATAATGAACACCCTTTCGATACTGCTTCCTCGAATCGATGGCGTTGCGGGACCACAAGGTGACTGATCATCTCAAATCCACCGGAGGCGCTGCCAACTCCATCTTATAGGCTTCCGACACAACGGAACAAACTAGTTCATCTGCCAGCCGACTTGAGGTCATTGTCAAGGAGCATGGCGGCATGCGGCGTTAAATCTTGGGGTGGAGACGGCCGGCATCCCCCACGCCTTCGGGCCTCGCGAACCCCCCCAGTTCTGTCGGCAGTCCGTGTACTGATGGGTGGGGCCCGGTCCGAGGCCGAGGGCATTCGCGTCTCGGTCGGTGGCCTACGCGATTGGGCGTGGCTGATGTCGCCATCGGCGGGTCGCCGGGGGTGTGCCATGATGGTCTTGTCCTGAGGAGGCTGGCGCATGAGCTTCGAACATGGGACGATGGCGTCTCTTGGGAACGGATATAACGGATGGATCGTTGGATACTTGAAGGTTTTCATGGACAGTTTCCTGTCATGGGACTAAAGGTGGATGAAAGCAGATGAAGAGGTCATGTCTCGGAACTCGCGTGTAGGCCGTTAGCGTTACCAGTTGCGCCGTAGACAAAGAAGTATCTGTACCAAAGCGATATCATTTGATGACAATTCTATTTGATTCATCCTCTTTCAGTCTATCGTAGCAATGAAGAGCACGCATGCATCGCAAATTACGCCGTCGCCCTAGGATGTACAGGCTCATCTCCAATTTCCACCATCTTTTTCTCCAGCAAAGCCGTCATGTCCTTGACCACACCCTTATACTCGTCTTCATTATACACATTGAACAATTCTAGGGGATCCTTTTCGCAGTCGAACAGTTCCCACTCCTTGAACTCTTCGTCGCCCGGCCGAGCACCCTTGATCCCGAGCGCTTCGTTGTACCAGTAGATGAGTTTGTAACGCTGGTCTCGGATCCCGTAATGGGCATATGCGTGGTGGATGATGTCGTTATGCATCCAATACCTATGGTATGCTGCTTGCGGCCAATCCTCAGGGGTGTTGCCCTGAAGCAATGGCCGGAACGACTTGCCCTGCATGTAAGAGGGCACTTGGAGCCTCGCGTAGTCGAGCCAGGTGGTTGCAAAGTCGACGTTGCAGATGATGTCGTCGCATACGGAGCCCGCCTTGATTTCATTTGGGTAGCGGATCAAGAAGGGCATCTGGAAGGACTCTTCGTACATGAAGCGCTTATCGAACCACCCGTGCTCGCCAAGGAAGAAGCCCTGGTCCGAGGTGTAGATGACGATGGTGTTGGCGGCTAGTTCCGGCTCGTCGGTGTCTAGGTAGTCGAGGAGCTGACCGACGCTGTCATCGATGGACTGGATCGTCCGCAGATAGCGCTGCATGTAGCGCTGGAACTTGAACTCGGATAGTTCTCCCGGGGTCTGGAATGTGAAGACGGTGCCGTCCTCCTTGTCGATGAGCTTCATGGCCCTCAGAGCGGCCTCATCGGTTGGCGCAGGGATCTTTCGTTCGCTCGCTCCCTTCTCCTGCTGGACGCGCTCGCCGACTCGTCTGCCACCGTCAGGCTGTACGAGGCCCAGGTCTTGATACGTCAGATCCTCGGCCACGCGCATCTTGGCGATCTTGGCCGCTCGGGCGCGGTTCTTGTAGTCGTCGGTGAAGGTGTCCGGAAGTCGGACAGGCTCTTTATATAGGCCTTTGTGCTTGTCGTCGCACTCCCAAGAGCGATGGGGTGCCTTGTGATGGCACATGAGGAAGAATGGGCGGCTCTTGTCCCGCGACTTGATGAAGCCGAGGGACTTGTCGGTGATGATGTCGGTGACATAGCCAGGGTTGACGTGATTACCATCAGGCTCGATGAACTCAGGATCCCAATACTCGCCTTGCCCAGGGAGGACCGACCAGTAGTCAAAGCCCGTGGGCTGGTTCTCTACCTCTTCACCCATGTGCCATTTGCCAACCATTCCAGTTTGATAGCCGCCCGTCCGAAGATGCTTCGCGACATTAGGCAGGTGACTATTGATCTGATGGGCACAATTAATCAGCACTTCCTCGCGCTTCTCCGCGGCCCCTTTCGCAACGGCCGCTAAAGACTTACATGGTCGTCTAGCGTCATGACGCCATTGACATGGTTATAAGTTCCGCAGAGGATAGCAGCTCGGCTCGGCGTGCAGATGCTGTTGGTGACGTAGCAGTGGTTGAAGAGCATGCCTTCTTTCGCCAGGCGGTCGATGTTGGGCGTGTTGTTGATGCCTGCGCCGTAGCAGCTGATGGACTTAGACGCATGGTCGTCGGCCATGATGAAGATGACATTGGGACGGCCATCGCCGTTGCTGGCCTTGGATTCTGTTGCCGTCATCGTGTTCGAACGCTTGGGTAGTCAGGTACAGAAAGCAGCAGTCGAGAATGGTCAATTGGCGAAAAGAAACACGAGAGGGAAAGGGAGCAAGAAAGGCGGGGGATCACGACATGACCTGTTCCATGATGCCCACGGTAAACACATCATGCCTGTCACCGATTCCCGAGCTCGAGTCCTTTCAGGGTCCAAAAGGCCGCTAGTATCCCCCGGACGCAGGTCCGGAGGCCGGTCCCCACTTGCCGGCATCGGCTCGGAGGACGGATTTCGGACGGCAACAGCACCCATTGGCTATGAGGGGGCCATGGCTGCAGAATGGGGCATCACTACTCGGGGATGCCATGATGTATATTAATTTGACAACTAAGGCGGGTTGCGTGTGCATTGCACTGGCTTGCGTGGCGGAAATGCAGTTACGTTTCGCTTCGCGTAGGCTGCCCATTGCTTTGCGCTCATAATCATACGAAATCAGGACGCTAGATATTACAGGCCGGGGAGTCTCGCCCGCGCCACTTAATACATGTACTGTTCATCAAATGCACCTAGGTATCCGTTCATCTCCTGAGAGCCTGGATTACAGGCCCAGGCGTTGATGTCAAACGTCGAGCCGCCGTACGGCAGTCCGAACAGCAGGTAGGGATCCGTGATGGGGTCCGCGACGGGGAAACCCGGCTCCCTGGCACCCCATTCCGCTTGGGGCTCTTGCACCTGGTCCTCTTCGGTCGACGCTGTCCAGCTGAGAGCTGGCTCGGCTGGAGGTTCGGGGGCTGCGTCTCGGCTGTCGTCGACAAAGTCCGACTGGCGTAGAAGACTGTGAATAGCGAGACGCTGGCGGATGTGGGCATCCTTGGACAACTTTGAAGGAGGCCTAGGGGGCGGCTCGACTGCGTAGACGGCTCTGTTATCGGCCGATTCGAGCCACGATTTGTGTTGCTGGATGACCCGTTCAAGTTCTTGTCTCTGCGTACTGTTAGCCTGTACCTACATATGCCAGTCATTTCCTCACTTACCATGGCTTTCAGCTGAGCCGAAAAGTCAAAATACCGAGTAATTACATCCAGACAGAGTTGGGCCTTGTTGATGGCCATTTGCATGGGCAAACCCGTGTTGTCCCGCCCAGTGTATGTCCCAAACAAGATGAGGCGAGCGCCGTGATAGGCACAGACGGCTGCGTCAAACTCTAGCATGTCGCGCTCGTCTTTATGCTGCACGAAATCGGATAAGACCTTGACAATCTGCTCTGCGTGCCCCAGGCATTTGTCCTTCATAAGCGCTCTATCGGGCGCCGTCATGCCCTCGACAGCGGCGTGGGGCGTAGATTCGGGGTATCCGGTCAAGAAGATTCGATAGAGATCGCAATGGCATTGGTGCCAGCTCATATGCTGGGGGAGGTTAGAGGGACAACCTTGATTTATGGTAACGAACATAACATACTGTGATGGCGTATTGAGGCGGACGGTGTAGCTCCTCTGGATTTGGGGGTGGATATTGATCGGCTGGTGCTAGCCTTGTCCGTAGACGCAACAGATCATTCTGGAACTTTTCCATTGAACAAAACAGTTCCGAGAGGTTGACTTCTTTGAGAAAAACTCGGCGGTTGAGTCTTTAGAGTCGCTGTCAGTAAATCGCTAAGGAGAGAGAACGAAAGCAGCCTACCGCATGATCCCACGTCGTATAAAGGCCAGTCTCACAAATGCAGCCCGAGATCCCAGCACCTCCGGTTCGAGCCCTTTCCCGGGCTGTAGATACCCAGTGCTCGTAGGCCGTTCTTGGTGAAAGTCGACATCCTCGCAGGGGAGTTGCAGATGGATGGTGTCGGGGTCGAAGAGCTCGAATTCTTTTAGTCCAACACAGAAGCTGTCCTCGAGCAGGTACAACGACCAGAACGTCCGTCGCCTGACCTCCTGAGCGACCGGTCCAAGGCGCGAGTGCTCGTAGTTGAGCCGTAGAGCCATTGCCCACCGTGCGGCGAGGCCTGCCATGATGAATGCCCGAGGGAACTGTCCAACGCCGGCCCTGTACCGGATGAGCAGCAGCGAGGCCTGGAGCTGGAAGATGGACGGACTTTCGAGCCGATCTAGAATAATCTTTTCTGCTTCTTGGGCCCAGGAGTCGGGATCGTCGCTGCCTCTAGGGAAGTACATGGCGGTGATGGCGCATATGGCCAGCTTGAGGGCCCTGTCGATGGTCTTCTCGCGGCATCTCTGGATGACTGTCGCCTTGTGGAGGAAGCAATAGGAGGCCAAGGGGTACAAACGGTCGAAGTACTGGGTAACCAGGAAGGCAGTGACCTCGTCTGAGGGAGATGGAATGAGGGCGGAAGAAGATGAGGCGGCGATGGGCGCGTCCGAAGGGCCCGGGCTGTCGTGCTGCGACCCAGATGCGGCACTCTGGTGCTGGCCCGGCGAGGTCTCGGCCGGTTCCGAGCTTGCGAGGCCATCTCGAGATGACGATGCCGTCGCTGCCGCCTTCGGAGAGCTATTCTTAGGGGTAGTATAGTGACACTCGCGGTTTCGACGCTGGCAGTTGGAGCATCTCGGAACGTCGCCGGAGCATCGGACCTTCATAGATCTACACTCGAGGCAAGCCTTGGTCCCGCGGCACTTGGGCGGCAGCCGGGGCGCGAACTGGCCGACGGGCTGCGATCCGTCCTGCTCAAAGGAGCACTGGAACTGCAGGCGCTGGCAGGTCCGACACCGAGGGACGGTCCCGTCGCATCGGACCTCCGGAGAGTTAGCACCGGCCGACTTCCGGAAGGGAAAAAGGAATGGGGCAACCCGTTCACCGCCCACGTGGCGAGCCGTACGTACCTTGCGGACCCTACACTGAACGCATGCAGCTTTCATTGCGGTTCCATGTATGCTTCTTTTTTTACTTGATTGATTAGCGACCGATGATGCTTGGTCCAGATGGTCTCAAGCAGCTGGCTTTGCTCAGTCCTCAACCAAATTTGAAGCGGGGGTTGCAGCTGAACCTTGGGAAATGCCCATTGGAGGTCGATCCAGATCCCACCCAGTGCGCATCCAGGGTCTCTCTGAGTTCGTCAGTGGCCACGAATTCGTCAACTGCAACAGGGACATGGATTGAATATGAACAACTTTTGTGTCTTCCGCAGGGTACGTCGCGGAAAGCGGAGACTGGGTGACACTGTCACGAGGGGCCGTTCAATAGACGCTGATGCAGCCACGTCGAGCGATCCTACCAGTCCGGCTCAGTTTACCCAGCACCCCGGAATGGCTTCGTCAGGGACAAAACCGTCAATCAAATGTCCTTCAGGATGCAGGAGGATCGCCGGTGTGCAGGAGGCAGAGAGAGAGAGAACCGCACACCTCGCAATTGCCACGACACGGTCGCGAAACCACCGTTGCCGCTTTTTCGACCACTATTGCTCATGGAACCATGGCAGACGCTGAGCACGCCATTGCCCACAGGCACAGGGCGCCCTCACAAACGCAGCGCAGCATCCAATAAAGCATCATCATCCCAAGGCATTCGCCATGTCGTCAGGCCAGGGCCCGATGGCGTGCGGGGTCTCCGCATTATGCATCTCTGACCAATCATGCAAAACACCGACCGATAGCCCCGGAGGGACCCGTTTTTCTCGGTCGACTCCCCGAAGCTCCGAGCTGGCCGCCGGTCCAGTCCCACTCTGTCCGCCCTGACTCGATATTTGCAAGCCTTTTAGTTGCTTGGTTACGCACCAGAATAGGCGGTCCATCCCTGCCTAGGCGGGGCCTTTGGCGCTGATGCTCGGGGAGTTCGTTCGCCAATGGAACTTCTCTCGCGTCCACCCTCTTCTATCCCAATTCCTGCTCTGATACGGCCCTGCCACGGCAAATTGGGAGCCGTTAGCATTGGTTAGCATTGCATCCCTCTCCGACTGTCTGCTAACAGGAGACTCTGCTGACCGAGCTCCGACTGCCATCGCACCCCCCGGCTCCGGGGCCAGTGCTGAGTGCTCTGACACCACCGGTTCAATCTCTGGTGACATTTTACGACCAGGATAGTAACCATCAGCCTGGCAGGGCTCTTTATAAGAGATGCTCCCGACCGGTTGCAGCATAACAAAGATTTCTGGGGATAAGGAATTCTCGGTGTAGCTGATTGTTCACCTTTGTTACATTGACATCTACAGCCAAAAAGGACATCTGCACAACCGCAGCCATGTCGCGCCTCGGAACATTTCGAGCTTCGTACCTTGTGGCCTTGAGCTGCATTGGTTCATTCCTCTTTGCCTACGACACGGGTATCGTGGGAGGCGTCTTGTCCCTTGAGAGCTTTCAACGGGACATGGGCATGACAGCCGCAACCAAGTCCACCGTCAGCTCCAACTCTGCCAGTCTTCTGCAAGCCGGAGGTTAGTATCGATCACCCAGCACATGACTTCGTAACTTCATCCTAACACTGGGTCTCAACTCCAGCCTTCTTCGCCTGCTTCTTCGTTTGGCCCTTTACGGCGAAATACGGACGCCGCTGGTCCATCATCCTCGCTTCCTTCATCTTCAACATCGGTGCCATCCTCCAGCTCTTCTACCCGAACAACGGCGTTGGCGCATGGTATGCTGGCCGCACAATCTCTGGGGTCGGCGTCGGCATCGCAACGGTCATCATCCCCATGTACAGCAGTGAAATGGCGCCCAAGGAGATTCGCGGTCGACTCGGAAGCATGTTCCAATTCTTCTTCACGCTTGGTGTCTTTACGAGTTATTGGATTGACTACGCGGTTGCCAAGCATATGGACTCCACAACAGCCCAGTGGCGCGTCCCTGTCGGCTTACAACTGGTCCCTGGCGGCTTTCTTGGCTTGGGAATGCTTCTGACAAGGGAGAGCACTCGATGGCTTGCCAAGGTTGGACGACATGAAGAGGCCCTCGAATCTCTCGTGTGGGTTCGCGGTGGCGAATTAACACCTGAAGTTCAGGCAGAGTATGCAACCCGGAAAATTGGTCTCATATATTTGTCAACGGGACTGACATTGTTGACTCTAGGATGGATGAGATCTTGGCCGGAATTTCCGATGAGGACCGTCTCACAGAGGGAGTGACTTGGAGAGAGTTCCTTCTTCCAGCCAACAGACGACGCATTGCACTTGTTATCACTCTTCAAATTGGTACGTTCTCAACTGTCTTCTTCCGGCTGACTGCGGAGGCATAGGCTAACAAGAATCATAGGCGTTCAACTTACCGGAAACACATCGCTCGCTTACTGTAAGCCACACGCGAACCGGATAGACGAAGCAAGGCATGTACTGACAACCCACAGTCTCACCGCAGGTCTTCAATGCTGTCGGAGCTGGCGAGAATGCCTTCCTTTTTAGCGGCTTCTTCGGTCTAGTCAAAGTCATCTCCTGCTTCTTCTTCCTCATGTTTCTCGTTGAACGGGTCGGCCGAAGGATTCCACTCATCGGAGGGTCTCTCATGATGGGAATTTATATGCTCATCGTCGCGGTCATCACCGTCACCCACCCGCCTGATGCCACAGCCACAACCATCTCGTCTGCTTCAGTTGCGTCTCTGACAATGATCTATCTAGAAGCTAGTAAGTCTTCAACTCAACAACATCATGATTGAGATTATTTATCGAGATTTCTAACACAATCGTAGTGACCTACAACATCTCATGGGGTCCTGTACCTTGGGTAAGATTAATAAGTTCATCTGTCTCGTTTAGAACACAATAACTAACTGGTAGACTTGTAGCTCTACATGAGTGAAATCTTCCCCACGCGTATCCGCGAAGGTGGCATCGCCGTTGGAACCGCGACACAATGGCTCTGGAACTTCGTCTTGTCCCAGATCACTCCCCATGCAATCGACAATCTTGGCTGGAGGACATTTCTGATGTTTGCTATATTTAACTTTGCACTTGTACTGTACGCGTTCTTCGTCATCAAGGAGACCAAGGGCAAATCCCTCGAAGAAATGGAAACACGTAAGACATCCCGCTGGGAAGAGAAAACAAATGCTAACCATTTTCATCAGTCTTCAATGCAAAGCATGGCCACGCGGATCTTGAACGATCTCGGGAGAACAGCGTCCAAAACAATGAAAAGAAGGAAGCAAATGAAAAGTAATCAGTTGCTTCTCTTGAAACTGGTTGCTATTTCTGGGTCCGTATCAACATGACTGCGTATTGGACTTGCATCCTGAGGTAGCAATGCATTCAATCGAGACAAGAAGCTACAATTAGTTACAGCTATTTGTATTAAACAGAATGCAAAAATTGACATAAGACGGGACTCTCTTCATAGAAGTAGTCTCTTGATAAAACAATAGGCAATTGAGTACGGAGGACCATTTCAAAAGTCTTTGCCCACGCCAAGGACGCTACATCCTCGACATCGAGTCTCATATCGCACAGACTAAGATCCGCTAAACTCAGTGTTGCCTTAGTGGTATCAGACCTATATTATGTCTAGCAATTGGCTAAGTGCGCTATAACATAGGACCTCTTTTAGTGCTAACATTCGTAAGATGTACTTAATATTTTTTTGACAAGAAAAAGCAAGATGTGGCTTACATGCGGGTAAAGACTTTTAAAAATGGCGCTCTGTAGTATGCCGTAGAATATGCCAGACAGCGGAGAAAAAAAGAATTCCGGCCATTTAAAATCCGATAAATCAAGCAGTTTTCTTTAGCTAATGCTCTATTTAACATTCAATCTTTAGGCCTCTTTTATACCTAAAATTCTAAAAAGTCTTGATATGGAGATATTAGATTTCAAGGTAGACGCAGGAGTGTATGGAGACTTTTAGCTCAATGATCATATTATGTTAACCCTCCTATCCTAAATGCCCGTCCCTGTATCCCAGATATCCCTAGTGGCTTGTATTCCATTAAACCGTGACATTCTCGTCGAATTTCTGCAGACAAGCAGTGACACTTGGGTTAGCGGGTTTTTTGGGATGCTTTTGTGTTTGAACTCAGGTCGACTTCACTCACGATGAATATTTCTTCAGTCTTTGTGATCTTGCCACCTTCTGCTTCATTGAGCTCAACCTTGCTTCCTCTAAAACCATCACGCGTGGCAACTACGCGGCTTTGGTAGGCCATATTGCCATTTCGCCAGTAACCCGATCTTGGGCGTGCTGATTTGGGTTTGCTTGGAGTTTGATATTCCCGAGATAGAATTCTCTGGCTGAAGCTACCGTTACTGCCCGTGAGACTCGAGGAGAGCTTGTTGGCGATCTTCCGTAAGAGAGGCCGCAGCGCAGTGAACCCTACTATCATTATGGAAATACAGAGTTCGCAGGTAGCCCAGATATCTATAATGCAAGTCCGCGAGTTAATTCCTCGACCGAAAATATAGAGCAGTAAGCTTACATATAGTTATATCGTTGTTAACATAGAGCATCATGACGAATCTTCCGATACTTACCAAAATGGTAATGATACCCATACCAAAAATCACGCCAAGACTTATCTTCTCCCGTCGTGAACGAATGTTCAAACCTCGGACGAGAGGAAAGGGGAAGAAGAAATCTGAGCCCAGTTAGTTGAGCTTTATCATCTATCATTGGTATTAGGAGTATGGATCGCGGGTGTAATACATACTGAGGACTTCAGTGGTGAAGTTCATCGACCAATTCACTCTCGTGACTAACATGGAATAAAATGGGGAGCAGAAATCCTCACTCTCTGACCTAAATTACCCCACAGAGTTTCAGCACGGCATCTCTGAATGCTTGACAAGTTGGGACAGGAAAGTCCGGCATCACGACTTTGCAAGCGGGGTCAGAGTCTCGGTCTTACCAATTGACGCTTGGATCTGGTCCACACCAAAAGGTCACGATGAAGAATGTTGAAAGGCCACAAATTCCGGTGATGGTAGCGAGGACGTGAAGCGTAATTCGCATGCGTGGGGTTGTGGGGGGCACGAGATTGTAGTAAAATGCGATGATGCTGAGCTTCGGCAGGTACATGGCAACGTCGAAGAAATACCCGGTAGCAAATCTAATCTACAATAGATTAGATCAAATCAGTTTCATTCTATATGTAAATAACAAAGGGTCGATAGTCATCGTGTTGCGAGTCTTGAGCAACATTGCTCCAAGCTTGGCGATCTGACGACGTGTCGCCTGGGACAATTATATGGTGAAGTATCCTTGGATTCATTTCCCGACTTACCTTGTCAAGTGAAGCGCTTGTAACTGTGAAATCGTCCATCGCACTCATCTGGTACGTCAATGTATCGCATATTACGAGGCCCAAGGCTGACGCCAGAGCAGCGATGAGCCAGAAATCAGACCAATAAAGCCTGTCATGCCTCATGCAAAGGCGGACATAAAGGCGTGCGCTAACTGAGGCAAATGCAAGGAAGAAAAATGACCATTCAAAGCCCTAGGTGCCAAAGTTGTGAGTAAGGAATTGAAGCTGACGATAAAGCCCAGCGCTCACCATTACCATGCAACTAGATACCATTTTTGTCACGTACCCATGGGGATTTTCGTTTGCATGAGAATGAAAAGTCCAAATTGGATACCTAGTGAATAGAAATAGAGACACGATCAAATATGGCGGACAGTGGCTGCTGTGTTGGAATGTCATCTAAATTGCCTAACGCCCGCAAAAGGGCAGCCACTGAGCATACAGCGTGGCGTTTGCTTTCGGTATATGGACTTCATGACTTGAGCTCTCACTGGATTTCGTTTCTTGGAATGCAACGCATCAAGCGACTTATACCTTGTAGAAGACCAGTTTCAGACGCAGATAGATTCCCAAACTGAATAAGTACAGGTACATGGCGATTTGTGACCATCATCGTTCGAACTATCTTGCCACTCACGGCTTGAACCGACTCCTCATGAAGCGATGACTTGGTAATCTGCTACGGCCGCATGCATTCGTAGTGACGACACTAGTACAAACCCAGATTGCGCCGCAATGGTGCTTGGAATGCACCGGGGGGATTCTCATAGTTCCATCGGCATTGGCCGTGAAAGACGTAGGTCTAGTTAAAATTCAACTAAGTCAAACGATGAACTTCGGTCGCGAAGCCCGGTGATAATGCTCCGGTTGATGCGCGATTCTTAGGACCACACTAACCGGGCCTAACCATGTTGGTCACTTCAAATTTTGTATACACTCTTTCGGTCAATTCCAGGTCAATTTCCGTGTCATCTGTGTTGCTTGGCGCAGACCACACAAGGGCAAGGTGTCGTCGTGACTGAGTGTACCACACAACCATGGACCATTTCACAATGGCAAAGACCTGGGCGGTTCGGTTCGGTGGTCCAAGTAAAATCTCGAGGGTCACCTTTCCCGGTAGTCCGGCCCTTGGGTAAGCTCGGAGAGGTATAATTCGGGCAGAGAGCTTGGCCCACGATGTTGATATTTTCAATGCTGTCGCACCCGGTGTGTAAGTTCAAAGAATCGAGACAACAGTTCTTGGAACATGGTAACTTTTACGAGTCATTTTCACTGGCCCTACTGGGGTCTCATGTAGGTGCAGGTTTGGAAAATCACATATCACGAACCTGACTTTGCGGAGGATTGCACCGCACTGATGTCATATTGATGACAGTTGCGATGAGACAACCCGACGCCTTGTGAATGACGAGAGCAAAGAGTAATATGAATAGGAATACTTGAATTAATATGAATCAACGTAGGCTAGAGATACTGAAAAGATATGATGAACGCCACGCCTACCAAAAATCGAAAACACAACTTCGTCTCCCCAGCCAACTAAGAATCCCCAACCTCACTCCCATAATCACGCCATGTGTCTGGCCAAAGACCAGTTGATATTTTGGCTTCACCCAGTTGCCTCAGTGACTTGTATACTGGTGGGGTCGAGGTTCCATCTATATCCCCATTGAACAAGGCTTGTTCATCTTTGCCGTAATAGCGACAATGCCCATGCTCATCTGCATAATACCATAGTCCATTTTTATCTGTCAGGGCCGCTCCCTCGTATTGGTCGATAAATAACCACCGATATTTTCCGTGTTGGTATTGGTTGTAATAATAGGATCGGCCGTTTAGTTGAGAGTAGAATTGCCAGTCTACCGGCTTTGCCTCGATGAGGATGATCTTCGAAGAGCTACTGCCCATTTTGATTTCTTGAGATTTGGCGACAAAATGAAAGGGACTTTATTCAGTGCAGCAGATAGTTGGTATAGGGAGGTAAAAGAGTTGATTGGATCTTAATTATTTGGTATCTTGCCTGGTTTGTTCTGGGGGCATGACTCTCGTTTATACTTCCTTGAAGAAGAAGCGAAGGACATTAGATGAGACAATTAAAGGAATGGTCCGATGCCGCTGAGATTTCTATTCGTAGCTTGATGATGGCGGCTACGCAATGCGTTTGTTTGATGAAGGTAACTCACGGTCCTTCCAGGGTTAATCGTTTTACATTGTGGGGCGTAGGATGATGTGCTCCAGATTGGCGCCTCTCCAACAAATAAAAGTCTCTGATCCTGCATGAGTGCGACTGTATCTGATACAAACAGTTCTATAGAAGGGTGTGGCCGTTCCTTTTTGGCCTTGTTGGTTGTTGGTTGTTGATTATTGGGTTAGTCTGTAACTGAGCAGTGTTGGTTGATGTTGGTTCAGAGTTGGGGGCCATTTCAACGGGCGAATGAACTGCAACAAGAGAACATCACCCCCACCCCTTTGGCAAGGGAAACATTGCCGTAATTGCTCAGTTAGCCACTCCAAGTTGTTCACCCCCCACAACTACTAAGCGCCTGCCGGTGGGAGAGACCCGTATGTGATAGCTGGATCTATGCGCACGCGCTTGATTGAAACGGCCACTCATGCAACCTCGGTATTATTTTAGGACGACTACCGCGTACGCGCTCTCATTCATCTAATTTCGCTGGAATGAATCATCTTCCGTTCTACCAACATTGCACTCCCCGCCCGTCCCAAGAACCGCGCATGCCCCCTACGCCCGGTTAGTGTAGTTGGACCTTGTCAAGTTGTCACTGCAGCAATCCATCGACGTCGTCTATTTCCGGGGCTTTTTGCGCTATTTACTGTGAGCTCAAGAATTGACTTTGACCTTCGCTTCCGATAGCGATAAGAAAGTCTCGCGTTTGCCATTCGACATGGTGTCTAGAACACTGTGACCCAGCTAATGTGGCGCAAGCATCTCCAACATGAGCTCTGACGTGACCATCCAGCCTGTCGGAAGTGGCTTGTGCGTGTGGCGCAGTGAATGTAGATGGAAAACTTTTCCCCGGATTCCGGCTTCCTTCACACACTGGCATCCCTGATTGTCATTTGACAGATCATTCACTTTCTTGCTTCCCTTCTAGTCATTCGTTTCGCATGTAATTGGTCAATTTTCATTCGTTTCTGAGGTTGCTCCTCCCCCTTATTCTCGCCTCTGCCCGGGTGCTGCAGACAGGGCTATTTTCCAGCCATCCTGGCTTCACAGGCTCTAATCGGCTGCCCCTTTTCCAGTGGTTACCGAGCCTGTGAGTGACATCTTCTCGAGGCTCAACGAGAGAAGGAAAAAAGAATAAAAAAAATAAAAAAAATTGAGCGACACTTTTCAAATATGGCCTATCTTTTTCATGCCGGGGGTGCAGCCAGCCAATCTCTTCTTGATCCTTCATCAATTGGAATTGGTGTCATGAGAGATGTGTTCTGCCGATGGTCGGAACTGGATATTACACAGATTGGGTCCCTTGTCGCCATCGCCAGCACCATACCCACTGCCTGGAGGTTCTTGCAGCACACGTCACGCGAGGCATACAGCTGGATTAGGCAATTCTTTCTGGCCTCAGTGACAATTCCAGGAGGCGATCCTCTCAACAGGAGTGTTGTCAAATGGATTCTCGCCAACCAGGCACGGCATTATCGATCTTTCACTGGGCGCACCAAGGTCGGCCCGAGCTCCGATCGCGCAGCTGCACTCAAGAAAACGCAGCACCCGGTCCAATACAGCTCCCATTGGCATACGCGATGGATCTGGTTCAGCAGCAGCCTGTTTATTGTTACGCGCGCGGTTGAGAACATCGGTGCCTCTTTTTCGGATCCGAGCTACGACGGCATCGGGGGCGAAGATATCACCATTAGCTGCTTCGGCTGGTCGGCAGAGCCCGTGAAGAAGTTCATCGAGACGTGTCGGGAGTATGCGGACAGGCAAGCTCAGTTCTTCGTCATCATCTATGCACGAGATCGGTACGGGCTGGCGTGGAAACCAAAGGCCCGCAAGCCCATCCGGCATCTCGAGACGGTGCATTTCGACAGTGTCATCAAGCAGGAGCTCCTTGCGGATATCCGAAACTACCTCGACTCGAAGACTCAATTGAGATACCAGAGCCGCAGCATGCCGTACCGCAGAGGATATCTTTTCTATGGCCCTCCCGGCACTGGAAAATCATCTCTGTCAATCGCCATTGCTGGCGAGTTTGGTCTTGATTTATACGAAGTGAAGATCCCCAGTGTCGCCACGGATGCTGATCTGGAACAAATGTTTCAAGAAATTCCGCCGCGGTGTGTCGTCTTGCTCGAGGACATTGACGCTGTATGGGTGGACCGCTCCAACGCCGACAAAGGAAACGATGGCAACATGGCGCCAAACTGTACCTTGTCTGGTCTATTGAACGTTTTAGACGGCGTCGGCTCTCAGGAAGGCCGCATCGTCATCATGACAACCAATCGACCAGAAGATCTGGATAGTGCACTCGTCCGACCCGGCCGCGTTGACAAGAAGGTCTTTCTCGGCAACATCAGCCAACAGTCCGCAGCGGACATGTTTGTTCGCATGTTTTCTCCCGATCTGGGCTGCACCTCGCACCTGGACATGGAGGAAATTCAAGAGCTCGCGACTCAGTTCGCCAGCAAGATCCCAGAGGACACGTTTACGCCCTCTCTGTTGCAGGGGTTTTTCCAACTCCACCTAGAGAGTCCTGAGAACGCTGCTTCTAACATTGCTGCGTGGGTTAAGAAAGAGCTTGTGGGGCACTCGGACAAGGACTTTGAGGTGATATCAAGCAAGAGGAAGATGTAAGATGAGATTGTAAGATCAGGTGTATTTTATGTACTTTATGTGGGTGTTTTATCTATACTAGAGAGCTGGAAACAAGCCTAGCTCATTAATAACATGAAGACGTAGAGAGTAGTCAAATGACTGTCGGCAATTGTCACAATTTCACTTGTAATGCCCTACAACTAGAGTCAAGCCTCCTTGCTGGAAGTTGCGAGGTTTGGGGGAATATCACGAGTCTCGGTGGGTGATTTTAAATCAATGCTCATATTAATAAATGGCTGGTATCAATGCTCCTTGCTCCCTTATGTATATCGTTCCGTCTACCCTTATTGACACATATATTGCCGTGGCGATGATCAACAACCAATAAATCACTCTTAGAAATGTATATCCTCAATAAGGTAGAAGCCAGTTTAGTTGGTAGGCTTCCTCCAGCCCAAGACGTTGTAGAAGCTCTTTCGGGGGTCCTCGGCGGCACCAGTGAAGGCCTCCCGTCGGTTGGCCTCGCTGTCGGGGTTGTTGTAGGGGTCGAAGAATCGATCGAAGGTGTTTGAAGTGCGGTGGAGTTGGGAGTTGACGTAGGATCCAACGATGGCGGCTTCAAGCGTTGTTAGTTATGCTGTGGGTCGGGTTTATTGAGTTGTGTTGAGGATGGGGGGACTCACCACTTCCGAAGATCATCATCAAAGGAATGACCCTAGCGCTTTGTTAGTTTCATAAAGTCATGGAAAGTGTTTTACTCGGGGAGGAGGGATTGAACATACTTGGGCACGGATCCCCTGGGCATGGGCTGAGTGAAGGCGGCCATTGTGAGTGGTAGTGGTAGTGGTTGGCGTGTAAGTGGTGAGACGTTGTGTAACGAAGCAGGTTGAAGCGCAAGCGAAGAGCGGCTGCGGCTATGTATGACAGAAGCGCGAAGTTGTTGGATGTTCGTGTGAAGCTGGGATGAAAAGTGACTCGAGACTGACGACGGTGTGCCTTAAAAGCATTCGAGGATTGTATACTGGCTCGCTGGGCTCTGGCGGTTGTGGTGTATGGTGGTGCGGTATTGCTCGACGGTTGCGTGTTGATAGTTCGACAGTGGCATGATCGCACCGCCGGTGCCCTGCTCGTAAGCCCGTTCGGGCGATTCCGGGGATGCCTCTCACCCGCCCCTGGCCCTGGAAGAGATCGAGGAACGAGATGAAGACGCGGCATTTGTCCAATAAATTGAGATGATTATTTTTATTATTTCATTTGAGGTGACATTTAAAAAACCGGTTCGTAGAGTGAATATGTTGCATTCGTCGCTTGTGTACCCGTCCAGTTGGGTGGGATGGTCCGTGCCCGAACGAGTTCGCTGCTACGTACCGGTATTTTAGGTCTCTGAATTAGAATACAGGGATATAGGGCCACTGTAACCACTGTAATCCGACCAAGATGACTGGTCAAGGCGTTCTCCAATACTGTGAACGGGTGCGCCACCGGCAAATGCGTACGGGGTATTCTAGGTACCTATTCTCGGTACCTGTCATGCTAAAATATGGCTTCATTGCAGTGGTGCCAAACCATCCAAGGCGACCAGAAAGACGTGCTCGTTCTTCCGGCTCCGTCCGACTCAGGCTCTGACTAACTGTCGACGTGGTGCAATCGGTACAAATCGTGCAATCGGGCAATTGCGAGTCGGTATGCTTTGGGCATCATGGCTGCTCCCTTGTTCCTCTTTCGGGTGCTGACCATCTGATCATCTGAGAGCTGAGGCGCGGGGGCTGCCGACAAACAAGACTACAGTACACCACTACCACTGTACGTACCTCGCCACACCCAACCATTTCCAGCCCTCACCTAGACTCACCATGGCAGATCATCAGGCTTGTGACCTTCTCGGCACGCCCAGGAGCCCAGATCCGCCCCAAGGGATCCCCCTTTGATTGGTTCTTTTATTTCGACAGATTCTGACCTCCCCGAGCGGTACAGAAAATGGCCTGCTTTAGGACTAAACCCCGCCGACCCCCTGAAGAGGATGCTCTCCATCACGTATAACCCTTGACTCTCCATTCTCCATTGCCCCAAAGATACCGTTGATAGCCCACTCTGCAATGTACTTCGTTGCGTGTTGCGCCGAATACGACGGCATGCTATACGGCAAGCACGTCTCTTGTGACATGTGCCACGCTCTTTTCCATGCCACAGCCTCCCTTGATATCCCGTGAATCCCCGGATTTTGTATCATCTCGAAACATCTTTCCAAGAAATCCTCGTCCGGCCCGTGGAGTTCCATCGCCACAACATACCTTTGGTCCGAATCCTAACACTCACATCGGAACCGACACTAGCAATCTACTAACTAGGTCCTTCACGGCATTTTCCTGATTCAATTGCGGCTTCCTACCGTCCTAGAGAGCTCCCCCTTCCCCTCGATTAAGTCCCGAAACCCGCATGCATCTGCAACTCCACGACCAACCCCATTCTCTCGTGGCCTACTTTCGTCGTCACCGACCGACCCGGCCGAAGTTTGAATTGCATCAATACATAGGCGACGATAAGAAACCACCAAGCTTTCTGTTGCTCCGTAATCTCGTATCCTGGGCCGATGAAACAGACACTTGAGACGTCGCCATCGTGTCTGACATGGTCAAATGCACCAGAATTGCTAACACGCAATGAATCCAGTGTCTCCTTTCTTGGTATCTATGGACCAAATGCAATACCGACAGTCCTCGCTCCTCTTCTTGAACTCCAAATTCCTACCGAAATATTCCAACAGCCGTCGTTGTAACATCATTTCGTCGTACCTGGAACATTGTCCAATGCTATATTATTTTCGACATCTCCGCTTTCAGAGTTGCGCCTCTTGTGCTCACACTCTAATTTAGAATCTGGCCCGCCAATTGTCAGTGAGGAGCCTTTCGAGGGAACCGAGGTCCGAGAGCACTTACCGCTCACGTTGTACCAGTCCTCTAAATCATTGTCAGAGGCCATACCGGCAGCCAGCAACTGGTAGATTGTGTACACAAGTTGAGCCAATGCGATGAAGAAGGGCATAAACTGGCCGGGATCCCTCAAAGAGTGGACGCCTGTGATGCCGTTCCATTTCAATGAGACCTCGACGAAGACGATGATACCAATATTGACGGTTAATTCAATTGGATGAGTAGAACTTGAGAGCCCCTCCAGTGTCTCGGGATCCATGGCATGTTGTATGACTAGATATAAGAATTTGGATAAATCTAAGAATGTCAGCTTGTCTTTTCATAGATGTTTGCGACGAGCTCACTTACTCAGAAAGTAGGACAACCCGGCGCCAACGACGGAAATGATGGACAGGGCCTTGTTCATTCGGCGGAACCAACCCCAAATGCTCACTTTGGCAAAGAAGAAGGCATAATCATTCTTGCAAGACCTCGGCAGTATGTCCATCCCCTTCCACCAGAACCAGGTGAAGAGGGCGAGGATGCCAATCAGCTCGCCGGCGTAGATGAGCAGCGTGATCTTGGATCCCGAGAACGGGACCCTGCATACGCCTATCTGGGCATATATCAGACCTAGAATTGGCACGACCTCGACGGGCTCAATCTCGCGGCTCGAAATGAGGCGCAAAAGGACAGTGGTGGTGGCGAGGATGAAGACAACCGTCGACTGGCCGACGCGGTCTTCGACGGGGATGATGGCGCTGATCAGTGACGATAATTGCACCGTCAGCATCTGGAAGTAGATGCCCAGCCGGTTACCCAGGCCGTATAGGTCACCGTTGCCCGGGACAGGGCATGTTGCGATTTCTGCTAATGTTTGATTCAAGGCCATGATTTTTGTGGGGTTTTTTTACTCGAGGATAGCGTGCTGATGATATCGCTGATGAGGGGCCGAGTCGGGCCGGGCCGTCGTTGGTGAGAAGTCGCGAAAATGTCGGGGGGTCAAGGCGCGGGCGCGGGAGGTCAATCGCCGGTACTTATGAGCGACCTCGCCAGGTACTCCAGGTAATTAGCGAGGAGGGGGCAGTTGATGAATGAAGAGTAATAACGGGTTGTGAGGTCGTGGCGCAGTATGGACTGGAGGAGGCCTCGTTCTGTCACTCAAAGGTGAGGCTGTGCTGCGGTCGCCTTGGTGGCGATGTCTGTGTGGGCGCCTGGGGGACGAGACGCCTGAGACGAGGCATTTGTGAGGCTTTTTTAGCACATGTCACTCGCTTTTGGTTCGCCTGCCGCTGAATCCCACCGCGGGTAAGGCTGAATTCGTCCCCATTTGCACTGCCACCCAATCTTGTAGCTGTGCTTAGATGGCAATCCACTCTCCAACATCTCGCTTCGTTCGATCTCAATCGCTTCCTGTTCATCTAATAAATGCGCGCTTTCACGCTGCAAATAGCCAAATAAATATATTCGATCGACAGAACCTCTCTTCAGTGAAAAGCGACGCGACATCCTCATCATAACCGACAATGTCGCAATCCTGCAATCTAGAAGGGAACCCTGACCTCTATGGCATCGGCGTCAGGATCGGCCTCTACGCCCAATGGATGGCAACACTTCTCGTCACCCTCTTCGACCCCCGCAGCGAAGGCCCGTATCGCGTCATTAACCTCATCATGCAATGCGCCATCTTTCTGGGGCTTTGTATAGACTCGACCAACGGCGGAACCGCTGTCGGCAGCGTCATCGCACAGATCCTACTCTGCGGATCTCTCTCCAGTTTGACCGGAAATGGAATCAGCCATGCTGGCTCGTTCTCAGGAATCTTCCGTGTACTATTCTACACCGCACTCTCGTCCTACGGCTGTTGGTTCTGGTTCACCGGCGTAGACCAGATGCGGACGCCCGACTGCTCGGAAGAGATTGCCTTCTTCGGCCGGGCCTCGATCAATGGTCCCTTTCGCGACTTTGGCAAAGCCGCCTCCATCATCGGCATCGTCATCTCAGTTGGCCTCATTGGTTGGAACATATATGCCGTGGTCCTCCGGTCGAACGGAGACTTTCAGTACGGCCGTGCTAGTCGAGCCGGGAAGAGGCCACAAGTTGAACTATCTCTCTTGTTACTCTCCATCGGGTTGATCGCCTTTTCAGTCTGCGCCGTTGAATATCTCATCGACGTCAATAACATCTCTGAGCTATCCGACATCAATTCTGTCGGCCAATTCTTACCTCTGCTCGTTGGTACCATAGCCTGTTTTCAAACTATTCTGACGATATTTCGCCGTGGCCTCATTTGGAGAAAGAGGTGTTTATTTTTGTTCGGATGGCATCTCTGATTTGGGAGTTTGTAAATGGCAATCACTCAAAGGTTAAAGCAACGTCTTTATATACCTCTCAGGTATGAACGGCATTATGGGCACAAGGTTTAGGACAGGGTGGAGGATATTGGCGTTTCTGCTATTTAATATCATATCTTCATTGTTGAATCCCGTTTCACGGTATGGTTAGCAAAGCGGATCACGAGAACAAGAGAAAGGAAACCGGAGGAGTATGAAGGTTCTAGATAGAATTCCAGAACCCATTAGCCGTCTATGTTTTTCTGTAAGCGAGACAAAAGAAGTCAAGCAACTAGATTACGAACACCAAAGAATACCACTTTAGCAAGTTACATGTGCTAGGTGGGGACGCGTATGTTGAACCAAATATGCTCCTGTGGGCTTGAACTAATGACAGGCAGTTATACAGCGTGAAGGAAAAATCTAAACGTGAGGCTATTTAGTGCGAATCCAAAATATCATGAACTATTCGAAGAAGCGATAACAGAACCCAATCGCATTTACCGGTCCTTTTGAAGCTCTGTCTTTGACCATGGTGCCAAGATGATAGTTCCGAAGCTGTCGAGCCCTTCCTCTGCGCCTCGCTCCAGAAAGACACATTGCTCCCTATAGAAAATCTTCGGCTCACGATCCCGGTCCTCATTGTCCTGAGCGTTAGAACTACACAATATAGCTCTAGTGCAGCTTGAATCAGCACCCAGGACAAAAATAAACGACGGAATGTTAGCCAGGCCTAAATGGTAGAAAGTCATCGATCGAAGATCCACCAGCGTCCACCTATCCGCAGCCTTTCTCCTCGTCGCCGATTTATAGAAGGCGAGCAGGCCAGGCTTGAATTCCGGTCCTTCAGGCTCGTTTAGTCTTCTGAACCCCTCAATGAGGAGAAACCTCCATTTCGACTTTAGGCTGTAATCTCTCGCCATCTTCTGAAAGTCCCCTTTAGATACTATGCGATGTATGCGGTCTCCTTTGACGCCGTCAATTACCAGGCTATCTCCATATCCAAGATCCGTGACGCGGCATGTGGGCTGTATAGAGCTTGTTTGGAAGCCGCATCCGATGTCAGTCAGGTCCATCACCTGCAAAGAGTCCTCGATACTGGCTGGTCTTGTACATAACCACCGTTCGAGAATTTTGAGTTCGGGATTAGCCAGGAATAGTCGAGTAAAGGCCTCGAAGAGAGAATCAGGCGTATTCGAAAGTGGCCGAAACCTGAAATAGGCCTTTAGATCATCAATGGGTGATTTGTCGTGGTAGCAAAAGTCCCAATCTCTCATCAGATGCATGATGCATACCAGGCGATCTAATTCTGTGAAGGGTGGAAGGGCGTGTAGAGCCTGAAGACAACGTTCCGTCATGGGCGTCTGGTGCCATAAAGCTGATGCTATCTGCGATGGAGAAAAGTCGAGTTCCAGGATGCCAGAGGTTGAATCACTGGTAATTACACAGAGATGAATACGAGGCCTTACAATAGAGTCGAGGAGAAGTGACAAGGTTGAGGATTTGGAATACCACGGTTCCAGGTAGTCGTGAAGATCCGGCTCTTCAGACTCCGAGGTACTACTCGGTAGGCTTACCGAGCACACGATGAGAAGTACAGCCTGAGCTTTGCGCGCGATGTCGACAATGTCGGAGTAATTCTCCGTATCCTGGCTCAAACAGTAGGCTCCAAGGCCCATTGTTCTTGCCGTCCTCTCAGCCTCGATCCTTGCCCTCTCCCAAAGGTCGCGCTGTGTGATCAAAGAACCCTTGGCCTTTTCATACTTGACAAAGATGTATGACCCTCTGAAAGAATGCCCCGAACAGCAGTAATCAGCGCCCTTGAGCTCAAAGGACTGGAGATCTCGAAGCGTGAACAGATCAGTCTGGAAGGGGCGGGATACGTATCTCTTGTGTGAATCTTGGATGGGTCGGTCAGCAGCCCCAAGCTGACATCTTAGTCTATTCCCTGGCTGATAATATGCGGTGTGCGCTTCAAATACCCTTTCGATTGGCGCAGAGGGGAGTGAGAATTCTGAGAAGAGCATGATGAGCTCCAAAACCCCTAGTATGTTGAGATTATTTGACGTATGAATTTCTCTTACTTTTGTATCTGGCGGTCCTGTGACCATCATCATCACATGAGATATCCTCCAATTGACTTTGGACATGATCGAGCTCGCTTTCTTCATCATCAGACCGTTGACTGGAGGTATCGTGCAGTTCATTTGCGGCGCCCTCATGTTGGTTTTGCAGGTCTGGAGGCGGGTTTGAATTAGTCAGGCTAGAGCTCTCATCCAATACTCGTGTCTCCTTTCCAAGTGTTTCTTTGGAATCAATAAAGGGTATCTGTGTAGTCCAATGTCCCGACGGCTCAAAGTCCGCGTTTTCGAGATCCCAAGCGAGAGCCTCAACAGGGCTGGGTCGTGGTGTCAGCAACTGGATATAATTGCAATAGTTGGAAATTTCATGGAAGATTTACCTTTCCTCAATTGGTAGTTCACCATCTGCATCGTCACAGAACTCATGATTTACCAACCATGGATGATCTAGCCCCTCTTTCGACGTGAGCCTTGTCCTCGCCGAGGCCATCATTGCGTTCTGGACAAAGCTAATGCATTCGGAGCTGGCATTCGAATTTTCCAATTCTTCAATTGGAAAACTCTGTGCTTTCGTAACGTATTCTGATCTCTTTCTTGGTGTCTTGAACGAGACTTTATTCGTCATCATCCTGTGCGTCATCTCACCAACAGCCCACATATCGATGGTGGGCAGAGAAGCAGATTCATCTTCGTCCGTTTCATCGTCAACCACATCAGGACTGAAAATACCAAGGACCTCGGGTGCCATGTAACCGTTCGAGCCGATACCGACCGTCATACTTCCAGTGATGCCTTCAATCCTTCGACTTATCCCAAAGTCGCCCAGCTTGACCCACCAGGACGGCCCTCTGTGGAAGACAAGAATATTTGCTGGCTTCAGATCCCTGTGTGCGAATCCAGCTTCATGCATCATATCCAAGGCCTCCACGATTTGTACAACAATCTGCCTCGCCTCCTTCTCTGGAAACGGTTTGGTCATATATCTCTGAAGATCGCCATTCTCAAAATATTCCATAGTTATAAGAAGGCTTGATTCGCTCTCGAACCACCCAAACGACTGGACAAAGCAATGAACATATTTTTCGTTCGAGAACTTCGCCATTGCTTCGAGCTCGCGGTATAGCTGTGCAGCAGTGATATTCAGTCGCCGAGGAATTTCTTTAACGGCTCGCAGTCGGGCTTTGTCTGTAGCATCGTCGTCGCGAGGATCGGAGGTGGCAATTCGTTCTTCCAACCAGACGGTCCCGAATCCGCCAGCTCCAAGTGCTCGTTTTCTCTTCCACGTCTCTTCAATCTTCAATCTGCGCTGCCGGGCCGAAGTGCCTATCGCGATTCGGGTGTGCTTCGTTTGGTTGGTGTGCGGGTCCCAGGACGCCTCGATCTTGGAGTCGGAAACTAGGTCGGATATTCGATCTCGTAAATTTCTTGAGGAAGCCATAGCGACTTGAAGCTAGAGTGATTCCTGGCATAGACAAAGGTGCGAGATGTTAAAAAATGCGGGGTTGAAATCCGATGGTGGCAATCCGGCTTAGCTCAGCCGAACATGCATATCTACATATCACATAGCCTGATAGGAGACAGCAGCGCAATCTCATTTCCTCCATATGCAATAAAATCGAGTGCTTTACTGAATTCCTGCACACTCCAAGATGATTCCTCCCGCTCGATTTCGAGATCCTGACCTTCGTTGGCGCCGGTGCTGAGAAAATTCATCGCTACAATCTACATTCATGATGAGGTCTGAATACATGCGCATCTACTAGAATATTTTGTCGCCTACATTCTTCCTGGTTCTGGTGATTTTGTAGTGATGGACGAAAAATCGCAGGTTAGCGTTAGTGGAGGGATACCGTGGCCAATGCGGAAAGTATTCAACACCTTGACAATGAGCAACGAAGATGATCAGTTCTGACGTGTAAATTTTTGGGTGATTAAAAGTAAGCTAGCACTCATTCAATTAGCCCTCTTTGTATTCCTTTTGGACTCCTCGGGAACTAATGCGGTACAACGCGCTGACAGTAGCTCAATCCACTGCCAGTGTGGTAGTCTCTAGCCACCCAATGCAGTTTAAGACTCCAGTCCGCATTCTCCCTTCAATACCACATCGCATAGCACGCTCAAGTAGAGTAGCAAAGTCCAAGCTCATCGAGATCACAAATTTCCCGAATCTTAATGAGTTTACTTGATCAATGATCTATCCATGAGGTAAGTCTAGTTGAAGAAGCTTGGACATGGTTTAGAGGAGGGGCGACCAAACTGCAGCATGTTCCACAAACAACTCGGCATATTTTAAGGGCTGCAACATCGACGGCATACACCTTCAATGAGAAGCGCTAAAGGCAATCTTGTTTGACATGTGTCAATACAATGAATTGCGTCAATGAGCTCACATAAAAAAGAATTGTGGATAGAGCCAAGATCGCCATTGTAATGTGAGAGTGACGACAATAGCGTCATCCCCACATCATGCATCTGTGGCGTCTAACCCGCTCCATCGGGATCGAGATGCCCCTTCGCATAAAATGCCATCCATTGCGTATCGCTTTCATGATTACCATTAAACCCGATTCTTGAAAATTACTGGCCTTCAATATACCCTTTCTAACCCCCAAAATGTCAGCCTTAAGAACCTCCAGCATCCTCTTTCGAAGGCGGCTCCGGCCCGCCACTGCGCCTTCGGCCCCACATCTCCGGCCTTCTCAGGTCCGCTTCGTCCAACACGTGCGAGATGACGGCGATCTCGGCGGCCCAGGAGGCCAGCAACCAGCACCATCCAAGCCCGGCGGCCCCGAGGCGCTAAAGCGCAATTGGTACTTAAGCTGCTAACATGTTCTCACAAAATCCCCTACTAATGTTCTGCAGGGTTCCCATCGGTGGTGGTGCACTACTACTCCTCGCGGCTCTCTCATATCTGTCATCGGCCGACAAGCCAGTGAAGCCAAAGGAGGCGGATCTCAAGGCAGCAATTTCCTCAGAGGTGGGGGACCTTACACCCCCATCTGCTGCGACGGCGATGGATAGGCTTAAGAATAAGGATGTCACCGCGCTTTCTGAGCTGCGTGGTCGCAAAGGCGGAGGGTCAATGGGCAGCTTTCGTGGAGAGTAGGCTAGGCAAATAATTTTCAGCATACAAGTCCCGCCCACTCAACAAACAATGTCTAATTCTACAATTTTTGCGCATTACGTGTTCTGATAGAGGAAAAGCAAGACGAGCGATCTCCCGACATTGGGCAAGCCACCTAGCTGACATTTGTCAACGCTATCGTACAAGGAGCACTTAAATCGCCAAGACACATGAAGCCTGTCACTACTCTCCTCTAGAACTCTTCGATGCCGTGTTGCCGCTTTTCTTCTGCAAAAGATAGTCGCCCCCAGCAAGCGCTTTGTACACTCCCTTCAAGCCCTGGGTGGGCCAGTGTGTTCGAACCGTCGAGGACATGGCTGCTTCACCAATCGTTTCTGTATCGACCTTCACTTTGTCATAAACACTCAGCAAATACCCTGCTGAGTACTTTGCTCTCAATGCATCGTAAGACTTCCGATCGTAGTGTCTCCAGAACTCCTCCTCCGTGTAGTAAGCCTGTGCGTAGAGCCATTTCTTGCCACCGCATGTCCCGACCTTTTGCTCAAGAGCACGGTTAGACTCGATGGCATCGCGACGGTTCCCAGGGATTGGACCCCAAATGCCAAAGTTCAATAAGTCAGGAGTCCCAGGCTTAGAGAACTCTGAGTGGAGTCCGTGGCCAGAATCTGGAGTATCGCGTTGCAAGCGCAGAGGGCACAGCCACAAGGGGTAGGTGTTGTGTTGCTCGTGAAGCCACGTCTGGAACTCGTCAACACTGTCGTAGGGAACCCCGACGTCTTGAACCATATAATACTCGAAGATGCCACTTTTGTGGCCAGCAGAGTACATAACGCGGGTTCGAAGTAGGGGATCCAGAATGTACCGTGTCACTCGGTTGAAGGGTGTCAGGAAGTACTTGAAAGCGTACTTGGCGACCCAGAATCCTGCTCTGTCGTATCGAAAGAGGTAGTCCACAATCGGAATGTAGTCGGTGATCGTTTTTGAACGGTCCTTCTTCAGATCTCTTTGAACTTTCTCGACGTGTAGATAAAACCACGGATCCTGGCGGCGCGTGAAATGGCGAGGTTTGGCTCCGTTTTGGAGCTCATCAACAAGACTCCCGACACATATTACAGTCGAGTCCATCGAATAGACAATCCCATCAATAAAATCGACCCCATCTTTGCCACATTGCTCTTGAATATCCTTGGCGGCTTCAGATGGACTAGTTGAAAGTCGATATGTCAATTCAACGTATTTCTTTGCGTCCCTCAATTCGACCTCCAACAACGTCACCACACCCAGGGTTCCAAAGGCAGAAGCGGCACCCCAAAAGAGATCAGACTTCTCAGTCTTTGAAGCAGTCGTGATGATCCCATCGGCGAGCACAATCTCAATCGATCTGATAGTCGTATCAAACGCGCCGTAGCGGAACGAGCTGCTCTCTCCGGAAGTTCCGGAGAAGCCGCCGCCGACGGTGATGCCGGGGAACTCCATGACGACGAGCGGGATGAGCCCGTGCTTCAGCGTAGCCTCGACGAGGGCATCCATGGGGACATTCGGCTCGACGAAGATACTTTTTGATGCCGTGTCGACTTTGAGCACATGGTTGAGGCGGGTCGTGTCGACCGTGTTGTCGATGCGTCGGTCGGATTGGCGGGTGCTGTTGGTCGACCCATGGTACATGCGAAACGGTTGTTGGTGCGCATGAAAATGCTTGACCTTCTCCGATATGGCGATGACGGTCTCATTATGAGCATCCATCACGATTGCAGTCGGATTTCTTTTTCTTTGTAGTTGAAAGAATGAAATCAAGACAATGTGGCTTGCCGGACACGTAATCTGACCCGTCTGCCAAGTGTCTTACCCTGTACCCGCCTTCGCCTGGAAACAAAGGGCCATGAAATCATGCAGTCTTTTCAGACTCCGACAGTGCATTTCCTATCGCAGGCTGTGAATACTGTGTTGATTCTTTTGTGTCTATAATTCTATACCAACAAGCCCTTGCTCTGTAGTTTGGATGCTACGCCACCAATACCCATTTTTCATGACAGCCCATCCAGTCGAGGTTGCGTACTCAATCTACCCTGATCCTCCTCTTGCTGTCCATCCTGCAGATCCTGATCCTCCTCTTCATGGTGCCCATTGACTCCATTCTGCTCATTCTGCTCACACTGATGACACTGTCCACCCTCTTCATCCGGAACTTCCCCTACAGAAAGTCTGTTGTAAGCTGGATCCCCCGACGCCTTATAAAAGATGACGACTGTGGTTCGTTCCTTAAGCACGTCCCCGTCCATCGGGGTCGGCGTCGAACCAAACAGCTCTTCCAACAACTGCGAACGCAACTCGGCATCATCTTGAAGTCCATGCTCGACGAGAGGACCGTAGCCCGGGATCTCTCCTTCCAGAAGCCCGTGCCTCCGACCGCAAGTCGCAAAGGCGTAAGGGAACTGCCCGTCTTCTCTCGCTTCGTGAGTCCACCGCAGAAGCAAATCATCGACGGTACACTTGCGGCATTTAGCCGTCACGAAGCCATCGGTGGGCGTGAAAAATCCGGGCGGGAGGTAGAACTCTTCGGTTGGGGGTGGTATACGTGCGAAGATGGACGAGTGTGCGCAGTCGTGGACAATGCGCTCTTCGCATGCCGGGCTCCACGTATCTGGATCACCTATCCGAGGCCCGTTCCATGGGCATTCATATGTGCCATCCCTTTCTAGGTAGTTTTCGGAAAACTCTGCGTAACAGGTCCAACCCATGATGTGACCGCAGGGGAGTGCCACCGGAGGATCGATGATGGTGTTCATATCTTTGCCTTCGCAAAGGTCTCCGCAAAGGATGCACCGTGCTCGGATGAACCTGTGGCGGACGGTTCTAGTGTCTTCAAGCCCGGCGTCGTACTTAAGGAGAAACGTCTCGGTCCACTCAATCATGTTTCCCCAGTGGAAGGGATCTGGGAGTTCCAAGTCGCCTATCAGCACCAAGTCTTGTGGGCTGAGCCAGGGACAAAGAGGCTCGGGCGGCTCTTCTTTCGGTTCTTCTTGAGCTTCATCTTGAGGTTCTTCTTGGGATCGTTCTCTAGACTCATGTCGAGGTTCGTCTTGTGATTCGTCTTGGGAGTCGTCTTGTGGTTTATCTCGGTATTGGACGCGGGGTTCATCGCGGGGCTCTTCGCGTTCCATGACTTCCTGTCGATTCCTCGGTGCAAAATAAGATTAGAACTACTGTGAGAGGGCTGAGGGATGAATGGCAAGCTCTTTGACAGCAGATATTGCAGATTATTTGCGTGGTTGCTTGGAGAGAGGGCGCAATCTCGGGATGTCTCAATGTCGCATTTCCGTATATTCGGGGTCGTGATGTCGATATTGTTGATGCCACAACCCGAGCTATTTTGGCGTCGTTGAAGATGAGAAATATGACTATGGCTTAGTTCAGTTGCCCAAGCCAAAAGACACACATCTTTTTTGCCTGCACACAGGTCGATTGGCTGAAGGGGCGACCGACAGGTAGGATGCATCTCGCCAAGTGCGAAGGAGCCTTTCAAACACAACGGGGGCACTCAGCACGATCCAGTCAGTGAAAGATTTCGCCATAATCAGCCGGCTTCTATAAGGGTCGCGTAATTACTATTTTTTGTTATCTTGTTCCTTGCACCAGGAATACACCACCAAGGGTCCCCTCCTATTTCAGCAACTCGCCGTTCGTCGGGTGGACAAGCGGCTCGCTTCAGTCTTTGTCTTATTTGTGCTAATGTCACCAAGCGTCAATCACTCGCTGGCGTTTGTGAACCGCAATCTTGCTCTTGTTTCTTGAAGCGACAGGCCCCGGGCTTCAGGCTTCTGTGATTGTGCCACAGCGGCGGTATGGTTTTATGTTGGGCTTCGGTAGTGCCATGTCGAACTCGTGGGAGCAAACACCACCGCAGAGAGTCTGGTAGCTTGGCGCTGCGACAAAGGGAACTCAGAAACGAGGCGCAATCTGCTCACTAATCAAGTTGCTGTGGCACATGCTTCACGATCCTTTGTTACTCAGTATTAGGCTCCCCAGTGTGATACCTTAGGTCTGGATGGATGACGCGCTTGGTGACTTAGAGGGTGTGCGATGGCTTCACAACGAATCCCGAAACATCTTCATGTATTGACATATTCCTTCTGTGTTTCCATTTTATTACATCCTGGGTATGAACATCGCACCCATTCTGTGCGCTACTCCACACAGCCTAGTCTCACAGGATAAAGTTGAACAAACAAACCGCCAGACCATTCCAGATCGTGCCTCCAATTCCCAATCAAAGATCCCGGAATGCCTCTCCATTCATCTTCTGCGGCACCTTGGCGTCATTCACCTGGTCATCCGCTCGTCGTCGTGGCGTCCCCCCAGGCGCGATATTGGCCTGGTCCAGGGTGAAGCCGACCCAGGTGTATGGAAGCCAAGGCATCGGCTTGCGGGCCGCAAACGCTACAGACTGCCGTCCATTCTTGTAGAACAAGGCCAAGAATGCCTGAATCAGAAATACAGACGCATTTCCAGCACATCTCATGATGCTTCCGAAGCGGTTGTCCACGAATCGCAGTCCCAGAATCTCGAGCACGTACTCAAACTCCGTCTTGCGCCAGTCGAAAAGAAGCTCAAGCTCCAAGTCCTTTTCCACGTCCCATAACTTGACGTTGGGAAGGTTAAACCATGACGACAACCCGAGACGGCTCAAAGTCCTTTCCACCAGGTCCGAACCGAACGTCAGGAAGATAATTTGTCGATTCGTTTTGTCGGCTTTCTCTTTCTTGGTCCGGTTTGATCTCTGGAGAGACAAGAAGAATTCATGGAGGCGCCGGGCAATGTTCTCCTCTTTCATGGTCTTAGACTTGCCGAACGCAAAAGTGTAGGTGTGGTCGTGTGGGGTGTCGGATTGGCACAGGTGTCCCCTGTGATCCTGATACTCCTCGATGATGAAGTGGGAAGGGTTCATAAAGCGGAACCAAGACGACCCACGATCTCCTGGTGGGGTTCCTCGACGCCCATACACAGTTCTCATGTCCAGGTACGTGAAACCAATCTCGGTAACAGGCTTGTACCGGTACTCCTCTCCGCCGGCGTGCTTTGCCATCTTGTACATGCAAAGCTCCTGGATGTCGAGGGCGACGAGTATGTAATCCGTTTTCGGGAGTGTCGAGAACGGGGCATCCTGAGAGTGAGAGACTGTGGGGAGGACAGTATCGACTCCCTCAGGAGGCTCTGCACGCAGCGGGCCGCAGCTATATAGTGGCACTTCTTCGAAGAGGCCGTCAGGGCTCAGCCCAAGCTGATCATACCAAGGTAGGACTTTCATGGCTGATTTCTTCGTTCTATCCATGTTGGCGTTGGTGGGCGAAAAACATGGGAAGGAATCGTCCATCAAGTGTGTCGGCCACCTTGGCGACAAGTCAGAGTATATAAGCTCCATAATCTGTGATTGAAGGTTTAGGTATGGCCTTGACAAGACGACAAGAGTGTTGCTTTGCTCACTCGACAAGTGTAGGGCGTACAGCAGTCAGCAGCGTCTTGGTCAACAGACAGCAGTGCAAGGGTTGAGAGAAAACAAAGACTCTTGCGCTGAGGAGCAGCACCAAGTCGTCTTCTGTATGCTCGTTGGAGTGACGTTGGTATATATGGTCGTTGGAGTGACGATGAAACAGCTGAGGCGAAACAATAAACAAAGATTGAACAGGGTGAGGCAGGCTTTTTATAGAAACAGGGTGATGAAGGTTCTTGTCCCGTCACTGCGATTTCTTGGTAAGTTTGCAATGATGGATTGCTTGAAAAGTAATTTGCTGGACTTTATTGACAGACCACAATCACCTTGGTGGCTTGTTGGAACCCCTTTGGACTGATTGTGTGTCAAGCCGGCAGGGCGCCACCGTCGGTTCCTGCATGACTCTTCTGGCGCCTTGAATGATTTCCTTCTGTTGATACGCTCTATCTACTCAAGTGGCGTATTGGCTGATTTGTTACAGATGTTGGTTTGCATGAGGCGCATCCTCGCACTGCTCGGCGTCAGTGAATCACATCCCATGGCGATGCATCACAGGCGACTCTTGCCGGCGAGGTATGCCCCTCCCAGCTTCAACATATCGGTTGCCTCTTTCACCATCTCATCGACGATATCCTTGGCCGGCAGCACGCTGGTAATGGCGCCAGCAACCTGGCCCATCAGGTAGGGCGGGTCAACGTCGTTTCCCTCATCAAAGTCATGCTCGATAGGGACGGTGCCGCGGTCGCACAGCTCCTTGATCTTGTCAGGCTGCGCGTGCCATTTGCGAATATACTCGTTCACCTTCATGCGAAGCGGCCGTCCAGAGAGCACCAGGGTTCGGTCCGTGTCGTCGAAGTTGCACGACACGACCTCGCGCTTATGCTCCTCGCTGCACCCGGCCTCAACGCAAGCAACGAATCGCGTACCAACCCAGACACCCATGGCGCCTTGCATCAGCGAGCTGGCCAGCGTACGGCCTGACGAGATGCCTCCCGCTGCGACGACAAGGGCAGGTTGTCCGTTGAGCATTGGGGGATGATACTTGCTGGCTACGTCGACGACGGCAGGGATGAGGACTGAATTGGCGATGTTACCCGTATGGCCGCCACCCTCGCCGCCTTGTGCGCAGACCATGTCGACGCCGAGATCGAGTGCCTTGGCCTAAGGAGGATGGTTTTAGTAGCTAGTTCGTATCAGAATACACCAAGCTTGGGGACGACTTACTGCATGCTTTGGATGTCCAACCATGTTCATGACCAAAATACCGTTCTTGTGAAACTTCTCAATGACACTCTGAGGCGGAACCCCAACGGCAGAAACAAACAACTTGGCTCCGCTCTCGATGATGATATCAACCAGCTCTTCGAGCTTGCCGCCGGTGTAGTCATGGTTCGTCTTGCGCGCATTGCCTCCAAGCTGAGGCAGGGCCAGGTCGACGCCAAACGGCAAGTCGGGCTGCGAGAAGTTGGCCTTCATCTCGGCGATGATCTCGCGCAGCTGGTCTGGCGTGTACTGGAAGCCACCGATGACGCCGAGACCACCGGCGTTCGAGACGGCCGCCGCGAGCCGTCCGCCCGAGGTCCTGGCCATACCGGCGAGGAGGATCGGATGTTGAATACCCAGAAGGGCTGTGAGAGGTGTTGTGATGGGACCCGGGGGCATCGTGACAGTGCCTAGAGGCGCCATGGTGAAGCCGTGATGTCGATGAGAATGCAAGTATAAATGTAAGTGGTAAGAGTCACTTCTGGTTGAATCTTTCAAGAATCACCCACTCATGTGGCCCGTTGGGATTTGGATCTTTCAAAATCAATACCTTCCAGCGCAATTGCCTAGTAATTGTTTACCCAATGTTGAAGTCTAAGCCTGTCATTGATGCATGATCCGATTCTCCAACTGGGATTTAAGCGGGTATTTATTGACAAGCCGAAAACCTGGGGGCCGGATCTACAAGAAATCGACCTTGCGGGGGAACTCCAAATGCACCGAGGTACTTTCCGCCTTGGGGAACCAGCTCGCCTGGCCCGTGTCGTTCGTCGATCAGCTGCCAAGCGGCTCTGCAATGCTTAGATACTGTTTTGTCCCTGATTTAGGTACCGAGAATATGCAACAGGTACCTATGATAGGCATTGTTGTTCTATGAGTTATGGCCGCCTGTTGTGCGACCCTCCTTGACCGGATTGCTACACTTCACAGGCATGACGCAGCAGTCAAAGTCAGAGATCACTGTTTAATAAGTGGGCCATCTCTCACAACTCATCGGTTGTCAAGTATGTATAGATATATACTGACGCCTATGACTGAGCATTTCACCCCTCCCATGCAAGCCGCGCCTTTTCCACTCCTCGCTTCAAGTTGGTATCATATCCACATGCAAGTTTCTATCATCGCCGTCGCCAAAACGTGCCAATCTCTAGTAGTCATACAGCGCAAGAAATGCCGACTCCAAGCCAATCATTGTGTCCCCAGCTGGTAATTTGACCCAGACCTATCATAAGCATTGGCCATGCTGCAAATTATTTATTCTTTTCTTCATCCAAAGTGCGGTAGGCGGGCCGGGATGAACGCCGTCTCCTCGGGCCGCCGTTTGGTATCACCTCGTGGCGTCTCCAAAACCTCCGAGACCCGATCGGGTTCCACGGACTCGTAGAGTATCTGCGGCTTGTCGCCTGCCTCAATGGCCTCTGCTGGGGCCTCATGGCGAGGCGGGGCTTCGTAAACCTCGTCCTCTGCCACAATTGGTTTTGGTTCCGGCATGGAACGTAGAGCCGGGCTAGTGCCACCGAGGCCCTTTTCTGCTGCCAATTGCGCCGCTGCCGCCTTCTTCCTGGCAACCTCTTCGTCTTCGGCTTGTTGCAGCCTATGCTCCTCTAATTGGAGGTCATGGAGTGACGGCATATCCTCGACATCTGGCGTTGCGGGGAGCGATGTCGATGTCGATCTGTGCACAGCGCGAAGAGAATCTCTGGAGGGGATCCTAAGCGAGTCTCTCGATCGGGCGGACCCCAGTGTTGTCCTCGACACCGTTCTGGACATTGAGAATCCGCTCGCAGGGCGTTTACCTTTGCTCCGCGTCCTCCCGCTGCTTCGGTCATCTTTCCTTACCATGTCATAGGTTATTTCGTCATCAAGGGGTATTGCATCTTCCTCGCCTTCTCCGTCGCTCGGAAACAGGTCTCCACGGGAACGGTAAGAGTCCGACGTGTCGCCCGATCCTGTCGTTCCACTTCGCTTTCTAGTCACAACGAGGTCACCGTGATCGGATTCGTCATCTGAGCCCAATAAAGGTTCCACTTCACCCTCTGCGTGCCTCCCCGGGTGGTCTTGTAGGTCCGCCGCGCTTGGCTTATATCGTAACGTGCCGCCCATCTTCCAGGGTAACTTGCTTAGGAACCCAATGGGTTGGGTGCTCGGGATGATCGTAGGGTCGTGCTCGCTTGCCTTCCTTCGCCCGCCTCTTGTGCCATAGCTCATGCCTCGCTTCCTGCCGGGTTGTTCTGACGTTTCGCCACTGCTATGCTTCTTCTGACTTCCAGTGCCAGCCAGCAACCGGTCCCAGTCTTCATTGCCCCAGCTGCCGAACAGGCCGCCACTTTCTTCTTCTTCATACCAGTCATCGTAGAAGTCGAAACTATACTCGGCCCTAGCTTGCGAGCGGTCGCGCTCACGACGCTTGCGCCGGCGCTCTTCTGGGTCGCCAAGGCAGACGGTGGTGCACTGCTCGATGGAGTCGGCGACAGAGGAGAAACACGGATTGATGTAATTGTGCTGGAACGACCAAATGCCCGCCGCAGCATTCTCCGTCACGGCCTCGGCATCATGTGTGATCTGGTTCCAGCGCTGGCGCAGGCGTGGGTCTTCGAGGAAGGCCATAGTGTGGATCGATCGTGTGTATGACGTCGCGAGTATGTAGGAGAGGGCGACGGTGCGACGTCCTGTAACCTGGCGCCGCTGGCGCCTCTATCAGGAGACTGACGTGGTTTCGCGGGGGGAAGGCCTAAAAGTGAAAGGCCATTATCGCAAAGGGCGGGTTACCGGCGATGAGGAGAAACTGATGCCGCAGTTGTTGGCTCTGAGGCGACGGAGAGAGATGAGACGGGGACGGGAACCATGTTGCAAGACAGTGGGCTGGGTGGCACGTGCGAGCAAGTGAGACGGCTAAAACCGTTGGGTGATGGGTGGTTGGGTAACGAAGTACCTAGCGTTGTAGGGGATTCGCTCCGGGTTCCAGCGCCTTAGAACAAGAGCTTTGTACCTTGCAGCACCATGCCCTGTCATTGGGCCACTGACCACCCCTCCATTCATGTCATCCCCACCGCAACCAGCCAAGCCGAGCCGCAACGAGGCTTGAGATCTGTGGCTCAGAATTGTCCCAGACATAGAGCTCAAATCCAGTGATTCTTCCATTTTGAGGTGAAGTGATATCATTGCGTGATATCGCGCTACAGCAACATCCAGAAGTTCAAGTAATGGAACCATTGCAGCCCAGTTCCTTCTCACAACCTGACGTCAAAGCCCATCCCTACTGCCGTATTGTTAGCGCGAAAAGCATGCCAATTCTTCTCGAAGGCTCCAAGCGCTGTTAGACAACGGGGCTAGAAATGCAAACAAGGCATCTAAACAAAAATGTTGACTGTAGAAACTCCGGTGTGATATTGATAAAAACGCACACATCCAGACGAATGGTGTGGACGGTTGAAACCCTATGTGAGACGCTATACTGGAGTTCTTTGGACGAGAGAGTGAAACAAGGTTGATGGAATCCCGGCGTAATTTTCGTAAGAGTGTTGGTGAACAAGCAAACTGTACGCCCCAATGTTCCAATGGAAGAACGGCCTTCATTGGTTGGCAAGCCTCATGTTCGCTAGCACTCTCTCCAGCAACTCTTCTTTCGTATCCTTGTCTTGTGGAAATAGGTTCCGCTATTCGTAAATCCAACCATCAGCGATCCACATGTCATCGAGAGCAATGCAAGGGAACAACATACCGCAGCGAGCCACCGCCGCAGCTCCTCGCGAGTCCAAGTCTTCGGGTCACCCTTAGGGTCCTTCTCCGGTGGAAACATTTCGTCTCCCCAGATTACCTTGGCTGTTGCTGCAGCCACCACG
Source organism: Dactylonectria alcacerensis (assembly GCA_029931735.1). Lineage (NCBI taxonomy): Eukaryota > Fungi > Ascomycota > Sordariomycetes > Hypocreales > Nectriaceae > Dactylonectria > Dactylonectria alcacerensis. Next base: position 1,878,982 of record JAPMUZ010000004.1, read on the forward strand.
AGGCCAAAGGCTGTAGTGCCGTCAGCTTCCAAGTCCCATCTCGCTACCCTGTACAGCACGGATTCCTACTCACCCCAAACCATGTTCTCCACCTTGGAGTTAGCTCTAGTTTTCGAGGCGATAGTGTCTTTGCGACCCTGGAGTTCTTCATCTGAAGTTTGAGGGCATACCTTCGATTTCATCATATTGTCAAGAGCGGTTGGCATCTTGATTGATGTGTAGCGAGGAACAATTGGCAAAGGCGAGGTCCTCCGAAGGTTTGGGTTAGGTTAGAAAGCAAAGAGTACAGAAGTCCGCAGTTTGAGGGGCGCTCACTGTAGATAAATGATAAATTGGTGATTCTACTAAAGAAAGAAATAGGCCAGATACCTTGTTCAGTTGCGTTGAAAGGTGGCCAGTTTCAATGAGCAGATGCCTGGAGTCTACAAGTACGCCACATGCCTCGCGTTAATCCAAGCATGCTTCGCCACACCTGGTTAGCATGCCCTTGCGCCACAATCGGTGGACCGGCCATCTGTTTCCCGAAAGAAGCCCACAATGGCCCGTGCGCAAGACCGCACCCCCCCGCGAAAACCAGCGCACAAAAATAATTCCTCCCAAAACTGTTGAAACCGCCAAACCGAGCACTTGACAAGTCCCTGTTCAAACGTCTTATTGAACTACCGCCAAAATGCCTCAGGAGGTCGCTGATATCAAGAAGGTATGTCTATCGCTCAGATGCTGTCTGTTACGCGCCGTTGAAATGCTGACTTGATTGTGCCAGTTCATCGAGATCTCTCGACGGAACGACGCTTCCTGTACGTTTGCCCTGCCGAGCCTCCGACCATTGGACAATCACGCCCGGTGACCAGGAGGAATCGCAACGGAGATACATTCTAACACAGAAAACAGCTGCGCGGATCAAGAAGAGCAAGAAGAACAACACCGTCAAGTTCAAGGTCCGCTGCCAGAAGTACCTCTACACCCTGGTGCTCAAGGACTCCGACAAGGTCGAGAAGTTGAAGCAGAGCCTTCCTCCTAGTATGCGCCCCTCCCCTCGCTCGCACACATTCATCGGCCGAACGAGGAAAGCAACGAGAATCGATGCTGACATGTGCCATCCGCAGCCCTGCAACTCACGGACGTCTCCAAGAAGACCAAGAAGTCGGCTTAAGAATGTGGTAGGAAATCGGATTGGATTGGGTGTGGGAGGATTCACATGCACGAAAGGGCGTCTCGGGATACCTTGCATTTCATGTGCTCCGAAAGGAGGGTGCTCGGATAGAGTCCAAAACAAAAAAGAACGATTCGAGTCACAACAGTTTGTATTGGCGCGTGTTCCCCGTGATCGCTGGGTGGTTGGCTTTCTGAACTGGTTACTCGAAATTCTGGAAATGGTGGAATTCATGCTCGGCGTCGGGGGCGCTGAGCAAGTCGCCCAGCTGCCCATCCAAGGCACCCTGGTTCCAGAAGATGACCAGTTCCTCGTCATCGGCATCCCTCTCAATCCTCCATCCGGCCCATATCCTGCTACCGGGCTTCGCAGCTCGGGCTTGGGCCTCTATGCTGTGATATTTTTCCTGCACCGACTCCTTCTGGTTGGAATTGACCGATAATTTGCAGACACTGAACCCGTTTCCCTGAGCAAAGAGGTCGCCTCGTAGCTCAACCTCGCTTCCTGCCGGATTCATGTGGAAGACGACCATGGAGCCGGACTCCTCCGAGGCGTACATTGCCAATTTTGCGAATTCACGCTGGTTTTCTTCGCTCTGCAACCACACGTGATGATTCTCAGGAACGTTCCATGGAGCAGTGATAAGAACGCATGGCGAATCAGGTTCTTGGATGAACCAGTTACTCAATGACGAGTATGGCTTATCCTGTAGAAGATCTGGCTGGTTTTCTTTGACCCATTGGTCTTGGACGTTTGTGGCATCTTGGAGTTTGAAGTGGATCTCGGACTTGTCGTAGCCGGGTTTTAAGGGAATCAGGGCGAATTCCGTAACAGTCATGATGGGATGAGCTCGTCCAAAACGCGCCAATGACAATAATGGGTTGCGGACTGGGGATGCAAATGTAAGCTGCTTTTGCGGAAGGCTGGCGATGGGCGTGTGCGAGGTTATCAATATTTATGTTAGGCATCGCAGGGGTTGCGTTGACTTGAGTGGCACAGCGGGTCAGATTATGGCGGCGTGACCAATCCCAATCGGGAATATTGATTCAGTTGGTGATGACACGACTCGCTCGCGATCAGCGTCTCATTTAAGACGGCTTGAAGTACGTGGGAGATGCTATGAATGGGAGGTTTGCGCTCGCCTTCCCTCTGTCGCGAGACCTCTAATCGTTATGGAGGCGCAAGTTGGGACTTTGGATGCTGTCTAACAACGCACTATGAAACTCTACTCGTCACCTTTATGAATGCGGCTCACACTGACCGCAGCCTTGCCTCGTCGCATTGATGTACTGCTGTTCACAAGCCTTGGCACAGCGGCCTGTATATGTTGACGACCGTGCTGAACGATGTAGTTGCGAGAGAGGACTCGAGGATTGCCAGCTCCCTACCACACGTCATGATAAGGACAAAACTAAATCACGGACGGTATGTGAACTTCTTGCCAGAGGGTCAATTCTCGCCATGTATTATCTCTGTACCCACTGGGCTAATTGGCGAAGCATGATTCTTTAGTCTATGGCTTTGTGGCAAGGCTACTTGGGACATTTTGAGGTAGTTATGTTGAGATTGGCAGCACAGCACTACGGTGGGGGTAGATACCCATTGTATATTTGTATCACAGTATCTCATGAGTATGGGTCTGGTTACCTGACTTCTAGTACGGAGTAAAGGGAGAATTGAAAAAAGTAAGGCCTGTTTGTATAGCTTGCACTAATCTCGGTTCTGTACTTAATCAGAATTGGATTATTTTGATCATCTCTTGAGGACTCAGTGGGTTTGAGTCCTGGCTCCCCAGTGTGGGGTAAATGGTATTTCTTCTAAGCCGCTGTACTCCAGCCTTCGGGGGAAGGAAAACACCGCACATACTGATGACGCCTGTTGCAACATAAGTGACTTACAGGAGCTGCATCAATAGCAAGTTGGTGCTCTATGGCGTGTGGTGTTTTTCTGCCATCCCTTGTCTAGGTCAAAGTGTTAGTCCTCCGCAATAGGGTTCTTGGTCATCCCGGTGATCTACACAGGGAAATACAATAAATAAAGAAATAGCTAGTTCTAGAATGAGGGAGCCGGAGCAAGGAGTCCTAGATGGAAGCTTGACCAAGCCTTGAACTAGCGCTAAGGTAGCTTTGGGTAATGGCTGCATCTTGCTCATGACAACAAGGCAGAATTTCATGTCGGAATGTCAATTCCCGCGTCTAGTGCGTGAGACAGTGTGGCTCAACCATTATGATAGCCTTGCTCCAAGTTTTGTGCGGTGAAGGTCTGGGAGGAATGTCTAGAGCAGCTGAAAAAGAGGCGTCCTTAAACAACGCTAGGGCGCTCTACCAGAGGCTGGGGCGAAACAGCACTACTGGTTGTCTGCATCACGGGTGTGGTTTCTAACCCAATCCCTCTTTGCTTATCCTTCAGCCACGTCCCTCTTTTGGGCCAGCTCCAGGCCTGGACCAGACGAATTCTGGCGCCATGACAAGCCAGCGCATAAGCGTAAATAGTAGGTTTTTTTCTCACTGGGTACACTACTTGTAGGTAAGAAACTTTGGCAGGACTACGTCGTGTGGAGTTGATAAGGGCACCCAGACAATTCATGTGGCATGAAGCTTTGCGCTTCGTCGTCGACCCCTATACCCCGGTTCTCAACTATCGACTCGTCGATAAACATGTTTTCTTGAGTGAATATCGACCTAGGGAGCGGTTTTGTCTGGATGAGCTCGCTTCGAGCAGCTGGTGGGGATGAGCCGTAGGGCTGATGATGGTGGCGTATTAAGTCTCCCCTCAGCCATTTTCGTACTACGTAAGTGAATAGACCACAATGAGACAGACCACTCAGAAGCGGCTGGAAGGTACCGGGCTTGCACCAAGCTTGAGACTACTGCGCCGATCGGAGACAATTAGCCAAGCGTTGACTCTTCTAGTCAAGGTCTGAAAATGTCACGTTCGACATGCTGACACCCTGTGTTGTTCATCATCTTAGTATATTAGCTGTAGCAATCCTGCCAACATCATGTCAGGGTTAGAGGTACCTAATCGCGTACTACACAGTTTGACCAGCTATCAGAAAATTCACTACAAAAGACTCGCCGCATAGAGTGCCATTGAGGCCAGAATCAACGCTAGCATGGAGCGTTTCTTCACTCTGGCTCTTTGGGCCTTCTCGGTGGCTTTTGTCTACGCCGACCAGCCCACCAACGGCTGGCAACTTGATGTCAGCGCGAACAATGTCTACATTTATCGGGACTCGGACAATCCCGACGGAGGGCTGGTTCTCGACTTTCCCGTCAACATCACTCGGATAGCTGCCACCACTAGGTCGTTTTCCTTGTCCATCTCAACCACCCCTTACATCTACAACAGCACCCTAGCCGGGCAGGAGACCTCGGAGGCCAATGTCATCTACACGCAGAATGTCGACTACCCCTCCACAGACCAATTCTCGCAACATGTTTCCATCCACATACCCGAGCCTCAACAAGATTTGCTTATTTCCCTTGGGCTGGACGATGGCTCAGCGGATACCGCCTTTCTCACGGTCCAGAGCAACGGGTTTGTGCTGGCTAAGCAGGAGAGAGGCTGGGTAGCCCGCGTCATCATAGAATACGACCACGAAGTGAACCTCGCCATCACGGAGGATTTCAACAACGCTATGAGTAACGGAGTGGACGAAGGAGAGCCGAGAGACTTAGGGAAGGCCCCTGTGATTCACGTTGGGAATGCGGTAGCACCCAGGGACAAAAATAGCATCGACGAACCCCCAACTACGACTATTCCTGGCGGCTACACCGACTCATACACCGATTCATACACCGACTCCTATACCACCGATAATCCTACTTCTATCACATATCCTGGGGACTACTCTACTCCAACCGATGACTATAGCTCTACCTATACCCAGGGAACTGGAGGTGGTCCCGACGACAGTGTTTACGTATCCATCGGTCTGCCCACTGACCCTTACACTTACACCGGGACTACGGGCGACGAGGTCACGAGCACTATATCAGGTGGATGCGGTTATGCAGGGGCTCACACTATCATCATCACTCGCTACCGCACCGTCAGTGTATGTCCCACGCCATCCGCCTACACGTCAGTCGACACCCACCTTCAGGCTCGACAAAACGGGGACGCAGCGGCCTATATCAGGGGTTCGGTCGTCTTTGCGGATCGAAATTTGGAGAGACGGCCTGTCCGTTTCTTGACATGCTATCTTCATTACGACATCTACAACGGCGACGAGAAGGTCGCGGAGAGGGGGGCATCGGCTGTCACAGACGCCAACGGCGAAGCCTTCTTCAAATTTAACATCGCCAACGGGCAGAGAGTTGTGGCTCTCAGGCTATACACGTTCCTCAGCACTGAATGGTTTCATATTGGTTCCCGAAACTCTGCAAACGAAGTCCTGGCTCCCAAGTTTGTCAGACTAGATCTGAATACTGCCAAGTGGACTGTCGATGCAGGTCAAATTATCGGGGCGGAGGCCTACTATGGCTATAGCGAGTACAACCTCGGCCTCGCAGTCGCCGATGCCTACACAACCCTGACCGAGTTTGTCCGCACAAAGGTTGCCACAGGTGCCAATGAGATGGAAAAGGTCAATGTCTGGTTCCCTGGAGAGGTGACTGAGACACTTGGTGCGTATTTCCAGGCCGGTGGTTCTCCGCCTTACATCAACCTGCCGCAACTGGACGCTGCCAACCCGTCTGTCATGGCGCACGAATATGGCCACTGGCTACACTGGATTGCGCGAAAGAAGGGAACCTTTAATGCCGGTGGACGACACTCTTTCTGTGGCGATGGGCCGGATAAGAAGATCACGACATCGTTTTCCGAAGGCTACGCCACAGCGTTTGGATTGCTCGCAATTGACCAAACGCCGCTCGTCGACGGCTTCTCCCCGTACATGGAGTACCAAAAGAGACAATACAGCCCTAAGAAGAGCTGGTCCGAGAATATCGAAATCTTCAGCTGCTCGGACCAATACATGATAAGGCAAGAGGGTCGCATTGCCGCGGTAATGTTCGATCTCGTGGACCGGAAGCTGGACGAGTTCCCCGCGTCGAGCAACAATGTTGGACGCATCAGTGCCGGTTTCGACCCTCAGAGACTGAACTGGATGTGGCAGCCCCGTTTCATCTTCTGGCTGTTGATGCAAGAGAACCCCCAGAGTATTGAAGAGTATTGGTAAGTGCAACTCGCATACCGGCGGTTATACTTGAAGCTAACTGCTGCGAACAACAGGCGCAAGTTCCAGAAGTATCCGGGCCAGAGGACCGAATGGGAAGATTTGGCGTGGTCTATCTTCGATTACAACTATGTCGACTTTCAACAGCACGTTTGAGTCGAAGTATGGAGAAGTAGAGAGGGGTGAAGGTCATATTCGGTGATTTGATTGCGAGTTAGTTGCACGGTCTTGTACATGAATGAGGACCTAGAACTTGTAACGAGTAAGTAAAGATAATGATGTTAATTGGGTATCATCACAATCCTTGATGAAAACCCGTTGAAAAATTAGTGATTACCCTTGATAAAAATGCGAATGGCGAATGTCAAAACATGCCTTGTTAGCACGGACTCGCAGGGCAGTGTTAGTAGCCATAGGACAATGAGGCTTATGCGAGGGAGGAGTGGATGATTTCACCGCCACTGAGGAAGAGCTGAGAGAGTTGAGAGCTGAGGTTGCACGAGGGCACTTGGCCGCGTGTGGGAGGCTGACCAGCTTGGGCATGGCTAATGAGTGGCCCGTAAGATTGTGGCGGAGGATGTCTTTCGAAGAATGGAAGCCACGTCCCGTGCGATGATCAACGACGTCAAAGCCATTCCACCACGAGATCAAACTTCCAGCCTGAGGCCAACCTACCTTGCTGGCACCATGCCACCTGGCGACGAAATGGCGAGACGGCATTGCTTCTAGATACTCCGCGTCTTCAACTTCGCCGCATCCCGCCGCTTTCATCCCGCGGCTTCACAATGCCGACTTGCTTGCCCGGGACTTTTTCTCGACATCCCCTCTATGCGTAACCGCGCGACGACGTCAGATCAGACACAACAGTACCGGCAGGATTAGAGCGCACCTAGGGCCCAGGGCAGGTAACATCGCATCACCGCCGCACCGCTGCACCGCATTGCGTCTCCGTCTGCGTCCGTTTTCCGGGACCTTTTTAGCCTAACTGCACGGCACGGCATTTCAAGCGTCTGACAGCATTTCCGGCGAGCGTGGCGGGCGTCGCACCCACTCACCCACCGGCCTCCAATACTCCCACGCCCACCTTGCAAGTCGCTGCAGACCAGACAAGGGCCGTGGGGCATCCCAATCAATCGCGATCCTCCCACCATCCCAAGCGTGCCATGCGAGCGGCAGGGACCAGCATCTGGACCTGTCGTCACCCACCTAGAAACGCCTCGTGTGGATGGGCAGCTCGTTTTCGGATTCAGACGTCGACACATTGGTTGAAGAGGATACTTGCTTTTACAGCTCCTGGTTCTTTGGCTGCAGCTGTGTTTGGCTGGATTTAGGCCATTGGCTGAGCATTGAGGAGCAACGAACAGCAACAAAGACAACCGTACACCGACATTCACTGAAGAATGTCCGCTTGAAAACGTCCACTCGAGAACATCCCGTCTTCTACCGTCCGCGGAGGGCAGGGGCTGCAGCAACAATCCATCCTTGTCTCGACTTGCAAAGTTGTTGATTGTTGTTGGCTCTCCCATTTCCTGCATTGGACCGGCACTACGCCCTATGAAGCTGCGCATCTTTCTCTTGCCGGCCTTGCCTAACCAACTCGAAACGGGTTGGCTGTTGGTCCCGCTCCCCTCTTTCTCAACCACATCAGCCATCTCCATCGTCATCATCTACTTCGTATCACGCGCTGCACCACTCACACGTAAGTGCCAAAATACGCACAGGCACACCCTGCTTCCGCTACCCGCGGTCGCTCGTCTCGCAGCTCGTTGGGCTGGGCTTCGCTTGCGCGTTTCTGGTCGCAGCTAGCGGGGACCGCCGCGTCTCTTTGCCTCCGTCCGCGAAGAGTGGCGCTGCTCTTCTAATGTCCCTTGCTTTGCATCCTATCCCCCTCTCATGAGCATCCTGCTCCGGCCGTTGCCGTTGCCCTTGGGCTTGAAGCAATTCGTGGGCATTTGGACAGGGAAAGGCCTGGAGCCGGAGTTGACAAAACAAATATTGGAGACAAGATAAAACTAGACCGCTATTTCTTCCAATTGGCGGTCTAACATTACTCACTCCCGTCCGTCCCCTAATCCAAGACCCCCAACTTGCAAAGCTCTGCATCACGACACTATCATTGCGCTTGCCTGTTGGACAGCACCTCTCGCTGTTCGCTGCTCACACATCCTCTCATTTCAATTCCCCTCTCCCGCTCACACCCTCCCTTTCCTGACTGGCGTCGAATTCGTATCTATTAGCTCGTTCTTTGGCCTTCGAGCTTTGGACCTCATCTCGATTGATCCCATCCATCGTCGAGCCCCACACGCGCATCCTCGAAGACACCCTTTGCCTAATCTGGACGGCGCCGTCCTGTGGCTCTGCATGCATTGGTACCAATCGCCGCTCCCGCTGTATTTTTGTACCACTCCTCAGTGTCACTGGGGAACGCTACCTAGCTGAAAGTGAGGACGATCCCAAACTGCACGAAGGAAAGGGTGTGTGCCCAGTCCTGTGCCTCTGGAGTTTACAAACAAGGCGCGAGGTTATGTACCCAGTGCCCAAGACCACCCCTTTTTATTAGTTACCTATCCCAGGGACCTCTCCAAGACATCCGCCTTGCTGTGGGACGCAAATCATTGATTCAGGCACACGTACAACTTGGTAGCCAAGCCTCTGCCACGCCTGCACGCCGCCACTATTGCTGCTCCCTGTGGAAAAGTGCGGGGGGAAAAGGCCAGCACTGACTTGGGAGAGCGTGGACACTGGGCACTGGGATTTGTTCTTCAACCTAACGGTGCTTCCGTGACACTACGCCTCCCGTCTTCGATATTATCCCCAATTCCCCATTGCAGCACCCGACTGGCATTTCTTTTGTTGGGGGAGCAAAAGGATATCCATCCATCCTGTTCCGCCGCCGCACATCTTCTTCTCCTCGTTGCCTAACATCGTCCTTTCACCTGTCCTACTCTTCCCTTTCTGGTTAACTTTAAACCTTTATTACCACGGATCATTCCACGTTGCTCCAACAACTCAATCGACCTCTCCAACTCTACCTCGACCCTCCAAGACTCTTTTTCTTGGCATACCGTCGCCCTTGCGCGCTCCTTGTACGACCAACCTACGTACCCCTATTACACACTTGATCTTTACACGAACCGCACACGACCCAACAGGACGGGTACAGCCGCGCACAAGACCGCCCAAGACCTTCTATTTCGCAAGGGGTCACAAAGTTGGTCACGCACAAGCACAATCGCGCACAGACGCCCTTGCACGCCTAATCAAACGACAAGGTGCACCCACCCACGATCGCGTTTCCATTCAACAGCGACCCGTGCTCGCGACCTGATCCGTGACGACATTCTCAAAAACTCCCCAAATATCAGAACGACCCTCAACGGTCCCAGGACGTGCAGCTGAAAACCCTCTGACTACGTCCTAATGCCCTCTCGAGAGCCGGCGATGGTAGACGGCCGCAATGGCCTCAACGGCCGTAAAGGAGCCCATGCCAATGGCTCTGGCCCTATCCCTGAGTCCTTCGTCAACGGTGCTGGCCAGCTGGGACAGCGCCTGAGAATGGAGCGTAAGATGTCTAGTCCCATGGCGCCGCCGTTCATGGTCTCTGCCCCAGGCAAAGTAATTGTCTTTGGCGAACACTCAGTTGTTCATGGCAAGGTACATACCACAACGACTGGCGCAATTGCTCTTGAGAACTTCAATTGCTCCGTCACCTTCCCTCCTTCTTGATCCTCGTTGCTGACAATGCCATTGGCACACAGGCTGCCATTGCCGCCGCCATCTCTCTCCGGTCCTATCTCCACGTCACCACCTTATCCAAGTCGAAGCGTACCGTATCACTTCGATTCCCGGATATCGACCTCATACAGTCATGGAACATCGACGACCTCCCGTGGGACGCCTTCCAGGAGCCCTCCAAGAAGAAGTCATACTACTCCCTTGTCACTGAACTCGACCCCGATCTCGTGGATGCCCTTCAACCTCATATTGCCATTGTCTCTGCCGACCGACCGGAAGAGATCCGCCGGGTCCATCGCAACTCCGCATCCGCCTTTCTCTACCTCTTCCTATCGCTAGGTTGGCCCTCTTTCCCTGGTTGCCTCTACACCCTTCGATCCACGATACCGATTGGCGCCGGCCTTGGAAGCAGTGCCTCCATATCTGTGTGCCTTTCTGCCGCCCTTTTGCTCCAGCTACGCACGCTGTCCGGCCCACACCCTGACCAGCCACCCGACGAGGCCCGGCTCCAGGTGGAGAGAATCAATCGATGGGCCTTTGTCTCCGAGATGTGCATCCACGGCAATCCTTCGGGTGTGGATAACACTGTCGCAACGCAAGGAAAGGCGGTCGTGTTCCAGCGTACCGACTATACCAGGCCCCCGGCCGTACGACCGCTCTGGGACTTCCCCGAGCTGCCACTGTTACTGGTGGACACAAGGCAGGCAAAGTCCACTGCGCATGAGGTTGGCAAGGTTGCCAAACTCAGGGTCGAACACCCGAAACTTGTCGGAACTATCCTGGATGCCATGGACAAGGTGACGGCGGCGGCATCAGACGTCATCGAGGATCCCAAGTTCGACAATGAGGACGAAGAATCCTTGAAGAAGGTTGGAGAGTTGATGACCATCAACCACGGCCTCTTGGTGTCTCTGGGCGTCTCACATCCCAGGCTAGAGCGCGTAAGGGAGCTCGTCGACCACGAAGGGTTGGGCTGGACCAAACTTACAGGTGCGGGAGGTGGCGGGTGCTCCATCACGCTCCTACGGCCAAATGCCCCGCGTGAGAAACTCGAGAAGCTTGAGAAGCAACTCGACGATGAGAACTATGCCCGTTTTGAGACGACTCTCGGCGGCGATGGAGTCGGTGTGCTCTGGCCCGCCGTCCTTAAGAACGGAACGGAGGAGGACCATGAAGGTGGCATGGAGATTGATCTAGAGAAGTTCCTCAATGCCGACGGCAATGAGGGTGTCGAGAAGCTGGTTGGAGTTCACACAGATGGCGGCGAGAGAGAGGGCTGGAAGTTTTGGCGTGTTGAGAGCCGGTGATGGCCAACAGCGCCACCCTCACACTCAGCGTCTCTCCTGCGCTGCAGTGTAACACCAATGCGCCCACTGAGGAGTCCACCAACTGTATTAATATATGGCTACGAGCCAAGTGACGTCACATGATGAGCCAGCCGGGAAAATAGAAGGAAATGGGACGTGGAAGCGACGCCACTTGGCTTGGAAGAAGGCTTCCTGTGGGGTTATCTACATGATTATAATTTAGTAATGCGATTCGTTCTTCTACCTTATCTTACCCTCCCTTGATGAGCATTTTGTTCTGATGAAAATGAGACGAACTACAGAAACTCGATGTATAGGACCGTATGTAACTATCAGGTTGCTATCCGCAGATGGAGTGTCTGAGACTTTTTTTTTTTGTCACGCTGGGAGACAAGGAAAGGCAATAAGGACTCAATCATTTGAAAAGACATTTCACACTCATGCCAGCGACCATATAAACCAAGAGGCCAGCAATTCAGTACTTCTTGTTTTCATTTTCATGCATGCTTCATTTCTTCAATCGTAAACGACATGTCTGTTTCTCATGCAGACTCCTCGGGTCCTCCAAGCAGTGTAACCCGGTACTTCCAATATCCCTCACGCACAGGATCCCACTTCTCGCCCAGTCGCTTCAAGCACAGGGTTGCCTTCTCCTTGTCACCGCTCTCAGCGTACACCTTGGCCAGCAGATCCAGCGCGTGCGAGCTACGGACCTCTTCGGCCTCGTCGCCCAGCGCACTGACGTACTGCTCCGCGAACTCCTGGACGGTGGCTAGCTTGCGACCGCCCTTGGCCAGCACGCCGAAGAGGTAGTTCCAGGGGGACTGGTTCTGCGGGGCGAGGGCGATCTTCTCCTGCGCGTATTGAATCTCGCGGTCGACGGTGACTTCGGGGACCTTGGGGTCGTGCTCGGTCGGTCCGCTGCCAGCGGTCGAGGCCGTCGGGTCGGAGAAGACGAGGTAGAAGCGGTGGGACCAGGCCGAGTTGTTGCGCACGTCATCCTCGATGAGGTTCTGCGTGGAGCCGAGCTCGGCGGCGGTCCACATGGACAGCTTGCCGACGAGGTACTGGCGGTACGACCACACGTGGTAGTTCTTTGCGTCCTCGGCGAGCATGGTGGTGATGAAGGCCGTCTCGGAGCGGGCCAGGGCGCGGACGGTGGTCGTGTCGTCCTCGATGATGGGATAGTAGTAGTCCATGAGCAGCTGGCGGTGGTTCCAGATCTGGTAGTTCTTGAGGTTGGAGAGGGCGACCTGGTTGAGCCAAGTGATTTCGTCCGGGATGGGCAGCTTCAGCACCGAGATGACCTTGAACCGGTACAGCCAGACGGTGTAGTGCGCGGGGTTCATGGAGATGACATGTTCGGTGAGACGCAGGCACCGCGGCGAGCATTCGTCGGCGGCCATGACGGCGCGGAGGTATGATACAGCTACTCTGGCGTCAGTTTGCTATAGTACACAGGAGACATTCGTTCGTCTTGTTCATGAACTCTGAGGAGAGTCTAGAACCAGAGCTGACATACCCTCGGCATAGTCGTCGGGGTACGCAATCTGCGCGAGAGCACCCTCAGGCTCGTCCTGTGGGATAGGAATCACATCATCCCACTCTGGGTCCTTTGCCAATGCCCCCGTCATCTCCCCGTAGAGGTCCCTCTTTAGTGCCGCCATAGTCTGCCTCCTCTTCTTCTCTTCCTCGATGCCCTCACTCGAGATCTCGGGCCCTTGCTTCTTGTAAGCTAGTTCCCTCTTGCTCAGGAACTGCCGATGCTGGATCTGCAGCGCCGTGAGCCGGGCGTGCTTGAGAGTGCGCTGCTCGAGCTCGTCGGGCGAGTAGGTGCCGATGTCGCGGCCGGAGCGATCCTTGCCCCAACTGTAGTTGGGCGCGAGGCGGCGGATGGGGAGGCCCTCCTTTGTGACCGACTTCCAGAACTCGCGCTCGGCCTTGTTGGAGAGTGGCACGTTGCGGTTGGCGACGGGGAGGATGAGCTGTGTGTGCGTGTACGACTTCTTCTCGGCGGGGGTCAAGCCAGACAGGCCGACTTCTCGACGGCGTTTCTCGCAAGGGTTGGTCCGGAAGAAGCGCTGCTCGGAGCGGAGGCTGACGGTTTGAGGTAAGGGAGTTTCGGGTGCGGCTGGGAGAGGGATAGAAGGTCAGTGATGGGCGCTGGTTTTGGAGATGTCGGGGTTTGAAGACGAGGCTCTTGAAAGCGGATCGAGGCTTTCTCTCGACAGCAAGTTGCAGAAGCTTGCAAACAAGCTTGGTGAACACGCCGGATAGCTGCCTTCGTTTGAGCTAAGTTGGAAAACTCACCTTTGGGCTCGGGATTCGGTGCCTTGGAGCTGCCTTTTGACTTGGGCGGCATGGCTGCAAGTTATGCGTAGGACGGTAGGATTTGGAGACGGGCGATGGCAATTGATGGTGGGGTCAGGCTGCTTGCTGGTCCGTCCAAGAAGGCCGTATGCAGGGCAGCGCTCAGACAAGGATTGCACTGGATGTGCCCCGCCAACGCCTCAACGCCATTGCTATTGTTCGACTTAGTGATAATTGACTGTCTAGGCGCGAGGCTGTTAAGTTTGTCTGTGGCACAGTGTTTTTGTAATTGTCTCTTGCCTTTATATTGAGATGGTGGGGCGGTTTGGTCAAGTCATGGGCAAGGGATGTGTGTGTACACCTCCCAACTGGACGCACACCCCCTGTTAGAACTCAGATAGCTAGGCAAGCTAGAGAGCCCAAGCTTAATCTGTGTCTACACCTTGGGCATGTTCAAAGAAGCTGAGATTCGTGGCGTGCTCTTTCAAAGTAGGCAAGGCCGCTTGAACCCCCCTTTGGCTCATCTGCTCCGTGGTTGAGTGCCTTAGATTTACCCGTCATCATATCTCCAGGTTTAGAGGGTGCTGCACCAATGCTCGTAGCAAAGTAAAGAATTATTAACAGCAATCATCATATTGCATTAAAAGAGAAAGCACATGTTCTGTGACTTGCGTCTCTTCAGGTATGGTATCGTAATTCAATCCAATCAAGCCTCGTCATATCCATAAACATTTTGTTTTGCATTTCCTTTCCTTCTCCATGCTCTACAACGCGCGAAAGTTTTGCGACAGAATGAGCCATCGTTTTATACCCCTTGGCGGGTTCCTGACCATGGCGTCCCAGTTCGGCACAAGCATGATGGTCTCGTTGAACATGGTTTGTGGTGCCTCTCTGCCCCTTCCTAGCTGCAGCCGGCCCATGATGGTGACGGCGATGCTCGTTTTGCCCCCATTCTTCTCCACCTTTGCGTTGTCGTAAATGGTCTCGGGGGCCCCGTATTGGAATGATGGGTTCACGGGATGTGCGTCAAACGATTCGATTTCGTAAAAGGCACCTTTGCCCTGGCTCTCGAGGAGCTGCGAGTAGTCGGCGGGCGTTGCGACGATGGCGCCGTTGATGGAGATGTCGGCAGGGACAGCGTAGCGGGTGGACGAGTTGACGTAGAAGGGGAGGAGAGAGGATCGGTTGTTGATGGCTTGGTAGTAGTGATTGACGAAGGTATCGGCAGCTAGCAGAATTTTTTAGTTATACATGTCCTGCTTGGTCTGTTGTCCGATGTTTGGCTGGCCGATGGTGAGAAACGACGGCTATGGGTGGGGAAGCAAACCTTCGCTCGAGACCCTGATCAAGGTGTCGTTATCGGGGGCAGGCATTTTTACTCTTTCTGGACGTGCCGGTGATGTCTAGTAGTGATGGGACAGAGAAATAGCTGTCTTCTGCCTTCGTGGAGGTGTTAAATGCTTTGGCGCAAACAGGCATGCAAGTGGAAGCCTGGCGACTTTTGAAAGGAAGCGGTCGTGAGTAGGAGCTATGACACAGTTATCACCTAATTCAATGCACACTGTGACTTATCAGCTAAACTTGGGTGGAATCCAAATTCACACGCTCCAGGCATATTTGCACAGGTACAAGAGTCAAAGACTCCTAGAGGCTCAGGAAATCGTCGATGAATATGAAGAGATTAAAGGTCCAATTACCAAGGACTTTGTCGCTTCTTCAAGTTTTCTTGCCTGAAACCCGGTAGGTTGCTATTGAATTGTGTTATAACAGAACGTGCCTACAAGTACAAATTATACTGGGCACATGTGAAAATCAGTGAATATTTTAGAGCTCCAAACCAAACGTGATGTGATCCGACACATTCCATCCCACCTTCGTTGCGTCGAGTGTGTGGACGAATCGCGCGCCTACTCAACGCAATGAGGCCATTCAGATTCCAATCCCTTCGCGGGCTGCGGCCAGTGCAGTCTAGACTCCCTCGCCAAACGAGCTGGACCTCTCCGGGTTGCCAATGGCATCGTGGGCCAGCAGCAGCGAGATGGAGCAGCTCCGACAGCTCTCCGCCGGCTACGGACAAGCCATTCTACGTCACATCCCCCATCTTCTATGTCAATGCTGGTCAGTGATGAGCTGCAAGCCCTCCCTCGTCGAATCCAGCTGACGCCATGGAAGCTCCCCACATTGGCCATCTCTACACCATGGTCCTGGCCGACGTCCTTAAGCGATGGCAGCAACTCAAAGGCAAGCCGGCATTCTTCACCACTGGAACCGATGAACATGGTATGAAGATTCAGAAGGCCGCGGATAAGGAGGGACTGCCTCCAAAGTCATTCTGCGACATCAACTCGCTCAAGTTTCGACATCTTGCCGACGCTGCCAACATCTCCCACAACTTCTTTATCCGAACCACCGATGAAGACCACAAGCGCGCCGTGGAGCAGTTCTGGACGCACCTCAAGAACACGCCGCCAGAGGGACTGGGTCTGTACAAGGGAACGCATGAGGGCTGGTATAGCGTTAGCGACGAATGCTTTTACGCCGAAGACGAGGTCACGGCAAATGTCGATCCCCAGACGGGTCGTAAAACCACGGTCGCCGCCGACTCAGGCAGCGAGGTGGAATGGATCAAGGAGGATACCTGGTTCTTCCCGCTGTCCAAGTATAAGGATCAGCTGCTCCGCTTCTACAACGAAAACCCCGACTGGATCAAGCCTAAGCACCGCATGAAGGAGGTCCAGAACTGGGTTGAGAACCACCTCGAAGATCTCTCCATCACTCGCCCTGCCTCAAGACTAAGTTGGGGCATCGCTGACCCCGAGGATAAAAACAACACCATTTACGTCTGGGTCGATGCGCTCATCAGCTATGCCACGAAAGCTGGGTTTGGCAGCGACTGGCACATTGGCAGCACTGAAAAGGGCCTGTGGCCGGCTGACGTTCATGTCATTGGAAAGGACATTGTCCGCTTCCATGCCGTCTACTGGCCTGCTTTCCTTATGGCCGTTGGCTTGCCGCTCCCCAAGAAAATTGTCTGCCACAACCACTGGACCATGTCGAACCGCAAAATGTCCAAGTCGCTTGGCAATGTCGTCAACCCTATGTTCGCCCTAGAGAGATGGAGCGTGGACCCTCTGCGATACTTTCTCATGCGCAACGGGAGTTTTAACAAGGATATGGAATACTCGAACGAAGTAATATTTGCAGTGTATGTTAAGGATTTGCAGGCCAACATTGGAAATCTGTTCCAGCGCATCGCTCGCGTCAAGTCTGCTAAGTGGTCGACTCTCGAGGCTGTGCAGTGGGCCCAAAAGGGCTTTGATGCGTTGCAGATCGAGAGCCCTCGCCATGCCGAAGCCTACGCGGCCCTGAAAGAGCACCTCGAAACGAATCCCCAAAACTTTGGAGACCAGATGGACGAGGTTGACTTGAGCGGAGCCATCCGCGAGATCTTTCAACTCCTCGCGCAGGTGAGTGACCAAAATATATCTAGTACAACTTTCTAAGTCTCGCAGGCCAACCGCTTCATCAACGACACTGAGCCCTGGAGGATCGTCAAGGATAAGAGCCCAGAAGCGCAGATGCTTCTCAATTGGGTCATCTACCAGAGCGCCGATGCCCTGCGCGTCGCCAGCATCCTCCTTCAACCCATCATGCCTACCAAATCCGCAGAGCTACTCGACGGCCTTGGCGTGAAGCCCGAGCGACGCACTATCGAATTCGCCGAGAAGGGCAAGGATCTGGACTTTGGCACTCCATCGAAAAGGATACCTAACTGGACACGCTCAAGGGCCGACGCCCAGTATGACTCTCTGTTTCCGCCAGTACCGGGCGTAGAACTCGCAGATACGGAGGCCGAAGCAAATTGGCCTGCTTCGAAGCTTCATACCAGGCAGAGCCGTGTTCGTCTAGCTACTCAGGCCATCACGAGGAATGCGCGTGAGGATGAAGTGAAGGAGGCCCCACGGTAAATATGAGGTGCCCAAGCGAGTAGCAATTCATGTGTATAATCTGCCCAGAAAAAAAAAGGAAGTAGGAAATGTATGATGTGTGTACGAATACAAAATTCCATTCGATTCTTTGAGCGTTCATGACGTGTTGTGATTCTCTTCCTCTCTTCGGCTTTCTCGTCCCATCTGACGATGGATTTTTCTCCGATGCGGCAGTTTCGTTCTCCATGCGAAAGATCCATCACTCCAACTGACAACTTCAACCACATTTGAAAATGAAAATTAACGAAACAACTGGTAAGAAAATCAGACAGATAGAACCCCACTGTACAAGATTCAATCTAAGCAATCGCAGCAATCGCCACAAGCAAGGCGCTTCTCGTGCCCTACGAAGCCCACCATGTGCGGCAATACCACTCATGGATGCAAGATCCTGTGCGTCCCTCCTCGCCGCCGCCATAAACATACTCCCCCACTCGTATGCGCCATTGAAGCTGATTTATCCATCGTTAGGATATCCAAGAGGCTACGGCTTCAGAGCCCATGACGCTAGAGGAGGAGTATGAGAACCAGCAGTCGTGGCGAAGCTCGTCCGACAAGCTCACCTTCATCGTCTGCGCACCGCCCGCCGAAGACGCCTCGCAGCTCGTCGTCAGAGCGAGGGTCGCGGACGCCGACGACAACATGCGCGGAGACATCAACTTCTTCCTGTACCCGTATGAGGGCGATGAGGGCGAAGACACCGAACCAAGCTGGTGCACCGGCGAAGTCGACATCATGATCGCTTCACCCGCGCACCGCGGTAAGGGGTTCGGCAGGGCGGCCGTGTGCGCGCTGCTCGTTTATCTCCGGGCTCATATTGATGGCATCCTGGGCGAGTACGCAGAGGGGGCGACGCTCAAGGGCTTAATGGTCAAGATCAAGGAGACCAACGTGAGCAGCCGCGCGCTGTTTCAAAAGCTGGGCTTCGTGCAGAAAGGAGGAGTCAACTACTTCGGTGAGGTCGTGCTCGTGATGTCGTGGGATAATATTATGGCGAGGAATTGGTGGGAGGCTGCTGAGGGGGACTATCTTGAGATCAAATATGATGATAGTGCTATCCAAGGGTAATGGGCTTTGAGGTTTAAGTTGCGAAGTGAGACTTGGGATATACGGGTATAGATACAAAACCAGCAGAAATCACAAAACTCTTTTCCATTTAGCTGAGGTCCTCTACCTCTCGTCTCGCCCGCTCCACAATAGCAAGCGCGCTCTCCAATTCTTTAATCTCCTTCTTCAAGGTGAATCGCTTATTCTGCGTCGACTTGTCCTCGCCTGCGATCCTCTCCAAGTGCTCTTCGGACAGACTGAGGATGCGTGCCGCCTGTGCTCCCTTGATCGGGCCGTCTTCGCTCGACACGTAGCCCTCGACTGTGTTAGTGATGCTTCTGATGAAGGCCTCCATCGCAATCTAAGGATGGGCGTTAGCAAGTTCTGGCCAAAACGGCTGCACTCGATGTAGTTTCTTTACTTACCTTGTAATACACTTTGAGAACGTCGTGGACCTCGTTGATCATGTTCTTCTCGATGCTCGGATGTCCGTAGTCGAAGCATGCGGCGAACGCCTCGGCGTTTGTCATGCCCGGGCGGATCGCATTGAGGCAAGCGTCCTGAAACCTCACTTTGCGCCAGAGGATAATGTCCCTGGCAAACGCATCACCAGTCGTACGCAAGATATCACATTCAGTCTCCTGCTTCTGCTGCGCCTGGTACAGATCCCTCGCAGTCTTGCCGGCCGTTTCGAAACATTGGTTGAGCAACTCCTGGAGCCCATTGTGCAGCCTCACCATGCCCTTATTTGGGGGACACACGTCATCCAGGATCGCGTTCATGCATCTGCTGACGGCGTCGCTGACTCGGTTCATGTGAATATTGGATATGGCAACCCATTTCGAGACCTGTTCTTTATGCACGGCGGGGAAAATGGCTGGGTTGATAATACCAGGGAGCTGGTTGGACTGGAACCCCTTGAGTTGCCACACAATCTCGTCTAGGAGCTTATCTGAGCTAAGCGTCTCGAGGCAGCTCTTGAAGGCGGTATCAAAGACGGGAGCCTTACCGCCTTGTGATTTACCTGCATGGGGCTTCTTTTGGGCCTTACCGTTAAGCTCGTCCAGTTTCACCATCGGGTCGACGTCGTAGTCTTGGAATTCCCATTTCGCCCCCTTCAACCGCATAAACTGGTCAAACTCCTTGTTTAAGCGATTCACCTCTTGTCGGAGCTCCAGCGCTGGGTTCCGCGAGCTGCCAGGGCGGTCGAGAGCCATTGCGGCCCGCCTGTCGTAAACATTCGCCATAGCGGTCGCGTAGTTTTGTCTCGCAGAGTTGCTATCCCGAGGCTCTCCGAGCAGGTCCTTCTCGGCCAGCTTGGCGCCGAGGTTTCTCGCGATGTGATCGCGGATAGCGGGGAAGCTGGACTTGATCTTGAAGTCCAGGATAGCTCCAAGGTGGGCTTTCAAGGCATTGCATCCGCGCCGCTCCTCAGGGACCTTGTTCCATGGGAACGTGTTAAGCAGCTGCATCTCAGAAACCTCAAGCTCAGAGTGGTCCGAGTCCTTGTCGTTGCGATTGCGGACAAAGAACCAGCCATCTTGCATAAGTCTCGGGTCGTCTTCTGCGAGACTGAGGTTCGTCATTAGATCATGCCCAAGAGCAATAGACGCAGCCTTTAACCTCTGGTCAGTTAAAGTCAATATTGATGTTGCTTGGAAACTAACCTGTTCTGCCTCTTCAAGGTTGCTTCGAAGTCTATCGCATTTGGTAAAGACGCCCAAAATACGTCCTCTGTCCTCAATGTGATCCTGTGCCAGTCCCAAGATAGCCTGGTGCGATAAATCGCTAGAAGCATCAAGCACGCAGCTTGGCTCGCTTAGCGTCTATGGAGTCTCAATGTGTTTGGAAGAACTTACATGACCGTGTTTTCGGGCTTTTCCATATACTCAATAATCATCTCCTCAATCTTTGCCTGGTCCAGCTTGTTGACCTCATATGTGCTGTTGAAGTGACCTGGGAGATCGAGGATGCTAAAGTAAGGGCGATTTGGACCAGAGAGCTCAACCTTGAGGACTTCAGCGGCGAAGTTATTACTCTCAGCCGTTTTCCCTTGGCGGATTCCAATATACTTGGAAGAAACCTATTCCGTCAGCTCCGTTTCCTATCGGTGGATCTAACGACATACCTCATTCACGGCTTCGACAAAAACCTCAGCTGTAAATGTCTCGCCGGTGCAGATATAATCCCTGATCGTCTCAGGAGCTTTTTCCAAGCCGCGTATGGTGACCTCAGCCGGCTCGATGGTGATGCGGAAGCAATCCTTGGTCCCACGAGGCGTGCGCTTAGAGGTGATGCGAGTTGGAAAGCGGGTGCAGCAACCAGCGCCCACTGGGAAGGGAATGCCGGTCAACCTTTGGAGCAAAGATGACTTTCCCGAGGATTGGCCTCCCACGACGATGAGCTTGAAGTTGTTAGTTAAGCCCTGTTCAATTGCGAGTATATCAACAAACCTGGGGGATTTCCAGCTTCTTGCTGCATTCGAACTTTTGCAAATCATCAATAGCCTCGAACAGGATCCTGCCTCGTTCGGTGCTAAACGGATTCTCCGACACAGGGTTGGCTTTCTCCGTCACAGGGCTGGTTTTCTGCGCGTCCTCGGCTGCGGATTCTTCGGAGGTATCGTCAGGTCCAGCTTGTGATATCTTCTTTCTTCGTTGAGGTTGTCGCTTCGGGGATGTTTCAGGGCTAGTAAGACCCTCAACCCCAGAGTCATCGGGACTCTCGACGCCGACAGATGAAAATCTGCGGCTGCGGCGGGGGGGAGGGGATGGGGATTTTTGTGTAGATTCGCGGAATGAGAACATGGTGACCAGCTAATGATAGAAAGAGACAACAGGCTTCGTTTGATGTAATAGGAGGATGAAGTGTTGGAGATTAAGTGGCAAGATAAATAGAAACTCTGTAGCTTGGGTTGGGATATAGATGTATGAAATGATTGCTGAGGTTCTTTAGACCAGGCGAGTGTCCTATTTATCTCTTTCAGACCTTGCAGTGTCCGCAATCCTAAACAAGTTCCCAGCCATTCAGCTGAAGTCTTCGGTGATAACGGCACATTCCGCCTTGTTCTTGCGATATGCACCTCCTGGGGTTGATAGTTTCAGGCCAGTCTCTCCTATGGGAATTGCAACCATCACATGTAGGTGTGGACCGATTTTGGATTCTAGTTGCTATTCTGCCCCAGCCCCCTTCCAAATCGGGCTTGTCGATGAGTTTGTGCTGTTGGTTGTCCCCTGTGCTTGCATAGCCTGCCACAGCCCATCTGTTTAGGTGGGGTTGCAAAACGTCCAAAATAGCAACTGCTGTTGGGTCTGTAAGTGGCGGACCAGCATTAGTTGAGACGAGTCCGTACAAGCCGGGCGCATCCCTCGAAACCAGATGAAATAGCCGAGGGTAATCCCTCAAGGTTTGGGCAGTCGGTGGCTGGATGATGCCTAGGATGATCTTATCTTTCTGGGATTGAAGCGTAGTATTGCTCACCGTACAGGGTGCGATTCCCGGAGGCACGACGGAAGGCTGATTGTTAAGAGGCAGGAAATGTCACAGGTTGTAAGAATCTGGTGTTTCTGATATGTAATGTGTGGTTGAATTGGCATACAGCCTTGAGCCAAGTTGTACAGCCGCAACCCCCCCTCGATTATTCTTGAACACGCCAATGATACACTGTATTGCACCATGTTGCACTGCGTTGCGCAATTACGACGGAGGGCTGTCTGGTCTCTCATATTTGCTTTGCAGCGTCAAGACTTCGGCAAGTGAGTCATGGCCGAAGAATAGGCCAATGGTGCAACAGAGCGACTTTGCTTAGTAGTCGAGGCCATCTCGCGGCCTCGAAACATTTAATCGATCTGCTGCCGCCCGCAATAAACGGATTACCGAAATTATTTAAACGCCGTCAATTCAGGTCGCGTGTTTTTGGGGCCTTCAGCTTGGCCTCCAGTGTTGGTCTCGCAATTCCCAATTTGGTCACAACCTTTGACCCCCTGCATACGCTCAGCCATTCCCACTAACACGACCAACAGAACCAACTGCTGCAGCAGCCGAGTCCCCAGAGCCAATGAGATAATGGCGCCGCCTTCTCTCGAAGCACTGCTGGAGCACTACGAATTCGACCCGAACCGGCTGGAGCGGATTGCTTTCCGCAGGTCCACGCCCGCGCTGACCATCGTCGAGCCTGATGCCTCTTGGCCGCAGGCCTTTAACCTCATCAAAGCGCGTATCGAGTCCGCTCTCGGCCCCGTGTGCGTTTCTGTCTCCCATGTCGGCTCCACGTCGGTTCCGGGCCTCCTGGCTAAGCCCGTCATCGACATCGACCTCGTCGTCAGGGACGTGACGGACGAAGCGTCGTACGCGGACCAGCTCGAGGCTGTTGGCTTTCAGTTCCTCGCTCGGGAACCGACTTGGCACGAGCACCGCTTCTTCTGCGGGTACGAACCGCTGTCCACGAATCTGCATGTCTGGGGACCCGATTGCCCGGAGACGGCTCGCCATGCCATCTTTACTTCATGGCTGAGGCGCAATGAAGCGGACAGGGAGCTCTATGCGAAGACTAAGAGGGAAATGGTCAAGCTGAGCAATGAGAAGGGGGAAAATGTGATGCAATACAACGCGCGCAAGGAGGCAGTCATTCGTGAAATTTTAGAGAGGGCGTTTAAGGACCTGGGGTATTTGTAAAATCTGGACGAGTTACGTGAAGGCGGGAGTTAAAACCGAAAATTGATGGGCTCAAGTGATGAGAGAAAACAGGTAAAGTGGAAAGGCACACAATCTGACCTTTACACCACACAAGAATGATATAGAGGAGCATTAGATCAGAATGTATCAATTGAGTTAGGCCAAAGAAGCTACCTTATTTGTTTCGAATCATTGCCGATTAGAATGTTCAGTGATCTAAGATCGAAGCTGATCCCCCCGTATGTGTCGAGGGTAAAATGTAGGGTAGGCGTCAGGTCAATGGAACCACTGCCCCCACCTGCACCATCCAATCCCGAGCTTAGCCCAAAATTTCGAACTCCATCTTCAACATCACCACTTCCATCATCGCACCAACCGTCCCCAGCCGCAGACCTCCTCTCTGCGCTGCAATCGGCCATGAACACCATGTTTCGGTCCATAACGCGCCTTGCGCGCCCGGTCCTCGTCAAGCCGCTCTCTCAATCCCCCAGGTAAGCTGTTCTCTACGCCGCATCATGCGCTACAATTGCATCTCAAAGCCACCGCTAACGCATTAACTCGCAGGACCTTCACTACGCTCGTGCCCCTCCGACCGTCTCTCTCTCCTCTCACAGCTGCCATCCGCCGAACCGCCCTTCCTACGAGCTTCACCCCCTCGACCGTTGGTGCCGCCGATGTCGTCCCCACGTCCGCCATCTCGGCGCACCCTGCGTTAGGAGGCTCGCAGATCCGCTGCGGACCGCGAAACACGATGAACGGACACACCCGTCTGATTCAGAAGCGCAGACATGGCTTTCTCTACCGCCAGCGAAGCAAGACGGGTCGCAAGATTCTGCTGCGGAGGAGGATCAAAGGTCGCAAGAACATTGCTGCTTAAGAGGGCTCATGAGAGATGGGAAGTGACAGAGACAAGGCATTGGGCATGTTCTCCGAGCAAATTCGGCCCTAGGAGAAGAGGGAACGGCGGTGGTGAACAAAACCATCTCCTGTACGATAAATGAATGGGGTAGAAGTGGATGATGAGGGAGACAAGAGGGACGAGGGATGAGAGAAGACCCCGTCCTCGCTCCCCTGGTGTGATAAAACTGTACAAACGCAGCAATTCAACCATCAATGAGTCGTTTGTGGGTCTATTGAATCTGAAAATGAGCAGTGACGTGCAGCGGTGGCTGTGTCTGGAACTTTCGGCTTCTCATGAGAGTCAAGTGTTGTCTGGGGATTGGTCGAGTGACCTCGAAAGAGCACTCGAACGAGCAAACTGATCCAATTTCCAACATCATCGGATAGACCGGTTAAGGAAATTCTGTTTAGCAAGTTGCTAAAGCATCTACCTTTGATCTAGACCAGCCACCGAGCCCAATTCGTTGACGATGCCGTGAGCTTTACAAGATTGGGGTTGAGTCGGCGCGACTTCAACACCGACTTGTCGTGTCTATTACACGGAAGATGGCCGCAGCTGCAATATCAAGCCAAGAGCATTGCTAACTCGGGAGTGCGCACCGCAAGAAGGATGGAGGAAGGACGGAACCGGCGGAAAGGAGAGGAACCCAAGACCTCGTGATGGTGTTCGCGGCCATGGCATGCGGGGGCTTCGCATGGGACGGCTGGGCCTCGACCAGTCTCACCGTTCGCAGAGGAAGATGAAAGTCGGCGATTTCTACAACCACAGCTCAAAATGCGGGATGATGACAATCACAGGCTTGGAAAAAGACGAAATTCAGCTCGTTTTTCTGGTTTATCCTCGGCATGTCTGCCTAGCCTCCCACGACTGCAGGTCAACGCACACGCAGATCATCAGGAACGGCCCTAGACAACGGGGTCAGAATGAGGGGGCGGGGGATGGAAGCTGCAGAAAGGCCAGAGCTAAACCGGAAGGACGAAGATGCCGTCAGGAAGTTTAGATGGGCGTTCCGTCAGCGGGAAGATGCAGGCAGATTGGGGGGTAGAGAGGGGGGGGGGGAAGGGCCGAGCTGCATATGCGTCAGCCGCAAATGCTGGAGTTGGACGAGGTGGGATGGGATGGTTCGATGAGAGAGGGTTGGATTAGGTAGGTGAGTTTCGATCCAGCTGTAAGTGGTCTGAGTACCGGTCAGCCCTTGGAAGCCTTTTTGGTAGTGGTGGTGGTATTGATGGGTAGGTGGTGGTGATAGATGGTTGTGATGGTGGGTGTGAGTCGGAACAATTGCTAAATAAAATCATCAAGATTAGCTGCTGCGTAGTTGGCGGATCGACGAACCATCGACCATGACATAATCGGGGTTGCGAATGGTAAACGAATAAGAGACGGCTATCATTTACTACCTAATGCGTGCATGTATTCTTGCCTTTGCTGGAATACGAGATGACTGGCTGTCTCTAGGTGCGGTTTGTTCATGATGTTGACAAGTACCGCCAACCCTGGCGCGATTTCTCGGTATCTCGGTGCGACGTACAGTGACGACAAGACAGGGGAGAGCGCGATTACGGACGGCAACCCAAGGCCATGCTCACGATCCCTTCCCCCCCAACAGAACGAACAGAACCGATCGACTTCCCCGCAAAATCAGAAAAAAACCCCCATGTAAGCTCAAGGTCAAGGGTTAATCTAGCAAGGGAGGGGGCCCACGAGAGGAGCCGAGAAAATGGCAGCGGGCGGGCCCCAATTGCCAACTTTCCAGGGTTGGTGCCAGCCGGACGGCGCTGCATTGTCCGAGTCTGGCAGAGGGAGGCAGATGTTCCGGCGCTGGCATCTCGGGATGCGGGCGAGCTTTGGGCTTAGCTGGGAACACAGAAGACTAGAATTTCCGGGGTTTTGTTCAGGTCCTTTGTCGTTTTATCCTTTTTGTTTGTTTTTAGCGTTGCGCTGCTTGACCTCACGTGTGGGAATTCCGGGGTGGCCTTGCTTCTTTCTGCGAGTTTTGTTAGCCATCCCAGTAAACCGCGAACATAAGGCGGAACAAGGGGAGGGGGGTGTGATGGAGCGTTTGTGTGCGTGTTTGCTCTTTTGGTACGAAACCGTAATTATCGCAAGTCCTTCTTCGAGTGTGAGTGCTGCGAGCGCTGTGGTTGGATGAAATGTCTCTGAAGGGTTGACCATTCGTCACAGCCCCAAACGTTCCCCCCCCTCCTCCGCGGTAAGTCCGTATTGGCGATTGGGTCTAGCATGTGGCAATCTTACCGTTTTGCTGTGACGCAACAGACACTCGCAGCCTCACAGCCTTGCGCGAAGCCGTCGAGGCTAACTTGGACGAATCGACGCCTCGAATTGGACTTTGACCGTCACTCGACCGAGACATGTTGCTCCTTGGCGGTGGCTTTTGTTGGGCTTTCTCCACAGCCTTACTGCCTGGGCACCTAATAAAACCCCGCTGTTATTGAACTGCCTTGTCAGGTTGTGATAATGGCTACCGGAGTAATTATGTTCTGGGTCCCACATTGCCTGCTGGAGAGGCACGCAACACCAATAACGACAACAGACGACAACCCTGCTATTGGATCCCATGGTCCAAAAGCCGACGTGATGTGATGTGACGTGAATGGACATTTTTCCTTCCCGCCTTACGAGCACCGACAGAACTGCATCTTGGGCCAATCCCTGCCCAATGCGACGTTGTCTTGATTTGTCCGTCATTTGCTTGCTTCTTGCTCCTCCCTCCCTTGAGATTGATTCTAATAGACCCTTGGCGATGCCATAACCCTGGACGATTCTAGGACCCCGGGCCCGTGTGAACGACCCCGGCGGCAGCTCCCAACATGACAACCCCCCCCTCGCCATCATCAACCCCCATCATCACCACCCGCATTATCTACTATGTATCCTCACCTATTGCCTTCCCACCCTTTTTTCCATTCGTCCCCATCTCGTACCATCCATCCATCCTTACTACTACATAGCCATCACCCCCTACCCCGGAAGCAAAGCCTCACGTGGCGCCCGCCCCTCCACCGCACGGCAGATCATGTCCATCCCCAGTCACACTCGTCTTGCCCCTTCTGGGAAGCTCGTCCGGGACGGAAGAGATCAGCATAGCAGTTCGCTCTGTCTACCTTAACCTGGCCCCGCCTAACCGCCCGCCAGCCAAACTAAATGAGAGTCCCCCCAATCGTCGTCAACCTCGTTTCTTCGTCCTCTAACAAAGTCCACACCGATACTAACATGGGATGGGGGGGAACCCGGCTTTGCGGAGCGGGGAAAGAGAAGAGAGAAGGAATGACTTGGAACTTGCAAACCACACGCCCACCAGTCCTAAGCCCACAATGATCCTCGTATGCCCACCATCGTCCTATGTGTTTTCCCGCCTTTTGCTCTGCCACCCCTCCCTCTGTATGTCTCAGATCCTATACGGGGATTAACCAGCCCATATCCCGTTGCGGATGAGCTGAGTCGTCCAGCTTCCCAAGAGGGATGGCAACTACCTAGCATGGATCATGGCACTGGTCAACCGGGTTGACATGTGGCAGACAAAGTGTGTGTCAGAAGCCGTTGAAGCCGCCGCCTCGTCTCGAAGCTGAACCCGTCCCGGTCACTTCCTCAGAGGGCATACTATCCCTTCGTCGCTTTGCTAACTCCACCCCTGGTCGACCTCCCCCTTGGCAGAAAAGTCCTTGTGGACTCGGCTTGCGTTATTAGTATATATATCTATCCAACTTCCCCAGCTTCTTCCTGTTGTGCCATTCCATATCTGAGCTGCCATCGTCCATCCATAGTTCTGCAAGTTGCCAACAGCCTCATCACCATGCTTGTCCTGTCTTTGCTCTCCTCTGTCGGCGTTGCTGCCGCGGCCTCCATTGGCAACTATGCTCGCATGCTTGAGGATAGAGGTGAGTTTTCTCGTCTAATAACCAAAAGAAAACGGAAACTGACACCAATGCCGTAGCTGTGACTGTGACATCTGCAAACTTGGCCAACTTCCAATTCTACGCTCAGCACTCGGCCGCTGCCTACTGCAACTATGGTGCCAAAGCTGGCGCCAAGATCTCATGCGGCGGATATTGCCCGACCGTTGAGAGCGACGGCGCGGTTATTGTAGCATCCTTTGGGTGAGTGACCTTGTCATCATGACCACCAAATCATGAACCTCGCAAAGTCTCAGAGGATGTGTGTGTGGCTGACAACAACACCACCGAAATAGTGGCAGCGCAACGGGCATCGCTGGCTACGTCTCGACCGACGCCACGCGCAAGGAGATTGTCATCTCGATCCGCGGCAGCAGCAACATCCGCAACTGGATCACCAACCTGGACTTTGGCCAGGACTCGTGCTCATCGCTGACCTCTGGCTGCGGCGTCCACTCGGGCTTCCAGAACGCCTGGGACGAGATCGCGGCCGCCGCAAAGGCCGCCGTCGTCAAGGCCCGGACGGCCAACCCGTCATACACAGTCGTTTCCACCGGCCACTCGCTGGGCGGCGCCGTCGCGACTCTCGCCGCCGCCTACCTCCGCAAGGCCGGCATCCCCATGGACCTCTACACCTTCGGCTCCCCCCGCGTCGGCGACGGTGACTTCGCCAACTTCGTCACCAGCCAGGCCGGCGCCGAGTACCGCGTCACCCACGAGGCCGACCCCGTGCCCCGTCTGCCTCCGATCATCTTCGGCTACCGCCACACCTCCCCGGAGTACTGGCTCACCGGCGGCTCCTCCGACACCACCACCTACTCCGTCTCGTCCATTAAGGTGTGCGAGGGTAATGCCAACATTGGCTGCAACGCTGGCACCCTGGGCCTTGATATCGTCGCCCACCTCAACTATCTCCAGGATATCTCGGGTTGCTCTGCTGTTGGCATCGCCTGGAAGCGCGACGACTTAACCGATGCGGAGCTCGAGGCCAAGCTCAACAACTACGCCAAGTTGGATATGGAATATGTTTCCTACCAACACAGCTAGTTGATAAAAAAAAAAGTCCAATAAGAAATCAAGGGGTGTAGCGTTGAACATATCAAGAGCGTTGTGTATATGGGCCGCATTTAGCCGCAATCGTCATGTCATCCGTCATGTTGTATATAGTTATGAAAGAACGGGTGATAATGTACATCGATTGTTTCAAAAGTCATTATTCTGCTTATGAATACTCCCCGTGCCAGGCAATGCAAATACAAACCCCCCTGTACCGGTTCCCTACTGAAAAATGACAACAGCTCTTCCACGCTCTATGGAATTAAAGGAACAAAGCGCCACTGCTCAGTGATACAATGCACAGCCTCAAAATAAATGCACATCAGTCATCAGTCCCCTGTACAATCATGCCTTGCGCATTGGGAACTCCGACTAGAATGACTCCACGTGGTACCCGGACTTCCTTCACCTTCATGCAGCCAAAGACATTTACCTCACGGATATTCGGGCATGCTCGGAAGATGCATCCTAGTACAAAATCCGTAACTTCTTCGCAGAAAGAAATCTCCAATTCTCGCAGTTCAGGGTATCTGTTCTTCTCGTTGAAGACCTCCTCAAAGGCCTCGCGAGAGATGTGGCGGCAGGCGTGCACGTTGAGATACCGCAGTTTCAGACCAGAATGCGCCATCAGGGCTTTGAATCCTTCACTGCACAGCCCAATACTGTCGGGATTGTCACGCGGTTTGGTCGAGTCCAGTTGTCGGCATTTCTGGAAATCGATAATGTGCAGGGGTGGGTTCGCCCACTCCTTGAAAAGGGAAACGAATCCGTTGTCTGTCATGCTCTCGCTGTCTGTGATGCGAAGCTTGGTGAGGGAGCGACAGTGCTCATTGATTGCTTTCAAGAGATCGTCGTTGACGGCAGGAACAATCTTGAGCGAGAGCGTCTGCAGTTTCTGGCCGATTTGCGAGATGGCATGAGTGTAAGCCGCCGTAGAGGTTGGTGTCTGCAACTGAAGACCAAGATGTACAAGGCTAGGTATCCCTTCGAGGGCTTTGACGCCTTTGTCAGACACTTGTTGATTGTTCTCGATCTTCAATCGGGTCAGGTTTGGACAAGACTCCCTAAGTAATCCAACAGTTTCGTCCCCAAAGTGCTTGTCAGTGTAGTAAACCTGTAGGGTCTTCAATGCTCGTC
This sequence comes from Dactylonectria alcacerensis, assembly GCA_029931735.1. Classification (NCBI taxonomy): domain Eukaryota; kingdom Fungi; phylum Ascomycota; class Sordariomycetes; order Hypocreales; family Nectriaceae; genus Dactylonectria; species Dactylonectria alcacerensis. The sequence goes on from JAPMUZ010000004.1 coordinate 1,909,387, forward strand.
CTTTTGCCTTGATGAACTCGTGCCACTTTTCTTCGCTGAGAAGGTTTGCACCATGGAGATAGAACGACTCTAGGGAGATGTCGCGGGTCAGGAAATAATCCATTACTTCGTCCTTGAATTGAATCCCACAGCGAATCTTGAGCCGGCGAAGGTTGGGCGATACCTGAAAGATGCTGACGTAGTCTTGTTCGCCAAGCTTCGCACCATCATAAATGTGAAGGATCTCTGTGGATGGTTGCACAAAGAGCGGAAGCGTATCTGGCTTCAACAGGCGCCGCTTTGAGAACATTCGGGCAATTTTGTCAACCAAATGATCAGGCAAGTCTCCTAGACTGTCCGCCAGATCGACGTTCTTGGCCAGGGTCTGCACACATAGTGTCACCAGGCTTTTGGTGCCGACATCGCCATCTAGAATTCTGCTTTGGATGGCGCGTCGTCTGCCCACACCACCTGCAGCAGCCTGCTTCTTGGGTTTCTTTTTCGGCTGGCCTGCTTGCTGTTCCTTGGCTACTTGCCGTCCACATGGAGCACACAGCAAGCCACCCTCAGGACCAGCGACTGAGTAGGGGGTGACTGTGAACCGCTTCTCACAAATGGCACAATTTTCCATCTGACCAGGCATCGGGGCGCTTCGTTCATCAAAGATGGCTCGGGCAATGTCATCTTCGTCGTCGGAATCAAGGGCATGCTTTTTGCGCTTCTTGAAAGCCTTGCTTGCCTTGATTTTCTCCAGTGCCTTTTCCTGTTCTTTTTCCTTCTTCGATTTCTGGTCGTCTTTTGCATTGCGGTTTGATCGTCGTCCTGAGGCGCTTGACTCGGCAATCGTCACATCCTCCCCACCAAGTCCATTATTATTCTGTGCTGCGGCGGCTTGGCGGCGCGCATCGGCATCCTCCCGAATTCGCAGAGCTGAGATATTGTGAGACTGTCAATCCAGATTAGGGTCTTGGTCAAAGAGAACGATAATTATGGTCCTTACGGCAAGGAAGTCCGTCAATGCGGATTGCCTGGCGACGTTAGTTGATAGTCTCAAGCGCAGGTATTTCGGGTTATGCTTACGGCCCAATGACAGCGCGCCTAGCGGGTGCATCCGGCCTGGCAGGTACAGTCGGGTTATTGATCGCATTTCCGTTCTGGGCAGTATTGTTGTTCTGATTGCCATTTTGACCATTGTTCTGGGCCTGGGTGCTCCTCCGGCGTACCCTGACAGGTGGAGTTAGCTATTCTTGTATCCTTGTCGACAAGAGAGAGAAAAACCAACATGATCTAAGAAGTGAACGTGTCACTCGCCGTGAATTCTCGCTGTTTGGTTTCGTGGTTACTAGGAATCTGCATCCATGAAGTTTTGACGAAGGCAAGTCACTAATGGTCGCCAGGTTTTGGCTGGCGCAAGTGGGAGGCAAGTGGCGTGTTCCCCTTCAATTGCAACAGCTAGCTGGGAATCACAAGCGTGAGGTCGCTCAGCACGGAATTAACACGGTGTCATGTGACTTTCTGCACGCTTGACAGAAACCCACTTACCAGATACACACTGTAGACATGCTTTCAGCTGTATGCACAGCTGCGCTAGTTGAGTGCGTTGACACAGTGCGGCTTTCTTCAAAGAAATTCATTTAACCTGACGAAAGTGTCATGTGACTTCGCGTAGAGGGGCAACGCGCCGTCGCCCTTCCCCGGTCAGGCACTGTGAACTTGTGAATTGGCAGCTGCGACGACCCCAAAAAAGGAGCCGCCAGTGGCAACTTTTCTTTCACCCGCAACCAGTTTTGTCCCATTCACTGTCACGGACAGCCAGACCTTTTCTCTCCTTGAATGAGGGCAGTCCTCGCTGTGTGTTGATTTTTTTCGTTCGTTTGTTTGCGCATGCACGTCGCAGACGCATCTCCTGGCCATTCCTCCCGTTGTCCCGCTCTGCCAAGTTTGACAGTTCAGTAGAGTGAACTCGCAGGGGTTCGACCTGCACCTCTGGTCCCAGACTTTCGTTTCCCTTTGACCTATCGGTCACATAATCCTCCCCGAGGGATAGCCATCGAACACACTACTTGGCCGACATTTTCCACCTGCTTTGTCCTCATCGCATCCGCAACAAGTGCTGGCCTTGACGCTTCTACGTCATCCCAGCCTTGACGATGCCTCGTGGCCGCCCCGCTGCACAGGGACCATCGACCCCATCTGCAGCAAATGGTGGGTTGCGGTTACATCTAACAGTTGTGTTCGTTTACTAACAGCGTACAACTTAGATTCTAGGGATGCTTCATCTACCGGTACGGGCCGTTTAACCAGATCGGCATCTACCCGGAACTTAGTTGTTCCATCTGTTGTCGCGGATCCCTCAAGCACTCCTGCTTCTGCGGAAAAGCGCCCAAGGGGCCGTCCTAGAAAGACAACATTGCCTGTAGATGAAACAACTTCTCCTGCAACTGCCCCTACGAGAAGAGGTCGTGGAAGGCCAAGCAAGGCTTCACTCCTTGGTAGCGAGTCGGTTTCTACAGTTCCAACCCCATTGGGAGGTACTTCTGAAAGTGAATATTCGACCCCAGGAACCAGCATAGTGCCCACACCAGCCGCTTCTGACCGGAACAAGTCTTCGTCTTTCGAGGTGCATCTTTCTGGAACCCGTCAAAATGGGCCAGACCGGGAGCGCGGGCTTCGCAATAGCATCTACTCCATGAAGTCCGCTCCAAAGGGCAAAAAGACTGAGATCAATGACACTGATGAGGAAGAGGAAGGTTTTTCAGACACAACTCCCGATGCAAGATTAGCTCGTCGACTACAAGAAGCGGAGTTCCACAACTCGGACAAAGCAACCCCGTCACAACTACCAGTGCGCCGCCGAAACACCCGAGGAACAGCCTCTACCATTTCCGCCCCGCCTCCAGCTGCTGCCAACCCCCCAGTCACCAAGCGAGGCCGGGCTTCAACCGTCTCCAGCACAAAGCTTAGCCATCCGTCAAAGAGGGCCAGGGTCATTGCCGACTCTGACGACTCTGACATCGACATGGATGCTGAAATTGCTGCTGCAGTTGATCTTGAAAGTGGCATGGACCCCGTGGATTCCGATGCTGATGTCTCCTTACCAGACACAAATGAGGGTAGTGATGATGATGGTGATGATGATGAGGATGATTTGAGCGAAGATGATGCACCGCTGGCAAGGAGAATTGGGAAGGCTAGACCAACAGCACGATCTTCCGTGGCTAAGGGCAAACGCCCCCTCCGCCCGATGATGCCGGCACATCCTCGCGCCACCAAGACCCGTATCTCCTCTGTTCTAGACGACAGCGCAGACGAGCTCACTGAACTAGAGACGGACGTTTCCGCCAGCGGACTGTCAGAAATTTCTACTGTAGCAAGTGGACTGAGCTCTACCGATAATAGTGATACCGACATGGACCAGCATTTGCAAAACCTGCGGAGAATTGCCCAGGAGCGACGGGCTTACCGAAGGCCGGGTAACGGTGGCCGCCGCCTTAAGAAAGAGCGTGACCGTCTTGAGGCCAATCATCCTGAGATCATTACTATGTGGCAGGATCTTGAAAACATGCCTGTTCTCAAAGCTGGTAGAGCACCCCAACCCCAAACAATTTCTCGGCAACTCAAAAATTTCCAATTGGAGGGCCTTGCCTGGATGAACGCCATGGAGAAGACCGAGTGGAAGGGTGGCCTTCTTGGAGACGAAATGGGCCTGGGAAAAACCATTCAAGCTGTCTCGCTCATCATGTCGGATTACCCTGCCAAGCAACCGTCGCTGGTCCTTGTACCCCCTGTTGCTCTGATGCAGTGGCAACAAGAGATTAAATCCTACACCGATGGCACATTAAAAACGTTTGTTTATCATGGCACAAATCAAAAGGCCAAGAGCATGACTGCCAAGGAACTCAAGCGATACGATGTCATAATGATGTCGTACAACAGCCTTGAGTCCATTTACCGGAAACAAGAAAAGGGGTTCAAACGGAAGGACGGTATTTACAAGGAGAAGAGTGTTATACACTCCATAAATTTCCACCGAGCCATCCTAGACGAGGCTCACTGCATCAAGACAAGGACTACGATGACGGCGAAGGCCTGTTTCGCCCTCAAGACTGATTTTCGTTGGTGTTTGACGGGAACACCCCTTCAAAACCGAATCGGTGAATTCTTCTCTTTGATTCGATTTCTCAACATACGTCCCTTTGCATCATATCTCTGCAAGCAATGCCCTTGTTCAACTCTTGAGTGGAACATGAACGAGGACAGTCGCTGCACCCAATGCAATCATGCCGGTATGCAACACGTTTCTGTCTTTAACCAGGAGCTTCTCAACCCTATTCAGAAGTTTGGCAATCTTGGCCCAGGGCGAGAAGCTTTCAGGAAGCTTCGGTTGATGACGGACCGCATCATGCTGCGCCGGCTGAAGAAGGATCATACGAACGCCATGGAGCTCCCTGTCAAGGAGATCTACGTCGACCGCCAATTCTTTGGCGAGGAAGAAAACGATTTTGCCAACAGCATCATGACCAGTGGCAAGCGTAAATTCGATACGTATGTCGCACAGGGTGTTCTTCTGAACAACTATGCCAACATTTTCGGTCTCATCATGCAAATGAGACAAGTTGCGGACCATCCAGATCTGATCCTCAAGAAGAATGCCGATGGCGGCCAGAACATTCTGGTATGCTGTATCTGCGACGAGCCTGCCGAAGACACCATTCGCAGTCGATGCAAGCACGACTTTTGCCGGGCTTGTGTTGGTGGCTATGTCCGCTCCACAGCTGAACCTGATTGTCCACGATGCCACATTCCCTTGTCAATTGATCTTGAGCAACCCGAGATTGAGCAGGACGAGAACCTCGTCAAGAAGAATTCCATCATCAATCGGATCAAGATGGAGAACTGGACTTCCTCGTCGAAGATTGAGCTACTTGTCCACGAGCTTCACAAACTTCGCTCTGACAACGCGTCCCACAAGTCAATCATCTTCTCACAATTTACCACCATGCTACAACTCATCGAGTGGCGACTTCGCAGAGCTGGTATCACCACGGTTATGCTTGACGGAAGCATGACACCTGCTCAGCGGCAGGCTTCTATTGACCATTTCATGACCAACGTCAACGTGGAATGCTTCTTGGTATCTCTCAAGGCCGGTGGCGTGGCGCTCAACCTCACAGAGGCATCGAGAGTCTTCATTGTTGACCCGTAAGTATCTTCGTTCATTTGGCATGTCCGATACAGTTATGACTAACCTATAATCAGATGGTGGAACCCTGCAGCCGAATGGCAGTCAGCTGATCGATGCCATCGCATCGGCCAGACTCGGCCCTGCACCATTACCAGACTCTGTATCGAGGATTCAGTCGAAAGCCGCATGGTTTTGATCCAGGAAAAGAAGACAAACATGATTCACTCGACTGTGAATGGTGACGACAAGGCAATGGACTCTCTCAGCCCTGAGGACATGCAGTTCCTCTTCCGTGGCTCCTAAGTCACATAGTTCTATCCTGTCCTTGGTTTCCTACCTCGTCATGGTAATTCATTTGGCGTGGCGAGGCAACGTCTAATGTGGAATTTTTTCTTTCCCTGTTTGGCATGCAAAGGCAGTGTCCTTCATTGCCTACTACGGTCATGTTCATCGTACGGAATCGACTTGACCGTCATGGTCAGAAATTAGGAAACGGGTACGATTAAGTGAGGCGCATGGGAGTTAAGTGGACGCTCGTATGAATTAGGACATCACCTGAAGGCATCGGGATGCCATACTACCGATGTTCGCAGGTTATGTATGTATATATGTGTATTTGTTAGACAGCAAGCTCGCAATCGACTGTTGATGAAAAACGTGTTTGAGTGCTGGTCACACGATATTATCATCTGTCCTTTTTTTGAGAGCACTAGTTCCCGAGCAACAACGACACTAGGTACCGTGCTGATAACGGCATCAGCTATTCTTAGTTTTCAAATCGTCGTCACAGGTAGGAACGTGAAACAAGCTTCATGAGCACATCGACAGCCAGGTTGGTCTATTCCGAACCATTATTATCTTTCTATGTGATTTCTCAAGTGTCTTAAGCCACAAGATGATGTGGGTCGCATCTCTGCATCCCGAGCCCAAAAGCTGGAGAAATGAGATTCCAAAAGGGTCTATCAATCCTTCCCAGGGTGGGAAAGCAAAAAACGAAAGGAATTTTGTGACGGGTGACTAGAAGTATTTTCTCCATGAAAGGACGACTTTGCCACACCGAAACGGGCCGCGATTTGTCATTGCCTGTAAATGACAACCTGAGGGGAGCATCTTTAACACTCAGAGACCAAGGAGGGCCTTGGCACCGGGCTCGCTGCATACGTAGATGACGTCGTGTGAGTTGGAAAAGCCATTGAACTGAGTAGCAGAGCATTTCGTGTAGGCACCCATGTCCTCGAAGTAGAGCCAGTCGCCAACATCAAGGATGCGGTCGAAACGAGTGCTCTCAGTGATGCGGTCGATGCCATCGCAGGTAGGGCCCCAAACAGAGTACTCAAAGCCCTCGCCAACAGGGGTGGGGTTGGCAGCAGAAGTATCGTAAAGAGTCTTACCACCGACGCGGAGAATCTTGGCGATAGGGTTCTGATGGTCGAAGACGATGTTGGAGAAGTTGCCGTAAACGCCATCGTTGACGTAGACCATGTAACCCTTACCGTCGAGAGTGGGATCCTCAACCGTGCGACGTGCGATGATGTTGCAAGCGATGGTGAAGGCCGTGGCGACGTAGTAGCGGCCAGGCTCGGCGATAATCTCGATGTTGCTGTGGGGTGGGAAGAACTCCTCTAGAGCGCTGCTGAGGACTCCAGCCATGGCCTCGAAACAATCGCCACTGAAGCCGCCACCAACATCAAGGGTACGCATGTTGAAACCAAGCTCATGGGCGCGTTGGAAGACCAGATGAGCATCGCGCACAGCCTTGTAGTAGGCCAGGGGGTCCGAAGCACCGGAGCCGACGTGGAAGCTGACACCAACGACTTTGAGGCCGAGGTTTTTGGCAAGAGTGAGGAGACTCTCCGTGGTGTCCATGGCAGCACCAAACTTCATGCTAAAGCGGCATAGACTTTCGCTGTCATCGGTCATGATGCGGAGGAAAAGCTCGGCGTCAGGGAAAAGCTTGGCAATCTTGTAAAGCTCGTCGGCATTGTCAAAGGTCATCTGCTTGACACCCACGGACTTGACAAATCGGACATAGGAATTGGTCTTGCAAGGCTGGGCGTAGATGATGCGGTCAGGGCTAAGTCCGGCGCTGAGAACCTGCTCGATCTCCGTCTTGGAGGCACAGTCGAAGCCGGTGCCAAGCTCAGCGAGGAGCTTGATGATCTGGGGGTCCGGGTTGCATTTGACAGCTATAGTGTGTTAGTATCTGGTTGAGGGCCAGATATAAAAAGGGCTATGATAGGGCTCACCATAGAAGGGGCGGACCCGAGGCAAATTCTTCTTCCAGCGAATGTGCTGGCGGTAGACCTCGCCTAGGTCAGCGACGAAGAACGTGTCTTCTTCTCCAGGGTCGCACATCTCATGGTCAATGGCCTCCACACGCTCGTGGAGAGCATTGCCAATAAGCTGCTTGGGGTTAATCACGCCATGTTGCTGAATAGAGTCCAAAAAGACGGGGTTCTTCAATGCGACATTGGTATGATTTGCATTGTTGATGTAGTTGTCGAGGACAGCCGTTGCCATAACCATATCCCAAAGAGTTGCGGGGGTTGCTGCTGGGGAAATTCTGCGGTGGGAGAGAGACGAGCGGACAAACGTCAAGAGGGCGTGAAACGCGGGTTCCTCAAAGACGAGTGACGAAGATTGATTGTGGTTCAAGTGCTTAACCTTTCAGGTCAAGCAGGTGTTAAGGTGGTCGAAAGCGATAGCAGACTGGTCCCTCAGTGGACTGGCGAGGCCTCCTCGACTCTTCCTCGGCGAGAGGAAGAACCTCTTGATTCCTCCTATGCGGCAGCTGGTGGTCGTCGGAAGTCGACGGGGGAGTGTTGTTCTTGGGGCCGTGCAAGACGAGGAGATCGAGAAGCTTATGCAACGGTGACTGCAGCAGTGGGAGGGGGGATGGCGTTGATGATGTGTGAAGTCTTTCGAAGACTGAAATCTTTGTCGCTGACGAAGCTCACGGCTGGGGGAGCCGTGGTGGAAACGTTGCCTTTGAGAAGACCAAAGGCAGGTCTAAGGGGGGTTTGGGGGGAAAGGGGATAGAGACAAGCTCTGATGTTGTTGGTTTGGATTGGCTTGGGAGAGTCAGCAAAACGGGTTGTTGTCGCAGTTGGATGCGAGAGGGTAAGACAAGAAGAGTCGGAGTCGAGTGGGAGAAGAGTTGGAGTGGAGCAAGAGGAGAGCTTGAGGGAAGAAGAAAAATGGTAAGGGAGCAGCCTCCTTATATGTCGCAACTGATTGGATGGATCCCAATGAATCACGAATAGAAATACCCGAGTGCTTTGGCTTGTGCTTGTGGATCGAACGGGTGATGTGAATGGGCGGAGATGTGAGAGGCGCGAAAGGTGGGAGGTGTTTACGGTGTGCGCCAAAGGTGGGACACACCCAGGCCAAAAAAATATGCCCTGTGACGTTTACACCAGTGATGAGGGGCAGGAACCGGGGGGGAAAATTGAGATTTTTTTTGGGGGGGAGGGCAAGGTTTCACTCGTCAAGGAAGGAGGGGAACAAGGCATGCTGTGGCGCAGCAGGCACAGGGCGGAACATGACAAGTACACGTACCAGGAGGATTCGAGAACAATACTTGGCGGAACAGCGAAGTAGAGCGATGATTTGGATTAGCAGAGCGCGTGAGGGTGTGTGATTCCTTTTCGCGTGTGACAGTGAAGTGTTTAAAAACAGACCCAAGTTGAAAATCATATGGACAGACAGAACGGGACAGGTGGATGGGCGGTGGGCACCTCTTTCCTCCCCGGGCGCTACGGGCCTTCCGGGAAAGCTTCCAGCAATTTTTCGTCGCTAAGAAAACCCAGATTGACTTGGAGTACCCCGTTGGTACCTTGTCATGCTGACGGGGTTTTTGATAAACTGTGCGTGAAAAGTTCCTGGCTAGAGCGAGGCACCTCACCTGGGTTCATGATACCATAGACCTGGAACAGGGCCAGTCGGATGCCGAGACATACATGGCCAAGCTTATTAGGTGCGTGCACCTGTCGATCTGTGGCTGAAGAGGCGTGCATTTCGTCCACGAACCTCGGAAAGTTTATCCCGGTGCCTGAGTTGCCGCTATTTGACATCTGCCACAAAAGCGCTATTCGCAAATCGCCTAAAGACAGTAACATGCGGTTGAAAATGGCTCTCGAAACAAAGGCCCAATTTGCAATCTCATGGGTATCTTCGAAGCTGGCCCAAAGCGGCACACTTCCCACTTCCACTTCCACTTCACACTTCTCCATTGTGTAACAGGTTTGCCCTAGGAAGCCCACCTACATGCGACCTGCAGGCTTCCATTTCCATGCTTGTCTTGTGGAGAGCAACTAGGCCACAATCCACTGGCTGGGACTGCATCCGCCGGGTTGACCTGCCCGGCACCAACTGTACACAGTACCTTGCTTTGTCCTCCAAGGTACCACAGAGAGAACAACTGCATATTGCCAACCTGGGTAAAAGCTTGAGAAGATGTGTCTGGCTATCTGCTAGAGTCGTCCGGCCCCACCTCCGAGTTGCCCAGTCGGCCGCCTACACAAACCCAAGCTTGGGCTGATGCAAAATGACTCTACACCGACAGAGACACCGAATGTTGTGCAGAAACTCTCTGACTGCACACCTCGACCACAAGAGAGGGCTTTGGGCTTTGTCATGTGTTTCTTATACTCGCCCCCCATTCCGACTCACTCATCAACAACAGCATCAGGAGATGACCCGGCATGGTCACGGCTAATTAGTTACTGCCCAACAGTCAAAACCGAGGATCCAGTTCATTGCCACGTTCTAGACCGCAACTCCAGCCATCGCCGATGGAGGCCCCTTCGCCGATTGTTACTGCGTCTCCCGCAGCACAGATCCCTAAAACGTCCGCGGCCCTCAGTCGACAACTCCCCATAAAGCGCCCCATGCATCAAATTCCCTCAGCCATTTCTATCCACAAATAAGCATCTTCAATCCAGCTGGCTCACACGTCACCGCTTCGAGCTGTCCGCCTTCGGGTGGTCGCCGTCGAGCAGTCGTACGAAGCGCCAGGGGACACATAACCCTTTCGCCCTGTAATATACCCTTGTCCCTACTGAGTTCAAGAGAATCGACCATTAACGAGTGCCATACACTCCAATTCCACTTACGTACTTGGCGAGCCCTGCAGAGTAAATAGTCTTGTAAACTGCGAGGTCAGCTGCTTTTCGCGTCAGCCCATTGCCTGTTCTCATCCCCCGGAACTTGTTGTTTCCAGATATCGAATGTCAACTCATTAAACCACCACTCCTATGCCATCTTGAATGCGACTTCCAACGGGCCTTTCCGGTTCACGCCCCCTCAATACGAAGAATAATTTTTAGCATCCCAATTAAGTCAAAATCTCCTTCTATTTGATTAAAGTGACGTAATGTTACTTTAGCGGTCAACAGCGCATTTCCTGACTGTCACAACAACACCACAAACTCTGACTAGCTGCCTACCTATTCAATTGTACTTCCAAAACCACAATACAGGGAGCGCAGTCTCAAGGTTTCTGTTTACGACTTTACATGTACTTCGCTCTTTAGTCCGGTGAAAATCCAACGCTCAAGGACTCCGGCTCTGAGAGAACTAGCTCAACCTCCTCCTCCGCATCCCCCGCCTAATCAACCTAAACCACCAGCCTCATACAGTCCCCTTCACCCCGCAAACCGATTCTCCGTGCTTGGTGCTCGCGCTCCGCAGCGTCGGGGGAACAGTCGGCAATGTGTAGGTTCGTAGGAATGGGCGGGGAAGAGGTGACGGGCGGGGGAGGGGAAGGCGATATCAATCTTATTCTTGCGTTGCTCTGTGATCTCTCTGCCATTGAAGAAAAGGTAGAGAGATGTATCGTATCTGAACGCGTGTAGCATGAACCTTTTCTCATGCATGAAGAAGGCTTCATTTGCATTTGTATGGCCAAATGTGCGAATCACAGAGAGCTATATCGCAAATGAACTATTCGAGAATGTTCAATGAGGAGGAGGGTCATCTATGCGTGTGTCGTGGTTTATAAATACATCTCATCGTACAAGGGCAGCCGCCCTTCATCTGTCGTCCAAGACTCTTGATATGCGTTGCTCAGCCAAAGTCTCTATGACATGGTTAGCATGTATGCAAACATGAAAATGCAGCACGTTGATCGAGATGGTCGCCCGCCATCTACTCTATTCGGCACCCTGGACGTCCATCTCCCGGATCTTCCACTCGCCGTCCACCCAAGGCTGCTTCTCTCCCAAGAAAGCAATCCTCTCCTCGCCCTTGCTCATGGCGTCCACCAGGTGACGTTGCGCCACCTCGCGTACTTGATCCTTGGTGACATCGAGTAGTTGGACGCGCTTGCGTTGCTTCATCTCCTCTGTGATGCCTGATAGGAATCGACCCATGCCCTCTTGGTTCACAGACACAGGCGCGTCAACCCCCTGGAACACCGAGATCTTAGCCTCCTCTAGATCTCTGTCCGACCACTGCTTGTCCACTGCCCATTGTCCCGCGTTGCGCATGATACCTAACGTGTTCTGGGGGTTCGGGTCACGGTAAGAGTAGAACCCAAATAGGCCATCCAGCGGTCGCGAGTATGCACCACCGCCATAAGCACCACCCTTCTCACGAATCTCGTGGTGTAGGTGCTTGTGGGTAAGAAGCTGGGACAAGATCTGGAGTGGCGCCCCATCAGGGGACGTGTAGGATGCCGTCGGCAGCGATAGGCCCCCGTAGTACACCTGGTATGGGAGGGGGAAGAAAGTCTTGCTGTCGCGAGGCAACTGTCGGGGCTCTAGGTTCTTTAGCTCCACAGGTGCACGCAAGGTATTACCCAAAAAGGTTTGCAGAGGGGCCGCGTTGTTCGTAACGCTCTCTGTCCCACATGTGATGGCAGTGCGGAAATTGCCAGCAACAAGCGCAAAGTTCTGAATTTGCTTCAGTTTCGCGATGACATCCTCGAATTTGTCCGACTCCGGTCGGCTTGCCAGCGAGGTCACTAGCTTAACCTGTGAAAGTCCAGACACTTGCTGGCGTAGCCACGAGGCTTGTGTGAGACCAGCCTCGGAGTAGCCCATGGCGTATCGGTGTCCAGTCGATGCAATATCATTTACCACGCCATCTGCAGAAGCCTGCAGAAGCTGTCGGATACGGAGGGCAGCCTCGGGGCTGTCGAAGTCAGTCCCCAGTACCAGCTTCTGGATGATGTCGAACATGACGGGCACATTTTGGTCCAGTGCCATGCCAGTGAAGATAAAGCCCTCGCTAGCTTGGTGGAAGTCGGTTGGCGAAGGGGTGCAGTGATACCCCACCGATACACCGCCCGTCTTGAGCTTAATGAGATCCTCGAGCTGCTCCATCGACATATCCTTGGTACCCAGTCGCATGATGCTGTCGGTGAATAAGGGAATTAACTCACGGAGATCATCCGGTAGGTTCTCCAGCGTGTTGATGGCACGGAAGTAGGTGAGGCCGTTGGTCGGGGCTTCACGCCATTGAATCTTCGCTCCGGTGACGTCCTCATCTCGGACCACGACTGGCTCCTTAGCCCTAGGAATGTCTTTGACGTGGACAGTGGGCAGACAACTCAAGTCCTCTGTGTTGGTCTTGTTTTGCTCCACTAGGAGGTCCTGCTCCTGCTTCTCGAAGTGTTTACGAGCGTTCTCCTCACTACCGGCCTTCTCAACGGCATACTGAATCTTGCCCGCTAATCTGTCCTGTTCCTCCTTGGCCAAGTCCTCGCCATAAGTAGCCGAGGGGGCCATCGTGAAGGTCAGGGCATTGTCGTTTAGCAGATACTTGTCCATCAAGCTTTCTAGGTAGTTGCCCTCGGCCAGCTTGGCCTTGAAAGCCGTAATAGTGTCGTTCCAGGCGAGCGAGTCAAATGGATCAACCCCATTAAACCACTTGGGCTTGAGGCGGTTCAGCATAGAAAATCCAAAATTGGCTGTCTTGTGCTTCAATGACAGCTCCAACTGGTGCATAGAGCCATCAATCTTGGTTTGGTCAAAGCCCTTACTACGGGCCTCACGCAGAATCTGCTGCACCTTCTCCTTCAGCTTAGGGACATCGGACTCCTGGACACCTGTCAGGCCAATAGAGAAGATTCCGCGCTTGGCAGAGCTGTCGTATCCAGCATTGGGGCTCCAGTCGGCACCCATGCCAGCCTCGATCAGGCCTCGGTAGAGCGGGGAGCCGTAGCCGTCCATGAGAAGGGTGGATAGAAGCGAAATCGAGAAAGACTCAAGAACATTGGTAGTATCGCCAGTAACCCAAGAGACGGACGTCTTGTACTGGCGATCAGCGTCGACCAAAGGATCCAAGGGGCCGTAGAGAGTGACGTCCTTGGGACCGTCAAGTTGGATTGGCTCATGGATTTGCTTGTCACTCTTGATTTTGTCGAAGGCTTGGAGTTGGGCGTTGACCTCCTGAAGGTGATCCGCGAGGGGCATATCGCCATACGAAAAGAGTTTCGCGTTGCTCGGATGATAGTGCTCGGCGTGGAACTGCTTCAACTGTTCATAGGTCAAGTCCGTAATCTTCTGGGGGTCACCGCCAGAGTTGTTGATGTCGGGGAATATGTGGTCGTGGAAACGGATATAGTAAAGATATCCGGCATCTGACATCTGACCCTTCATCTCGTTGTATACGACGCCCTTAAAAACCAACTTTTTACTGGCTTCATCTTCAGCAAGCGGGTTCTCCGGACCGATTCGCCAACCTTCCTGGGTGAAGTCGGATCGCTTGAGCAAGGGGTGTAAAGTCGCATCGAGATAGACGGACATAAGGTTCTTGAAGTCCTGCTCGTTGGTGGTGGCGAAGGGGTAAAATGTGTGGTCTGAGGCTGTGAAGGCGTTCATGAAGTTGGAAAGTGTCCGCGGCAGCATCTTGAAGAATGGATCTCGGATGGGGTACCTGGAGCACAGTTAGCCATTGCTTATGCCCAATTACCCATGTGATGTTGCTAGATGGAGGCCGCACTTGTCACTACCACAGAGTGTCGTATGCTCCAGGATATGAGGGATGCCAGTGTCGTTCGGAGGGTTCGTCTTGAAGCCAATGGAGAAGACATTGTTGGAATCGTCACGAGCAATGTGCAAGTAATCGGCACCAGTCTTGTCGTGTTGAAGATGGAGAGCCGTCAGCTTGAGCTCAGGTACGTGCTTTGAACGCACGAGAGTGAAACCGTGGAGCTGTTCCCCGGGTTTGGGGAACTGCGACAGCTCCGTCACAGCCTTTCGCGCGGTTGATGCCGCGTTGCGGAGCATCTTGTCGGTTGTTGATTGGAGTAGTCGAGGGAGAGGCCGTAGAAAATTGCGTACTCTATTAACACATATAACAGAAAATATTACAACGACAAGGCAAGAGTCGACGTCGGGCGGTACGACGAGGTAATGTTTCGACTCCCTGAGAAAGAAGGGAAGCGGAGGTCAAAAAGACGAGAATTCGGATGCACGTCGTCGGTACAATGACGCCTGGGCTGCCTGAGGCGGCTAGCCTGCACCCGAAAATTACAGGGCCGATCGAGCCAGGGTAGTGGAGTGCTCAGTGCTACTCTGACGCACACAACAACGTCAGTCCAGTGGCCAGCGAGGCTTTCCAGTGGTGACCACCCATTGACCACAGCGGACAGGCGGACAGGGTCCCCGGTGGAGCCGCGCGATTAGTCACACAGGATGTCCTGCCGGCTCTTCAATGGTCCCCAGCTTTCCCGGGCCTTCCACCAGTAGCCTGCTATCTCCACTACACATTACTGGCTATTGGGCCCTGCTAGTGCCCTAGCGGGCTGTGATGATGGCACAAAGGCCATGGCAAAACCTATCGGTGCCTTTTGAGACTCCATGAGCCCTTGATCTCGTACTGTCGATTCCCCAAGAGTTGGTGGCTCCCACGCCTTGAGCCGTGAGCACGAAGAGTCCAGCATATACAATTTGCCGTTGCGGTTGCACAACGCACATCAAGCGTAGGTACGTTGGCAAACGCGTAGCCTTGCGCCCACTCAGCTCAGCTGCAACGCCCAGCACTCCGCCCACTGGGTGTCCTTTACTACCACCTCCAGGGCACTGCGCTGCACCTGCATGCACAGTGACAATTCTCGCCCGGCCTCTCACTAACGCCCATCTCCTTCAACCTAGCCGACGCCATCTGACTCGCCAGACTTGGCCTCTTTTCATCCACCGACACCGAATTCACGGCGACGAAGGCCTGGCCTCAGCCTCTTTCATCCTTCATCCCCCCGCGACCAACCGACGGCATCGAATCCCAAGACACTCGATGCCCTCAAGCTACTCGACGAGCGCCATCGTAAATCCCACGGCTGGACGACGGACCTAACAACTCTCGATATATCTAACCGGCAATGCCTGCCAGTCAGTTGGACGCTCCTCTGGCCAACGGGCACGAGGGACATGTCCACCCCCCGCCAGCAGCGGCCAAGAAAGCGAAGGGCAAAAAGGCCATGGACTCCAACGAAGCGTCGCGCCTGTTGCAGGCCCGCATCTCCCAGCTCGAGCAGGATGCCGCCGGCGAGAAGGATCAAGAGCTAGAGATTGGTGTGTTGCGCCCCCATGTGATCGAACCGAATATCGCCCAGAAGACACCCTCGTCGTCAATCTCGAGATCCGGGAGGGCAGAAGGAACATGTGCTGATTGATGGCGGGTATAGAGCGTGAAGTAAAGAGGGCGAACCGCGATCTGCTTCAGCAAGTCTCTAAGATGGACAACATGCAGAAGATCGATCACCTCACCAAGCGCTCGAGCGAACTACTAGCCGACATGCGACGCCTAGAGCGGGAGAACCAGAAGAACAAGCGCCGTGGAGATAACCTACAGAAGGAGAGAGATACTAATCGTACCGAACTGAGCAAGACGGTTGGACTGAAGGAGAAACTTGAGAAACTCTGCCGCGAACTTCAACGGGACAACAACAAGATGAAGGTGGGTTCCTGGACATCGGCGGACGATTAAACCCGAGAGCAATCTCATTTGCTGATCTGCGCCGAACCAGAACGAGAACAAGGAGCATCAAACAATACAGAAGCGCAATAATACCGCGTGGGACGAGAAATATGCGACCTTGCTATCGAAACTGGAGGGATATCAGGAAGAGAAGGACACGCCGCGAAAACAGGTTGTGGACATGGAGGTCGACGAACTGTGAGAGAGACCTTGATGAGGATGAGAAAAAGTCCACGTTTGCTGATGTCGCCTTTAGATTCCGGGTCCGCTTCAAGTCCTTTATTGAACAGTACGAATTACGAGAGTTGCATTTCCACTCCCTCATGCGAACGAAAGAACTCGAGGTCCAATACCATATGGCCCGGTACGAGCGCGAGAAGAAGAATGCCGATGCAGAGTCAACCAAAGCACGACACCTACAAGCGCAGGTCCAGGCCTTCACCAAGACAGAGACGGAGCTGCGGAATCAACTCAACGTCTACGTCGACAAGTTCAAGCAGGTGGGTGATGTCGCGCAACCTTGGTGCGGCATCTTGACTAATTCCACAGCAGGTGGAGGATACACTGAACAACAGCAACGATTTGTTCTTGTCATTCCGAAAGGAGATGGAGGATATGTCGAAGAAAGGGAAACGCTTAGAGAAGGAAAACGAAGCGTTGAAGCGACAGAAAGAAGCGACGGCCACGAACATCATAAAAATGGCCGAGGAGCGGCAAGAGTGGAAGAAGAAGACGGAGGCCGCGGAGAGCAAGACCAAGAAGCTCATGAGCATCATTCAGCAGATGCAGCAGCAGGGCCGTAAAGCGCCGCCGGGTCCAACAAACCCCGTGGAAAACTGCTCCTCGGACGGCCATGGCGGTGGCGAGGGCGATGAAAGCGACTACTCCGATGAGGACGGCGAGGACGGCGACGAAGGACTCAGCGAATTTGACGACGATACAGAGGAGGAGCCGCACATCAACGAGCAAGGCGTCCCCGTACCGTACGGCCCTGAACGGCCGCCCCAGCCAACGCCAGCAACAACCAATGGGCATTAAGAGCCATTGAGAGCATGACTTGGACAGGGCCTCTAAAGCTGCGTGGCTCGTGAGATGGCGAGTCCCATGTATCACCAGCATGCGGTGCTTGGCACCTCGTCGAAATTTCGGCCAATCTGATCCAGGAGCAGTGGGTTTGTCCCATTCACTCGAGACGAGTGTGTAGCTAGCTAGTTGTCAGGCCTGGCCTCTGTGCTGGAGGCGCTTTTTGTGCTGTTGCCGTGTAAGATGTAGTGTCGTAGCTACCTGCTCTATTATTCCGTCGCCATGTTCGTGGACCTACTAGGTCCAACTTCTTTCAATTGGATCAACCCTGGTGTGTTCCGAAATGGATCCTTTTGGGTTTGTTGAACTCGAACTCTCCAGCGTTCAGCCATCAAGGGCGAAACTGGGGGATAAAGCTATGGCGATCGGGAGGTTCTTTGTGTAATAGGGAAACATGTTGCCGATTTGGGCCAGTGACCATGTCAAGCGTTGGAGAGCTCTTTTATCTGGTGACATGAAGAGTCGACCACGGTGAGGAAGTATGAAAGAGGGAGGATTTCACAAGGGTGTTTGAAATCCGATGTACCGCTTTATGGCCATCGTTCCCCTGCAGCTAGCGACGCAAATCGTATCGCCCACCAAAAGGACCAAACAGAGAGAGCCGCTCGGAATGACAACCTGTAGATTGCTCGCGCTGCAGCAGAAATGCATGATGGAGGCCACCAAAATCTCCTCACCTTGTCCCATGCATCCAGGGCTTCAATGTTTGGGATAGGATCCGGGGTCTCCACTAGCATTGCCATCTTCCTTGCTCAATACAACTTGCGGCATTCCATATGAGAGCTTGCGATGTACTACTAGAAGAGTAAACACATTTAAGAAACCAGCGCCTGGCTATTGTTGAATGCAATGCTGTGCATGACTACTCCTATGTGAGAATTCGGTGACCGAATGCCGCGGGCCTATTCTTGTCGATGCTGCCATCGGCGTATCGGAGCTATTCGATGCCGATCCATGTACCATTACAGCAGGCGCATCACTTGGGGCCACCTTACCTCACATCCCACCTTTTTTGTAGCTGCTGAGCTCCCCGGCTTCACTCCTTCATCCCACCAAACATCTCAGTCTCAAGCCACGGTTCATCGACAAACCGCAGCCATGGATTTTCTCCAGGTAAGTCGTCGCAATGCATTATTCGATCCAAGCTCGTCGCATCACGATGCGCCTTCTTCGTGCGACAATCGCTGACCCAGTTCGCTTCAACAGCGCCTTGCGCGCTTCCTCGACCGCCCGCTCTTCCCGTGGAAGCGCCTCATCATGGGCTTCTCGGTCGGCCAGTTCCTCTTCGAGACCTTCCTCACTCTCCGCCAGTATCGTGTGCTCCAGAAACCCAGTCCCCCCGCCGTTCTCTCCAAGGAGGTCTCTCAGGAGGTCTTCGACAAGTCCCAAGCCTACGGCCGCGCCAAGGCCGAGTTCAGCATCGTCGACGGTCTCTGGAGCCAGCTCCAGAACATTGCCTTTATCCACTTTGACATCCTTCCTAAGCTCTGGTCCTGGTCCGGCGATCTCCTGCTCCGATTCGCTCCCGAACGCTTCACCGGTGAAATCAGCCACTCCATCGTCTTCGTCTTGACCTTCATGGTTGTCGGCCAAATTCTTCGTCTACCGTCCTCCATCTACCATACATTCGTCTTGGAGGAAAAGTTCGGCTTCAACAAGCAGACTCCCAAGCTCTTCGTCACCGACCTGCTCAAGTCTCAGCTTCTTACCTTTGTTCTGACGCCCCCGATCCTCGCCGGTTTCCTTGCCATCATCCAGAAGACGGGCAATCAGTTCTTTTTCTATCTCTGGGCTTTCGCCGCCGGTCTCCAGGTCTTCATGATTACCATCTACCCGATCGCTATCCTGCCTCTCTTCAACAAGCTCTCCCCTCTTGAGGATGGCAAGCTCAAGACCGGTGTTGAAGCTCTCGCCGCCAGCCTCAAGTTCCCCCTCCACGAGCTATATGTCATCGACGGCAGCAAGCGTAGCGCTCACTCTAACGCCTATTTCTTTGGTCTCCCCTGGAAGAAGCACATTGTCATCTACGATACCTTGATTGAGAAGAGCGAGAGTGAGGAGGTTGTCGCTGTTCTTGCGCATGAACTTGGTCACTGGAAGTTGGGTCACACCACCAGCCTCTTTGGTATCTCACAGGCACGTACTTTCTCGTTCATCGCTCCCAATACCTTCACAAGGCTAACCAGTATTTGCAGGGTCATCTGTTCTACATCTTTACCCTCTTCTCTGTCTTCATCAACAACAACTCCTTGTACTCGGCCTTCGGCTTCCTCAAGGAGCACCCCATCATTATTGGTTTCCTCCTCTTCTCCGATGCCCTCTCGCCCACCGACCTCCTCGTCAAATTCGGCATGAACATCATCACCCGCAAGTTTGAGTTCCAGGCCGACGCCTTCGCCAAGCAGCTCGGCTACCCCGAGGAGCTCGCTCGCTCCCTTCTCAAGCTTCAAATCCAGAACCTGAGCACCATGGATGCCGACTGGATGTACGCCAGCTACCACTTCTCCCACCCTCATCTTTCCGAGCGCCTCAAGGCCCTCGGCTGGAAGGGTTCTGAAGGCGTCACTGAGGGCGTCGCCGACAAGTCTATTGCGGCTGACAAGGAGGAGGTCGTCAAGGTCACTGGCCGCGACGAGCTGTAAGCTACCATTCCCGTTTAGACCATAGAAAGGAGTTGTCTCATGGGATGGCAACACCGCGTTGAGGAATGAACGCCTCACATAGAGAGGTAGAGAGGTGAGCGCTATGGGGTGCTGGGAGGATAGTTGAGCTATAAGAATCGGTCATCCAGAGTCGTAGATTCAAGCCAACGTGTACAATAGAGATCATTTGCAATCCATTCGCCCCAGTTATCGGCATTGCTGCCAAAGTTTAGGAGACATTTCGGGCCGGTTTCACTACCTAGTCTGTATATCATGAAGCACCGATCGGATGTGTACCCGTTCGCCTCTGGGACTTGCCCCCTCTTTATCTGTGTCTAGCAATTCGTCTAATACTCTTCCGAGTCATCCGAATCATAAGATCCCTCAGAGCCATCCAGTTCGTCCTCGTCCTCGTCATCTTCATCTTCTTCTTCTTCGTCATCATCAGGCTTCAGGCCATAGTCATCGTGGAAGTAGCTGAGCTCGTGTGTCTGAACCTTGTATCCCATGCCCTTGAAAGCAGTTTCCATACCCTGAGAATAGTTAGTTACGGCGTACGTGTGTGGGACAATGGGTGAAAAAGAATGTTCATCACAGATCCGAATGTAAGGACGCCGGGGTGGTTAGGCACATACCTCTTGCATCAACGTCGCACAAGTCACAATGATGTTACTCTTACCAGGCTCGAAGCAAGGTAGAATAAGGTCCACCATCGCAGCGCGCATCTCATCGATAGTGACAGCGCGCACGCGGCGCAAAACCTCCTTGTCCCAGTCACTGGGCAAGCCGCGGACGACGCCTTGGACAAAATTCTGCTGTGCGGCGCTGGGCATCGTCGACTGCTCGTCCGCGAACAAGACAACAATCTGACTAATGGTGCCCTCCAAAAGGTGTCGGTCAATCTCGACCTCTCCCTCGGCGATCTTACGAATAGCGTCCTTGGACGCCGCGATAGCCTTGAAGGCATCAGGGGAGCGGTAGACGCGGTATGAAAGAATACCCGAGTTGATGTCTCGCGCGAAGTAGGAGCCATAGGCGTAGCCAGCGCCGCGGACAGCGTTCCAGAGTGGACCCTCAGGGGCCTCCAGGTAGCCGATGGCGACCATGAGAGCGGCCATGTGCGGGTCAGAAAATGATTCCAAACCCTTTGCTGAAGAGACGGCGTAGGAACTATCGAGGGTGGTCATGGGAATGATGACAGCGCCCACGGATCCAGGATTACGGCCCTCAGCATTAAGTAGGCTCACGGGCTGTGGGATCTTGACCATGTCCTCCTGAGCGGTCAGGGACTTGGACAGAGTGTCCCATGTGGTAAGAGGGTTGGGGAGAGTCTCCAGGTTGGCAGTGACAAGAAAGCGCATGTTCTGGAATGTGAAGAGCGACTTTCGGACGGTGTTGAACCAGGATACAACCTTCTCGGGCTCTTTTTCCAACAGCTTCTTGAGGCGCTTGAGGTATACGGCACGGACGAGCACACGCTTCGCAACAGCGAGTGTCGTCTTCTCCATGTGGAATGCCGCGTCAACTTCTCCAGCCATGCCACGGCCATCACGCTTGCCCTCGGGGATATCGGCCAAGTTCTTGGTTACACCAGCCTTGAGGCGCTGGGGGTCAAAGATGGAGTCAAACATCATGGTGCGGATCCATTCCACAGCTGCGGCGTACTTCTCCGGCTCGACTTGAAACTGGATCATCAAGCCATCAGCGTCACCCAGAGATCGGGCTGAGCTAAGCGAGTAGCTAATTGTATCACGCTCAAGTTCCATGACGACCTGCTCGAAGCCAATCTTCTCTCCATCTCGCGTGATGTGAGTGTTGAAAAAGTTATCGGTGAAGATGGGCATCAAGGGCTTGAACTCGTTGGGAACCTGGGAGGTTCCAATGTGGATGGTGATGTGAACGAAGTTTGTCGGCACGTCCTCGAACTGGAGGAACAGAGGCAGTTTTCCGCTGGGAGCGGCATCGATGAACTTTTGCGCAGACCCGGAACCCAGGCCAACAGCGCGGGCACGTCCAGCGCGGGCAGTGTCAGACTCAATGAAGTGGATCGAGTCTGTTCCAGGAACCGACCACTGGTCGATGAGCGATGCAGGAATAGGGGCGTCATTCTTCTTCTTTGCTTCCTCGAGGCGCTGTCCGAGTTTAGCAAGTCCGTCGGGGCCGAGTTCCTCCTTTCGCTTAGCAATCCGATTTTCTTCATCCTTCTTCATTTTAGAGGCCATCTCGAGAGAGGGCTTGCCGAGAACTGAGATGTGGTGGGCATCCGCCATCCACTTGCGGAGGAAGTCGCGCCAGTCCTTGTCTTCCCATTTCTCCAAGACATCATACTCGTCAAGATTCTGCAAACCTTTAAGAGTCGACCCATCACGTTCTCCAAAGAGGTAATCAGTGATGATGTTGGTGGCGTAAAAGGATTCAGAAGTCTCGGCATGGTACTTGACCTGGCGTCTTTCTCGGCGAATACACTCCCTCATGTAGTCCATGTCAAGAGGGTTTGAGGCGACCTCTTTTAGCAATTCAAAGAGGCGCTTCTCAACAAACTCAAGCTTCTCAGTAGCGACGCCGGTAGGTTGCAACCAGATGACCGAATTTGGACGGGAGTCCCACCAGTAGCTGACAGAGCTGGCAAGCTCCTCTCGCTCGACCATGACATTCTCAAGAATAGAGACAGACGATCCGCAGAGATAGGTGAGAAGAACATTAAGAGCAGACGAAGCAGTGGTGTCAATGCAGTTGGGGCCGAAGAAACCCACGAGAATTTCGCCAACCGTCTCATCCTCCTCCGGGAATTCAGCCGTGACGATAGCAGATTCATTAAGAGCAGGAGGCTGAGCAGAGTCGATCCATGGGCTTTTACCTTTGAGTCAGTATCATGCGTGAGCCTATGAAGCAGGGTTCTGGTATTCATACCGCTTGAAAGGAGAATCAACGGACGGAATGTCATCCTTGATCGACTCTTCAAACTTGTCGAGGATCTCTAGCAGGTTCTCCTGATCCGTCTCTCCCACGATGACCAGGCAAAGATTTCGGGGCTGGTACATGTCTCTGTGAAACTGTCGGATACGCTCGGGAGTCAAGACACGAAGAGCATCGGTCATACCACCAGTTTCATATCGGAAGCCGACGTTTTCTGGATAAAGGAGGCGGCGGGCCTTGAGATCCATGATCTCGGGGCTGCGGAATTGCACAGCTTGCATCTCGGAGTAAACCACACCAGCATCATTTCCCTCGCCGTCAATGTGGCACACCTCAGTGACGATTCCATCATCGGTAATGGTCGGCAGGATAATGTGCTCTAGGTAGACGGGAAGAATCTGGGCAAAACCTTCCCATCCAGCAGTCTCGAGAGTGTATGCGGTATGATCCGTTGCAGTCCAGGCATTTGTGCCGGAGTAGGCGCGTGAGGACAGCTTATCGAGAAGACCCTTGTACTGGTAGCTCTTGGAGCCCATGAAGACGAGATGCTCAAGAGTATGGGGAGCACCCGAGTCATCAAAGATCTCAGTAGCTAGGGTGAAGTATCCATTGATCTTAGGGCCTTTGCGGTCGGCAATGACAACTTGCAAACCACTGCGTTCAGAGACATATTGTGTGATGGTGCAAGGTGCATAATCGGCCTTGAAGCTCTGGATCTTGCGAAACCGTGACTTGGGAGTTTCAGAAGGCATGGTGGATTCTCTCAAACCACTCAATTTCCAAAGACAACTACCATCATCAGCATTACTCTAAGAAGCAGTTGAAAGTAGCAAAGAGAGAAAAAGAATTGCAGAGAAGTCGAAAGACAGGGAACTAGGTAATTGGCTCGGTGAGCACGGCGGACTCTAAAGACGCGATGCATATCTGGTTGTTCTCCCAATAAGAAGAAACCAGAGAGCATTTGTCTGGGTCTCATGGGATGAGGAAGAAACAAAACAAGAGAGGTTGTGTTCTGTGCTATTCAAGAAACCCTTGCCCCTTGAGGCAGGAAACAACTAACTCGAGGCCAGGGATTCGTAGCGAATGCAAACCAATCCCTTCTTTGACGACGATAAGATAAGCCAGAATGCTCAGCAGGGCAACTACCACTGCGAGAACCGCCTGGAAGGAATTGCGACGGATATTTAACATGGCTGCTGGGGAGTAGGACACCTCGATTGAGTCTCTGACCAGCCCGGTGATGTACTTCGCTGCCAATGCTACCAGTCCTGTGGTACCGAGAGTGCAAATTCGGAAACAAAAGCTCGTGAAGGCGGGGTAGTGTATATTCTCTCAACGCGGGGAGACAGCCAGAGCCAGGGAGGGCAAACTCGCAGAATCCCACGATAGAAAAGAATCCGAAGAGATGAAAGGAGACGAAATCAAACAACGGCCAGGCAACACTTGCTGCCAGGCAACAGGAGGACAGGCAAATGCAGTCAGCATGGAAATCGGCAGCCTCACTCACCTATTTTCTGGGCGTGGATGCGTGAGAGTGTTGAAAAGCGCCAATCACCGAGAACGAGCCACGCGAAAAAGTACCCCGCTATGGAGAGCGCAGGTAGCACTGGTCTCTCAGGCACCTACAGCCACCAGACAGCCAGCGCAAGCTCAGGCACAAGCGGCAGTACCAACGCCAAGATGGTGACTTTTCGTTTTTGCTGTGCCAAAGTACGTTTCAGATTGGTGACAATGCGTTGGTCAAAGTAGCACCAAATACTCACTGTGACACCTCCAAGGACCAAGCAAACGAGACGATGACAAGATGCAGAAGACGGGATTCGGAAGATGACAAGCTAAGATTGTTGCAACCTCGGGAAAGTAAGGAGAAAAGCAGGGTGATGACCGTTTATAAGCACAAAGATATCGCTCCTCCCTGCATCGCCTGCTTTACGGGCAATCCGACCACGCTTGGGGAAGGAGCTCAGCACTGACAGTGCCCACAGCACAGCGAGACCAGCACCCGATGGGCTAGCGGGGCAGTTACAACGGCAGGCACGTATTGGAGTTTGAGGGCAGGAGTAACAGCCATGACGCCCCTGCCCTCCGGAACAATGCCAGCAGAGGCGGCCCGTGCTCCAATTGGCCGTTCAGCCGCTAAGCGCAGGTCGCATTGTTCTCAGCCACTCGACCTGCATAGCTTCCCGCCACAGTGGACCTCAGGCCGCCACGTTCCTCAACCGAAGTCCCCCGCGCCACTTCGAAACAGAGGGTACGTACCATTTTCGAAGGTGGCTGCTCGATGGAACTTGAAGCTCCAAACTGGCATTGGTGGGGAGTCTGGAAAGTTGACAGCTTAAACCTGCGTCCGACACCACAGCTTTGCGACCGAGTACGCAACACGGAGAAGTAGCAAACAGACCATACTTGCGCCCGGACTGATTCGAACATAACGGATAAGGTCTCTTTATGATTTATATTAGCGACCGACAAGAGGAGCCCCGCGAACGACCTCGCATGCTCCCTGGAACACGACACCTTTCAGTGACGTGACGACATAGAGCCGATATCACCAACGGCGCACGAAACCAACAACCAATCTCTCGAACCCACAGATATCCTGTCTATTGAATCTCCTCCTCATTCTGCAACCATGGCCACCGCCGCGGAATCCCCACAGCAACTCAGCGACGCCCTTGTCGCCTTCGCGCTTCAAGGCCGCTTTCCCGATGACATTTCCAACTTCCCTCCCGTCTCCGAGACCGATCTACGGCCAGCGATACAAGCCCTAGACAAGGCCAAAAAGGACCTCGAGGTACTACAGCCAAAACTCAGCAATAATCTTTGTGTACTCACGATCCGGTAGACCGAGCTCACCGCCATTGATGATGAGACGAAAGAGGACGCCAGCTCCTGGGCTAGAAACCACAAGACTCTACAAGAAGATATAATTCGCTCAAGGACTATCGCCAATGACATTATCAGGCAGTCTGAAACTCCAGACGCCTCTGGCGAATCCGTCGAGGACGCCGAGGAAAAGGCCGAGTTCGTGAATCGCGAAGTACAGTACAGCCAGCAACTCCACAGCGTCTTGCGAAAAATTAAGCATGTTAATGAGCTCCTTGGCGAGGTCGAAGTGGCAAAAAATGAACGCCGAATCCTTGATTCATTACACCTACTTGAAAGTATGTCTCGCCGTCCTAACTCCATCTCATATCATGACTGATTATCGCGAAGAATCATGGACCGCCATCGATGAAGTAGGGGTGAGCAAGACATGCAGGGTTATGAAACTCCTAAATATCCGGAGTTTCGAGCTCAAGTCTGCTGTTCACGAGGTTTTTGACCATGTGTGGAAGGCTTTGGTCCATATCGACATTGACACCCGCCAGCTTGCCGTCTATAATGATGTCAAAGGTGAATTTTTCCCAATTATGAACTCGGCCAGTTCTAACTATGTCGCAGACGAGCAGATGGATCTTGCAGACGCCGTGGTTGGCCTGAAGGCGTACAAGGAGGTGGATGAACGCATGGAACAGCTATGGCGCAACGTAGATGGAGCAATTGTGTCTCCACGCATGGATACCAGAAACGATTCCCTTCCCCAGATACAAGTGCAGGGCGACGTCCTACTATTGTCCGGGCAGGCTGAGCAGTCAGTCGAGGCGTTATTGTCTGACCTCGAAGTGCTCTTCGTTTTCCTCGCTCAACATCTTCCTTCCGATCTTCTCCAGTCACTCGGCAAATTCATGATGGCTGATGTTATTCCAAGACTTGTCGGAGATTGGCTCGAATCCGCTGTCCCTGCGTCATTGTCGGACATGAGAAACTTCGAGGCAACGATTGAGAGGGCGCGGGGATTCTGCGACGTTTTAGAGAGGAATGGTTTCACTAGTTTCGATGAGCTAAGGAACTGGGTGGACAATGCGCCATCGATTTGGCTCGGGAAATGCCGAGAAACAACTCTTGATACTGTCCGATCCCGGTTGCTGAGCGGGATTGGCAATCCGAAACAGGTCGAGAAAGTCGAGAAGCAACTAGTATCCATCTCAGAGGGCAAGGAACTCAGCAAGACTTCAGGGGCAGCGGCCGCTGCGGATGCGAACGATTGGAGTGATGCGTGGGGCGAAGCGTGGGAGGAGGACAAAGGTCAGACTGACGACCAGCCAACTTCCGAAACTAAGGCCCTTGACACGTCCAAACCGGACGAGGATGACGGTGCGGATGCCTGGGGTTGGGATGAAGAAGACACTACTGAGAAGTCCTCCGAAACGAAGAAGGAAGGGGACAAGAAAAGCGTCGAAAGAGATAACGACGATGAAGACGACAGTGCCGCGGCTTGGGGATGGGGCGACGAGGAAACCAGTCAAGAACCTGAGCTGGAGCCGTCGGCCCTTACGAACAAGCCGGGTAAGGCACAAGAGGAAACCCGAGAGCTCACCCTCCGAGAAACGTACAGCATATCGTCCATGCCAGGGCCTGTACTCGAACTCATCTCAGCTATCTTGGAGGACGGTGCCAAGCTCACTGGGGTCGACACCGAGCACACATCCGTCGCGGCTACCGCGCCAGGTCTGTTTGGCATACCCACATTTGCCCTGGCGTTGTTCAGGGCCATTTCTCCATACTACTATTCCTTCAGCGATGGTGGCAACATGTAAGGTTCTCCAAAGCAACGCCAAAGATACAACGCTAACTGTGAGACAGGTTCCTATACAATGATGCCAGATATCTAGCTGAGAGGCTCTCCGATTTCTCGGACAACTGGAAGAAGCGCGAAGAGCTAACGCCCCGAGCTCGAAACATGCTTCGTCTTGACAATGACATTAAGAGCCTTCAGAGCTTCGCAAACCGCAGTTACGCCAACGAAATGAACATCCAAAAGACGATTTTGCGAGATCTCCTTGGCGGCTCACAGAGCGTCATGCAGCAGGATGAGACTGAGTCGTGTATTGAGTCTGGCACGTCACGTATCCGTACCATGGCTGCTACTTGGGAGCCAATCTTAGCCCGATCTGTTTGGACGCAGGCCATCGGCTCTCTTGCGGATGCGCTCGCCACCAAGCTCATTACTGACGTCCTCGAGATGCCCTCCATCGGCCAAGACGAGGCCTACAATATCGCAAAACTCATCACTACTGCCACTGAGCTCGATGACCTCTTCCCAGGCACCGGCGAGGAAGCTGTCCCCACTACTGCACAGTTTGCCCCCAGCTGGTTACGGCTTAAGTACCTCAGCGAAGTGCTGCAAAGCAATCTCAACGAGGTCCGCTACATGTGGTTCGAGAGCGAGCTGAGCCTACACTTTACTGCTAGCGAGGTTATTGACCTGATCGAGGCCAGCTTTGAGGCGAATGCGCGGGCCAAGGAGACGATCCGCGAGATTCAAGCGAGACCAGCACCGCTAGCCGTGTGATGTCAACCTAGACACCAAGTGCAATCCTGAACTGTGTATGTACAAATCAAGGCTTAGGTCTAAGGGTTGAGTCATTGGGCTGAGATGTGATAGTATTGGATACTAGAAGGAGGTGGCGGTGAAAATATATGGCACTGAGCTTGATCCAACTCCCTTTCTTGAACCGACTTGCCATTTGCACTTTCATTCATCATTGACAATTTTGCTACCAAACTTAGTGATTGCTTGGACTACTAATTGCCATCGCTGTATGGAAGATGTCCAACCAAAGCCATCCTCACTATGCCTGAGTTGACCTGAGCCAGGCAACCCGGGATCAACTCTCAGTCGAACAACTGGCTGGGAGCATTCTACGTGCATCATCTTTCTACAACAGAAGAGCCTCACGGGCTGCATGCCAGAATTAAAGACTGGTGAGCCCCTTTCTGTGATCCTAGTAGAAGGGGTCATAGAGGATGAACGACGAAGCGTGCATTACGTGCCCCTTGGATGTTTGTTTTCGCCTTTCTTGAATCAAGGTCTTACTTTCTAAGATGGAAATCGTTTAACGGGCTCTTTCTGTCGATGTTTCCACGTAGTTCTTGCCAGCCATTTCTCAAAGAGTGTTGCTCAGCTGCTACTATCTGGTCAACACATCGCAATAGTCCGCAAGCCTGACAGCAGCTAAGTCACCCTAAATCAGAATATTTAGTACCTCCCCTCATTATCTATATCATCCTCATTTAGGTTTCTTGCCCCCGATATTTATAGTCTTATGATTTTAACATCACTACATATTAGAATTACTATCGCTCAGGAGAAGTGAGTTCATTTAGAAATGCTGGGTAGATAGTAAGAGTTAATTGTCTCAATCGATCTTTCTCAATAGAGGTACTAAGGGGCGTGTCGAACAACACCAGGAATAGACATCGCAATCAACCGAGTGCCGTTCTTTAGACACCGAACTCCATGAATCATGGACGACAGTCCAAGACTACGATGTTCCAATTTGGTAGACTTTTGTACCGCAAATATTGGAAAACATGCAGTGATGATATGTGAACCGATTTCACGGGGCTCGTTTTCAGGAGTGGGGGCTTACCCTATACCAATACTGGTCGATGTCTCCAAAATCACTCGTCGACAAAGGCTGACTGTCAAGTCGGGATACTTCTACAATTATGAAGAAGGAAAATTGATAAAGTTTCTCAATGTATACTTTTAGCCATATTCGTCTGAGATCATAGGTTGAATACTAAGACTCGGAAATTCTGACACGATATCCTCGACTTTGGCTTTACACCCTGCTATTCTAAGGCGGAATAGAGTAGACACGCAATTTACAAGACAACAACAACAAACCACCAATGCAGCTGTACCAAGTAGAACCCGAGGCTCAACATAGTCAAGTCCATACCCCCCGGGCTTGGTTTCAGCGAAGAGCTTGTACCCCTGAACCATCCGTCGTCGATCACCAGCCTCTACAAATTACTACGAGAACGGATGCGAAGAGGGCTCACGGAGTACACGGGCAAATCTAACATGCTACTTTGTTCCACGAGCCAAAAGTTCCCAAACCCATAAATCTCAGCCACTCCCCCTTTTAGGAGTCCCTCGTCTGGAAAGCTTCGCGTAAGGATGCCACGAGGCAACCAAGACAAGCGGGTACGGACTCGAGACAAACAAACAAACAATGAAAAGACTCACCGAGAAACCCGCCGGCGAGGCAAATGTGCGGATGTGGTGCAACTAAAAAGTAAAAAACAAAATAGAAGTAAGACAAACGAGGTTGGACAAAGGTCCGAGGTATGATACACCAGGGAAGGAGAGACAAGACATCCGAATCCGAGCTACCTCACCCTCTATGCAGGCGTCCGAGTCTCCCGCGCACAACAGCATCAGCAGCCCATCTCTGGCGGTCAGGACGCGATCGGCCGAGGTATGACGTCCGGCGGTGAGAGGGTACGGATGGACCTGCACATGACTTGGTCCTCTCTCTCTCTCCTGGTAGGACGAAGAAGGCTGTTTTACCTAGACACGGGCGTCGAACAAGACGGGTTCCAGTATCAGCCACCGAGGATGTGAAATTAACAAGAAAAAAAAGAAAGAAAGAGGACCCGTTGGACGAAACACGGACGCCTGCACGATGCGCTCATCATGAGCGGACGGGGAGGAGGCAGAGGCTCCGAGACTTGACGAGCTGCCATACCTGGACGTCGATGCTTGGCGCCGGCTCGCACGGGAAGCTGCAGGGACAACAGGATTGCATTGCGCATTGTTTGACGACGCCCTGTCGTGCCCTTTCTGTTTCGCACTGATTCTCGGGCCATCGTGTGTATTTTATTACTTTCTTTCTTTGAGATCGTTGGACTCTAATTCAGGGACGCTGGTCAGTAGACAAGTAACCGCCGTCGATCACACACGCAAGTCCTCCCTTGCGAAGAAGGTGTGTGTGTGTGTGTGTGTGGTCCAGCGAAACCGAAGCATCGACCGAGACGATATGATGAGAGACTCGTCAGCGTTGCTGTAGGAAGTAGACCAACAACAACAACAACAAAAACGCCCAAAGGATTCTGCTCTCATGTCGGTTGGCCCATGTACAATGGAAGTCAATACGCGCCCAGGCAATGACATAAGCCTTGTCAAAATAGTTTCCGGGGGGGCAGAAAGCCACAAAGTTGCATTTGAATAGATGCAAAACATGGGGGGACGCGAGTCAAAAGATCGTTTGAGTCACATCGTCTAGTCCCGTCAGTGACTAACCCCCCTCCCGCGGACCAGGAAACCGATGTCCCGGACTCGCAATGGGGAACCCGGCGAGAGACAGCAAAGATAACTAATGCAGCAGAGTCTAGGTCTGCCTTGGATCAATCATCAGTCGACTTCCGTGCTATTATTCTCAAACCATGCACTGATCCGCAGATACAGCACAGTATAGTTCACGGTCTTGCGACTCTATTCACAGACACCTGGGGATAATATGCGGCCGGTCGAGGGGTGGGTGGTGGGGGGAGGGAGTCAACTCTCGGAGGATTTATCGTCAGTGGTACGTGAAGCAGCGTGAAAAAGGGCCTTTTTCACATTGATTACACTTCTTGGCGTCCCTTTTTTGGCGTCTGACGAGCATTGCCTGGTCTTCTCCTCCCTTGACCCCAGTCAGACTTGATGCAGACGGAGCAACTCTAAGTTTTCGGTGTTGGGGCGAAGGAAGAAGAAGGGTGGACCAAGCGGATAGCACGCCCACCCATTCCGGAAGGGCGAGGAGCGGACGCCTCGAATCGAAAATCGTCCATGCTCCCTCTCTCCCCCTCCCGTTGCCAACGACGGCAGGGCCTTCTGGAGATGGGATGGGGCTTGACTGACTAGCTGGTAGGGAGTCAGAGAGAAAGCTTGCTGGGATCCAGCAACAAACTCGCATCCTGGCCTTCTGTGTCTCTCTAGCCCATCTGCATCCTCCTCTAGCCCATGGCACCTTGGGCCATCAAGCCGAAGGAAAAAGAGGAACCCACGTCACCCCCTTCCATCTCCCGCAGAAGCGTGGATCCCCCCCAGCTCCAAAAAAAATAATGGGCAAATTGACAGCGTGTGTGTCACAAACCGGCGTCTGAGCTTTCTTTGTTCCGATCCAACTGCACTGTCGCGAAAGCGCCCTAATAAGAAAAAAAAAAGACACTCCGGGGATGCTCCACCCGGCGCCCGGGCGGGGGATGGAAGCGACCCCCGATGACGGTTCCGAACGCCCCGTTTATCCGCCGCCCCCGAGCGATCCTGGGATATCCCCGTTTGCCTCGGTCTCTCCATCTTCCTTCTTCGTCTTGCCATCGTCTATCATCCGCGCATCCCAGCCTCCATCCACTTTTCGAATTCGCCATTTGACCCATCATCCACCCACTCGAGGATTCCCATCCATAGCATCGCCCAAATGGAGCATCGCCACACTCCTGCTCCTCCTCCTCTAACCACTACGCCTCGACCGAAATAAACCTGGACAGCTATCACTCCATCTTCATGGTCTACCCCCGCAACGCACAACCAAGCTCCCGGAACCGAATCCGCGGGTTTCGTGCCCGAGCTCGCTCCAGCCAGCATTGCCTCGTTGCAAAGTGCCCCCTTCCCTGCCCGTTGTCGGTGCCAATCAATCGTGGGCCTCTGACTGGCTTCGTTGTCCTTGTTTTACTCTGGTGGGTAAAAACGTGACTGGATGGATATGCGAGCAATGGCCTGATGCCCACTCTGACGTGGAGATTGATTTCAATGCGCTGGTCCTGGCGCAATGGTGTTTCCCTTTCATTTTTTTTCTCTTTCCCATCGGCCTCGCTCCTTGTCATTCCGCGACGACATCCGTGGCCCGTCTCACTTCCCGGCGCCGATGCGTTTTCTTTGCTGACGCCCTCCGGGTCAGACTCGTCGCCATGAAACATAGCTAGGTAAACGCACGCAATAGGAAACGGGAGCGGGGCGGACCGACAAGTACCAGAGGGGATAGTGTCACTCCGTCAGATGTCAATTTCTCCTTTTTGGAATCCCGGGTGACCATTATTACTAAGTAGAGGCCTACCGATGACGCTCACCACCTCGACAGGTTGACGTGGCACTCAATTGCGTATGGGGCTGGACGTTGGAGGTTTCGAAGGGGGACAGCACACACAGCCCCGGTGGAAGAAGGTGGCAGTAGCATGGTAAAGGTGGTAGTAATCGGAAGTGGTAGAGGTCGGCTGGGTTGATTGTTGGTGGCGGACGTTGAAGTTGGTGGTGAAGCGTGAACCAAGTAATTATCAAGTACTGCCTAAGCCAGGGATACCTACACCCGGCTATTAATCCCGCTGTCAACGACGGACAAGTCAGCCGCAGAAGAAAGAAACAGAATCCCGGGACGAGATAAAGAGGTGGCATGACCATGACGGTGCCTCAACCTAGTCCTGATTATGCCTATCCGATTTGACGTCCTCCCCTTCGCCTTGACAACTGCGGGTGATAGCTCACCTGCATGAGGCAGTGGTGGTGCTGGCAACAAGAGGCGCTCAGCTGACCAGCTCTTTCTCCCTGTCCCCTACTGGACAAGCATCAAACAAATCTTTGCTGCTCTCGGCACTTCGCCGCTGGGTCGCATCGTACCGACCTTGCGGCAACTGTGGTTCTCAAGGTGCAGATCAGTGAATGTGTTAAATGCCGATGTGTTAGAGCACCCGCCCCATTTGTCAGCCTATGGGAATTGACTTTGGTGGCCGGCTCCTCCCTAGTTCAACCTACCTGGACTAAGTATGTTCTGACCGCTAAACGCACTCGAATTGAACGCCCTGAGATAGGTGCCTCGGGTTCCACTAATAGCAATATCAATGCCCAACACAACCTCAACCCACCGTCAAAGACGTAGAAAACTGGAATGTTGTGTTGCACAACGCAACTCGTTTCTAAGCGATGCTCACTTACTGGTTCGCCCCTTGACGTTTCAACCCCCCCTTCGGTTCCGATGCACTGCGGCAAAGCCGGTGAAGCAACCAACAACTAAAAGAGCTGACCCTTTTCGTCTCTCTCAGAACTGCAACCCTAGACTTGCCTTAGTCTTGCACATCCCTAAACCAACGCAGGACTACGCATGCACGGCGTTGGCTGCAAGAGACCCGTGAGGCTGGGAGACGCCCCCTCCTGTACCCTATCTACCCTAGGGCGGTACCATGGGCATGGCATTGGCGCTCATCCATCCCCTCCTTCAAACCCGGGGCGGCGCGAGCTGCTTGATGCGTGATGCGTGGTGCGTGATGCGTGATGCGTCTCCCGTGAGCCACACCTCCTGTTCACCAGCCGCTCACTGGTCTAGCTGCCCCCTTCAACGCGTTCATGTCTCCTAGATGGCGTCTGTACCTACTGCACTGTCATCCCGTCCTGGCCGCAGACCCCCCTCCTTCCCCTTCTTTCCCCACCGGCTCGAACCCGTCCCATGCCAAAGGGGCCAGAGGTGTGCGTTCGAAAGCTGTCGATGGCTGCAAATGGATTTGCCAAAAGTGACGAGTCAGCCTGCAAGACCGCACGTGGGGGCCGGCCCGAGCCCGACTTTGGGTCCAGGTGGGCGCCGCATCAGCCCGCAGCTGTTTGAATGAGATGGAAGGGGGGCGTGTTTCTTCCAAGCAGATACACCTTGTATGTACTCTGCAGCATATGTAGGTACTGTATGTATTCTGCAGTGATGCTCCCACCATCGCCGTGATGCAGAAGCTCGGCAGCCTGCTCGTCTGAGCGGGCGATGGCGGACGTCCGAAGAGATGCAGGGCGGACGACGGAAACGTTGCAACCAGCATCGAAATGCTATTTGTCAAGCCGTAAAAATGGTTGTCAGCCTACATGGCTGCCTACCTGCAGTCTCAGTCCGCCTGACCGCACGTTGTTCGGCTGTGAGTCAAAATGCAGGAGGCCGTGAATATGTTCCATGTCCCACCGCCTCTTCTCATCCCAGACCGCGGTGAGGACGTGGTGAGAGGCAGAAAGACAAGACACAGGGCTGAGAAATGAGAACCCGGCACTTACTTTAAACTAATATGGGGCGCAACACTGGCGGAAGGCCCGGCGCGCTCGCTTTCTGCCGTACCCGTGAGTGTGAGTGTGTGTACTAGATGCGTTCGTCGTAGTGGTTACCACTACTAGGCAGTATAAACGAGCAATGGGCTTCTTCTGACGTACGAAGTAAGCTGTCGCCTTGGCTAGGGAAATGAGCCAATCTCGGTGACATTGTTCTGAGCTCATCAACACAGGCCGCCTCGATTGTTCCAGAAGCCCTCGTCAAGACCCGCGCCGCCATCTGGCGTCGACATGGGGGAGCTTGTCTTAGCGAACGGCCGCCCCTCCTCTTTGTCCACGGGACCGACCTTCGTGCAGCAAAGCAAACACGCGAGTTCGAAATAGATTCCGCCCGCATCTGGAAACTCCAGGTTTCCGAGCTGGGTATCTTTGTTCGTGGCAATGCCCTGATGCGCAGCCCGGGTGGTATGCAATATTCTGACACGAAACGTCCACCGGGGGGCGTATCGTATCCCGTCCAGCTTCACCGAACGGTGGAATGGGCCATTGCATAACCAATCTCCACCACGGTGAATATATCTGACAGCACGCATGTATCCAGCGGTCCCAGCCTCACTGAGCAGCTATCCATCGCCTTCACAGCCCAGGGCTGGCAGACGGGGATCATGATGCGACATGGCCGCCATGAAAGAGAGACAAATGGAGCCTACATGGGGCGGTGAGAAAGCAAAGGTGCGAGCTGGCTGCAGCTTCAGCTTGCTTGCGGGGAGTCTTGTTTCGCAAACGAGGCTGTGAATAAGACGCGCCCCGCCGTCCTTCCAGTGATCCTTCAGTGATCAGCGCACAGCGCTGTCTCTCTATCGAGGCAGGGAGAGAGACACATTCGCTGGTGGGCCTGCAGAAACACCATGTTGTTGGTGGTGATTATTTTAGAAATTGCCCTGTGTTGCTTGCCTGCTTGGCCTCACTCCCCCGTCAATTGCGGAGAATGATCGACAAATACTGGCAACAAAGTCATGCACACAGCCAACAAGAACTGCGACTGCTTACCCCGACAGCCACAGAGAGGCGGGTTAGCGATGGGCTTTTCAGGGGTTCGGTCCCGATTCTTGGGGAAAGATTCTAGAAGGCTGAGTCTGAAGCCAACATGGTCCATGGATCGACCCTCCCCGCGGAGCGCCTATCATCCCTATCCCTCCCTCCTTTCTCTTCCCCCAACACCAACCGCACACACCCCCCTAAACCAACAGCCAGCAAAGCAAACAAGCAAGCAAGCAAAACCCAGCCTTCTCGCCCGGCAGATAGGTGGCCATGTCACATCCAATACCGTCCGCCCAACAAGGCGGACAGTCACCAACTGTGAAACATGGAACCGCCCGGCAAAGGATGACAAGAGACGCCCCGGGTCTTCCACACGTAGTGCCGGCCAGGTCGCTCGTCAGAAATGATGCGAAATGCGACGACACACCCTCTTCTCCCGGACAGCCCTGTCATGTCTGGGCTGCCCTTGGGTTGTTTGACGTTCGATTGGGGCTGCCTGGCGGCTTACACGGCCTTCTGCCACCTGATACCATGTCGTGGCCTGTCATGACTAGCCCGTACGCAAGTAGGGTGGCCTGGGTTCGAATCTCTCCCTGACACCGAAGCTGCATGTCTGCAAAAGCAGAACTGCGCCAAGTAGACAAGGTGGGAGAGAGAGGCTTCGTCATCTGTCCGACCGCCCGAGTTGTAGCGGTGAGTTGTAGCGAGGCGACATGACCGTCGCATCGCATCCAACATGACACGGCCTCCCTCCACCGCCGGTTGCTTTGCCTTGTCCTGCAGTGCCGCCTCTATGATCCAGCTGCCTTGCGAATCGCAGCCATCCAGCGCAGCCTCTCTCACACCTCCTCCTCACCTCTCCTCATCAGAAAAGGGAACGGAATTGTCTCACCTGGTTTGGCATCCCATCATCTCCTAGGCAGTGGGACGCCCGTGACCACCGCCACTAATATTGGGAGGAGGCCGGTGCGCCCGAGCCATCTCCATCTCCCCATCACCAAATCCCGCGGATCTGGTCCGAGAGATTGGGCAATTGATCCTTTCAATCACCCACCGAGACGTCCAAAAAGCCCAACCGCTTTCTGCACGCCTTGGAAGTCTGATTCCCAACAGCCCGGGATCCTGACCATGGGCTCTGCCTCATTTCCCCACGCGTACAAGGAGCACCCCTTGCTCAGCAACGCATCCCATCAATGATGTGCAGCAGGCCCAAGCGCCCGCTACCGAGACGGCGTGTCGTTTGAGGTTCGGCTGTCTCAGATCCTGTGCAAAATTCCCAACGGTACGGGGGGTAGGAAGGTGAGGGAGGGGGGCGACGATGACGGCGCCTTCTAGGTTCGCAAGTTAGCATCTAACATCCGGCCACAAGAGAAGACGGCGTTTTGCGTAGCGGAGCAGCGACTGTCCGTACCTGGTCCTTTCCGCGGAGCATGGGGCGGCGCTCGAGTCCTCTTTGAAGGTATGTTCCATGCTCCATGCCCTGGCAGGGGAAGGTCGCCTAGCAATCAGCACTTCGCGGCACGCGAGTCGAGAGGCGGGTGGGCGTGTGAATCCTGGGCCATTTTGACTGAGGTAGCGTGTCGTGAATAGATTGCCTCCCTTTCCACGGACTTGGGTCGGTAGTGGAAAAAAGGAGTGCGTAATCGCCCTCTCACCCTCACCCTGGAAACCAAATATCAAGGAGCGTCAACTCTTTCGGTTGGGCATATATCTTGGCAAAAAATTCATGCGGCTATCCCGGATTCCTGGCCAACTGCGATAGGCAGAATACGATGGGTTGCGCCCAGGAACGCGGCGCTTCTGCAGAACAGGCTCCGGCATGTTGGAAACTTAAATGGCCTCACAGGATGAATTGTTATTGGAGTCGCTAACAGATCCGCAGTCATAGAACTACACATGGTAGATGTAGGGCGTGAGCGGATGCGCCCGCCATGGCTTTCTACGTGCTTGGATGACCCCGTCGTCTCAGATTACCACTGAGGTTCCGTGCAATGTCGTGGCGTCGACACATTATTGTTGGCCTGCCTCAACTTACATGACGACCAACGCGCCACGTCTGACCCAACAAGCGGCAGAACAGAGCGTGGAGGCTATCTACTAGAGCCAGCATTTGAAATTGGACCCCAGAGTACTGCGTATGTACTCTGTAGGATCGCTGAGCTAGAGCCCTGACGGCAGTCGTGTGGCGATCGTCCAACTTGAGGCCATCCAGCACAATACCCGTACCTATCGTGATGCTTCATGCGCACCTAAAACTGCGCGGACTGCGGAGCACCTATCATCATCCATTGCCCAACACGAGATGTCCTTTTGATACAACGCGAGCTA
Organism: Dactylonectria alcacerensis; assembly: GCA_029931735.1. NCBI lineage: Eukaryota > Fungi > Ascomycota > Sordariomycetes > Hypocreales > Nectriaceae > Dactylonectria > Dactylonectria alcacerensis. The sequence goes on from JAPMUZ010000004.1 coordinate 1,947,371, forward strand.
TTCAGTGGTGTGCCTGCTATGCACCTAAAAGCATAATCCCTCGGAGCGGCAGACAACACGGGACTAAGGCCAGCGTAGGATCCGAGGCATCACGATGCAGCCTACTACACACTGGTCGACGGGTCCTCGCGAGAGCTCGACCCAGGGCAATGCAGCAACGCAGGGAGCTCTGCATTCGAGGTGCATGGCTCAGCTGCCGTCAGCGTCCGACCGCACTGCATCGCCGGTCATGTTGCCATGAGGGGAATGCAGCGGCAGGCGCGCGAGAGACGGGCGCTCCCGCTGTCCATCCGCACCACTTGTCTGGATGGAGTGCCGGATCCGGATAGCTGAATAGTAGCATGGTGATCAGCGCGGGATGTTGATGCGTGTCGCTCATCGTATTGCACCGTTGGCTTGCGGATGTGGCCAGCGAGGGTTGCCTGAACGGGACTATTGGAATTGCATAGTCAGCCGTCGAGCAACCACTATCTATACTCTGCATTCGCATGTGGGGGGGCTCGTGCAGCCATGTTCTCCGAGCAAGTAAGGGACGAGGAACTGGTCATCCTAGGATCGATCGAGGGAGGTGAGGGGAGCCGGGTCGCGTAATACCACAAATACCACCCAACGCAGAGGCGCCTGACCAAGAATGATGTGAGATATTTCGATGCCAGTGCCTGCTACATGGTGCTCTCTGTGCCTAGTTCCTAGTCTGTGGTTCCTCGAGTTGGACTTCGCAGGCTGGCCTGGATTGTTGATCGATATGAGGCTCAAGCTGGACTTCCGGGGATTGAGTGGATTCTCTCTGCCGAAAACCAACTCAAATTGCGGCCAAATGTGCCGAAAGGCTATTATATTGACAAGTCCGGAGGAAATGATGATGGTAGGAAATGAAGCCAATTCCTGTGCGCTCAAGGCGACGCCCCCGCTCCGCGTTTCTCATCAATCAATGGCTTTGGCCCCGTTCCGGCTTGAGCCGGCTTCAAGAGTCCGTCCACGAGCATTCGCTTCCCTTGTAGCTCCATCAAATGAAGCCCAATCGAGAGACGGGCCAATCTCACAAGTTCTGCATGCTGTGCCACTTCTTGCTGGCATGGCATTGCATGGCTGCATCACATCAGCTGCCCGTCCGCCGCGATGACGCGATAGGCTGCATGCCGAGATTAGTCGACGACACGTTGCGTCCTGGACTCCTGATCGAGGATAAGTCGCCCGACTCTCAATTGAGCACGGCGAGAGGGAGCGACCCGATGGATGACTTCCCAGGATTCAACCGTCAAACCCGTTGCATGCTGCAGCTGCCTGAGTTGGTGTGATTGGTTGTCGTTCCACAAAGGGGTTGGTTGTTTGTTGCGTCGCTTTCAAGAGGCACGTGGTCACGACCCATCGTATAATCGAAATTGAGGCCGTGCTGGGTCAGCCTGGGTGAAAGTCTTGGTACGGCATGGCCGGCATTTTCAGCGTCATACATGGCTCCCTTCTACCACTTGGAAACCGAACCACGCCAGCCCTGAATGAGGCACAATAGGACGCAAAGGCCAGTTCCATCTTGGCCCCAAGACGTCTTGGCGGATATGCGTCTCAATTAGTCCTCAGGGGGAAGGAGGCGGTCGTATTTCCTGTGTCCTCTGTGTATGTGTTTCGGACAGTGGAGGCAACGTATTGGCCCCATGAGGGCAATACCTAGCACCAGGAGTCAGAGGGGCACGCGATAACAGAGGCGCCGATTGTACAGCCGCCAGCGCACGATGACGGGTTTCCTGATAAGATACAATAGGGCGGCGCCTAGGTCGAGCGAGGTCTAGGGGAGGTCCAGGGACCCATTTCTCCAACGGACATGTCCCCAGCGGTATGATGTATTAGAGTAGTCGGGGGGGGGCTTGGCTTACGCTTGAACCAACACTTTGGGTAATGGCCGATGCGGCCCCTATTGGAACTCAGCTCGGGGAATGAAGGGAGTGATTTTGCGACGAGCCTGGGCTAGAAATGATCAGGCAAGCCGAGCGCAGCCTCCCGCCGGCGCGAGTCAAGGCCTAGAAGGAATACAAGAACTGTGGGTGGTTGAATGCAATGTGAGTGCGACGCGATGCCATGCGGCGAGGTGTAGCGCATGCAGACTCAGTGCAGCCAGCGTGTGTTTGATATGCAGGCCAACAACAGATGGCCAGCCAGGTTCCCAGGTTCTTAGGTTGCCAGGTATGCCGGGCACTCGCCAGCTCAAGAGGTGTGCTAGGGGCGGCAAAGATCCTAGGACGATTATCGAGCATTGTCCTATTCTAGCTTGTCGAGTTCGCCGCGTGACACCATCCACTCCCGGTTTTGCATCGCAATGCTGCAACGTTCTCGGGTACCTTTTCTTGCTCCGCGCGTCCCGCTGAGCTTCTGGGAACCCCTACGTCACCCTGTTGCGTGGAGCGGGACCAATCGCGTCACCAACGTCTTGGCTGGGGATGCGCTCACTTTCCTAAGAGCCCACCCTGTTTTCCGCGGACATTTCGTACATTTGCAACAGATAGGATCCTGTGGTGTTTTGATCTGGCTGCGCTTTGGGAGAGGAGCTAGCGATATAGAAAACTATACCCCGGACTTGAACCATCTGCTGGGAACTCAAAGCTCTCGTGTTGGTTTTGTAGCGGCGTGGGGGGGGGGGGGGGTGATGATACGTACATCAACCATGGCCATAGGAAGTCAGACCAACGCAATGGGTAAAATCGGCGGCTGCTGCCCAGCCCACCTGTTCTGGACACAATACATGGTAGAAATCCGCGATATGATTGAGGCCCAGATAAGCAACCGCCCTGTTGGTTGACCGCACCGGAACCGCCAAAACGTCAGTTTGCTCTTCTCAAATGCCATACTTAGACACCAGCAAACCACTCAGACGGCCCCGGACCCATGTCTCACAGCGGGGGACCCCTTGAGATCACCCTAGGGACCGGGTATCGGCACCACTTAATGTCTCAGCCGATTGGGTAGATTGCGGGACGGGAACGTCATTCCCCACGTCGCACACTTGACGGTGACTTGCCTCCGCATCCAACAAATCACAGCTCCCGAAGCGCCTATGCCTGGCCCAGCTTGTCGGTGCAATTCGACAGCTACATTGCTTGAAGTTGCTTCTGTGTTTCTCTCTTACTGGGCGCCAAGCCCTCCGTGCCGTCCGTCTCCTCGACGGCCTCCAAGTCCTTGGAAGTCCTTGGAGTGGTTCGATATCATCCGTCTCATTGGGGCTGTCCGTATTGAAGCTGTGTGTCCTTCTCATTGGAGCTGCTCGTCGCATGGCAAACACCGCATGTGATGTGATGGTGTCGCCATGGCTGCTTTTCACTTGTCGACAGCGTTGCGGTTGCGTCCAGTTATCGTCTTTGTTCCCGTCACAGCGTGCACTCGCCAAGCGGCTCCGCAACGGGACTGGCCCAGCGACACCACATGACCATAATTATTATGGTGATTGTCCAAATGTCGGTGTATATCGGGAATCCCTTGAATGCTGACCCGCGCATCTCCGCAATTGGACTCGGCCACTTCAAAACGGAGCAGCACGGCTTCTGTTTGCACATTGGACCCTGACGCAGGCCAGGTCGGTTGGGAGGCTTGGTCAAGGTGACTAGGCAGGGCAGGGCAGGGCCACATCGGTCAGTGATGTGCAAGAGACACTGCAATGCAGACCTGTACGCCACAACATGGAGGGAGGCTAGGAGGGAGGCTTGGGAGGGTGTCAACGCAGGGTTCACTCAACGGCCCAGTGGCTCCTGTTGGACTCCATCCCGACTTGAGACGGCGTTGGGTCTGATCGGAGACTTTATCAACTTCCGCGGGCGGATGGTGGTGATGCCACCCCCGGATTTTCTGAAGCGCAGCGTTCCATCAGCTCACTTGACGCGGATGGTAGGTTGCCAACGTCGTAGACCGTGATGAAGCGGAATGCGTACTATGTAGAGCAATGTCGTAGCAGGGCGGGACATTGCTGATGGCGGGGCGCCGACAAGGCTGCAGAGAGTTGCCTGCACCTAAGGTTCGTGACAGAAGCGGGGTTTGGACTGACGAGTGAAAGGACCTTGAAGGGTTGACGGATTTTGGTTTTGCAGGTACGAAGTACTGGACGGCCGAGATACCCAAACGGGGACCCACACTGCCAACCATCCTAGCTGCAGCTCTCCAGTCTTCAGGCATCATGGATGGTTTTGATGCCCACACCCCCATTGCGCCTCCACTGCCACTGCTACCGCATGTGCAGTACGTAGCTTTCCACCTCCGACTGGCTGGTCACCCTGTTTTCCTCGCTATGTTTGGCTCGAACCCGCGAACAAGGAAATGACGGGACTCGGCGCCAGAGGATCGACGACGTGATGATCTCATTCCGCCGTTGGCTCTCCCAGGGCGTTTGTTTCAAGTTGTGTCAGGCCCAACCCGCTGTCTCTCCTCTCTGCCCTCGAATCACACCGCTGCCGCCAGAACTGTCAAAACCCATCGTCAATGGCGGATAGGCCTCTGGGGACTTGACATTTCGAGAGGGGAAGAGGGGGTGCTGAAGCGCTGAAGGCCTTTCCGCACGGCGCATTGGCTGCAACAAAGTTTTTCTTCCCTCCTCATGACGCTTTTTCCAATCCAACCCTCCGGGCCTCGGACGCCATTGGCCTTTTCCCCACATCCTCTTTTTCGGACGGCGGCACCTTGCCGTCTGGGCGTCTGGGCAAGTCGCCGTCGTCGGGGCCCCTCGCGCCTAAGGTAGGTGGGAATCTCGGTCGGTCATCATTACCGCCCCTTTGTCATTTTGTGCCCTTGTGTGTGTGTGTGTCTCGGTTTGCCTGACCTAGATAGGAGGCGGGAGGAGGGCGGCCACGGGGAAGCACACGCCGGAGCCGGACGTGAGGGTGGTCAAACACCGAAAACTCCCACCCTATCACCTATCGTTGGCCTTGTCTGCCCACGCCATGTCAGTTGTGAGGCATTGCAACGTCCGCTAGATCTGTAACGGTTGAAGTAGACGGGAGAGTGCTGCCACGTCACTTGGGGTGGATTGCAACAGTGCTTCGCCGACTGACCCTCGCTTGCCTACCGAGGGTAGAGCTGCTACAGACGAGGATCACGATGCGAATTCAATGTCTGAATTTCAGGATTGGGATTTGCACGCGCACGCGCTTTAATTCAATTGGCACACACAAGATACTCGGCACATCCCCACCTCCGTGAAGCATGTGTCAATGATCAACTCACAGTAACCTTGAACCGAGGACTTCGTGCCTGACCAAGTTTAATGTTGAAAGCAAGTCATCAACTTTAAGGTGGGGGAGCGTGTGTTGGAGTCAGAATGACAACTGAACAAGACCAGAAACGTCATGCGAATTGTCAAGCACATGCGAGGGAATTACATCATCATTTCGTATTTATTTTTGACCTTACAAACGACATTTGCATGCAGCTGTCTGTCTCTGCTGCATGCAATTGGTAGCGCGAGTTTCCATGCGAATAGTGGTGCTCCTAAATTTACAGTGGTGCCGCGAGCGCACTGCCCTATCTGGCGCGTGAACCCTGTCACCCTCGACCAAGCAGCTGGTGCACCCGGCTGTCGTATTTTCGACATGCGTTGAAATGAGACGGCGGGGAACCAGACCTCACCAAGGAATATCTTGTCAGCCGCCAGCAAGGAACAGCTCGCTTGCCCCAAGTTGACAGCACTGGTGCGGTCAAGGGTTGAGGTTGAGCTAGGGTCAAATTCCGATTCTACCACGTTCTTTGTAGAGAGTCAATTGGTCCGGGGCCCTACGAGCCCTCATGTCGTCTTTGTGGCAGTGGAGACCGGGCATCATCCGGACATGCCAACAAGCGACGTACGTCTTGAATATGGAGACAGCAAGCTTCGGAGGCTGGAGGTTGTAGATTGAGGGATGACTGGGGCGAAATTCAGGCTTTCTGGGTAATTTTTGGGATTGTCTTCCTTGGCCGGCTTGTGGAAGTAGTCGGGGCTAACTAAAGGCCGTCTCAAAACAAGCCGCCTACTGCACTGGTGCTTGACCTGGATTCCCTGGCCAGACCCGGGGCGGGCGTGGCAGCTGAGGTTTGCTAGAGAATGAAGAGGCGCGCTAATAATAGCCCGAGCGCGAGTTGGCCGCGCCGTTTACACTCGCCCAATATCTATTAGGGACGCGATGGAGGGGTAGCGCGATGATTGAATAGAGAGATGTTGCCCATCGTTGAATCTTGACGCCGGGCTCGGGGATGAGAGGGAGCGTGAGACGGGTCCCTGGACGATTCCTGGGGCGCCGTGGATTGTGAAACACAACTTAGAATGTGGTTTGAGCCAACTAGCTAGGTTACAGGCTTGCTGGCCTTTGATGATTCCATTTATGTCCAACGCCGCCGGTCCAAGGCAGACATGGCATATGGCATTCAGGGCAGAAGCATTGGACAACTTTACCATGGCCCACCTGGCAAGGCAGGATCGGGAACAGGGTTGTGTGGTGCACATGACCATCTATCGTATCTGCCATGGCCTTTTTGTTAGCTTCGGTGGTTTTTTCTTCTTCTCTTGACTTCTTCCCCTAGCAGAGAACTGCAATCGAGCTCGCCTCATGCACCCACATGGCTCAGGCTGAAATGCTCGGTCGGGTCCAGTGCGCTCTTCTGGTTCCTCGCTTCGATGGGAACCGGCGCTGCAGCCTCGTTGACCGCTCGAGACGGCGCCTAGGCGTGGGCGAGCGATGGCAGCACGAGGTTCCAAACCCCTGGCGCTGAAGGGCGAGATGGTTGGGCAACTCTTCGCTCCCAGGGCCGGGGGGCATAAGGAGATCGATTTCTCCGGATACCTGGTGGTGCTGTTTGTTCTGGTGCTTCTCAAAGTACTGCCTGCGCACTGGACTGTTTGAACCCCTCCCTGCCCAGAAGATAAAGGGGGGTGGCAAGATTTGGCCAGGCCCTGTCGCTAGATCCTTGTCTTGGATGCGCCGGACACATGGCGAGGTACCGGCCGAGGCTGGTACAAACAAACGGGTACGGTACCTTTTCGCCTTGGATGCTGGAACTTGAAGGCGTCGGCCATGCCTGGCTGCTCAACCCCCCGGTCATGGAATTGTTCTTTTTCTGTGACTATCCGGGGCCGGACTGCCCTGGTCTTACATACTCTCTCCCTTCCCTTCGTACCTTATCCAGGTCATCTTGGTCTTGGACTTGGCCTGTCGGCCAACGGCGCCGGTTTCTGTCCGCTGGCTCCCCCGAGTACGAGCATCGTTTGAAATGGAAAACCAACGACGGGAGTACGAGGAGTCATTCCGAGTCGCCATGCCACTATCAGCTCCTCCCGAGTTAGCATCTCGTACCTGAGGCGGGGGTCAGCCTCGGGGCCTTGTTTGGGCCCTCCAGGCTACTGGATCTGCTGTTCGGTCCTGACCTGCACGGCGCCACTCTCGTGGTTCCGCGCCCTCTGTGCCCCTTCCTTGCCCGCAGCCAAGCTAGGAGCTAAGTTACTTTGACATCCTAAGAGGCTAGGAACCTCGTTTTGCCTCCCTCGTGATCGTGCCCTGGCTCGCCCTCGACGCACCCAATCGGGATGAAACAAATTCTTGAGCAAACGACATGAAAAGTGAAGGAAAAAAAAATGGACGATGAAAAAAGTCCAAATCAAGGCGTTCGGCCGCTTGCTAGTGCCCGACCCCCCGCCCTCATTGTAGGTGGACTGCTAGCATAGTCGACATGCTCGCTCGTATCTTATTATGATTAGCTCTAGCCGTGCAGTCCATGCTTAAACCTTTGGCCTGGCATGATATGGCAGCATCTGCCGAGGCCGCCGCAGACTAGACTCCCTCTTGAGGAGGGGTGAGACTTTCTTGTCTGGAGTGTTTCGATTCGCCTATCGTCATTATTCGTCGGTTGCTCATCATCTGGCGAAGCGACACCGCTCCGCGCATTACACTCCGCTCTTGTTGACTGAAACGTGACGGAGGCTGCGGATCTTCAAGGGACCACATGCCTATCGTTCTCTTGGTACAGGGCACGCGGTGTGCTGTTATTCGAGCTGGAAGGGATAAGCAGATCCTCATGCCTCATGTTGAGGCTAAGTTGCGCGATCCGAGAGCCGGAACGAGGACGAGGGCCAAGGAGGGATGAGGATGGACGAGAAGCTTGCCTCTTTTCTCTCTGTTCTTGTCTCTCTCCTCGTGTCCTAATCTCCTCATATCTCACCGTCATTTACAGCAAGGCATCCACGCGCCACCAAGCTCCCTGGCCCTTTTCTCTCCCATTCCATCCCGCACCGGCGATAGATGGAGAATGAACGGATTGGCGTCTTCCCCACCTCCAAGGGCATTTTGTGGCCTTTGGGCTCGCTCTCGGGTGCGCCTGTGGGAGCTGCAGGCCGAAGTCTAGCAGAGGGGGAAGGGGCTAGGTGGGATGGAGAGCTGTGCTAGACCGACCTTTTGGTACCTAGTCTGTCCCACATCTTGGCGCCTTCGCTGGCCGCTGCCCACACAGAGTCGCAGAGAATCGCACTGCCGCACTCCGAATAGACGAATCGAACTGGAAAGTGAAATCTTCAGGATGACGGGCGCAGGGAAGGCGACAAAGCTACCAATTGGGGCGGGGAAGGCAAAAAAGAATGGACCCGTCATCCATAACTCTCATTCATCCTCCGCCAGAAATCCCACTGAAGCATCATCCATCACGATCCATCGCCCTGCAAGCGGATTGGGGGGTTCCGTTTCCTGTTGCGAGGCCCAGTCCTGAGCCCCCGTGCTATGGCCCTCCATCCATCCCCCCTCTAAGCATAAGCCCCTTGGGCAGTCCAAGCCTCAATCCCACTGCCAAAAATAAGGGCCACCACGGGGCTTCAGGCTTTGAGGCTCCAGAGCTTCCGGGGCTTTTTTTCAGGGCTATCCTCACCAAAAAATGAGAATGAGAAGTGAAAAAAACCCACCCAACGCCAACAGGTCACTCCATCATGTTTGAGCCAGTGCTAGCCCCATCGCATCGTCATTCAACCACGTTCCGTCCCATCCATGCCACATACACATACTTTGCGCTCACAGGCACACACCGCACTGGCTGGCTGGCTGGACCTCGTCCGCGTCCTCTCTCCCTCTTACACACAGACGGATACACCATCATTCGCAAACCAGGGCTACTTCGTCCATGGCATTAGCACACAGGCGTTGGGCCCCGGACCCATGCGAAATTGGCGATATCAAGTCATGCCCATCATCCGTCATTCCCTCCATGTTACCATGCCATCCCTTGCGACTCGCATTGGCTGCTGGTTCTGGATCGGTCAACAAATTCCTAGTGGCATGCTTGTGGTTCTGGCCTTCGCAGAGGAATAGTAGTAGCCTTTTGGCCGTCTTGGTGTATCTCTAAAGCGGGCTGCTTGCTGTGTGGTGGTGCTTCTGTCGTTATCAGTGCCATGGGGCCTTGATCCGGCACTCGCCCGCGCCCGCGCATTGCCCGCGCCCATGCCCACGCGCATGACTAACACGATGACCATGATGTCTCCCATGTATACCTTGTCTGTTTGACTGTGTAGCGATGTGCTGTGCTGGTATGGTCGGATGCTATGCTGGTGGTCTGGTGCTACGTTGTGATGTAGGTACGTACTACGTACTACGTACTTACCTTACCTAGTAACAGCGTCTAGGTGTGCTGTGCGGTGCGCTGTGTGTGGCACTTGGCTGGGCTGGGCTTGGGTGGGCTGTATCATCTGGACGGCCCTGGCCCTGTCAAATCCGTACCTTGGCTCGTTCGCCTTGTTCCTGTTCCTACTGCACATCCCGTCGTCTAATGGGCCCACGCCCCGTATTCGTGCTGCCAACCCCCTTTCCCCTTGCGCGCAGGGCTTGTCGGGGAACATCTGCAGTTCTGCACCTTGGGAGCCATGGGAGCGTGCCTTAGGCACATTCTTACGCCCACCCTCGCCGTCATCGTGGCCATCTTGGTGTTTCGTCTGTCATCCCTCTGTGTCTCTAGCACTCTGGCACTCTGGCACTTCTGCCACCAGCGCCCAGCTCCCTTCGGTCTGGGAATCCCTCACTCACCCTTCCTCCCTGTCATCGGCCCCTCCCACTCTCCCACTCTCCCTCATACAGGCGCTGCTTGCTACCTCTTCCAGCGCCACACCCCCCCCTAGTCGCTCCCCAGTCCCCAGTATGTCTTCCCCCCCCGTCACTCCCAACTGTACGTAACCCCGGCTCCAGTCCTCGTCCCAGCCAAATCAATCAATCAATTCTTCTGCTACCCCCGCCCCTGGACGCTACTTAGCTGCTGCCCACTCTGCCACTGTGTGTGCCGTGCTGTGTCGTCGCTGATGCTTGCTTGATGCTGCCAGCTGCTAGCACTGACTGCTGTTGTTTGCTTTGCCTCCTCCACGCTCTAATGTCTCCACGCTCCACGTTCCACGCTCCACGTACTGCTGCTGGGTCCTGCTGCTGCTCCTCCCAACTGAGACCGACAAGACAGGAACAGGCTCAGGCACAGACTCGAGCCAGCACGCACGCTCTCGTGTCGTCCAGCGCTCCAAATAAAGACGGCCTTCTTGGCTGCTGCCCATCCCGCCATAATTTCCCGGACCCCAGCCCAGATACAAGACGCTGTCGCTCCCGTGCCTAGTTTTGGCTCTTGGGTCCTGCTTCCACTGCTTCCACTGCTTCCACTTAAAGCGCCCTACTCTCCTCCCTCCTTTCCCACCTGGGAATTGCCTTTTTTTTTTTTCCCTTCCCCCCTGCCCGTTGACTTTTGGGACCTATCCTCTAAGCTTCGCACCTTTGCCCCCCCGAGTTACTACTTGCCACTACTTATTACTACCTTGACTCCCCCCAACTTACTGCCCACCCACTCCCGCTCCACCAATTCTTACCACCACCACCAACCTACAACTTCAAACCTCGAGAATCTTTCTGTCTCCCTCGGCCTCGCTCCTCAACGCTCAACAAACGGAAGGACGAACACTCGCACAGCATTCCCTCTTGCTCACTCACCGCAAGCACTTCACCCCTGGCCCAAGGAATGCTCATTTGCAAAGTTGCGAATTTTGGAAAACTTGCGGACCTTGCGCAACCTACGATCTCGACTTTGTTTCTCAGTATCCGCATTGGGTGACTCAGCGAACGCGCCTTGCAACTTCAACCCTTCAATTCCGCCATTGCTACGCCCCGACACGCCTGCACTCGACCTGTGTGCGTCTGCGGCTGTTTCTGCGTCTCTCAGCTCGCCGCCAACTGCTAGAACTCATCTCCCGCGCTTCCCGTTGCGCCGGCTTCCTTGACTTTACATCTCCACCAAGCAGCTCCGGCAGAACCGCTTTCACAACCTCTCGCGAGCCTCCTGGACTGCGCAACCCGACCACGGACCTATCGGAGGAGGATTTTGCTGGACAAAGCACCCTAGGACCCGCACCAGTCTGCGGTGATCGAATTGCCAATTGTGCGTTTGCTGGACGACGCCAAACTCGCCACGAGTAGTAACCCTCGACGGGTGCTCTATCTTGACCTCTCTCATTTCGGCCTCGTCTCCGCGCTCTGCGCTGCACCTCGCTGTGCCGTGCTGCAGTCACCCGCCTCCCCACGGACCCAGGCTGCCCTACTCCAACCAACACCCCAAGGCGGCCCCAAAGCAGCCACCTGCATATTCTACTTCTGCCAGCTCACCACGCTGCCACGAACTTGGCACGTCTCCGCGCATCAGATCGGCCTCGATTGCACCTCCACAGCTCCCACTCCACGCCTGGGTCTCGCTCACTGCGGCCCACTTGACGGTGCTCTTGTGCTGCATTTGTCCCTGCATCCACGTTGATACCTTCGTCCGTCCACACCCTGGCTCACTACCCGCGGCATCTCGCCTGACGTTGGTCTGTACCCCAGGTCCACGGCCATCCCTCCAACGAAGGGACGTCGTTTGCAACTGATTCTTCCCCGCAAAATCACTGCCCCCAAGCCTGTTCCGCCATGGCTTCTCATACTGCCTGATCTCTTATATATGTCGACGCAACCTTCAGACAGATGCGCCCTGGCTCACTCTCATAGTGCAATCACCACCTTACACGCACAGCCATGTCTCCCTCCAATTCAGACCCCGAACCACACCACTTTCTTCCTCCGTCACCTCAATTACAAACAGACATGTCTTCCTTCCCGGCACAGTCGCCTACCTCCTACCCTGGCCCGGTTCAGACTGTCTTCCACTCACACATCCAGCCTGCCAAGGTCCCGCTGTCCGCCATAAGTCCGTCCTCGGTAGCCTCCAACTCACAACAGGGATCGCCTATCATGTCACCCGATACTGCTATTCTGACCACGAGTTCCTCGCTCCAGCAGTCGCCTGAGCCTATGCGTGGCCGGGATGAAGAGCCGTGCCCGTCCAACTTCCAGCTACCGGACTCTGTCCTGTCTCGCAAGACGAGCACCACCTCTCTCGGACAAGGATACGCCAACACACCTAGCTCCATGCCCGAGATTCCTCCTAAGAGCAACCTTATGCGTCGATTCTCCAATCGTGCCCATCGATTCGCCAGCAGGAGACGGCAATCATCGGCGGCCCCTGCTAGCCGCGACGGCAGCGTTGGCCCCAGTATTCTGCGCCGCCGCAGCGACAGCAACGCCACAGCCCAAACGGAGTCTAACGTATTGACTGATACCGACGAGGAGGTGGACCCCGTACAGGACGATGCCATTTCCTTATTGGGCCTCGATGGCACTACGATGAACTCATCAGGTAACAGCAGTGCCGCCGGCTCCATCAGCGGTAGCTCTAGCACCATGGCCGGACCCGTGCTACCAGCCCAGCTCCAGAACGGGAGCACAGTTCTCAAGGTATCCAGGAAGAACAGAACTCGAAAGGTCAATCTCGTATATGAGACTGAATCGAACAAACTTTCCTGGGACCCGGTCCGCCCCCTCAAGTCTCTTCACGTTGACGAGATCAAAGAGATTCGAACCGGTTCAGACGTTCAACAGTACTGTCTCGATTTTGGATTATCCGACGTGTCAACAACGGACAACTGGTTCACGATCATCTACACCGTTCCCGAGAACGCGAGAACCAAGTTTTTGCACATTGTCACGGAGGACCAAGAGAGCTTGAAGGGCTGGACGGATTTTTTGGACGCCATGTTGAATCACCGCCAGGACTTGATGACTTCGCTGATGACCTTCAACGACCGAGCGATTGCGCAGTACTGGCAGTCCGAGATGGCCAAGGAGTTTGGCAACCTACCTCGTGGCCCCGAGTCAGAGGAACTTGATATTGCCGGTGTCAAGCGTGTCTGTCAAAACCTTCACATCTACAGCTCACAATGGACCTTGGAGTCAAATTTCTTTCACTCTGACGCACGTGGCCGCGGGAAGCTCAATTTTACCGAGTTCAAAGCCTTCGTCCGTCGGATGAATCAGAGACAGGATATCCAGCGAATCATCCGCAGTATTGCAGCAAACCCCGAAACCGGCATCACCTTGCCCGAGTTTCTCACCTTCCTTCGAGATGTACAAGGTGAGGATGTTGACTCTAACCTCAACGTGTGGGAGAAGCACTTTGCATACTACAGCCGTCAGTATCGGACTGACGAATCGGGAATCCCTGACGTGCCGGCCATGTCGGAGGCCGCCTTGGTTGGTTTTTTGGCCTCGGAGCACAACTCACTTCTTGTACCTGAACCTAAGGAGTACACCCTGGACCGCCCTATGAACGAATACATCATCTCCAGCTCCCACAACACCTATCTCCTTGGTCGACAGGTGGCGGGTCAGTCTAGCGTTGAGGGATACATTGCGTCGCTGGTTCGAGGTTGCCGTTGCGTTGAGGTCGATTGCTGGGATGGAAGCTCTGGTCAGCCAGAAGTGAATCACGGTCGCACTCTAACCACCTCGATCAGCTTCCGCGAAGTCATGACCACCATCAACAAATACGCCTTTGTCAAGTCGAAGTTCCCGCTTTGGATCTCTCTTGAGGTTCATTGCAACCCTGCTCAGCAAGTGATCATGGCCGATATTATCAAGGAGGCGTTCGGCCCTCGATTGGTCCTCTCAACGTTGGAAGACTCGCCTGACAAGCTGCCATCCCCGTCCGAGCTCATGGAGCGCATTCTCATCAAGGTCAAGAAGCCGCAGATTAAGGAAGAGCCTGTCAACACCGATTTCCGAGGCCGCCGCCGAGGCAACAGTTTAAATTCGCCATTAGCACGACCCATGACCGAGGGCACCACTCTGATCCCGTCGCAGTCGCTCCCCCAGAGCCCCATGCTCAGCCCCAGCCACTCCTCGCGCCGCCTGGTCAGCAAGACCCGAGTCAACACAATTACTGAGGGTCGGGTCCAAGATATGATGAGCAGCAGCACTAGTGACAACGAGAGTGGCGCTGAGAGGAATTCCAAGAAGCCATTCAACAAGACTGTCAAGGCTCTCGGCGATCTTGGCGTCTACTGCGCCGGTGTCAAATTCGCCGGGTTTGACACTGCTGAGGCCAAACAGTACAACCACATTTTCTCTTTCATGGAGTCGAGCTTTGCCAAGCACTCCCGAGTCAAGGAGGAGAAGATGGCTCTCGACATTCACAACATGCGCTACATGATGAGGGTGTACCCCGATAGAACCAGGATCACATCAAACAACTTCGAGCCCCTCCACTACTGGCGTCGCGGAGTTCAAATGGCAGCGCTAAACTGGCAGACATTTGACCTGGGCATGCAAATCAACCGTGCCATGTTCGATGGCGGATCGGACTCCTCGGGCTACGTTCTCAAGCCCGCAGAGCTCCGAGATATCCAGGTCCTGCCGTTTAACCCAGACATTGCGGAGGGCAAGAAGGAGCGCAGCGTCGTCTCATTCAGCATTGATGTCATCTCGGCACAACAGTTGATGCGGCCAGCCAACCTCCCTGCTAATAAGTCGATGCACCCATATGTCGAAGTCGAGATCTTCCACGCCAACGACAAGCGCGATAAGAAGGATCCCGAATCGAGCTTGCTGCCAGACCTGGACACGCCCCTTAAGGTCCAGACCGATGTTATCCGCCAAAACGGCTTTAATCCTATGTTCGACCGCCAGTTCAAGTTCAAGGTCACGACAAAGCACCCTGAACTGATCTTCGTTCGTTGGTCGGTCAAGCTCTCCAGCGATGGCGAGAGCTACAATGAACGACCAGCAGTGGCTACCTACACTGCCAAACTCACCAACCTGAAGCAAGGATACCGCACGCTACCCCTGCTCAACCATGCTGGTGATGAGTATCTCTTCTCCAAGCTCTTTTGCAAGATCAATGTCGACTCGGTCGAGAAGATGATGATTGAGGCACCCCGTCGCACCCAGGACAGCAACAAGTTCAACCGCCTGGGCGGCAAGGTATTCAGCCGAATCAACACTAGCCCCCGAAGCACGATCGAAAAGTCTAGCTCGGAGAAGACGAGCTTTGATAGCTATCCATAAGTGGAAGCTTGATCTGTATACTACATTTCTTTTCTTGGACATTTTTTTTTTCCTTTACTCATCTTGAGTTTCTTGACGGGTAGTCTTACGAACTGCCGTCTTTCTTTTCAACATTTTCTTGGGCAACGAGCCCTGGACGTGGGTCTTTTTGGGAGTTGATCTTCGCACCCACACCCTATTCCACGATCCGAGGTGATCCTGGCGCGGCAAAAGCGGTGGGATTCGTGTTCCTTCTACCCTGGCGGAAGCACTCGTTTCTTTTACTTTTGAGCAATGGCTCTTTTGTACTTTCAGTACGCAAATTTTCTTTTGTATGAACACGGCGCATGAAAAAAGATAAAGATGGACGGATACCCCCCCAAAGCGTGAGCGGTGTTGGTAATTTTATTTTCCCTGGGTTGAGATTTTCATTATTTTCGGAAGCAAGCAATACACACGGGAAAGGAAAGGAAAAGGGATATGCATACACCACGCTTGGTCGTGTTTGAGCGTCAGGAAATTAGCATTGCACTGGAACTGGAACCACGTATTATAGACTGGCACAAGGCAGGGAAACCACACGGCAATTCTGTTTGTGCAACTTTTTTGTTCTTTCATCTTGTTCATTATGACCGATTGCTGCAAATGTTACCATACGGGGAAAGCCAAGATTGAGAGGGCACGACAAAAGCGACGTGGAGAGCCCCCCTTTGGAAGCAAAGCCAGCCAGCTACCAAGCGAGCAGGGAAAATGTAACACATTCCGAGAGCATGACCGAGTGTTTTATTATTATTTCTTTGTATGATTTGATGGGCACCAGTTGCATATACACCGGGGCAACTGGGAGGGACATGTATTGATACATACACGGCAGCTCGCGCTGCAACACACTTGGCATGGCTGGCAGCCTGGAAGGCATTGCGATGTGGTTTTGCTTAGTTGGCTTGTTATCCCTGTTCCTTGAAGTACACGATATTTCGGACATTGGATTGGAGGTTGGGTGGCGTTTACGACAGAGTGGTCTTCAATTTGAGCTATCATGTATCCCCCCTCTGGCAGATGGAACACAAGGCCAGCAGGAGAGTGAAGCCAAAAAAGCCTTGACGAAATGAAACGATATGAAATGAAATCAATTTTCAACCTGCTCTGTCTGAAACGAACGGTTTATTGCACACCCCCCTGTGGAAGATCCCCCCATGGGCAGTGAGTCAAGTTATGATGGCCTGGCCAACGCACCATGGTCCACCGTTCGCCGATCCTTGCCCCTTAGCCCTCTAGATCTCATCCCTTCTCCTGGAGTGATCCTTGCCCAGCGCCGGGCTGACTTTTTGATAGCTGACCATTTTTCATGTGCCAAATATCCACCTTTGGGGCGCCGATCCTTGTCGACGTGGCGTTGTCGTTCGCCATGACACTCCTCTCTCTCCTCCCACTCCTAGCATCCTTTAACTTCCACGCCCCCTCCTAGACCGGCCGTTGCGGGGAGGGGGACGTGTCAAAGCGATCGGCAACGCGGGGGTGGCGGCAGTCATTTTGTCTAGTTAGGGGGATAATGGTGGGATGAAAAAGAAATGGGTTGATGGGCAACGGCGTTGCGTTGGGCTGAAACTGAAAAAGAAAGGAAAAATTAGGAACGGGGGAACTTTTTTGATAATGGGGGTGTTCGTTGGGGGAAAAGGGGCAAGTTTGGTGATGGGGGGGGGGGGTTGACATGGTAAACACGAGAAAAGCAAAACCAGTACAAAGGACAGTGCAGTACATTGCAAGTTCCATCAAAGGGGGCAGCAGAGCTGGCAGCAAGAGGTCAAATCGAGGCTGACATGAGATATGAGATGAGATGAGATGCTGCGCTATCCGCGTGCGTCAAAGATGCAGCTCGGTCTCGCTGCGAAGCCTCCCCTCCCCTCCCCTCCCCTCCCCTCTCCAGGCTCCCAAGCCCGTTGTTGCGTCAAGTTGGCGTCATGCTGCCTTTCTCTGGCCTCTTTTTTTGCCTTTTCATCTTCCGATGGCAGCGTGGCGTTTGTCCCGGATGGGAGGCGCCATCAGAAGTGGAAACAACTACCGAAGGAGTGAGCTGAGCACTCGACATCGTTGCTGCATGGAAGTGGGAACAACTAGGAGAGTAAGCCTCGTGAGAAACGTTTTTGACGGGATGCCGCCATCCAAAGTGGAAACGGCTAGAGGTCATGCCCCGGGACGATGGTCAGGATGGCACCATCGGAAGTGGACCAGCTAAGTTAGAGCGAGCCTCGGGATCGTTATCGGGATGTCACCGTCAGAGAAGATAGAGCGAGCCCGGAGAAACATGGTCGATTAGTATCCGTAAGTAAAGTACCTTTATAACATGGCGTATTCATACATGCTCGCATCGTCCCATCCTACCGTCAGGCCCCCCTCCCATGCCTTGAGTAGCAACATGCCGGAGTCGAAATCCGGAGCCAAAGCCAGAGCCAGAACCAGAACCAGAACCAGAAAATAAATAAACCGCAGCATGACAGCGCATATCGACACTCGAGAACGCCTCCCGCCATGGTGCTCGTCAGAAAGAATAGGGTTGTGAAGAAGCAAAACGCTGGGGGTTCCCTGCACGTGAAAGAGACGTTGTCGCATGGCCCCCCGAATAGGAAGGGATTGGAAGACATCATCAGTCCACCCCCTCGTCTTGGAACTTGGGACTCACTGCCCGACTCGAGGCCAGACTGGTCTGGGAACCTCCCGCTCGCAGCATGCCGCTTGCTCCGCCTCGGCCCCAGCCGCCGTTAGTAACAACGTCCAGGGCCTTGCGCTCAGCCTCTTCTCGTCGTTGCTCTGCCGTTGAGGGCTTCTTGTTGTCCGTCTCGTCCCAGTCTAGGTCCTCATCCTCTTCACTTTCTAGGTCCGCTAGTTCGTCCTCGAGCGTCCGGCCGCGGGGGCTGAGGCGCCGCATGGGCACATTCTGCGTCGCGTCGGCGTAGAGAGTCGGGTCACGGCCGAGAACGCGGTCGGCCTTGCTCAGGGGTTTGGCAGGGCCCGGCGCAAAGTGCCGGCCGGCCCCGGTGGGTCGCTCCGGGATGTCGGGGACGACATCGGCACCGTCCGGAGCACCCCAGCCGGCGTTGACCTCACGTGCGCGCTGCTGCTCGCGTTCTGAGCGGAGGCGGTCGCGGGCTTCGACCCACGTAGGACTTGCCTCCCACGACCAGCCATCTCCGGTGGTGTTACAGACGGGGACGAACCAGAGAGCTGGCGTTGGTCCAAACAGGTGCTGCAGGTTGCGCTTCCAGCCAAGGTCGAAGACGTTGGGTAGCTTCTCCGAGTCTTGCTCGTCTAGATACTCCTCGTAGCGTCTACGTCGTTGCTCGCGCTCCATCTGCGCATACGATAGTTGCACCGGGCGTGAGCCGTCGGGAGGGTATGTTCGGGGTAATTCCTCGGTACGGCGCTCCTCGCCCTCTTCCGGTCTCGTGATGCCGGGCAGGGCATTGGTGTGGAAGTCGACAAACTGCTGGGCAGCTTCCGGCAGGCCGTTGGCAGGGTCGTGGGCCGAGTTGTAAGTCTTGCGTAGGGGCGACAGGTAGCGCGTCTTTTCGAGGCATTCGATGGTGGTCTGGCCGCGTCTGGCGAGGTGGATGTGCCAGCCGGTGAAGGCCCCGACGGCAAGCCCAATGATACCGCTGACGACGCTCAGCATGATGTAGTTGACGGGCATGAACGTATCGAGGTACTGGTTGGTGTCGTCAAGCACCTCGTCCCAGACCCAGCATGCGCTAACGGCAAATGCGAAGAAGCAGAACAGCGTCGTGTAGATGAGGAAGAGCAGGAAGGCCTTGTGGTTGCGCAGTCCGATGCAAGTCGCCAGCCAGGGACAGTGGTGATCCATCTTGAGGACGCAACGGCGGCAGGTCGAGCAGTGGTGCGCGCGGTCGGGCTTGCGGGCCTGGCACTTCTTGCAGAACCTATACTCGCCATTGGACTTGACGGTGAAGCTGGTGGCCTGCGGTGCGGCCTGGGTCGGGAGGAGGCCATAACCATTATCGTTGGTCGTCGAGCCAGGAGGCGTGAAGACGGCCGTCGTATACGACCAGTTGAGAAGGAGGTAGAGACTGACGCCGATGGCTGATGATCCCGTGCCTGTGAACCCTCCTACGTCAGCATGTCTTCGTTCTCGAAATATAGTGTCACCGATCCTCAGCAGCCTCCACCGCCCTTGAGGGTTTCCGTACCTATCCAGGCGCTCTTTGTGCTGACGCTGCCAATGCTGACGACTACCCATACAGCCCATGATGTCAACCCGTACACAAACACCAGCGGGATGTACGTTGCGAACGCGCAGCACGCGCGTTCCACCTTGCGAGCCCACCGACGAGACATGGTGCACGTCGTCCCTCCTTTGAGCGCGAGGTCGGCTCTTGACAGACGCACGCTCCTCCGTCTGGTCCGAAGCCAGCGGTTGCCGACCCGTCTATTGGTCTGTTTGTCGATAAGGGGAAGCGCAAGTCGGATCTTATTCCATCATCCGCGAGAATGGCTCTGAAAAGGACGACGATGGCAGTGGAAGCGGAAAGCGGCAGCGACGGTTGAGAGGGAACGTTGAGATCGGGAAATCGAGAAACGGGCGATTGTAACGGTAATCGAATCGAAGACAGGGGACCGCGATTGGCAGGGGATCGCAACGGGGACGGCTTCTGGCCTCCAAATTGAGCAGTGCCACGTGGAATCGAAATGAGCGTAGCGTGAGCCGAAATATGTGATGTATCGACGAGATGAAGCTACCGACTTGGCCTTTTGTACGATACACTTTTTGGAGCGAACGTTGAGAACAGACCCCGAAATTACGTACCTCTCCAAGGTACCCGTAAGACTGGCTGAGGTGTCCAGGCTTAGGTCATCAGGGGGGCGCAGTCGGCATTCGGACATGGAACCATCCGGCGATGCATTTCTAATGGACACCGGTCCGGCCGGTGCGGATCCTAAGACGGAGTGACAAGGGGAACAACTGAACGTCAAATTTCTTGTCATTGCAACGACTTGATATTAATCGGAACTATCAATCTCAGCTATTGTTTTCTTGGTCCCTCCAAGGTTATGACCACAAGCCTCATCACCTCAGATTCCATCTGCCATTGCACACCTATCGCCCTCTCGAAATCGTCCTGACATCTCGTCCTTCTCCAGTTTCAGTTCGCCATGGCCACGGTCAAGTTCGCACTTGGGATCATTGATTTCACCAATGGACCTCCTTCCCCTTCCAAGGGTCATGATCGGCAGCGTCTGCTCCGACGACACTCGCCGTACTCCCCGCCTTGGTGCTCCCTGGCCTGAAGGCCTCTCGCGCCACATCCGTCGTCTCGTACTTCACCGTTCCATCTTCGTTGCGTGTGGGAGAAATGTCCACGATACCGGAAGTGAGCTGGTCCAGATACGAATTGTAGTCGTCCGATTCTCGGATTCGGCACCGAACTCCACTCGACTCGGCGTGTTGTGTCATTGCCGTCAAAGACCCAAACGTATTGAGACAATATGGGCATCGATATTTTGCGGAGGAATGGGCGGGAGAGCGAAGATGCCCAATAAGGCCACCGGCCTTCTTGAAAGTCTTACTGCTCACGAGTTAGCTTCCAAGTAGTATTCCGTCGGATGAACTGCGCTTACACGCAGCGAGGTTTGGGACAGAGGAATTTCTCAGTCACTGAACAGTAATATCGCGCTGAGTTGAAGCTGCGATGGTCTGGGTGATCGGGATCCAAAGCCTCGAAAGCTATCTTCGCGCTTGGAGCAGTCGCTGCTTCGAGCTGCTCCTTAGTTGGCCGCTGAGCTGGAGGGCCATCCTCGAACAGCTTTTTGGTGCCCCATTTGCTTGCCAATGTGTTTTCTTTCCCAGTCTCATTCTGACGCTTATCGGCTTTCTGGGTGCTAACATGAGATGGTTGTTTTGAGAGGCTAGGGAATTCGCTCTTGCTGAGCAAGAAAGTGTCCGGCTCTCCGGAAGTGACCCAGGCACTGCTAGAGCCACAAGTATTTGCAGAGGGCATGTAAGCGGCATAGTTCGCCTTGACAGGTTCTTCGGTGAGAGCCGCAAGTTTATTGGGAAACTCGAGCTTTTTCTCACGCATTTCATCGAGAACAGAGAAGTCCACTTGGTGACAGTTGCCCTCCAAGTGTTGCATCAGCGCTCCAAGACGTATAAAAGGGCCCTGGCCACATGCTGGACAGTCTAGGTTTTGCTCTTGAGGGTGCATCTTTAATAATGTTAGCCAAGCCTTTGTCAGGTTGGGGCAGCCCCTTTCTTACCTGTTGGATGTGTGTGATCTCTGCGGCCTGGGTCTTGAAGTTCTCGCTGCAGAACTTACAGTGAATGTGTTTCAGCTTGCCAGCTCGGCGCATAGAGCCCTTGTGTTGGTGTAGTGCCTCCCGGCTGGAGAAGATGAGGTTGCATGGCTTGCACAGGCATGTGTCCTCGATAGGCTCAGGGAGCTTGCTGGGGGAAGACATGATGCCGAGTCGTGATCTTGAAGATGGTACTGCTAAGAAATTTGTCCGACCGTCAAAGGTGAGTCGAGTAGGAAAGAGCTAATCGTCCCTTCAGTTGTAGTCTCTTGGCGAACACACCAGTCTCGCGGGAAGTTATAGGGATTGTTTTGAGTTTTCTCGATTTTTGGATTGGTGTGGTTTGCGGAAATGAAAACGCAAGTGTGAAAAAGAATGAATGGAAGGGAGGAAAAAGTAGACGATTGTCACACAGGTCGGGGAATGTGAGTGCCTTATAAGGACCGAAGGATCGAAAAGCTCACAAGATGAATGATTCCCAAGGTGAAATGTGGAGGCGGGAGGAAAGAGCAAACCGTATCGCACCTGCCTGCCGGGGAATGTAAGAAACCAAACAAAGTGACTGGAAAGCTTGCCATAATGGGAAAAAACAGCCCGTGTTTTGGCTGAATTGTGGCGCGTTGCCTTCTTGTCACAGGTGGAGATGATAGGCTGCAAAGAGGCCGTGATTCACTGCCTCGAGACCCTTTAGGATTATGATCCCCTGAGCAACTGGGACGTTTGGATTCACGCACTATGCCTTGTTATCTAAGGTCCATCACTCCTCCTTGCATCGTCATTCTGTCCGATATCTTCGTCTTGGATAGTCCCCTGCTCAGCATCATCCTCATCTCCCGTCTCGTCATCCTCGTCATCATCGCTTCCTGAGTCATCCTGTCCTGAGTCTATATCATCGTCTATCTCAAGCAACCTGGCTTCCTCATTCTGCGAGTCAGGGGCCGACGGCGCATCAACGGTTCTTTTTGAACCTGCATTCGGATCCCTTACCCTGACGCTGTACCCCTTGTGCTTATTCTTTCTTGACGGCTGTCTTCCTCGTAACAGGGTGAGTTCCTCGTCCGTCAGACGGAGATTCGGAAGAGGCAGATGGAGAGTCGCCGAAGTTGATCGAACCGGCGTCTGGTCTCCAGCTTGCAAAGTCATTGCGAAGTCCTCCCGAGTGAGTCGTCGGTCGAACTGGATCGCCACCAATTTTGTTTTCATAATCGCCTTGACCTTGGCCCAGAGGCCACCGTGATACCATCCGCTGCTAGGATCCCACGTTGGACGTATCGCGGCATTGTCAAGTAGGTCTTTTAGAAGCGGGTCTGTAATATCACAAACTTGCCATACCTTTCCATCAGTGTGGTACGTGTCGCCGTCGAAGACATGGCTCTCGGACAGCTCTTCCAAAAACTCCTTGAGAGGACCCATTTGAGCTTTGCGCAGAGACTTCCACGTTTGGCCTTTTTGAGGGCGTTTCTGCTTCGGAAGCTTGAACATGAGGGTCTGATAAATGCGATATTTGGGATCTGTCCGGGGGTCGATACCATATGGGACCACACCATCACGCCAAGGCCCTCCTTTGAACTGGTAAGCCGTGTAGTTAAGATATTTTTTGAGCTCGTTCCAGTTCTTGAGCTTCCCACCGAGGTGGTTGAGTAGTGACCGACGGGTCCAAACAGGCCGGTCCTCGAATGCCTCCTCCAACTCTGCGATAATCTCAACCATTCGAGGATCTGTCATGTCAGGGGGGATTTGAGGCTCAGTTGGCGCAGGATCCTCGGCTCCGATGAAATACCCCACCTGCTTGACAGCCGTGGTATTGAAGGTTCCGCCGTCCTCGGTGGCGCGTACGTATGGATTTTGCGAGTACTGGTAGTTGAAGGGAAGGCTCATGTGTGTGAAAATTGGGGGAGGAAGAATGTCCACATTGGGGCCCTCATCGACGCCGGGCAGGAATTTGAATTGCTTGATCGATTCAACTGCACAGCCATCATTAGTACAGCATTCATCGTATCGAAAAGCGAAAGATGGGAAGTACCATCTCCTGGTAAAACCTGGTCAACATATCTCTGAGCAAGCGAGGATTTGCTCATGTCCCAGAAGAAGTCTGCGAGGCCTCGAAAACGATGAGTGTGTTTGATGACCCCAACAGGCTCAACTTGGTAGCTGTTGGCGTTGTCTTCCAATTTGCGGCGTAATATCTTGGGATCGTCGAGACGAGACCGTGAGTGAACTCCATCATCCGCAATAGGCTGGGTTTCTGCATCAGGCAACTCGACATCTCCCTCCCAGGGATCATTGGTGCCCCTCTTTCGTTTCCTGCCCGTTCTTTTGGGAACGGTCACCTTGAGGACGACGTTGTGACTTCTAGCATTGTGGGACATGATGGGTTTGCAGAATGGGTCCTCCGGTGATAGGTAGAAAGGGATTGAGTTCTTCGCAGCATCCATTACCTTCAATGTCGGGTTAGCGGTCCGATAAACTCAGGCCGGGGAACAGGACGTACATGTTGAAGAGAAGGTCCCCGTCCAAAGGCCTGGACTGCACGATCCACGTTTTGCACCACGGCAGGAATCTCGACAGCACCAAGCACACGGTTTGGAACGGTATATTTTGGGGCAGCATCTGGTGGTGCAGGACCGGCGATCGGTTCTTCGTCGCTTTCATGTTGCAGGTCTTCCGGGCTGCTGCCACGAGAGAAGTCTTCATCTGATGAAAGGTCCATGATGTGTAGGCGCTCGTTATGAACTTCCAAGGACAGTGTCCATGGATTTATAACAAGTCTAAGGGTCAATTATTCACCCTGGCAAATAGCTAGTGCAATGTCACTGGTTGGTGCTTGTCTTGCGTATGTCTGACAGTTGTTGCGCAGCAAACCACCAAAAAAACTGCCGAACCACATTTCATGTCAGCCAGGCTCCACGAGTGTTCAAGTGCTGGGAACAACCTGAGTAGGGGATCACATGTGCTGAATTCAAGGACATACCTCGTGGTTGGTCAGAATTAGAATGCATAAAACGCAGTGGTAGGTAATGGACAATTGTTGCTGGCTCTCATCACACTGCATTTACCATTGTCGAGATGAATGGGCAAAGTGTGGGCGAGGACGGTATGCACTGTACAGGGTCAGAGACGTATCTGTCTGTGGCTTAACCAGTAAGTTGAGTGTTGAGTGTCATGGGCAGCTCAAGATGTGGCTTGTGAGATGGCCTGTGCGTTATCCATGATCCCCTTTCGACGTAATTAGTGCGTGGTGCTGGGGTTCCACCATTCGTCACGCTCATGACTGAGAGAGAGCTTCTAGCCCACTTGTCGTGCCAGCCATCTCAAGACTTGGGCTTGTGCACGAGGAATCACTGGGGATGTTACACGACCAATGCAAGACGAGGACAGGATTCCAGTGCAAGGCTTCCATCGACGGCCGCCTCTCGCCCCTCGTTCCGATTTATGGGTGGTGATGGAAGCCCTCCAGTGGACGGGGGCTAGCAAGGTGCAGCCTGCCCCTTGCGAGTCTCCTTTCGTCCTCATCCCCCTACAATAGCAATTACTACGTAGTCACTAACTAATCCCCGTCCACCACGGAGTACCAAAGCGCAGTGATTGTGACGGAATTCGCACAGGGCGGCTGTGTCCTCTCCGGGTGCTCCTCGATGTCACCTCGGTCTGTCACGCTTCGCCCACGCGCGTACAGTGACAGGCAAGATAGGCAGGCCAGAGACGTCTGGCTTCGTGCGTGAACGCTGACGAGATATCAAAACTACGAAATTGAGTTTGGGATAGTACTACTACTAATGAGGTATGGATGATACTGGCGTCAGGGTGACTCCTGGAGATCCGCGTGTGCAGCGCCGTATGTAGCACAGCCCGCTCCAGTATCCTCTAAAAACCCGCTGAAAAAAAAGCTGCCCCCCCTAATACATCCCTAACAAATCGTGGTTCGCGGCCCACAGCACCTCAACCAACATAGGCCTGATTTTCACCACCCAACCCAGCCCATCCCTAATACTCCACCACGAGCCCACTCAGCCCCAGTTGCCTCCCCCCTCGCAGCACCCAAAAGGACCCCCGAAAGTAACAAGGCGAGAGCACCCACCAGCCGCCCTCTACAAACCTGGACACCTGGACCGCATTGGATTGCAACAGACTAGATCCAAGTCGATTGGCCTGCCTCCACTGTCGTCGCCCTCCCGTTTCCAAGAACGAATTACGGCGCCTGCTCGAGCTTTCCCCCCCGCAAAGCACAACATCCCTCCCGGCGCCCAACGACGACTGCTACTGCCACTGCCCACGACAACGACCTCGACAACAAGCGATCAGCGACCAGCGACGACAATCCGCCGCGTCGTTTCGTTATCCTTTCTCCCCCGGCCGTCTCTCCTCTCTCGCTCCTTCTCCTCCCCCTCCTCTATCCTTAAGACACGTTACGTCTCTGTCGGCATCAGCAGCGGCCTCTGTATTCTGCGCCAGTGCCAGCGCAAAGAGCCAGCACTGCACAGTACCTGACTGCAGAATCGCACCGCTCGCACCGCCCATATCCCGACGCCCCGAGTCCTGGCTGGTTCAGTGCTTCTACATCCTCCTTCGCGTGGGAGGCGACGCCGCGATAGTTTTCTTCTCGACTGCCCTGCTCGGCTCTCGCTCCTCTTCGCTTCGTCTGTCCGCCCGTTATTAGCTCCCAGCTCGAGCTCCCGCTCCCGCTACAGCCGCTGTCTCGCAGCCGCGTCGACTCTGGCTCCCCTCCCGACAGAATCATCAGCAGCCACCGTCTCGCCAGGCTGGCCCCCTCTCCCACATATCGCTTGCCCACGACGATCCCCGCCTGTCCCCCCATCGCCACGACGCTCCCCGTGCTCGACTTCTGCCGCAATCACTGCTTGGTTCCGTCGCAGTTATCTTGTCGTCTCCTCGAGCCCCTGACGTCGTTGCCCTGTTGCCCCACCGCCCTCGATCCAAGTAGCGGGCGTCTTAATCGACCCCCCACCTACAACAACACTGTTGTCCGACAAGATGAAGCGCTTCAGCCAGAGAGTTGTGAGTATTATCTCCCGTTGGTGGCCCTGGCTTTCCTGCTGACATGTGCCGTCCCTCCCGCCCTGTAGCTCTCGCGTGGTAAGGATTCCAGCAAGTCTTCTAAGAAGAACAAGGATTCCAAGGATGGCACCGCGTCTCCCTCATCACGGGACTCTAACCAGTCTCCCGTCCTAACGCCATCATCCTCCACGTCGACGCTCAACGACATTCGGAATAAGCCGCTGCCCTCGAACAATGCTGGCCAAGGGAATGATCACACGGGCGCCTCGCAGCCTTCCAACCTTTCCAATGTCACCCAGGCTGCCAACCCAGATCGCTTTGGTGCCACCAGCCCAAACGGAAGCTCTAGCTCCAGACTGCCCCCAACCGTCATCATCAGCCCGACACCCGGAGTACGTCGTGACATGACCCCGCTCTTCATCACCCTCTGCTGTAATCATCGCTGACCTTTCACCCTAGCACGTTCCTCCCCCCGGAGCCGCTGAGACGATGCCGCATGACCTGGCCCCTCCCAAGGCCGGACAGAAGTCTCTCCTGATTCACAGGGGAATCGACAACCGAGATGCTATTCCTGAGGGACTGCGCACTCCCAAGCGACAGCATTCATCGCGATTCGATATCTCCGCCCACCGCGAGCTCGAGAAGCTCCCGGGCTTCCATGAAGTCCCCCCGAATCGACGGCAAGAACTCTTCATGCAGAAGATTGATCAGTGCAATGTCATCTTCGACTTCAATGATGCGAGTGGTGACATGAAATCCAAGGAGATCAAGCGGCTGGCCCTTCACGAGCTTCTTGACTATGTGGCCAACAATCGACAAGTCATCACAGAGCCAATGTATCCCAAGGTCGTCGACATGTTCGCCAAGAATCTTTTCAGGCCCATCCCGCCGCCCATGAACCCCCAGGGGGAGGCTTTCGATCCGGAGGAGGACGAGCCCGTCCTGGAGGTTGCTTGGCCTCATATTCAGGTTGTCTACGAGTTCTTCCTACGCTTCATTGAGAGCCAGGACTTCAACACCAACATTGCCAAGGCGTACATTGACCACAGTTTCGTCTTGCAGCTACTGGAGCTTTTCGATTCTGAGGATCCTCGCGAGCGGGACTTTCTCAAAACTACCCTTCATCGAATTTACGGGAAGTTCCTCAATCTCCGCTCTTTCATCCGACGATCCATCAACAACGTCTTCTTCCAATTCACCTACGAAACCGAACGCTTCAACGGCATCGCCGAGCTCCTCGAGATTCTTGGATCCATCATCAACGGTTTCGCTCTCCCTCTCAAGGAGGAGCATAAGATCTTCCTGACCCGGGTGTTGTTGCCTCTCCACAAGCCCAAGAGCCTCAGCATGTATCATCCCCAGCTTGCGTACTGCATTGTGCAGTTCTTGGAGAAGGATGCATCTCTGACAGAGGATGTAAGTGGTTTGTCAAAATATTCTAACACAAACATTCTGACTTTTCGTACAGGTCGTTCTTGGACTGCTGCGTTACTGGCCCAAAGTCAACAGCACCAAGGAAGTCATGTTCCTTAACGAGGTCGAAGATATCTTCGAAGTCATGGACCCTGCCGAGTTCGCCAAGGTACAGGAGCCCCTCTTTCACCAGCTGGCCAAGTCCGTCGCCAGCCCACATTTTCAAGTCGCCGAGCGCGCATTGTACTTCTGGAACAACGAATACTTCTGCAACCTTGTTAGCGACAATGTGGAGATCATCCTTCCTATCATGTTCGCGCCCCTGTACGAAAACTCCAAGGGTCACTGGAACAGGTACGGCCAATCCCATTTATGCTCATGACAGGTCAACCTTTTAACAAATGACAACAGGACGATCCACGGCATGGTGTACAATGCCATGAAGCTCTTCATGGAAATTAACCCTCAACTATTCGACGACTGCTCTCACGACTACACCGAGCAGCAAAACAGCGCTGCTGCGCGAGAAGCTCTCCGAGAGCGCAAGTGGGCTGCCTTGAGTGAGAAGGCGGATCAGCAGCGAGAAAGCAACGGCGTGTCAGACGCCCCGCGCAATCACGTTGCGTCTCTTTCGCGCGTCGATGAGGTTGACCCCGTGACTGAGGATAATCAGAAGCGCCTCGATTCGCTTAAGTTGCAGGACGGGTCCGCAACTGGCCGTCGGCCGAGTCTCCACGAGCGACAGAACTCTGTAGGGTCTACGAGGAGTCGGTAATCAACATACTCGCCTCCCTCATGAGCTCTGTCTCGGCATTCGCATCAACATGTCTCAGATTATTGGAACCGCGAGGGCACACAGATTTCAATCAAATCATTCTTGAAAGCATCAGAGATCCCGACAGCATCCTTTGTTGTGTGGGACAAAACTGCAGGTGAAGACACAATGATGTGTTGATTGCTCATCCATCACTTGGATGGACTTGTCTGGTTGATACGATCGCAGAGCCTCTTGCTTCAGCATCAGATTCAGAAGCCTTCCTACACCATATCGTTAGCTTCATCTTTCACGGTCTCTACCTTGGACGAGACCGCCTATTACCACTCCAAAGATTCGGATGCGGTTAATCCCCCACCTCATCCAGTCTCCCCTCCCTCCTGGGAAGCACCGCACCGATGCATAGGGACCATCTGGGCTCAGGGAACACAAAGAGCGCGAACCGAAAACAAAAAAGTCGACGTTTAAGCTTCTCGTGTAACTTTTTTTTCACCCTTTCTTCTTCTGCCCTGCTACTTCTTGTTTTTCTGTTCTTTAGTTTTCTTCTTTTTTTTTCTTGTTGCTGCTTGCTCCCTTCACAACTTAAGAGATCAGGCGTATGGAGGAATTACGATGCTTTCGACGTGCCACACGGGGTCTCAGTGTGTGCGTCGTGTGACATCGAGTGTATGCGCGTTGTAAGCGCATGTCTAAGGGGGTGGAAAGGAGAGGAGGTGATAAGGGTAGGGAGGGGGTTACTCCTTGGTTTATGTAGACGATGAATGAGCAAGACTAAAAGTCAACCGGATAGAGAACTTGGTCACGCGAAAGTACGAATTGTGGTGTGGTGAGGACGAGTGACTCAAATTATGTCATGGTTGGTATCTTGAGCCACTATGGATAGCTCCAAGCTTGCCATAGCACAGGCATTTTTAATAACTAGGTAGATCAGGCCTAGAGAGCCATTCTCAGAAGTTCTACCATCCTCGTCCACCGCGGTCATAACCCCCCCTTCCACGTCCTCGAAATCCGCCCCTACCTCTTCCGTTGTCGTAGTAGTTGTTGTGAGGCGGCATGTGCGGTGGCGGTGGCGGGGGAGGAGGAGCGGGCCAGCCCCCCATCATCTGCGGGTTCTGGAATAGAGCACCAGGGTGACCTCCCATTGAAGGAGGAGGCAACGGCGGCGGCCAGGGGCCTTGATATCCGGCCGACGGCGGAGGAAGTGGGAAATCCACGGGTAGTGGAGGCGGCGGAGGGAAAGGTGGAGGAGGAACGTACGGCTGTTGTTGAGCGTATGACGGCTGTTGAGGGCCGCGAGTGGGAGTCTCGCGGTGGTAAGGGGGGGGCGAGCGTGAGCGAGATGGCGATCTGCTGTATGATCGGCGGTGACTGGACCGGCCAAAACGTCCGCCCGGGCTGCGGCTGCGGCTCCGATCGTGAGCATGGCGATGGGGTCGGTCGGGGCTCCTGCTGCGAGAAGGGCTCCGGCCTTTGGAGTCGTTGGATAGTCGTCGACGCTTGAAAGCTGGCGGCGACAAGCTTCGCGACCCTCCCCGCGAGTAGTCACTTGACCTTGAGCGAGACCGCCCCCTACTTGAGCCCTTGGTCTTCTTTTTCCTCCTCTCCATCATCTTTTCGCAGAATTGACGAGACCAGCCGTAATATGTCTCGCCGCCGACAATTTCCCCTGTGACTTCATCCAGCACAACCCTTTCGCCCAATTCATTCAAGTCAACGTTGGCCTCATCGCTAGTCTTCTGTCCCTTGGAATAGATGCGCTCAACGTCGGAGAGGAGGTTCTTGACGGCGGTCGCAAGAGTTTTGTTGGCCGGACCTGAAACCAGCTGGATCGGCCGAATGAGCTCGGGCATCATGGGCTTGGTGGAATTCGGTGTGAGGTGAGGCAACCATGATGCGGCAGGCAAGTCGTACCACGGAATCGTGGGATCGCCGTGTAAGGAGGGAAGGACGTATGGTGCATCTTTGTTGAGTTTCAGGGAGGTCGTCGAAGACTGGGGGTCTGTGGAGACTTGCGAGGCGACAACACCGTTCTTGAGAGCGTCTTGGAGAGTTGAGTAGAAGTTTGTGTCGAAATATTTCTTCTCCTCCCACAGGCCAATGAGGCTCTCGAGCTTTTTCTTGTGCTTTGGGCAATTGTCAAAGGCGGCGGCGCTTGCGACGAGGTTAGGGAGTGCGGACTCCCACACTGTCGCAAACCTGGAGTCGCCGTTCGTTTTCACCACGTGGTGCAACACGTCGTTGACAATATAAAGAAGATGAAGTTTCCTCCTCTTGATGCTAGGCTTCTCGCCATCATCTTGCAGGTTTTTAGACAGTGCCGCCAGATACTTGGTGAGGGCCGCAGCCCGGGTTGACGACGGCGCAACGTTGTCCACGATCCAGGCCTTGCATTTCTGTCACGGGAAAACAGAGAAAATTTAGTGCTTCTGCCGACAACTTAAGGGAGGTGCTTGTCAAGCGATGGAGCAAACCTGGACGTTGGGGCGGGAACACTGGGCGAGGGCAGACGTGACGAGCGAGAAGAAGGCTTCGACGGCTGGGCGGCTGAGAGATGACGGATCGGCGCGGAAGAGGCTCGCAGAGAGTGTTGCCTTTGCGATGGCCAGCTCCGGCGTCGCCATTTCGAGGAGGTGGAAGAATCAGCTCTAGGTCTGCAGAATCAAGAAAGCCGGGAAAGATTCTTCCAGCGACGAGTAGGCGGATCGCGATTGATGTGATGAACGAGCTTGTTGAAGCTCGCTGAGCTTGGATCCTCACGGGTGGCATGCATAAGTCACATCCTAGCGGATATACTTCGGCGCGGTCGCACGAGGAAAGAGGCGCGCGGGACAGACGCCGGCAGCCGACCGGCGCCGGCGAATTGCAGGCGCCGTTCAAGGCTAAAAGAGTTGGACTTTTTGATGATGAAGAAATGAGGTCACTTACTAGACGACGTCATGACAGAGCAAGCACGAAACATTCTCAGTAAAGGCATGAGAGATTGAATGTGGTGCATGCTTGAGCAATCCATTGATAGCTTGGTGAGCCAAATAACCCAAGAGCAAGTCAGCGACGTCGGCCGTTCCGCTTCAGCGCTCCACTCAGCCGGGATCCCAGGTCGCATTCAGATTCAAACCACGCAGCTACGAAACCACTCCTTGATAAATCGACAAGACCAAAAATTCCCTAATTTATGGCTATGTGTTTGGAAAGGAGAGGGAAAATAGCTCATTCTGTATTCCGTTTCTTCATAGCAACTGACAATGCCGTCTAATCAATAATGTACATTACTCCTTCAGAGTCTTCACATTTGCAATAGCGCACCTCCTACCGCTCCGTAGCCCCGCGGGACTACGAGAACCGGTCTCCCTTCGGACTCCGGTACACTGTACTGCTTTCGTATTTGCTCTTCTCCCCGATGCGTTCGGACTCGGTCGCGGGGGCGTGTCTCGTCGCGGCGGGATCGCTACTGGCTTCCTGGCTGGGCGAGCCGGTGCTGTCGGTGCGGGCAGGGCTACCGTTGGCGGTAGCGGATGAGGATATTCCTTGCGAGTACTCGAGCGCCTCAATCTGGCGCATCTTCTGGCGCTGGGCCTCCATCTTGGCCTGGCGGTCGGCATTGATCTGCTTCTTGGCAAAGTAGTAGGCACCACCTCCGGCTGCGAAGAGGTCAATGGATGTTCGAGTGAATGGTCAAATTCGGGTCACGGGGCGGAATTCGTACCGGCGCAGAGAGAACCCCAACCGAGCCTATTTCAAGGGAGCGTTCAGTCAGCTTGGAGCGGGTCGGAGTGAGAGTCGGTGGCGAAGGGATACGAACCAGAAAGACTTGACCTAAAGATAGAGAGGGTCAGCACTGCGACATGGGCACTTGAGAGAGCATGGGATGCCTTACAGTGTTCATTTTGACGAGAGTTATTAATGGAAAGCGACAGGCGTAAATCTGATCTTTTTCAAGCCGAGGTCGGGTGCAGAAATCAAGAGGACAGGGTTTTTGTAAAGGTGTTGGAGTCTATAAGTGGGATGGCCTGACATGATAAAGCGATCCCAGGTCCAGGCCTGTCGACCGGGTCGGCATTCAGAAGCGCGAGGTACGTACCTCTCAGAACTCTGAGGTGGCTGTCACTTGTGCAGCGGTAGGGCATTTAGGAAGCTTCAGCGAAACACGTCAAGTTTGGGTGGATCCCTTATGCCCGGGTGGCCCCCCGTCACCCGCTGAAAGTTAGCGGAGGTGGCCCCGGCAACCATCTGCTGGAGCCTTGGTTCACTGCTGAGGTACAGGCGGCGAGATGGCGCTGGAGGCGCTAAGGTCATCTGCCTCAGGGCCCCCTCCAGGCACCCACAAACTGCCGGTAGCATGTCACAGGGTACGGTAATTAGCGGCCAAACACACCCAAACACACCCAAACACCGTTACAGGGGCAAGATGCGCCGCCATTTTTAGCACCCACCTCAGATTCGCTTCCCCGCTGTGGCGCCCCTGGAAGGCTTGTGTCCCAGCGGTGGTTTCGGGTTCCGCACGGTACACCGCGAGCCAATTTGCATACCAACACAGTGCCCGTCTAACTTCCAGCGCACCCACTTATGACATAAGGGTGGCTCAGCCTAGTCGCGCCGGCGCTGGAAATTGTGGGAGACCACGCAAGACAACCTGCAACATCTCGAGGCCACGAGTCGAATAGGGGACAGACTGGAAACAAACGACTTCTTGGAACCATCCGCATTGTCCTGCATCCTCTCTTTTCTCCATTTCTGCCTTACCTCGGCGCACCACTATGCTAAACCTCCTGCCTCCGCTCCAACGCCCCTCCTCCATCAATCCCCAACGACTCCCGTCCACCACCCAACGGCTACCGCTTCAACCCGGGTGCTTCTGAGACTTCGACCACTTTCGCTCGTATCCGACCTTCGTTTCGATCTCAATCTCTCCTCTACTTTATCTATCGACCTGACTGCGCGCTCGCCTGTCAAGCCCGTCTGGCTTTGGTTGCCGCTTCGAGCAAAGGCGCCCTGGCGTTGACGACTTGATGAACTAGAGAAGCTGGGCGTGGGTGTAGTGGGTAGAGCTCTCGACCCCCGCCGTCAAGAAGCATTTCTCCCTGCGCCATGGATCCCTCCAAAACGGACGGGCCTGATGGCTCCTCTATTGTATGAACTTCCCGCTGAATAGACGTCATGTCCCACTAACACCTTGTAGAAACCCGTGTCTTCGCTACGAGCGCGGTTCGAAAACATTACCAACACAAACTCCAACTCCAACAAACCTGTCGATGTCCCCGCCCCGCTTCCAACACCGTCACGATCCATCTCTCCGGCGCCCAAGCCAGACCGACTTCGAGACTTCAAGCAAGCACAAGAGCCAGCTCTCGTCCCTTCGACACCGACAGTACCTGCTAGGCCTGCTGTGCGGCCCAAAGCAGCTACCGTAGCTGCCAGTCAGGACCAGAATGGCCCTCCTCCAGTCCCTCATCCTTCCACACGACCGATCCCGCCCGCCAAACCCCAAGCTCTCCCGCAGAATGCGCCACCTCCTCCAGCCGTAACGGTTCAGCCTCCGCAGTCGCCGCCAAAGGGACGGGTCACAGGCCTTGGGTTGACCGACCAATCGCCCTTCTTAAATCCCGATGCCGTTGTTGCCCCGAGTACCCCTGGTGGCTCTCCTCGACAATTTCGGATCCCAAGCAGGCCTCACACGCCCTCTGCTTCTGTCAGTCTACCTAAATCGCCGCGGGCAGGCGGATCGAACCCCCCTTCGCCGCCCCCGCCAAGACGATCCGCCGAGTTCAGTAGGGAAACAAAGACTGCTCCTCCGCCACCTCCCGCTCCTCGTAACAGTGGCAAGCCCCTGATTCCTTCTTCAAAGCCGATCGCATCATCAGACGCACAAAGCCAACAACTTATCAGAAGAGGGGACATCTCGCAAGAAGCATCGCCGTTTAACAGTCCCCCAAGTAGTGTGGAATCTCACGATGCCCCTCCCAAGCTTCCCACCCGACCAAGGCCGCAGGCACAAGTCGACTTGCCACCTCGCCCGAAGTCTGTCGTCATTGGGTTCGATCCAGTATCAGGTAATTACTCGGGTTCTAACATCAAAAAGGACCGAGAGCCCGAGGTGAATGGGAAATTCAAAGGTCGCATCATCACTCAATCCGGTGAGGAACCTCGACCGGCCCTACCCGCGAGGCCCCCAGCCTTCGATATTCCACCTCGGTCACCTATCGTAAATAACAGCATGAAGCCTCCCCCTCGGCCGCCACGAACAGGAATCACATCTGCCATGCCTGCAGACCTTCCCCAAACTTCAACCCCTCCAAAAAGAGTTGTGTCAACCCCGACGCAACAGCCGGCTCAGCAACAGTTAGCTCCTCCAACTCGAACACATGGTAGATCCATGACGATAGGCAGAACATCGGATCGAGCACCAGCAGAGTTTCGTGTCATCCCAGCGTCTCCTTCTATGGGTGCGCCCTCAGGAGCTCTTTCAACTACAACCGCCAATGCAACTGCGATTACTGGACCCTCGAAGCCAATACAGTCTATGCCTGTCGCTGTCAAGATTGCTCCAAAAACCACTGCAGCTGCGAATTCAAATGCAACTGCGATTACTCTACCGTCAAAACCGATACAGTCTACCTCTGTTGCCGCCACAATTGCGCCAAAATCTGAGCCTGTGAATCATGTAACCGCTTATCCCGATTCCTCCAACACAAACCGCCGACCCCCGTACATCAAGCAAGGTTCCTTTGAGATTCAGACCAAGTACGATGCCAGAACATTCGACGTCTGCGGTGAGTTTGTTTGCGCAAGCGGCCACATGACGAGGGTGTGGAGCTTGCTTGACGGTGAGATGATTATGAGCTTGTCACACACGGAAGGGGTTAAAGCGACCGCAGTCGTATTCAAACCTGCTGCTGATCCAAGAGAGGAAGGCAAGCGGTTATGGATTGGCACTAATACGGGAGAACTCATGGAGGTGGAAATTGCGACACATGCCATCACACCAAGCAAGCCCAATATTCATGGCCGTCATGAAGTAACGAAGATTTATCGGCACTTCAACGAGCTATGGACACTCGATGAATCCGGCACCTTGCTCGTTTGGGGACCAGACGACAATTCAGTTGCGAATATCAACGGAAACCCGACTCAGAGTTACAAGGTTCCCAAGGGACACACGTTTTCCATGGTGATTGGCGATGATCTCTGGCATGCTACAGGCAAGGAAATTCGCATATTTGCACCATCGGCCGATGGCAGGACACAATTCCAGGTTCTAGTTCGGCCCTTGATCTCGGACAGCGCTGGCGACGTCACATCTGGAACCCTACTCAAGTCTCAACCGAACACGGTGATCTTTGGACACGTTGATGGAAAAGTGACCATGTATTCCATAAGCGACTATACGTGTCTGGGTGTCATCAATGTCAGCACCTGGAAGATCAATGCTATGGTGAACGTTGGGAGACATGTTTGGGCTGCCTACAACACTGGCAAGGTTTGTGTTTACGATGTTGAAGAGTCACCCTGGACCATCAAAAAGGAGTGGCTGGCTCATGACAACCCCATCGTCAAGATGGTGGCGGACCCATCAAGCGCATACTTTCTAGATCGGCTACAAGTCATTTCGCTTGGCGCCGATAATAAGCTCAAGGCTTGGGACGGCCTTCTGCAGGAGGATTGGCTTGAGGAATCCATGAAGTCGAAAGACACCCAGTATTGTGATTTCGACGAACTCAAGGCACTCTTCATGACCTGGAACGCGGGCGCTTCTACACCGTCCAGCCTGCGATACTCTGGCAACGATTCTTCTTTCTTCCAAGAGCTCGTCCAGTCGGCGGATTCGCCGGACATCTTGGTGTTTGGGTTCCAAGAGTTGGTGGATCTGGAAGACAAAAAGTTGACTGCCAAGAGGTTCCTGAAACCGAAGAAGAAGGAAGGGACGGATCAGGAGCGGATGAGCCACCAATATCGAGACTGGAGGGACTTCTTGATGAAGACTTTGGACGACTACATGCCGGCAGATGATTTGTATCATCTCCTCCACACAGCACCAATGGTCGGCCTTTTCACCTGTGTCTTTGTGAAGTCGTCTCTCAGAGACCGGATACGTAACCTGAGCGGCGCAGAGGTGAAGCGAGGCATGGGCGGCTTGCACGGAAACAAGGGTGCAGTAGCGGTGCGCTTTCGAATCGACGACAGTTCCATCTGCCTTGTCAACTGTCATCTGGCAGCTGGGCAGTCGCAAGCCAATGCGCGACACAGCGATATCGCAGCCATCCTCGAAACTCCCCTGTTCACGACAGAGCGCGATCCCGGGGTCCTCGTGGACACCTATGTAGGTGGCGGCGATGGCAGCCTGATTGTGGACCACGAGCTTTGCATCCTCAACGGCGATTTGAACTACCGCATCGACACCATGTCGCGAGATACGGTGGTGACTGCGGTCAAGCAAAACAACCTGAGCAAGCTGTTGGAACGGGACCAGCTCCTTGTCGCCCGGCGCCGCAACCCTGGATTCAAGCTTCGGGCCTTTGATGAGCTGCCAATTACGTTCGCACCAACATATAAATATGACGTTGGGACGGACACGTATGATACGAGCGAGAAACGACGAAGTCCCGCGTGGTGTGATCGACTTCTTTTCAGAGGTCGAGGACGAATCGAACAACTAGACTACAGGAGACACGAGGTACGTGTGAGTGATCACCGTCCGGTGACTGGAAACTTCATCCTTTGGGTCAAGAAGGTGGACCCAAGGCGCAGAGCGATTGCATGGGTGGAAAGCCAACAAATGTTTGAAAACATGCGCGAAGAAGAAACCGCGGAGGAGAAGTGAGTCTGATGCACTCTTTAGAAGAGTGATGATACTAATTTTACTTCCCAGAATTCTATATCTCGTCAACACGTGCGGGTTTGACGAGGTGACCAGCCAGAGACTGGTCAAGGAGAGATCAGCGCGGCGAGATAACCGAAGTCCAAGTCGAAAGACGTAGATGTTCGGCTGCCACATGTTCTGGAAAAAATGGGCACATGAGGGAGACGGTGTTCGGTGTAGACGCATCTGCGTCACTGGCTTGGATTGTTTGAGAACGGCGTGAGAAGGGACCCCAGGGTTATGCAGAGGACTAGGTTTGTTGCAATGGCATGGCATGGATGGCGCACAGCCCCCGATCGGGATGAACCCACTACTAGACAGTCTTATTTTCTTTCTTTCGTTGTCTCTATTTTCTTGTTTGGTTTTGCTTAGACATGAGTAAGCGAGCATTCAGTTCGGAGCTGAAGGGACTGGGGTTTATTATGACTATAGACAGGGTCGCTCAACGTAGGGTAGGCGGGATGGAGTGCGAGAAGTGCATGGATACTCTCCGACGACAAGATACTGAGGAATATAAAGGGTGATTTCTGTGGTTGATGGTGATGACAATCAATTTTCACATATTTGCGGAAAGTGTTACGAGTCCTTCGAGGGGAGAGTTGTGACTGGTTAGATAGGTGCATGACGAAAGAGTGGTGGTGTCTTACGACACGGAGAGGATCAGACCCGAGAGTCTGGCACTGTACTGTGGCTACTCGGTCGGAATACGGTTGATCAAGTTCAAGATAACCCCCACTGTATCTCAGGAGCGTTCAGGGCAGGTTTAGCGCAATCTGGGCGCTGGGACAACTGGGCGAACTGGGACAGGGGCGTGGAAATTGCATGGTTAGCTGCTGTCAAATGGTTGAGTGCGGCTCTTACAAGGGTATGGCCCCTTGCGTTATAAGGCATTCGTCAAGCCCAGCTTCCCAACCAAAACATTGGACTGAAAGCTGAAGTCGAATTGAAGCCATTGCCGTTGAGTGCGTGCCTCCTATGAGAAGAATGCAATGTTAATGGGCTAACTGACTCTGGATGAGAAGCTTTTTGGGTTCAATTCGGCGTGGACTCGTTTCAACCGGTTAGTTATCGCGGGGAATCAATCCGTCACATCGCAGACGGATTCCCGGGTTCATTAAGCGGTGAGTGATGCAGCATTTGGTGGGGGGGATGGAGAGAATGATTGGAGCTGACTCGGGTGGCAGCTGCTTGCAAGTCAGCCAAGACTATTTACGAGCGGCAATTCGCAGACGTCGTCCCGTCTACGTTGTACTTGGGTCAAGGCGTATTCATTCTCCGTCAATTTTTCTTCTCTTCTCTTCTTCTTTTTGGATTTAGAATTGGAATTGAAAGCCATGGCGTCTGTCAGTGAAGCGACGGCCTCGGCGCCTCGGAAGACCCCTATCGAGGCCCCCGTCGCCGACATCCAGAAGGTGCCGCGTCCGGAGCTCACGGAGGAGCAGCAGACCAAGTACGGCACGCTGCTGGAGCAGGCCCGGGCCTTTACGGAGATCCAGAGCGACAAGGACAAGGAGAAGTCGGGTCCTATCACCGAGAGGGAGCGCGCGTGGCTCACCCGCGAGTGTCTGCTGCGATATCTGCGCGCCACCAAGTGGAACGTCGACGACTCGGCCAAGCGGCTGCTGGCGACGCTCGCGTGGCGGCGCGAGTACGGGCTGGACGACTTCACGGCCGACTACATCTCGCCGGAGCAGGAGACGGGCAAGCAGATCATCGCGGGCTTCGACCGCCAGGGCCGCCCGTGCCAGTATCTCAACCCGAACCGCCAGAACACGGACGCGAGCCCGCGCCAGATCCACCACCTGTTCTACATGGTCGAGCGCGTCACCGACATGATGCCCGCGGGCGTCGAGATGCTGAGCCTGCTCATCAACTTCAAGCCGTCCAAGGAGCGCAAGAACACTAGCGTGCCTGTGTCGACGGCTCGCGAGGTGCTGCACATTCTGCAGAACCATTATCCGGAGAGGTTGGGCAAGGCGCTGATTATCAACGGTGCGTCCCTATTTCTACCTGACTCTTCTCGACTCTCTCCTTTGCTAACTATCCTCTAGTCCCCTGGATCGTCTGGGGCTTCTTCAAAGTCATCACCCCCTTCATCGACCCCGTGACGCGCGAGAAGCTCAAGTTCAACGAGGACATGAAGCAGTACGTCCCCGAAGAGCAGCTATGGAGCGCCGACTGGGGAGGCACCATGGACTTTGAGTACGACCACGCCGAGTACTGGCCGGCCCTCAACGACATGTGCCGCCGCCGCCGTGAGGAGCGCATGCGCCGCTGGGAGGCAGGCGGCAAGCTCGTCGGCGAGTCCGAGGACTATCTGGCCGGCGGCACCGACGAGAGCGTCTCGGGCTTCAAGTACGACGCCACAGCCAAGCCCGTCGCTGTCGAAGCCGAGAAGATGGAGGCCATTCAAGAGGTTGAAGAGAAGTTGGCTCAGACTAAGCTGGAGGAGCAGCCTGTCGTTGCAACGGCATAGATGAGGAGACTTAGAGCGAGCGTCACTTGAAACAAGGCTGAGGGGGATAAAATTAACCGTAGATGAGAGGGTAATAATAAGAAACCATCTGGTACACTTTCAAGCAGCTAGCCGGCCAGAATATGCAGAGACATCCGATACAGGTAGGGCTGAGGTCGCGAACCACCTCTGGTACGGGCCGGGGCATGGAGACGGGAAACTCGGTGCTTACCCGAAACCCAAGAACCGGGTCGAGAACCACTTGCTTAGCCAAGACGTCCGTATTCGCTCGAGAGGCTGAAAATAGTCTTCTTCTAGGTATACGAAGCGAGGTATCTTACAAGTCTCGTGCAAGTATCGGCATGGTTCCAGAGCCCCGTTGTGTGCACATGAGGCTCAACTCCCCCAGGTTCCGTGAGAAACGAAAAGCGGTAGTGCGTTGATTTCCGACCGAGGCTTTTTGTGACGTCGAATCATGCCATTGCTGACAACGGCCAGGTTCGGCTTTGGAAGTATTATCCCCTCATTCCCATTGCTGCCTGAGTCGAAAGTTGACGTGGCCGATCCTCATGCAGCGCAAGACCACCTACAGTTAGCAAAAGAGACCCCAGCCCATAAAACCCCCGCTTTAGGCTCCTTGCCGGCCGGTTAGGATGACGGTAGGGCTGAGACTTCCGGGAGGCCGTAGCCCGTCTTGGGTTTCGTATGCATCGACTTGATATCTGACTCTTTTCGCGTGGAGGACAATTCGGACAAGCACCAACCAGAGCGTCCTCTTGCCCAGTTTGATGGCTCCTTTACGCTCTATTCTAGGCTTACTTTGCGGCACAGCAGCGCTGCGAGGATCCGCTGCAGGCCGACACAACCATCGCTTCCCATGCATGCATCCCGACTTGGCTCGTTGTCGCGCTGTTGATGGGTTGATGGTGCGCGACCTGATTGAGGCTCTGCGAGGAAAATCATCCTCTCAGCTGTCAATAACATGGAAGATGCCGGAGCGATGGATGACCTTAGTTTATCTACTTTCAGTGACCTCGAGCTTCAGTAGGTGATCGGCACCCTAATGGGATACAATTCAATCATTAATAATGCCATCGGCATTCTTAACATGGCTGTAGAAAATAGTGTTCCCCTCCTTCTGACATCTCTAGCTGCCTCCAAGGAACCTACTCTAAGTCTACAAAGGACTGCAAGCCCTCTTACATTGAGATCTAAGCACATCGAGTGAAAACTACATTTCTTTACATTAACGAATGTTCCAGGCGTTTGTTCATTCCTTAACT
This sequence comes from Dactylonectria alcacerensis, assembly GCA_029931735.1. NCBI lineage: Eukaryota > Fungi > Ascomycota > Sordariomycetes > Hypocreales > Nectriaceae > Dactylonectria > Dactylonectria alcacerensis. The sequence continues at coordinate 1,988,829 of JAPMUZ010000004.1, forward strand.
ACTCAATACCATTGCTTCCTTCTACACCTTTGTTGTTACATGCAGCTGGCAAGTCTGGCATTAGAATTGATTGACAATGAATAATCCTGGCTACATGTATCCAAATGATAGAGTGGCTTAAGTATGGGTACTTCAAGAAGACCCCAAAAAAAAATACAAATTTTAAAAAAGCTGTTACGAGAACGTGATAGAAAAAGATATTGGTAGGCCCTTGAGAATAACAGAAGGACTAGGGCTGCCCATTGAGACAACAGGTTGTCACTAGCTTCAGGAACATATGCTAAACCCGAGCTACAGAACGTGAAAGCGACTATCCGGCTACTTTTCTCTACTCCTGTGGATTAATTCTGGGAAAAATCGATTACAACGTGGTCGCTGAGCTGACATCTTTTCTTTATCGAGGGTCGGGGATGCCCTGAGTGTTTGCAATGCATTCGGTCGTGGCACAAGAGCCGGGGCCACACCGCCATGATAGGGAGATCCTGTCTCGCAGGGGATCGTCGACAGGGATGCAGCTTTCGGTGTCAATGAAAATGGGTTGATCCCTCACAGTTGGTTGGGTCACATAGTTCGCAGCCACCAAAAGAGGACGGCAGGGGGCAGCTGTTGCGAAGTTTAAAGCCGTTCATGTGGCGGATGCTAGGAATAACTCCGAAACCTAAAGCCATGACGGCGTAGGTGTGACTGGCGACGGGTGCAACTTCTTAATTGCTTCGCGATTTATCATCGCCACCTAGGTAAATCCTCACTCACTGTCGGAGTTATGGCAGTGTTTCTCGGTGTATTGCTGTTATTCCGAGGTGTGGATGGGGTGTGGAGGGGATTCATCCATGTTATCCATCATTACTGAGAAACCTACTTGACGTTAACGGCGGCGTTAAGGGACAAAGCATTGTGGCAACTTTTTGAGTCCAAGTACCTCCCGGGAAAGGCATGGTTAATCGGGAACCGAGCATGTCTAGTGCAGTTAATGACGCCCTTGATGACTCAGGTTCTGGAGTGACGCGCGTGCATGAGGTGGACTATGCAAGTGCCGTGAATTCTGCCAGCCTTTTGTATCACAGCTGGTAAAACGAATAGGTTCAGATTTCCCCTGCTCACAAAACGCTCACTGCAACGTCGGAGCAAATGGTGCCACTAACGCTCCCTTGCGGCAAAGCAGCGTGCCGGTGGGCGAGTCTCAACAGCCAGTCAAAGCAGGCTATACTACTTTGTGTAGCTGGTGAGCCATACGTACAGCAGACGCACCTAATTCTTTTTTCGTTTGCCAGTACAGTAGTCTAGACTCTCCAGTCAGTTCGTGTGATAGCGAGTGATTTGCTCTCTTAGACGCTAGGCTAGACCTGTCTCTATATTCCTAATCATCTGCTTGCTGACCTACCCTAGGGAAGCATGTACCAACAATGTACCTTCAAATGCACATGTCATGCAGCAGGTTGAATGTACCTTATCCGGTCCATTCCAAGAAACGAACGCTGTGAATGGTGGGATCACCACCGGGTTGATTGATTGGCATGGCCGATTTTGCCTCATGGCCAGTCATCCCAGGCTGAAGCCTTACGACGGGGTACAGCGTCGTCGTCGCCTTACCCTTACATCCGGCTATGGGGTATGGCAGCCTAACCATGCAATGCCGCAACCAAACATTTAATGCAGCATGCAGTTCTGTCACACGGGCCGTTAGTACTAGCATTAATTCATTCGTTTCCATCGCCAGAGTTCCCAAAAAACTTGGCATCGGCAGCTGACGCTTCAATAGGTACTGAGGTGGGCGGGCGAGTGCTCTCCAGCCGGGCGTATAAAAGACCAGAGATTCCGCCTTGTGTAACAACCCCGGCAGCACCCTCTTCTGCGTCCCCTCACACGCACTCTCGTAGTTTGAGTTTTATCTATTGTTTACTTATTGCCTCTTATCTCTTCTCCCTTCTCTCACGTTGCTTCGCTTCTCGCGGGTCCAGAATCTATTTTATTCGTTTTTCTTTTCCTCCTCGGAGCGGGCATTCATAATCGCATCCTTAGAAACCAACTCCATACTATCGGATATGACAATGGACTCGCTCACCAAAATGACCAAGCTAGGGTTGCCTCCATTCTTGCAGACCCATGGCGTCAACTTCACGGGCAACGCTTCCAATCCTTTCCCGCCTGGCATGATGGACAGCTTCCTGGCCACCGCCGGCGGCGCCTCGCCCTTGATGCAGCTCTTTCTCTTCATCTACCGCCAGATCGGAGAACGCTTCGGCCTTGACCCGTCGCTCCTCCTCACTCTTCTCGGTGTCCTCTGGGGTCTCTCCAAGATTCTCACACAGGTCTACGCCGTGCTTCAGACTGTTAACAGTCGCTACCTCATGTGCGCCATGTCCGTCGGCGAAAACGACCACATCTACTCACACCTGATGAATTTCCTCGCCCACCAGCAGAACATCGCCAAGGACCGTTTCTTGATGGCCCAGACGGTATGGAAGAGCGCGTGGGAAGAAGAGGAGGACATGGCGAACGCCTTGACCCTAATGGAAGTTGGCGATGGCGATAGTGATGACGAGCCAAAGTACCTCAACTTTGCCAGCCAAGCGGCGAGATCGGTGCGTTTTCTACCTTGTACGAGTGATCAATGAGATCCATTCTAATCTCAGAGCAGAGTCCTCGATATGTCCCAGCCATGGGCACAACCGGATTCTGGCATAACGGCACTTACTTCAGAGTAAATCGGAAAAAGGAGTCCTTCATGAACACGACCGGGTGGTCTGCCATGAAGGATCTTGAGGAAATCAGAATCTCCTGTTTCGGCCGGCGCATCGGTAAGTTGCCTCCTTCAGTCTTTCATCCTAGCCCGGTCTTCGTAATCAAAGCTAATCCGATGCTATAGATCCTATCAAGCAGCTTCTGGCAGACGCAAAGACAATGTACTACCATGATACCCGGCAGAAGACCACCATTTATCGCCCCAGAGCCAAGGAATCCCGACGTGACGGCAATATGTGGCATCAAGTGGCCAGGCGACCCGTTCGGCCCATGCGCACTGTGGTACTTGACCATAAAGAGAAACACGCCATATTGCGAGACGTCAACGAATATCTACATCCCGGCACTCCTCGATGGTATGCTTCACGTGGTATCCCTCTCCGACGAGGATATCTCTTCCATGGTCCCCCGGGTACGGGAAAGACCAGTTTCTCGTTCGCGTTGGCTGGAGTCTTTGGAATCGATATATATGTTATCAGTCTGCAGGATATCAGCGTGACCGAGGAAGATCTGGCTGCGTTGTTCACTCGGCTCCCCAGACGGTGCATCGTTCTGCTCGAGGACATTGACACTGCTGGCTTGCGACGCGAGGACGATGATGACGATGTTGATGACGATTCAGAAGAGAAAGCTGAAGCGAAAAAGGATGAGTCCAAAGGTGCCAAGACGAAAAAGTCTAAGAAGAAGTCTAAGAAGCAAAAGAAGGAGGCGAATGACAGCGACTCTGACAGTGACTCTGACAAAGACTCGGACAGTTCAGAAGACGAATCATCCCGAAGAAATAAGAACAACAAGAAGAAGAACAAGAGAAGAAAACACGGCAAGGGAATGAATGGTGTTCTCACAGTCGAGAGCATTTCCCTCTCGGGCCTGCTCAACGCCATCGACGGAGTGGCCTCTCACGAAGGCCGCATCCTCATCATGACGACCAACAAGCCTGAGTCTCTGGACGAAGCCCTGATCCGCCCCGGCCGCGTCGACGTGCAGGTCGGCTTCAAGAACGCCTCGAGCGTGCAGGCGGGCGAGCTGTTCCACCGCATGTACGAGGTCAAGCGCACAAAGGTCATCGGCAACGGCTTCGCGGCCAAGGCGGAGAACGGCTCCGCGGCGAAAAAGAACCCGGACGAGCTGGACGTGTCGTCCGAAGAGCTGCGCGACATCTCGCTCGAGTTCGGCAAGTTGATCCCCGAGGCCATGTTCTCGCCGGCCGAGATCCAGGGTTTCTTGCTCAAGCGGAAGAAGACGCCGCGCAAGGCCCTCGCTGATGCTTCCGAATGGATCGAGGCGACGATTAAGCAGAAGGAGGCCAAGTCTAAGGTGGTTACCGTCCAGTGAGCATAAAACCGCCGAGGGTAGAAGAGGAGAAAACAATGTGCTCTGTTAATTATGACGAATGGAAAGAGAGATGGTTCAATGGGGTGATGTTGGATGGACGAATTTGGTTGAGAGTCAGTTTCCAGAAAGATTGCATAAGTACACGCGCTGAGCGACGTCATCTATAACAAAATGATAGAAACATAACTTAATCCATTTCATTATATTACTACACTGACAAATTCCATAATAATGACGAACGGACGGACGCTTTGCCGTTGACCAACTGGTGATGGACATGCCCTTTGACGGTGGCCTTACCCTAGAGCAGATGCCTCTGTTGGTAATCTAAGTTAAATGGTGATCTAGGAAGCCGCCAAACTTATGACTCCGGGAGAACGGCCGTATGGCGTGAAATTAAAATTGCTTGAAGTACGATACGGCAAGAGAGTAATTATGGCAATATTACTGCCTAGAGCAATGCGTAGCAAAGTTGGATCACACTGGTACTGAAGGTACAACCCATCCGGGGATTCAAGGTTTTTATGTTTCATGGTAACGGAGGAGGTTATTACGTCGTGAGAAGTGAGACTATAGTCTTTCTTATGTAACTATCTATATAAAGCTGATGCTATCTATATTATTAGAGTAATCCACTACTCTTCTCTTGTAATGTTCCCCCCTTCTCGCTGTCTTCGTCGTCTTTGTTGTCTTCGCCGTTTACCACATCACCCCCGTCTCCTCGTCTTCACTCCAAGCCCCTATCTTTTATCCGACGCAACAAAATGGCTAATAATGGCGCCCAAGCCATTCCTACTGCAACTATCTGGACTACAGTAACCACGACCGTAGCCGCAGATACCACTGCCACACTCCCGCTCGATTGGAAGAACGCTGTCGAAGAATGCACGCAGGGAACTACGAAAAGCGTCCAGCCAATTATTGAAAACCTCCAGGGCCTTCATTCGATTGCCGGTGTCATCATTTTCATGATAGTGGTAGTACTTTTCGTGGTTGTGATGCAGAGGCGGGATACCCAGTATTTGTCAGAACGCATATCAGCCATGAGAGCCGAATTACAAGCAAGAGACGCGCCCGCCTTGGACACTGAATCACGAGCAAGAGACATGCCCGACTTGGTAACCAGGAGATACGCAGAACGTCTGGCAGCCATAGAAGCCGAATTGCAAGAAATTAGAAATAAACACTCGAAAACCGAAAGACGGACATTTCAACAGACGCCAGGTCCCCCAGGCCCCCCAGGTCCTCGTGGTCCTCCTGGCCCTCCGGGTCCTCCCGGCCTTCCTGACCTGGCCGACTTTCAAGGCCCTCAGGGCCCTCGAGGCCCTCGAGGCCCAGCTGGCCGCTGCGGTGTGGCAGGCCCGCCAGGACCAACTGGGTCCCCTGGCGTTCAAGGCTTTCAGGGACTTATAGGCCCTAGAGGCCCGGCTGGTCCGGCTGGCGTGGCAGGCCCTCCAGGCCCCGCTGGAGCACCTGGCCATGGTGTTATTGCAACGGGCAGAACTCTTCGGCGTTACAGATGGCGCGCTGATACTAAATGATACAAGTCTGGGAAGGAGGTGGTGGGATTGTATTGAAGTGTTATTAGGTCTTGATGCGTCAGGGTTAAACGCAACAACACTCCTCGGACCGGTATAATGATTTTCTCGTGGTGGTTTCCAGAGCCAGATTGCCAGACTCGTCTGTGGCAGACTCACCTTACGGCGTGAATAGGCTCGTTGTGGTATGATGGTATGATGGTGGTTTAGCCTATAAATAACTAGGTAAAATGCAATTGATAATGGAAAGTGTCACATTTCTGCTGCATTAAATGCTTTTGTGATGTTTCAAGTGGTAGGCCTATATTACTGTTTAGAATTCGTTTGTTCGGTCTACGTGAACTCTCGGTCAAGGCTAGGTGAGCTTAGCTCTCAAACCCCACACCGTACCTTATCCCGCCCGCAAAGCCACATTCCACGTGCTCACCCTCGGTCGACGTTTCCAACGTCACAAGTTAGAGCTCTAGCTAAGCCCCGTGGGAAAGAAAACAGCTTGCTACCTTGTCGCCGCCGCAGCAACAGCATGCCCTGCTGCCCACATTAGCGACGACGACGACGACGCAGCCGACCATGGCCAACCTCCAATCCAGCACGCCCTCCAGCAAGGAGCCCGGCTTAAGGCATCCCAGCAACGGCAAGACCATCTACCACCGGCCGCTCAACCGCTCCAAGACGGCCGAGCTCAGCCAAGCCAGCTTCGCCTACCTGTTTGGAGAGATGGTGTCGTACGCGCAGAAGCGCGTCAAGGGCATCCAGGAGTTGGAGCAGCGGTAAGGACGGCAACCCTCCCGAAAGACCTAGGGACACGGCTGACTGACGATCTATATAGACTCAACGTCCAGGGCCACCCCATCGGGCTCAAGCTCCTCGACCTTCTCATCCACCGCGAACCCGCACGAGCGCAGCTACGGCCCCTGACCATTATCGCGTTGCTGCACTTTATCAAGCAGAACGTTTGGCAGCACCTGTTTGGGCGGCAGGCGGACCGGCTGGAGAAGAGCGCCAACCCCGAAACGCCCGACGAGTACATGATTATCGACAACGAGCCGCTGGTCAACCAGTACATCAGCGTGCCCAAGGAGATGAGCCAGCTCAACTGCGCCGCCTTCGTGGCCGGCGTCGTCGAAGGCGTGTGCGACGGCGCCGATTTCCCCGCCCGCGTCACGGCACATACCGTCGGTGAGGGCGACATGTGGCCCGGGAAGACAGTATTCCTGGTCAAATTTCGGGGCGAGGTCTTGGAGCGGGAGGGATTTTTGGGCAAGAGCTAGGTTTTGATAGGGCTGGACGACTGCATGCTAGTTTTAAGACGGGAACGGAGTTTGGGAGTTGGGGAAAGGCCTCGAATTGACTTGGGCTTGGCCCGTTATAGAACGGAACGAGAGGACTTCTGGTCTTTTGTCTCATTATCTTGGTTACCTGCTAACTAATGCACCTGCCGTGAGTATCCAGGCTGACATCTACCTGCTTGGACGAACCCGACAGAATTGCTCACGGACTGAATCCCCCGGGCCGAACGCCTCAGACCGAGTCGACCATGCTGAGTCCTGCAGGCGGACTGTCATGCATTGTCCGTTCAAAGGCCCTGATTGGAGTGGTGCCGTTCCCATACTCGCTTTGACCCTATATTTGCAAGAATCTTACTCAACGCCGAGACTTCAAAAAAGAAAATGAACCGCCACGTCCAATCACGGTCACCTCCAACCACCAATGCTCAGCAATGTCTCAAATCATGGCTTCTCCCAAAACGCCTGTGAATCAACGCGGCAATGTGCGAGCGCCGGCCCCCTTGGATGCGGCGCTACGGCTGCCGGCGGGCCCTTTTGTCATCAGTTCAGCCAGCCCCAGGTCCTTCCAAGCGGGCTCCTTGGACTTTTGGGTGGCACGCTGGATGCCAAAGGCGGCGTGCTGATCGGGGACGACGTCATCCTCGTCCTCCGGGTTGATGGGCTGGTGAACGGGCGGCACGTAGATCTCGTCGTCGGGCAGCTTGTCCTTGCAAAAATCCTCAAACAGGTCCGCGTCGCGCGGCCGGTGCATGTGCACAAACGTAAAGGATGAGTCCTTGTTCTGTGGGGGGAGGGGTTAGTTGTTGGTCAATTCGGTGTCTGCGGCTGAGAGGCCGCAGCGTGTAGTAGAAGCAACGGGTTGAGCGTCAAAAGTGACAGGATGATCATCAACAAAAGCAAAGAGAAGAGAGTCATAACATGCCATGGCTGAGATGGAGGTTGGAGAATGCGACGACGGTGTAGCGAGTGCATGCGCTATGGCGTTCGTAGTGGATGCAAAAGGTGTGATTTGCGTGCGTAACTTGGAGTAAGTTACGCTGGTCAACGTGCCAAAGACTGGAGTAATGGCTCTTGAAGTTGACCGGGGTCGCTGCGAGGGGTGAAGTGATGGCTTAGAGTGAGGCGAGATTTGGTGTTGTGGGGGATGAGTTGAACGTTTGAGAGGCTGAGCCCATCCACCCTTTCTCGGCGTAGCTAAACGTGGGGGTGACAAGAATCTAGAGCATGGTCGCTGCTTTAAGCTGCCTTCCCCACCACCCTAATTGAGCCTCTAAGCGGGGAGGAAATATGTACAGATGGAGGCATTTCAGAGGCAATGTCTCAAGACGAGAACGGCAATTGCTATCTCCAGAGTTAATTTCCCATTTGGGAACGGGAAGGCAGACCGACATTGCGTCAGCGCACTGTAGTGTCGCTCGTCTTTTGCCATTTATTGTTTGGCTCTTGTCAACTAACGCAGTGAGACTGTGCCCGCACTCGCTGGTCTCGACTGCCAAGGGTCTGAGATGTTGGGCCTCATTTTTGCATGAGATATGTACGCCAAAAAGCCACACAAGATGGATGGATGGATGGATGGGTGCCGTCCAAATTTCGCCTATCCGTTTCTCTGGGCTTGCTTCCGCGAGGTACAAAAGGGAATCCTGTCCGACCACCCGGTCATCGGCCAACCAATGCTAGTGGTAATCTACACAAGTCTTCTCAAGTATTTTCAGATCTGTTCAGAGCATTTTGGTCTATTCCTAAGTCTTTGACCGGCTTGGATATTGGTAACTCGCTGAAATGCCCTCCTTGAATCCCCGAGCCATGAAGCTGCCCAAGGAATTGATCCACGACATTGGCCTCTTGCTTGTCCCCAAAGAGCCACGCCCTAACGCCACTGTCGACTTCCACTCACCGGAGTTCGTTGAAAACAATCGTGCTCTGAAGGCATTGACATACACGTGCCGCACTACCAGGGATGTTCTTGAACCCATACTCTTCCGCTTCATCTGCATGGCCGACATTGTCGACATCACCGACTACTTCCTCTTGTTTGCTCAAAAGCCGCGACTTCGGTCGTTTGTCCGTCACATCACATGCCTCTCAACTTTAGAGTGGGTTCACAAAGAAAAGCCTACAGACTCGCGGGTTTGGAAGATGTGGAAATCGCGCTGCGGACCCGATACAAGTGGTCGAGATGTGCTGGAAGACGCAGGTTTTAAGCTTGACTATGACCCAGCAACAGATGGGAACCGTAAAATCATCACTCATGCAGAGCATAACTTCTACTATGATGGATTCATCAAGTTCATGTTCAGCTGCGTGCTCATGATGCTTCCGGAGACCGAGACGCTGTTCTTCCATCAGCAGTTGGCGCACGAAGAGACAACAGATCTTGGTGGTTTAATATTCGAGGGAATGAAGGCGGAGGGCTACTCGGTCTTACCGAAGTTGCGTGTCATGGAACTCAATACAGAGGATCCAGAACAGACGAGCAACGTCATGGAGCTGTTCTTTTCTGGGGGACTTCGTTGGACGAAGCTTGACAAGCTCGTGCTCAACAACACCAATTTTGAACATGAATTCTTCCAAAGCCTCGCCGAGGGCTACTTTGGAGAGCCAGTGCCAATCCGAGAGTTATATGTCCGTGGCCCAGGCGCAGAACTGGACCCTGAGTGGGAAACAACCACCGCAGAGCAGTGGGAGATGATGGACATTACCTACCAACCCAACCTCCAAGCATTTTGCGACTTGCGCCAGCTCGACATTGAATTTCCTCCAAAAAAGAACCGAGCCCAAGAGAACTCCCGAACTCTCAAGATGTTCCTCTCGACTATCGGCGGTGCTCCGGGGATTCTCTGCCTGAAACGCCATCCCTTCCCGACTGCGGCTCTGAATCAGGCTATCCATTCCCGACTCAGGATCCTGGTGCTCAAGGAGTGCACCGACATGCCAGAGGTGATGAGTATTGATGATATGAAGACGGCCGTCGATACGCTCAGTTACATGGGTGAGTTCTGCCTTCCAAGCTTGGAGTTCATTGAGGTGAATGGGATGCGGAAGGGACGGACACAGCTGGGTTTGATTAGCGAGTTGAGCAAACTCTGACGGCTTGTTTCTTCGATTCTGAGATCAAGGGGTTCTTAATTATGGGCCAAAAACGGCTTCGCTTAAGAATAATGATGGGATGATTTGAGTTATGCTGAGATGGGACCATGGACATGTACTGGAACGAGTTTGTAGTGTGATAATTGGCGTACCCGGATTTTTTTGTGCACTTTTTTTGAACGCTGCATTGGGTCAATGCGGCCTACCTACTTGGGATTTGAAGTCCTGGCAGACAATCAGGTTTTAAGCTGATTGCTGGAACTTTTTCTATTTGTTTGGGTGCTGTGAGAGGAGGAGGCGAAAATGGAGATGCTGGCGACAGTTGTGACTGGGGCTTTGAGCTATCATTAGGTATAAGAAGCCTTGTACCTAACTTTAGGGACAATGCGAGATAATGTTACTTGAACTATCCGTGCATTATGCTTTCTGCTTTCTGCTTTCAACAATATTCATTCTCCTGCATCTGAGAAAGACACCGACTGGCCAAGAATTCCTTTGCGAGTGAGTTAATTTGTTAGAAAGATTGCGCCTGAGACAGATTGCATCTGAGCTGGAACGCTCCACCGGATAAACCAAATTTCCAGGCTGAGCTCCCCGTCGGCACGGTGGGATGTCATTGCGGGGCAATTCTCCTCCCTAGCTCCGACCTTCTCCCGCCTGCCTGCTGTTGATAGAGCTCGACCCCTCCACCTCTCACGCCTCTCCAACAACTGTTCCGGTGGTGGACGAGCTTCATTCTTCACCGTCATCACCAAAGAGAATAGTCTATTTCTCGCCCAAAAACCCCATAGCCGTGTTGCTGGTGGCCCTTCATCACCATCGCACATGGTCTGAAGCACCCTGCTGACCCCCACCTCGATCCACTCCGTTCCAGCGAAGCTCGCCCAACATGGCTACCACAATCAACGCCACGCCTCAGGCGGTGATGGGCCATGTTCAGAAGCTCGGTGATGCCGACCCGGACTTTCGATTCATGTCCTTGAACGATCTCTTGCAGCTTCTCACACACGCGAAGCCCGATTTCCTCCATCATGACTACAACATCGCCGCCCGCACCGTGGATAGTATCATCAAGACGCTCGACGATCAGAATGGCGAGGTTCAGAATCTCGCAATCAAATGGTGCGTGTGACTGGTGGCTAAAAACTGCAGGCAACCCGCTAAGCAATATTGCTCTTCACAGCTTAGGTCCTCTCGTAGGCAAGGTCCCTACTCCGATTATTGCACCCATGATCGAGAAGCTCTCCTCCCTCAAGCTTAAGAACGCGGTGGATAACGCAGTTCCGTCCTTGGCCCTCCGATCCGTCATCATCGCGCTCCCTCGCCCTGTACTAGGACTCTTACCTTCTTCGGATGTTCAGGAAGCATATACTGCAGTCAGCCGCGTGCTCATTCCCCGTCTGATTGGCCCCGGCCCCAAGACCACCGTCCCCAGGAACGCCCAGGTTACACTCCCGCCTGTCCCAGAAGGCTTGCTACAAAACGAGGGAGATCTCAACGCCGAGGCTGTCGATGTGTTAATAGAGGTTGTTCGGTGTTTCGGGCCTATGCTCGTGCAAGTCGAGGTCGAAGCGATGCAGGAGGTTGTCCTTCAACTGCTCGAGAGTGAGAAGGGTTCATCAGTGGTCAAGAAGCGTGCCGTCGTTGCCATTTCCATGCTCGCTGTTTACCTGTCCGATGAGCACTTGGACGACGTGGTAAACCGAATCACAGCTGGTCTCTCGCAATCTAGCCGAGGCGCAGTCACACGGCGCCTTTACATCTCCATCTTGGGAAGTATGGCAAGGTCCATTCCTGCCAGATTCGGGCCCCACCTCCCAAAGGCTGCTCCATTCATTCTTCAAGCTCTAGGAGAAGCCGAGCTGCAACAACACCTGGAGCAACTGAGTGATGGTGATGACCTTGGACAGGATTACAATGACGTTCGCGAGGCCGCTTTGGTCGCCCTTGAGGCTTTCCTGGCATCGTGCCCTCAGGAAATGCGACCGTTCACCGACGAAACAATATCTTCCTGTCTTAGATTCCTTAAGTATGACCCGAACTACTCTATGCATGACGACGATGAGGACATGGAGGTGGATGAAGAGGAAGAAGAAGCCGATGAAGACGACGAATTCGACGCAGACGACGGATTCGAGGACGACGACGATGACGCCAGCTGGAAGGTGCGGAGATGTGCCGCAAAGACACTTTACACCCTTATTTCTACTCGGGGTAGCGGCGACCTGCTCGAGAACGGAACTCTGTATGGCCAAGCTGCGCCCTCTCTAATCAAACGCATTGATGAGAGAGAGGAAAATGTACGACTTGAGATCATCTCCGCTTTGTCTCTCCTCATCCGTAAGACCGGGGAGGGACTTGAAACACCCGACCTAACGTTGGATGAATTCGAGCCAGAGTCCGAGTCGCGCATCCCCACCAGTCGGAAGCGAAGACGGCAAAGCAGTGTTGGTGGAGGAACCGTGTCGCAGTTCATGGCTGGCACTGGCCTTGCTTCGCCTGTCTTGGAAAAGCTCCCTGCAACTGGGCCGCGAGCTGATCTTGCTCGTCTCACACCAGCCATTGTCAAAGCAATCACGAAGCAGCTCAAGGGCAAGACGATTCCAACCAAGCAGGCTGTCATTAGTCTTGTGGATGACATCGTGTCGGTTCAACGCGGCGGCCTCGCTGAATACTTCGACGAGGTCATTGGTCCTATTATCGAAGCTATCAAGCCGACCGGTTCGGTCTCTGTCTCGACTTCGCTGGCTTCCGCTGGCGGATCCTCTTCAGCGACTCCCAGCACTCTTCGAATTGCCGCCTTGAAGCTTATCAGCGATATTTCCAAGACTCACTCCTCGACCATCCTTCAACCTTACTTGACCAACATCGTTGCTGGAGTTGCTTCGGCCGTTCACGACCGCTTCTACAAAATTTCTAGCGAGGCTATTCGCACTAGTGAGGAGCTTGTTAAGACCATCACTCCCCCAAGGTCGCGCAACTCTGGGTTCAAATACAAAGATGAGTTGGAAAAGCTCTACACTGTCATCATGGACAGATCTTCTGCCAATGATGCTGACGCGGAGGTTCGTCAACGGGCTATCCACGCGCTCGGAGTTCTCATCTCCCGGACTTCTAGCCCGGAGGGATCCAGCTTGCTCTCGCCAGATAAGCGCAAGGCTGCCCTGAACATTCTCCAAGAGCGGCTGAAGAACGAGACTACGCGACTGGCAGCTGTGAGAGCCATTGACAATGTTGCTGCCTTTTCGAAATCTCCCGGCCAACTCGAGAAGCAATGGATCCAAGACGTTATCCTGGAGCTCTCTGCTCAGCTGCGGAAGGCGAACAGATCTTTGCGAGGTTCAAGCATCGTGGCGCTCAAGCACTTGGCGCTTTCAAATGCTACCAAGGGCCAGCTGGAACCACCCACTATTGAGGGCATAGTCTCTGCCTTGATGCCCATCATCACTAACAGTGACACCCACCTTCTCGGTCCATCTCTTCTCATTCTCGCCAAGGTTGTGCCTGACCATGCTGAGCTCGTCGTGACTGCTGACATGATCACGTCGCTGTGCGAGCTTCTGAAGTCCCACTTTGCAAGCATCGTGATGGACCAGCTGCTCGTGTTGATCAGCAGTATTGGTGAAAGTGGCTCTGGGCAGGCGCTCATGCATGGTTTGCTCAAGGATGTTAGCGTCTCTGGAGATCCTGCGGTCGTCGGCAAGGTGATAGGAACCCTTCTCGTGACCGGCGGTGAAACTGCAGGCGTTAAACTGGACAGTTTTGTTTCCGAGTTGCAAACGAGTGCAAAGGGAAACGACGACGCTCGCGTGAGCCTTGCTCTCGCTGTCCTTGGCGAGGCTGGAATGAGGCTAGGTGCGAAATCACCTCTCAATCCCACTCTCTTCCTGGAGCAGTTCCACACAGAACCTGACAAGGTTTCCCTTTCTGCTGCAATTGCTCTTGGCAGAGCGGGTTCTGGCAATGTTCCCGAGTACTTGCCTGTCATCCTGGAGACTATGCAGAGAGGAGGAAACACTCAGTACCTGCTCATCCAGTCCATCAAAGAGATTCTACAATCTATCTCGGCACAGTCCACTGACCTACGAAACTACGCCCCGGCTATATGGGACCAGCTTCTGAAGGCATCTGACAATGCGGACAACAAGGTGGTGTGCGCTGAGTGCGTCGGGCGTCTTGTTACCCTTGATCCTACTGTGTTTATGCCTCGTCTTCAGGTAGGCTTGTCCTTTCAGTTCAATCATACAAACAATGCTAAACAATGCTAACCAACCCTAGACCCTTCTTAGAGACCAATCTTTGGGTATTCGTGGGATGGCCGTGCAGGCCGTGCGATACACGTTGCCCGAGAGCGACGAGGCTTTTGACTCTTTGCTCCGAAATGTTCTCATCGATATGCTACTTGTCATGCTGCAGGATTCAGACATGGATATTCGCCGTCTGGCAATGACAACACTTACCACAGCTGCGCGCAACAAGCCCGACTTGATCCACCCGCATCTGGGCGAGCTGATGCCGTATGTCTTGAAGGAATCAGTACTCAAAAAGGAGCTCGTCAGAGAAGTCATGATGGGCCCTTTCAAGCATACTGTCGATGATGGGCTCGAAGTCCGCAAGGTATGATAACGTTCCTGGGCCATCTGTCGACGGATACTAATTGGAAGCAGAGCGCGTATGAAACACTTTACGCCCTGATGGAAACAGCCTTTAGCCGTATCAACAACATCGACTTCTATGATCGGGTTGTCGATGGCCTTAAGGATGACAACGACATTCGCCAACTTTGCAACCTAATGGTTACGAAGTTGATTACGATAGATCCCGATGAGACGACGCGCCGACTCAACCCACTTGCTGACTCGTACCGTTCAGTTCTGTCCGTAAAGCTTAAGGATAATGCTGTCAAGCAAGACCTCGAGAAGCAAGAGGAGGCGAACAAGAGCATCCTCAGAGTGACACTACTGCTGGGTGAGAAGATGAAGGCCATGACGGGCAATGCAGGTGCGGCTACTAGCAATGCAGGCGCAGCGGGCGTATGGACGGGCTACTGGGAGTGGGTGAACAAGGAATTCGAGAAGCAACTGCGGGGTCTTCGAGAGGAGAATAGCCAACTGCAGACGCGTATGGTTTGAGAAAGATCAAGCTGGATGATAGCCTGTGTATGTAGAAAAGGTGCTCACGATAAACGTAAATTGCCGGTGAAATGGATTGTTAACATTCGTTGCTGTTGGGCTAACATAAGGAGGCAATGCCGCCTGAGTGTATTCTCGCAACTGAATTAGTCGCGCCTATGTCAGAGAGGTGTGGATGGCAACTCACTGGTTTGAGCTGTAGAGTCATGGTGCCACTGAAAAGTCATGACAAAGTGCGGCCATGTTGTTTGTGCAAACCCCACGGAGAGGATAATTGGATAAAGAATGACTGGACCAGTCACGAACTGAGAGGAACGAATCTGTGGGGAAATAGAGACACCTTGTGTCATGTCAGAGCTCGGATTGGGCTTCGGCGGTAGCATTGTGTCAGCTCCAATGTTTTGTGATCCACATGGAGCTCACCCGCATGCATGACGATGGTATGAACAATGGGTATAACTGCTAGTGAGCTTCGGCTTTGACGGATCTACATTTGTGAGGTACCTTAAATAAGCCAACGCTGGACCTGCAAACGCTTGGTCTACTGACAAACGTTAAACCCAGACCCTGTCGGTGATATCGCCCGAGTAGGCAGCTGTATAGACATGGGATTTGCTCATGTCTGGGCGCAATGGCGAAAGAACAATAACCCAGTCAATGCTGGGGACTAGGCCTGCATGCAACGCCTTATCACGTCATGGCCTCACGAGCAAGAGTGCAAAAGGACCCTGGGGACTTGGGACTCTAAATCCTGCCAAGCTTGCAAGCTTATACCAACCCACCCGCCCATGCATCTTAGTCGAGTGGGGTCAACCTTTTTACGAGCTTGTTTGCACCACCACACACTCTTCTCTTCAGGCAACTGGCGCGGCCATCGCCAATGGATCGACCCTGCAAGGCGAGATGCGTGCGTAGCGAGTAAGCCGGTCAGGTCAATGTGGAAGGTGAGCGTCGGTTGAGCTAAAATGCTGGGCAGTACTTTTGATCGGCGCCATGGCTGGATGCTTGGTAAAGGGCTCATGGCGAATTCCGCAGATGACTTCACGCAAGAATCATCGCCGTAGCCTCACTGCAGGCTACTGGGTGGCAGTATTGCGTCTATCACGTGGAGGAGTTGAGAGTATATTAGGGCAGCTCTCGCAGATCAATTGAAGGATCTCCATCAAGCCTCGAAGGGTATCACTTCCCTCTTCGCTTGTCTCTTCATTCCTTGGGATCATCTGCATTCCTGGGTCATCGTCATCCCCTCCAGCAATGAAGCTCACGTTCTCGACCACCCTCATCGCCTCGCTGGTGCTGAGCGTAGCGGCAGCCCCGAGCGCTGAAGGCAAATCCTACGATGGATACAAAGTCTTCCGCGTGAAGACGCACGGTGACCCATCTTCGATTCAGGACAAGCTGTCGGCGGTGTCGTACGAAGAATGGGCGCACGAGCACCTCTTCATCGATGTCGTCGTCGCCCCGGACCAGCTCGGCTCGTTCGAGGCGCTGGGCCTCGATTCCTCGGTCATGCACGAGGACCTCGGAGACTCCATCGCGGCCGAATCGGCTACGACCCAAGTGTGGAAGCGTCAGGCTAATGACCTCACCTGGTACGATTCATACCACAAGTACGCGGACCACGTCCAGTACTTCAAAGACTTGCAGAAGTTGTTCCCCAAGAACTCAAAGATTATCACGTCTGGAAAGTCGTATGAGAAGAGAAACATTTTTGGCCTTCATCTGTGGGGTAAGGGCGGGCCGGGAAAGCCGGCCGTGTTGTACCATGGAACGGTGCATGCGCGAGAATGGATCAGCGCGTTGGTATGTGGAAACGCAGAGCTATTGATACCTGACTTCGACCCAAAAGACTAATATGCTTCATTAGACGGTCGAGTACATTACTTTACAGCTTATTCAGGGCTACAAGGACAAGGACAAATTGGTGCGATCGTTTCTGGATTCATACGACTTTTACATTCTCCCGATTGTGAACCCCGACGGTAAGTCGACAAATTCCGATGTCAATGTATCCTCTCAGTGACTATATCTGACATCGATATAAGGCTTCCATTATTCTCAAACGAGCGATCGGCTGTGGCGCAAGAACCGCCAGCCTCCTCCATCTGGAACCTGCGTCGGCCGCGACATCAACCGCAACTGGGAGTTTGGCTGGAACTCCAACCCGCTCGGCGCCTCTACCAACCCGTGCTCGCAGGTCTACAAGGGCGAGAAGCCATCCGACAGCCCCGAGAACCGCGGGCTGGACAAGTTGGTGCGGAAGCTGCGCGATGGGCCGGGCATCAAGCTGTACATCGACTGGCACAGCTACGGCCAGTACATCCTGTCGCCGTACGGATACAACGAGACGCTCTACGCGCCCGAGCTGGGTAAGTGGACCAAGGCTGCGTCGCTGGTGAGCGAGACGATCCGCGACAGTTCGGATGCCCGCACCACTTTTACCTTTGGCCCCAGCGGAGCGACGCTGTATACTACTACTGGAGCTGCTCCGGATCATGTGTACAGCATAGGCGGTGCTGATTTCTCGTACACCATTGAGCTCAGGGATACTGGTGAATTTGGCTTCGTCCTGCCGCCGGATCAGATTAAGCCGACGGCTGTGGAGCAGTGGGAGGGCCAGAAAGTCTTGCTGACGCTCTTGGACGAGGTCTTCTTTGACGGAACGGGACCAGCACTGTAGATGAGAGGGGTGAGAACACCGTGACTACAGTAAACGGAATCATGAGAGGGTAGTAAACAACATCTCGAGAAGCGATGTTTTAGACCCAGCATCGCATCAATTGACTTTGGGGGGTGTCTTGTTTCCCACGTGGTCGTCTGGACTCTCCCGCTGACCCGCTGTCCATAATGATTGTGTGAGGCACTCCGTGATCTTCGCTGATCACCGTGTTTGATGTCCTCCTCAAGTCAGTAGTGCTTCCAACATAGGCCTAAAAGTTTTGTCCATGTGATTCGGCCTAATTGAAGCGCCGACTCTTTGGTCAATGCCTATTTTATTTATTTTATTTTCACTTGGCCTGTGTTGTATAGTTGCATTTGGCCTTGCGTTTGTCCCAACTCCTTGGCAATTGTTACGCGAAGGAGGCTGTGTAAAACGTCGTCGCTTGCCGAAATTCCGCACGGTAACAAAGGAGGAAACCTTATGAAGCGACCTATCCCCCTTCAGATCGCCCCTTTTGCCGCCAGATTCGGGAGGCTGATACAGGGCACGGAGGCCTCACGGGGTTTTGGTGTTTGCATCTAGTGTTTGGGACCCTGAAGACCCGGGCGCGTAGAGAAAAAAAGGCGACCGCTGGATGCAACCCAAAGGCTCTCCGTACGGGGTTTGGGCTATAATTACAGCACCAAACAGTAGGCCTGAGCCATACCACAGCGCTTAAAGAGCATGGATGGCTCGTTCGGCTGTGTTTCATCCGGCTTCAAAGACCCTTTCCCGTGGTAAGCTGGACCCTATCCCCCGCATTGAAATGCCGCTTACCATTTCGGATGGTCGGCAAGCCTTAAAACACCAGCCGGAATCGCGCCAGGGGCAGCCAAGGTCGTGGCTGTATCAACGACGTTTGAGATCCACCCCCTGCTTGGCATTCGCTTGAAAGAGGTTGTGTTTTGGAAACTCATCTTGAACGGGAATTGGTTTAGTATATTTGGGAGTCGTCAAGTATAAGTAGGTAGGTGATGGCCGTGTAAGAAACGATTTTCATTCTGCATCTCACATTCTTCACAAGCTAGTCTTGCCTTTTATTCACTTTCCATTCTTCTCAAGCTAGTCTTGACCTTTATTCTAAAAACCACAACAAACCCGGTCTTTACACCACCATTTCATCCCACGATACCTTCACTCTCTTCCCAAACTTCAAACCCCCAACAAAATCCATCAATATGCATTCATCCATCCTCCTCACCTTGACCGCCGTCACCTCCGTCCTCGCCCAGTATGGCAACAGTGACGCCACCACGACTGCTGCCTCAGCTGCCTCATCTTCCACTGCCTCGGCTGATGGCGTTCACGTCGTCAAGGTCGGCGAGGACGGCCTGGCCTTCGACCCTCAAGAGCTCACGGCCGCCGTCGGCGACACCGTCGAGTTCCACTTCTACCCCATGGCGCACTCGGTCGCCCAGAGCAGCTTCGCCCTGCCCTGCGAGCCTCTCAACGACACGTCCTTCTTCAGCGGCCCTGTCGCTGTGTCGAGCGGTGTGAGTGACACCGTCTTCACCCTCACCATTGAGAGCGAGGACCCCATCTGGTACTACTGCGCGACGGCGAAGCACTGTCAAAACGGCATGGTTGGAGTCATCAACGCCCCGTAAGTCTTGTACGATACTATACACGAGAGCTTCTGCTAACACATATTCCTTAGTTCGAGCGGAAACAGGACCATTGAGAACTTTGTCGCCGCTGCTGCCGAAGTCGAGGACAACGTCGCTCCCACCGCCACCCAGGGCGGTACCCTCGGCGAGGCTGCCACTGGCACTGGCTCTTCGTCCACCCCTACTGAGAGCTCCGGCGAGAACGCCGGCATCGAGACACGGGGAGAGATCCGATGGGGTCTCATGGGACTTGCTATGGCCGGTCTGTTCGGCGTCATGATGGTCTAATGTCGACATTAATACTAAAGCCGACGTCTATCTTCCCTGGTGGATACTCCCTAGAGGAGGAGAATGGATAGATGCATGGAATGGGGGTTGCAAGAGAAATTGTACACAATAATACATGAACATGAGGTGCGATGAAGAACAAATCATGAACTACTAGACCTATCTGCTTGGTGCAACAAATGGTGACTGGAGCTACCCGAAAAAAACATTATTGTGATTAAAGTATAGGCAACTTATCATGTTGTCTTCCAGGCTTGATCCGCATCTACCGTAAACGTTAGCAGTATTCTGGACCGTCTTTGTCATGCTCTCAAACTGACCTGGATGGATCGCTGGCGTCTCAATGCCCTTCCTAGCCTCCGCCTTCTGTCGGTAATCCGACCCAAATCTCCCATCCCTCGCCGCCACATGCTTCTCAAAATCCAGCTGCCCATCCGCCGTGTAGCTCGTCATGAGCTGCGGCTGCCCGAGCGGCAACGTGTGGCCTTTATCCGTCTGCCACAAGTGGTACACCTTGCCGTACAGGTGGACGACCTGCTCCATTTCCCAATTCTCAGCGGTCTCCCATGCGGCATTTGGCACGGAGCGGTTGGGCATAATCAGCATGCCGGACTTGACCTCGTAGGCGTGCGAGTGCCATAGCTTGCGCTCCTCGCTGGGGAGGGTTTCGTACAGCTGCGGAGTGATCATGTACTCAATTCCAATGAGGCGGGCGTTGGGCTCATCCGAATCATACAGAAGGCACTGCCGCACATCGTTGTCTTGAGTTCATTGACAATCAGCATGACCATTCTACTTGGAGTGTTAAATGCGATCGACTCACTTAGGTGGGCACAGTAATGGTTCGTCTCAACGCAACGGCTTGGTTCGTCGGCATAGGCGTGAAATGCGTTTAGGTGAGCGCAAATGTTCTTGATCGGGCGAAAGTCCTAATAACCGAGTTGAGCATTCATAGCTTGTATTTTGAGCGTAGATGAAGCTCACCTGAGTAACTGCAGCGCCAGCGGTTAATACGTGATTCGTCGCCGAGAGCGGCTGTCCCAGCCCTCGGTTAGTGACGGGCACTTCTTGATTCTCAGCAGATGCCATTTTGATCGCGATGTGGTTGTCACAGAGTAGCATTTGTGATCGCAGAGTTGCATTTTAAACCTCGAGAATTGAAGTCCTGGCTACCCGATAGTTTACGTCATGGATTGAACTTCTGGCGACACAACCTGGCTGTCTTTCCTGGGGTTTGCAGCATCTCCAACTTATTGCAAGCCATCTTCGAGTCTAAGCGTCAGGATGACGATCTCTTTAGTCAGGGGACTGGAATCACCCCTGATTACCGAATTGTTTCTCCCCACTCGCTAAACAGGCTGGCAGCGGAGCCGGGAGCGACCGCGATAGTCGTGGGTGTCAAATTGGTATCTAACTATGTACTTCATTTTAGGACCGGCTGTCGAGCACCCCTACTCCCTAGCTCACACCCACAACAAAGCTTTAGGTTAGTAACCTAATGCGAATAGAATAAACATCTTAATATATGTATATTTCTAACAATACCCATTTACTCATATACGCCATATTCGATGTCAACAACACAACGACAACTGCACACGACATTCCGGACTGCCCCGAATGCTCGTACGGATCTACCTCAAGCGCCATACGATCACGGTGCCCAGTTGATACTGAGTTCGTTCACTGCAAAAAAGGTCCTCCCCGATCCGCCTGGTTCGTCTAGACCTGTTGGAACGGAAACGAAACCGTGATTGCTCTACTTCGTCAAATAGAACCCGCCAACATGGAGGACACGGAGCTGGAACTAACCATCCACTAGTTTATGGCATCTATATACTAATTTATAGTATACACTCGTCCTGATATTAGGCATGTGGTGTTAGTAATATTAGGAATTGTTGTGCATAATTTATATCCTTTTCTGTTCGTACGTCAACCTCAACTTCAACGCCCGAAATTGAAGTTCTGAGTTCCACCACTGGACGTGAATCACGTCAAGACGCTACCGCCCGAAACATTCCCAATGTTAACAGAGCCTCGGCATGGCTGAGATTCTTCACTGACACCAACAAGAGGCTTTTTGTTGGACAGCTTGTACGCCTGAGGATACTGTTCGATCAGGGCCTTGGCGACGCTCGCAGCCGTGGCAACGGCAAAATCCTGCCAGAGATCGTTCTTGTGGCTGTTCGTGTAGTCACAGACACCCTTGATAATGATGCAGGGGATTTCGTCCCATACACCTAAGCCTTCCATCTCGAAGGCCATCAAGCCGTGGCGCTTCGTGATGACATTGCGATACTCGCCAGACTTCAGAACTGTATCACCGGAACCGAAGCGCCCAACGAATACGTAGGGGGCTTGCGCCTCCTTTATCTCTTCGCGGGATTCGAGAACGCGCTTTTCCTTGAGCCGTTCGCGTTGTAACAGCTCGTTTTCGTCACATCCGAGGTCCTTGCACGACACTCGACGAGATTCTTCGCAAACTGCGGCCCGAAGCTCCATTGCATTCGTCGTAGACATGCTGCGAAGCTGCCTGATCCTCGAGGTTCTCACGCTCCATGTCAATTTTGAAGGGTGTCACGAAATTTCGCGCATTCTTTGTCGGTCTTCCGAGGTTGTCGTCAAGGCTGTCTTTAGTCTGAAAGTTGCCTGGGTTTTGTTTGCCGAGATCATACTGGAAGGCAGTCTCACCGATGACCACGTCCCTAAGGAGTATTTCTTCGCTCTCTCCTGAGCGGGGAACACCGCCGCATATGCCCGTTAAAAGAACAAGCTTCAGCTTCGAGTAACTCATCCGAAGATATGCGGTAGCGCCGGCGGCGCTCGATTTGCCCACATTCGATAAACAGAGGAGAACGACGTTGAAGTTGCCCATCCGCCCAGTCACGTATGTGTTAGGTTCTTCGGTTTCCTTCCATAATTAGTATCCCAGAACTCATCGATAAGTAGAGAAACTGCATTGTATTCCCCGGGGCATAGACGGAATCAATTTATGCGATCGCATATTGCGCACTTGATTGGCTTCTCTCCTGCTCCTCACTCGCTCTCAGGAGATTGAGGCCCAAAGACATCGAGCGTAGCGGACGAAGCCGAACTTGGTAAGCCAATGGAGAGACCACCGGCTGACGGAGCAATCGGTAGCCTCACATACGGCCGGCCTCGGCCACATCCATTCATCCATTGCCTTGCGTAGGATGAGAACGAACCTAACGCAAGGAGGCCGCTTCCAATGGTTTGATGGGAGGTGAAAGGGAGAATTCCTTGTAAATTTTGACGAGAGTCAAGCAACGCCTGGAAGATCTCTGTGAGAGTGGCCCTCTCGACGACAAGACGCGCATCCGAGATACATACCGCGGCTTGCTTAGTTTCTAGGCTCTAGGTTATCTAGCCAATAGTCTGGCTGCGCGGTTGGTATACAGGAAAATAGCTGGGAAACATGTAAGGACAGCAAGTGATATTTATCCGTTTCTAACGCACAGTTTCGCATCCTCTCGACACCGCCCCCCCCCCGGTTCTTCACAACCTCCTCCATTTTAGGAGGACCTCAGCAATGATCGCATGATGGTTAGCCTTCGCGAACGCCGCCGCCTTCTGGCACCGCGCTTCTAAAGAATCCATGTCCCCATCATTTTCCAGCAAGAGGTGGACCATATCTAGACGGCCATGTTCTGCCGCCCCCTGAAGCGCCGTCCGTCCTTCATGGGCTGCCGGTTCAGCATTGACATCTGCCCCATTTTCAAGGAGCAGAATTGCCATTTTGATATCCCCAGTCATGGCTGCAAACTGCAACGCTGTTGCACCGGACTTGCTAGCCGCTGGAGCGTTGACATTCGCGCCGCGTGATATGAGCTCTCGCACCAGATGAAGATCGCGACTCTCCGCCGCAGCTTGTAATGCGGTTCTACCACCAGACGAATCTGCCGGAGCATTTATGTCTGCCTTGGCGTCAAACAAGATATTAACTAAGCCACGGTTACGTCTGGAAACAGCTCTCTGAAGGGCTGTCATGGTCGATTTCGCTGAGGTAGGCGTGTTCACGTTGGCCCCACTGTCGATGAGCATCCGCATCGCTGCTTCCGCCTTCCCAGCAGCCACCTGAACTGGATAAATGGTACCACAGGATGACATATTGACGTCAGCACCGTAACGGATTAGCAGTTCGATGATTCCTTCATTCGAGTAGAAATTTTCGAGCGAGTAGTGTAGAGGACTTGCGCCATCATCAGGATTAGTCAGGTTCGGATTGGCCCCTGCATCTAGCAACATCTTGACTTCCACTAAGGTGCTCTGATACACTGCGGCGAGGAGTGGTGTGTATGGTGTCGAAGATATCCCATGCGAGAAGTGAATTTTCGGGGTGTAACCGATGGCACCGGAGTAGTCGAGTGACGGTCTGTTGACGTTGACCCCAGCACTTAACAGTAGTTGAACCACGTCGAATGTATTTAGGGTGATCGCAACAACTAGCGGTGTTTCTCGGACCATTGGAGGGTCGGGGTTGGCACCATTCTCAATCAAAAAATCAACGAGCTCGCAGTCTTCCTCTTTGACGGCTGTACCAAGTGCAGTGCGTCCGTCTTCGATTTGATTGACGTGTGCACCTGCACTAAGCAGTCTTTGGACCACTTCTAGGTTCCCACTTTCTACGGCGGCCTGTAGAGTGGTTCGTCCTCGGTTCGGCGATGCTTTGGCGTTAACCTCAGCACCCAGCTGAAGCAGCATACTGACCAATTCCAGGTTCCCTGACAAGGCTGCAGCCTGGAGGCATGTGAGCCCCTCTTCCCTAGCAGCATCAGCATGGATCGATTGGCCCATGGCGATGAACAACAGAACTAGGTCTAGGTTCCCAGACTCGGCAGCCGCTTGCAAGGCTGTTCGTCCCCCTTTATCATAAAGAGGTGCATTCGGATAGGCGCCATTCTCTAACAAGAGGCTGACTAAAGCCGTGTCTCCATAATTGGCCGCCGCCTGGAGAGCAGTCTTTCCATACCGATTCCGACCAGCAGGGGCATTCACGTCAGCACCTCTACTCAGGAGCAACTTTGCCATTTCCAAGCTCTGAACGCTGCTCTGATTAATTTTTGAACGCACCAATTGCAGCGCGGTTGTACCAGCGGCATCGACTGCGTTGGGGTTGGCACCGGCGTTCAAAAGAAGTTCAGCCATGCCGAGGTCGCCGTTCAGCACGGACAGTTGGAGTGGATCTCTCAATCTCATCCAACCTTCTTCCTCAGTCTCGTGCATCGCGACCAAAAGCTCGCTCGGCATCGGATTCTGGAACCTGAGTTCGTTGATAAATGCGCCAGCGTCGAGCAAGAGCCGAACCATTTGCTTGTTCCCAAACCAGGTGGCAATTTGAATTGGGGTACAGACTGACAGGAGGTCTAGATCGAGTTTGTCCAAGTCTGCTTCCAAGAGTTCTTGCCAGACGATTGCATACTCATCTCCAAGAGGGATATTGACGTCCGCTCCAGCGTCAAGCAAGATTTTGGCCATATCAATTTCATCCAGGCGAGCCGCACTTTGCAGTGCAGAACCAAATCCCTCCGTTGTGTTATCGACATCTGCGCCAGACGCTATCAGTAGCTTGGCAACTTCGATATTACGTCTCCTAGTGGCCGTCAAAAGTGCGAAATCTCCCTCGAAAGCACCTGCGTCCATGTCCGCCCCCGCGATGATCAGCATGTCCACAAGCTGGAGACTACCTCTGTCATCGCCAATGGCAAGCAATAGAGGACTGATATCTTGAAATAGCCCCGAAATTGTGAGGTCAACATTAGCTCCTCGATTTAGAAGAAGCTCAGTTATCTCCAGATTTTTAGTCTCCACGGCAAACTGCAGGGCAGTTTTCCCAGAGAAACTTGAGTCCGCGCTGTCGGGGCTAACCCCTTGACCAAGAAGTCGTTGGACATAGTCTGCGTTTTCAATCCTAATAGCGCTTAGAAAGATATTTGAGGCAAAAATTCGGGCTGTCGGTCCCTTTGCTCCCAGAAGCCGGTCTATGGCTGATTTATTTCCAGTCTCAATGACCCATCTCAAGAGGTCATCAGTCTTTTCGATGGGAAGGAGACCATTTGAAGACTGATAGACTGCCCATTGGATGACCTGGACTAAGGATTGCGACGGGGATAGCTTCTGGATGTGAAAATCTGAGTTGCTGTGTTGTCTTTTGGGTACCATGTCCTCCAAACTTTTGGACAAGTCGTGCAAATCATTTGTGTCTGCGGGGGTTTCTGGCAAGGAATCTCCTAGGAATCTCTTAGCCAGCTCAAGGACGTGTCCAGTACGAGACAATGTGATAGCTCCAGAGGGAGACATCCAGTTGAGATTCAGAATCGGTGGGTTAGACCATGCTGCATAGTGTCAATTTTGAACCAATGGGCAAGAAAATTCCAAAAAGTACCTAGTTCTATCACGTGGTCCTGAAACTGGAACCAAGGCAGGTTGTTGCACAAGATCAAAGGGCGTAGAGGAAAGGGTGGGGTGCGAGCAATGATGCCGTCGAGACTAGTCCTGGGTTCAACTGAGACAAGGTTAGCCCTTGATCATCGATCTTCGACCCGGGGTAGAACTTGCCTGATGGTGCTAGAAAAGAAGTCTGAAGGTAGGCATATCTGCCCATCTCTTTCTTCAACTTCTTGCCTCGGATGACCTGGCCACCCATGACAAGCTCAGTGTCCCTTCCTTTCCGCTTTCGGAACAGTACGCTGGCATGCTTCCACTCTTCTATTGTATGGTACTTTCTCATGTTCCAAGACTCAAGCTTGCGGACGTATTGCGCCTTACTAAGAGAAGAATAGGTTAGCATCTCGGGGTTAGGTGACTAGGTCATTGGTGATCAAGTAGAAGTGTAGAGGGCTGTTCCCTCAACAGGGCCCACACGGTTGACTTACGTGGCGTGGAAGCCATGTTCTTCTTCCATGCAATTAACTAGCTCTCCTAGCGTCTTGTCTTTGTCGATATACAAGAAGCGGATATGCTCTTTATGCGCATTCCACTCTGTAGCGGGAATTCTTGGCGCCCGAGACATGGCGAATGGCGGCTGAGTGCAAGAGACAAAGTAGTCACGAGCTAAAGGACAGTCCGTCTGAGAATGATGAAGAAAAGAACAGGCTAGAGAGGGGAGTGGGAAAGAGATAGAGAGAGAGAGAGAGAGAGAGAGAGAGAGAGAATCAGGGGTTAACTCCAAGTCTTGTCTGAAGTTCTGATTTTTTGCGTCTCACACTGTCGATAGGGGCAAGCCTCTTTAATAAGTGCTTACCTCCCTCAAAGCCTGAGGCCAAAAGAACAGCTTGGCACGCCAAAGTGCAACTTGGGATTGACCAAAATTTGCAATGCAACATGCTTGAGTTGCAGCTGAGCCACAGCCACTGACTGGGTTGGCGTGGTCTAAGTCCAATCGGGCTGAGCACACGTCACAGCGCACGGCATGTCCAGCCTGATTCTGATCCAAAAAGGCCCTTGATTGGCCCTGTCCAGAATTTGCAAATGTCTGTGCTCCGCAATTCTGCAGCAACTAGCTGTGGCGATGATTGGTCTAGGCCAGAATTCGCTTTCTTGACCCCATGTTCAGACTCTCCGTACTCGATTCATCTCGCCCCCTTGAACGCTTAGGTTAGCTAAATGAGTCTGGATTTGCCGTGCCCAAAATTCGCTTTCTACCCCGGCAAGTCAGAATTGTTGGGCAAGCTGTGCAGTTATGCGGCTGTGTCTCAGCGGAGCGGCGTTGCCAGGCTCCTGCAATGTGCAGATTGCCAAAATTCGCAAAGTCTGGGCACATATACGAGTTGCTGTTGCCCCCATGAAATTCATCATCAACCTGTCACTCGACCGCTGTTTTCCATTTACAACATACGTTCTTCAAGAGTCATGGCCTTGTCAAAAGAAGCAATCGTTGCCATCATCGGGGTACTCATCAACGTCCCAGCGGCTGCTCTGATCCTATGGAAGCTCTGGAGAAACTACAGATCTGAAGCGTTCAGACCTTCGCGTGAGCTGCTCTCCCACACCCCTTAAACTACACCTTCAGCACCGTATCAAGACTCCATAGCAAGTGAACTAAACAATCTCGTTCTAGTGGAGGATGGAGCACTGGATGAAGTTGACGACCAACATCTCAGCGTCCTCACTTCTAGAAACCCTACAGTCGACACCATCTCCAATCGCTACACAATCAATCCCGCGCCACACGGAAGCTGCAGAACCCTACCGAGCCAGCGTCTACCATCGGGGCTGCACATCTCAATATACCCGACTTGGTGAGGCAGGGATGCCACAAGGATCATGATCTTTGGCGATTACATTGGAATTTTAACCACATCTGTACATGTATTGACTATTCCTTGGGTATGTCACCAATCGCAAAGGTTCTCATGTCAGTCGTTCCTAGTGGAGGGAGGAACAGGGCACGCGCTAGGCCAGGCTGGGGCTTCAAAGCCTCTCACAGCAACAAATACATCGACTCGCTGCATTTGACGTCCATCACTAGCCTCCTTTTCCCCGATATTTCCCATGCAGAGTCCATATGAAATTTTTTGGCACAATAAAATGATCATGAATGCGATCCAAGTCCCCCTCATCTACCTATCATCACCCTCAATCCATCACTCACCAGAAGCAAGCTCGGAAATTCGAAGTCGGCCAGCACTACTATAGCTGTAGCTCACATATTCCTTGGGCAGGCATATCGCGCTCAAAAAAGTGACAAAAAGCCGAGGAACACTCTAGCAAAGGTCTTGACTAGTTTGCGATGTAGTTGGCAAGGATCATTCAGATGCAATTAATATGGCACTGTTCAACTTGATGCACATTTTGGTATTCCCAAGGCCGCACCATCGAAGCTTTGTCAAAAATGGCGGAATGCTTGCGATTGGCACATCGAGTTCTCGGGCATGACAATTGTTATTTAGACCGGGGCAATGAGTTACTCAGACAATGCGCGGATGTGGGCAAACGAGAGCTGTGAAGTGGCTGTAGGATGGCTTTAGATGAAAATTGGATTGTAATCTAGGACATAATTTACACTTGTTTAACCCCCCACCTCTTAGGTTTATGTCAAACACCCTGAGCGTCTTCGGTACATTAGTCCCTAATTTTCTACATAATTTACAAGATGATTTGTTGTATGCTTTATTAATGCTGTTGCTTTATTTGTGTGTTTTTTGTGAAGCTTCCTTTTCTATTTCACTTTCCCCCTTCCTCCGATTGCCCGCTACAGAAGTTCCTTGTCTCTCAAGTATAATTCACTACAATTTACTGCGCTTCAAACATATGATATGAACTAGGATCTCCTATGATTGTGCATTTTGCTCGTGTTCAAGGCGAAAATGAAAGAGCCAGTATAGAAGTTTCTGCTTAAAATTATATCTAATCCTATGAGCTTATTTATCCCCCAGTTGAAACGAACATTCTAAACAGATTAAACAAATTCCCTATCGGGTAGAATACTAACACAACCAGTCTCCGGAAACTCGTCGCGAAGATAACATATTTCATAACTTCGTTACAGGCTGGAGGAAATGCCTGGGGAGATGCTCTCCATCTTCTCCATCAGCTCCTCGAAAAATGCTAGCTGTATTCTAGCACCCATCTTATTGGTAACATGACTCGCGGGACTAGCCGTAATAATTTCTTAGTTAATAATATGTCATCTCGAAGGAACAGCTTCAAGTGCAAACTTACTTTTAGTTATAGCAGTTACTCAAGTAATATGTCACGTAACTGTAGGCAATACTTACCTCACGCCCTCGATCCCCACATAGGAGAACTTGGGAAGATCATTATTATAGACTATATATAAGAACCCTTTACTTCATAAGTTCCCTAAGTCTAAATTAATTACCTTATTTTTTACTCTTTTCGCTTCCCTTTATTTATAATACCTTATATAATAGTAATTGCTTTTTCTAATAAGATATATTAGAATTCGATTAAGTATATTCCTATATAGTTTAAATCCTAAGGCACCCCCCCTTACTAAAACCTAGTAACCCTTAGTAAAGCTTAGCTCTTAGAAAGATATAAAAAAAGACTTAAAGAAAGTAAGTATATTATAAAATTAGATTTAATTTCTATTTTTAATAAGTATAAAGTAAGTATTATTTAAAAACTATTTAAATTAATAGAAGAAATTATATTAAGAATCTTTATAACCCTTTTAGCCTAAGGGCTTATTATATATATTAAAATTATATATATCTAATATTAAATAACTATATATTAATTATACTTTTAGTATTTTTAATTAAATAATATTAAAGGGATTATTCTTTTTCTTAAGGTATTAAATTACTTTTTTATTTATAATTAGTTTTTAATTAATTATTTTAACTTTTACTATTTATAAATAAACCTTTTAATTAAATTTATAAACTTTTAATAGCTAAATTATAAATATAAAAGAATATTATAATATTAAAGAATTTATTATTTTAAAGATTAAATAGATATTTTATTTTATAATTAACTTCTTTTATTATTAATACTTTTATTAATATAGTTTTTATTCTTAGTTTAAAATTATTTTTAAATATAGATTAAGATCTATTTTAATTTAGTACTTTTTCTTTTCTAACTTTTAATACTTATTTTTTAATATTTAAATATAAGCCTTATTTATTAATACCTTTTCTTACTAAATTAAGAATACCTTCTCTTATTAAATAATAAATAGTAAAGGTACTTTTTATAAGAATATAGACTATATTATTATAATAAAAAGAGTAAGAGTAAATATTTTAATTAAAAAGATTAAAATTCCTATTATCTTCCTTCTTTATAAAATAACTATTTAAAATCTAGCTAAAAGCTAAGAGATATTCTTAAAACTAATATATATAAATAATTATAAGTAGTATAAATATAATAATTACTTTAATTTAATCTATATCTTAATTATACCTCCTTATATTAATAAATATAATAATAAAAGCTAATTTATAATAAGAAGTAATTATTTAAATTATATTATCCTCTTTTAATATTTTATTTTTTAAAACCCCTTTAAGTCTACTAGTTTTTTCTTCTATCCTTATACTTTTTACTATTAATTATAGTAAATATTTAAAAACTATTAAATAAACTACTAAATAGATTATACTAACCCTCCTTTAACTTAATAAAATAGTAAAATAATAAGGCTTATAAAATAAAGACTAAGGATAAATCTAAACCCTAAGTAATTAAATACTTAGCTAATCTTCAGTTTAAGCTTATAAAATAAATCTAAATAAACCCTATTTAAAAAGGGACTATCTAAAGAATACTATTCTATTTAATATCCTATTAAAAAATAGTAAATACTATTATACTATACTCTAGATCTTATTAATAACTAACCTTTTAATATAAGCTATTATTTAAACTATAAATTCTATTTAAAAGCATATTTCTAATACTTAAGTATTATAAGAGCTATTATAAAGATATAAATAACCCTTTAATAAAAATAATATTTATATATTTACTATCTACTTTTAAAATAGACTTATTACTAAGGAAGAAGAGGAAAGACTATACTTAGGTAAACTAAGATAACCCTTCTTATTATTATAAAATAATAGACAGGAGGCCCCCCTTATAAAAAGGACCTTTTATTTTTTAAATACTTTACTTAAAATATAATATAATTAAAACCCTAGGAATTAGAAAACTTAAAAGGAATATAAATTAAATACTATAAAAAGGATTAATACTTTTAAATAATTTAATTAAAAATGCACTTTTAAAGTAAATATCCTAAGCTTAAATATATTAAAAATAGGAATCTTAATATATATTAATTAGTTAAACTTTCTAATTTAATAATATAAGGAAGAATAAGTATTAGCTAATATTATACTTAGTTTATTAAGCTATTCTAATTTAAATAAATATTAATAATTTAACTCTTTAAACTAATAGACTTAGAATAGGCTTACTTATAACTTAAAGCTTTAAAAAACTTTATTAAAATAATACTTTTAATAAAATAAGAAAGTGATTATAATTAAAGCTAATAATCTTTAATATAGTTTTTATAAGAAAGACTAACTATTACTATAAGTATATATTAATAAAAAGATCTACTTATATAATAAAGTAAGTAATATAAATAAAGATATTATTATAAAATGAATCCTAATAGGTATAAATCTAGCCTTAGTAAAGCTTATATTCCTAGGCTATAAAAACTATATAATTTAATATATTAAAGAGTAACTTATAATAAAGGAATTTATAGCCCAATAAGACTAATAAATATTTAAATTAAAGCTAGATATAGTATGGATATATTAATAGATATCTAAATTAGAGCTAAATACAGTATATATATAACTTAAATCTATTAAAACTTAGTAAATATAATTAGAAAACTGCTATTTTTAGCTATTAAACCTCTTAAAAGGCCCTTACTTTTAAATAATATCTAATTAAAATATAAGACTACCCTTTAAAATATTAAATTTTAACTCTTATTATTAAAATGACTATATTAAAAATACCTATTAATAAAATAAGGAAGGATTACTTTCTATTAAAAGCCTTACTTATTAATATAGAATGCTTAAAGCAGATTTTATATTAAAGGGCTTTAATAGTAAGTTCTTATATAATACTAGTAATAAGGGTTTTTAAAATAGATTCTTATTAAGCTACTCTAATAAAAAGCTATACTAAGAATACCCTTTAATATAACTTATTATACTTAATCCTAAGTAAGTAAGGCAAATCTTTAACTAAGAAACTATAAGACCTATTAAAGTATATATAATATATTAAAAGAATGGATTTATATAAATCTATTAAGTAAAAATAATAGAAAAAGATAATAAAGAAGAATACTTATAAAATAAGCTATATACTACTCTAAACTAAGGAATAGAGAGCACTGGCTATAAAATACTAGGAGATAAGCCTTACCTATTGGAAAAAGCCTAAGCCTATTATAGATAGAGGATAATAAGGCCCTGCTTAAGAATACCTCTAATATTAGCTAGAGTAGGCTAATTAATAATAAGGAAATCTAAAATTACTAAATAAATATACTTAAATAAATAAGGAAGAAAGAGGTTTTAGTATTTATAATATTAAAAGAGGAATATAAGCTATTTATATATATATAGTGTGTCGGGGCTGAGGGCCCACTAGCTAGAATGGCCTGGACATTTTAATTGGCCGACCAATTTGAGTGCCGGTCTTGATAAAGCTATCGATAAGGATAACGGGAGTTGGTCTGAGATAAAAGGCAGAGACAACTCGGACACAGATAGGAATCAACAACGTTCTTGCCCACCTTTATTTTTGAGTTATTGAATTGTTTTTGATGTCATTATGCTGAGATTTATTTGATCAACTGGAATATCTGATTCATTTCTTAGCCAGCTGTTCGATTGCAGCTCTGGCCTTCTTTTTGTCTGTTTTGCTTTGCGAGTCTTGTCCACCCTCGCTCTGCTACGCATCCCGCCTACCCTACGGCATCCGTCACTTCGGGTGGTGGTGTCCCTCTTGTCCCCCTGCCCAACACAATAGCTATATAATATTATTTATATTATATAAAGTGCTTAGAAGATTTTATTAAATATTATAATACTTATTATTATAATTAGATATAAATTTTTAAAAGAATATTTTCTAAATATTAAAGAAAAGATATTACTAAAATCAATTTAAATTAGAAGAGTAAGAAAAGGCAAACCTATAATATATATTATAATAATAATAAAGCTTATTTTCTAAATAATAGATAGTATGCTTATATACTAACGTACTTGATAAGTGAGTGGGCCAAACAAGCGAGTGGGCCACTTTGAAATTTCCTAGCATTTACACCTTAAATGAAAATATCTTTAAAATATTCTCTAAAATTCAAACTAAGAGTAAAATAGCTAATATTATAGAAATAGCTCTATTATATATTAGAAAATCAATATTAATTTTCTTAGCTTTTTTAAAAAATTACTTAATAAGCTATATTAAAAATGCTTATTCGCACTGTATACCTAGCTATTTCTATATAAAGGAATTTTTTTAAAAATTTAAAAAAATTATTACATAGTTTTCTTTTTAATTAAATAATTAAAACTATTTTTATTTTATTTTTAATAATTAAATAGCTAGTTTTAAATTTTTAAAGTTTAGCTCTTTTTAGTGCACAGTATTCGTGGCCCACTCGCTTGTTTGGCCCACTCACTTATCAAGTACGTTATATAATAATATATTTTATTATAAATAAACTTTTAATAAGAATATTATTAAAATGCCCTTTTTTAAAGTAAAACTAACTTTATATTATCTAAAGTAAATATAATTAGAATAACTACTTAGATATAAGAAATAGATAACTTATACCTATCTTATATATAACCTATAATCTAATAAATTATAAAACGCTTATAAAATATCCTTTAGTAGCTACCTAATAATTAATTATATTATTTAGATATAAATATAATATCTTAATAAAATAATAAAAAATCCTAATTATAGAATATAAATATATAATATACTTAAAAGCAGTAATAGATAATAGTAGCTCTACTATTCTAATAGTAAGTTTCTTAATATATATTATTATTTCTAACTATAAATAAGCTTTCTCTTTTATAAATATAAGCCTCTTATTAATTAAAATCGCTAAAGGATAAGTCTTAGAATACTTAAAACCTATAAGAATAATAAATAATATAAGAGTATTTCTTATAGACCTTTTAATAGCTATTCTCTTAATAGACTTACTAAGCTTAGAATGCTTAGTAAAAGATAAGGAGAACTCTATATATTCTAATAAATACCCCTTTTATATACTTATATAAGAATTATCTAATAATACTAAGCCAGACTTATTAAAAGTAAATATATTAATATACTAAGGCCCTAAGTATAAAAAGAGTATTAAAGATATATTATATAAATATAAATATATTTTTTAGCTAGAGTTAGAGTACTTTAATAATAGAGTGGAAATGCCTATCCCTTTTAAATTAAATACTAATATATTTAACTTATTATAATGCCCCTACTCTATATTAAGGAAAAACTGATAAATAATAAATAAAATTCTAAACTCTTTAAAGATAATAGGAGTAGTTAAAGATATATCCCTTAAAAAGCCTTACTTAATATTATCCCCAGCCTTTTTAATATAAAAGAACTTAAAGCTATAATTAGTTATTAATCTATAGAGAGTAAATACTAAATTACTATTAAATATATACTCTCTACTAATCTAAAATAATATACTCTCCTCCTTATAAAGTAGTATTATTTTCTCTATCCTTAATTTTACTAAAGGCTTTTTCTAATAATCTATATAAAAAGAGAATAAGTAAAAGACCTTATTTATTATTCTATACTAAGAATATAAATAACTTACTATTAGTATTATAAGCCTTTTTAATAGCCTTACCTTCTTTTAGTATTAAATAGAAAATCTTTTTAAGAAATACTTTTAGTAATTTATTTTAATCTATATTAATAATATAATTATCTATTTATAATTATTAGAGGATTACTAAACTTATTTAAACCTATATCTTATAATATTATTAAAATTAGGATATATAATAGCCTTACCTAAGTATTACTTTACTTAGCTAAGACTAAAAGCCCTTAAATATTTTATTTTTTAATTAGGCTTAGGAACTATAGAGGAAAAAACTAAAGCTATTAAAGCCCTATCTATACTAATAATGCTAAAAAGCCTAGAAAGTAGACTAAGTATTATAAGATACTATTAGAAATTTATAAAATACTATATAGCTATTAGTAAATTATTATAAAAACTAAAGACTCTTAGATTCCAAAAGGCACTAAGGAAGGGATAAGCCTATAATAATTAAGTAATAAAGATAGACTTATTATTATTAAAGACCCTATAGTTAAAGTTATTACCTAAAAAGATAAAAAAGGAGAAATAATAAATAGATAAAGAGAATAAAACCTAAGCAGCCCTTTAAGAAGATATAAAATAAGTATAAATAGAACTTAAATTAAAGCTAGTAAATACTATAAACCTAGCCTTTTTAGACTTTTCCTAACTCTTTAAGCTATATATTAATAGTAATAAAGAAAGGGATTTTAAAGCCGCCCTATACTAAAAGCAAAAGGAAGGATACATATAGCCTATCCTATTTATATTAAAGGCTCTCTTCTTTACTAAAAGAAATTATAGCTTAATTAAATTAAAGATAGTAATATTAATATAAGCCTTTTAAAAGCTATTATACTATTTAGATAATAGCTATATTAATATAATAATAGATTATATAGCTATTTATAATACCTTCTAAAATATAAGTTTAAAAAAGCCTAAGGGAAAGTATTAATTAATTAACTAATATCTCTTCTTAGAAAAATAAAAGCCCTAAATTACTATAAGTTATTATACTAATCCTCTATATATTAATATAAATGCCCTATTCTAACTTTCTATATTTATACTTATATTAATACTAATTTAAAATAAGTAAGTAATTACTATTATTATATTATAGGAAAAGATAGTATTTATAATAATAAAAAGATAAGCTATAGCTTAAGCTAAGGAAGATAGACTTAGTAAGATATCTAATATAATAAGCCCCTTACTTAATATACTAAGATAAGAGATATACTTTAATAAAATACTTACTATACTTACCTTACTATCTATAATACTTAGTAAAGAGAAATCTAAAGAGAAAGAAGTATAAGCATAAGAAATTACTTAAATAAAGGATAGTATCTTAATATAAGTATTATAGCTATCCTCTAGCTTTATAGCCAGACTTATAAAGAAAATAGATAATAACTTATCTTTCTGTCTTATATATTAAAAGGTTAAAGAATTAGATAAAAAAGGCAAAGCCTTAGTCTATTACTCTTTTAAAATAGACTAATAATTAAAACTCCTCTATTATTATAATAAAAATAATAAATAACTAATATATATAATAAGCGAATATCCTAAATAAGTAAATGTCCTAAAAATCCTAACCTCTAAGATTAAAACCTTAATATAACCATAATAATATAATCAATTAATTAAAACTAATCGCTATACTCTTCTCTAGAGGTCTTAATTATAGCCTAATAGGTCCTTATATTATAACCAGCCTTTCTATATATTCTATAGCGCCTTTCCTTTAATAGTACTAACCTTCGCTAACCACTACTTCTTAATGATTTAGCTACTACTTACGTATTAACGTCTTTCTAATCTATCTTATCCCTTCCCTTATCTAGAGTTATCTTTTTTCCTTTACTTAGGCGGGTTTTTTTGGCTCTGTACTGCTTGCTAAGAGTCTCATTCGCCTATCGAAGAATCTGGACCTTAGCTTTTAATAGGGCATTCTGATGTATTATTGCCTTTATTCCCTTTGAAAGTGATTTAAGCGCTTTAAGAATTGATGTTAGAGAGCTGCTCTAATGCCTTCTCATTCATCTTTTGAGATATTCAGACTGAGAGCTAGCCTTAAGCATGGTCTTTGGGGTCTTTAAGACCTAAGGGTCGGAGAGGCTGACATCCTCTTCGGCCAGTGTTGGAGTCCGTAGTTACATATTAAGCTTTAATATGACATTTTCTAGGTCTAAAGGAGTAAGTCCAGCCCTTCGAAAACCCCCTTTAATATTACTTATTATTATAGTGGCTTAGTAAGCAGTATAAAAGGCTAAGAAGAACTCAGTCTTTAAAACATAAGTTATAGAGCATTTAATTAACTGCTTAATTTCTTAATTATAAGCTATTTTAAATAGCCTAAAGTACCTAATATTAAGAAGCTAAAGTAAATGAGATGAATAAGGTAGTATATAAAGTGTAATAATATCATTCTCTTTATAATATTTCTTAAAGTTAACTAAGTAGTGACTTTTATGCCCATTAAGGATCAGAAGATAATAGTGACCAGTTAATCGATTCTTCATATACTAGTTAAAGTACTTAAGCTATTAAAGACCTATCTTATTATTAGTCTAGCCATTTAGAGTTATTATAATAGCCTAATCGCCCAGGAGGTTGCTTTCTTAGTACTAGCTAGCAAGGTAATATTAGCCTGTAATTACAATAAACAGCTAGATTGCTTAGCCTTCTGTATTAATTGCTTAAATGACTATAATCTATTCCCGGTTTCCAGGCTAGACTGATTTCAGGTTTTTATACCTATCTATACCTATAATAACTATTCTACTTACAATTATGCTCATTATAAAGCCAGTCTTATTAAAGTTATAGATATCAGCTAGATTAATACTATATTTTACAATTATATTCTTTATAAGCCTGAACTAATTATAAATAATAATTAGATCTTCACATTTAGCCCTTTAATAATCATATTTACGAAAAAAACGCATCTTAAGCTCTTAGTATTGCCTAATGAAGTTAGAAGCCTAGCGCTTACTAATAGGTGATGTATTATAGTTAGCGAGCAGTCAGTTAGCCATTTCTTTAACACTACGCAGTCGCAGGAGAAACCCTCATGAATCTAGGTTAAGAATGAATTAAATAGTGATCTATTCCTCTAGATCAGATAGCTTACGTGACTTAAGGATAATATCATGTCAAGACTGCATGCCTTTCTAGTAGTGCCCTAGCTTTTTATTACAGATATAATAGATTAATGCAGTGCGTTGGATGCTTAATAATAGGTTATTTTGAAGGGCTTAAAGGGCAAGAAGGATGTTTCCCTCTTTATTAAATTGAGATATATTTAGTAGTCATAAATTAATTAATTAAATGGAAGAAAGAGAGATTGGGAGATTTTTAGGACATTCGCTTATTTAGGACATTCGCTTATTATATACGTTATATATACTAAAGAATATAGTAAATATAATATATAAAATAGCTTATAATAACTATATATACTTAAGAATAGGCTAGATATATTACTTTTTATAATAAGTATTATTCTTTTATAATATAAGGAAATGAATTACTTAATATATTTAAAGATATTTAGAATATAATAAAATAAAATTATATAAAAGACTTTCTTATAGTAATATATAAGCTATTATTTTATTTAAAGTGCCTTTAGCTATACTATACTTAGATTTTATAATAAGGCTATTAGAGTTAATTAAAGGGAATAATACTTATTTAATAATTATAAATAAGCTAACTAAGTTTATATAAGTCTTATTTAATAAAATAGATTAAGGATTTAAATAATAAGTAAATAGCTATTTAATAAATATATATTTTAATTAGGGTCTGCTAAATATATTTATTTATAATATAGATTTTAAACTTATATTATAATTATAATTCTTAATATATATAGTAATAAATATCTTATATTAAATTAGTATTACTTACTATTAGTAAGTAAATAGATAATTAGAAAGGAGTATTTAAACTCTAATTCTTAGCCTATAGATAGTAATAAGTAATAAATACATTTAATCTAATTAGTAGAAATAATTACCTTATATTCTATATTACTTTAACTTAGCCTATAATAGCTCTATTAAATACTTACTATATAAACTCCTCTTTACTTATTAACTTAAACACTTTCTATTTATAAACTATCTAAAATTAGGCAAATATAGAGAAGTATATTAATTACTTTATTAAAAGGCATAAGATATAATATAGTTAATATCTATAAAAATAAAAACCTATTATAACTATAACTATATATAATTACTTATTTTAAAATTAGGTAACTTAGTATATATTAAATTAATAAAGAAAGGCAATAGTAAATACTATTTATATAATTAAACTAAGCTATTATATTAAAAAGTAAGACCTTTTAAAGTTTTATAAAAAATAGATAATTTATAATATATAATCTAATTACTAGATTACCTTAAGTAAAAACCTAAAATCTCTATAAAATACCTTAAACCCATTTTCCTAAGTATAAGAGTAATAGAACTATTAGGGCTTCTATATATTAATAGAAGTAATAAGTAGATTATTTAGAATATTATAGAAAAGAGGAAGTATAATAGATAAATATAGTACTATATAGAATAGATAGGATATTAAGAGAAGATATAAAAACCTAAGGCAATATTAGAGAAGGATATTTTAAAACTATTATAGCTTTATAATTAGTTAAATTATAACTCAGTTAATAATAATACTTAGAAAACTATTAATTAATAAAGGTTAGTATAGTATAATACTATTAGCATTTATATACTACTTTCTTATATTGCTTATAATCCCTTTATATAGATAACTTAATAAAGGACTATATTCTTTTTTTTTTATTTACCTTAGTAATTATTATTAAAGCTTTAATTATTTTTAAATATACTTTATTTAATAATAATAGAATTTTTCCTTTTACTTATTTTATAAATAGTAAATAAAAGCAGACTATTAAGCTCTTATAATAAGTAGATAGCTAATAGATAATTAGTATATAAAATGCGCTTTTCTTAAATTCCCTTTTAATTCTAATAATTTCTTTCCTTTTCTTTTAAAAAATAGAATCTTTTTTATATAATATATATACTTCTTATTTTACTATTAACTTATACTCTATATATATTATATACCCTTTATATTCTATATACTTTTATATATAATTCTTAATACTATATCCTACTTTAGACTTACTTTTCTACATCCTATACCCTCTAGTAAGCATCTTAGGCTCTTATAATAGAGTATAATAATATTTCCTAAGAAGTTAAGAGCTTCCCTTCTAATAGTAAAGACTTTAAAACTTATAATAATAATTAATATACTTATTTAAATAATAATAAAGATAAGAGTCTTAAAGAAGTTAAAGCTTTTTATACTTTAGATACTATTAAGCTAAGAGCCGCTTTAAATATATATAATAATAATAGAGAAGTAATTAATAATAAAGGCTTATAGCAATTTAGTAAAGGTAATAAGACTTAAGTTTTTACTTATCTTATTATTATACTTAGTCTTTTAGAATACTATATTAAGATAATTAAATAGCTAAGTAATAAGAAGTTTATTAGACTATAAATATAAGCTAATATTTACTTAGGCTAAAATACCCCTTTAATATTAGTAATA
Organism: Dactylonectria alcacerensis; assembly: GCA_029931735.1. Lineage (NCBI taxonomy): Eukaryota > Fungi > Ascomycota > Sordariomycetes > Hypocreales > Nectriaceae > Dactylonectria > Dactylonectria alcacerensis. The sequence goes on from JAPMUZ010000004.1 coordinate 2,029,522, forward strand.
ATAATAATAATATAATATTAAAATAAAAAGCATTTCTTTAGAAAGTTTTAAATCCCTTTAGACTAAGTAAATAATATAAAGATAGTTACTATATATATAACTAGCCTTAAGGAACTAGAACTCCTTATACTAAAAAGTACTAAAGACCTTATATATAGTAAATATACTTATAAATACCCTACTATATTTATTCTTAATTAAATATCTAAGGTTACTATAGAAAAGGGGGATAGAGATAAGGATTACCTTAATAAACTTGCAGTCTATATATATAAGCAAACTATTTACCTCTAGCTATTAATTAAAATATATTATATTTATAAACTATTCACTTAGTAATTTAATAAGCTAAATATTAAAGTCCTTACTTACTTTATAACCTTACTTTAATATACTTATAAGATTTTTAAGTTACTTTTAGTATAAACTGGAATTTCTCTATTATTCTTAGTAATTAATTTCTTTAAAAATAAATAGATCTTATAAATAGAGAGATTAAAAGATTTTATTAATTCTTTTATGCCTTTTATTAGAAAAATCTATAATAATATTAATAATTTAACCTTTAATAACTTTACTTTTAATAAAGAGATAGGATACTAGCTTATACTATTTAATATCCTATTCGCTTTTATAGATTATTATATAATATCCTTAATTAATAGTATTATAAAAGAAGTTAAATTAATATAATTAAAAGCTAAGATATTATTAAAATTAAAGCTAAAAGTTATTATTATAGAAGATCCCTTTAGTAAGTAGGAACTAAATATAGATAACTTCTAAACATTTAGTATAAAGGCTAATAATACCCTTTAGAGCTAATACTTTATTCTATTCTATAATCCATTAGGCTTAGGAGTTTATAATAAAGAACTTAATCTAGCCTCTTTATTACTTTTTACTAATTTTAAATACTTCTTTTACTTAATTTAGAAGATTATAGATTAACTCTAGCTAGATAGTAAGGCTAATGCTATTAATATAGAAAGTATATTTATAAGTCTAATTAAGAAACTTAATATTATCTTTAATTCTATTTTTAATAGTATTAATATTTTTATTAAAGGCTTAGAAAAGGAAATAATAATATATAAGTTTATTTTTTATATTATAATAACTATCTATTCTTATATCTATACTTTTATAAATAGGATTATTATAGCTTAGTTAAACTTAAAACTAAAGTAACTTTTAGCTCTTTTAATAATTTACTAAGCTTAGGAGATCTTAAAGGTTTATATAAACCTAAATAAAAACTCTAGAAAATACTTATAAGAATGGGCTTTAGTAAATACTAATTAAATAATATAAATTAATATAGCTATTTAACTAACTTAGTATACTTACTATATCCCTCTATTTATAGAAATTATAGTAAATATTACTTTATTTTAAATTTATACCCTTACTTAGGCTAACTAATTTAAAAAGCTTTTTAGATTATTAGTTTAAGTAAACTTACTTAGTAAAGTAGTAAAAGGAAATCTAAGTAAATTCCTTTATAATATTAACTTTAAGCTTAATAGTTAGAAAGAGATAGAGACTATTAGTATTATATTATATTAAACTCTAAATAAAGAAATAGCTTAACTAAAAGTAAAGGCTATTACTAATATAAATAGTATTAAAAGGGAACTCTAACTTAAGTATTTTAAGCTTAGTTAGTAGACTTTTAGAAAAAAGCTAGTACTAGCTCCTTACTTACTTTATTTCTTAAGCTATAAGATAATATTAATATAAGCACTATTACTAAGGATTATATAAAAGCCTTATAAATAGCAATAGGGGCTTTTAAGTACTTCTTCTTTATAAGCAGTCCTAGCTTTAGAAAGATAATATTAGTAATAAAGGTAATAGTAATAATATTATAAGATAGAGAATAAATCGCTTAGATTATACCCTTTAATATATTAATATATAATACTTATAAATGCCTATAGGTTAATAACCTAAGAGAGGTAATTAAGATTATATTCTTATAAAAAATGGAATTTAGCTTACTTACTTTAGAAGAGAAGCTGCTTATATTTATTAATCTAAAAGCTAAGACTTATAGTAAGCTAGTAGATATTGCCTTAGCTAAATATATTAATTAAACTAATAATATATAAGATATATATAAGAATCTAGCTAGAGTAATAGGATTTATAAGTATATATGTATAACTTATAGTTAGTAAAGATACCTTCCTTTAGTTAGCTTATAATAAAGCTTAAGTAGACTAGGCTTAGGATATAAATAAATATATAGTAAATAAAGTAAGTAATAATACTATAGCTTATAAGTTATTATTTAGTATAATTTTAAATTATAAAATTATTTATATTACTTTAGTATCTTTTATATAAATAATAAATTATATAAATAAGCTTAACTTTTAATTAGTTATTATTAATAAAGCAGGCTATATAAATAAGAATATAATTTAAATGCCCTTTACTAAGTATTTTAATATATTATATATTATTATTAATAATAATAAGCAGTTCTAGCCTATTACTATTATAAAGAATAACTAGTCTTATAAGTATATCTTTAATAATTAATAATAAATAAGTATATTTTAATATATTAAATAAAATAGCCTTATAAATACTAAATTAATTACTAATAACTATACTTTTAATAATATTATAAATTAACTAATAAACTATTTTTATAAAGGTAAAATGACCTTAGTTAATTAAATTATATTATAATATATATTAGATATATAAAAATAGTTAAGAGATATTATAAGAATACTATAAATCTCTTTATAAGTATAGCTTATATAATTTAAAAAAGCTAAGGAAAGGTAAGTTAGTATATTATATATAAACTATATTAATACTATAGCTAATAAGGAGTTTATTATAATAATATACTAAGAATTCCCCCTCTAATATATATTTAATATAAAAGTAAGTATTAAATACTTATAAGTAAGTTTAACTTTAGTAATTATTAAATATATAGTATAAAAGAATAAATAGGAAGAGTGACTTTAGGAATTATTAATAGTTAAAATCCCTAAAAACTTAGTTAAAATCTATATAATTAATAATTTATTAAGTTATAAAGTGGATTTAATTATTATTAACTTTATTTAAATAGAAGAGCCTAGTTTTTTAAAAGATATTAATAGACTTATTATTCTATTTACCTAAGCTTAGGTTATAATAATAATACTAAGGATTCTAAACTATATTAAAAAAAGTAAAAAGAATAAAAAGAAGAATTACTTAATATACTTCTTTAAATATATTAAAGGTCTATAGTTATATATAATAATCCCTAAAGATATATTATCTTAAAAAAAGTTCTATATTAAATACTTATAATTTAAATACTTAGGAAAGGAGTATAAAAAGAATTTAAAATGCTTTATTTATAAGAATATAAATTATAATTAATACTAAAAGTATAATATAAAGCACTCTTTATAAAACTGCTTTTATAAAAGTAAATACCCTTTCCTAATTATCTATAAAGAACCTGCTTTATAATATATAAATAGTATTTATTATAACTTAATAATCTATAATAAATTCTATAAAAAGAGGAAAGAATATTATAAAGTAACTTATTATACTAAAGCTAAAGCTAATAAGACTATAAAAAACTCTAAAAATAATAGTATTATAGCACTTTTAAAAATATTAAACTTAAAGATATTAATAAAAATAAAAAAGGATATTTTAAAAGTTATTTAAACTATAATTATTATAATTAATATTTTTATAAATATAAATAATAAACTATCTAAAGTAATTATAATTCCTATTCCTAAGGATAATAATATTATCTTTATTAATAATAATAAAGCCTTTATTAAAATTAACTCTATTTTAATTTAAAAAACCTTAATTCTAATTATAATAAATAATAATAAGAATAATATTATTATACTTATTAATATTAAAAGGACTCTTACTAATATAAATATATTTAAAGACCCTAAGGCTATTAATAATCTAATTTCTAATAATATTATTATTATTATAAATAATACTTAAAAAGATATTAATATTAAAATAAGAAATATAAAAAATAAGAATAATTATAAAAATAAGAATTAAAATAATTATATTTAAAAGAATTTAAAAAGTAAAACTTAAGAAAATAAGCTAATTATAAAGACTAAATAATAAAAGCTTAATTAAAAGCTATTTAAAATACTTATATTAAAATTATAAAATAAATATTATTATAATAAAGATATTATAATAGTTTAGAATAAAAGCATATTATATAACTATAGGTAATACTTACCTTATACTCTTAATCCTTATATAGGAAAACTTAAGAAGATTATTATTATAGACTATATATAGGAACCCTTTACTTCATAAGTTCCCTAGGTCTAGATCAATCACCTTACTTCTCACTCTTTTCGCTTCCCTTTATTCGTGATACCTCACATAATGCCCACTGCTCTCTGAACCGGCAAGTACTCCATGCACCAGTGCCCGGCTACCCATCTCAGTGCTCCGCGCAAGGAAATCAGGCGGAGTTCCTGGTACTCCCTCTCTCAAAAGGTCCGACTTGCAGTAGCTCGGGTTTGGCGTGTTGATGACGATGGCCTTCTTACCAGAGGCTTTCATTCGAGAGGCCAGTTCGCGCGTGACATAGATAACCAAGAGCTTAGTGACCTGGTAACGGGAACCCATGTCGGCCCTTTTCGGGTCGTTGAGCCGAGAGAAGATTGTTTCGTTATCCTTTGGGACAAGTTCTTTGATGGGAGCCCAGTAATGCATCCCAGAGTTGGGGATGACAAATTTTCCGAGAACGGGCGACTCCCTCAGTTTTGGCAGTAGAAGAAAGTAGAGTAAAAACGTAGCGACGACGTTGACTGTTATAGTCGTCTCATTGTCCTCTGCCAACTTGAACTCCATCGTCAACATGCCAGCGTTAGCGAGCACGGCGTCGAGACGGGTCAGTGTGGTGTTGGCCCGTTTGGCAAAGTCCTTAACCGAGTCATAGCTCGCCATGTCAAGGTGCCAAACTTCAACCGAGTCGGGGGACCGCTTTGTCGCCTGTAGAAGCTGTTCTCTGGCTTTTTTACCCTTTTCCAGGTCTCGAACGCCCATGATGAGCTTGTTCACGCCGAGTCGGAGCAAATGCTGGCTGGCTTCGAAACCGAGGCCGGTGTTGGATCCCGTCACAATAATGGTTTGCTCGGACAGACCTTCTTGACTTTCGGGATAAGGAAGTGTGACGAATAAGTTGGAGTAGAAGACGGATCCAACGCCGTGCAGTGCTGAGAAGAGGGACATGGTAGCTGTGCTAGTGGAATAGGTAATATGTGGCGGATTGACTGATGAAGTGATGATGGAATGTGATTGAGTGATGAATACCCAGAACACTTCTAGGAATATGTGATTTAATACTACATGCTTGGATTTTGAGTATACATTGGTCCCTTCGTAAATTACACCAGACAGGGCGGGTTTATTGTCGCCGATTAAGCATATCCTGGAGCTGGAGCGGGTTTATAAACTCCGCTCCGATAAATGGGGCTTTGCGCATTGCCTCAAAGGAGCGGATTTAAAAACTCCTGGCTAAAAACAGAAGCTCGCATCCTTCGGATCGGATTTTCCAGGCCCCGGTATTGGGATGTCAGCATGATTAAACCAGAGGATCCCCCATGGCTCTGCTCAAGTCATCCTCAGATGCGCAGCCAATATGCGTGAAGCTAAGCTGGAGAAGCGGAACAGGCCGCCTAAATCTTGTGAGCCTTGTCGCAATCGGAAGTAAGAATGCCCCATTGATCCAAGTTCTATTCAACATCGCAGTGAGAATTGTATCTAACAGATCCGCCGGTGATAGATTGAAGTGCAATCGCGGGCTTCCTTGTGACACTTGCATCAGAAGAGGCAAGAGTGCACTTTGTCAATATGCCTCCAACGCCGACAGAAATGACAGACACGAAAACAAACCAGAATCTATGACTGAACGTCTTAAGAATTTGGAAGAACTCATCACTTCTCTTGCGCAGAAAAGTCAACTTAAACCACCAGATACACTCATGGCACTGACCAAGACTCAGCCCAGAAATGAGGTAGCGATGACGGACGGTTCAGACGCTGGCTCCGATTCCCATGTTGGGTCAAAGGACGAGATCGAAGCACTCGGTGGCGGGTTGCTCGGCGGACTTCAAGCTAGTTATACTGACTCCAGCCACTGGTCTTCCATCTTGGAAGACATCAAAGACATCCGAGAGCAGTTGTCCTCATCGCCCCCTCAAGAACAGACTTCTAAGGCGGCTGCGTCACTCACAGATGCCACCGAAGCAAGCCTGGAAGAAGAGTCTCAGTATGAAACAGACCTCTTCTTAGGTTGCACTGCCCCACCGGACTTGCAGCAGGTCCTCCGGTCGTTGCCGTCGCGACGTATCTGTGATAGCCTAGTGTCGTGTTACTTCCGATCACAGTACACGATTTTGCGTAAGTTACAATGCCGAAGGTCTAGATCATATCGACAGTTCTAAGATAACATCTTCTCTAAAATAGCGATTTTGCATCCGATCAAATTCCAACGCGAGGTGAGTGAGTACCTTCATCATGAAGTACATGGCACTACAACACGGGAATGGTTCTAACAGGACCTTCAGTATGAATCGTTTTGGGAAACGCCGAATGAGACCCCCACTGTCTGGATCGGTCTTCTCTTCTCGGTGCTCAGTCTTGCAGCAATGCTTTTCGAATTCTCAGAGACAAGTCGTTCATCAGAGCACCCTCCAGCTAAGGCTCTTTCGAAGAGTGCTGAACAATGCCTCGTTCTCGGGAAATACTCTACCACGAATGAGCACAGCGTAGAGGCTCTCATCATACACTTGCAAGGTTGCTTTCTGCGCTTAAACGACTCGGACGTTAACCTCTGGTTTCAGGCGGGCGCCATTATTCGGCTTGCAATACTCAAGGGCTACCACCGTGATGCAGACAAGCTTCCAGGTTCGCCGTTGTCGCCATTTGCTGGAGAGATGCGGCGCAGAATCTGGATCAGCATTTTCCAAATCGACGCGCTCATGTCGTTTCAGATGGGTCTTCCCAGCATGATTCCGTCCGAGTACTGCGATGCCAGTTTGCCCAGGAACTTGGACTACTCGGACTTTGCCCCAGAGACAGCGGTATTGCCCCCCTCGCGTCCCACATCCGACTGTACGCCGATTTTGTACACCATTGTCAAGGCTTCAGTAATGACCATGTTCAAAAAGGTCGTGAGCCATACGCGATCTCTTGTGCTACCTTCTTCTGATCACGAAATGGCCCTTGATAGACAAGTCAGGGATGTTTATAACAATATGCCTGAGAACTACAAGTATAAGCCGCTTAAACAGTCCATTTTCGATAACCCTGGCATCATCATGAACAGAATAACGATAGAGATGGTGCACCTCAAAAGCATCATCGTACTCCATCGACACCACATCACAAACCGGGACGATCCTCAGTCTGAGTTTCCAAGACGCGCTTGTCTAGAGGCAGCGGGGCGTGCCCTCGATAGACAAGCTGAACTATATGAGGTGACCCAGCCTGGTGGTCAACTTCACGACGTGAGATGGATGGTGTCGGCTCTCACCACCAACGACTTCATCCTGGCTGCGATGGTCATCTGTCTAGATTTGACCATGAACCTGCGGCGTTTAGGCGAAAAGGGGATTTCTGCAAGTAAAGGAAGTGCAGATGCCTTTCAGAGATCCTTCACTGCTATCAAAGTGTCTCATGAAATTTGGGCGGCAACAAGTGAACACTCCTCTGAGGCGCGCATCGCCGCCCACGCGCTGCAGTCGACGATGCAGAGGGTCAACGATCATCGCGATGCTTACTATGGGTCTCTGACCTCCCAATTTTCGCAAGTTTCGCCATATTCCGAAAATCCACCGAGCCATGTCGAATCGAACTCTGCGGAATACCTGCCTGCAATGGCGATTGAGACAGATCTTATTGACTGGGTATGTTCTTCAGCCATCGATGCAGCACCTTTCGGTGACAGTCCAAGAGAATGAAGCTGACCAAGTCGATCATCCACCCAGGGCCTACTCGACAATTACTCTCACGATCGGTTTGGGGAGGATTTAGATCTGGACTCTTGGGTTCTGGACATCGTCGGACCAACCGGCCCAAGCAATTATGATCAACCCAATTAAGCTTCATGTTGAACCAACCCACACGCAGGAATTGGATCTGAGCAATGAGACCGGGTAAACCACATATAGCATGGCTAGATAGTGATCGACTCTATTGATTGATGAACTATTGATATGCTCCTGTCTTCATTGTCAAACTCACAGTCATCACAAGCGTGTGCACAACTTAAATCTGGTCTCATGTAAATCATCACAATTTCTGTCACCGCTATATAAAACAGTCCTGATAAAGACTATTGCGGTAGCTATAGGATATCTCTACCTGGCGCGATGCTCAAGGTACGTGGTTATTCTTCTGCCAAATTCATGACTAGACATTTGCTCCAGGCAATCAGTTTCGCTCCTCCAGCTCGACCTTGTCGATGCTTCCAGTCTCAATGTCCTTCTTGGGCTTAGACTCCTCCTCCATACCAGCGACGGCATGCTCAAAGTGTCGGCCACGCTTCTCAGGACCAAACATGGTAGTAACGACGATGCCGATAGCGATAATGGCGGTAGCAATACCCATGACGGGACCGTAGGCCTCGACCTTGTCGCCGTTCTTGATAGTCACAAAGGTCTTCTCAGCGATGGCGTTGACGATCTGGGCCGAAGGGGACGAGATCATGTTTCCGATCTGGTAGGTGACACCAGGGAAGGAAGATCGGAAGGCAGGGGGAGACAGCTCGTTGAGATGGATGGGAATAACACCCCAGGCGCCCTGGACAAAGAACTGCATGAAGAAGCCGGAGGCACTGAGGCTTCGCTCACCCTCGGGAAGGATCCAAGCGGGGATGAGAATGGCAGACATGGTAGCAGAGAAGATGATGGCTCGTCGACGACCGATGAACTGACTGGTGTATCCAATGATGGTACCGCCAACACAAGCTCCGACCTTCATCATGATGGAGGCGCGAGAGGCACCGGCGTTGGCCAACTCCTTCTGCTCCAGCATGAAGGTGGTGTAGGAGTCTTGGGAGGTGTGGGAGTAGTAGTTGAACCAGGTCATCAGGATGATGCAGTAGACACACATCTTCCACTCCTCGCGAAGCATCTTCTTGCAGTCTCGCCAGAAGGCGCCGGGAGAAGCCGACGACTTGCCGCGGGCCTTGGCGTCGAGGAATTGCTGGGACTCGGGGAAGAAGATGCGGACAATGCCGACAAGAATGGAGATGCCAGCTGTAGAGAGGATGTGTTAGCGTTCGTCTAGGCATGGTTATGGGTTGATGGTGGAGAAGGGGAAGTATATGCTTTGATAGTGATGATTAGATGAATGCATCATGGAACTTACCAGCGATCCAGAAAACTGTCTTCCAGGTGTTGACGGCACCTCCCACGCCAAGGTTGGCGCATGCAGCCAAGACATAACCAAAGGAGTATCCCTGCTGCAAAATGCCGGACATCAAGCCTCTTGCGTTGGCACTATGCGAGATTAGTACGGGAATAAAAACTTCTCCAACTCCAGAGAGGGGATGCCAAGAAGTGTGAACTTACGGGCACGACTCCAACGCCATGGCAATAGCATTACCGTAGACACCACCCATGAAGAGGCCGAACAGACTTCGGACGGCTAGGAACTGAGAAAAGGTCGTGCTGTAGATGGTGGCAATCTGGAGAACGCCGAGGATGATCATGTTAAAGACCATGGGCCACTTGCGACCCCATTTGTCACCAGCGAGGCCGAAGAGGGCAGCGCCGACGGATCGTAGGAGGAGGGTCAGAGTGATGGCGGTGGTGATGGAAGTCTTGCTGGTATCGTAGTATTTGGCCAGCTTGACGGTCTGGATGGAGAGGGCGTGGAAGTCAAAGGCATCAGCTGTCCAGGCGCAGAAACCGACGATGAAGAAGACCCAGTCCTTGGCCGACAGCTGGGCCATGAGGCTGATGGGGTTCTTGATCGGGTCCGGGTCGTGCCATTCCGTCGCCGTCTCGCCGTTCTCGTTGGTGACGACGACGCGCTGCTTCCAGATGAAGAGGTCACGAAGCGACTGCTTGGCCGTGGGGAGGATGCCCTTGGCGAGAGGGTCGGCGGCCTCGCCATGCTGGACTTGAGGTGTAGCCATGATGTGAAGGGAAGGATGAAGAGAGGGGAAGAATGATGAGAGACACAAGATGCTCTTGGCTCAGGATTGTTTGATTCTTGGAGAAAGAGAAGGAAGTACCAAGGCTTATAAGAGCTATAAGACCTTGTATGAGATCGGCAAGAGACCAGGGAAAGGAGACCGGGGTGTGCTTGGTCTTCTGGAATACTCTTCCTTCTTTTTCCGTTCGTTTTGGAGAGACACGGAAGCTACCTTTTGTATTCTTGCCGTAACGCCCACGATTATGCCACCACATGGAGGATGGGGCAACCAACATCCCCCAAGATGCAACCCCAAAGGTTCACGTTATCTCGCATTGCTTCAACCCTGCCCAGGATGGTCCCACGGGACGAAGACCGCCGTGGGGTAGGTTGTTAGTCCTGCTAGGGGTCCCAGCCTATTGCCTTGTCGCCATGGTGTCTCAGTTGGGGAAAAGGCCGGGATATCGCGGACTGGAGGGCCTAGACTGAGGGGGGGGCCTTTCCCCGCAACTGAACTAGGAGGGGATGCATCTCGTTCCCCCCCTTGTTCTAAGTTACGCAGTCGTACCGTACCGACACGGGGCGGACGCCGTCCGCTTCGCAAGGATCATGGATGGAGTCAGTTTGATGCGGGGAACGCCCGTCTGATGGCACCCAACACCCGCAGCATGAGCCCACGAAAGCAAGATGAAATTACCGCAAGAGAGAGATATTGTAGATGCGAGAGCGGAAGGGCGGATCAAAGTGGGCGAGGCGATGAACCAGGCAAAGCACGAAGCGATAGCACGTTGCGTGTTTTGGGCTGCGTTGCGTGTTGTGTCCCAGGATGCCACCATCGTCATCATGGATGTTGATGGCATCTGCCACCTACGTAGTCTGTCCATCCAGCCCGCCCTCCTCTCCTCTCCATCTCCGACCATTCTTTCCTCTTTAGGCCCATCTCCTCTATGGGTCTCTTGTCTCCTCTTTGGGGAAACCCGTCAAGCGCCATGGATCAAACGGTGACGAGATTAAGAAGGTGGAGGGTGCGGAGAGCCCGGTCCATGAGCGGCCAGCACGGCAAACCGGCAAGCAATGTGTGGACGATTGTGCGATGTGCGACAGCCTAAGACGCTTCTTGGCTCACCAGCAGAGTCATTTCCTCGCGCATTACATGATGAGGTCGCACCGGTTCGACCCAAAGGGGCAAGGAGCGGCGAAGACGACGCGGGAGAAGAAAAAGAAGAGGGCTGGTTTGTTGGCTAACAGGTTCTCGTCAGTGCCGATCCGCACCCGAGAGCGAGCGTCGAGGCAACTAACGAACCCACTTGCTGCAACCGAAGTCAAGATGGAGTGCTAGATAGACTTGTCAATAACCTTCGGGTTTAAGGTCACCGTTAAGCTTACAAGAATATGGAACCCACATGGGACTCTGGCGGGCGCTCAAGAACACCTGGAATATGACAGGGAGTTTGCAGGAGGAGGCGTGGAGGCGTGGAGTCGACGAGGGGTCTTCACTTGTTCCCCCGCTTTGCGGATACCAGCCTGGCATCTCGCCCTTGTCTTACAGGCCACAGGGGTCATGTTCCAGTGGCCGCTGCTACGTGTGCATGGATCTTAATGTTTCATCACGCGTGGGCTCTCGACAAGGGCATGCGTGGACTTTGGTGCAAATTCTGCGGTCTTGACAGGCCTCGGCACTCTCCAGACAGGCCTTGACGCTCTCCAGACCGGTCCTCTACACTCGCCTCTAACCCGCTAGCAAAAGATCGTCGTCGGCACTTGTTGCCCACGCCTAGTGCCACCGAGCATTGCACCGGCGTCATCATCGCGACCGTCCATTTAGATGAGATGCTGACACATGGGTTGCGGGCAGACCGACATACTCACCCTCACACTCACCCTCATTATGACAACTTACATAAATCCTTTTGACAATCGTTGCTTGGTCAGATATATGCAGCATGACCCGCGACGGATCAAGGTGGCCCAGTTGTGACTCCATCACAAAGGCGGTGCCCCAGCAGCACCCTCGCCTCGATGGGCTGATAGCACCAATCCACAGACCCCCTTTTGCGCAGGCAAACACGAGAGGAGGCAACGGATCCGCTTTGAGGGAAAGCTGGCGAATTCGGATCCGCGATCATAAACCATCCAACCAGGTTGATCGATTTAGTACCGCGCGTGTTTTGAGAAAATAAAAAAAGGCTTTCGCAAGCAGCAGGAGAGAGAAAAAAACAAGATACCCAATCTAGGCATCGTGGGGCGCTGAGGCCAGGCGGTGGTCGGCAAAAACGGCACAGGGATCTAGGCTAGGTCTCGGAGACAAGACAACTCGTATGACCCGCACGAGGGAAAAGACGGGCGAGATGCGTCCATGGACCAAGGATTATTCGCAAGAAAACGAGCGAGTCTGGGGCACCGTACGGCTGATATACTGCTTCTGGAGCCGTTGTGCCCGTTATCCGAGGCTAAATGCCATCTTCCGCCGATCCGGGGTAATATCTGGGGGCCGACACGAGTCCAGAAGCGCCGTACGGTTCACCTTCTGGACCAACCGTCTTTCCCCAGTGTCCCCAATATCCCCAACGTATTGTTTTTTTTTCTCTTTATTCTCTCACAGGGATAAAATGTCAAGGGTTCCCTAGCTCGAGGCTCATGCGCACATAAAAAATAATCACATCTACGTAGTAAGACGACGAGGCCCAATGGTACCATGCACAGCAGCATGTGTGTACCATGTAACAGAGCGGAGTCGTCACAGTCCACGAGGATCGCAAATCCCCATCAGCGACGTATCAAATTGGAGACCTACCAAAGATTTTGAATCTTGCTATGGAGATCATCTACGTAGTACTGTACGTACGCAGGCCTATGAATCCTCCAGGCTCTACGTACCACAAATTTCTCAACGGGCACCCACTCATTCGACCCAGCAGCGCGAGCAGACGACAGCCCATTTCCCCAGTGGCAAAAGAATTTGACGTTGGCTCTTTGGTTGACTTGTGGCACTTGGACCATGAATATCCTTGCAAATATACCGGAACATTTCCGTTCTACGCTGAATGAAAGGAGGTCAAAGTGCCTGCATACATAGTACTGCATCGAAAATGTTTAAGTTTAAGCCTCGGATCATTTCGGGATGGGACTACTTTTTGTAAACATCATTCCATGACAAGGCCAGAATGATTTGTTCATTTTGTTGAGGATCATGAAATTAGCTGACTCGGTCGTCACTGACTCACTGTTATCATTCGCAACGAGGCGTTTTCAGGAGATCCGTAACTTAGCTGGTGGCTAGGTGCTGAACTAACATGAACCAAATCCGAGGATAGCGTCGCCCTACATCTCCGTTTCATTCCGACGGTATCAAGATTAATCAGTGACCATACGGAAGACTCGGCGCAGAGATAGCAATCAGTTTAATCGATAGACGTCGATAACATTTTTCCCTTCCCCCGAGAACCCCGTCATACGATATCCCTGTCAAACAAACCACCAGCCCCAGGTGTATTACCCCAAATTGACCTTGTCGGGCAAATGCACAACCCCGAAAACTGAGAAACCATTGCTACTCCAAGCTCATCCTGTTTTGTACCAAACTTGCCCATCCTAAATGCTTCCACTGTCGACCTTGATTTTTATTCCCACTGATCTGACCGGTTAGACACGGACGCAACGGGGCCGTTCCACTTGAGGGGCGACGTCGAATCTGTCACGCCACCTTTGCTTTCAATCCCCAGAAATCCCCAGAAATCTCCAGTCTGGATCTAGATCAACGCTCCCAGAGATCCAAGCTGGCTCCAGATGCACGCTTATCGCCTATCTTGAAGATTTGAGATTTTTTTTTTCTCCCTAAAAGGTGGGCCCCAAACACATCGTTAGCATGCGACTGGATATGATTCCATCGTCACGCTATGAATCAGAGTGCATTTAAGTGACACTGGGATGATTGACTGCCACAATCTTGCGAGACCACTGCCGCAGGACACTCTCACCATGAGTGAGTGACTAATCCCCTAGGCATTTAACCCTAGAGACGGGACCGCATTCAGGTACTGTGTCATTAGGGAAATTTCAACGGTTAGTCCAACATTCACACAAGACCTCACGAGATGTGTGTATTTGAGGGCTGAACTGGCCTTCCCTGAATCGCTTTCTCTTCTATTTCTAATTTTCCAAGAAAATTTAAATCTAAGCCAATTCCGTCTTTCACGAGGCCAAAAGCGCCCTGAATTTGACCTTTTCCAATTCTCTTCTCTACTAAGCCGTCGAACCAGAGTTCAAGTTACGGGTGAGGTTGGGGCACGTCTGTGTCATCGCCTACACACTAGTAGGTAAGCATAATTCTGGCACCAGTACGTAATATTGGCCAATTCATTAGTCCTTCAAGCCGATGACACCAGCTTTCTTTCCAGCGGAGCCAATGAACCAGGCTCGTAGCCATTCTAGAAAAACACTACGGATTCCATGCATAGCTGAACCGGACCAGCCTAGGACAGTCAGAGCCCTGTTTCCTTTGGGCCGAAGCACCTTGGCTCCCATCTTGCGGGGCTTAGCTTTTCCCCCTCCCAACCGTAAATAACTGCAAAAACTCCAAGTTTCCCCAATAGTTCATGTGGCCAAGAAAAAGAAGAGTATTAGAATGTTCTATCTTACTTCAGCGCTCCGACCAATCGCGCAACTCCGGATGAGCCGGGAGAGTTTCCCTAGCAGAAGTTCACCTCCCCCACCATGTGTTCGAAAGCCAAGCATCCAGGGTAGGGCTAAAAAGAGCCCCTCTATCACAGGAATAATGGATGCAAGAGTCTCTGGCATGAATTAGCTCCATTATGATTGATGATAGACGAGCATCCTGGGGAAGAAATACATAAATTCGCCTCTTCCATGAAACCTACCCCAGTCGTTCCCCCGAAGAATCAACCAAGGCATTACAAGTGGCGGGATAAAACCAGACTAAAAGTGGCAAACAATCTACTCCAGTAGTCTACAACACTTAAAAAAATACTTATATCTTAACATTACTTGCGAGAATAGGGTGAGTTGATACTTTGTGGTTGATGATCTGTTTTTCTTCCCCGGTGTCTAAATGCGATGGGAAACGAAAGTTGAAACATACAAAACCCGCATGCTCTCTACTAATCTCAGCTTTTTTTTTCTCAGTCACAGTTCCTTAAATCACACCTTTGGCCACCAAGCTCAATAATTATCCTCAACGTCTTGAAATGGCCGAATGGGATCTCTGTGTAAGTCATATTCCACATCCCAACGGATCCAATCGATACCGTCATCTTCGAGCTATTCGCTGCATTTCAAACTCGTGTCCTTGTCGTGTATTGATCGAGTTGTGGAGAGTCTGAGACGCCGCGAGAAAGTCAACTCATCGCACGCTGGAAGTTCCCGAGGCTGATAACGTCACGCATTAGGAATTGTGCTATGTTGAAGTTGCCAGAATCCAAGGCTCTGAAGCATCTCGTCGTAGCCTAGGAATACGTGGCAACTGTCAGGTAAAAAATGGCGTTATACGACTTATATAATAGGTCGAGTTTGCCGAGGTGTATGCGTGCAATCGGTAAATATGACTAAGAATTCCACATGACTGCATTTGTTGTTATTATACACCTAACGTGTAAGAAACCCTAAGATGGGCCTCTGCAAAACTGTCTGCAAACTGTCAGATATATGTTCTCAGTGTCGCGGAGGCTTTTGAAAACTGGCGTTTCATCTCTCGGGCGTGCTCATTCAGCAAGACGAAGTAGAAAAACTCATGGAAAAGAGAGACCTGCGGCTTGAGATTGCTAACGGCAGCTGCTGACCGTGAATAAGGGATGGCACGCCCCCCCTTCAACACATGAATGTTCGCATTCAATCGGTGACGGGGCTTTCAATCTGCCAGGAAATAACGATGCGGGCTCGAAGCTAGTTAAAATCCAAGAAATGGAAGGTACATTCATTCCCACCAACGTTGCTTGCAATCCAAGTCCAGACGAGCTCATTTGTAGCACAATTGCTACTGACACAGATTGCTGTACCGGAATTATAGAGAATTATGAGTCCAGCATTGAAATGCCTGACAGCCTTGAAACACTATCTTCAGTTTACGGGGAATGTGAAGGTTGCATTCTGCGCTTCTAGATACCGCTGACCTGGTAGTCATCATGTCACTGGAAGTCGTCCCACCTACTGCAATACCATAAGCCACTGTTGGTGGCTATAGCGCACATTAATCCATGCAATCTGTATGGAGCTCCTATTTTGCAGATTTCAACAGCCACTCAAGGGATGCCACGCACCAGCTAACCCTTGTCAATGCCCAGAGCCACACTGCGCAGTTGCGCAACGTAGCCTAAATAATATAGGTAGGTAGCTAGGGAACATGCTAATTTTGCTTGAATTAAGTCTCCCACTGCCACAAACTTTTTTTTTTCATTCTTCCCCTTTCCATTTTCTTTTCTGATCAAAAGAAAATACAACCTGCCCTCCCTGGCCATTCGCAGACGATGGCGGGCCGAGAAGGTGATAACCCACCACCCAGTCCAACTCCTTTGGATTATTATATCAACGCACCAGACGAGTTACCTCACAAACTCGTCGCAAGCTTCGTCGCAAGCGGAGATGGCTGCTGGGGTACTTCTTTTGGCGGAGCCTCAGAAGTTACCTCTAGCAATGCAATCATAGAAAGGGCGAAATCCTCCACCGGAGTTTCCCAATCCTCACAGAAGCGTCAGTCGATTGAGTTAATCACTTCGCGCAATGAGGACGATGCTTCCATCCTCAGCCATGATCAGACCCTTGAGGCACATTTTCAGTCAAGACACCCTCCCAATCACGAGGACCTGTCCGGTCCAGGCCCATCAAATATTCTCGCAAATTTTAGCCCTAGCAAACCCTCCATCGACAACGAGGAGGGTCTCTGCGGCCAGTTCGCCTCGTTGCGTGTCGAATCGGCAGGTGAATCCTCACACAGTGCAGAACCTGATCAGCAACAAGAACAGCGGCCTAGTAACATCAAAGAACACGATGAATCGATTGCGCGAGAGGCAAGATTCTTATCGAATGCGGATAGCCATTCATCCGAAAGTGAAGCCGAGTTGTCAAATTCCGCGAGCATGTCTCCAGGAGAAATTTTTACCCAGCGAGCAGATGCCATCATCACGCAGTTAATGATTCAACTGAACAGTTGGCTAGACCAAAAGTTTCGAAGATGGACGTCTCAGTTCACCCAGGGCTCGCCTAGCCACCAGTCTCGCGGTTGTCAACCTAGTAGCCTCGATTCTACTACAGCATCTAGTAGTTCGAGGACCAACAAACGCGAACGAGGCGGGCCAGACAACGGAGAGAGTCGCGAAAATGAGAATAGCGATGACGATGATGATGATGAGGAGGAGGGGGCGTTTCGGCACAAGACAAGACGAGAAGACGTAGTCCCGTTGAGGTTTGCATGTCACTTTTTCAAACACAACCAGGAGCTTTACAGACACCCTGGGTGGAGTTGCTGTTGGCCCGGGTGGCCAGATGTCCATAGAGTGAAGTCTGTCAATAATCCTCTCTTTGAATCAAATTGAATGCAATTGCTGACCTAGGCATTAAGAGGGCACTTGTATCGACGTCACATCCTACCCAGGTACCAGTGCAATCGCTGTTGCCAGGACCTGAAGTCAGCAGCGCGCCTTTCAGAACATCAGAGGCTCCCGATTCCCTGTCAACTTGGACGCCAGGAGCCTCAAGAAGGGATTGACGAGGGACAAGAAAAGAAACTGCGCACTAAAAGGTTGAATAAGAGAAACAGATCGGAGGAAGAAAAATGGGTGGAGGTTTACACAATTCTATTCCCTAACCATGTGCCTGTCCCGTCGCCCTGTAAGGCCTACTCGTCAGTTGTTCCAGTTCTATACTGACACTCAATACAGACCAAGGACCTTTGATCATGGAGCATATGTGCAACGATCAACAAAAAGATGGAAAGATACTCGAGCGATTTGAAGAATTCTGCAGAACTGAGTTTCGAAGGCGTGTGCGTCCTCAGGTAGAGGGACTCGTTGATTGTGCCCTTGAGCAGACAGTCACACCTGAAGCTCTTACGCACATATCCGTCACAGTACTTCAAGATATTTTAGATGTTTTTCGACAAAGCCTTCCACAACGCGACGTCCCTCTTGAGGGTGTCGAACGAGCCGACCTTCACCAAGGAGCCCTTGGAGAAATTGGTACTCAACTTGACAGCGCATCTAATCCATCACAAATTGATGATGAGGGGAATGTGTCCAAGTGTGGGCTGATTTCCCCTGGGAACTTTGTAGAGAAGACACCGGGCCAACTAGATGCTGAATTTGCGCAATTTTTGGAGGAAAACCCTATTCAACTGGATGTTGAGTTTGACGAGTTTCTGGCATTGCTCGGCGATGACAAGTAAGTAGGGTTCAAGCACGATGCGAGTTTGGCGAATCATTTTCCTCTTATCTTTCGTTGCCCCGAGATCAGACTGTACAATAGAATTTTTAACTATGGCCCCTGATGGATGTAATCACCATGAATGCTTAGAGTTACTTAGGCTCGTTCTTCTTTCATAATTAGCCCGTGTCTCTCTACAGCAACAAGCTGTGGGCATTAGAGCATGCTGTCGTACGAAGGATGGGAAATATACGCAGACTAGACGGTAGTATTTTAGCAAACCAGTAATCACAACTTGGTGCAAGGGTTTTGCCATATCGTTTTGCGACACTTGCATCGACGTATCGCTGATGGCACTGCCCGATCCCTCAAGTGCTCGGGGCTCAGTCTGATCCAATTAATACTCCACCCTCGTTGCAAACTGTGGATAGAAGAGGGTCTGGTTTCATCCGACCTCCAAAATGGAGGCAAATTATCGCTATTCATGCCACTAACTTGATGTTAACGGCGCCGTTTCTTTTTGGGTTAAGTCTCGCCAAGCATCGTAGCACCTATCGGCTAGTCTCGCCAAGGCACGAGGTTAAGCCAAGACTGCCTCAGCTTTTGGAGAAGGGTTAGCCTAGTTGCCAAGCCCCAAGAACATGCTATCGACAAATCTGGGAGATTTGGAGACTTGGAGTTTTGGAGAAATGCCAAGACACAGGGCACCCAAGCCATCGCCCAGAGTCTTGCCACATTTTGGAGAAGCCGGAGTTTTGGACACCCATTGCATGCCCTGAGGAGGCGGGGGGGTTTTGCTCGGTAGTTACAGCCTCAATCCCAGCCTTGTGGAAACGGAAAATTGAGCATGCTGGGGATGGTGAAATTGTCAACCATGACATATGCAGCATTTCCTTCCCACAACGGCGATCATTGCCTGCCTAATTTCCAGACACCCCGGTCCGCCCCTTTGTTTCCCCATTTATAGCGCAGTCTGAGGGTTTAATAGGCCCATCGCGCAAATTCTATTGCCTGGTTGAGAAGGCTTTCCCGCTCGAACACAAGTGCCGACTCCAGTATGTGTCTTGCTCTCTGGAGGGCCTGAGCAGAGGCACGATCTTGCCAAATACCCAATGAGAGATCACATGAGCATAAGTTAGTCCTTCATAGCTGGGTAGAACTGTGGCATCTCTGGATGAATCGTGCTGTTTTGACTTTATGCCCGGTTGCTCGGGTAAGGCACCGCTTACTCTGCTGTAATGGAGGAACCTCGTTCATCAAGCAATCAGAAAAATGCAGATCTTGGTGTTAAAGACCCGAATCTCCAAAAAGCGGATGCAAGGGGTACTGCTTATGGTTGACCAATGTCTTAAATACAGGAAACGATCAAGGATTGGATTCTTGAAACAGAACATCCCGTTTGGAGTGCCTGGGCTTGATGATGCAATGCGTTATGGAAACAACAGACCTGAATGTAGGTATGAAGAAGCATACTCGAGGCAGACTAGAAGTCGGTCAATTCTCACCTATCTGACGATCTTGGTCGCTTCGATATCCAAGCCCATTGGGTTGCTCTCGGCTCGGTCAGGCCGAAGGGTACCCTCGCGTCATTTTCATCCGCGCTAGGGGTCCATCTTATCAATCTCATCTGGCTACCAAACCGACACTACGGTTTTAAAACAGGGCAGAGCAATAAAGTGAGTGTGGTCTGGCACGCGAGTACCCGTTCTTCATCAAGCTCAGGGCAATGAGGCTCCACCAGGACCCGAATCGTTGGGTGAACCAGCAAGTTCGACGGACCTGAACGATTGTATTAATAACGATCATGGGACTCTTATTCTTTGCTTTCTTCACGCTCCAACTCTCACCCAAAGCCAATCCTTAAAGTTCAAAGCCCAGGGGCTCTCTGTCACTCATTTTCGCTAAAAACCTCGGGAAGGTCGTCACCACCACCATGCGCTTCGCCGTAGTCGCTCGGCTCATCGCCGGCGCCCTTGCGGCCGAGCCTTTCATCAACGAGCCCGATACCGGCCTTGAGACGTACTTGTACAGTACTAACTATACGGATGACTCCCTCCCCTTGTTGAAGGACATGCGTGGTGCCCCCGACTTCGACTGGGCTGCTCGACAGGTCTTGACTGGCCAGCAGTATGCCTTCTACCGCACTGCTGCTGCTGGAGAATGGGGTAAGTGATCGTGTCTCTAGACTGTAGTCTCTCCTAACAATCGCTGTGTAGCCTACCGACACAACCTAGATGTTTGGCAAAAGGCCAGACTTCGCCCTCACCAGCTTGTTGGAGTTTCCGGCCTGAACAAGACCGCGGGGTTAGTAGAACACTTGACATTGAGTGCCGATGCATTGCAAGGCTAACAATTCAATAGCGTCACCATACTTGACTACAACTTTAGTTCCCCCTTTTTTATCTCTCCCGCTACTCGAGCTGCCTATGGTGATGCCGACAGGGCCGAGTTGAATTTTGTAGATGCCTCTGCCAACGAGAACATCCTCTATGTTGTAAGCTGAATGTGTTACTGAGGCAGCTTCACGCTCACGCGGAGAATAGGCTGCCATGTACGCTTCCAAGTCCATTGAGGAGATTGCAGCTGCCAAGCACAACAACACCCCCAACGGTCCTCAGGTTGTTTTTCAGCAGGCAAGAAAATTCTCATGCGAATGATTCATGAATGTTCTAATGCTTGAGAAGATTTACTCCAACACAAACTTGTCTGTTACCTGGGACACCATCAAGCGAGCTGAGGCTGCAAACGCCACGGCCCTCGTCTGGACCATTGACGCTCCTGGTGACTCTACTCGCCACCGTGCGGCTCGATATGACACCACCAATGCGTATGTTAATCACTCTCCATAGATTGAGTCTTTGACTGACCTAGAATTAGCAACGGTGTTACTTCCGACCTGACTGCATGTCGCATCTCTAATCATTGACACCAATCTATTTACTGACTAGTGACTAGTGGGACATATACGAGCAGATGAAGAACCGCACCGACCTTCCCATCATTCTGAAGGGTATTGCCACTGTCGAAGATGCCCTCACTGCTGTCGAGAAGGGTGTGGAAGGCATCTGGCTGTTCAACCACGGCGCCCGTCAGGTTGACTACTCTCCTTCGCCCCTCGAGATTGCCTACGAGATCCGCCGCAACGCTCCCCAGGTCTTCGAGAAGACTGAGGTTCTTGCCGACAGTGGTGTTCGCTACGGTTCAGATATCGTCAAGCTCCTTGCGCTCGGTGTCAAGGCTGTTGGCATGGGACGCCCGTGAGTTTCAACGACTGATTCACCCAGAGCCGAACTAACGGGTTCCATTCCAGATTCATGTACTCCAACATCTACGGCGTTGAGGGACCTACCAAGCTAATCCAGCTCATGAAAAACGAAATCATCCACGATGCTGCCCAAGTCGGCATTTCTGACCTCAAGAACATCCCCAAGAACATCATGAGTGCAGGATCTCCACCGCCTACTGGCGTGAGGCTTTGTTAACAAACCTGACACAGCTCAACACTCGCGCCCTTGAACGTGACGTCTACATTATGAATGATGACAGCTAGACTAACATGTTAGACTTTCTCATTTGTAATATCACCTCTGAAAACTTTATTTACACCCACTTTTAACAGCCTAGGAGTAGAAGTCTGAATTAGTAGAAACTTACGTAAATATGATTTCTTTAGAGCACAAATATTACTAAGTTATGATTGAAATGCAATAAATTAAAGAGATATCTAGCCTAAGATTATGACTATTTAGACTAGACCCTTAGATGTGCTGTAGCTGTCGTCAAATCCCCATATACGCTATTCAATTCCACCAAGATATGTCCATGTTTGGATGTTCTTAGCATGACAGAGTGCACTGGTAGTCTGCATTTTCTCTTCCTTCTTGATGGACAAGGTTCTAACCCGATGGTGTCTTGGAAGATAGGAAAACTTTTTAACACCTCTAGCTATCTGCACATACGGTTATCGTCACTTATGACTTCCCACTGAACTAATTCGATGTCAATACCACTGCTCCCCGATCCCCATCATGTGCTCATGACTGAGTTCGCAACTAAAGAATCCAGTGCTTGTCGCAAGAAAGGCGCGTTCCCCGCTTAAGAATTATTCGTGTTCCACACCATGTCGAAGAGAAGCCGCTGATTGGACCTGCGCGCGCATTTCTACGGGTAGGGGCGGCAAACTATGGGCGGATCTCGCAGCGATGGGCCGAAATAAAACCCGTTGCAGCTCCCAACCC
The DNA here is from genome assembly GCA_029931735.1 of Dactylonectria alcacerensis. Classification (NCBI taxonomy): domain Eukaryota; kingdom Fungi; phylum Ascomycota; class Sordariomycetes; order Hypocreales; family Nectriaceae; genus Dactylonectria; species Dactylonectria alcacerensis. Next base: position 2,052,305 of record JAPMUZ010000004.1, read on the forward strand.
AGCATCTGTCTTCACCCTATACCCTCTCCTCGAGATACCAATCAAGAAATAATCATGGCTCTTTCAACCCGCGCCCAAAATGCAGAGCAGGCAACAAAGGGGCTGACCATCTGGGAGGTTATCCCAAATCTCTGGCACCCCGAGTCCAACCCTGATGGCATCGTGAGTCTCGGAGTGGCGGAGAACTCCCTCATGCACGACGCCCTCTCAAAACATATCCACGAAAATCTTGCTCTGTCGAATCCCGCATTTACCTATGGCGATGGCACAACGGGCACGAAGCGTATCAAGGCGTCCGTCGCCCGCTTCCTGACGAAACATCTAAAGCCCGTCAAGCCCATCGAACCCCAGCATCTTTCCATGACCAACGGATGCAGCGCCGCTATTGAGCACCTCTCGTGGGCGTTGGCGAACCCGGGTGAAGGATTTCTACTCGGACAACCATACTATGGCACATTCGTCCCTGATCTCACATGCCGATTTGGCGCAAAGCTTCTTCCAGTTCCATTCCACGATGTTGACCCGCTCGGGGAAGACGCTGTCCAGAAGTACGAGAATATCATCCTCGAATCTCAAACCAAAGGCCAAAAGGTGGCTGGCCTCATCATCAGTCACCCACACAACCCACTGGGTCGCTGCTATTCCCGTGGTACCATCATTCGGTTGATGGAATTGTGTCAAAAGTACCAGATTCATTTCGTTAGCGACGAGATCTATGCTTTGTCAGTCTGGACCAACACCGTTGACTCCCGTCCTCCCTCCATCCCGTTCGAATCCGCCCTCTCTATCGACCCAACTGGAATTATTGACCCATCCCGGGTCCATGTTCTCTGGGGCATGTCCAAAGACTTTGGAGCCAATGGAATTCGGGTCGGAACCATCGTTTCTCAATCCAACCCTTCGCTGCATGCCTCTATCGTTGCGGTGGGGCTTTACAGCTCGGTCTCATCTCTCTCTGATCATATCACAGCCAATGTGCTCGATGATGATGCTTGGGTCGAAGGGTACATTGCAGAAAATCAAAAGAGGCTCTCTGAGCAGTACAAGCGGGTAGTGTCGTGGTCGAACAAGCATGGCATCACCTATGCGCCGGGAGTGAACGCTGCATTCTTCCTTTGGATCGACCTCGGAAAATACTACGGGGCGCGCCACCAGATCACGGGCAGTGAAGACACCACCGAACTGATCACCAAAGCGTTACTATCAAATAAGATCTTCCTTGCATCCGGAAAAGATTTCGGCTCTGAAAAGCCTGGTTGGTATAGGATTGTGTTTTCTCACCCAGACGATTATCTCGATGAGGGCCTCCAGCGAGTTATAACAGCACTGGCATGAAATATCGCTGATTAGATGCACAGCAGATGGAGTTTGTTAGCAAGACATGATTGAAAGTGACCGAGAAGCGTCAGTGGGGCTAGGGTAGATAGTGTGCCTCGTTTGAGTACGAGGGACGGATTCTTTCTCATGGAACTTACTCGACATATGCGGCCTGGGATATGGCAACCAGAAAGAGATTAAATATTCAGAAACGCCCTCCCCTGGGTACCCGGACCTGCTGACGAATATCGCACCGTTGGATTCCCGTGCTATGAGCCACACGCGCTTGGCGATCTTTACGTCAACTCTCCCAACTCGGGGGTTAACCATTACGAACTCATGTATTGGCACATTCCATGGATTGGGGAGTAGTAGCATCGATATCGAATCGGTTCAGGAGGGGATCAGAAGTAACGACGAATGTGTATGCAGGTCGCTGGAAGAAGTGAAATGGCTGTCAGTGTCGGATTCGAGGTTCTTCATGAACAGTTTCGAATGGGTAGTTTGAATTGAGTTTGTTAATTAGCTTCTTGAGTGCAGGAACGTAATTGGCGTCATCGTTCACAATCGTAGGTATTTGGGTGACGATTGTCATCGGCAGATCCTCAACAAGGGGGGCGACGCTGCAACCAGTACTGGTCACCTAACGCGGTAGCCCCATCCACAGGGGCACAGACGCGCGAACTCGGATAGGTGTCTCTCTGTGAGAGGAGCTGTCTTCATCGAGGAATAATACGAAGGAGTCGTCCTAACGTCGGACTCGGGACTTCGAAACCTCTCGGACGGGCTGCTTTGGAAGGCGGTGGTAGGTTCTCGGGTTGTATCAGGACACGGAGATCGGCCAACCGCTCGGATGCGAATGACCACTACCAGTCCGAGTATTTTCTTCCCCGGACTATCAAGAAACCAGTCCTGTGTCGGGAGGTGGTTGGTAGAGTTTAACGACATTCCAGGTCGGTAAGTCGGCAGGTCTGTCTGCCGAGGTGGAGTTCGATTTGTAGATAAATCTAACACGATGATGCCTCAGAATTCCGGGACAGCCTCTTCCTCTTTCGCAAGTCCTTTTTCGACGGTGTCGACGACTCGGGCGCTTTAGAGCTTGGCCCAGGGACCGGTACTTCCTCAAGAAACCAGCAAAGATTAAAGCCGCAAATTCTCGCTTTGGAGATCCTCTTCCGGCCGAACCAATGTGGAGAGGCAGCTAACATTGTTGCTGAACCCTTGCCGTTATCTGGCACTGCGCGTTCACTACAATCAACTGCAGACCTGAGCAGTGATGGAACCACCCACTTACCTAAACTAGCATGATCCGATGGTGGGACTGGGATCATGGGTATGAATTAAAGCGAATTGGGTGGCACAAATATGCAACAAAGCCAGCGTATTTGGTTAGCGCACCAATCCACGTACGTTTTACCCGGCGCAGACCTGGGCCGGACTCAGTCACTGGTACGCCATGCTCTCATCAGCCGGCATTGAGAAATCGAGAACAACGACGATGAATCCGACGAAATGGCGTATTTCCAAGGCCTGCCAAGAATGCCGCGTCAAAAAGATCAAGTGCAACGGCGAGACGCCTTGCGAGAGCTGCAAATTTCGTGGCCTCAATTGCGTCTACCGCGAGAAGGCCCGTAATCGGATGCGCAAGACGAGACCGCGAATCGCCGCTTATGAGACCATCATGTCGCAAGAAGCCCAGGAATCCCCGTCGCTTGACCCTTCCGAAGACGGATCAGTCACTGCGCCGACTCCGATCCCCGATGCCAAGGACGCTGTCGATCCTGTTGCTCCGCCTGTCTCCAACATCGGGAGTGAGCGAAGCATCAACAACGCAAGCGTCGCAGCTACTCACCGTGCATCGCCCTCATGTCTTCTTCAGCTCTACTATGGCCCTTCGTCTAACTTCGCACTCATCAACTCCATCTATCACCAGATCGAAGGGACGCGACCTAAATCCCCATTGCGCGAGGATATGGAGGAAGTCGGCCCAGGTCTAGACCTCTTCAGCCATCGACGACTGTTCTTCGGTGATTTGGCGGATAGTCAGCGCTCATTAAACGTGTCCGATGATTACTCAGCCATGTTACTGGATACTGATACAGCGAAACGTTTGCTTGAGCGATATCTCCTAACCTACTGGCATGGCATCCCGGTTCTGGATAAGGATACATACAGGCGCCGCCTTGACAAACTGTTTCGGCCACCTGCAATCTTCGACTTTGACTCGCCAGACACCATAATCATGATGCTAGCTATAGCACTGGGGGCGTCTATGACAGGTGAAGAGGCAATCGCCGAATTTCTGTTCCAAAAAGCGAAACAGGGAGCTGCCAAGCTGGATGAGGTAGTCAACACCCAAGTGGTCCAGATACATCTCATGATGATAAGTATTCATCTCCAGCATTGATTATATGCAAACACTGACATAACTTTACGGTCACTTTCAATCTGAGAGAGCCAAGCCAAACTCATCATTTCTCCACATTGGCAATGCCGTGAGAAAAGCTATCGCAGCCGGGTTACACAAGGATGTCTGTATTCGTCCTGGCCAAACACCAGAAGATGTTCGCCAGCGAAGGATATTATTCTGGAGCTTGTTCTTTTGGGAAACGTGCGTCACAGACTTCCAAGAATTTCATGTTTCGTTGCTGACCTCACTCCGCAGTTGGACTTGCTTTGTTGTTGGCCGCCCAAGCTCTATCCCTGACCCGGGGCTCGCTGTTCCAGTCCCCGGTGATAACAAGCTGCTGGTCTCGCTCGTTACTCTGTCTCGTATCATGTCGAAATGTGTCCGCCTCATTTACAGCCCACGGCATGACTCATTGTTACCAGTATGGAATGCGGCGAATGAGATCCGTCGCGAGCTGCACCGATTCGCCGAAAAGCAGTTAAAAGACATGAAATTCGGCCTTGTTGGAGATCCAAGTACAGGAGAACTTGGGGTCTGTCAAGCAATGGTGTCTACTAGTAAGTCGAAACTGAGTCATAGAAAGACGTATGGATATCTGATTAGTTAGTGTATCACCATACGCTACTTCTGACTTTTAGGCCGTTTCTGATCTTACGAGCAAAATTGAAACAGGATGGTTCAGCAACTGGAAATGGGCCCTCAGAAAGCCATCATACGCCTCCATCATGGCTTGACACTGCTTGCGAGTATTGTTTGGAAGCTGCCAGAAATTCAGTCGGATTCTTGACAGGATCTTGCGCAACTAACGTCTTGTGTCATGTAAGTGCGGCACGGAGCGCCAATTATTTTGACCCACAAACTCTGACTAATAATAGGATATCAAATACCACGGCTTCTTCATCGAAGGCGCTTGCTACGCTCTGGCCTTTGACATGTTGCAAGAACGGAAGTCTGCCCATCGCAACCTTCCTTGGATTCATTCGGGATTAAGATGTCTCCGGTCCATGATCACCAAAAGCAAGGATGGAGCTGGGCAACTGCCTTACACCATTGCAGCAATCGAGCAAATGGTGCGCACAGTATTTCCCGACTTGGAACTGAAGGACAAGGTGGAGCCGGAAGCACGGCAATCAGACACCCAACAAAGCGTCCATTCCGCCATGCCGGGCCCCTCGTCCATGGCCCCAGCTAGTGGAGTCGGAGAGACGCCGGCATTTACGTACCCTTCCATGCCATTCGGGTTCGATATTACCGGAGGGATGAACGGCACTTCCCCGTCGTCCGGCATCCGATCTGACGATCAGATCGACTTCACCGCCGCTGACGTCGGCTGGGACATTGACTTCGGAACTATGGATGTAGAGACATTCTTGTCTCTTGATTCAAGCCAGACATTTAATTTTGGACCCTGATAAACGCAGATGGATACGGGCAGTGTCCCGGGTTGTCTCGCAACAAACGCCAGTGTGGATCAAGCTGACATTGACGTTTCGGGGTTTAGAGTCATCAGCTTTAATAATGCTGCGTCAGGTTGCCTGCAATGGATTTGTCAGGGACGATGATGGGAGGAAAAATACTGGGATTCTGGAATTTGTCGATAAATGATTCGTCAGTACGGGCCCATTCCTATCTTAGTTGATGGGTCATGTCTTGAGCCTTGGTGTGGAAATACGGTAGATGGCGGACCCCTAACGGAAATCCGGCATTACGGATGTAAAGCCATATCCGGGATTTTGACTTGACTTACAGATTCATATATGCCATAAGCCTAGAGAAAAATAATTTACGAGAAGCAGTTCTCCAGAGACTCGATTCATTGACGCTGGTGCTGTTGCCGCGAGTGGAGAGGATCTTTGCCATAACTAGCCAGCAATCTCTTCAAGCAAAGCAACAGCAACATGGCATCCACTCCGACCGACACCGACACAGTGGCTGACCTGCCTCGTCAAACGTCACTTCACGGCCAAGGATTGCAATACGCATCCTCGAGTGAGACAGATGTCGAACCCGAAAGGGCTGATCAAGAGAGGGGAAAGGACTTCATCCAGAAGCATCTCACCCTCACTTTCAAGGATGTCACTGTGAATGTTACGGCTCCCGATGAGGCTCTTGGGGAGACCCTGTGGTCAAGAGTCGACCCTCGACAACTTTTGGACCTGTTCAGTCGGCATGAAAAGCGGAAGAGAGTACGCAATTGAATCTCCGAATTGGATGGAATCTTGGGAACTAACGGCACTAGACTATTCTTCATGAAGTGACGGGACAAGTCAGTCCAGGGGAAATGGTACGTGAGAAAGAGTCATCAGTTTCATTCTCACGCAATACTAATTAATATCTTAGCTTCTGGTTCTGGGCCGACCTGGGTCGGGTTGCACGTCCCTACTTCACGTGCTCTCCAACCATCGCGAGTCATTCCAGGAAGTTCTCGGAGAAACGCGATACGGCAGTATGGATCACAAGGAAACCAAGAAGTACCGCCAGCAGATTGTTTTCAACACCGAGGGTTCGTTCAGAGTTCACTGAAAACACGAGTCAGGATGTTGACGAGTTTGATAGATGACATTCATTTCCCAACCTTGACTGTCAACCAGACAATGAAGTTTGCGCTTCGAAACAAGGTGCCACGCGAGAGGCCTGAGCATGTCGAAAAGAAACACCATTTCGTGCAGGACATGCGAAACAACATTCTTGACTCGCTTGGTATCGGTCACACAAAGAAGACCTTGGTTGGAAATGAGTTTATCCGCGGCGTTTCTGGAGGCGAGAGAAAACGAGTTTCCCTCGCAGAAGTCATGGCTAGCCAGGTTTGTCTTCCTAAATTATACTCCTCATACCTAGGTTGTAGTAAATACTAACACCGCTCTTAGAGTCCTCTGCAGTTTTGGGATCAGCCAACGCGCGGCCTCGACTCCAAAACAGCACTCGAGTTTGTGGAGACGTTGCGAAAGGATGCTGACATAAATGGCAAGTCCATCGTGCTCACGACATATCAGGCAGGCAATGGAATCTTTGATTGCTTCAACAAGGTTATCGTTCTTGCCGAAGGCCGCGTCATCTACTGCGGCCCCCGCGCCGATGCCAAAGCGTACTTTGAAGGCATGGGATTCGTGTGTCCTAGAGGAGCAAACATCGCCGACTTCCTGACGTCCGTCACAGTGAAGACAGAGCGCGAAATCACCCCTGGGTTTGAGCAGCGCGTTCCAACTTCGGCCGAGGAGTTCGAGGCTGCGTACAAGAGCAGTGAGACTTTTAGACTTGTGAAAGATCACATTCAGCAGCCGGAGACTATCCACCATCAAGTAGACGACCTGAAAATGGCTGTCGAAAGAGAGAAAAGGCAGAGACGATGGAAGTTGGGCACACGAGGTGTTTACACCGCTGGTCTGCGAGAACAAGTCATAAACTGCACGCAAAGGTATGTCACATAGTTCCAAAATTTGAAAATAAATGCTAATGATTCAGGCAATGGCAAATCATGATGGGCGACCGCCTCTCACTCGCCATCAAAGTAGTATCTGCTACTATTCAAGCTCTTGTCTGCGGCAGCTTATTCTACAACCTTCCCGACACCAGCCAATCAATTTTTCTACGCCCCGGTGTCCTCTTCTTCCCAGTTCTGTACTTTTTGCTAGAATCTATGTCGGAAACAACCGCCTCTTTCATGGGCCGGCCTATTCTGGTGCGCCACAAACGATTCGGATTCTATCGCCCAACGGCCTTTTGCATCGCCAACGCTATCACGGATGTCCCCGTCGTCATGCTTCAAGTCACATGTTTCACCTTGATCATCTACTTCATGAGCGGAATGCAGACGGATGCAGGAAAGTTCTTCACTTGCTGGGTCGTTGTGAACGCTAGCACGCTGTGCTTCTGTCAATTGTTTCGAGCGGTGGGCGCTATGTTCAATCATTTCGGAACAGCCAGTTACATCTCGGGCCTGTTGTCAACCATCTTCTTTGTTTATGGAGGTAAGTTTTGAGGGCCCACGCGTCAACTGCAACACTTGCTGATCCACTCGTTAGGCTATTTGATCCCCTTCAGCAAGATGCATCCTTGGTTCCGCTGGATCTTCTATCTAAACCCTGGCGCCTATGCCTTTGAATCTCTTATGGCAAATGAATTTGACGGCCTTCAACTCGAATGTGTTTCCCCGCAGTATATCCCATTCGGTGGCGATTACAACAACCAGACTGCAGATTTTAGAGGCTGTACTGTCCTAGGAAGCGACGCCTCTGGTATGATCAACGGTATCGACTACGTCCGTGAGCAGTACAGCTACTCCATCGGGCACATTTGGCGTGGCTTTGGTGTCATCGTTGGGTTCTGGATCTTTCTCATTGGATTGACAGCGTTAGGATTCGAGCTTCGGAATAGCCATGGAGGGTCTTCCGTGCTGCTGTATAAGAGAGGCGCGCGCACCAAGAAGTCATTGGACCCAGAGATGGCAGCAGGTCAAGCTCCCGAACGATCTCTGCAGATGACATCGCAGACCGCGCGACAGTCCACATTCTCCTGGCACGATCTCGACTATTTTGTTCAATACCAAGGTGCCCAGAAACAGCTCCTGAACAAGGTCTTTGGATTCGTCCAGCCTGGTAACTTGGTGGCCTTGATGGGATGCTCTGGGGCGGGAAAGACGACGTATGTGACAGAAATCTACTCGCAAGCGTGCGTGTGCTAATTGGTCGTCTATGCAGATTATTAGATGTCCTCGCGCAGAGAAAGGATGCTGGCGAAATCAAGGGCTCTATTCTTATTGACGGCAAACCCCAAGGTATCTCTTTCCAGAGAATGACTGGATACTGCGAACAGATGGATGTCCATGAAGCGACGGCGACGGTGAGGGAGGCTCTGCTTTTCTCAGCTCTGCTCCGCCAACCCCAACACGTTTCCCATGACGATAAAATCTCATATGTTGACCACATCATCAACCTTTTGGAGCTCGAGGATATCTGCGATGCCTTGATTGGAAGTGAGTGCTAGACCTGGTGCAGCGCAATAGTCGAGTACTGACAGCCAAAGCCCCTGGTGCTGGTCTTAGCATTGAGCAGAGGAAGCGCGTTACCCTTGGTGTGGAACTTGTTGCCAAGCCTACTCTCCTCTTCCTTGATGAACCGACATCTGGACTGGATGGCCAGTCTGCTTACAACATCGTTCGGTTCATGCGCCGACTCGTTGATGGTGGCCAAGCCGTTCTATGTACAATCCACCAGCCGTCTGCCGTTCTCTTTGATGCATTTGACTCTCTTCTCTTGCTTGCCAAGGGAGGCAGAATGGCCTATTTTGGAGAAAGTGAGTTATCTGGCGCGACTTAAATGCCTGTTAGCTCACATGATGATAGCCGGTCAATACTCCGACACCCTCCTAGATTACTTCGCCAGAAATGGGGCCCCTTGCCCTGAAGGCGTCAACCCCGCAGAGCACATTGTTGAAGTTATTCAAGGCAACACTGAAGTTGAGATCGACTGGGTTGATGTGTGGAATCAATCTCCTGAGCGGCACGCGGCCCTCCAAAAGCTGGCGGATCTGAACAGGGAAGCCATCTCCAAGAGCGAGGGCATCGAGGAAGATACTGCAAACTTTGCTACCTCGAAATGGTTCCAATGGAAAATGGTTCTTCAACGTCAGATGGTCCAGCTCTGGCGGTCTCCAGTAAGTGAGCAACAAACGCCCGAGAGAAATTGCCCTAACCATGTATTAGGATTACGTCTGGAATAAGATCAACTTGCACATCTTCGCTGCTCTCTTTAGCGGATTCACGTTCTGGATGATCGGGGACGGAACATTTGACCTACAGCTCAGACTCTTCGCCATCTTCAACTTCATCTTCGTTGCTCCGGGCTGTATCAACCAGATGCAGCCTTACTTTCTCCACAACCGGGATATTTTCGAGACGAGGGAGAAAAAGGTTCGCTTGACTCCTTTGGCATACTTCTTTTCTAATATTAACAAAAAAGCTAGTCTAAAACATACCACTGGATCGCTTTCATTGGGTCTCAGACTGTGGCCGAAATCCCGTATCTCATTATTTGTGCAACACTATACTTCGCTTGTTGGTACTTCACCGCCGGTTTCCCTGTTGAGGCTCGGATCTCGGGCCACATCTACCTTCAGATGATCTGTATGTTGACGCACAAGGTTCTTTTCCTGTCACACAGTTGCTAACATTTGTTGATAAAGTCTACGAGTTTTTGTACACCTCGATCGGTCAGGCTATCGCTGCGTATGCCCCCAACGAATATTTCGCAGCGATCATGAACCCTCTCCTCATCGGTGCCGGCATGATCTCGTTCTGTGGCGTCGTCATGCCATACGCGGCGATGCAGCCGTTCTGGAAGTACTGGATCTACTATCTCGATCCCTTCCGCTACCTTTTCGGTGGTCTATTGGGCCCCATCATATGGGATGTTCAGGTCAATTGCAAGCCTGAGGAATTCACCTCCTTCGATGCACCTGATGGACAGACGTGCGGCGAGTACATGTCCGACTTTCTCAGTTCCAACGCAGGGTATGTGGCAAATCTTAACGCGTCTGAGAACTGCCAATACTGCGCCTATTCCACAGGAGCCGATTATGCCAAGACATTCAACCTCCAAGAGGAATATTACGGGTGGAGAGATGTAAGTGTGCAATGCCGTCATATTTACAATCACTTGCTAACGAGAGGGTCTAGACTGGAATCACTGCCCTGTTCTGCATCTCATCCTACGCATTGGTCTTCTTGATGATGAAATTGAGAAGCAAGAAGACAAAAAGCGCGAGGTCAGAATAAGGGCCTTGGTGAGTAAGAAGTGTGGTGCATCATCTTGTTTTACAGGTTGAAGTTTAGATAGACGGTTCAGAAGTATTAGGTATAATGGCATATTAGAAGGAACTTGATCGGATTCAAAGGATAGACTCAAAATAGATTGAAGCAAGACATCGTTTATAGATTGTAGCACAGCTGAGGCAGAATAGAAATATCTTTTCTCATACGATGTTGAGTACAGTTTCGGGCCAAGTCTACACACTTGCATTTTTTACATTTAGACACAGCACCTTTACATTAAGATCTAATCAGTGCCTAATCTCGATAAAGATTAGGGTCTAAAATTAGTATAATATAATACTTAAATAAGAGAATAGCATCTAATTTATTGGATTTAGATGCACTTAAAAACGAGTTACTAAAAAAAAAATTGGCAACTGATTTTACGCCTTAACGGATTGTACGGAGACCTTTGACCCGACTCTGTAACTAGGCCGGTTTAACTCTACCATTACAGCTCACTTCTCGAGACTAGCGTTTCCACTACTCTTCATGGCGACTCAACTACTGTAGGGGGACAAATCATCAAATTTTGATCGATCAAATTCGACGAGACTAAATTATGTACAAGAACAGTTCCAGGTTATGAAACTGGTTTCTCTTCATAACGTTCTACGACTACACGCATTTCCAGCTATCGGCAGCATTGGGGTCACCTGTTCCCTTGTAGCTGTTCCTCAGAGGATACTTGCAATGCTTTCTCTCAAAAGCGACAACATCCTTGTTTGCGTTGGTGTAGGCAGTGCCCAAGACGTAATCGGGTGCGATGCCCTTCTCAACCCACTGAACCATCGCATGCAGAACGTTGCCTTCGGGCTCCTCGGTAGAAAATGCAGACTGCCTGTTGCCGATATTGTATGCACCCGATCCTCCACTGCAGTGTCCCATGCCAGAGATGCGGAAGTATCGGTAGAACTCGTCTAGTTCCTCGGACCGAAGACCCATGGTACGTGAAACATGGTTGTAGTATCGAGCCGAGTTGTCGCTGGTAATAATGGGGTCTTGGAGACCGTGATAGTGAAGAATCTTGGCGCCACGGTTCTTGACATCAGATAGATCTCCATCCCAGGTGTTGATGCCAAAAGTGTCAACATCCTTCGCAGCCTCGATATCATCAAGCGTCAGCTCAGGTCCCCACGAAGGGTCGTCATAGATGACGTAGCGCCACCAGTCGACGCTGTATTGAAACGGAACGCCCGACCAGATGGTGCTGGTGGCATTGGCACCGGGCTGGAGTCGAGGATAGAGCAAGGTGCCCGTCGCATCGTATAGCGGAGAAAAGACGAGCCGAACCACTTCAGCCTGTGTTCCCGTGATGCAGTTCGTCGTCTTTTTCTCACCGCAAATCAGGGATTCAGGTCGGTATTGGCAGAGATCCGGGTCCTCGATGATGCCGTCCACCTGGCCATCGAGACCATCGCATTGGTCGAGCACATCTTCCACCACAAGAGACCATTGCGCGGCCGTCAGGAATGTCGAGGATCCAGGAGGGCCAGTCAAGCTGTAGAAGTGACCAGACCAGGCCTGAAGGTTGCCGAAGTCGAATGCGGGAGCTCCTGCCACAATTCCATCGAAGTCATCGGGGAAGCTCTGTGCCTCCTTAAATCCTTGTCTGCCACCAGTAGAGCAACCAAGGTAGTATGATTTGGTATGCTTCTTTCCATACAGCGCTTTAGTGATCTTCTTTCCGGCGACGACTCCCTGGTGAAGAGCACGGTAGGCAAAGTCTTCGAGGACTTGTCGGTTCTTGTAAAAGGGCAGGCCGGTGTTTCCGTCATGGCCGTTGTTGGTTCCAACAACAGAAAAGCCCCTCGCCACAGCGTAGGCCATGTCGTCGTACGAAATACAGCCACCTAGGCCACCGTTTCCAACGCTCAAGAAACGGCCAGTCCAATCGAGAGGCAGCCAAGACTCCAGGGTGAAGCCGCTCTTCTTGGAAGTGCTGATATACATCTTGACTCGGCAGAGATCGAAATCAAACGGCTTACTGAATCCCGCACATGTTGCGTGAGTCGAAGGAGCCGTGAGGTTGGTTCCAGCCTCGACGAAGTCGGTCAGGTTCACCTTGGCGTTGCTAAACTGACGAGCCAACGTCTTTCCAAGGCCTTCACACTTGGTAGCGAATTTCGTGCGACTGCATTCTCCGCCCTGTGTTGCGGCCAGGAGGCCCAGGAGCGACAAGCTGAGAACCTTCATTGAAGCAAAGAGATGATTGAAACGCGGTGTCTGAGAAGAGGCTGAGGCCGGCTTGAAGTTGCAAATTATGATGGGGATCGTATGTTATATATGCGCATTCCCCTTGTCGGCTTTCTCCATGCCAAGAAGTGCCAGATTGCTATAATAGTCTCTGCTAGCATAGTCCATGTTCGTAGTCCTTGTCCACACAGCATAGACATTATCCTGTCATGCCAGATTGAACACTGCAGAAAGCAACCTTCCCCACACTAAGTCTGCAACCCCAGATCCCGAGGCGATGAATCGATTGCGGGGAGAACGAACTAAACCTCATTCTGAGCCATTGTGCGGAGACAACGGGATTCTGTTCGGGAAACGAAAATGGGTTTCTTTGTTTGCTTGAGGCGGACTTCCACATGTATTGAGGATAAATTTCCGTTGCGGGATTAAATTTAGGAGTTCGCATTGACTGCAATTAATTAGGCCTCGGTCGGCGGTTCCAGTCCGATACTAACTTGCCTAATTGAGAGCAAATGCAACGATCATCACCTCACCTGGTTAATATGTGGAGCCGACGCAGGGACCAAAGGCGGAGATGGTCCCTCTTCACCAGCCCGAGGCAAATTACATAGAGGAGTCAATGTCGAAGACAGTTGCTGACTCTGTGTTTTCAGAGGTGAATGCTGTATGGGTGATACTAAAAATGTCATTTTACCTCAAGGCATGAAACTCTTGGCGTTTCCTTGTGTATTTTTAAGTTTCAGTTTGGCGAGAATAAGACTCTTTATCATTTCGTCGCTTGCTACAGCTCAATGGACATCAGCCTGTGCTGATTTTCTTCACCTGGACGGGACCTATAGTTAAATCAATATCGTCTACATAGGACATAAATTTATTCCTTGACGTCATGAGGAATTGGGCAGCCCATTGCCTCTCTTGCCGACCACATTTGCCGGTGCCAGTTAGGGGGTTGTTCAACCCCATGTAACTTCCCCCGCATTTTTCGCCACCTCAACGGCCTCACCGAGAAGACTTTAACCGGCATCAACTGCTGTCACTTACAACAGTGGATAAATCATTAACAGTCGCAAGGAAGAATCTGAATTACCACGGCACATTATCACAGGCCACATTATTTTATCATCACACTTTTGCTGACCTCGGCGAACCATTCTCTAATTATCTTAGGAGTGTAGGGTGGGAGATATATTTGGCCCAACTCTGCTGAATGCTTTGTAACCTTCAGAAGTTGAGGGTGAACATTCAAGGGAATTTTAGTTTGAAATCGAAACAGAATCAAGTTTTGGGTGTGATAGTTAATGTCTGTTAGAGGTTCTAGATGTCTCAGTTCTGGTTATGTAGGCTAGTATGGGAGATAAACAATTCCATATGATACAGCACCAACATATTTTGAACCTCACAATCGGTTGGCCACTTGAATATCTTTGCCCGCAAATAGTATCATGCGACCTAGACAACTTACTTGTTGAATTGCTCGCTGTCTGAGCTCAGGGTCAAACATGTCTTCGACAGTAATCCGAGCCATCTCCGTAGTGAAGTCTGAGCTACTAGCACCCGTGTGTAGAAATTCTCCATCTTGAATGCGCGTGGCCTCATCCATCTTTCTACTTGGAGTTGTTATTGATTTTCATCAGAACGATACTTTATGCAGTAAAGTAGGCAGGTTCTGGAATATTTGTGACATTTTTCGTATGTGTTGTACTCTTGAGTCAAGTTTCAGCTTCATGTTCCAGAAATGGTAATGAATTGCATATTTGAGAAAGATTTCAGTTGTGCAAGCCTGCTTGAAGGAATTGATATCAAATTGATCTTGATCAGTGGGGTAGAAATCTTTGGACTCTAGTGATGAAATCGCTCGTCTCCATCAGCACTAGCTGTGCTTAAGAATAGTCGCTTTTTGTAATGCCATTTGCTTGGCAATCTCCGATCGTCTCACCGATATGATTATCGGGACTTTTCTGACCCAATACACATAGGCCACTAACGGTAGGACTAGGGGGAGATGGGGGAAAATTATAGATCTGAGGGCTTGTCACCCGATTGACTTGGAGTCGTACCCAGTGATCGAAAGATAACTGCAGGGAAGTGTAGCAAAGACCTCTGGCGTTGCAAATGACCCATGCCCCGTTGCCAGCTGATAGTGCCCGAATAGTAGCTTGATGAATGACATCATGAAAGCCAGAAAAATTTCGAAAGGTTTGTAGATTGTAGCAAGGACACCACTAGACCAAGTAGAAAGCAACTTTCAGCTTGAGATTTGACCCTCGGTCACCATCTCGTCACACGGCGTGGCTTGCTGACATATTATGGTTATCAACGGGCACCTGGTTAAAAATATTATTTCGGATGCAAAAGAGGTCGCCAATATCAATGCAACGGCGAACTGAAAATCTTAATGCCCAAGTTTCACCACGTAAGCTCTGACCATATTGACCAGGGAACCACCAGCATCACTCGATTCTGTGTCCGATAGCCGTGACACATGACAGACGCACGTTCACCGGCATGGGTACCGACGGTTGCCTTGCCGAGACTCGAACTCTAATAGAAACGGAAACCCATTCGTGCATAATAATACTAGTGTTCCTCTAGTATAGGGATGCACCGTGAAAGGGCCTAGATCATGCAACCTGCTGACTTACACTAATTTCTGCCCGCCAGCCACCCGGTCTCCCGAGCTGTAGACTGTACGAGGTAGTTGATTACCATTCGTAAAACTCGGATTCCTTCTCGCAACTTCTTCGTAAATGTCGGCGTCAGTCCCCGTCGGGGTCTATTATCCCGTCGAGCGGGGCTGGCGCTTCGAGTTGCCGTAGCTGCAATCTGCTCGGACGATGACGATCATTTTGGCATTTTACCGCGGTTCTCAAAAGGGCGTGCGCCCCAAGGACCGCACCACTTCAGCCTCTGACCCAGATCACCGGTTTGGTGTGATTACCGTGTAATTGCGAGAAACAACCGGTTGCGGTCCCACGGGATCGGGTCGACAAGGTGCTCGCAGAGGTGTCCGATGGTTGATTACTACGTAGTACAGGGCATACAGCCGATCCGACGCCATGGATGGGACCACTGGGCCTCAAAACTTCTCCAAGCACCCGGAATCTGGAGACTACGGAGGAACCGTTGAGGGCTCGTCGGCCAGATTAGAGCCATAATAGAGCCATAACAGGGCCGAATACTCCAGCGGGGAAGACGGCGCAGGTCGCTGGATTGAGCGGGATCCCATGGGGATTTGTGCTTCGTCAAGTCCGTCCTCGCTCAGGTTATCCCATGGTATCCCACAATCCCACATGCCCCCAGATCCACTCGGCAGTTAGAGCCATCACGGGAACGACAGACCCTGACCTTTCCTCGACTGCTTGACCTGCTTGACCTGCTTGACCGCTGGCAAATCATCGGAAGTTCGGTTCTTCAACGGCCGTATTCGACGTCGGTGGAGCTCCGAGTGCCCCGCGATCCACTTCCCCGGCTCCATGATATCACCACAATCAAACTCCACACGCAACCCTCCCGAAGGCCCGGGGGCCAACCTCGGTGGCCCCACGGCCTGAATAGGCGCATTGTTCGAGTCAGCTGTACTGCCAGAAGGCTCTGATGGCAACTCGTGTACTTGCCGCTAGGCGTTGCCTTCGGTAAATTACCCAAACGTTGTCTGAGGGCCCTCTCAACACTCTCCCACTGGGTTCCACAGTTTGCCTTCTCCCATGTCTTGCGTGCGGCATTAGCACCCTGGAGCATCATACCATTAAGCTATCCTAGTCCCCCATGTTCTCCGCAATTTTTATCCCCGCAAGCCGGTTCCAACTTGACTGGACCATGGTTATGGGAAAAAAACAACATGAGAAAGAAGCTAAGTCCGAAAATGTGGGACTAACTTCCGGCCACTATCATGAGAACCGGGATGACGCAACCTCTTTCGGAGCTTGAAGTGGTTGGTGGAGTGTAAGTCCATTGCAAGATATCGGAGTGGCGATGGGCATATAAACGACCGAATATTGGCAAAAATTTATAAAAGGCAACGGGGGCGTCCATGAAAGATCATCACTCAGATCCAGCCCAAGCTCAAGTTTCTCGAGCTCAACCATCACAATGGCTTCTGTTTTGTCTCTCGTTGTCTCAGGACTGCTTGCAGCCTCGGCTGTCAATGCTCAGAACTACGATTCGAGTGGCCGAGACGAGGATTCTTTTAGCTATGTCCAACCTCTGAACACCACCATCCTCGGACCCTATGGACACTCACCGGCTGTCTTGCCTTCCCGTATGTTCTTCTTTCTCGAGTCTGTCACAGGAAGCCACCAACTAACACCGCAACGTAGCCAATGCTACCGGCCTTGGCTGGGAGGCTGCATTCGAGAAGGCGAAGCAGTTCGTCTCTCAGCTGACCATCGACGAGAAGGCTGACATGGTCACCGGAACCCCAGGCCCCTGTGTTGGTAACATCGTTGCCATCCCGCGTCTTGGCTTCAACGGCCTCTGCCTTCACGATGGACCTCTATCTATCCGTGTGGCCGACTATGCCAGTGTCTTTTCAGCGGGTGTCTCAGCCGCCTCCACTTGGGATAGGTCCATCCTCTATGAGCGTGGCTACCTCCTGGGCAAGGAGTTCAAGGGTAAGGGTGCTCACGTTGCTCTCTCGCCCGTTGCTGGGCCGCTTGGCCGCTCCGCCTACTCGGGTCGAAACTGGGAGGGCTTCTCCCCCGACCCCTATCTGACTGGTGTTGCTATGGAGGAGACGATCAAGGGACACCAGGACAGCGGTGTCCAGGCGACTGCGAAGCACTTCATCGGCAATGAGCAGGAGACTCAGCGCAACCCGTCATGGAACGGCTCCGAGATTGTGCAAGAGGCGCTTTCGGCCAACATGGACGACCGAACTATGCACGAGCTGTACCTGTGGCCCTTCGCCAACGCCGTCAAGGCCAACTGCGCTAGCATCATGTGCTCGTACCAGCGACTGAACGGCTCATACGCCTGTGCCAACTCCAAGGCCCTCAACGGCCTGCTCAAGGAGGAGCTCGGCTTCCAGGGCTACGTCATGTCCGACTGGGGTGCTACCCACGTCGGTGTTGCCGGCATTGAGGCTGGTCAGGATATGGACATGCCCGGCGGTATTGGCACCTACGGCATGAACTGGAAGGGCGGCTCGTTCTTCGGTAAGAACGTTACGTCGGCCGTCAAGAACGGCACGCTCGATGAGGCCCGCGTTGACGACATGATCACCCGTATCATGACCCCTTACTACTGGCTCGGCCAGGACACCAACTACCCCGAGGTTGATCCTTCATCCGCCGACCTCAATACCTTCTCTCCCCGATCCACGTGGCTGCGCGAGTTCAATCTGACCGGTGAGCGAAGCCGCGACGTCCGCGACACCCACGGCGAGTCCATCCGCAGACATGGCGCCCAGGCTACCATCCTGCTCAAGAACGAGAACAGCGCGCTTCCCCTCAAGGCCCCCAAGTCCATTGCCGTCTTCGGAAACGACGCCGGTGATGATGTCCTCGGCTTCTACAACCAGAAGGACTTCGAGTACGGTACTCTCACGGCCGGCGGTGGTTCCGGAACTGGTCGTCTGACCTATCTCGTGTCTCCTCTCACTGCCATCAATGCCCGTGCTAAGCAGGACGGTGCCCTTGTCCAGCAGTGGCTTAACAACACTCTCATCGCCGAGTCCGATGTCAGGACCCTCTGGGTTCCCACTCCTCCCGAGGTCTGCATCGTCTTCCTCAAGACCTGGGCCGAGGAGGCCGCTGATCGCCAGCACCTGAGCGTCGACTGGGACGGCGACGATGTCGTCGAGTCTGTTGCCAGCCAATGCAACAACACCGTCGTCGTCACCCACTCCTCTGGCATCAACACACTCCCCTGGGCCGATCACGTCAACGTCACTGCCATCATCGCCGCCCACTACCCGGGACAGGAGAGTGGCAACTCCATCGTCGACATCCTTTACGGCGACGTCAATCCCTCCGGAAAACTGCCCTACACCATCGCCTACAACGGCAGCGACTACAACGCACCCCCGACCACCGCCGTCAACACCACCGGCGCGTACGACTGGCAGTCGTGGTTCGACGAGAAGCTCGAGATCGACTACCGCTACTTCGACGCCAACGATATCGACGTGCGTTACGAGTTCGGCTTCGGTCTGTCCTACTCCACCTTCGAGCTCGCCGACATCACCGCTGAGCCCCTCGTCGAGAGCATCGCCTCCGCGCCTGAGCAGCTGCCCGTCCAACCCGGAGGCAACCCTGCGCTCTGGGAGAGCGTCTACAACGTTTCCGTTTCCCTGACCAACACTGGCGAGGTCTATGGTGCCACCGTTCCCCAGCTCTACGTCACCTTCCCAGATAGCACTCCCTCGGGCACGCCCCCTAAGCAGCTTCGAGGCTTCGAGAAGGTTTGGCTGGAGGCCGGTCAGTCCCAGACTGTTGGCTTTGAGCTGATGAGGCGAGACCTCAGCTATTGGGACATCATCTCCCAGGAGTGGGTGATTCCTACTGGTGAGTTTGTCATCAGTGTCGGTTTCAGCAGCAGGGATCTCAAGGAGGTCATCAACATTACTCCTGTGGACGCTTGAGGATGAGCATGAGAGCGAAGTTGAGGATTGATGATAATGAAGAAATGAAGCAAAGTTTATAATCGTCAGGGTGTTGTAAATAGTGGAACACATATTTATTCCATGTCTTGTCTTGTGGCATTCAGTGATTCGTGTCATGTCTCATCTAATCTACCCGTCTAACTCAACAGTCTAATCCACTCGGCGCTTGTTTCGCGAGGATGCCCTCTCAATTTCAGGAGTGTGAACAATCCGCTTCCTTTCGTCCTCTGTGACTTCGTACACTGTGGCGTCAAGGCGAACCCGGAATGATTTGCCACGCCAGTGAACAGTTCTCCCAAGCATAACCGCCCAGATCCAAATGGGCAGTGCAAGGGTTTCTCGACCGAGCCAGGCAGGAAGCCATTCCAAGAAGGGTCGCACTGGGATTCCGCCATAGTTGGAGGCACCCTTTGTGAAGTACGGCGTATTGGCGTCCGGCTCTACTGTGATGCCGCTATGCAGACGGCGGAACATGTACCTGTCTCCCAGCATCCACGTAGTTACGCAGAAAAGCCAGGTAGATCCCAAAGCGCTCCATGTTTGAGGTATCCCCAATGTCTCCTTGAAGAAGGGAAGAGTAGTAGCCGCAAATGCCATGTAGGCACAACAGAGAAAGGGCTCCACGCCAGGCTCAACTAAGGTTGCAGCCATGACAGTGAACTTACGAGCCCTTAGCCATCGACCGCGCCGAGCTGCGTAAGCGCCGACAGACATGCCCGACATCGGCTGGACGACAAGGTCTCCCCATATAATTCCATGATTCCGGTGTCCGGGGATCTTTGTCTTCCAGAACAGGTCGCCAATCAAATGATCCTCGCAGATGTTATGAGAAAAGAAATCCACACCGTGCGGTCGTTGACTATCTGGTGACAAGTTCGGGTTCTCGGAAGGGTTCGTGATTTGGTCCAACTGGGATTTCCTAAACATGTTGCTTTTTCCAACGACGCAGGGAGCGACGCCAACAGCGTTGATCGCTCCATAAAATTTGGCATGAGTCGTCGACATAAACATCTCATCAAGGCGTCCACCGCCCTGGGCCCAGACTCTTGAAAAGAGCCCCGCACGGGGACCCGAGACCCCCTGCACCTCAGATGTTGGGTTCAGCAGAGCTTGACTGTCGCCAGAGGGCAAGGAGGAGTAGTTAGCCAGGTCAACGACAATGGGCATCTGGTGGACGAATTTGTATGGGACAGCAGAGCTTCCACCCTCCCCATAGCCCATCAACTTGTCCACCATACGACCCAGATTACCAGGACCAATCCACACATTGCAGTCCGCAATCCATATGATGTCGCCTTTGGCTTCTCGATATGCCCTACTAATGTTGCGGATTTTGGGGTTGGGTCCGAGGTTCTCCGCGTCGCCATCAGGACCGTGGAGAATAGGGTCCTCAGATTCGACTAAGACGCGAGCGTCGAAGGCAGGGAAGTCTTCGACGATTTTTTTAAGGATCGGGTACGCTGAATCGGACTTGTCATCGACACAAAGGCGAATGTGAAGCTTGTCGGCGGGGTAGTCTTGAAGGAAAGATGAGGCGATGCATTCGTATAGCTGCGGCTCAACGCCCTTGACGGGTCGAATTATCGTGACATGTGGCGCGTCCTGTCGGAGTTGTGAAGACGCAGAAGGAGGTAGCGGCCGCTTGTAGTTTTTAAAGCTGTTCATGTTAGCAGAAGCCGAAGCAAGACGTTCAGGGCGCATACATGGCCCGAATCCCAATGGTCTCAACGACGACGACAATGACGCTCCACCCCAGGCAGACCCAAGCAACGGATTCCGTGAACGTAGACATGGCTAACAGCTCAGTGCAACCATCTCTCCCGCATCTGCTGCAAGGACGAAGAGGATCAGGGGCCGTGGCAGCAGAAATGCATCAAGCCAGCACGAAAGTCAAAAAGGAAATTGAAACGTGTGATCGTGGAGCTATTCATGGAGGGACGGGAGGGAGAGTGGGTGGATGACGCTAAGGTAGTAAGGCCGCCAGGGCTGATGAAATACGCCGCTGACTGATGTGCTAAACGACATGTACCGACAGCACTGACCAGGGCTGTCCATACCAGCAAGTCGTGCACCGCAGGACGTCGAACGTGGCCAATCGAGATGAACGCCGTTATTAGAGACTTCTAAACAGGTGATCGACGGGGACACGGTTCAGAATCACTGCAAATTTGCCCATGCTTCGTCTCTTCTCATCCGTTCCGAGACTCGGGTGAGTCGGGAAAGTCGGTGGGCGCTGACCCCACTAGACGTCACTGTCAGCTTGGCTGTCGGCTTGGCTGTCGGCTTGGCGGTCGGCCCTGTGTGCCTTAACCATGCCCTGTGCGGCCCTGTGCCCCGTGCCCCGTGCTCTGTGGCCCGTAAGCCTGACGCCTTGCGCGTGAGGCAGCAAAAATTGGGGGGCTCCAATTCAAGAAAATTTCGATGCTGAGGCGTCGGCTATTTCTTTCCTTCTCCTCCATCATCATTTGGTTCAATCAATGCACCTCGACTTGGCCTCAACGCTGAGCGACTGCCATTGGTCCCGTCTAAGGACAACAGTGTGCCGTTGTGAATGGCCACAAGCATTGATTCTTCTCCAGCATCGTGCCTGGACCATGTCCTAGACAGGTAGGTTTTCTCTCATTTCTTTGCGGCACTTTGCTTCAATTCTTTCCGAGGCTGCGGCGTGACTCACGGATTGACTGCACCGAAGCCTCATGCAACCCAAACAAAGCCATGGGAAGTCCCATGGCATCCCTCGTTACGATGATGACACCATCATGTGCTTAGAGAATATCCATTCAGTTGGACCTCTGTGATTGCCATTGATTATAGACTACAACGGTATCTGATGTAACACCGACAAACCACCTTGATCTATCGAGTCCGTATAGACAGGAACGATGATGCTGACAAGCTATTGTCTAGACCAAGATGACACCAGCGAGAAATGGCTGAGACTCAACCATCCACCCCAGAGCCTGGAGCAAAGTCGCCCGCCCCAGACGCTGCTCGCCCACAGCAGCGAGGGCCTCCGCTCCATCAGATCTATGCGCTACCGGCGCCGATCCGAACATTTCCTCTACCAGTGTTCTACCCGAACAACCCCATATCCATCTTCCACGTTGCATATGCGTGGCTGAGTCAATTATGGTCCCCGCCTCTGGCAGAACCCTCTGTGGTTCATGAAGGTGTTTGGTCAGCCAAGACAAATTCGATTCATATTTTGGACGAAAACTCCACCCGAGCCTTTTGGGAGCAAGGTTTCTATGGGAAAGGAAACCTTAGCCGAAGTGAACCCAACTGGCTGAAACGGGAAAAGGTCCGTCGGGGACTTCAAGAGGCGCACGTCAGTGAGATCCTGACCGTCGAAAGACGCGAAGAGCGCCACCGAGCCAAACTGGAACGCGCGCGCCTAGAACAGGAAGCGATTCAGAAAACGAGACTAGAGGAGGCTCGGGAAGCTCTTGCTGCCAAGGTCAAGGCAGCTAAACCAAAGACGCCTACGCCGACAAGGGCATCGACTCTTCGGTCAATTCCAGACGCGCCAGTCAGCCCTGAGAAGCTGTTGGCTTTGCCCAACTCGACGGCAGACGTGCAGTCCGTTACTACTCCCTCCAAGGATGTGACGACCAATGGAGTGAGCGAATTAGGCGCAAGGTCTGTCAAGGACAATCCTGCCCAAGCACGTCCTCCCCTCCCGCGTCTCTCTACCAGCATGAACAACGCCATCCCTCATGCTGCACCCGCAAATGGCACCGTTCATGCTGAATCCGCGATCTCCTCTCCTGGCTCGTCCGGCTGGCCAAAGCCACTGAAACGGCAGAAGAGCGTTCGGTTCTCCCCCATGGTCGAGTCCACCCCCACATTCAAGTGGCTTGACCCGTCCACCCCTCACCGTTTCTCTCCAGCCAACGGAGAGTCATTGGCAACGCTCAACGAGGAAGATCCTCAGTCAAGTCAGAGAAGCCCGCGCCCGAGAAGTCCGCTCCAGAAAAGCCCTCTCCAAAAGAGCCCGCTTCAAAATAGTCCACTGGTGGAGACCGAGCCTGACTTGCTGCTCAACAAAGAGCACCTCCAATTGATGCCAGAGGAAGCATTCTTCTTGAACTTTGGTCTGGGGGTTCTGACGGTAACCGATCCCACGTATGAGACGCCAAAGCCGCTGTCCACAATGGAGCTCTTCACGTTGTTTCGGCAGCATTCCTACTTCCCTCCCCGATCTGAGCCGGGTGATCCTGCGCTTCAGCCTGACGATAATTTCTTGGTGCACTATTCAGTGTATCATCACTTTAGATCGCTGGGTTGGGTGCCACGCGGAGGCATCAAGTTTGGCGTTGATTGGCTTCTCTACACCCGAGGTCCTGTCTTCGATCACGCCGAGTTTGGCCTCATCGTCATCCCGTCGTACTCCGACCCCCTCTGGAAGGAAATGGGAAAAAAGACTCGTCAGAAATCGTGGCAGTGGCTGCACGCCACAGTTCGAGTTCTCTCCCATGTCACCAAAAGTTTGGTGCTTGTCTACGTGGACATACCACCTCCATCAAAGTTTGATGAAGCGTTGGAAAAGGGATTTGCCGATGTGTTCGAATTGTACAAAGTTAGAGAAGTGATGGTTAAACGATGGTCTAGCAACCGGAACAGATAGCAGAGTGGCTACCGGCAAATCAGACCCATGTATGAATGAATGTATTACTATTCCCATGATCAATCACATGAGATTTGTTGGTTTCACACTGCAAAGCGAACAACACATGAGCGTGCTTGAAGTTGTGAGGGTGGTCTTGTCAACCCAATGCCGAGTTGTTCTCTTGACAGGCCCTAGGATTGGTTTATCACAATTGCCGTCAGCATGACTTCGGCAATTGATCCCGAATCTCCCCTTCCCCATGGTCCGATGCACAGCTCGCGCGTGCCAGTTGCTGCAAGCCATACGAGATGCTGCATCGGCCCAAGACAACTCTCTTTGCTTTTGATGATGGCTATCCACGGGTCCAGATAACGCGGGGTCAGCCAGACAACCCCACATGGAGCTGCTGCATCCCTTTCGGCCGAGGTACGCTGGTATAGCTCGGGCTCGCTACAACAGGTTGACATCTGCCTTTTGCCCTCTCTTTCACAACTCCCGGAGCATCAAAGGGTTGTCGTCCTAAACTACCTGCTCTGGGAAGTCAAACTGAAGACGACGCTGTACCTGTAGACGCCATGCTTTCTCCCAATCGGCTGCTCGCCAAGAGCTGCAGGTCAACTCCGTCGCGGGTCCTCGCATCGCTCTCGGGCTTCTCCTCGCCGAGAGCTCTTCATACCTCACCCAGAGTCCTCTTTCACGCAAGTGCGCAACGGCGGAAAGAAGAGCGTACATATCCCTTTGAAGCGCCCAATAAAGGCGAACTGCCCACGCACCAGAAGCCGCAGGGCGTCTCGGCAAAGAGGACCGACCCTCCTGCTGCCTTTGAGCCGCGGACGGTGCTCGAGGGCTCCATCAACGGCGGCAAGCGCATCGCCGTGTCGAGCTCCGACCGCTTCGTTCAGATCGAAGACAAGGAGCATGGCGGATGGGTTCGGCTTGATGCCGTCGTCCTGCGCGACAGCTGCGCGTGCGTCAAGTGCACCGATCCGGCGTCTGGTCAGAAGAACTTTGCGTCGACCGACGTCCCGGCCGACATCGAGATCGGCGAGGTCCGGCTGACGGAGGGCGGGCTCGGCGTCACCTTCCGGAACGACATCCGGCGCCTCGCCGAGGGCGGCCACGAGATGGTGGTGCCCTGGCAGACCATCGAGAAGGCCCTGGGCCACCAGGCTGTCGAGAAGCTGCCGTACCCGCGGCAGGACGCCGTGTATCCCAAGACGGGACGCACGTTTTGGGACAACGAGACGATCAAGCAAAAGGTACGCAAGATCGACTACGGCGAGTTCATGCAGGGCGGCGAGGCCTTTTGGCAAACCCTGCTGGACCTGTCGAGTCTGGGCCTCGTGTTCTTGAAGAACGTGCCCCACGACGAAGGAGCCATATCGGATATAACCACGCGCATCGCCAACATCAAGTCGACGTTTTACGGGCGCACCTTTGACGTGCGAGCCAAGCCCGACGCAGAGAACGTCGCCTACACCAGCGGCTACCTCGGCCTGCACCAGGACCTGCTGTACCTGGAGCGGCCGCCCGCGATCCAGATTCTGCACTGCCTCGAGAACTCGTGCGCGGGCGGCGAGTCGTTGTTTAGCGATGGCTTGCGAGCCGGTAAGCTCATGTGGCTGCAGCGACCCAGAGGAGCCGTCGAGAACTTGGCCAGGGTGCGCGTGCCGTACCACTACGAGAAGCACGGGTACTGGTACAAGCAGAAGCGCGCGATATTCGACGTGACTGAAAAAGATGACATCCTCGCCAGCGTCTACTGGAGCCCGCCCTTCCAAGACCGCTTCCAACTCCCTACCGTCGACGCGCGCGCGTGGCTAGAACCCGCGCAGCTCTTCGACAAACTCATCAACGAAGAATCAGCCATGTACCAGGTCAAGATGTTGCCGGGCGAGTGCGTGCTCTTCGACAACATGCGCGTCATGCACGGCCGGCGCGCCTTTGACGCTGGTGGCGGCGGCTCGAGATGGCTGCGTGGTGCCTACATCGAGCGCGAGGACTTTGTCAGCCGCGTGTTGCATATTCCCGATGATATGGCCGAGGCCTATCGCGGCAACAAGGCTTGGGATCGTGCCATCGAGGACCAGACGCTCGTTGAGTCGCCCTGGTTTACCGAGACGAAGGTCAAGCTGGATGCTGTCGTCAATGGGTTAAGGGCCAAGGGGGCCGCCGAGTTAGGCGAGGAGCACTATGAGCAGCTCAATGCCTAAATACTCGAGTCCTATCAACAAAGGATGTAGGACATGGAGAGATATCGAGAATAGCATAGCGAGAATGATGTAGAATTGTGCTACAGCTCACAATAATCCTAAACCCCAACCTGGGGCTTTCCTTAATGTCGCCCTTTTTCCTGTTGCGCCTGTCCGTTCCCTCGATCATATCCACGAATACCTGGTGCTAGCACTACAGATGAGCCGTCACACCAGATCATCTCTCATCATGCTTCAAATTCATGATTCCCACTTCTTAGCATTGACGCCGTCCGGGGGCACCGTCTCCACCGTCCTATCCTTGACGTCGTTCCAGTCGGTGCTCAAGGCAGTGCCGTTGCTCTCAGTGAAGCTCTTCATCATCGCCCGCTGCTGCTCAGGGGTGCTGTTCTTGAAGAGTTGCTTAAAGAATCCATTAACATCCTTCCCTTCCTCCTCATCCTCGTCCGCGCCAAACTTGTCCCAGTCCTTGGCCCCGGTGCGGGACGACGTAGGGTACGGAACGCCAGCAGGTTTCTGCGGCTCTGTCTCTGTCGACTTAGCCGGTGCCTTTCCCTTCTCCTCGGCTAGGGGAGGGGCAGTCGGTTTCGGAGCGGTCGTCTTGCTCGCATTCTCAGATTCTTGAATTGCCTTGTTTCTGGCCTCCTTCAGAAATTCCAACCTGCACATGGTGCGTTAGCCACGTCATAGAATATGCGAAGAAATTACGAACTCAGCTTTCTCCTTTGCGGCATTGGCATCGGTCGGCTCCTCCTTACTCTCGCCCTTGAGCTGGGGCCACTTGCCAGGAGTCTTCTTCTTGAGGTTGAGCTCCACCTTGTTGGGCGTGACCGTGTACTTCGAAGCCTCAGTATCGATCTCGCCCCAGAGGTCGAGTCGGAAGGGCTTCTCGTCGCCGTTGGGGTAGATAACCGAGTCAAGAACAACTGCCGAAGGGAGGTACTGAACCTGGAGCTTCTCTTTGTTGACGCCCTTGGAGAAGATGGAAACCGACATTGTCGCAGTGCTCTGGAACTCCTGGAGTCGGAGCGGCGTATCACTGGGAACCACGGGCTTTGCCGCTGCCTGAACCGGTGCAGCTGTGGGCTTGGCGGCTTCTTCCTTCTTCTCTGCCTTCTTCGCCGCCGTCTTCGAGACGCCGAGGTCGGCCAGGCCCTTCTCCTCGGGCTTCAAGCCGATGGTGAGCTTCCGTGCAGGGTCGTCCTCGGGGAGCTTCTCCATGGGAAACAGGATCTGGATCCGCAGGTTGCTAGCCAAACGCCACTCCTTTGCCTGAGGCACACTGCTCTGGTTCATCGCGGTGGACACGTCATTGTTGTTCTTGTTGATGTCGTCGTTCATTGCCTCTTCCTTAGCCTCTGCCAGTGACACCTTGTAGAACCCGTTTTCATCCGTGCGCAGCTTCGCCGGATCCTCCTTCTCGATGGCAGGGAAGCCCTTGATCACCCGCATCGAGTACACGCAGCAGGCGTCGGCGTTGGCGTACTGTCCGAGACGGAGGTAGGCCACGGCACGGCGGTAGTGGGCCTCGGAGAGGAGCGGCCGTTTGTTACGGGCGTAGGCGGTGTGCCAAGCCAGGTTCGCATCGTCGAGGGCCTCTTGGTATCGTTTCACGCCGATGAGGGCCTTAGAGCGGGCGATTAGCCATGCTGGGTTCAGAGAGACCTGAAGGGCGGTCGAGAGGTGGTCGATAGCCTCATCCCACTTTCGAGCTTCGGAGGCGGCAAGACCAAGCTCAGCTTGCGTTATGTGCGACATGGTCTGATATGCGCAATCGGAGGTTGCGATGTTGACGAGCGCAGAACTTTAGAGGATAATGCCGAACGGTATCCTCTGATGCAAGAGATACTAGCGTTGTATGTTATGTCGGGTTGTTGGTGATGATGGTGATGGTGGGTTCTGGAAGCTCTAGTGGGGCTTTGAGAGCTGCCTGAATATCCAACTCGGAAGGAAGGCACTAACATGAGGCGGCCGATGTGGCGGGGTAACTAAAAATAAGGTGACTGGTCAACCCTCCAAGCAGCACACCAAATGAACAAGCATACAAACTCTTTTCCACCAAAGGTGCACTAGACTGCTTAACACTGTTATTACGATTACATAGATTTTATTACTCGCAGGCTTCAAGGCCCGAGTGCTGCTGGCTACTCCTTCTCCTCGTCCTCGTCCTCCTCATCCTCCGTTTCTGAAGCGAAGCTGATTCCAGCAACAAGCTTCTCATCTGGGAACCTCCTCGCAAACATGCCGAGAGCCTTGATTGTAAACGTAAACTTGTAGTTCGGGTACGAGATCATGCACGACTTGTTGAAAACCCCTTCAATTGCCTCCTGTAGCCACTCTCCGTTGGGCTGTTGTCGATCCATGATGAATTGGATTCCCTTCCGGAGAGGTTCCACATTCGAGTAATCTGCCTCCATCAGGCCGATCAGAGCCCAGGCTGTTTGCACAACAAGAGACCCTGAGGGATGTTCGTGATATTCCATGGTTTCACAAGCCTGCGCAAATTGATTAGCACATTTCATGAACATATGGGTGCATAGATGAGCCTCTTTTACCTTATAGCTCTCTGACCATCCACCGTCAGCTCTCTGCTTCGATAAGAGGAAATCACAGCCCCTCCTCGAGACTTCGCTATTCGAGTATGTCTCGCCAATATTCATCATGCTTTCGAGGGCAAACATGGTAGCGTACGTGAAGCAAATACCCCAGCTTCCATACCAGCTGCCGTCGGGTCGCTGGTTTGTCTTGATCCAGCTAGTCGCTCTCTCGATGGTCGACCTGACCTCATCTGCCCGGTACTCCGGCCAGTACTTTTGGAACAGGGAAAAAGCAGTGACGCAAGCCGTAGTGCATTCGGGATAGTCGTACTCAATCATGATTCGGCCAAACACCTCAGCGGCATTCAGCATTTCCAAATACTCTCCTCCTCTCCGCTGCTCATATGATGACATTCCGCCGTTGTCGTTTTGGTAGAGAAGTAAAGTGTCAATCGCATCAAATATGCGTTGATCTTTGAGAACCTGAGGGAAACCCCCTTTCTTCTGGAGTAGAATAATCGCTTTCAAGGCTTCAGAAATGCAATCACTGACACCATAACCCTGGTCCTTGTTGCTGAAGGGCCAGCCACCCTTGCGGGGTTGGCGATAGCATTTTTCCTGATCCACGCAATTTTCTCGAATCTGCTGGCGTTCAAGATAGTTAAGAGACTTCATGAGCATGGGATGCCACCTCTTGTCGTCTTGTAGACCAGCTTCAAACACAGCCTGGATCAAGAAAGCCGTATCCCAACACTGTACGCCGTTTGTGCCATTGACCAGCATGCCCTCATCCTTGACCCATACGTACTCTTCCAATCGTTCAATGTGTCGCTTCGTACTGAAGGCGTCTGGGCCGTCCCGAACGTAACAGACTAGAGTGTTCATAGGGGCATTGACTGGGGCGAGACAGGCATAGCCTGTGTTGGCATCTTCCATGTCGATCAACTCGCTAACCCAGGCTTCCGCCTTCTCCTTGATGGAATTCGTCCTGAGGTAGGGGTTGTAGACATTCGCCAGGAACCAATTGGCTGTATTTAAAATCCACGACTTTGGATGGTAGTTGTCAACAGCCGTGATGCTGTTGCGATGGCTTGCCCAGTTGATTTCATTGTGAGGTTGGGTAAACAGCTCTTGCTTTAAGCCACGGGTGACTTCCGTCTCCTCACAGCTCCATCGTTTTGAGTAGAGGTATCCCATGGGCAAAAAGACCATACGGATATGTATCCACCACCTCCAAGGAGCGAATGGTAGCCAGTCTGGGAGCAGCCAAATCTCGGGAGGCACGGGATTCACAAGGTCCCAGTCGACAACACCCAGCACTGCCATCCAGAACTTGGCCCAATGGGGTGCGTAGAGAGCTCCTCCAAGCTTGTGCAGGGTTCCTCGAGCCTTGACCATCAAGGGGTCTTCAGGGTCCACCCCAACAAGTCGCAAAGCGATGTAGTTTAGGGTTGTGCCGAAGACGGTACTCTCGCCCTCTATGTGTAATCCCCAACCTCCATCGTCGGGGTGTGCCCGTGCGGCAAGGTAATTCTTGATCTCGGTCGCGTACGCGGAGGAAATGGGCGTCTTGGTTATGTACCATGTGATGACGAGGCCAGGAAGAAGGAACATGGGGCCTCCGTACTCGCAACCCCAATGGCCGCTGGGCAATTGAAGTTTTTCGAAATACGTAAGGCCATTGTTGGCGGCTTCGAGAGGGCTCTCGGGGTTGGGGAGTATCGGTAAGCCCTGCGCAGAGTATTGTTAGTTGTCGAAGAGATCAGTGAGTGCGGAATTGCTTCGAGAGGGGTAATTAATTACCAGAGGAAGGTTTAGAAACCATTTTTCGGCGTAGCTCTGGGGCCATTCCTCGGCGTCCTTGTCGTCGGCGAGGTAGTGCCACGTATGACGGCTGTCATCGTCTCTCAGTCTCCAGCGTGTATGGTCCGTCTTCCCCTCGATGCGCGGCTGTTTGGGGAATGGACGACCCTGGCTGGAGCTGGTGTCAGAGTCAGCACCACGCTTACGCGACGTCGCTGTTCTGACGTCACGTCCAGTTGCAGACGCCATCCTTGACTTTCGAGATGTGTGTCTGGTGTCCTATCCGTGGGCCGCGTCCCTGGCTTTGACAATGAAAGGAAGAATCAATTGGCGAGGCGGTGGAGATATAAATTAACCCAAGCCCGCCAGAGAGTCCGATCAGATCGCGCCGTAGCAGGCGCCTGCCTCCTTTAAAGTACTTGTCCCACTTTCCCCCGTTGGTTGCTCTGTGGCGGTCCACGGGCGCCCGGTACATTTTGGCCGCTGACTGTACGGCGTACCTGCCGCGTTCCCCAGGTCCTCCCCTACTGAACTTCGCACTAGCGGTCAGGATTTAAGGACCCTTCCCCTGTGCCGCATGGGCTGCACCAAAATTGTTGGGTAAAATGAAACCCCACGTACCTTTTTCGCATGTGACGGTGACAAAAACACCACTGCCAAGCCGTTTTTTCGTTTTCGCATCAAGAGTCTAGGCTTCTTTCTTAGCGGCATGTTCCACTCTCTCTGTGACTTCGCTCGCCTAATTGACACCATCAATTGCCCTTTCCAGAGACTCAATGTCACCAGCAGCAGACATGGATGTCACTTCGAGTGCCATCGAGCGTGTTGCTACACCAGGACTAATGCACGGCAGCCAAGTTAACACCCCAGGACCACCCGCTCCAACTGCAGATGGTGACGATTCTGATACGAATACGACGGCAAGCCGAGCGACGGGTGAAGCCGTCGGGCCCGTTGTCGCCCGCATTGAATCCATTCTGGAGTCGGTTGTGGATTCTCTAGCTGCATGTCAAGAGTTGTCAATCACGCTATCCCGCAGAACTCGTCAAGGGAGATCCAGTGAAAGCCATCTCGAGCATGTCCACTTCCCTGGCAGAACCGTGCAAGAGGCCCGAAAGTTTGGTATGCCCTGCGCTGCGAAGCTTCAAGTCTTCAATTAGCTAATAGTTGCAAGCGAGGCTTCTTCTTCTGCTTCAGTTATCCCATGATGCGCTGGTTTCCGGGACCATACTCACCAAGCGGTGTGTTTGGACTCCTGCGATGCACACCTTGTGCATCAATATGCTAACGAGGATCTTGTTGTAGCCACATATTCTACCAGCACCAGGACCTCTTTGAGAAACAACGCCAAGTGGATGATCTCGTTGACGACCTTGCCCTGACGTTCGGCGTCACTCGTGGAGATCTCAATATTGTGCGCCGACCAGCAAGTGCAAGTGCACCTTCGATGTCAGCTAATTGCAGCAGGTGGCGGCATCAAAAGGAGTTTTGGTAGGCCAATTGGTAATTGAACTGAGAGATGGCAGCTGTCTTGATCCAACAGCGGGTAATTTGGTCAGTCAACATGGCACGGTGCTCTTGGCTTTGTTTAACCGGTCCAGGGCATTCCCATACCACCAGCCAAATCCGTCTCCAAAATTGATGTTTACGATCTGAAGTGGATTTTGGTCGTCGAGAAGGATGTGAGACAACCTGAGGTTAAACTTGGCCTTTACTCTGCTAATTAACATAGGCCATCTTCACATCCCTATGCTCCTCCCAATTCTGGCGGACATCTTCCTGCGGACCTGGCGCCATCATCACGGTAAGCAGGATTACTCTTTCCCAAATATGAAGCTAACCATCGCTAGGCAAAAGGATACCCTGACTTGACTACTCGCTCGTTCTTGAATCTCGTCCACTCCACCAAACCCCAATTGCCGATACTAGGCTTAGTGGATTTCGACCCTGACGGCATCAACATCCTCAGATGCTATCGATACGGCTCTCAAAAGCTAGCCCATGAGGTCTATGTGTGCACGCCTTCGATAATATGGCTTGGGATCAAGTCAAGACAACTGATGGATGCCCATGGGTCGGAAGATGCGAGCCAAAGTTCAGACTCAGCCTCCAGCCAAATTCAACAGGGGTCAGGTCTCACCTACGCCACGACCAGGAGCTCTATCTCGTCTACATCATGTCATAACCCGATTACATACCTTTCTATGAGGGATCGGCGAGTCGCCGAATCGGCCTTGAACATACTCCGAAGCTCATCGCCAGATGACATGGAAATGGCGGAACTGAGAAGGGAACTTCAAGTAATGCTTCACCTCGGAGTCAAGGCGGAAATCGAGTGGCTTGACGAATCTGGAGATTTATGCCAATGGCTGAATCGAGAAATCTGTCTTGGTTTTTCATGAGACCCCAGGAGTATTATAGTCTAGATGCACCAGGCGAGTATACAAACAGATGCAATGGCGTCTGAACCTTAGACATCCAGCTTACCCTGTACCCTAAGAACCATCGATCACCAACCGCGCCCCACTTGTACTGTGCGAAAAGTGCGGGGTAACCGCACACACACAGTCCCCTCATTCTTCATAAAATTTTGTATCTTTTCACTCTTCAACACCATAAATCGTCATCATGGCTCCCAAACTCAATGAGGAAGAGATCGATGATCTCATTTACTTTTCCCGAGCTGGCGAGAAGGATGACCTGGTTGAGACCATCAAGAGCCTTGCAGATCGCGAGAAGGTGACGCCGGCTGAGGTTGTCGCAGCCGCCCAGGATGACGCCAAATCCACATGTCTGCACATGGCCACCGGAAACGGTCATCTAGGTACGGACACAACTCCGATGCGCAAGCACAAACGGTGCCTGAGAAGAGCTTCATGAGAATTGTGAGAATTTGAGGCTGACACAATTCAAAGAGATCGTAAAAGAATTGGTTCAGTACTTCGACTCACGACCAAAGGAGGAGAAGCAGGCGTTCTTGGATGAGGGAAACGAGCATGGAAACACGGGCCTTCACTGGGCAGCCCTGGGTGGCCACCTCGACACGATCAAGTTTCTCATGGAACAAGGGGCCTCTCCTGCACTGGCCAACGAACAGAACTACGTCCCATTGGACCTGGCCTACTTCAACAACCACAACGACGTTGCCCAGCACTTCCTGAAAGCCGCCGAAAGCCTCGAGGTTACCAATGAGGAGAGCGGCCTGAATGCTGCCGTCAAGTCTGTCGAAATCGGGGGAGCGGATGACAAATCGGAGGAGAAGAAGGACGACAAGGAAGTTGTTTGAGAGGTGAACAGGAACAGCGGAACATCAAATTGACGGAATTTCCAACGAAGTTTAAACACTTTCGAAGGCACGAAAAGGGAATGGAAAATGGAGGGGAAATGGGCTCCTGTCAATGAAAGGGCAGCTCTCGCCTCGTGAAATCATGGACAGAGCACGGGTGCCGGAACATGTCGGCGCAACGGAGGAACAAATGGCAGGGTTTGGGGTTGAGGTTTCTTTGCGAGGACACCAACGGGCTATTCTATGATTTGGATTGCCGCAAAATAGTTGAGAGGATAGAATGGATAGAAGTCGTTTCATTACTAAACCTTTGCATGCCTACACGGTCTTGTGGTTCTTCCTCCTTCTGAAGGCCAGCTATACCTGTCATATATTACACATTGATGATCCATGGGATTTGGAGGACTTCAGTTGCCTTAGTTCGATAACAATGACTTTGTTCTCGGATCACTAATCCTTCCACCCTATTTTCAGGTCAGTAGACGAAACAAAGCGGGCTCCTTTGTTTTCATGATCGGTAGGTGGAAAACATGCTCCCTTGAAACTTAGTAATCTCAAGCTGTTCATTCAATCTATCGGGCATACCTGATAGTTTCAATCGTATAAAAGCAAACAAAGGACTAAGGAAACGAGCCACTGTCGGTTTCTAAAATTTCATGAAAACGTGGCGGCAACCTGGAAGCTTCAAACACCGCGACCCCACACATTTGACTCAATATTGTACCATATCGAGTTTACGATTTCAAAATTCGATGCCACTCAAAAAGCCTGGCGTATCATGTGTCACTTTTTGAAACTCGTTTTCGAATGCCGGCATACTCAAATGATGAATGTAGTCATGAGATGCGCCGAGCCTTGGAATTGCAAGAGGAATGACATTATCCAGAGAGCCAGTAAAGTCGACCTGGATGGCCTCCCTCCCAACATGTTCCGAGATCGATATATCCTCGGGGTGCACTGCCGAAACTGCTCCGTACTTTTGGGTCACGCTGGGCCCAAGAACGAAAATGCTGCTGAAATTATGACAACTATTTCTGCAATTGTCGCTGAACTCGGATATGGTCTTAAGCCGACGAAAAGCCACGGGTGGTACGTTGAAAACGAGGTCAAGAGCCCAACTAACTACCAGAACAAACCACTCCCGCCCATACCGTACAGCCCCAGTGACGTTTGTGCCTCTGGCATCTGCACAGAAGAGGTAGTTTTCACTCACGACGGACGCAAGGGACACTTCTGCAAGCAACACACCTGCGGAGCGAGCGATATTGGGTGCGTAACCGATATCTACAGCCCGCAGTTTCCCAGGCAGATGTCCCGCTACTGCCAAGCTCATACTTGCGTGTACTACGGGTGCGGTGCAAGGGTGTTGTGCTTGGATAAGGATCTGTGTGAGGCACACCTCTTCGGTCAAAAGACGAAAAAGACTCGGAACAGCGGGACTGGCGGTGGAAGTATCGAGAGGAGAGACAGAGATGAGGATAAGGTCCTCAGGTGCAGCCCTATAGAGCGAATGATTTCAAAACTGTGTTGAAGGTCTGAATTATACTTATCAAGATGTGGAAATAGTTACCCAAGTCGTGAGCCAGTCAGTTGCTCCGAAAACTGATTTCCCTTAAATATAATGTTTCTAAAATACTATCCTATAATAATAGCTTTATCGAGCAGGTGAGTGAATGCTTATGAATAACCTAAACTTGTAGCTGGTTTATTTATTCTATCTTGAACAGTCTGGGTCCTACGCTACCGGTGTAACGTCAGGGCTGTGTCTTGAGGATGCATTTTTACAATCAACTTTTGAATATTGAAAATCACACACGGTTTTGAATAGAATGACATTGTGACGTGACTTGAAAGCTGATAGAGTTCCTACAATTGACCAAGAAAACATGATTCCGGGACTGCTACGTCCTCCCACGTTGCCAACGTGCTGGGGTATCGCTCTTGGTCCTTTCAGAATCACCCTTCACTCCTGGCAGTATCGCGCGAGTACCTTGATGGCTGCCAGTGTTGCGTGTGCACCTTGATGGTTGGCTAAATCAAGCGTCTTGATATTCAGTGTAGTTGCAGCTCGGATTGCCTGAGAATGTTGAGTACGGAGACTAAACGGAGAGAAAACAGCTCGCAGCCGGATACTTTCCGGTGATTTCCTAGAGATGAGTATATCAAGACCACTCTGGTCTTCACACTTTCGCAATAATTCTCTCTCGTTCTCTTAAACTTAATTCTTTAACACAATATTCGGCCCTAAGCAACACGAACAATCCGCATCCGCTACTATAGCATTCAAGCTTTCCCTTCACGATATTACGACAATCACATCATGGCGCAACATCACCACGACCACCATCACCATGGTGCAGAGAAGTCCTTGGGACAACAAAATAAGGAGCACTTTGAGTAAGCAGTAAATACATCAATAATAGTGACACCATCATAATCTGACAGATTATAGTCAAGTCGCTGCCGACGTTTTCGCAATTCCATGGATCGTTGAATTGTCGAACCAGATCACGGCGGACCTCCAACAGAATGTCGAATGGATTGGTATCAAGCGTCCCGCAGCAGAAGGGGATTCTCGCACCATCAAAATGCTCGACTACGCATGCGGCAACGGCCTTGCCTCCCGTGTAAGTCCCGTTCCCGTGACGTTACCATCGTCGTATACTAACACAGCACCAGACCCTAGCCCCTTTCGTCGACTCCATCCGCGGCATGGACATCTCGCCCGGTATGGTCGAGCAATACAACAAGAAGGCCCAGGAGGAGGGCTTCTCGCCCGAACAAAGGCACGCCATTGCGTGTGACCTTTTGCGCCCCGACGCCACCCTGTCGCCAGAGCTCGACTCGCCGGAGTTTCACGGGTTCGACATCATTGCCATGTGTATGGCGCTTCACCACGTCGAAGACCACCGGTTGATGATCCAGAAGCTCTCCGAGAGGCTCGCCGAGGGGGGAGTGCTGGCGATTGTCGACTGGGTCGCGCCTTCGGAGAGCGGGTGTCCGCTGGCCGAAAAGGCGCAGGAGATGGCGAACCACACTATTGCACGTCTTGGATTCGAGGAGAGTGATGTGAAAGAGGCCTATGAAAAGGCTGGCCTTGAGGGCTGGGGATGGAAGTGGGCGTCCAAGAGGTGTAAGATGCCCGAAGAGATTGGCGGAGAACAACAGCTGTTCATTGCTCGAGGTGAAAAGCCAATCACCCAGTAGAGTAATATGCGTGTTGTCAATTTGAATATCTTAGCTATTCTAATGTGAACCCCGATTTGCCTATCGTGAGGCTTCCCATTCGTAGTGTATCCGCAGATATCATTCATCTCCCAGAGACCTGAAGCAGTGCATAATTCGGTCATTCCCGTAACCACCGTAACAAATCGCTCAATGAAACAAGAAAAAAAAGAAAAGTCATGAATCTTTAGCCCGCCCATACTTCCTTACAGGGAATGTCCCTCCACCTTGAGCACAATCCGCAAGTGTCTAAACGCCAACTTCTCACCCTTGTGGCAGGCCAGTAAGTTGGACGTCTTGAGCACGTTCTTGATCTGGCGACCATTGAGCTCAAGGTGGGCTAGCGCCTTGATCTCATCTTCTGAAATCTCGTGCGCCGACTCGCCTTCCATCTTAGCGTTGAGGTTGATGGTGCGGGCCAGGAAGCCGCGCCAGACGGCCTCGCGGGCCGAGGCGTCGAGGGAGGGGTACTCGAGCGACATGTGGATGCGGCTCGAGAAGGCAGGGTCCATGTTCTTGACGCGGTTGGTGGTGAGGAACAGAATGCCCTCGTAGTACTCTAGGGTTCGTAGGAAGATGGAGACGATGCGGTTGCGAGCAATGTCGTTAGCGCAGCGAGCCTCGAGGAAGACGTCGCACTCGTCGAGCAGAAGAACGGCGTTCCAGTTGGCAACCATCTCGAGGATCCGGCTGAGGTTGTCCTCGACTTCGTATGCGTCGGCACCAAGGTCGCCGGCACTCATGATGTACAGAGGGACCTTCATCTCTTCAGCCACAGACTCCGCGGTCAGGGTCTTTCCGATGCCGGGTCCTCCAGAGAGGAGCATGATGATTCCCTTGCCCTTACCCGAGATGATGTCGTCAAAGGCATCCTTGTACTTGACCTGACTCTGCGCGAAAGCGAGGATGAGCTCCTTCTGGTCCTCTGGGAGGACTAGGGAGTTGAAGGCCTGGTCGTTGAACTTGACTTCGGAGACGTCGTCAATGAAGAACTCCATCCACCGCTTGTTCTTGAGCGAGTAGCCTCGCACAATAGGGGAAGTCATGATGAGCTGCTCTTCCGTCAAAGGAGGGCGCTGGTCCGAGCCCATGATGGAATCGACGTCGTCGTCGTTGTTGTTGCCCCAACAGTCGTCACTTCCACTGTCGCTGTCGCTGTCATCACCACAGGGGCCGCCTCGACCAGAAACTTCAACCTGCGGGTGAAGAGCCTCAAGCCACACGGTGTGATCGGGATTCATCTTCTCCCAGTTCTCACCATCGATGACGATGCGAGACTGGACATTCTCCTTGCGCGACTTGCGGGCATCGACGTGCCACACAGCGGTTCCCTTGTAGAACTTGTAGCAGTATCCAGCAAGTTCCTCAAACCGACGGCCGCGGTCAAGGAGGAGGGCCGTTGCAGCATCGAGACGAGGGTGGTACTCGAGGGGGTAGCAGTTAAGCTGAGAAAAGGGAACGGTACCGGGAAACTCGCCAATCTGCTGGTTCATGTCGGTCCAGCCCATGATCTTGCCATCCCAGTCAAGTATCTTGCACTGAAGAAGATACACCTGACCACACTGCGTCTTTGCGTAGTATCCAGAGTTGAACTTGACGGCAACGGGCTTACCCTTGGATGATCCCCACACGGTGCAGCCCGGAGGGAACAGCGTCCAAACATGCTCGAACGCGACGGCACGGGTCTTGAAGTAGTCCTCGCGCAGCTGGATGACCTCTCCAAGCTCGGTCTTCATGATATTGTACAGCAGCTCGACGTGCTCCCGAGTGATGTCATCGAGAGCAGAGTCATCCTTGGCGGCGGCAAACCGATCCCAGCGGTGCACGAAGCACTCGAACGGCGCGTGGAACTTGAGCCGTGTGACCTCGGTGACGATGCCGGGGTAACCATCAAAGACCTTGCCCAAGACGCGCTTGAGGTATGGAGACTGGACGATGATGCTGTCGATGATGAGGGGCTTGGTTGAGTCGGCCTCCTTGGGCTTGACTGCGGGGAGAGTTAGTTGCGATTCGTGATGTTCTGGTTTCGGGGGTTCAACGTACTCTTTCGGATGATGACAGCGTACTTCTGTGTCTCCTCGTTCTCTGCAGCCTCCTCGAGGTCATCAGGGTACTTGTCGGTCCATGATCGGTCACCATTCTTGTCGTACTTGGCGTACAGATCTTTGCTGTCAGTGACGAGACCAACGATGATCTTTTCCTTCTTCTCCTCGTCTTCATCCTTCTCCTCGTCCTTCTCCTCGTCCTCGTCCTCCTTCTTCTCATCGTTATCCTTCATCTCCTCGTCTCCATCCTCATCCGTGGCTTTGTGGGTATTAGCATTGGAGGTAGTTAGGCTAGAGTGTTTTGGTTCATCAGCCTTACACTGAGTGGACTTGGCCTCTGCTTCCTTGGTAGTCTGGCTCTTTGACTCGGCCTCGACAGGTTCAGCGGGCGTCACAATAACGACGGACGAGGTGTCGTCGTCGCGGCTCTGAACCGACTCCACAGTGTCTGAACCACCCATGATGTCTCACTAGTCTTGTGTTGTGTGGGAGAAGGAGAGTGAAGGTATTGAGAAGCGAGGGTTGAGAGCAGAGTAGTGAGAAGAGTAAGATGAATGAGGTTGAAACAAGGTAGGAAGGTAGTGAGGCAGTGAGGGTTGTGACAGTCCTCTTTATACACAAGACCTCTGTCGGGAAATCCCTTGGTTGTCGGGAAATTCTGATGGTTGCACGTAGAAGTGCTGCAGGCTGCCGCTGCCAACGCCAACAAGCAGTAGGCAGAATGCAGGCAGCAGCGCTAACCCGTAGCCTTCTCGACTACCGTTGGCCCAGCCCATCGAGAAGGATCCGCCACAGCGTTTGGCTGCGAGATGTGTAATCAGACTATGCATCCCTGGGTTGAATACGATGCTGCTCTAAGATGAGGCCCTAAGAATGACTGGGGGAGGTGGGTTGATCCAGCTCCAGTGGGTTTGGGGGGCTGTCTCTTCTGATCCTTGTTCGCGAGTCAGCCGGTGAGCAGTCATCATTGGGGGCAACCGCCTCTCTCTGCTAGACATCACAAGTAATATCATCGAATTTAACGGCTTGCTTCCAGTATCAAAGCTCATTATGCTACTTCTTATCAATACTATTTCGCTTTTGAACAGGTTGCATCAGAGTACACCGTAGGCAAATAACAAGGGAAAGAAAGCTATGTCTTGAGGCTTGGTTGCTTAGACAGCTTGGGACTGCTCTTCGTGGATTGAAGCATCTATGATCTCATTGAAAGAATCTTCTATACGGTAATTTCATCGCGCTTTTCTTCCCATCTAGTCTTGGCCGTCATATTAGTCCAGAGGCAAGATTGCCACCGTTCTGACTGACTTTGCCATCTGACTGCTTCTTCTATCTTCAGTGTCTATCTCGACGGCGCTGTCAGACACATGCAATGCATGCTTAAATCCGCGTGAGATAGCTAGAATAGCTTATCAAGGAGAAAGAATTCGTTTCACATAAAGATTTTTCTGTCTGATTCTTCGATTCTTCTTGATTGCTTTTACGTACCCTTCACAAGCTGGTTGTGATGTTCAACCCCAACTGAACCCACTAGGCCCCTAGCGCAGATCCCTTTAGGCGCAGCCATCACTCTCCTGACGGGACCAGGCGGGGGACAGTAAGCATGGCACACCAAAAGCCCCTTAACACTATAATAGCTACATCCCCCCCTAATATAACACTGATTTAGTCCCAGAGAGGTTCATAAAAAATGGATAAAATTATGCTAATGCTATTAGATTTGATTTCTTAATTTATTAGTATTTTTCTTCTCTTTTTTAAATTCGGTATTGCTTGGTGAGGGTGAAGCCGACTCTTGGTGTGCCATGTTTTCTGTCCCCCGCTTGGGGACCCCCGCCTTAGGTCCATAGCGACTAAATTTAAGGAGGCCTCTAGCTGCTCTAGTGCCCGCACGGCCTAGGCATCCTCCCGCACCAACCCTCGGAAGATCCCTCGGACTCTCCTTGGCTTAGACAAACAACGACGATCAGATCGTGGTTATGCCAACTAGCAGCTGATACCTAGCTAGAGATGAAACCGAAGGAGTCACTCGGTCAGCGCGCCATCCTTAGGAGAGCACTAGTGCTGGAACCGGCACTTTGCCGCCTAGGCGTTTTCGTGAATGCCTACTGCGCCACTGAGAGGCCGACTGCAGTCTCCTCAGAGACGGAAAACACTCGCTTGACTAGAACTATTCATGGGGTTGACATTGATGTGGATTGGACGGAATAAAACACGTTGCGGGAACCTGTGGGGAGAGGAATGTTGATGAAATGTGCGAGCCTGTCATTCATACACACTACACACTACACAGGCGCTTTGATCATGGGATCAATTGCCATTGTGTATGCCAGTTGTCACAAATATGACAGATCAATGTACAAAGCGATGTACTACGAGATGATGACATAGTCACTCGACTTCATAGCCGTGCATGATAACAAGATGGGCGGTTTAACTATCGCCACCAGCCACATTTTACCAAGTAAGTCAATCCAGCCTTTAATTTGTTTCTATCGAGGGGAGCTTGTCCAATCCTCCGAATTCACAACTCATCTATGTCCTACGCCAAAGGTATCTCGAATGCCAAAGAAAAAAAGCCGCCCAGAGGGGAAGAACCCCCATACGTACAAAGCACAAGAAAGAAGTCGCTCGTCATAAAATTCGTCTCATCTCATCCATCAAAAGCATTCCTAGGCAGCAACCGCATGGGCCGTTGAGGCCACAGGGACGGCCATCTCCTCACTAGGGTCGAGCGAGGCCTTCATCTCGGGCTCAGTCTCCTCGACCTGCTCTTCAGCAGTCTTGCCTGACTTCTTCTCGCCGGCGTCGCCCAAGCCGACGACGTCGATCCACCGCCAGTGATCAACAGGGTTACTTCCGCTTCTATCGAAGATAGCCTGGTCGTCATTGGTGCCATTAAGACATTGGGATTCATCATCTTTCTTGGTGATATCAAGTTTGTCGAATAGTGTGCCGTCTACCATGTCTCCGGCAGAGGTGCGCGCAACGGGGACACCGTTTGTTCGTAAAATTTGCAGCTGCGCTCGAAGGTTTAGGCGCAGCGCTCGCTCAGGCTGCTCGGCATCAAAGATCTTCTTGGTCAACCAAGGAAACAGGATGCCAAAGTCGGATTGGTTCAGGTGGGCCGAGTTGACGACGTAGAAAAAGTTGGGCTCTGGCAGTTTCAGCCCGCTAGGCCGTTCATACAGATCAGGCGTAACTATCTTCGCAGTCGGATCAGGGGACAGTGCCCGGGCTTTCACATGAAGATGCTCTGTCCACTTGAAGAAGGACTCGGACTCGACGGCCAGGATGGCCTTTCCGCCGGGAGCCGTGGGGACGTCGGCATAGGCAGGCAGAGGGAGGTTGAACAATGGTACAGAGTTGGGGGACATGAGCGACAAGCACCACATATCAAGCAACATGATGACTGTCTTTTCTGTGATCTGATTTCGGATGTCGGCGCCTTCGACGGGCCTAAACAAGGGCTTCTCCATGGCCGCAACTGCCGGCTCATCCACGTAGTAGGTGCTCTTGAGGAATTGCGCCGCCGTAGCAGCGCCAAAGCTGTGGCCGGCAAAGATGATGCTGCCAGGCTCGTGGACGTTCAGCTTTCCGATAAACTGGTCCAGCTTTGGTGTGGATCGGTTCAGATTCGTGTACTTGGAGCCGCGATCGAGAGCAAGGACGGCTTGGTGAACCAGAGCCATCTCCCAGCATCGAATCCTCAATTGATAATCGCGGGCCTCGTACACCTCGGGGCTCACCTCGTGGGAGATCTTATCGTAAGGGATATGACGCCGCCCAGCGGAGGCACTAGATCGAGGCTCGTCGGGTTGTC
Organism: Dactylonectria alcacerensis; assembly: GCA_029931735.1. Lineage (NCBI taxonomy): Eukaryota > Fungi > Ascomycota > Sordariomycetes > Hypocreales > Nectriaceae > Dactylonectria > Dactylonectria alcacerensis. The sequence goes on from JAPMUZ010000004.1 coordinate 2,095,175, forward strand.
GGACAAAGGTGGTGACAGCGCTTCCGTCGCGATGCTCCGGGCAGAGCACCACGATACCATGGGAAGCCAGGGAACCCGCGACGTACGAGTAAGAGTTTCGGCCTCCGCCCAGGCCGTGGGAGAAGATCATAGTCGGCCATCGCTGGGTCTCGGTGGGTTCGCTCAAGGTCGCATTCTTGTGGACGGGGATGGTGGTGTAGTGCAGGTGTCGGGGGAGGAATCTGGAGGCAGGGAGGGTTAGCAAATTTCTTCACCAGGTAGATTAGGCTAGCTGGATAAGTGCAGAAGGCTGATGCGACGGCGATACGTACGAAAGGAACTCGGCAAGCATAGGACCAATACCGAGGAACTTGGTATATGCTGATAGGTGCTGGCGCTGGGGAGTAGGCAACCAGCCAATTCTTTTCTCGCTGGATGATGCGATAGCAGGGTAGAACATCCGGAATTGGATGGTATGGATATCGCTGGCGCCTTCGGGGACTGGTACTGGAGATTCAAGCTCGGAGACGGGGATCTCAACGTCGACAGTGCCGACCTTGTAGGGGCCGGTGTACTCTGGGAAGGCCGGGATGGGGCTCAACCTCGAGAGGTACGAGGCCAACTTGGTGGTGGTGGATTGCTCCATGACGTGTATGGTACCTTGGTGGTCTGCGATGATGGCGATGGTGGTGTCGTATCAATACCAGCGAGTGCAGGAAAGCGTAGTAATCGGGTGTCGCTAAGTGCTGCTTATCGCAGATCGCACGATGCAGATGGCAGGTCGAGGTTTCAAAAGGAACGTCCGGAAATAAACTGAGTTACAGGTCGAGGATTGAAAATGCGGGAAGTCAAAGGAAAAAAGGACGAAGGTAGGCTATAGCTGAAATGAAAGAGAGATGAAAGTGATGATTGAATAGAGTCAGGGGAATCAGGAGAAATGATTGCGCCAGGGCTGTGCTAGCAAAGGGAGCGCGTAAGATGCAATGCGCAATGTCGGGGCTCTTTTTTTTAGATTCGATTCGGTGTCAGATTCTGGTGACGTACGTGGTCTCGGCTGCTTGGCTGGTTTTAAATCCCTGTCAATGCCACGTTTTCTGATTCAACACAAGGATCAACGAAGGGAAGCAAAAGAAAATTTGTGAACAAGCAGCAGCAATCAGAATACAAAAAGAGTGAAAGAAAAAAACGACAAGATAAAGGAAACAAGTCACGCGACCTTTGTTCACTGTACCTAGACACACACGCTGACCCAGTCTCCAGCAAATTCTTCCAATCCTGCACTCGTTCCATCGCAGGCCTAATCCCGAATAAGAGACCGAGGCACTGAAGCAGGACCCATCTAGGCGCATCATCGCGGGATTGGATCCTTGGTCTTGTGCGCGATTGCCACATGAGAAAAAAAGGATCTTAACTAAAAAAAAAAAAACGTCATCACTGCAGCTAACTAGTAACCGTCATGGAAGACGCTCCGGGTGGGTGGCAAGTGGGTGGATGGGTCCTCGTGGAGGCGCAGATCGGAAGTTCCGAGGCATGGAAGATACGTAGAAGAGGGCTACGAAGATGAGAACAGAAGTTGGTCATCACTGATTACCTATCTCACACTGGAAAGCCTTGACTCCGGCTCTCCGCTGGTAGGATACGCCACCATCTCACATCTGCCCTGTCTCCCGCCCCAATGAATCCCTCCGGAGCAATTCAAACTTAACGGCTCTTTTCGACATCTCGGCCGAGTGGGCACTACATCAAAAGCTTCTACCCTAACCCAGCCTCGGCTCAGTAGCTTCCAGAAAGCTCACTATTCGCCACAAATAGTACAACTGTCTTCGAGCAAGTTCCAATTCTGAGGCGGCTTGTCCGCAAACTACGTATTTATCGCCTAGAGGAAGGATACTTGGAAATCCCTGAGGTGTTCAGCTTGAGGTTCTGCCTAACAGAGCCAGCATCCTTCCTCATTGCACTTCCACCATTCCCGCTTCCACCATTCCCGCTTCCGCCACTCCCACTACCAGGGCCAAGATACGGCTCCTCGCCCATCTTCCTCTTCTGGCCATTCCACACACTACAATTCATACACGGCGTGTGCCTGCATTCGTGAGAGGTCCACTCAGTCGGCTTCGCATCACTGTCACATTGTGGCTTCATGTTAGGTCCATTGTTGCACCGACAGCACCTCCATCCCTTGGCTAGGAGCTCCCGATAGTTGCAGCTAGGCGTTGAACACGGCCCCTTGACGAAGTCAGGCGCAAAGTTCACCATGCCGCAACTGGAGCTGCTGTCTGTCATTGGCCTGCCCGTCTTGCAGTTGAGGTAGCCGCGCTTTGACTCATGCCCGCAGTCGTACTGGTTGAAGACGCACTTGCACATGATTAACCTGGTGTTTTGATATGTCGAGTTCCAAGACGATGTAGATTGTTGTATGGCTGCTTTGCTGTCTAAAGTTCTTGCCGTGTAGCCTTCTTGCTATATAGTTATCTTGATGTATAGGTGCCTTGTTGCGTTCGCTGGTCTTCAATCGTAAGGCTAGGAAAAGGCGCAATATATCCCAAACCTAGGGCAATGCGGATCACCGATCATCAACCCGTCCAGCCGTCACGAGGGCCTCTCCCAATCTGTTGACTTCAGTCCACCTCTTTACTTCCCACTCGTCCTCGCATCACGAAGCATGTAAAAGTCCACAGCCGTGCCAGTCGGCGACTCAAACTCCTGCTGGCCCACGACCCTGAAGCCGTACTTCTCGTACATGCCCCTGCCGTTGGGCGTCGCCTCGAGAAAGCACGGCAGCCCGTCCTCGTCGGCCCGGTCCACTCCCCATCGCATCAGCGGGCTCGCGGCACCCTTGCCCATCCACTCCTTGCGCACGCCGATCAGCTCCAGGTACCAGTGCGGCCGCCCATCCATGGTCCGGCTGTGCGCCGCCGCAAGACCCCCGAAGAACTCGACCGCCAGCCCCGGGTTGCCGTCCTGCGGCCATGCGTCCGCCGGCGGAGGCATCTCGACGGGCGTCCCAGGCCGGACCCATTTCGCGTAGCCGACAATGACTTCGTCCGAGTCGTCCTCGGAGTGTGTGGTCATAACCAAGACCTCAAAGTTTGCATCTTCAAGATCCTTGGTCAGGCTCTCTGTCCAAAACTCCAGCGAGGCTTTGGAACCAGGTGGAAAGACTTGTCGGCCGATCATGGTGTCGGAGAAAGCTGAGAAATAGACGGCACACAGTGCTGGGATGTCGGCCGAGACGGCCTTTCGCATCTGGAACGTCATGTTGGAGAACGAGGTGTGATGATGGCACGTGAATTTTATCACGCAGATAGATACCCTTGTGTCAGCTTCGGGTCTGGAAAATTCTCCTCACATCCAAATCCAGCCAACCCCTCTCTTTTCGATGTAGTGTCCCTACTTCCAGCGTACTAGAAGGAAAATGCGGATTTGGCTCCCCCAGGATGGCCTGTGCTGCCGGAGCTCAATGTTGATGTCTGAGGTGAGCTGCTACACCCGTCACGCGACTCTATGTGAGCACTGCATCCTGAACTAACATTTACATTTTAAAAACCAAGACACAGACAAGATGACAGGCACAATGTAAATAATAATGCCCAGCTATTTAATTATTTAAATGCATATGCATTCTAAGTGCTTGTATTATAAACTTTTTTATCTTCTCTTTACTTTTATTAAGTTATACCTTACATATAAATAAACCTATGTTCGCTGAGGATTTGCCGCAGCGAGACAGGCCTAGCGACCTCAGTCGAAAGTCCTAGCTGGCGGATCGCATCGCCGTGGCATCGAATCACATCTGGATCGATCGAAGAGGTTTGTACGACGACCCTGCCATGGCAATGCCGGTGAGCGACCACATCCCAAGCTTGCGTAGTCGCAATCCCTAGAGCAAGCTCCGAAGTTCCCCGTACCGTGATGATGGCCGACTGCCCATCTCGAGCCCTCTGGTAGCGAAAGAGCATTGCCACACCCCGTCTGCCATTCCATAACTCCATCGTGTCAAGTCTCGGCATCTTGAGCGCTGCGGCAGCGGCGTCTCGAAGCATGTTGTTGATATTCAAGGTGTCCGCATCGTTAGTGAGGACCCTCGAAGTTAGCGCTAGAGAAGTGAGCTTATCCCACATCCATAAATCTTGACGCGCTGCAAGAAGTAACCGGCGTCGGCCATGAAAGAGGCGGATAGCGTCGTGAGGTGCAGGCTGGCGCGGGCAAGTTTCCAACTCACGGCCGGGTTCGGCACCCTGATAGCGGGACACTGGGAAAATCTTTCTGGGTATGACTCGTTGAAGTTCTCGAATATCGTCAGCTTGCACAATTTCGTCCAGGGAAAAGATTCGATCAGCGTCTGGTTGCCTGTATTCTGGTTGGTCAGCGGCTGCGTTGACTAAATTGCCAGGGGTCAAGCAAGCACTTGCGTTTATCGGTATGCGTCTCAATTTCAGTCCACTCTCTCCAGGGTTCGTAACAAAGCTCCTTCATGTTAGGGAACCGCGTGAGCATGTTGGCAAGCGCAACCGGCTTCCATCGTCGGCGGGTCTGCTGGCGAAGGAGCACGACCCCGACGACGGGTACGAAGGGGAGACCCCGCCACCACTGCATCTCGGGTTCCTCGTCGTCGAAAGGCCCCTCGCCCATGATCTCATCGAATGTCTGTTCGATGGCGAACTGGTCAGGAGCAAGGACCTGCTGCCCGGCAACCCAGCCATGAGCCGGGTCATTTATCAGGGTGGTTCCTTGTTTGTGTTCACGGCGAGACGGGCACTCGCCTAGGTTGGTGTCTGAGCAGAAGCTTAGGTACTTGAACCAGTGCTGGTTGTCACTGGGCGAGTAGACACTGATATCGAGGACCAAGTCACCGCGAGGCTCCCATGCGCTGAGTGTCGTGAACAAGCTTTCAAACGCATCCGCGATGAATTGGTTGTCGATATTGTCCAACCCCCAACGGTCCCGGTCAGTGTTAACACATTGTCTGCAATCGTACTGCTTCAGTTCTGCGCGAAACCAGATATAGCGAATCTGGCTTCTCTTTCGGAACAGAATAGCTTGAGAGTTGAGGTCGGCGAGGCGCGGTACCGTCAGGCTGATCTCGGCAAAGTTGAGCGGCTCGATAACTGATTGCCAAATTCGGGAAACGGTCGCGAGCAGGCTGCACCTCCCGCCGAGAACTGGCAGGAGACCAAGGATCTCGTTTTGAATCTCGGGAGGTAGACAATCCCAGGAGGTTCTGTCCCTAGACATCTCTGATTAGGCGTGCAGTAGGTTGAGTGTGAAGGATCGCGGTTGGTGTGGATTGAGAAGGATGTGATGGGATGAAAATAGCTCCAAGTTTGAGACCTGTGTTTTGGGGGTGAAGAGAGGGAGAGATAGCAGATTCTTATACCTTTCTGGAGAGGGTTTTACAGTCATAGTTAGAAGTACAAGCTTTTTAGCTATGTAGCTGAAAGCTTGAAAATAGGCAACTGTGTGGTTATCGGAATATGATGACCATGATGTGGATTTTTGGGTTCTGCCCAAAGTATAACAGCAAGCAAACAAGGGGGTGAAGAGATCTTGGCCGAGAGCCGGCCCCTGTTGGCTCCCCTTTATGCTTGATCTCGAGGAACACCCTGATGGGCAGTATATGGATAACTGCAATTTCACTTTTTTATTCAATGGACGTGAAGCACCGAGATGTGGCGCCACAGGTCACTGACCTGTCAGTGCCACGGTGGCTAATTTACCAATGGTCTATCTACCCCAGCAGCCCAGATCTAATGGGATCTTGCTGAGGTGGGCAGCGCGATCTACCCATTGTAACGGCCGGAGGTGAACAGCAGCGCGCAGATGAATGCGACCTCGAAGTCATCGCGACGGGCAGGTCGCGGGGCGGACATGGCTAAATGGAGAAGGGGTTGGCAGTGTCTTCATTGGCTTACCAAGTTTGGCTTCGTCCGCTGCGTCGATATCGTCAGACTCCACCTCCTAAATATGAGCGTTAGACTTGATCTATATAACTACTGCATGGCGACCGACGATTCTCGAATGCATTCTATTCTCTTACAGCCATCGTGAGATGCGATTCGCTCTACCTGAAATGAATCCCATTTATGCTAACTAAAGCATTTGCTCAATATGGCAATTGGATACATATCTCACCAAGTTGCATCATTCACGGCCCACCCTTCCTCGGAACTGGTAGCAAACCCCGGAACGGTCACAAAGATATTTTGGCTTTGATCCATTCTTTCCAAGAAGCGATCATCAGCTTCTAGCGTGGAACAAGGTGGCTATCATCGGGCCAAGCCGAGCTTCATTCGGGCTTGAATTGCCCCGCTCATTACCACGCCCTTTCATTGACGGGATCATCTGCGGCGTGACTCAACAGGTTCTTCACTACCTTCACGTAAAGAATAGTATGAATAACATCACAAGTATCTTCAACTCACAAACATACAGTGATTCACGTCGCAAGAAAAATATTTCACCATGACCAACGACTCCGCCAAGCAGCTCAAAGCTCTCCACGTCCCCTCTTCACCCATTGTTTTCCCCAACGTCTGGGATATCCCATCGTTCAAAGCCATAGTCTCCCTCAACGACGTCGACTCCAAGCCCTTGAAGGCCATTGCAACAGCATCATGGGCCATTGCTGCTGCTCTTGGAATCGAAGATGACGATCTCACCATGGAGCAGAACTTCGAGGCCATCGCCAAGATTGCTCCGCTATGCAAATCGGCCGAGCTACCCTTGACCGCTGACTTACAAGACGGCTACGGCGATCACATTACCGAGTCCGTGACAAAAGCCATTCAGCTCGGCGTCGTCGGCGCCAACATTGAGGACAGCATCCCCAATGCGGGTACCATGTACAACATCGACGAGCAAGTCCAGCGCTACAAGACAGCTCTCAAAGCTGCTGCTGAAGCCGGATGCCCAGACTTTGTCCTCAACGCCCGCTGTGACATCTTCCACCTCGACACAGGGCTCGCTGAGGAAGACATGATACAGGAGGCCATTACCCGCGGAAAGGCATATTTGGATGCCGGCGCCACGACAGTCTTCTATTGGGGAGGCTCAGGGCGTGGGTTGCGGACCGCTTGGGTGGAAACGCTGGTGAGAGAGCTGGGCGGGCGAGTCGCTGTCAAGCTTGCGACGGAACCGGGCACGCTGACGACGGCTGATTTGGCCAAGATTGGCGTTGCTAGAATCAGTGTCGGCCCAAGCCTGTTCCTCATTTCCAATATTGCCATGAAGAAAGCTGCTGCCAGCATCCTCAATGGCGGAGGGCTCTTCTGAAGGACCAATCGGCCATTGGTCACGAATTGGTCTTGAATGCAATAACTGCTGGATTCTTGGGTGCACAGCTCGACTACCAGGCGACATAGGTTAATGGAATGATTAATTGATGAATGCATCTCAGCTTCAGGAGGACCACCCCGCACTCCTACAGAAGTTCCGAACGCCCTTGGAATCTAAGCCAAATAGTTCCAACTCATCAGACCCCATCGTATGCGGGCCTACATCACTGGGGCGTCCCCATCTCGATGAAGAACTTTAGGTCTTCGTTACCGAGAATGCCACCCTTGCCTCCTAGCACGCATTTGATCGATAGAGGGTTCCACATACCCCCGATAATCTCGTTGACATGAACCTTCAAGTCACCCACCAGGGCACATACCGATGCCCGACAGCGCTTGTTGGTAGCCGTAATGCATTGCCCACCGTTAACGTGAATGTAGCTATTTTCAGCCAGATCATCCCAGGCGGAGATGGCACCGGGGCAGTCAAGTCGGTCTGGTCCAGGTTTCTTGTGAAGGTGTCAGCGATCAGCCTAGTCAGGCTAGGTTCTGTAGTCATACTGGTGTGCAGCAAAAGTTCTCGTCCCCTGCTTCAAGTTCGCAGGTTTCGAACAACTCAGGGTCAAGCCCGACGATTTTGAAGAACTCATCCACCTTGAGATGGCTGATTATAGGTGCGTCGTCTTTTCTCTCGATGTTTGCAGGTCGGAAAGCATCCGTCAGATTGCAGAGGCCGTGGGCGACGAAAAGGGCAATAAGCATCGACTTGTACATGGCTGTAGGCGTTTGGTATTGAATCCGATAGTAGATGATGCTTTGATATCTAGGCTTACCGATCAATTGCTGATTGATTGTGGGAAGGTAGTAAAGTGTTTGAGCAGAATTGGTTGATGAATGATGATGGAGCGCAGGATCATCGGCAGTGTCTCAATTCACAATTGTTCTAATCGAATCACGTCCGAAAGCTCCTTCCAACCCTTATCTCAAAGCTTGAGATTCTGTGTGTTGACGTCACATATTGACGGTTTCGGATCCCCCTCTCAAAGATGGTAATCGCGGCTCTCGAGGCGAGAGGATGTTCGGGTTGAGGGGAAGCGATTGGCTTTGGTTCACACGTAGCTTCCCGCTGACAATCACTTAGGCTGATGAGGTAAGACGACAGGTGATACAAGCGTTGCGTTGGTGTTTCTGTTAACGAAAAGCAGCAGGCACAAGTGCAATTGAAGCGTTGCCAATGGAGAACTTTGCCGAAAACGTCAGGCAAGGGAGGACGCGATGGCGCACCCGGCAGAGGCATCTTGTGCAACAATGTTGAATCACCTTCAGATTGCCTATCCCGATGCAAATTATGTCAAAACGGGCCGAACGATCATTGTAGAGTTTTATAGAAGACGCAGCGACTTCCCTGGGCACTGGTCATATCTACGTCCCGTGTGAGTGTTCTTGCTGAGATGATGCTGGAGGACGCCTCAATCCACGCGCCTGGACATTGAGCAACAACACGTGAATTGGCGACTCACTAACGAGGGAAGACGCGTCCTTTCAGGTTCTAATGGGCGGCGATTACGTACATACGTACTTGACTTGACCTTAATTTTAAGTCAAATCACCTACCTTGTCGGTTTCACGGCGCCGAAATCGCAGATCAGAGCAAGTCCCTGGTAACTCGGCCGGATGTCGCTTAATTGAAGCTTCTTTACATGCGAGAAGCTTTTTCCGCGCGGGACGGTCTTCCGCGCAGGTCAGTCTGTAGGAACTATTGATTGCAAACCCGGAAGCTCGAGAGAAAGTAATCCGATCCGGTGGAAAGATCAGGACCAGTCAGTCCACATGCCATCGACATACTGCAAATAACATTGACATTGGGCATTGACATTAGTGAACCAGCAAGTGCCATGTAACCTCTATACAAACGCCTGCCAAGACGTAGATTATTGATGACTGCGTCACCTCTTCGCCTCCAACAACTGAAGCTCTGTAGGAGCATGGACCCGTTCATGACCTGATGTCGGCAATTCCTTGTCCACTCCTCAGTGCATCAAGCCCAGACGTTTCCTAAATCGGTCCTACTGGGTACTATTGCGTGGCCCTCTGGCGGAGACCGAGCTGTCGGATCTCCCCAGCGTCCGAAGTGGAACCACGGTCGCGTGGGTGGAGCGGCTAATTGTGCCGTAAGTTGTGAGGTTATCGATGCCAGGCCCCTTGCCCATGTGGTGGCCATCCAGACCCACCACACTTTGTTCAACATTGGCTTGGGTACGAGAATCAGTTGGCCGTCCTGGTGATATTCAGGCCTAATTATACGGTTGGCTCTACAAAGCAAGTTGCTTTCGGTTATGTCGGCAATGGAACCAGAACTTCATATATGCTCTGAGGATCTGATACCATCCATTTGATCAAATGAGGCACACATTATCTCATCCTCATCTACCAAGCCCATCCCATAGAATCCCCTGGCTTACCATAAGTATTGAATTTTAAACATTTCTATGATTTCGTTGAAGATGTAACGAGGTGTATCCCAGCGGAATGCATTACTCCTCAACTGACTGAACGTCTTGCACCCACTCGTGACCACCAATCCGTGAGCTTCCCCACGTACTTCACTGGGAAACACTGATCATATTGGCACTTCCAAAGTTCCATTCAGAGACTCAATATTTTCCAAGAGCTGTTCTGGCCAGAGGGAAACTCTGGCCAAGTGCTGCTGCCTAAATGTATCGAGTCACTTGTTCTTGCGCCTAGATATGAGCAAGGCAGCCAAAGCAATCATGGTGAAACCACGAGCAGAGCCAACTACGATATTTGGGTAGAAATTTTAGCTCTCGAAAGACTGAAAATCGAAAGCGGACATGATCTGGAGCGTTGCATTGCCCCCGAGGCTCAGGAGTTGACACTCGACAGCGTATCTGGAAGCCCTGTGCGCAAGATTAATCAGGGTCCAAAGAAGTCCAGTTCTTCTCTATCGATGAACGCCGCAAAATTAAATCATAATTGGGGTCTAAAATAGCTGAGGAAAGCAAGGCAATTTGATAAATTCAAAGCGCGCTCACTTGTCAAGTGGAGATGCTGGGCAGATTGTCATCGGACTCGTCGCGAACGGCCAAAGGAACCTTTGTACTTTCCGCTCTATGTTAGCTCGGGGTTTCCTGTTGTAGATATTGGAAACGATTCGTGTTGGAAGCTGGCCGCGGTTACCAGAGTTGAGAAAGGGGCCACAAGGCCGTGTTGTTGAAATTGCAAGTTTCTGGGTTGTCATACAAGGTACCTTGCATTCATTGCAAGCGGTGCCGCCAGGCCTGCACGAGCTTGATACACTAATGCACCTCAGTTCGTGAAGTCTCCATCCTGCAGCCACGTACGTTCTCAACTGGCTAGTTGGCAGTTCACGCCAGTGGCGAGAGTCCATCTTGGTCCCCAGCCCAAACATGTCCCCAATCCGCCTCGACTAGGACCATCAATTCTCGGTGGAGACTTCACAAGGGTTGTACATACAGTCTAACTCAATGGGGCTGTTGTTGCAACCTTTGCGATGGGGCCTAGGATGGAAGTGGGTTGAGCGATTATCAGATGATCAGATAAGATGTGACCTAAAATCTAATCAGATCAGGTTATGTGCTCCCACTGGCCAAGCCGGCTCGCTGCCCCCGGCTTTTGACCATCGGACTCGCCCTGGGCGTGTAAAATCCGACATCGGTAGGTCGGGATTAGGGCCGTGAAAACATGACTCAATCCTGGAAACCCCACGCAGGCATTGGGACATGTTGGACAAAGGGCGAAAACCTAGCTAGTGATGGCCAGTTTAAGCAAACTGCTCCGCGAACAGGAAATGAGCGCCGTCCTAGCTATGCAGCGCTTATGAGCCGGTACGCGCGTATCGTCTTGGCGATGTGCCTTGGCGATGTACCTCTTGGCTCGATGTGCCGGGTCGTCGAGGGTATAAGTAAGCTCGAGGACGCCTGCATATGCACTTGAGCTTCACGCATGATTCCACCCAGCTCCAAGCACATTCTTCACCTTAATCCAACCCTCTTCCGCTCGTTAAGCCTCACTCAAGATGCATCTGACTGCCTCCGCCCTCACTCTTGGTTCCCTGGCCACTCTGGCCAGCGCCTCGGCTTTGGACAACGCCATGGCTAGACGCAGCTTCCAGTTCCCCGACTCTGTTTCCCTTGCCAGGCGCGCCGTTACCGGCGCTGAGTACCAGTGCCACGCCAGCTGTGGTAAGTATTCGATAGGAGGCTACGATCCCATGGATTGAGATGCCATCGAGACTAACGCCGCCGCCTCCCTAGGTTACACCATCTTAGACGCCGAAGAGGATGGCTACTGTGACAGTGCGGAGTGGAACGAGCTTCTTGCGGCTTGCCTCGCCTGTGCAAACGAGTACGATATGTGGCCCGACTACGGCGAGGGTGTCGAAGCCGCTGCTGAGGCTTGCGGCCTTGATGCCACTCCTGCCAGTGCCGGGGAGACCACTGCCGCTGCTGCTGGAACTACCGCCGCCGCCGCTGAGACTACCGCCGCTGCTGCTGAGACCACCGCTGCCGCTGCCGAGACTACTGCTGTTGCTGAGGAGTCAACCGTTGCTGCTGAAGAGACCACCGCCGTCGCTGAAGAGACCACCGCCGCTGAGGAGAGTGTCGCAGTCAGCTCTGCTGCCGCCAGCGAGTCCGTCGCTACCACTGCCTCCGTTGTGGTCACCACCCCTGTCTCCAACTCGGTATGCATTAGTCCAACCATTCCCTCTCACGATAACTCCATCACTGACCAACTGAGCAGACCTCCAGCACTCCCACCTCCTCCGTCGTCGAAGGCGGCGCTCCCGAATTCGCCGTCTCCCACATCGTGGCCGCTGGCGCTGCTCTCATGGCCGTCGCTGGTCTCCTGTAAAGTGGGATCCTTAGGATATGCCTCACGGGATGTTCGTCAAAAAGAAGGTCGCAACAGATACTACCATTCAATAGTCGCATAATGTATTCGTAATTGCCTTGAAATAATAGTTGCTTCCGAACAAAAAAGAGATGCGCCTGCGCCTGCTCATGATATCGTCGTCAATCACACCTGTATAACAGATTACTTTAATGCCATTCCCCCAAATGCTCGGTCAAGTGCAGCGCCTTCATGGTCGGTCGGATGCTGTGTCGTTTGGGTGTTGACTTGTTGTCCCTCTGGCACATTCCCAATCCCTTGTGACTGCGCTGGTGTGCTCCTCTCAGGCTCGAGCAGGCGCGATTCGCTATCCAACCAACCGGGGGCGACTCTTCTTTTCTCGGCAAGATCTCGCGCTTTAAACCTCTCGTCCAATTCCCTCAACTCCCTTTCCGCATCCTCTTGCATCTTCGAGACATGCGCCTGCAGCGCGCGGCAGGACGCGATGATATCATCGGGGTGCGCAGCATGGCCAGAGCCAGATACCACGTACCTGGGCTTCGGTTGGCCAGCCGGGTCGTCGGATGCTGCGGAGATGCCAAGGGAGGGGGGGGGAAGAGCCGATGGCATAGTCTTGTAGTTGTAGGAGAGCGTCGTAGCCGCCGGGAGTGAGACGAACGGAGAAACCGTCAGGGGAACCTGCTCTAGCAAGGGGTGAGAACCTTTGATACATGTCAGATTAGAACTAAACATGGCGTTCAGGGAGCATTACGACCGCTATGCATGGTGGCTTGGAATATCGAATGGCGGGGTGATGGATGTTTCAATCAGTACCGTCGTCGCAGCGCTTGAGGTCAATGCCGAATTTCAACTTTCGAAGTGAATCGCGTCAATATGTACAGTAATGATTTCGATAAAAAAGACGACGCCAACCACTCCTAGTTGAGACATGCAGCGGGCTCTAAGTTGTCAGTGCGAAGTTGCAGGTCTGAGTTGTGCCGGTTTCGTCATCTCATGGTGGGCGAAGCGCGATACGCGATAGACACAGCCGATAACGATAATGGGATAAGGCGATAAGGCGATAAAGCTCCCAGCCCCACGTCGAACACTCAATTTCTGTCCCTGTGCCTGGACGACCCCTCCAAGACATCATCAACGACCAAACTCAAGATGTTGCCAACCACAATTCGGACGCCCCCGGTGGTGGGAGATTTCACTCCCCTGTCAGAATACCAGGCTCAGACCCCCGAGACCTTTGTTGGTGGAAAGCCTGTTCTGCATTTTCACGTCGCCGGCGCAAAGGCATGGATCCCTAAATCGCAATGCGGCAAGCTGGCCATGTTCCCAGCCGATTCGAGCCAGAAGCCGACGGCCCCCGAGGGCGATGGCATTAATGGTGACGCCGAGGGGCTGGTCGAGCAAAAGGTTGACATTTTTGTCAACTCGGAGTAAGCATCACCGTTCTTCAAATTGCCCCTTGCCCTAAAACTTGCTGACTCTCGTAGGAACTTCACCATCTTTAGCTCACAAGTTGAGGCCGGCGTCTCGATCCCTTATCCTCTAATTTCCATCCACGCAGTCAAGCAAGTTGGCACCCAAGCGCAAGGCAACCAGACTCAGGCCGTCTGGATGCAACTCGAGTTCTCCGACGGCGGTTCAGACGACGACGACTTCAACACTGTCGAGCTTACAGTTATTCCTCCAAATGCCGATTCCGACCCCAATCCGGCAAAGCAGCTGTACGAGGCAATGGCCAACTGCTCAGACCTAAACCCCGATCCCAACAACGGCGAAGAAGACGAGGAAGACGAGTATGACCGCATCGTTTTCGAGGGCAGCGCTGAACATGAGGCTATCGAGGGATTCACAGGCGTCATGCGCGGTTCGAGCACTGGCGGATTGCCCCCACCTATGCCAGGCAGTGGAGGCTGGATCACAGCGGAGAACGTGAACGAGTACTTTGATGCGGATGGCAACTGGATCGGCCAGGGCGGCGAAGAGGAAGAGGAGCTAGGTGAAGGCGCTGGCAGAGTGCGAGCCCGCGACGAAGTCGAAGGAGACGGCACAAAGGAGGATGGATCAGCCGAAGACCCCGAGAACAAGCGACCGCGTGTGGATTAATATGAATTCGATTAAAATCAAGGTTGGGCGGGTTGAGGAAGCATCGGCGTTTCGAGACAATAGCATCGCTGCAAAGGCCCCATTCACATGCCTTCGAGGGCCATCCAAAGCTATTCAAATACCTACTATTAAGATTACCTTTGACGGTATATACCTATCCATGGAGCTCCAAAGTATATCAGTCAGTTATTATGAGCCCTTCTAAGCTTATCTAAGTTACAGGAAGCCTATATGCAGGAAGTGGTTGGTGGTTGAAGGGAAAGTTACATGATTCATCGTACCAAGATAACAATAAGCGAGCGACAAAAGAAAAGAAGACACCGATTACCGACCAAGGCCATGCATTGTCATTTCGTTTCCTCTTCACATACGCAGATACAAGCCCTTCAAATCCTTCTCGGATACCTCAGGCGAGCCCTTCAAGAATCCATCTTCGTCATATTCTCCAGAGCTATCGGGGCTTACTCGCCCCATGTCGTGATGATGCTCAGCGACGGTACCCAACTTTAACATGCTCGTGTGGAGTGACTCGCGGCCTTGATTGCTAGCGCGGCGGGCCTCGCGAAGAGCTCCCGTGGGATTGGAAACGTCAACGCGCGGCGTCTTGAGGTCCTTGTCGTGGATCTCATGAACCTCATCCAAGTCATCTTCACAGATCTCAACGGCTAACCCGCCGCGAAAGGTGTGGCTCGCCGAAAGCAAGCGCCCACTTGATGACCGAACTCCTGTTTTCCCTTCACACTTAGGAGGAGTTCCGAGGCTCAAGTAGCTCTTACGAGCTATGGTGTCGGCTTTTGAGTTGGGTCGCGAAGGAGGGCAACCACCGCCTCGCAGTGTCGGCAGTGTCGGAGACTCGGGCTCGTATGCAGATGAAGTCATGGACGCGACGCTGTACGAGCTGATCATGCTGTTCATTCTCCGAAGTTCGGCCACCGAGTTCCCCACGGATCCTACGCCGATGGCAGAATCTGTCCGGGGCGGGGGAGGCAACGATGGCGACTTGACTGATCGAAGTGTCGAGCGACGACCGGGTGACCCCGTCGATACGGCGGCGGGATCCCCGATCGTTGATTCTTCATCGTACTGAGAGCTGACGTTCGAAACCACGGACAACTTTCTCAGCTGTTCGGAGAAGTCGCGTCTTGGTCGAGGAGAAAGGGGTATCGGCATGATTGACTCGTCAATGTGGCTATAATGCCTTGGAGGTTCTGGCAGCGCTCTGCGAGGGGCAGAACTCGACATGAGCAGAGTGAGCATGTCTTGTTCGTCAAAAGGTGACGAGGCCATTGTCGACGGGCTGATTGCGTCAACATTGGTAACGCTGTGTCCCCTCGATGGGGGCAGCGGCCGCACTGCTTTGGGGCTTTCAGTCTTGTCCGAAATAGCTCCGACAGTATCGTCGTCATCTGAGTCGACTATGGTAGTCACAGAGGGTGTCACCATGCTCGTGATCGAAGGGCTGACAGTGAAAGCTGGCGAAATCCTGTCTCGACTCACAGGGTTGAGGCGCTCTGCCTCGCGGACATGGCCCTCAGCCGGCGGATCAAGAACGATGTTGAGACGCGGCAGACCGCCGACGGGCTGTGTGCTCCTGGGGCTGTGTCGAAGCTGAGGCTGTATCACTCGAGGTATCGGGTTCGAGGAATACGAAGCCCTCATGTTCAAGCCAGTTTGCTTGTACAAACGAGGGCCGAACAGGGTCGGTCTCGGCGGATTGCCTGTAGCTGTAGGTATCGCACCTTCGACAAAAGGATCGTATGAGTACGCCATGCCTTTCTGCGGGCTGTGCTGCTCGGCCCTCTTCTCCTCCTGCTCTCCGACACTATAGACGGTCGACAGCGAGCTGGATTGATCACTCTCCAGTGATCGAGTCCTGGGCCGACCACGCGGTTCGACGTCGAGGTGGATGATCTGGTCATCATGGGGTTCCCACTGGTGATGGTTTTTGAGGCGACTGGGGCTTGCATGGCCATTGGGAAGCACGAGTTCCTGGGTCGCTTCGGCAAGCAGGCTCTGGGCGGCGCTTCCAATGGAACTGATCGAGGCGTTTCGGCTATGGGTGTGGGTGTGCGCGGCAACGGATTGGATCGTAGCTCTCTTACTAGGACTGAAGGTCATGCGAGTAACTCGGACGGTTCCTACTGTTCCCACAGTCCCGACCGAGCGGATCGAGCTTTGTGTGGAGATGGTCTTTGAGCTGTGGGGGGTCTTGACCGGCGATGTCTTGGCTGGCGTTGAGATGGGCGTCTTGACTGGCGAGCTGTTCTTCCCGTCTCGGAGACGCATGTCCGTGGATCGCAGGATGTCGTGGAGGTCCGAGTCCGCCATCGACAGCTCCATGGGGGCAATCACAGGCAGCTGGATCCTCGACGGCGAACCGTTTCCTAGATCTTGAGTGGGGAACGCGGGTGCAGTCTGGCTTGTGTGCGTCGGCGGTTGCGGCGGTTGTTGCGGCTGCTGTTGCTGAGGTTCTAGATGTGGGAGTTGTTGCGGTAGTTGCTGTGGCAGTGGTTGTAGTTGCGGATGAGGCTGAGGCGGCGGCCCCGGGTGGCCGCCCCTCTTCTGCCCGTGGACATCGAGGATGTCGTCAAACGACCCCTTCTCGGCGTCGTCCAGCATCAGGCTCGGCAGCGTCGGCGCCTTGGCGAGCCAGCTTTCCCGCTTGAACCAGCTGTCCCGGAAGCTCTTGCTGATCTTGGGCCCGTGGAACTTATCCTCCTCGACCCAGCTCCGCGACCGCTTCCTATTGGGGCCGACCACGCCGGCCGAACCCCCGCCTCCGCCTCCGGCCCTAGCTCCGGCTCCTCCTCCACCGCGGCCTTTGTACGACGGCGCCGGCACTGGGAGAATCGGCGGCAGCGTCAGCGACAACCGGCTCGTCGACTGCGCCATGACGTACTTGCGCCGCGTGAGCCGCTTGGTGAAGCCCAGCAGCCTGCCCGGCTTAGACCGGTCCGACACCTCATATATCGTCGTCGTCGTCGTCGTCTCCCGGCTCTCCGGCCGCGACTTGATGCGCCACGCCAGCAGCAGGCCCACGCAGGTGAAGAGCAGCACCGCGCCGCCCAGCGAGAAAGCCAGCAGCCATCCCAGGCCCAGCGGCTTACCCGTGGGCTCCGCCGCTGCCCTGCCGAGGAGTGTTGAGAGGCTGCTCATGGTGGTGGCAGCATCTAAAGTGTTATAACCTGCTCTGAGAGGGAACGTTAATATCAACTTCGCTCGACCAAATGGCGATGCAAGCAAGACAAGACGCAAGCAGAAGAGGGTGACCGGAGGACGACGGGCATACATACGAGCGGAAATCCCGCCCCTTTGTTCGTCGGGCTGCTTGTTTCTTGACTCAAAACCATTGTTGAGGTTATTTCGACAGTTTCACTGCAATACCAGGAGGAATGCGTTGTCAGGCACAACCCATTCCAAATCCCGCCAAAGAGCGCTCCGACTGCGAGACAGATCAATGCGAGCCCTCGACAAACTCCATTAAAGAAGGGACGCTTCGTCAATATGTTCATCGATGCGCATGCCGGATGGCCTCTAGTCACAACAATAAAGCTTCGAGGGGGACCAGATGACCGCGCTCTGTGTTCGCCTAGTTCAATAATTGGGGTTCATCTCACATCCCTAGAACGCGTGTACCAGCGCGAAGGGAGAGCAAATTGTGCAACACCAGGTTGCCCTTTTTGTTTTTCTTTTTTTCATTCATCATTCCGGTATATTTACATGCGTAGGTAAGTAGCTACTTTCGGTCCACAAATTCCCAAAAATGATGGGCGCTCGTCATCGCAAATGAAGCTGAAAGGAACCAGCAGCAGCAAAGTCCGTTTGATGATGCTTTTGGGGTATCCGGCACCTGTCCAGACTCTGTAAATTGCAACAATCAGCCGTACTCGTGTGTTTTTTTTTCGTGGGTTTTCTGTTTTACTGTCTTTTGCGTCTTTAGTAATGGTGGTGATGTCCGTGGCCATGCATGTGCACACCACGACGCCATTTCCTAGCAGCAGCAGTAGGAGCTGTGACGACAGCGGTAGAAGTCACCGTCACAACGACCGTCTTCTCCTCTAGCTCAGTGACGTATGCAATCTCCTGTTCCCAGAGAATCTTGCTAACGATATTGCCGTTGGTGACATATTGAGTGCTGTAGAAGCTGGCGGTCTCGCTGGTGACTGGGACGGGAGGCGGCGTGGTAGTGGTCACTGCCTCAACGCCAACCTCGGGTGCTGAGGAAGACGCGATGATGGTGGTGGTAGTTGCAACGGGAGCCACAGAAGCCACGGAAACGACCGACTCCTTGAAAACCTCACCGGGCAGAGGCGATGCCGAGTTGCTTGCCGTTGCACCAGGAGCATACGTCAACGTCGGGTTAACTCCAGTAGATGTCGGCGCAGGAACACTCGCGCTCGCGCTCGCGCTCTCACCCGCGCCATCTTCATAGGTGATCTGGACGCCGCCAGGAAGCTCGCTCGCGGGGCCTTCCACATCATCACTTTTCAAGGCATTGGGCAGCGTCATCTCGCAAGATTCGGCCTCTTCTTCGGTGACAACGTCAAAGACAGCACAGTCCTCAATCCTTCCCGACTCGTTGGTGCAAGTGTCGACGGCAGTCTGGAGGAAGTCGGAATCCCAGCCCATGATGAAGTCGGCGTGGTAGCCATATCCTTTCAAAGGTCAGAGTCAGAGTGGTCAAGTATAGAGGGCGGATGGACTCACCGGTCGTGTCGCCATTAGCGATCACGAATTGTCCGTTACGGCTAGTGTAAGAAGCCGTGTCCCAGATGACCTCGTACATGAGACTGGGAAGGCGGACTGGGTAGTCGTCGGGGCATGTGCCGGTCATGACCAGGTCGGGGAATGCAACATGGCTCTTGTGGTCATCGCTATCCGTCTCGTCGCCTCCTTTCCAGCAAGAGGGGAACATGATCTCGAATCGGATGCCATCGGCGCAATTGGCGTCAAGATAAGCCTTGTCCGGCAGGTAATGGCGGTAAAGAGTGCCCTCTGGATCTTTGGCGTAGTTGAGGCAGTTGAAGCCGAGCGCACGCTGGGCCAGGGTGTCCTGGTCAGTCTGGCCAAGCGATTCCCAGAGGGACTTCTCGGGATCAGGCTGGCTTGGATCTCCGGCGGTGTAAGACCTTCGCTCGTTCGTTCCCGACAGCATTCTGAAGTCGGATGGGAAAGCGGTAATGTTGTCGCCGTACAGAAGATAGTAGCTGACACAGGTTAGCTATGCTCTACTTCGCATCGAGAGCCTTCAGCAACATTCGTTGAGCCAGCAATAGGCACAAACTTGAAAAAGCAAAAGTCAAGGGAAGCAGACTTACGCGAGCATACCGCCAACCTGTTCGACAAGTTCAAACTCCCCTGTATCAGTATCCTGGAAGTAGAGTGAAGGGTGCCAATACGCGGACTTGTCCTGGGTGACTCTGCACGAGGTGCAGTCGCCGTTGACAAGAGACTCGGTGGTAACCGATTCAGCGAATGCTATGAGGGTGTCAGTTTCAGCATGATATTACAGCGAAGCCAAGATCATGGATTCCTCCGCCCAAAACCACACTAATTGTCCGTATCGTACAACCAATCATGATTCGGGAAGGTCTTGCAGGAAAACATCGGGCTTACCTCCTGATCCGTGAATCGAATGGGCGTGCATGGAAATGGTTCCAGGGTTGACGATGGGGTCGATACGTGCGACGCCGACGCGGCCAGGACACTCCATGCGCCAGAAGGCATTGGCGCCGCCGATAAGGCCTGCAGAAGCGGTGAAGAGTAATTTGAGCATGGTTGCTTAGATTTTCCCAAGCTCGAGATTGAGGTTGTGATAAGTAGCACAGAAAGCGTGCGTTTGAGCAAGTGTGCGACGCAAGGAGGCTGTCTAGCAAGTTGTTAGCTGGTTGTTGAAATTGGGGGATCACAAGTCGCAATGAAGTGACAAGGTCCGAGGGCAAAAGGCATCATGACAAATGAGAAAAAGAGGTCGAGCATGAGCAGTCGCGAGTGAAGTTCTTCGTAACGACGGGCAGGAGCAATTGTGCGGTTGGCCGTCGCCAGCAACGACAGCCATCGGGAAATCCTTGCATGCATTTACAAGTACAGCCTCAAGCCACATTCTTGTTCTGCATCCCGAGATTCTCACTTGCATCATGGTACGTCGCCAATTGTGCACAAGGGAAAGGCGCAGTTGAGGGATGAGGGATGAGGGGTGAGGAGTGAAGCGTGTAAGTCGACTCACCAAAGCCACTATGCGAGTTGCGGGGTTGCGTGGAGATCCAATCAGCTCCAATATTGTTTCTGTCACCCTTCGCTTGTCCCCCTTAGATGCTTCTCCCTGATCCACAGAGGCGCTTTCAAAAATTGACAGAAAAGAAATACGAATCCGGAAAGCAGGGAAACAGGAAAATTGGTAAAGTATCGGATCTCTTTATTCCTTTTCTCCAGAGAGGTGGTCGTGCAACCCTTTCCAGCCCCGCTGAGGCTCTGAGACTCTGGATTCCAAAGCGTGGTCGAGTCCCGAGAATCACGGCACTGCCTCGATCTTCTATACGCGTGACGGGTCGTAGAATGGATGTTAAAGCGCTGGTCGGTCCGAAAAATGGAGGAAGAATGCTTTGTCAATAACGTCGGTGGCGATTCCTGGCGTGGTGACTTTCCCTGAACTTGTCACCCTGTCTCAGTATCAAACGCTCGTCGCCTCGAAGAGAATGGATTTTCGATAATTCGATCTAAGCCTTTCGGATCCGAGGCATAAATCGAGTAAGGAGAGTCTTGGTGATGGGTTCCAGTTGGTCCTTGGGGTGCGAGTGGAATGCGCTGTTTAAAGAGGAGCAGAGCTGGTGTTCGCAACACAATCCACGGGGATAACGTATGCGCTGCAGTTCGGTCAAGCCGGCAGCAGTAGAACTTTGTCAATGGGAATCCGTAGGACGAAGGCAATCTTCCTGGGCTAATGTCGGTATGGCTGAACAATGCTGTCGGTTTCCAGGGACCAAACGAAACAAGACTCAGAAAACAATGGACAGCCCTTCGAGAATGAATCAAATGAGTAAAGAAAGAATGGAACACCCGCACCCGCCTCGGGCAGTAAGCGATCGTGTGTCGAAGTTGTCGAGAAAATGAATGTGGTCGAGTGAGCTGGTAAGGAATGCGGTCGAGGCAGCCGGCAAGGGAGCGCGGAGGTGTATAGTAAGTGCAAGTGGACAATGAAACGAATGGATAGTGTTGCAATGCTAGGAGCTAGCTCGGCTACTCAAGAGAGAATGGAAGAATGGAAAAAGGACTCGCGAAAAGTGAGGGAATGAAGGAATGGCGAGTCCGAAAACCAATGAAGAGAGGAGGATGGCGAAACAAACAACGAAAGAGAGAGAGCAGACCGGGTTGGGGTTGTTAGTGAAAGCGAAGAAGCAAAAGTGGACCGACTTGACCACCCAAAAGATAGGCAGGATTTCCGCATTGCATTGCCAGTCATTACTGGATCTGGGGGGAGCCATTGGGAGAGCAGCAGAGCACGGAGCAGCCAGGGGCCATTCTGCCCCGGAAGACGTCGCAAGCAAGATTGGATCAGTTACAAGGGTCAACCGAACCAACAAGGGGGGGTCAATTGGACGTTTCGGGGGGGGGCCTAGCCAGTCTACGGCGCACCAAGTCAAGTTGCCAGTGTACTATAGTAATTGGTACACAGCTCGGGAGGAATATAACCAGCATATGCCTGCATCGCCGGGCGATCAGTCCAAGTTGATGCCCCATCGCCGCAGGTTTATCAGGGGCAGCTGGTAACATATACATTGCGCCGTGCGGTGAGCCACGCGTGCCACGCAGGTACCAGCAACCCAGGTCTATTCCTCTCTTATGTCTTGTACGATGTAGAGCGGCAATCCAACGCCGAGATCTGTTCCTCTCAATGGGCAGTCAAACTCGCGCTTATTGAATACCTGGAGATGGCGGGCAGCAATGCCATTGCAGGGGCCGCATCGGCGCAGGGTCCTCCCACGGTCCAGCCCGTCCAGCGCTCTCCAGTCGCAGGACATCAGGCAACGCGGCTCGTCGCCCTGGAATTTCCGATGGTGGCTCCAGTGACAATCCAGTTGATACGTAGGACTGCGAGAACCCAAAATAGCTACTTGTCCATTGGATTTCTGGGATTGCATGAACAGAAATGCTTCTGACGTGGTGCAGCTCCACCACGTGGTGATCACTCATCATCGAGGCCACATCTCTGATTGGGAGCAGCGCGGAGAGCAGCACAGCGCACAGCCTACGACTTACAAGCAACAAGAAGCCATGTCATAGGCAGGATTGCCAAGCGCCCCTTCGTACAGCAGACAGGCCACTCCGTCAGTGCAGGGTCCCGGGAAGTGGGCAATTAACAAATGTTTGGCTCAGTGTTTAGCTCCTTCACCCGCAATTTCAGCAATTTTGGGGATTCGTACGAATTAAGATCCAGGGGTCTCCCCCTCCGAACGACCAGGGACTGAGCTAATATCAGGGCGGCTAGTGACACTCTGCCAAAGTGCCCAGGTAGCTATGACGGTGTCGCGTATTTGGTAGAATGCTGTACTCTGAGACGGCGGGCGTGCTGGTGGCTGGTCGAGAGCCGCTCAACGTGCTACCGATCCAGGACCTCCCTTCTCCCTGGCGTCGCACACGCGACCTATGATGGAACAGATGGAACAGTGACGGCTGGACGAGAAAGATCCGCGACCGAATGCGCATGAGATCTGACCACTTACTCCGTGTTGGAACCCCAAAGAACCCCCCTCTTTCGTTGCTGTCGTTCATCCATTCTCCATCCTGGCTGTCTATCCCAATATTCGGGAGCTGGGGATCTTCACCAGCCCCAATAAGGAAGGGCCTGTCAAGGGCCTGAAACGAGTTTCACTTAGAGCCACAGCGAATCACGGGGCTTCAATGCCTCACTCCCGAGCCCCACTATACGTCAGTCGGGGCACTTACAGAGGGACGAGACCAGGCAAGACGATCATGAATGAAGTACGTACTCTGTCAAAATGACAGGATACAAACATCCTGCTACGTAGTGCGGTACATCGGTAACACTCTCCACTCAATATCAAGGGGCTCATTTATTGGCAGAGTGAGTTGTTGTCAGTGTGGATTGGTGGCAGTGTGAGGCTGCAGGATGTTGCCCCCTTCGAGCCAGCGCAGCTCACATTGTACTATATTTGACTTTTCGTTGGTTCGAAAATCCATTCACCAACAAGGATCGTCTACATGATCCTACAGCCACGCAGTCAAATCCTCCCAGTCTCCCCTCACTTCATCTCAGTTCATCTCATCTCGGCATCTCTTTGCCAGAGGAGAGTCCACATATTGGCCTATACTTTTGGTGAAATAGACTCGGCTATGTCGGCGTCGGAATTTATTAGGTTCGGTGACCATGGCGGCTACGTTGTCCGTTCTCCGGTAAATAGAAACTTATCAACCCAGATGGTGAGACGATAGCTTCTCAGCCGTTGTGGATCTGGGGGCGGAGTTAATCCCGTCACCATTGCCGAGTTCAGCGCTCTTTCACGTACACTTGCATGCTGTGGACCCGTGCTTGGTATTCAATGGCATCCGCGCATTATCGCACCACAACTCACAAGTAACTCATACCATGGCTCTGCCTTAATGCCTCCATCGACGTCGCCTAGCTATCCGATAATTTAGCCTTTCCGTGCGGCTAACGGCAATTCAGGTCCACCCGAACACCAACAAGTCATGTAGTATATCTCGTATAAGGATGTAACACAATGCAGTGTTATTCGTATCATGTCGCGTGTCGAGTATATGCATGCTCTGGTGACCAACAGTGAGTCGCCATGCAGGGTGAAGGGCGAATCGGGGATGTGCCCCGTCTGAGATAGAGGACCGTCGACAGCTCTAATCCATCATTCAAGCCTTGGCTCAGCACCTTAGAGTCCAAGAGTTCTAGGTAAGGGAAGGACTTTATTAGGTATTAATTGCTACAAAAACATATACATAGTATTATTCAATGAAGCTAATACAAACAGTGACCGAAATAATGGAGGAATAGCAGCCGTGCTGTAATTCAAGCATGGCGCTGTCCGGCATGGAAATGGTACAGGGTGGTAGTTGCACTAACACCCACTGAATGTGAATGCCATCCCCATCACATCCGAATAAAGCGAACAATAAGGGCATTTTGAGTGGATACTTGTTCGTATTACTCCTTTCTCTTCATACCTTAGTTCGTAGCATATATACGTAGGCTGTACGCAAGTTCGACCTGCCCTAAAATTGCTAAAAATTGAGGAATAGTATTCGCGAGTTGTCCCCTATCACGACTACACGTTCACCCAAGCTCTATTAACGCTCAGTGCTTCTTCATAGATAAAGCTTCCCCTAATTACCTCAAAAAACCAGATGGAGTGAGTCATCCAAAATGTAACTAATTTCAAATGTGATGGTGCAATTTGACGTCCTCGCTGACCAGATCTGAGGTTCAAGAAGTGCCAGAATCACAGCGAATCATGTGATCATTGTAGCCACAGCACAGCCACATCTCGAATACCACAACGCAACACTAGCCCCCTTATCCGGGGGGGTTGTCTCGAGCGCTTCCATATGCGACAAGCAACACGAACTCTAGGTATGAGTGACGACTCTGCGTAAACAACAATCCTTTCAACATGGACGACCTATCGGGCCTCGACTGGTCCTCCAAGCCCACCAGCGTGCAGCCGAAGCCGCCTGTGATGAACTCGCCCTACTCATCATTGCGACCGACACCATCTCCACTCGCCTCTGGACGCAACACGCCTCTATCGGTCCAGGGATCTGGCTCGGTTGCGTCGAAGCCAGCGCCGGTGAAGGCATCGCAGGACAGTTTCAGCAACTTGATGAATTTTGGCCCTGCCAAGGCGAAGCAGAATCTGACACTGGCCGAGCGACAGGCACAGCTGGAAGCAGAGAAGCGACAGAAGGAGGAGCAGAAGAGGAAGCAGGCCGAAGCGCAATTTGGAAACGGCCAGTTCTGGGATACTCTAGGATCCCGAGGCTCATCGGTGAGCCCTGCAGCTCAGCCGCCCCCTATCGCACAGCCCCCGAGAAACGACGATGACGATCTCTTTGCCGCCTTCAACAAGGATACCAAGGTCGACAGCGCTAGCCACTATCCTCCCCCCCCCGAGTCGCAACGATCTACACCCGCCAACGCCGCCCCGATAAACTTGAGCGACCCGGCTGCTTGGGGATCTTCGAACGGTGGAATCAATGGAGGCTTTGGAGCGGAAGATGATGATCCTTTCGGGCTGAATCAGATGAAGCCAGCTCCCGCCACGAGCCGCCCGCAGCAACTAAATGACGACGATGATTTTCTGGGAGATCTGGCGCGACCTGTCGAGGAAGTAAGACGAAGGCAGGAGGCTGTAGCTCGTCCAGAGCCTGGAAAGCCTATCGAGGATGACGATGACGATGATTCGAGCTCGGCCGAGGAGCCACCGCAGCCCATTGAACGACGACCGAAGGTGAACAAGGATCCGTTTGATAGAGCTGTAGCGCAGCTTGTAGACTACGGATTTTCTGCAGAGGATGCCCAGCGGGCGTTGGTGGAGAGTGGTCAGGGTTACAATGCTCAAGCGGCAGTCAACTGGCTCCTGGATGAGGCGCATCGCAAATCCAAAGAAAAGGCACAAGGTGGACAGGGAGGACCGGGAGGGCATGGAAGCCAAAGAGCACAAGGAGGAAGAAGCGCTGCCACCTCGAGCCAGGCTCCCAGAAGCAACGACAGGTCACCAGCCAGGGCAGAGGCTGACTTGAGCAAGACGGCTGCTTCAGTGGGCAATAGTCTGTTCAAGACGGCAAACTCGCTCTGGAAGACCAGTCAAAAGAAGATGCAGCAGGCGGTTGCGGACTTCCAGCAGGATGGCGACCCGAGTCAACCCAAGTGGATGCGAGAGGCACAGCAAGGGCGGTCGCAAGGGTCTTCCAGAGCCGCGCCTGATGTCACAGACGAAGCCCTCATGCTCGAGTCTGGCGGCCGGCCAGAGCCCAGACGGACTACCAGCCGGCCTGCTCCCGAGCAAAAGTCCTCTTCGCAACCTGTCTCTAGGGGGCCATCGCCAGCGCATTCATCGGGTAGTCGAGCTAGTCCTGCCCCAAGATGGCAGCAACAGGCCCCTCCTCCTACAGCTGCATTCGATTCCAGGTCGAGACTAAACCGGCTGGCAGCAGACGATGACAGCTTCTCTTCGTATAGTAGTCCTAACAGGAGGAAGAAGGCGTCCTCTCCTGCACCAGCACCAGCTTTGAAGGTGGTTGAGCCCGAGCCCGACCTGCTCTTCAGCTCACAGCAACCCAAGCCCTCCCAGTCTCTCCCCCAAAGACCAGCTCAACGGCAGGCCCAGCCAGCTCAACGACCGTCGCCGTCACCACCAGCTCCAAGGCCAGCTCCCCGCCCGGCTCGACAGATCCCTTCGATCAGCCCCGTTGCTCTCCAGACTTCGACGCAGCACCGACTTCAAGGCACTGCACATTTCAAGCGCGGCGATTATGCCTCGGCCCACGCATCATACTCGTCCTCCCTATCGGCTGTTCCTCCGACGCACCCATTGGTCATTGTTCTTCTCACTAACCGCGCCTTGACGGCCCTCAAAACTGGCGAGCCGAAGCAAGCTGTTGATGATGCAGACAACGCACTGAAGCTCATCGGACCCACGAATGGGCAGAACGAGGTCGTGGCAGTGAGGGGCGAGAATGGTCAGGATGAGAGCCGAGACATGAAGGACCTATATGGAAAGGCATTGAGTCGGAAAGCAGAGGCCTTGGAGCAAATGGAGAAGTGGTCCGATGCCAGTGCTGTTTGGCAGATCTGTGTCGAGGGTGGTGTTGGTGGAGCGAACGCGATCAAGGGTCGACAGCGTTGCCAGAACGCCCTCGCCCCGAAGCCGAAGGCTCCCCCTAAACCAGCCGCTGCTAGACCGCGACCCAAGCCTTCAGCAGTTGCCAGTCTTGGGCCTTCCAAGAGTTCTGAGGCTGTTACTCGACTGCGCGAGGCCAACAACGCCGCGGCAAAGGAGGACGACGAGAAGTTTGCACTCTCGGAGAAGGTCGATGCCAGGGTTGCGGCATGGCGCGATGGTAAGAGGGACAACATCCGGGCTTTGTTGGGTAGCATGGACAAAGTCCTCTGGGAGAACAGCGGGTGGAAGAATGTTGGCTTGCATGAACTGGTCATGGCCAACAAGGTCAAGATTTCTTACATGAAAGCTATCGCGAAGACCCACCCCGACAAGGTAAGCATATGGACACACCTACTGAGAATGCGAACGCTAACGGTACCCTCTAGCTTCCTCAGGACGCAAATACTGAGATAAGGTTGATTGCCGGGCTGGTGTTTAGCACTTTGAACGAGAGCTGGGACAAGTTCAAGGCCGAGAATGGACTATGATGGAACGAAGCATATATGTGGAGTTTGTAGAGCGTTGCTTAACTCTGGGGATAGAAGCGTGTCTTGGGCAAGGTGACGCAGAGATGTGAGGTGTTAAATAAGGATTCGGTGGCCATGCTGTGCCACCAGTAAAGATTATGGTACGCTACGTAAATATGAAGAACAGATATGGACGCCATTACTCCAAGGCTCTTTGTCTTCCGCCAGCCAATGGCAGCCGTCTGGGATCCCTGGATTCCTCAGCGACATCTACAAGCCCAACATCCTCCGTACACCATCGCGGACTCTGTTCTCGTACTCGGTGCGGCGTTCGCGCCACATCTTGGCGGCCTCGACATTGGCCGGGCTCTCATCGTTGGGCTCGGCCAGCATGCTCATGACGGAGATGAGGATCTTCTCGACCGACTGGATGGGCGACCAACGCTCGGAGGCGTGCTCATAGTGGTTTGGGTCGTCACCGGGAGGATGGAGGATGGAGATGCAGACGAGGCCACTAGGGTAGACTAGCAGAAGTGTTAGCAACAAGAGAGAGGATAAAGCATTGCAATATATCGAGACGAACCATTAGGGTGCCAGACGTCGGCGAGGAACTTCATGGATGGGGGGGCGAGCGGGTAGTCCTTGGGGAACTTGAGCTCGGCGGGGAAGACGCCGCCCTCGAACGGCGTGCCCTCGGGGCCCTGGATGAGGCACTCCCAGTGGAGGAGGTCGTCTTCCGATACGGGGCCGGCCGTGATGCCCTCGGGCGGGTTGTTGGTGAGGGCGCGATACTCTTGGAGGAGGCGGCGGTGGGCCGTCGACTGAGCCATGATGAGTTGAGGGGCAGACGTCTATAGTATAGAGGGCACGGCTTCTGGTGGTGGTGGTGGCCGCAAAAGCAAAAGAAGAAGAAGCACGGAGATACGCAAGAGGAGAGAGGATTCGGGGATCGGCGATGCAGGTGAGTTTGGAGAATGCGACCGATCCGCGGAGTCGGAGGTGTTGGCGGGCTGGGGAGAGAGTGGGGTCGGCCGGATGATGCCCCGCGCTGCAATTCCGCCCTGAACGGTACACTATGACATGTGGAAGAGAGATAGTAAGTAGGTAGGGTAACAGCCATTTGTAAAAAAATTATTTGATAACGGAGGTTTGAATGCCTTGGAGCTGGTGTTTGAAGCATTCCCATCTATTTGAAAGTACTTTTACTCAGTTTCTGTTCACCCTGCAACCTTGCACTGCAGCGCTCATACAACGTGTGTCGGAGAATCAATGACTTGACATAGATCACGGCTTTGTTCCCCTGCTTTTGTGTGAGTATCCCTGGCCAGATCTAGTAATTGATTACTAGTTGAGCTGGTTCCAATACAGTTGCGGACACTTATTGTCAACCGCTTTCACAAAAGGCTCCTCCCTCACATTGGAGATCAAGGCTCTGAGCAGTGAGCCGTGAGTGAACGGTATGTCAATGCGCCAAAGTGCAACCTGCAACTGTCTCCGTGACCCATCATTAATCCTTCCTACACTAGTGTAGCATAAGTTTTCATTTCCAAAAACAAAGAAGAAGAAAATGAATGAAAGCCCTTATGTTTTGGATCATTCATCAATATGCAAAAAGGTCAAAAAACAAACTCCGATACGGGGAATCGAACCCCGGTCGCCGCGGGTCCAGGTTTCAGGTGAAAACGCGGAATGATAGTCCACTACACCATATCGGATATTCCGATACATATCGTTGGAGTGACTAAGCTAGTCAGTCGGTTGGCAATGGTGCTTGCAAGCTGATTTATAAAACCAGTCGTCTCTAGCTTGACTAGAAATACGGCCCATCACATTTCACCTCGCATCGTCTGCTCTTGTCTTAGAATCTATGAACAGGGATAATTGCCTTACGGAATGACTTAAGAAAAAAATGACGCTACAAATTGATGTTCTCATTTCCTTTCAACTTATTTGCATCCCCCATCCATTTCTCACTCTCACCAGACGCAAACACGAAGTGTACGGAGCGGATACTTCATGCTGCTTGCACGTTCAACGCCATGATATTAATTTTTCATTTTGCCATTCCATGCAACGCGATGCCGCCTTTCCATAGTTCTAATTCCTGTCTAAGAGGCCTCTTTCTTCGCCTTGTTGACAATCTCATCTGCCTTTTGTGATTTCTTCTCAAGCACCTGCTTTAGCTCCTCCACGGTCTCCTTGAAGAGCTTCTCGCCCTCCTCCTTGTGCTTTTCCGCAACCTCGCTCAATTGCTGTAGCTTTTCCAGAATGGAATCGCTTTGGGGGATCATCTTCATGTACTTGTCGACATCAACCCAGCCGCTGTCGGAAGCCTTGGACTTGACCTGCTCGGTAGCCTTCTTCACGTAACTCTCCAAGTCACCCAAGTCGCCAGATTGGGCGGCTGACTTGACCTTCTCGAAGACCTCCTTCGCGTTCCCTTGCTTCAGCGCATCGGCATTCTTCTCCACGAGTTCCTTGACCTTGGGGTTCTTGTCGAGAAGAGGCTTGGCTTCCTCGAGACCCTTCTTCCAGGCCTCGTCACCAAGCTTCTTGATCTGCTCCACCTTCTCCTCAATCAACTTTCGTGCCTTTTCCAGGCTTGATGCACCGAATCCACCTGCAAAGATGTCCTTGACCTGGCTCCATGTGTCTTCAACTTGCTTCTTGGCCTCGGGGCCATACTGATCCCCAAGTTGTTTCAATTGGTCGACATTTCCACCAAGCTTCTCCTTTACCTGGGGGTGGTTGTCGAGAATGTCGGAGAGGGCATCCCCGGCAAGACTAGCAATCTTCTTGGATAGCTCAGCAAGTGCGTCGTAGGCCCGCGTGGCCGTTTCTATGCTGAGGCCGGACTTGGAAATATCCTGGAACTTCTTGTACGCTTCGTTGACGAGTTTATCTGCTTCGTCACGATGGTTCTCTCGGACTGTGTCCCAGTCCTTGAATGCGGTATCGACGTAGGCACGGCCACCGGGAATCCATCCCACGTAAGAGTAGGCAAACTCCTTGATGTAGTTCACGGCTTCGTCGGGGGAAGGGGTGTTCGCTTGGAGCTTTTTGGCTGCCGCCTGGTATGTCTTTTCGGCTTCCTTGGCGGCCTTGTTCAGTTTCGACGCTGTCTGCCCAGCGGGAGTAAAGGAGTAAGCGCCATAGAAGAGTGCTGCGCCAGCAACTCCCCCGGCTAGACCGGTAGCGAAATGAGAGCCGCTATTGGCAGTGTTGGGGGCTGCCGTCGACTGAAATCGGAGTTGGCGTCGAGGAGCACGCAGGGAGCGTGTAGCCCTAGGGAGGGACGATCTGACAACGGGTCTAGAAATCATCATGTTGATTGAGAGACAATGTGAGGGTAATTGCTAATACAATTGAGGTCTGTATTCTTCGTGTGTGAATGAGAAGAAGAGGGACTTGGGTGGGATCAGGTTGATATGTTCCAGCAGTCGCACAGCTTTAGCACACAGTCCTCCCATTTAAAGCTTGAGCTCACTGCATCTATGACGGCATGTCACGATGACGACTGGACGCTTCCAGTCGAGATCACAAGTAAGGGCGTCGAGTGGTGACGTCAAGGCCGGAAATGTGGAGAAGCGGGAGCATGTTTGTCGTGGGACAGCGCCAGCCACAGCCGAGTAATTGACTCTCAATTGAGAAAGATTAAGTCGCCAAGTTCTCAAGATGAATTCCATTGACGCTCATATGGCGTTCTGTCTACGTCACTATTGAATTAGCTTGCTAAGGGAGCTCTAGTGGGTTGTTAGGCCCAGGGGCTGGGATGTCTTGCAGGCTTGTGACAGTTCCTAGTTGCGGGGAAACTCCAATCAAGAGGTCATGGACAATTTGTACCTACTTGGCCGGTTTAATCTGAGGTACTGCTAGGGAATCGCAAGGTTTTCCATTTATTCTATCATGTCTCCTCTATGGGATCTTGCTGTAAGACCCTTGAAATAATTAATAATCCTCGGCTTCGTGGTTACCCTAGAGAGGAATGAGCAGTCGGTCGGGATGGGGGCAGAGTAAAGCATCATGTTCTGTAGGCCAATTTTGAAACCAATTTTCGTCAAGGGTTCTGATTTCTTGTCTACTAATCCGTCCTTTGATGTGTTCTTTTCAAATGCTGGTATTTTCTCCAAGTTAGACAGGCCATCACCCTTCCTGCAAAGTGTTCCTGGCGCCCTGAGCTAACACCATGGAAGCGATCCAAACACATCGATCAGGCGCCAGTTACAGAGACCAATGTCGCCGACTGGCTTGTGGGCGGGTCGGCCCGAAGGGGAATTTGATCATAGCGTATCGCTCTTGTCTCGCAATTCGGAATGGAGCATTGAGATGAAGACCTGGGTAGGCATCATGGATGTTCGGACTCGCAGATATGTTTACGCACATAGCTTGAGTTATTAGCCGACCTATTTCTTATATTGTTGATATAAACTTGTGACATGGATTTCATGGCCTTTTGAAAAAACGACTGACACGACGCAGCTAAACTGACAAAGCCTATGAGTGTGCCATGCCATAACTAATCGTGTGTTAGCTGTTTGCATATGCGCATTTCCAGCGTCTCCGCTTCTGAAACGATTAAAACGGAATGCTGTTAATATATCGCTGCAGATGTGATAAAAAAACATGCTCCCGCTATGAAGCAATTTCTTGTCTGAGTTCACACCTTTGCCAAGTTGAAGGTGCCGAGTCCCATCTTTCGTGTCCTGACCACCCTTGCAGCAGTAATAAAGACAGTTGCCAGCAGCATAGAAGTACCAGCGAAGACTTGTGCACCGACGTATGTCCCGCTTTGGGAGCTGATGATTGCTCCAGCGATGGGGGAGCCCGTCAACGCGGCAAAGCTCACGATGGTAAAGACCATGCCCATCCGAGTCCCCTGCTTCTGTGGGTCTGTTATGAGACTCGTCAGGCCGGCAGGGAATATGCTTTGTACGCCGCCGACGGCCATGCCGTAGAAACATGCCCATACATACAGGCCTGGTACGGCATCTACGGCTACCCAGCAGAACATGATCAGTCCCGCCACCAGCGTGCAGATCATGTACACGTTGACGGGACCGATTTTGTCGCCGAAATATGCTGGAATAATTCGACCAGGGCCACCAACGCCGTTGAGAACTAGGAGGAGATCCAGCGAGGAGGAGTAGGATATGCCAAGGATATCGCGGGAAAATGCAGCGAGATAGTGGAAGGCAAAGTATGCGGACAAAAATGCCTGGCATCTCAGTTAGCGCGAGGAATAGAAAAATTAGACGTATTCAATTCTCACCAGATACGCTCCAATAGCGTAGAAGGTATATTCTAACTCTTTGAAGGCCGCCCACTCCACCAACGGCCCTGAGCTGCGGGGAGGGATCCGGGACTTCATGAAAAAGCCGGCAAATACGAACGTCACCAGCTGGACCAATACGATAGCCCGGATGGTCCAGGCAAATCCGATTCGAGGAAGCAATTGTCGGACCATGCTGGGGAAAACCAACCCGCCAACGGTGCTTCCAGCTGCGGTGAGACCGAACGCAAGCGATCTCCGCTTCGCAAAGTAAGTCGCAGTGACGGCCATGCAGGGACAGAAGAGTAGGCCGTTTCCGAGGCCCACGCAGATGCCCTGGGCAAGGAAGAACTGCCAGTAGGTGGAGCAGAATGAGGTCGCAAGCATGCCCAGGGTGGCGAGCGTGATGCCGACGATGTACATGGGACGGAAGAAACCAGCATCCGTCAGACGGCCAGAGAAGGTGCCGATGAAGAAGAGGAGAAACACCTCAAAGGATCCAATCCAGGAGATATCTTCAGGCGGGCGCTGCAACATGTCCTGGTAGTATGGTTGGAAAACACCGAAAGAGTTGACGACACCCCTGGGTCATGTTAGCCCTGAGGCTCTCTCAAACGCCGTTGCGGGGAGACGTACCAAGTATCCATCGTCACTAAGAACGTACTAAACACTATAATAATTTTTCAGCTACTGTATTGTATTTCACACACGGAGACGAATACTCACCGACCATCCAAGCTATGAATCCTCCATCAGGGGGCGGTTCAACGACTCCACTTCTTCGGGAACGCAATCGACTTAGAACTGTAGCAAAGGTGCTTGTCCTTTCCAGGTCCTGACCCTGTAGATTTGAAGGCCCTCCATCCTCAACACTGGGATCTGGCGAAGGCGGTGGCTGATCTGTTACGTCTTGTCGCTTCTCGAGGTCGGGCTGGTTCATGTTTGAACCCCCACTTGAATTGTGGGGAGTTTGAGATGAGGATGTAATTGACATGATGAGTTTGCAACAACGAAGCAGAGCACGGTGGTCAATGTCTAAACCTGACTCAAACCATAGGAAACCTTTAACAGTACTACATATACTAGTTACGTGACAAGTTCAGGCAGCCAGGAATGTTGGTGTAGGAAGAACGATTAATAATTCACCAAACCCCCAATGCCCCCGAAGTTTTCCTCGAGGACGACACCGCTTATTAATATCATGAACTTGAGCCGGCCCGCCAGCTACTTTGGGCAAATCGTGGGGAAGCGAAATAAACATTAAGTAATTGTTTGATCGAAATGAGACGAGTCGTAATTGCATGTAACCCGGAAGATTGCGTCCATCAATTGAGTCCATCAACTGAATTCAAGGCGAGAGTCAAGGGCAAGTTTGGGGGAGGAGTCGTCAGTGCGTCACCAAGGCGGTTGAATTTGGGGGAGGACCTTTGGCACAATATCCGACCAATCAAGAAGAAGACACTGACACCCACATTATGCCCTCCCCTACACCGAATGACTCATGTATAAGCTTACCCTAGACCTCATGCCTTCTTAAAAATGAGGACAATCAAGTGAAGACGAAGCAAAGAAAGATGTGAGAATGAGTTTCTCAAAGTCTTTATGCAGTCATCATTCGAAAGGATCTTTTGGATTTGACTCATAATTTACTTGAAGGACATGGGGTGCTTGCAAATACTTGATTTGAAGTTGACGCCCTATACTTGTTCTTCCTGTTGTTTCCCATGTTGATGCACTCGAGCGGGTGTTAAGATAATGAAAGAACGTACTGCTGATGAAACTGTGACAATATCGAAAATTGAAGACTTGGAATACTGCTGTGGAATTTTAGCCATGGTTGTTGAGCCAAATCTTGCCGATAAAACAGAATGAGTTAAGTAAAAGTAGCTTCGTACGACTTTAGTATCCTAATTATTTTATCCCTTTTGCATGTTCTGCATTGTGTATTGACAGCTTTGTCTGAATCCGCGAGTCGACTCAATCGCTATGCTAAGATTTGGATTGATGAGGTGATCAAACATCTCAGTCGGTATCGTATACATGTCTGATATCGTAGAACGCTCATGATGGCCGACCGTGCTCAAGGGAAGTACTTGAGACCTGTCCGTGTAAACTTGCGACCATTCAAGATGAAGTACTGCAAGTTGGCCAGAACAGAGCAAACCACTCCCAGAGTGACGAGTCCCAAGATGACACTCCAGCCGACGGGGTAAAGAGGTCCATCTTTCGCCTGGAAGATTTGGCTGCCGACGATTGCGCCCGTGTTGGCAGACATGATTTGAATCGCCAGCGTGATAGATCGCTCTCCAGGCGTTCCGGAGTTCAAAGCCATCCACGATCCATTGACGGGATCTACATGTTGAGTTAGCTTCAGCTCTCTAGATATTGGGATTGTGGCCGCATCACTTACGCCAATTTTGGGCAAAGGAAAGCGCACAGATCAACACCGCAAGCCTTTGCTTTCCATTGCTGGAGTTTATAAGAAGCCGATTTCCGAGCTGTTCATGCATCAGTATGGAAGTCACAAATGAGTTCATTGAAAAGGCGTTCATACCGTAAAACACCAGTAAATCACCAGGCCAAGTGTTACCATGGGCCCTCGAAGGCGGATCTTGTCACTGCACAGATACCCAAGTTAGCACAATATTCGGCACATAAGCGTTGGATAGACTCACGCGATGGTTCCCCAAGCAATATTGACGACCATGAGAATCCAATATCCAATAGAAACAAGGGCGTTGGACTTTAATCTTTCATATCCAAAAGATGCGACAAGAGTCGGTGCGTACGAGCCCATTGTTCCAGCAGGTGCAATGCAGGCAATGGTGAGAATGACGTGGGGGAGGAGTTTCCAATTGGTAAACTGAAGCGAGTTAGAGGGTTTCCATGACTTTGAAAGGCATACGTGAGATATGTACGTACCACGTTCTTCATCTCCTGTCGACTAATGTGGACCTTGACGTTGACTTTTGACGGATCGTTGGCCAAGATCCGCTTCGTCAGGATCTTTGCTTCCCTGTCGTTGAAGAGACGTAATCCTAGAAGCGACACCGGGTTGGCAGTGCTCTGTGGGAAGAGCGAAAGGAACAGGATGCCGACAACGACTGTAAACATGCCCTCGATGAGGAACATCCACTGCCAGCCGGTAAGACCTGCAACACCTCTCATGTGCAGGCTAAGTTCCAATGTCAATTACGTGCCACAGAAAAAGGGTATTGAAAGAGTGTCAGAACATACATGGCGTATGCAAGCAGACCAGCGCATCCAGACGCTGTCTGGTTACCGATGAAGTACCACGAAAATCTCTTGCTCGTCTCCTCGTTCTTGTACCAGCGGGTGATGGTGTAGAAACCAGCAGGAATAAAGCCAGCTTCAAAGAGACTGCAGTTTGTTAAAAATCGCCGTCGTGAGAAGTGGACTGAGACCAATAACTGTTACTCACCCTAGGAGAAGTCGGGTTACGAGGAAGGAGGCTAGGCCTTTCTGAAATGCCTGAAATGTCGCAATGAGGCCCCTGATTAAATAGTGAGACTTTGGACATAAACGCATTGTAGCAGAACTGACCATGCCACAATCTGGCCTCCAATCCAAAGCGAAGGACCCAGTCGGTATAGAACGATGTTGCTAGGGATCTAAGTCGGGATTAGTCTGGGTTGACGACAAGGATATCGAGACTGTGGCCATACTTCTAGCAGGACAATTCCCAGGGAGAGGAGTTGCTGTCCGACATTGAACTGGTTCTGGGTAATACCGACGTCTGCAAAAAAGTTATCTGTAAGTGCATTGCCACTGGGCAGGAGACTGTTAGCACAGCGACGGCCGGAGGCAAAGGACAGGGGAAGAAATTTACATGTTTCCGCGGTCGAGCTGCAGGGCGAAGAAGCCGAGGATCAAGAGCGGCATAATAGTCCGGTCGAGCCTGAGATGAAGGCAATAAATGTCAGCAGGCGCACTAACACTACGTGGATGGTAGTAGGAGGCATGGTCACTTACTTGCGAACCAACTTCTTCTCCTCCTCGGGCGTCCAGTCGACGTCAATGTTGTCGACATCGCTGAGGCTCCCGCCGTTCGGGCTGTCGCTCACAGCGTTGACTTCGTCGAAATGTTTCTCCATCTGGGGCAGACGCTGATGCTGGACACGAGGAGAGCTGCTGCTTGGGGTGTAGCCGGAGCTTGAAGTAGACGCCGAAGCACAATGTCGAGCATCACGAAGCTTCAGAGAAACGGAACCCAGCACCATGCGGGCCAAGGCCTCTTTTTATTCATCCCACCCGTCTCATGCCTAGGATCGTCGCTGGGACGGATCGTCTCCCGAAGAGCGAGCGACGAGCCGTGCGGCGACGGCCCTGGGTAAGTCGGCCCCATTGCGGCCACTAACACCAACACCTGCACCATCATGGGTTCTCTGCTGCAGCGTGGTAGTCATGTCATGATGGGGTTAGCTCGCCTAGGATCTCTCATTTTTCAAGCAAATGCCTGTCGAAAAACGTGCGCTGCGGGCCTGTAGACGCGGAATCAGTGACGTTTCGGGGCGGTCGTGGTGGATAGATGCTGCGTCAAATGCTTGAGATGGATATGTATGCCATGATCCTCCGCTGTCACGCAATCGTTCAAAAGGACCAGGGCGGAGTTCATATCCACCGAGACAGCTGGGATCTGATATCTGAGTACGAGTCAAGAGTATGGTATTAGTCCACACGAGAGAATTCGGACAAAGCGCTCTTTAGTCATGGTTACATTATCGGCTGGTGTATGTATTACAGCCCTGTAGATCGCATCTCAAACGAGTGCGTCTTGGACATCTTGGCTTCTGGTGGGATGTGGGATAATCTACTTGGCGACGTACAGCCAGGCTTATTAGCCTGGCATCCATCTTTCAACGCTACCAACAGCTATACATGCATACACCTTAGCCACCCTGTCCATCTTTTGAAATACTTACAACTTTATTGACTCAAGCAATTCCACGGGGAATTCATCTCGGGGAGTTCATCTCGGAGGATTCAAGGCTCAACTGCCGATATCCACTGCCTGCTTGTGCGTCTCCCTCACAATTCATCATCCAGGGTTTCGATCGCGCAATCCATCGCGCTGCAAAAGTGGCAACCGTTCGCACCTCCACCGTACCCACTTCCATGAACCCTTGCAGCGACTCCAACTCCAGATTCGTCTACTGAACCAGCGTACTGGGTTCTGGTATCGTTCGGCTGGCGACATGCGAGTGACAGGTGAGGCGGAGGTATTCCGACGCTAAGAATACACGAATAGTCCACGATATACCCGTGGAATAAACGATGACCCCTGGTTGGATTTGAACATGGTTCAACACGTCAAGCATTTTTATTTTTATTTTTTTTTATTAAATGGGAGTATTACGTGTGTCGGGTCGACTAATGATTCATCCAATTCGTCACGGCCAGAATCCACCTTCTGGCTGTCGTCTTCTGCTCATAGCAGGCCCTTGGCCTTGAGATCCTCGTGGGCCTTCTTCTGACGGTCCCACTGCTTCTTCAACGTCTTGAGTTGGCTCTTGGGCACATCGCTGCCATCCTTCAGCTTGGTAGGCAGACCCTGGTCGTCCCATGCGCTATACCTCTCATCGTTCTTAAACAGCTCCTCTGGGGGCACCTTGGCCTTTTCCCGAGCCTCCTGGTCAGCCTTCTCACGCGCTAGCCTGGCCTCCTCCTTCTTCCTCGCCTTCTCTGCTGCGAGCGCCGCCTTCTCCTCCCTAGCTGCAATCAACTCCGCCGCTGGAATGAACTTGATCAGGGAAGGCTGGTTGTCAGGCCGATCATCCAGATAGACGCCCAGGTTAGTGAAGTCCTGGTCGCGGATGCGGTCGGTCAAGACGAGAATTGCCTTCTTCGTCTCGGGCACCTGGCTACCAACAATCTGGCGGAGTTCGTCACGGATCTTTGACACGACGCGTAAGTATGGCAAGGCTAGTTGCTCCGGGTCGCGGGACCCGCTGGCAGCTACAGACTCAAACTCCGCAGTGGGATCCTGCCCGAGCAGAGTCGAAATTGTTTCGTTTTCGAGCGAAAGATTGGAAACATCTGCCTTTACTTTGGTAAGGACCTCCGCGTAGGGCTCGATAGCAGTCTTGGGCTCCACATCGGCGGCAATAGTAGATGCCCAGCCAAGGCCGTTGTACGGAGGCTTGGCATTGGCGTCCAGTCCGAAGATGCCAACAATCTTGGTAATCCATCTTGCGATGGCCTCCAGCGCCGTGAGGTCGGCGTCCTTGTTGTCCTTGAGGTGAATGTTGGCCGTGTTGACCAGCTTCAGAATCACAGCCATAGCTCGGGGAGTATCAAATGAGTTGACCAAAGCCGCCTCAAACTCTTGCTTCGCCTGCTCGAGCTCACCCAGGAGGCCCTCGGTAGACTTGTTATCAGAGCCGATAGAAAGTGACTGAACACCGCTAGAGATGCCAGCCTCGGCAAGCAGCGACTTGGTGTTGACGAAAAAGTTCTGCGTCTGGTTAGCTCTTACGCTTCAAAACGAGTAGTGAAGCACTTACGCTGATGGTGGTTTCCCAATTGTCACCCTGTAGCCTCATGTCAGGAGAAATTTCAACACCGTCATTCCATCGACCCAGGAGGAAGACAATTCGCATGCCTCGCGACGAATACGTGGTGGCCAGCGCATCCTGGATGGTCTGGAAGTTCTTCAACGATTTGGACATCTTAGA
Organism: Dactylonectria alcacerensis; assembly: GCA_029931735.1. Classification (NCBI taxonomy): domain Eukaryota; kingdom Fungi; phylum Ascomycota; class Sordariomycetes; order Hypocreales; family Nectriaceae; genus Dactylonectria; species Dactylonectria alcacerensis. The sequence continues at coordinate 2,134,763 of JAPMUZ010000004.1, forward strand.
ACCCGAGATGGAGAGGTGGCCCATATGAAGGAAGTAGTTCACCCAAGTGTGCTCGCCCTTGGAGTGATCGCAGTAATAGGCCTCACTCTGCGCTAGCTCGTTGTCGTGGTGAGGGAACGCCAGATCAACACCACCCGAGTGAATATCCATCTGGGCTCCTAGAACATCAGATGCCATGACTGAGCATTCAATATGCCATCCAGGTCGACCATCTCCCCACTTGCTAGGCCAAAATGGCTCGCCAGCCTTAGACTTCTTCCAGAGCGCAAAGTCACCAGGGCTCTTCTTGCCACCCAGGTTCTTGGAAAGTGAACCCTCACCTTCCTCCTGCAAAGACTTGTCGTTTCTGTTGTCAGGACGCAAACGGGCATAGGTGTTGCCGGCCTGCTCGAACGCTGAAATGTCGAAATAAACGGAACCCTCAGACTCATATGCAAATCCCTTGTCGGCAATTCTCTCCACAAACTTGGCGATCTGGGGAACGTAGTCGGTAACTCGGGTGATGATGTCGGGGCGAAGGACGTTGAGGGCATCCATATCCTCCATGAAAAGCGCCTCCATGCTCTGGGTGAGATCTGTGAACATGGTCTGGTCGCGGGTGTCGATGGTCTCCTTGTAGAGGGAATCGAGGTAGGGGAGCAAGATCTCGTCCGTTCCCGGAAATATGTTGGATCCATTGATGGCGTCGACGGCATTGTTCATGTTGGTGAGGTGCATCTTGACCTTCGCTTCGTTGTCGCCAGCCTTTCCCTCGCCAGAGATGGTTCCGCCAGCTAGCACTCGACCGTATCCAGCCTCCTTTCGCGCGGTGTAGTTGGTTGTGTCTAGTTCCTCGCCGTTCTCGACAAGTAGTGGCAGGCTGCTTTTGGCATATGCCCGGAAAGCGGAGAGGGCGAGCTCCTTAAGCTCTTCGTTCGTGTACGACTTTTGCTTTTCGAGTTCCAGGAGGCGTTGTCGTCGAGCCTTGATGATGATCTGCCAGCTGTTTTAGAAGGGTCACTCGACCATTGGATGCTGCGCTTCGACGCATACCTTGTCGTCAATGTCAGTAATGTTCATGACGAAGTTGACCTCGAAGCCGAAGTAGTGCATCAGAATCCGACGGATGATGTCAGTTGAGACATAGTTGCGTGCGTGGCCCAAATGGCTCTTGTCGTAGACGGTCGGTCCGCAAGCGTACCAGGACACCTTTCCAGCCTCGATGGGGACGAACGGGACCGGTGCGCCTGGCTTGAGGGAGTTGTAGAGCTTTAGCGACTCCATGGTGCGGGACGAATAGTTGCGATAGATCAATCTTAGTCGTGGTAGTTGCGTAGGGCCTCGAATGCGTGCATGAAGCCGCAAGAGATTCATCCAGGACAAGCAAGGTACTGGTGATCAAAGAGAGGTGTAACAAGGAAAAAGGAGGGGAAAGCGAAGGGAGAGGAAGGGAGTAGGGAGAGGGTATCTTTAAGAGAAGACGGGAGTCAGAGAGGAGGGTGAGTAATGAGAGTCGAGGTGTTGATGTGTCAAATTTGAGTCACAGCTGAGTGGCTTGTGTCCCATGCAAATGAGAAGGAGTCAAGGGTGACAACAATGATGCCAGCCATCAAAATTCACAGGGCCCCTCATCAGAGTCATCACGCCTGCAGCACCCAGCACGCACATCAGTAGCAGTGGGGCTAGTCTGCTAGGGTCTAGGTCTCGAGGGAGCATCCCCCGCCTCACAGCCTTGCCAATCGCAAGCTCCAGCGGGTCACTTCCAGTTGCCCCTCACTAAGTTTCAGTGGGGCACCTGCTGAATCGTCCTCAGCCTTGCGCAAACTTAGTAGCCTGTCAAAATTATTTTCCCAGCCTCAAGATTGACAAGCGCATCTTCATCATCACCCAACAGCACTGGCCTGAAGGGTCCGAATCCCGCCAAAATGACCCGACCATCGCCATTCCTAGAGCCTGGTCTCGTCACCACGGCCGATAATCTTGCCATTGTACTTCTTTCCCGCGACAATCTCCAGCCAATCACTCTCGAAGAGTCCACCGGCGCCGTCGATGGTTATGCTGAAGGCACCATGCTGAACACCCGATTCGGGTCCTTTCCACACTCGACTCTGCTTAACATTCCATGGGGATCGCAAGTACGTGCGTCAGCCGTCGATACTGGCTCACGTGGGCGCAAGCGTCGCCGCGAAGCCACCGACGAGGACACTCCGACTACCGGTCCAGACGACGAGGATAAGCAGGCAGCTTCAAAGCCAGCCAAAAAGGCTGTCGCCGCTGCGAGTGGTTTCATCCACATATTGCGCCCAACACCTGAGCTCTGGACGAGCAGTTTACCTCATCGAACCCAGGTCGTTTACACACCCGACTATAGTTACATCCTACAAAGAATCCGGGCGGTTCCTGGTACGCGCCTCATTGAGGCTGGCTCGGGAAGTGGCAGCTTCACACACGCATCAGCACGGGCGGTCTATAATGGATACCCACAGAGCGACGATGATGTGAAAGGGAAAGTCTTCAGTTTCGAGTTCCATGAGACTCGATTTCAAAAAATGCAGGAGGAGATTGAGGGTCACAGGTTGAACGGCATCGTCCAGGTATCACATCGTGATGTCTATCAGGGTGGCTTTCTGGCCGGCGGCAAGTCGCCACGTGCGACAGCAGTATTCCTGGATCTCCCGGCTCCTTGGGAAGCCCTGCATCATCTATCGCGACAAAAGCCAGAGAAGCTCAAGAAGAGCAGTGATGTGGGGAATGGAGAGTGGGTGTCACCGTTGAATCCGAAGCAGAGTGTCCACATCTGCACATTTTCCCCATGCATCGAACAAGTCACCCGTACCATCGAGGAGATGAGAGAGCTGGGATGGACCGACATCGACATGGTTGAAATCAGCCACCGCCGATTCAGCACTATCCGAGAACGTATCGGCGCCAATTTGCCGGCGGAGAAGGGCAACATCCAAACGCCCGCGGATGTGACAGAGGCCGTGGACAGACTACGACAGATTAACAAGAAGACGAAGGAGTTCCACAGGTCTCAGGCTCTCTCAACCAATAACTCGGCAGACACGTCCGAAATGGACATCGATACGCCGCCACCAACGTCTCACAAGAACAAGGCCAATGGCAAGGAACCCGCGAGCGACGAGGACAGCAAGCCATGGATGCACGGCACCCTATATCACCGGGCTGAGGCAGAGATGAAGACGCACACTTCGTACCTCGTGTTCGCGACCCTCCCACGCGAATGGAGCAGTGAAGACGAGGCAGCGGCGGCAGCCAAGTGGCCATGCGGCGAGGAACGCAACGTCATTGGTAGCGTCGACAAGCAAGTGCGAAGACAGCAAACGCGGGAAAAGCTACAGGCGAAGAAGAAGCAGAAACAGGAACAGCAGCAGAAGCAGCAGCAAGAACAAGGGCAGAAGCAGACGCAAGGAGACGATACCCAGGTCATGGAAACGGAGGCCGCGGAAGTGATTGACGAGTCGAAATAGCAAATCCCACCACCCTCTCGCGCGGTGGCTTATAATTGTAACGACGTGTCGAAACTCAACATGACTAATTATGTGGAGGTGGTTTCCAATGACTTGTCTCGCTTCCATGTCGGCTATCTTCCCTACCAACTACGATTCGCACCAATGCATGCAAGCGAACAAGGATGGGTGGTTCGGGTGCCATGACGACCCAAAGAGCCTCAATGCACTGACTATTGATTATGCAGAACGCCATTGCTCACAAGGATACATGTAGGCTGTTCCTCAATCCTCCGCTAGCTCGATGCGGTTCTAGACGGACATTGGACAAGTTTACTGCGGCGCAACGCCAATTCAGCTCAACATGCACGAGGCAACTAAAAAGGCAGACATGCTAATTGAGGCGATGCACATCTTGGGTCCAAATCAGGCGTCTCGCAGGCCCTTTTCACAGCCCAACAACGTCCCAACGAAACCTCGTCGAGTCCCCGATAGGTAGATGCTTGTTCTATCACATATCCCCCGCAGCTCGCCGTCTGGCCTTAGTAGTTTTCGGCCAACTACAAAGGTCAGGTGACGGCTGCACAGCTGCGTAGGCCTTCTAGCTCGGATCAGGGGAAAAGGCCCCAATCAAGCTCGGTTTGGTGTTGGACAAAGGGAGCCTCTGCGCTCTTTTTCAAAGCCCAACAGGCTGCCTGATGGCGCCCTTGTTCTCTTCGAGTCCCCGCGGGTTTCTCCGGAGATGGATTGCCCGTGCCGCCACCAACTGCAATCATCAATGAGGCTGTCAAGCGAGTACCGATACACTGAAACTACAAGGGCATCCACGCAAGGTACGCATCAATGTGGCTGTGACCTGATCCGAGTGACCCGTCCTCGGTCTATATATATTCACACTTTACGTCCTCGGCTGCTGCACATTGTAATTCCTATTGCAATTACCAACTCTACGTCTCAATTCCATTGTGGAAAACGCATAAAATAGCACCTGTTCTCCCCTCACCGTCATGGCAAAATCCCAAGAAACCAATCACTCCACACAACCTGCTGGACAGAAACAAGCCACCTACACGTCACAAGTCATCACTGCAGCACAAGTGCCCATGGCGTCTAGTCTATGGTCAGAATGGACCCTTCATCCTTCTGGCCTCAATTATTATCGAGCCCAGTACGTGTCATATGAAGCAGCGGTAGCAGTGGTACGGAGCGCGCGCAACGCCGTCGTGGCAGATGGCCAAGGCAGATACATCCACTACGAGTTTGTCGGCATCAACGAGGTGCCCCAGAGTCACTACTGCCCTCAGCTGGCCGTAACAGCACCTGCAGCACTCGCGGCGCCGCCAGTCGCGGCACCGCAAGCTCCTAGTGCCCCAGCTCAACCGCAGGAGCAACTCCAAGTTCCTGATCTCGAGGAGGATGATACGTCCGCGACATCAGGTGCCAGTGACACAGCCGACGGCGCCATAATCGACATAGAGACTGCGTCGGACGCCGTCATAATCAGCCTTCCCGACGTTTCCGACAAGCACTCGCTCGTGTTTGATAAGAAGACGCGGAAGAGGTTACACTCGGAGAAGAAGAGGCGGATCAACCCTAAAGCAAAGGTCGATACCTGGCTGAGAAACTAGTGACCAGTTTTAGCCTTCCAGACATTTTCTGTGTTCATTGGAGAGCCTCTCGGGTTCTCTCTAATTCTACATTAATTTCATATGGTGTGTTGAGGTGTCGTGCAGATATCAAAATCATGGACGTGTCGCATCAACGTTACAAATGCAAGTTCGATTTGTTCGATTTTCATCCCTCACGTCTATCGTCATTCGTTTGCTTGAAAACTGCGCCCCCAATCTATTCATGCACCACTGATACTGACTGTATAATTCTTGCTTTCATCTTCGTGAGGTGTTACCCCTGACACAAAAGATACCAACATGCCGCTCCTTGTGACCCTGCCTCAAGTGTCATCCCACATCAACCCACGCCAACGCCCACCTCAAGAGCAATTTTCAATTCAATGCGAAGATATGATGATATCAAAAAGCGCTATCGTACGTTTTGCGCGATTTGCGGACCATGGGGCCGTGAAACAGCTGGGGCGTGGGGGAACCAGTTACATTCTGGGCATTTCAGAAGTGAGGCGGACGAGAACCAGGATCCCAACGTGAGACGGTGTTGAGCCGACTTCAACAAAAAACAACTTGCATGAGACATGCCACAGAATCAAATCGGCCCCAGTTGCGGCCATTTGCCAATTTTAGTACCACTCGAAGTGCTCGGCAGACTGGAACAATACATTTTAATATGTTCTTAGAATATTTGGGTCTTGTATTGGCCCGATGCTCCTAGACGGGCCGCACATCCCTTCATGCCATGGCCTCTATGACATAAGTTATACCACAACATGTGCCATTCTGGTCCACGCATACAAAGTTTGGGAACGCAAAGATTTCTTGGTCCTGGGTTGGTATAATAGTTGTAACTTCCCGGGGACACAAATACCACAACACACTATCCTGTAAATCAGGTCGCAGATGGTATTTGACAAAGGTCATGCTCAGCATGTCTGGAGACCCCGTGTCTTAATCGGATTGCGCGTGTTAGTCCCCATGAGCTGCTGAAGGTCTACATCAACAGCCGCGCTGAAGAAGACACAGGCATTGAATTCTTGATGTGGTGCTTTCTTTTCAACACAAGGGCCCATGCAGTAACAAGAATCATCGGAGTTTGGATGAAAAATGGGTACCTTCGTAAAAGTAATGTGACACCAATTCTCTACCCAGAAACCTGATAAGATCATTTGCGAATTCTCTTGAGGTATCTTTACGTTCTTTTGGACTCCTCTTGATCGTCACCAAGAGTCTAAGGCATTTAACTGAAATTCTATTTTATTTTATTTTGACATCAGGTAATATTCATATAAATCGAATGGCTCGTCCGCAATCAAACCATGAAAATATCGGTCCAAAGAGACAGGAGTCTAAACGAGGGCCTTTTCTCACAGAGCAGAAAAGATTCTGTTGTATAACATAAAAAGCTGAAATAATTGCCTTACTTATAATTCCCAGCTCACAATATCCATGCTAGATTTCCTTTTCATTCACAAAATAGCTGTGACACGCGCATTGGAGACGCTTCCCACAACCGTAGCTACGGGCTGGTTTGGGGCAACGAGCGTTCATGTCAATGGCTGGCTAGTACATTTCGAAAATGCCCGTAGAAACAGCCGCTCATATAGAGACAGATGCCACTTTTGTTCAATTCCGTTATCTCATCAAGCTATTCAGGACAATCTAAATTCCAACAAGCAATTCCGTCTCACGGGTTGGTGTGTTGAGTCGACCCTGAGGTGTCCATTTGCGCACTGTATGTATGGTGTGGACTGCCAGACCTTCGACAGTGTGTATAGCAGATTTTGGACTGTGGCCGCCGTGGCCGGACCGGAATAAGTATCCTGCGACTCACCTCCAATCCATCAACACCCAGTCATTTTTCACGACATCGTCAAGCTTCACTCCGCTCAGCCTTCTCTCACAACGCGACAGCTTAAACCCCCTCCACGCCGCAACCATGACGTCTACAATCGGCATCCCAATCAAGCTCCTTAACGAGGCCCAGGTCCGTTGCCCCTCAAAACCTCCCGCCCCATGAATCCTCCCTCCGAATCTTAGGCATCAGCTAACCAGCCTCCCCCCGCAACAGGGCCACATCGTTACGCTCGAGATCACCTCTGGCCAGACCTACCGCGGCAAGCTCCTCGATGGCACGTACCGCATTTATTTATTTTCCCCATTCCAAAAAGACGGCTTCAGCTAACGTGCGCTTTCCACAAAACAGCCGAGGACAACATGAACGTCCAGCTCAAGGACATCACCGTAACGGCCCGCGACGGCCGCGTCTCCCACCTCGACCAGGTGTACATCCGCGGCTCCCATGTGCGCTTTTTCATCGTCCCCGACATGTTGCGCAACGCCCCCATGTTCCGCAGCCGCAACGTCCGCGGCCGCGGTGTCGGCCTCGCCCGTGGCCGTGCGACAGTTAGCCGAGCGCGCGCGAGCGGACGCGGAGGACGGTAATCGGAAACCAGCCGAGGCTTGGACGTTGAAGGAGGCGTGTTGTGGATGGGGGAAGTTGTGCTTGGCGTTCAGGTTTAATGGGTCATTTCAAAGAACATTCGCTGTGGAATCGTGGAATAAAAGGCTTGGCTGCGATACCGGTCTAGAATCCGAAGGCTGTTGGAGACGTGCGCATGAGATCCGCCAGGATTGGGGGAGGCAGCATCAGCAGGAGCATCGCGACGCGCATGTCCTGAAGGGCAGTTATATCTTCTGCCGAGATTGAGTAGACTACATATAAAGAGGCGTATGTCCACGCCTGGTATCTCCTCACCAATCATGGGCCCATCTATTCCTTTTGCTACTGTATCTTACACTTGGCCCATTGGTTTACTTCATGCGAGAGAGCGCATCCTCCGCCTTGGTCACTATCTCTTTGACCTTCTCAAGCTCTTCAGACCCCTCATTCGACAGCTTGATCGGCTTGCCACCGTCTAGTACCTCTGCCACACTCTCCTCGGCACCTCTCACAGCCTTGCGGCCCTCCTCGCGGACTTCACCCTCCCAAAATGCACGGGCACTCTCCCACTTCTTCTGTAACCGGCTTAGGCTCCACACGATTCCTAGTGCTGCAACAGCACCAGCCTCGAAAATTGTGGACGAGAATGATGATATATAGAGCAATCCGGCGAGCGATGTGGTGATGCCAGAGGTTCCTAGAGACTGCACGACTAGTCTTTGGGCAAGAGCCTGGAGGGCAGGGATAGTCTCGTTTTGGAGATATCGACGGGTGAAGGCGATGTGACCTGGCCACTTTGGGAGTGGAGATGAGCGAGTGAAAGGAACCACAGAGGTTAGATCCCCAGGGCCTAGCTGCTTGGGAGGTGGTCCTGCATCGCTCACAGACGAGGGCTGGGGATACTTTGGAGCTCCTGGAGCAAACTCCGAGATCCGTCCTGTCAGGTAGACAAGCTCTTGCTCGGCAGTAGGCAAAAATCGCTGGCTAAGCATCTCGTTTGTGAGCATTGCCACATCATCGACTCTCCAAAAAAGCTGCCACCATCCAAGCTTGCTCCATCGGTGGCCGGTGAATGCTAAGTCAAGTTCGTCCTGCAGCTCCGCATGAGCTTTTTGCGCCCACGCTGCGAGACCCTCATTTAGGTCTTTTGAACCAATTGATGCAGAAGTTGCTGACTTCAGCGCCTTGGATAATTCCCCGGACTCCTCGGTCTGGATCGTTGCCAGTGTGTTTTGGAGGAGCGACGCGATGAGTTGTCGCACCACAGGTTTAGTGGAGTCATCTGAGGTGCTGATGCCCGACTTGATCCAGGTGGCAAGAGCACGTACGTTACTTTCAGACCAAAGATGGTTGTATTCCATGGCATTTTGAGGGCCTTTCCGGAGGAGACCAACACCCTTCTCGGCGAGTGCCACATCAAATATCTCAAAGGAAGCGTCGAGCTGCTCCTTGCTCAACCCCTTGAGATCAACAGCTGTCAGGATAGACTCCTTGCCTTCCAATAGAGACAAAGGTGTGATGTTAACTGCTCCCATAAGGCCGTCGGCAACTATGAGCGACTTGTGTACTGGTGTTGTCACGGGAGTTACCCGGTTTTCGGCTGAGGGGATATTGACGGTCGGGACGAGCAGTGCATCTTCTATTCCCTGCGCAGAAGCTGCTCCCGTATATGTGGTAGGCGTGTGGACTTGCATAAAGAGAATCTCCAGGTTGAGGCCATTCCACTCAACAGACGAGACGTTCACCTCGCTCAACAGGCTTGTCTTGGAGATGGTCAAATTGCCTTGCTGGCTCGGAGCTGGCCCGACACGAATGATGAGCGGGTTCTTGGGATCGTGATCTTTCAATTGTTGTTCCCATTCCTCTTCATCCTTGAGTGGATCTGCCAACAGAACCCTCAAGACATTCTTAGCCGTCTTTCCAGCATCGGAGCCATCCGTAAGTCCCAATATCGCAACCCTCACGGATTCCCGGCCCGGTGTCTGTCGAAGACCTTGGAGGGCCAATTGAAGCCTCGAGAGGTTAACAAAGGCAGGCGCATGCTTCTGAAGATCTAGAAGAGCCTGCTCGAGCTCGGCACGCGGGTTCGTTGAATTCGTGCTTGTCGACTGGAACCGTCGGGAGCTGACTTGGCGACGGGATCGCGGGCGGGTACGGCCGGTGGGCGTAATGGAGCAAAAGGGACATATCGATGAACCCTGAAGCTTTTGCGGTCGGGTTAGATTCCGAATACTCCCTGAGCCGGGGAAACCTGGCCGTCGGGAAGCCATTTGCTGGTGGGATGGTGATGGGGAATTTGTCGGAAGCTTTGCGAGAGAGCTCCGATGTCTTGGGCCGGAAAAGTCCCGGCAAAACCCGGAAGCTCTTCACATCCGCCCATCCAGCGTCATCGAACCTGACTTCGTCTGGTTACGCAAATGTCTCTCGCAAACATCATTCTTCTCTACCGAATTAGATATTTAGTCTGTGTTCATTCGTATTACAGAGCAACTTCTTCTCTCGTGATATTCCATGTTTTCGTGCCAACTATCCGTTGTTGGGCAAAAAACATATCTCACAGAACAGCTCAGAGCTCTCTAAGCGAGCGAATGTTCTCAAGCTAACGATGTCGAGCCGATCATGGTCCCTACAAGCGTTGACGACCATCGAAAAAAAGGCATTGCCATAGGCGAAGTCTCGCTACTTTTGACATGTGCTACCCGCTTTCCCGCAACGTTTGAACGGCCAGCTTTCAGGGGTCCAAAACCACCATCCATCTCAGCAACCGAAAACGGTAAACAGATCGCCTTTGAGGCCATTTTCCGCACCCACCCAAAAGCCTCCATGTGGAATCAATGATTTCCATACCATTCTCAGATTAGTGCAGCGGAGGACGAGGAAAGATGGGGAAATTGCCCGTTGGGTTTTGAAGCAAAGTGCAAAATGATGATTCATGATCTCATTAATCTAGACCATTCTCGTGGGGCGCTGGCTTGCGCTAGACAAGTAGATTGAGTAACGGAGATCTATGACCATGATCGACAAGCTTTATTTGGTGTATCGACACCTCGGGTCTCTGTCAGGGTCCAGGGTCCTAAATACTTGATATTTCCTCTAGTTTGTTCGTCTGTCATTGCAAACGTCGGTTCCGTAACTGGCTATTCAAACTTCACCATCGACTGCTTTCACTCTACAGGTGTAGAAAACTTCCCAACATGTCATCACAACGTACGTCCCGTAACAAAACGACAACTTCGCTTTAGCTTCCCTTAGCTAACCTAAGTGATCTAGCAACAGCAACATCGAGACCCATCGATGGCTACGTTGATCCAGACTTCCCGAATCCCAATGGCGACTGGGATACGCCAGTCATCATCTACGGCTACACGCCCCTCTTCTCGCTCGCCGTCTTTGCCGTCGTGTGGTTCTTCATCTTCTTCGTCGTCCACCTGTTCCAGACGATCCGCTACCGAAGCTGGTACTTTGTCACGTTCCCCATCGGTCTGCTGCTTGAGATTGTTGGATATGTCGCCAGGTCGCTCTCAGCGAAGAAGGACCCGTACAACTTGCTGTACTTTATCCTCAACTACTTCTTCATCGTCACACCGCCCGTCTTTCTTTCGGCTGGCATTTACACCATCCTATCTGCATTGATCCCGAGACTTGGTCGCCACTACTCGCTTCTTCCACCGAAAGCCATCCTTTGGTTCTTCATAACCTCGGATGTCATCGCTACAATCGCTCAGATCGCCGGCGCCGCCCTCATCGGCGTACAACAGTCCAACAGAGCTGACCCTACCTATGCCAACAACATTCTCCTCGGCGGTCTGGCGTATCAAGTCTTTTCCCTGGGCATCTTCGTTATTCTCACGGGTATCTTCTTGTTTCGTGCGCGACATGAGATCAAAAACCTTGGACAGACTGGGTTCACCATAGCATTTTCCGTGGCCACACTCCTCATCTACTTGCGAACGTGCTTCCGCCTTGCAGAAACGGCCCAGGGCTTGGGTGGCGCTCTATCCTCCAACGAGATCTACTTTGCCTGTCTGGAGTTTGCACCTGTTGCTGGGGCCGTGTTGCTGTTTGCAGTGTGGCATCCTGGCCGTTGTGTGGGAAGAAGAGTCAGGGTTCCCGAGGTGGAAAAAGAACTTCGAGGCGCTGCCAATTTTTGAAGCGTTAATAGCAAAGACGTAGCTACCTTACATATCGATATTGGTGATAATGGGATGTCAGAAAGTATCATGATTTGAGAGCGGCTGGATCTTGTCTGTTGTCTGCCCGTGTAAAATGATTGGATTGCGGAGCACAACAGCTGACATATCACTGAAATGTGTCACTAATTAGAGTACGGCCACTAACGCCCAGCGACCCAGGCACCAACGATTGAGATAGGCTCGAATCCACAGCGTCTATTCCAGCTAATAATAGGGCGGCAAGATCTAACATACTCGTTCCCCTCACTCACCAACATCACCTTTCATACCATCCTCATTCAACCGCCCTCGCAACTCGCCTCTCATGCCTCCTCTACCTCCCTCCGCTAATCCTCTCCCTCGGATCATCACTTATTACCAGACTCATCATGATTCCGCAGGCAACCCAATCTCCGTCCTACCTCTCATCACCCAACCTGGCATCGCCCTCACTCACGTAATCCTTGCTGCTATTCACATCAACGAGCACCCTGACAAACTCACCCTCAACAATGACCACCCCTCGCATCCACGCTTTCAGACCCTCTGGGCTGAGATGCGCGTCCTTCAAGCCACCGGCATCAAAGTCTTGGGCATGCTAGGTGGCGCCGCCCAGGGCAGCTATAAGCGACTCGACGCAGATGAGGCCCAGTTTGAGAGATACTACGGCCCTGTGAGGGACATGATCCGGGAGCATACGCTAGACGGGCTCGATCTGGATGTGGAAGAAGAAATGAGCCTCGGGGGTATCGTTCGTCTGATTGATCGTCTACGAAGCGACTTTGGTCCCGATTTCATCATCACTCTGGCTCCAGTTGCCATGGCCTTGCTCGACTTCACCAAGAATCTCAGCGGTTTCGATTACGAAGCCCTGGAGGTCATGCGTGGCAAGGAAATTGCATGGTATAACACGCAGTTTTACTGTGGCTGGGGTGACTGCAGCAACCCCCTTATGTTCGACTACATGATCCGCAAAGGCTGGCCCCCAGAGAAGATTGTCGTTGGCCTGGTCACGAACCCTGCTAATGGCGGCGGTTTTGTGCCGTGGAACCCGCTGGGAATGGTTCTCACCACATTGCGAGGGCGATACGGTCAATTTGGAGGAGTTATGGGGTGGGAGTACTTCAACAGCTTGCCAGGTGGCACGGAGAGGCCTTGGGAGTGGGCGAGAGAGATGACAAAGTTGTTGAGAGGGCACTTGCTAACCCAGCCAGCGGTACCAGCAGTGAACCAAGTGGCAAAGCCGAGAGAGGAGGCACCTCCAAAATCAGAAGAGATAGATCCCGATACGCCCGGTGGAAAGGATGCACGGGTTCCGGCCCAGTTTGACTACTTTACAGATTCGTCCGAAGAAGAATAAGACATTAGATGTAGGCCTCGGCTTTCGGCAATTTCACGAAACCATAGATTTAAGGAAGCTACACTTCGAAAGTTTGCTCGCAATTATGAAGTGAGCAGCAAATCACATCGCGATCATGCATTGTGATGTAGATGAGAACCCAGTTCTCACAGCCCGAATCAATCACTTCCGATAGCAGACAGTGAAATAGAATCAATGTTCCTTAGATTATGATCCCTGATGTTAAGAATTATCCTCCTTTTAGGATACAAAAATAGTACAAATGAGAGGCAAGCTCAGTTATCCTACTGCTGCGCAGGATTGACTCTCCTGAACGACACTTATCCAAGAATGAGCCCGATATCCATCTCCATACTAACAGTTCTCCAGACTTCCTCAGCATTACTCAACTCCGACAGTGTATCTGCTTCATCCAGCTCTAATAAGTCCACCTCGTCTTGCCTTATCCACACTTCTCGGACAAGCGTCCAAGCTTTGTCGATGTTCATCATGCCCTGCCGCTTTTGAGCTGAAGAGAATGACAACATGGCCATGTCGCGGTCTTCTAGGCTTGTTGCCTCGCACGCTGCTATAAATAATGGCCAGAGCAGGGCTCCCATCGGGCCAACGCTGTTCGCGACCTCTACACAATGTTTGAGGCTTAAGTGGGCGTTAAGCTGGACGAGTTTGTGGTTGCGCGGTAGACAACGGACCCTTCGGTAAAGATACACCAGGGCAGAATGCCGATAAGCCAAAGAGTTGGAGAGAAGACTTTGCATGCGAGCCTCAGCTTCCGTTGTTTCTTCGGACTGGCTCTCATCCAGAGTTTCCACTATACTCGACTCCGGCTGCCATCTGACAAGCGCGGTTTCAATGGCAGAAGCCGATAGCTCGAACTCGGCACGTAGAACAGCTACTTTCGACCCTCCCGAGGGTTCGGATGCATCAAGTTGTTTTTTGAGAGAACCGAGCGTGGAGAGGCGATGCATAATAGGCCATAGTGAGGTCGATCTGCCCAATAGAGTATCGAAGTAACGCTGCCGTGATGTTGGGCCTTTAGTATGAGAGACAAGGGATCTGGAAAGGTGTCGTAAACTTGGAGCGTTGGAAAGTGGTGCCGTGCCGAACGAGAGAGCCGAAATCACATCGTAGTAACGAAAGGCCTGTAAACAAGTAAGCTTAGTAGTTGCGTCGGAATCCGAATAGAAACGTACTTCTTCAAGGAACAACGTGGTTGCGTCGTTGGCACCATCGGCTCTTAGAGTGTTCATAATACCATTCAGGTATTTGTTAATGATAGCGGATCGACCATTTTGGAACAACTGGATGCAGTCAGCGCTCCGATTCTGTTTCGCTGATCCGTGTTACTTACCACCTCGTAGTACGTTAAGATGACGAAAGCTGCGAGAAGCTCGTTGCGCTTTATCGGGCTACTAAGAGCACCTTCAGATTCCAGATTGCCAGTGGACCTGGAATAGTAGAAGGCCGCCTTTTCTTCGCTTTGAACCCCGTGAAACTCGAGATGCGCGCTTGCCAGAGCGTAAACTGCGTTTCTGACCAATTGACTGTATTGGCAGAGCGGAAGCACCAGCCGTGTAAATGGATTCTCGCATCGGTCCTCGAGGACAATGAGGCGAGAAACGACGTTGCAGAAGTGGGCGAGAAGCTTTTGCCTGGTACGATGAGGTGAGAAATTCTCAAATGAGGACCTTATTGATCTGACTTCCAGAGACATATCAGCAGTGTCTGGGATCGCCGTGGCTTTATGCGCGTTGCCATCCTGGTCTTCATCGATGACATCTTGTGGCGAGTCTGAGCTGTGAGCTGAACTGCTCTCGTCATTCATGAGGATTTCGTCTTCCATTTCCCCTAATACTCCATTACTGTGGCTCTCAAAGCCATTCACCACCTTGATTTCCTGTCGGGTGCGGTCCTGGGGCGAAGTCGTGGCCGAGGCTGTTGGTAAGTTGCCGCCTCCGTCTGCATCGATGCCATCTGGCTGTGAGCCTTGGCGGCGAGCAGGATCGCTACCGTCATTGACACGGATTTCGACTTCCATTTCCGGAAATGACTCATTATTGTGGCCCTCAGAATAATTTACTGCTGCGATTTCCGGACTGCTGTTGTCTTGTGGCGAAGTCGTCGCCAGTGATGAGTCGGAAATGTAGTTCACCACCTTCACTGGGGAGCGTGTCGATGACACCAAGCTGCCAACTCTAGTGTCTAGAGTAGATAGTTTTTAGCAAAAGAAGATACGTCTCAGATATTCCGCCCTGGGCATATTTACCAGAAGATTGAGTCATCTTTGACTTAAACACATGCTGTTTCCTAGGCTGGATAGGCCCATAGACGCAATCAACATCGTGCATCCGACATCGTCCACATTGTGGGCGGCTCTCGTCACATTTTCTTTTCTATGCGATTCGTGTCAGAAATGCCCTTTGAAGCATATGAGCTTTCAAGTTCATCTTACCTTGTTCTTGCTAATTAGAGCTGGTTAGTTGGATTTGTGACCTGCAGATCGTGACACTTACCACGGGGTACATCCTATATGCGGGTCAGACAAGGGTACGACTAAGATTGCATGATGGAAAAGGCTTTCGTGCCGAATAAAGATTAGAATATTATTCTTATTTGCTGCTGATCATTGAGGAAGACTCACATGACGCACCTGCTCGAGAACGCGTTTTAGGAGCCTTAGGCTGTGCGAGCCTGGCGTAGAGGAGCATGATTATTCTCGGTCGATGGATTCGTTCCGTTTTCAAGACGATAATAACTACCAAACGCCCGGTGTATTAAAATGTCGGGGTATGCCAGAAGTTGTAGTCCAAGGATGAAAATCGAGCAATGAAGCCACAAGGGCAATGCGGGGAGCGGTTTATTTGGCGGGGAAGTGGACCGACATGCTCAGCAAAACGCAAGACAGTCCAGTTTTTAGGTAAAATTTTGTTAGTTCTTAGACAACTAGTCAGAGCTTTGCCACATTGGTGTAAGGCAATTGCACCCCATCGGGATCGGGCATTTGTTCGGGCAATTCATCGGACGGATATGATTCATGCTCACGACCTCATTTTCTCGCCTTAAAAGTCGTTTTCCTTCAAATATTCGTGGATATCTCTACAGATTTTCCTTGGCATCCAATTTTCTCTCCACCAATACCCTTCAAAAGGAAATCATAGAGGCTGCCGGACGGGGTTCTTAGTCAACTACCTGGGGGCGGGTTACTGGGTTCACTAGGTGGCTGGCGGATTAGAACGTGGAATAAAAAAGGGCAACGTAGAAAAGCAGGGGAAAAGAGGAGATTGAAAATTCACTGATGTATCTAAAAATCACAGCAGCTACAATTTTGTTGGATGGCAACTTGGTATACCCTTACCAGTTGGTTGCTGCAGATTGAACATGGAAAGTCCCCAGCAGAGGCGACTGTTCTCTCGCACGTCACGTCCCGCCCGCTCGTATCCATCGTCAAGCTCACGAACCTCTAACGTCAACTTTCCTCTCTCATCCAAACCCAGCCTGGAAAATATGAAAGGATATCAACCGCATCTCGGGTGAAATACTCGTAGGGCTTCGGATGGGTCGGCAACCCTTTGCATACCCGGCGAACTGGGCGGTGGCGGCTGCTGCGGTAATTCTGACCATCGCCTTCAACAATCCAATCCGAGGAACAGTGTCTTTGGGCTTCGCATCGACCTGGCGAACTCTCTCGTACTGCCTCTCTAAAGCGTCACGAATCGCGTTTGGATTCCGCTATCGCGATACCATCGGTGACAAGCAAATCCGCCTGATCCGACTCCCAGACGCAAACTCTCACTCCTCACCTCCTCGTGCCACCCTCCACACATTCCCACTGACACAATGCCCTCACTACCTCGCCCTCTCCTACACATGGGGCCCTCCTCGCGCAGGCATTCCCGCCTACACGGGCCATGACCGCACCGTCATTCTCCTAGATGACCGACCATTTGCTGTTCGTCCCAACTTGTTCCACGCGCTCTCACAAGTCTGTGCAGCCAGACCCGGCAGCTATCTCTGGGTCGACAGCATCTGTATCAACCAGGAAGACCCACGTGAGCGCGCCTCGCAGGTAGGAATCATGGACCACGTCTATGCTGGTGCCTCCGAGACGCTCATTTGGCTCGGCCCAGCCTCGCACCAGTCCGCTCGAGCGATCGAGCTGCTCAAGATGATGGCGGTGGGCGCAGAGGCCAAGATTCTGCGTTGGACTTCGGAGCATTCATTTGGCGATGTGCTTGTGGCGGATGATGCTGAGCTATTGGCGAAGAATGGCTTGCTGCCTATGACTGCCGAGGACTGGACGAACATGGCGGACATCTACACGCGTTCCTGGTTTGGGAGAGTCTGGATGCTTCAAGAGGTAGCCTTGTCCCAGAATCCAACTGTCCTCATTGGCCATCACGAGCTTCCCTGGGATATCATCGGGCACACGTCCTTCTTGGTCATATTATCCAACGCTGTTGTCGGTCTCTTCACCATCGGCACTGGCGTCCAGAATATACCGTTAGCCATGGGTCTAATCCAAGCTAGCGGCCTCCAGGCAGTTCGGGAATGGAGTAAAGGATCCCAGAGCCCACTCCAGGAGGCCCTCTCAAACGCCGACTTCACGGCCGGCATTACGACTGACCATGCCAGCTCGCTTCTCCTCCGCCTCCTCCTGAGCAGCAGTGGGTTTCAAGCCACTTTTCGCAGAGATCGTGTGTACGGGCTCCTCGCCATCGCCAACCGCTTGGCGCAGAAGCAAGGACTGGAAAGGCTCACCCTTAATGTTGACTACCAGTCTTCTGATGATGATGTCCTCACCTCATTCGGGCTGGATCTCTTCCGCCAAACTAAGTCTCTCCGCCTCCTCTCGCTAGCCGGTCTGGCTGGACGTAGCGGAGAGTCCAAAATACCAACGTGGATTCCATCGTTCGAAAACGTCCACGCACCGATCCTTGGTTCCACATACAACAACGCCCGCCCATTCAATGCCTGCAACGCCCAATCCAGTGGCATTGCCGACTTTCACATTGCCTGTGATGTATACAAGCTCCATGCCAAGGTAGTCAGCCCACATCTGGGGGCCATCGAGGAGCTTGGTGAGATGTGGTCTGAAATTCTCCGTGGCGAGTTTATCTCGTGTATCAAGATGCTCCTCCACTGCGGCCCTACGTACACATTCACACAGCAGCCCATCGTCGAGGCCTTCTGGCGGACTCTCATTATGGACTCTGACATGGCCCAGCGGCCTGCACCCTCTCACCTCGCTCAGTCGTTCGCATCCTGGATGATAATCATTACCATTGCAGCATTGTGCGCCAGCATGCCCTCTAATCCCTTCATCTTCGATCTCTTTGACAGTATTGAGCCACTTTGGGTACTTGCGAACTCTCGCGATACCACAAACCTTCTCCCCAAGACAAGTAGCATGATTCCATTGCTTTTTAAGTTTGGCCTACGCAACGACCCGGCCGTCCCTCAGATATCTGAATCAGATCGCCTGGCTATGATGAGTGCATGGGGAAAAGCCGCTGCTCCGTATGAAGCCCATCTGCGCTTAACACTTCTACCGCGGAGACGTCTTGCGAGGACTGTACGCGGGTACCTCTGCCTTGTCCCTTCCAGTGCTGAGATTGGGGACAAGGTCATGATTGTCTCCGGTTGCCCAACCCCCGTGGTGCTGAGGAGGGTGAAAACTGAAGAAGATTGCTTTACCGTTGTAGGAGATGCATATGTGCATGGGGCAATGTTCGGAGAACACATAAAAGATAACGCTGTGTGGAGAGATGTTTCGTTCGTATGAACTGGCACGAAGTTATACCAGAACATGAGAGACAAGCAGCCGGACATCTTTCGTCATCAAGCAAATAGCTCAGTGGTACAGCTTGTGTGTGCGTGCGAACGAATCGACATGGATTGAAGGTAGAAAAGTACATATCTGATGTAAAGCAAGTCCTCTAAAATATTAAATGAAAGAAGCCATCTTGGTCAGTCATGTCCGTGATTCATCCTCCGTCGAATAAAGCAGCAATACAAATATCATGTGCTAGTCAGTTATTTTACATGAGTCACCTTCCGCTCCATCACAGTCTTTCGCAGGCCATCCAGGGGTGGCACTGGGCCTGGATGTGGTAACTGTTGTAAAGAGGGTACGTGCCTTGCATCGCTTCGATGATGGGATCGAAGAATTCGGAGTCGAATCGGGTGGTATCACAGGTAGAACATGGACCGCTGATGAAGTTGTCATAGGTAGTATTGTAGCTGAGGTAGCCGATTGCGTGTTGGTTGGACTTGTCGGTGACCTGGAGGCTGAAGGACTCCGGCATGACCACCCAGCTGGTGGAGTTGGAGCGGTTTCCATTCCCACTGTTCTGTCCTGGGACAACTGGGTTCTGGTTGAACAAAGTGCTATTCAAGCCGACGTGATAAAGGGCCCGGATCAGAATGAGGGTCATGTGGGAGTCTGCGTCGATCTGGATTCCGGAACAGTCAACGTTGATAGTGTATCCATCTCCCCTGACTGGGTCGGAAACACAGCGACCGGTGCCCTGATCCCAGGCGAACCTTTGGATGAAATCTTGCCACGTGCTGTTCCAGTTGATATAGCGGGGGTTGACGGATGCAGAGACAAACAGGGCGTTTGTTTCCGGAGCTTGGGTCGGGACTGGCTCTCCTCCAGTGATGGTAGGCAAAGGAGTAGCGGGGGCTGTAGAGAAGTAGGAGGTTGCGGGTGCAGAAGAGGCGGCTGATGTAGATGACTGAGAGCCCATATCGCCAGGACGGGGAGGGGGGTTGTTGTCACGGTTGCAGACAAAAGCAGACCAGCAGATAGAATCAGGGTTGACAGTCTTGTTGAGGGCAGCACTAACGGGGCGTCCGCGATAGGCCCAGCAATTCAGCATCTGACCGCCTTCCTTGGTGGTGACGGCGCTTCCAGCTTTGAATCCGTCAGGGGTGCCGTCTTCGATGTAGGCTGTCCAAACATCGCCGTTGGGCATCTTGGCCGTTGCGCCAGAGGGGATCCAGGGGTAAAGGCCATCATTAAATGGAACTTGGACAGACATGTCAGGTGCGTTGGGATAGTCGTAGGCACCTTCTGGCCACTTGATGTCCTTGTACCAGTTCATTTGGCGGGACGTGGACCATTCGGGATGGTCTGGGTTGTCGCCTGTACCACAGTCGCAGAGGATGAGATCCTCGGAGGGGTTCTGCTGAGCCATAGTTGAACCCAAAAGGGCGGTCATAGCCGTGACGCCGACAACGAGCTTTTTGGCAGCCATGTTGAGGGAATGATCAAGGCGTAACGGATGAGAGCCTCAGTGGTGAAACGAAACGTGATCTTTGGCTTGAAAGGGAAGCACAGAAGAAGAGCGGTGTTGGCCGAGTGAATTGATTTTTAGATGAAGGGAGAAGTGAGTGGATGAGAGAAGAATCGAGGAGAGAAGAGGGTTGAAGCTCTTCCGTTCACTTCGGTCTTGGCTGTCACGTTCTGTTGGATGTTTGTTGGGGGCGCTCTCAGGCATCAACTGAGGTTGAGGGCAGGAGCGCGCCAGAGTGGACGATGCTAGTTGGCCTCCGTGCCTGATCGATTTTGAAGGCTGATCGAAGGTGGAACCGACTGAACCAACAATTTCAGACAAAACGTGTCATGGCACTGAACTTGTTGAGGGAAACAGGTTCTTTGAAGCGGTCATTATGTTATGTCCCCGACTGAATAGGGGAGGTCTGCCCGGAGCATGGCGGCGGGTGTTAGTCGTCGCAACGAACGATGAAGGACCAGAGCCCCGTTCTCGGCCACGAGGACATCCGAGTCAAAATTAAAAGAGGTAAGTGACGTCTTCCTTTTATATAGGTAGGTAGGTGGTGTGATTTGTATCAACCTTTCCAGTCAACCTCTCGTGGAGTGCGGTAAAGTGCATGTTGGCAACGCGTGGAAGGGGAACACTCAAGATTGGGAAAGGGACAATCTGTCTGCGACGCTGGTGATGGAGTTTTTATTCTTAATCAACTAAATGATTGATGTCCTCTCAAGGTTTTTTGCTGTATTTTTAAGAATTATATGATAGACACCATAGTGCTAAGGTATATATGGATATCGGGGGATGCCGTAGACTAGAGGTCGGGCAACGAGACAATCAATCTACACATACTAAATGTTTCGATAATAGAGACGCCCTGTCAACGAGCGACTCTGATGAAAGGTACTTATTAGTGCAAGATACAATTAATTGGTAATTAGTAGCTAAACATAAAACCCTCAGGTTGTGGTTCACAGCCGTCGTTGCACAATGACTACCCTAGAGCCAGCTCGCTCACCACTTGGGGAGCCCACTTTGATCTCCCGTAAGCAGGCCCAATTTCTGACAATCACCACCAAGCAACCTCGCATTCCGCCGGCTTCACTACGCCTTCGTTCTATGCCATTGAGCCCGCGATCAATATCAGCCGACCCCGATAATGCGCCGCAACCTGATATCGCTCAATTGGCGGCCCCGTCTAGGCCCTGGTACCATCACCCACCTTGGCCGCGCCACCGTTCGCTCCGAGTCCTCCCAAGCATCCCGTGTCGAACGCATAACATCGAAGCTCCCCCGACGCCTACAAAAGTATACTGCCGGGTTGCGCAATGCACCTGTGTCGCATGTCGTTTCGTTTTTAATACTGCATGAGATCACGGCCATCGTGCCGGTTCTGGGTCTTTTCGGACTTTTCCACTATACCAACCATGTCCCTGTGGCATACGTGAGCGAGTACTTTGGAGGTTATATGCAAGATGGAGTCTCTCGATTCGAGAGATACTTCAGGCGGAAGGGGTGGTTTGGGTTCGGGCAAGAGTCCACAGACTCCTCAACGACCACCAACGTTAGGTCTACGAGCGAGGAGGCAATGGAGCGTTGGCATAGTGGGGATGGACGGTACAAGGTGGTGGTCGAAGTGGCTCTGGCATACGCAATCACAAAAGCTTTGTTGCCAGTTCGCATAGTCTGTAGTATATGGGCTACGCCCTGGTTCGCGGGTATCCTCATGAGGGCCAAGGGTATTTTCACACGCACACCATAGGATCACGCCAATGCATCCATCATGAGTTATGAGAAGATGCGTGTCTTTTGATTGTTATGTTCACTGAGACGTCGACTCATTGGCCCTGCACGAGCTTTTTCTCTCGTAGCATTAAACCGTCATATCATTGACAATTTAAGCCTTCTCGTAGACCCAGTCGAACTGGGAAGACTTCCAGCTGAGGACCTCGCCCTCCTTGAACCAGAGAGCAATCTCCTTCTTGGCGTTCTCGACGGAGTCGGAACCGTGGCAGACGTTGCGGCCGACGTCGATGGCGAAGTCACCACGGATGGTGCCGGGGGCGGAGGCGAGGGGGTTGGTGGCACCGAGGATGGCTAGAGCGGTGTGAGCGGTTTTGAAGCTTGGAGGCAGAGTGGTGCAACTTACAGCGGCCGGTCTTGACGGCATCACGGCCCTCCCAGACCATGGCGCAGATGGGGCCAGAGTTCATGTCTATTGCGAAGTTAGCATTGCATTATACGAACCGTGTGTTATTGGATGCACATACACTGGACCAGGCCAGCGAAGAAGGGCTTGTCGCTGAGGTCAGCGTCTAATAGGCGGTCAGTATGTTAGGTCGGCGGAGTAGAGGTCGGGACAGAGAAGACGAACAGTGGGCTTCGAGGTGCTCCTTGCCGGGGGTGACGAGCTTGATGGCGGCAAGCTTGAAGCTATCTACGTTTAGAAACTCGAGTAACGTACGACATGGCAGCGGAATTTTCTCACCCTCGGTTCTCAAAGCGAGAGATGATGGGACCAATGAGGCCACGCTATGGAACGGTAAAGTCAGATTTTGAACTACTCGGATCATGGCAGCGTCATGACTGGGGAATGGTTACCTGGACGCCATCGGGCTTGATAGCAATGAAGCTGCAACATTGTCAGGACACAACACAACCTGGAGGGGTAAATGGCGGGGTAGCTTACGTCTGCTCGGTGGAAGACATGGTGAAGTTGTTTGACGAAGAGTCGGGGATGATTGAAGAGGTTGGAGTAGATGTAAGAGGAGAATTGGGATCCGGCACGACTGAAGGTTCAGGGCTGGAAAGAGACGGGGAAAAGAGGAAGTAAAAGGCGAGGAGGAGAAAGAGCAGGATAAAAATTGGCGGGGGTAGATTTTCCGCTGTCCTCCGTATCGGGTTGTGCTGTTGATCGGGGTCCTGCTCAGCGCCTGAAGCGGGGTCCTTGTTTTGGTGGGGTCCGGCGTCTTTGGCCATGATGATTTGGTGTCAAAGAGCGAGACAGTGTGCAATTGAATCTAGTTCGCACTGACACGTGACACCCTGAGAGGTTGGATTGAGATTATTAGGTGGTTGCTGGAAGCTGAGCTGACAAGAGCTGAAAGCCAGTTGTCTGAAGAGGTCTGGTCAGGGGAAGCGTGATGACACGGCTACGCCAATTGTTGGCGTCGATTTCGCAGGAAAGGAGTTGCACTGAAAAACAAAACAAAACGAATGAAATACACTGTTTCTTCGAAACTCCGAATGTACCTGTTCCACGGTGTCGTAAGTAAGCCCAGTTACGCTGATCGCTGGAACTGAGCTGTCAATAGGTGCGTGCAGACCAGCCATGAGCTGCAACGTAGCTCGTACAGTGCACGTCCGAAAAATGGAGTAAAGAGAGTCTGGCTAGAAACTAAGGCGCAAAAGCCGAAATGCATCTCTATGCCGGGTCTTTTCACATACCGGGGTCATGCCCCTCCACAATATCCGCTTCACTCAACCCCTGCTTCGACCAACAACGCCAAGCCTATTCAGGAACTGAGCTCTCATGCAGTTGAGTGTCCAAAGGGACACTTGACCTCGCCATCATCCAAGCGCGAGGCCGCATCAGCACCTTGATTGAAACCTACATCAGCCGCGCGTCTTCCACAGGTACTCCATCTTAACCTGTGGAAACCAACTCAATTCGTATTTGTTTTATCATTTCAATCGTCTTTGTTCGAAAAACCTTTGATTCCCTCATTGCTGGACGGTCCTCGACCGATAGAGTCGTCATGAGGTCGACCATTGGCTTGTCCTGCAGATGGACGGCCCTGTTGTTCTTGTTCGGCGCGCTCCTCTGCCTTCTTCAACCAGCCAGTATGTCATCATATCCACGAAAACCCACTCGTTTTCTGCTTCGAGCTAACAATTGGCCCAGCTGCCGTCAAGGAAAATGACTTCAAAAAGTGCCACCAAGCTGGCTTCTGCAAACGAAACCGTGCCTACGCCGACGACGCCGCCTCCCAAAGCTCGAACTGGAAATCGCCCTACAGCCTTCGAGCTGACTCGGGTTCGTTGAAGGATGGCCAGCTTCAGGCTACGGTTATTAAAGTCATAAATAAGGCTGGTGACACCGTTCGCCTTCCCCTGACTATCTCCTTCCTCCAGTCCGGCACGGCCCGAGTGACCATGGACGAAGAGAAGCGACAACAGAAAGATATCGTACTACGAGATGACAGCCCTGTCAGGAAGGAGAGATACAACGAGGCTGAGAAGTTGGTCATTGTGGGTGGCCTTGAGCTGGATAAGGGGGCTCAGGTCTCGCTGCAAGACGATAACCAACTCATCGTCAAGTATGGCCCTGAATCCAAGCACGAAGCTGTTATCAAGTTCTCGCCCTTTGAGATTGACTTCAAACGGGATGGAACCTCGCACGTCAAATTCAACGACCGTGGCTTGCTCAACATGGAGCACTGGAGACCCAAGGTCGAGAACAAAGAGGGCGAGGACGCCGCGGAAGACGAGAGCACTTGGTGGGACGAATCGTTCGGCGGAAACACCGACTCTAAGCCTCGCGGCCCTGAGAGTGTGGCGTTGGACATCACCTTCCCTGGTTATGCCCATGTCTTCGGCATTCCCGAGCATACTGGTCCCTTGTCTTTGAAACAAACCCGTGGAGGCGATGGAAACTACGAGGAGCCATACCGCATGTACAACTCTGACGTGTTTGAGTATATCCTGGACAGCCCCATGACGCTCTACGGTTCGATTCCTTTCATGCAGGCTCATCGAAAGGATTCCTCTGTTGGCGTCTTTTGGCTCAATGCTGCTGAGACCTGGGTTGACATTACCAAGAGCGAGGGCAGTGTCAACCCCTTGAGCCTTGGTTTGAAGTCCAAGACTAGCACCCATACGCACTGGATTTCGGAGTCCGGTCTCCTTGATGTTTTTGTCTTCATGGGTCCCACGCCTGCCGACCTAACCAAGGTTTACGGTGAGCTGACTGGCTACACCGCTCTTCCTCAAGAATTCGCCATTGGCTACCACCAGTGTCGATGGAACTACATCTCGGATGACGATGTCAAGGATGTTGACCGCAAGATGGATAAGTCGAAGATCCCATATGATGTCATCTGGTTGGATATTGAGTATACCGATGGCAAGAAATACTTTACCTGGGACCCGCATTCTTTCGGGAACCCTATTGGCATGGGCGAACAGCTTGATGCTCATGGCCGAAAGTTGGTTGTGATTATTGACCCTCACATCAAGAACGAGGATGGATACAATGTGGTGTCTGAGATGACTTCCAAGGACCTTGCAGTCCACAACAAGGAGAATAAGCTCTACGAAGGCTGGTGTTGGCCCGGTTCGTCTCACTGGATCGACTGCTTCAACCCTAAGGCTATTGAGTGGTGGAAGACGCTTTTTAAGTATGATTCTTTCAAGGGAACATTGGAAAACACCTTCATTTGGAATGACATGAACGAGCCCTCGGTTTTTAACGGACCCGAGACGACCATGCCCAAGGACAACATCCACTTCGGGAACTGGGAGCACCGCGATGTCCATAACCTCAATGGCATGACATTTCACAATGCGACCTTTGAGGCTCTCCTTTCTCGCAAGAAGGGAGAGTTGCGACGTCCGTTCGTCCTGACCCGTTCGTTTTACTCTGGATCCCAGCGACTGGGCGCCATGTGGACAGGTGATAACCAGGCGGATTGGTCACACCTTGAAGCTTCTATTCCTATGGTCCTGAACCAGGGTATTTCAGGATTCCCATTTGCTGGAGCAGATGTGGGAGGCTTCTTTGGTAACCCTGACAAGGACTTGATCGCGCGTTGGTACCAGGCGGGCGCCTTCTATCCGTTTTTCCGAGGGCACGCCCACATTGATGCACGTCGTCGTGAGCCGTATCTGCTCGGCGAGCCTTACACCCAGATTGTGACGGCTGCCCTGCGATTGCGATACAGCTTGCTTCCCGCCTGGTACACGGCTTTTTTCCAGGCCAACCAAGATGGCAGCCCCATTGTGCGACCCATGGTTTGGACACACCCGTCTGAAGAGTCCGGATTCGCCATTGAGGACCAGTTTTTCGTTGGCTCGACGGGTCTCTTGGCGAAGCCTGTGACGCAGCAGGACAAGACCTCGGTTGACATCTGGATCCCTGATGAGGAGGTCTACTACGACTACTTTACCTACAATGTGCAAAAGACTCAAAAGGGCAAGCACCTGACGGTGTCTGCTCCGCTTGAGCGCATCCCCATGTTGATGCGGGGTGGACACGTGATTCCCCGCCGCGACATTCCTCGACGATCAAGTGCCATGATGCGGTTTGACGATTACACCCTTGTTGTATCCGTATCAAAGGCTGGGGTAGCCCAGGGCGAGCTGTACGTGGATGATGGAGACTCGTTCGACCATGAGCAGGGCCAGTATATCCACCGCAAGTTTAGCCTTGTCGACAACACTCTTACCTCTGTTGAAGCTGAGGGACGAGACACACAAGCCATCGAAGCCGGACAATGGCTCAAGTCCATGAGCGAGGTGCGTGTCGACAAGATCGTCATTGTTGGAGCATCATCCGCTTGGAACCAGAAGGAGGTTCAAGTGGAGTCAGAGGGCCAGACATGGATGGCTAAGGTGCAATATCATGCCGCCAAGGGAGGCCGGGCCGCCTTTGCGACTGTGGGCAGGGTGGGTGCCAAGATTGGCGCAGACTGGACCATAAAGTTTGCGTAGACAATATGAATACCAGTGGAACATAGTCGAGAATAGAAAACGAATAGAGGTGGCGGGCATGGCGGCACCATCCGCGCGTGGCCGCGGTGTTAAACGCAGCATTGGTGGAGATGGCTTGTGAAAACCACCTCGTGTACGAAGCGGAAAAGGAAAGAATCGGCAGCCGAAGACTTGGTGTTGTCGATCATAGCCACGGGGCGCGCGTCGTTTAGTTGGATTTGGCTGGGCTGAGGTGGAAACCCTTTTGCAGTCATGAGTCGTCGTAGTCCGCGCATTCTCAAGATATTTGTGAAGGTCGGAAAACCTTGAAAAAATAGCACGAAATTAGCAGGAGCTAAGTATAGAATGAATGTGAAAGCATGTGCTGCTCATCCAACGTGCCCCGAGTAATCCGTACTCCGTAGGACTGTCAGTTCCTGAGCACCCGAGGGCTGGTCCCTGTCGCTAGGTATGATGGAAAAGGGGACGGGTGAGAAGCTTGGCTTCGACTTGGTGTGTGACATTGGTGTTGATTGGTTGATGGCGAATTCGATGTCACGCAATCAACATGTGCATTGCCGCTTGGGAGACGTTGCATATCAAACTTCTACTGATATGGATCATGGATGTACCAACATGCCTGGGCGGTAAGGTGGAATGCATCGAATCACAGGCGTGAAACTGGGTACATGTAATTATGGTTACCTAGGTAGGTACAAGGCAGAGTAATAAGGAATAGGGGGGCTGGCTGTCCACATGGCCGCGATGGTTGGTGGTTGCGGGCGCTGTCGATGTTCTGAAACTGCAATCGCAGAGGCTAGGATTGGCTATTTGAACCCCTGCATCTCCTGTGAACTTTGATAGCGGCAGGGCATTTTAGGGGTTCCCTTCTATTGTTTCACAGTCTGAGGCTCTGTGGGTGGCGCCCCCCACGCACGCGCGGTGTGGCTGCACAGTGATAAACCAGTGAGAGACGGGCCGGGACAACGGACGTGCGGCTGTGGAAAGGCCCGGGAAGGGTTGTCACCGGTGCCTGGTTTGTGGCTTGTGGCAGAACGGGAATGCAGGGGAAAGCCGCTGAGAAGCACCTTTGACACGCCTTGTACACCACCAAATCCTCAAGTCTCCCCAACGTTTCCCTGCTTGCAGACAACTATTCAAAAACGCGCACCATCATTCGCCCACTTCCATGATTTTGACATTCCGCAGCGGAAATTTCCTCCTGGCCAAGAGGCAAGGAACCCCCACCTAGCCGAGGACCATTTGGCCCGTTGCTACTCGCTAGGTTGGCAAACAGACATCATTTCTGCTCGGTGACGTCAGCGGTGGCCGGCGGACTGGTGACGGCGACTCTCTCAACGGGCCCTCCCACACCTCCCAACAGGCCTGGTCTGATGCCTCCGGTGGTCGAGGTGGATGATTCCTCCGCGGGAAAAGATTTGCGCTTGGCAAATCTCGATGCACTCGGGGGAACGAGGGTTTATCGGGGGCCACCACCAAGATTCGCCTCTGACATATGCGTGTGCGAGTCCCTGGTCCCCTTCGTGTCTCGGAAGCACGCCAGCGCAGCGTTCTATCCAGCCAGTCGCTCGTCGTCTTTTTCACGGATCCAACCCGAGGCCCATGGCGAACGTTTGCGATCGACGCCCTTGTGTGATTCAATGACACCGTACAACGCGGACGGCTGCGAGTCGCTTCGGTAGCTTGAAGCGTTGGACGACGGGTGAACAGCCTTGAACCAGCGGCGGCGGCTCTCTCGGAACTTCCTCCTTGGGCGTTCCATGATGGGTTCCATGGGGTCCACTGCGCTTCATGGTTTCACCTCCACTCGGCCAAAGCTCCCCTGTCGTCGATGATGCTTGTGGTGCTTAAGGACGCGGCCGTGGAGCTGGTGGCTTGTCTTGGCTCTTGGCCCTGACCCGCTCGAACTCCACCGGCATGCTTTGGGGCCACCCCAGCACGTCCATACTGCTATCGAGGATGATGGAGGGTGGTGGAGGACCAGTCGACGCAATCATGTCTTTGTGCGTCGTATCAAGAGAAAATTAAACTGGCAATCTGGCGATGGGATGGGGAAAACTGTGGATACTTTCGATTCGTTCCCTGCTTTGTCTGAGCCAAGTTTATCTGGACCCAGTCTTCTCTCGCCTCCTGGTCGCCTCAGGCTGGCTCTTAATAAAAGTTGGGAGACTCCCAGTCGCCCGCGGAACAATCATACGCTCGTTCACTCATCCCGAGTCTGCCTCTTCCAACAATCGATATCACGCATTGTTCCGACAGGGATTGCGGGTCAATACCAACACATGAGATTTCGAACCTGAAGTCACCTCCATCACGACACCCGACCAGGACCCGTTCACGAGGCCACTCATTGATTATCGCCGTCATCACCAAGGCATTTGTTGGCCCGGTTTTCTCACCTTCTCTATCTTTGACTTTCTCTCGCATACCCGCTGCTGAGTGGGTATATGATCACTCTCTCCTCGACTACGTTGCTCGGATAGAAACTCAGGGACTAATTCTCGACGGTCGGACTTGATTCTCACCGAGGAGTACCTTCTTCGACAGTTCTGTCCATTTACAATCTTTATACACCATCTGGGTTTCAGTATCGACTTGTGGTAGCCACGATGCCGGGCACCGCCGATCCACAAAATCGCCGTGCGTCGGTCGAACCTGAAGGCCAGCCACAGATTTCACCTGACAGGTCCATCAACGAAAAGCAACCAGCACCATCGCTTGATACCTTCAACACTCTTACGGCCAACCACGATACCCATGGGTCACACAATCTGGTATCGCCTTCTGAGCAGCGCGCCAACGCTACCCGTTTCAACGATGACCTCGAATTGCTCCGAATCGAGCGTGCCGTATCTGAAGAGCAGGATGGCCACTCGAAACGCGCCCATAATGTGGAACCTGAAGATGCATTCAACCAACCTATGCCCTCCGAGACGTTCCATCCGGACAAGAAAAAGGATGAGAATGCCGCTTTGGTCAAGTTTTGGGCGTTCCTTCGCAAGTTTCCTCGATTCCTTCGATACCTACTATACCTAATCCCGGGCGCTGCTCTGCTTTTGGTCCCGGTTCTTCTGGGTGCACTTGCTTTCAACAACACGGATCGGGCTGTAGGGGGCCGCGGAGGCGTTTACATCATGTGGTTCGGCATTTGGCTTGAGATCCTTTGGGGCTCGGCTTGGGTGTCGCGCATGATTACCAGCCTGATGCCATGGACCTTCCAGGCCATTGCCAAGCTCTTTGGATCAACGACATCCAAGAAGTGGAGAGATATTGGCGCCGAGCTTGACCTCCATACCGCTCTCTTCCTATGGATGCTCGCTGCTCTTGTCTCGTTTATGCCCACAATCAACGATCACCGAGTCCCTAGTGACCCAGAAGTCAAGCAAGGGTGGATCGGCATTGTCAACAAGGTCCTCATCGCGCTTTTTACTTTGGCAGCTCTCAATTTCGTGGAAAAGATCCTGATCCAATGGATTGCCACCTCGTTTCACGGGCGGACCTACGCTACCCGTATTGATAACAACAAGGGCGACATTAATCAACTCGTTCAACTCTTTGAAAATGCCAAAGCTCAAAGTGAGGAGCCCGACTACTTCTGGCAACGCGGCAACAGCACGTTGGCTAGTGGTGCTCAGACTCCGATGCAGGCTTTGCAAGACAACGCACGTTCAGCTTTGAGTAAAGTCGGCTACGTCGCTGGCCGAGTTGGAAACGATTTGATCGGTCGCAAGGTCAACAACAATCACCCTCGAAAAGTCGTCTCTGAATTGCTTCGCACAACTGCATCAGCTCAGACTCTTGCCAGGCTCATTTACAGGAGCGTCGTGAAAGAAGGCCGTGAGCTTGTCTACTTAGAGGATCTGCAGACTATTTTCTCGACTGAAGAAGAAGCCGAGTGCGCGTTTTATATGTTCGATAAGGACCTCAACGGAGACATCTCCCTGGAGGAGTTTGAAGCTGTGTGCAACGAGATTCACCTTGAGAAGAAGGCAATTGCAGCCTCATTGAAAGATCTTGACTCGGTCATTAAGAAGCTTGACAAAGTCTTCCTCGTCATCATCTTCGTCATCACCATCATCGTGTTCATTTCTATCATTTCAGGTTCCGCTGCTGCAGCCCTTGGCTCAGCAGGCACTGTGATCTTGGGTCTCGCTTGGATGCTGCAAGCCACGGCTCAAGAGTTTCTTCAGTCTATCATCTTCGTTTTCGTCAAGCACCCCTTCGATGTCGGTGATCGTGTTACGGTGTATGGTTCCACCGGAGCTACTATGATGGGCGACGACTATTATGTCACTGAGATTTCTCTGCTGTACACCGAGTTCAAGAAGATGGAAGGCCACATTGTGCAGGCACCCAACTCCTTACTCAACACTCTCTTCATTCTCAACCAGCGACGATCCAACGGCTTGGCTGATCCAATCTCACTCAAGATGCGATTTGGAACCCCTGCCCATATGATTGATGAACTTAAGGCCCGGATGCTTGACTTCTGCTTGGCCAACAAGCGCGACTACCAGCCCCGTATCATCAGCGAGATGAGAACACTCGACGAGGTCCGATCATGCACCATGAATATCATATTTTTCCACAAGAGTAACTTCCAGAATGAGTTGCTGCGTCTTAACCGCCACAACAAGTTCTGTACGGAGCTCATGACGCAGATGGTGGATATCGGAATCCAGGCGCCCTACCGAGTCGACCCAGGCGGCAGCCGCGAACATCCTCTGTACTGGACTGGCCTCCAGCCGCCGCCCGCATATGGAAAGGAACAGAACCACGACAACAACGACGCCCCACCGGTCACTCGTTCGAAGTCGACATACAACCATAATCGCATTGAACGAGCGGAGAGAGCTGCGATGGACACGAGTATGGACTTCCAGGACGTATTCGAAACGCGAAAAGAGCAGGTCCAAGCACACCGCCTGGCATCGATTAGGGAAAAGGATCATGCTATGCAGGCGGAGAAGGAAGCGTCACCACGTGCGAGCTCGTCTGGCATCGAACGTGTACGGACTTCACAGGAGAGTCGATCGCGAGTGTTCAGCGGACGTTTGCGAAGCATGTCGAGAAGCCAGAAGCCGGGTGACATGGTCTGAGAATAAAGACGAAAAATTACGACACTTAACGATCTTTTTTTTTTTAGAAGAACGAGGAATATTAGAAGTTTGACTTGGATATCGAGATAAATTGTCTTGAATTGTTCACTTTTGCGATGTAGTTTTTGGCATGACACGCCACCCCCTTTAACCAAAAGGAAGACTGGAGCTGTTTGCATGAATCACCGCGACTTTGATCGCCGGATTTTTTCTCGTATCAACAACATAAACTTATTAGAGGTGGAAAATTTAGACCGAACATGAAAATAGAAATAGATGAAATTCAGAGACTGCCCTTTGGGAGCCTTATTTTTAATCAGGGAGATTTGATAATTGTGAAAGAGAAGCTAATGCACGATGTCAGGTGAATGTGGATATCGAAGGCAGGAAGGATTCTGAAGGATTGTGGTGACGTGGAGGCGGTATAGCCTGCGAGCCCTTGTGGTTTCTGCTTTGACACTGAATACGGGACATACATGTCAGTTGAAGCGAGTAAATACAGTCAATGAATGGCGAGTTTGCGAGCACTGCCACTGGATCATGGGCTCAGGAAGCTTGGATGAAACGTGGACAGGGATGGAGACTGGAGAAGCAGGGGCGGCTTAAATGCAACCCCATTGATCAGCCTTGTGTGAAAAGAGAGTTTGGGTTTACTTTGTTATGGAACCACAGCCCAATTGAGGGGAACCCATTTGTGGAGGAAGAATGAGGGAGGATGAGATGGTCGTTTACAGAATGGCACGGTATGCATGGGAATCTACCTTACTACTGTAAGCACCTGGATAGGCCTATTAACTGATGGTCAGCTTCACAGTGATGGGGTTTCGTAGTTGTTCGATGCCCCAGCCTCCAAGCAATAGTGGTCCCCGATGCGCTGATCAACTGCGACAGCTTCCAAACTAGCAGGGCTAGCAGCTCCCTAGCACGGGGGTCTGGAAGCGGTTGGCGGGTTGAGACCCCGAAATTGTGCCCGAAAGGGCTGTGCTGCACCAGAATCCGCACCACCAGAAACGGGGAACCCTCGCATTTCCTACAGCGCCTGGGGGGAGCGCCTTCGACAGCGCCTTCGACAGCGCCTTCGACAGCGCCTTCGACAGCGCCTTACCGTACCTTAGCAATAGTCGCAGCAGCCAATAGTGGTGAAGCCTAGAGCTGCTTAGCCTCTGCGCTTGGCTCCAACGTTAGCGGCCCGGGAAATCAGGCTGGTCCCGAGTGACTTTTGGATCCATTGATTTCGTCCAGCTGGCACTGCTCTGCTTCCTTGTGACTTTGACCTCACGAATCAGGCACGCGCTGCGGCGAGACACTGCGACGACGTGTTCGCTACATACGCCTTTGTCCTTCTTGTCGCGCGCCTTGCATCGTTTCTACATACTACTTAGACGCCACCGACCACTTGTCGACTCATAGACCGGGTTGGCGAAGCGAATCCCCGCGAGGCGGAGACCTGACGAGGAAACCCGACGAGGGGACCCGACGAACCCAAACGATGCAGAGCCGCCGAGCCCAATAACACCAAACAACCACCAAAGCCCCTTGCGAGAGAACTGCGAGCACGAGATTACCACCATCGCCAGCCCCGTAGAGGGAAACAAACACAATGTCTGGCCTTCCCGAACACTGGGAATGGGACTACGACGGCCAGCGCTGGTTCTACAAGTACAAGCCCACCGGCCACATCCAATACCACTTTCCCAAGGAGGGCGATGAGTTCCCCGACTTTGTTGACGCCGCCACGCCCGCCCCGGCACTGGCCCCCGAGGAGCGCCTCGAGTCGCAACAGCAGGTCAAGCGGCAAGCGAGCACCGGCGCGAACGGGTCTGGGCGAGTGGCCGGGAGTTATGGAGGAGGAGGAAGCGGGAAAAGTTACGGTGGAGGTGGCAGCGGGAGCAGTGGCGGAGGCGGCTGGAAGAGCCGAATGTCGGCGTCAGCCCGCCCCGTGAGCTCCGTCTGGGAGGACGACATCGGCGGCGAGGAGGTATTCCAACCCGAGAGCTTCATGTTCCTAGGGCCCGGCACCTATAACGACGTGAGTCCGCTGGCGGAGGAGGAAGAGGAGGCGGCGCGGAGGGTCGTGGCCGGCGGAATTGAGGACCGTGTCGATCCCACGCCGCATGCGACCCCACCGGCAGGCAAGGGCGTCAGTCCCATGAGCAGCCAGCTCACGACGCCGCAAGTGCGCAACAGCGAGGTAGCCCGGGCGTCGGTCCAGGCCATGCCTACGGGGTTCATGATGGGCGATCCTATGATGGGAGATCCCATGATGGGTGATATGATGGGTGGTCCTATGATGGGCAGCTCTATGACGGGAGAGCCCGTCACAGTGGCCATCCCACCAACCGTCGAGGAAGCCGTCGAGGAGGAGCCGGTTGTCTACGAAATGCCCGGACAAGAACTGCCCCTACAGTTCGACCCCGTCGGCGTAGTCGCAGAAATGGCCACCGAACATACTGCCAGTGCCCGCGTCGAGATGAATCCGGACCCGGTCGAGATGGCCGACAACATGGTGCTGGCTCCCATCGAGACGGCGGTGCCCGAGGGCTTCGCGGAGCTGCCAGAGCGGAGCAGTCCCGTCGAGCAGAAGCCCAAGCTGGAGCCCAAGCCCCTCCAACCTGCCATGCGGAGGGACCAGATGAGGGATGCCGCACCGCCGAGTGTAGTCCAATCGCAGGATATGGCTCAACCACAGCGAATGGCCCAACCACAAAGTATGGTCCAGCCTCCGGTACGAGGCGACAGGAACCCCAGGGAGGAAGCAGTCGGCGGATTCCAACCCTATAAGCCCGGAGTGGCCGTGCCGAACAATCTCCAGACCCTGGCACCCAGTAGGAGTGACGACGCGAACCGAATGTCCCTTCTGCAACGTGAGCGGTCTCTCATGATGGGTCAGAAGCAGACTCAGTCCGCCATCAACCCTGCCGACTTCCCAGCTGCTCTCGTGCCACCGAAAGTCCCCCCAAAGCAGCCACTCGATCAGCCCGTCCCAGCCAAGGCCGTTGATGCTGGCATCCAACCTCAAGCTCCGGCCGGTGTCGAAAATGGCCATGGCCTGACGCCGCTCAACGGAGGCATCTCCAAAGTCCCGTCCATCCTACGACCCGCACGCCAACGAGCCCCGTCACAACCAGGGCAGCCACCGCAGCAGGGACAGTTCCAGTCTTATAACCAGGCCATTCCGGTGGCGCAGGGTTATGTGCCTCCCAAGCATGGCCAGCATCCGCCTTCGATGACCCCTTCGCCTCTGAAGCAGCAGCAGCAACAAGAGCCGCGGATGGGCATTTCACGTGTAAATACTGCCCCGGAACATCCCCCAGCTCCAAGACGGGACTCAGAACACCAGGCTTCGGTAGGATATCAAGCGCTTCAAGATCAGCAAGGCCAGCAGCCCGTGAGACCGGCAACTGTGATGCCGGACAGGATGATGGGAGGTGGTCAGCCTCAACAATTTGATTCCTATCAACAGCAAGGCATGAACCTCCCATATCAGGGCCGTGTTCATGGTGTATCTTCAACGGTGCCGCCTCCACAAGACGCCCCGTTCGCTGCTCCCCAGATCCAGCCCCTGAGACGTGTTGGCACTCAACCACTTGCTGGATACCCATCAGATGCATCTCTAGGCAGTATTCCACCGCAGAACCTGCCACGACAGACGGCTACCCCGTATCCCCCTGATCAGCCTCCACCACTCCGACAGACCAATACACCCTACCCTCCTGATCAACCTCCGCCGCTTCGACAGACAAATACGCCTTACCCTCCTGATCAACCAGCGCCACTCAGACAGACCAATACGCCTTATCCTCCGGACCAGCCAGCACCATTACGACAAGCCGACACACCATATCCTCGGGATCCATCGCAGCACGCGCGTAGGCACTCGTCTTTTGCGAATGATGTTTCGCCCCTGGATTCACGCTCCGGAAGCATCTCCTCCACGGTTCTACAGACTCCGTCACCGATGGAACATAGTCGCCGGGCATCGTCATCCGCTTCGCTCGGCCAGATGAGCCAGCCTAACTACACGCCGTCTCCCGTTTCTCAGGCGTCCACGAGCCAAGGTTTTACGCCCACGCCACCCTCCGTGCAGGACAGCCAACCGCCCCTGGGCACGCCTGGGAGGCAAGATCCTGGGTCCTACTTTGCCATGCCGAATGGAGAGGGACAGGGTCATGCTGTTTCTGCCCAGAACAAATTGCGCAAAATGTCCATTGGTCGATCAGACTCGTCAAAACGCAACTCGTTGCCACCAGGACAGTCACCGCTTTCCTCCAACTCTCACACCGAGTCGTCGATCCACCGCTCCCAGTCCCTACGCCAAGTAGGGCAAAACAATGTTTTCCCGCAGCAGCCTCTTCCCCTGCAACAGCCACCCCAGCATCATAAGCCATCTGCACAACAACAGCAACAGCCTCCTGCTCCGTTTCCATCGACGCCACCAATAGGCCCGCAGTATCTAACTCGTATCGAGGAGCACGATGAGCCAGCGGGGGTTAGTCGATCGTCGAGTCGGTCACCGGCTCCAACAGGGCGCAGTTCTGTGGTGTCATCACAGCAGTCGCCTCAGGGCAGTCGCCGGCAGAGTCTTCAAGGGGTGCCTGGCAGCGAGGTGCGACCCGAGAGCCCAGCGCACAACGTTGCCACTCAGGCGTGGGATGGGGCTGCCAGGATGGCTCCTCAGGGACAACTGCCTCCGCAAGGTCAGTTTCCTCAACAGAACCAGTACCCTCCGCAAGGTCAACTATCTCAGGGAGGAGGCTTCCCGGCTGGGCAGATGCCTGCTCAAGCCCCGGCGCCTTTGCAGAGAAAGCCTTCTAGGGGTCAAGCGCCTCCTCTGGCACAGGTGTCTGCTCAATCGCCAGCGCCTCTGAAGAGGAAGCCTTCAAGAGGACATGCGCCGGCTGCACAGATTCCACTGCAGGGGCAGATGGCCTCTCAAGGCCAGATGCCGCCTCAAAGCCAGATGCAGCCTCAAGGCCAAGCTCCTCCACATCAGGAACAGAAGCCTCCTCTGGTGCCTCCCCAGCAAGGACAAGCCCCTCCTCGGCAGGGACAGATTCCTCTTCAACAAGGACGGCCAGACCAGGGCCAGCTTCCGCAGATGCAAGCACCATTGCAGATGAATCCACCCAATGTGGAAGTGCCTTCACAACCTCAGGCTCCGCCCCAAGGCCAAGCACGCCCTCAAGGCCCTCCGCAGGGTCAGATTCCTCCCCAAGGACAAGGTGGCCCACCTCAACCTGGACAGCAAATGGGAAACTCGCAAGGACCGGTAGCCCCCATCGGGCAAATGCCACCCCAGAGTCAAGTCCCCCAAGGGCATTCTCAACAGGGACCGCGTCTGTCAACTGCGCAGTTACCGCCCCAAGGCCAAATTCCAGGGGTACAACGACCCATTTCTGGACAGATGCCACCCCAGGGACAGATGCCACCTCAGGGACGGATTCCGCCCCAAGGACAGATGCCGCCTCAAGGCCAGATACCGCCTCAAGGCCAGATACCGCCTCAAGGCCAGATACCACCTCAGGGCCAGATACCGCCTCAGGGCCAGATGCCCCAAGGCGGACAAAGGCCCCTTTCCGTGCATATGATTCCAGGTGGCCAGGTTCAACCTGGCCAGTTGCCACCTCAGGGACAGCAACCGTACTCTCAGATTCCCCCATTCGGTCAGGCTCAAAATGGGAGGGTTACCCCACAGGTCCAGATTCCGCAAGGGCAGCAGCCATGGGACCCTAACACGCAATCACCCATGTCCCAAGGCTCCCGACCTGGCTCAGTACCACCGGGAACGACGGACAGCCCCAAGGAGAAGAAGTGGCTCAAGTGGTTGAAAGGAGGGCCCAAGGCAGCCGCCCAGAGCCCAGCCATGCCCCAGCACCAAACCTCAACCATGCCCTCCTCAAATATTCCACCGCCGGCATGGGGTGGTGGCGAGTACTCGCAGCCTTCTGCATGGCAACCAGGACAACCAATTCAAGGACCACCAATCCAAGGACAACCAATCCAAGGGCAATTGATTCAAGGACAACAAAGTCAAGGACAACCAATCCAAGGACAACCCATCCAAGGGCAACAGCAATTGTCACAACATCAGCGGCAGTCAAGCATTCCGGGCAATACGGCACCTCCACCGCTTCAGCAACGTCATTTCCCGCAAGGATCGGGGCCAGTACCTCCACCAAAGCCCAATTCTGCCGTTATGCCCCTTGGCCGGGCTACTCCCCCAGCTGGACCTCTATCACAACCACCAACTAATGTTTCCCCGTTAGTTGAGCCAGCCGTGGCATCACAGGCCAAGGCTCCTATATCGGCGCAGTCTCACCCTCCGCCTCACTCCATGGGAAGTCTGGCGCCTAAGCCAGAGTCAGTTCGAGCGAGTGTGACGCCACCTCCGCCGGAGCCAAGCCCAATTCCGTCCGACATGGGCCCTCCATCACTAGGCCGAATGCCCTCAAACGCAACTGATACTTTCTCTGACACGGCATCCATCTCCACAATTGAAGTATATGAAGCCAAGCCTCAACCCGTACTGCGGCCTCAGGTTGTTCAGGTGCACAGGCGGTCTACGGATCTCAAGAGCCTGAACGACTCTCCAGCTCCCCCACAGCCACCCGTTGCCCCCCTCGGTGGTTTCCGCGCTCCCATCAATGAGCGCCCGGCTGCCGAAGAAAAGGCACCCTTGGCCTTTGCATTTCCCTCTCAACGACAAGATCTCCAACCAGAGCCTAGTCCTCGAGACAACAATGATCATAACTTGGCACCGGCACCCCTTTTTTCTGGTGCTAATTCCCCCAGTTCCATCAAGAGCGGCGGCTTAAGCCCGAAGGGCAGTGGATATGGGCAGCCAGCGCCTCAACCCCAAGCTCCAGCGCCCAAGCCAGTCGATGACAAGTGGGCAAAGAAACCTGCAGCAGATTATTCCGGAGGAGACTGGGGAGATGAAGATGATTGGGATTATTAATGTGATTCAATTTCAAGATCATATTTTCCACCTACTATTTAATGTATTTAGCGTTCATAGCCCGTCTTTTATTTATTTGGACAAGTTTGAAGATTGTGAAGAACCATGATGCAATTTGTCACCATGAGCGGACGGATGGATGAGAGGGAGAAGATTGAATGATATCTATAAACTATAATCATATAATGGAAATGTGCTGTTCGATGCTCCTATTTTGTTGGTGGAAGCAGTACCTCTGGGCAACATACATCCAGGAGACGGAAATACGATGTAAGTCGCGGCGGCAGCCAGAGGCAGAGGTTTTCGGCGGCCATCCCGCAACCAAGGAACGTCGATGAAGCAAAAGACAACGTGAGTCTGCTTGATCAAATGATGGGTTATTGGCACGAACAGAAATACATAGGAAAATACGATAAAAGCTGCTGCGACAGCTGGTAGGAATGTGGGCAAAGAGACAACGGGCATATTAGTGCAGAACGCGTAGCCAGTAAGACCTAGAGTGCAAACTTCCAGACACAGTTTCTGACAGAGACAAACTGCAAGAGGCACATACAAGATAGCAGAGCCCGTGCACTGCTTAGATGGAATGACGCCTGTAAGACGAGAAAGTTGAAAACGGTTGAAGCGATCGGGACTGACAAGCTGCTCTCGGAGGTGTCACGTGAACCCGTGTAGCTGGCGCGATTGCGCCCCAGTGCCTTCTCTTTGTCCACTTTCGTCTCCGTACTCAGGCCAATTTAGCATTTTATCCGTCAGGTCCTTCCAGGTTTACACAGAAATCTTTCTCCTTTGTAGTTTTCTTTTCTTTTGTCCTGCGCGAAGTTTGAAGCACGATAATGTGGTAGCATCAAAATGGCAAGGTCCCAATCACAAGTCCAGGCAGGCAACGACTCCCAGGATAGCCAGGCCATTCTCGAGGCCTACACGGCTGAGTTTGGCGTCGCGACGGTACGTATCTACTTTACCCAGTGCCGCCGGCGGTTTTTTTGCACTGGGCGTGGATCACTCTAAGTCGGACGAAACGGAAACCGAGTTGCTAACAACTTTGGTTCTCGCTCTTCAGCTCGGGAGCTCGCATCCCAAAGGATCTTATTATTCAGAAACAGCAAATACAGAGACCAAACTAAGCCCATTGCCCGTCACCGAAGCCGTGGATCCATGGCCCGAGGTAGTTGCCCGCGACGCGACTGTAGACAGAACGCGCCTCAGTGGACATCGACCCACAGAAGAGGTTTGTGATCCGCCGCACTGGGTCAAGCCAGTGACTGGGATGGCACTGACTCTGTCGAAAAAGCAATGTGCATCCCCAGGAACGGAGGCAGCAGATGGCGATGCCAGAGACTCGACGAATCACGCCAAATCAGCCAGGGACAGGGCGTCTGGCTCTGCAGTTCTACGCAAACCTTGCGACGTGAATGTCGTTGAACAATCGCCCCCGCGTCATGACGCCTCACGTCTGATTCCAGCACAGGACGGTGCATCCGACACTCTCAACGAAACCATCCTACTTCCGCCCATCGCTGCTATCGCGCCGCCTCGCAAGATGGCTTTATCCCAGCAGACCCCGACCCAGGTCAACGATGACCGCGATTACAGCGAGTATTGCGACCTAGTGCCCTCGAGTCCCGTCAACGGAAACACCCAAGAGGG
The DNA here is from genome assembly GCA_029931735.1 of Dactylonectria alcacerensis. Lineage (NCBI taxonomy): Eukaryota > Fungi > Ascomycota > Sordariomycetes > Hypocreales > Nectriaceae > Dactylonectria > Dactylonectria alcacerensis. The sequence continues at coordinate 2,175,507 of JAPMUZ010000004.1, forward strand.
GTCCATCGAGCCACCGACGCTTGAAGTACACGATTCTGGTGTTGTCAACTTTGGCTTGAGCGAACTTGCTCGACCATCATCACAGGTCTCTGAAGATGCCGGCTTCGAGAACACTAGAGGCGATTGGAGGCGGCCGGAGGAAACACCCCGACTAAACTCCAGCCACGCCTTTACGCCGCGTAGACCCCAAGGCCTCGCTTTCGAGACTCCCGCACTCCCTAGGAACCCGTTCGCTACGAAAGGAAGCATTGCAGCACCACTTGCCGGCAGCCAACTCTTTGGCCAGACCCAATTCTCATCAGCCGTGAAGAGGATTAGTCCGACATCTTCACGACCTTCTCCACATCTCTTCCACTCCATCTCCCCCAACATCATTGAGACATCGCCGCTGAAGAACCGAGCCAACGTTTCTTCGCCTACCGATATCCGAACCTCCAGTCCCCAGCGGCTACATGAAGTACCAAACACATCTCTGCTAGACAAAAATGGAGAACCAGAGGAGGCAGAGACCCCGCTGAACAGTAGATCTACCGGCGGCGACATGATCCCTGAGTCACCTCCATCCTCCGACCGTACACCTCGGGCCCGCCCACCCAAATCGCCACCCAACACCTCCGAGAACACTGGGCCGATAGCGCATTACGAACCGATGAAGAAGTCACAAGAGAGGAAGACGATTGGCGGGCCATTGGTTTCGTATCTTGGATCCGATAGTGACTCTGATGATGCGACTAGAAAAATGGAGCGGCGAAAGAGAATCGACAGGAGACGCGCAAAAGCCGCTGAAGAATTGGGGAGAGTGAGCTTTACGCCAAGGACTAGACGAGCATCGGAAGAGCAGCCATCGCGAAAGAAGAGGAGGGTCATGTCCAGCCCATTAGTCAACGCTGTAGAGAGTCGGACCAAGATGGAGTTTGCCCAGGCCAAAGTCGAGGACTTGCCGCCCCTCGTGGATGATTCTCAGAATGCGGTGGTAGCATCCAACGATACACTTCCTGTTGCATCCACAAAAGCCACGCCAGGCGAGGGTGAGCCTGAGGAAGCCGGAATGGACGAAGCCGTCGATGATCCCATGGAGCTGGATGTAGAGAAATCTTCAACTGAGGAGGAAAGGATCCCTGCGACTAGTCCGGCGCCTTCTATACCACCCACAGCACCGCTCGACCTCCCACCGTCGCTTTCTGAGCCAGAACTGCCGACTCTTCCTACTGAGGACGTGGAAACCCAAGCGGAGGAGAATGACGAAGAACCTTCATCGCTTCCACTACCAAGAAAGAAGGCAGTGAGAACTTACGGCCAGGCATATCGCCAGCGCCGTCGAAACCCATTCATCAGTTCCTCTCATTCGGACGGTGTCACCGTTCATCCCGAGCAGAGGGCAAAGCCAGCTTCATCACCCTTACCGGATCTCGTTCCCACACCTGGCTCTACACCTGTGCCCAACGAGGTTGATGATGAGGTTACCTCATCAAAGGAGAAGGCCACTCTTGGAACCGAGGAAGTCACACAAACACGATCTACCAGAAAATCGCCTAGGAAACCTAAGGTAGGGCTGCCACCCCCCATGACTACGCGTTCTCGACGTAGTAATCCTGCGACTCCACTGGCCGCGCAGTGCTCGGAGAATGCGATGCCGACATCGTCTGGCTTGAGTGTCCTTACCTCAACACCTGTACCATCATCAAAGACGACACCCGCCACACATGACTCGCCCGTTTCCGATCGACCTGGATCAGTTACTCTACCATCTCCAGTGGGTGCGGGAGGGCGAGGTTTACGGAACAGGGATCCTCCAAGGGGGGCCAAGTCCGAATCACCCCAGGCACTGAAGAAGACAACCAAAGTTGCCAAGAGATTTCCGCGACTGGACTCTGAGTCTACTGATGAGCTACATCACTCACCATCAGCGAGTGCCCTAGAGAGGTCCATCATCCATTCAAAGGCTAGTAGGTCATTCCGGCAGAGCATGGGATCAGTGCCCAAGACCGGCCGACTGTTCGAGGGCATGGTTTTTGCCATTTCGTTCTCAAATCAGGTCAAACCACAGGAGCGAACGAAGTTAGAGACGAAAATCGCACAGGCTGGAGGCATGATTCTACCCGAGGGGTTCCAAGGTATATTCGAACAGTCATCAATCATGAACACGATGAACCCCGTCCTTGATGAAGAGGATGCACTGAAGCTCACCAGAGCCCATTCCGAGAGCGGTTTCACCGCCCTCGTGGCCGACAGCCATTCCCGCAAGGCCAAGTACATGCAGGCTTTAGCATTAGGACTGCCTTGTTTGGCTCCTCAATGGATTACAGCCTGTCTGAACAAGGGCACCATTGTGAACTGGGAGCCCTATGTACTTTGTGCGGGAGTCTCTGCAGTGCTTGGTAACGCGATCCGGTCAAGGACACTCGCGTCTTACGCTGCAATGGATGCAAGACTCGTGGATGTTATCGATCGTCGCCCCAGGCTCCTTGACGGCCAACGGATTTTGGTGGTGGTAGACTCGAAGAAGGCGCGCAACGAAGCCAAAGAACCGTACATATTCCTTGCGACGGTTCTAGGTCCATCTATTTCACGAGTATTTACGACTCAGCAAGCCCGGGAGGTGTTGTTGGAACACCAGAAAGCCGGAAATCCGTTCGACTGGCTCTATATCGACAAGGGCACGGGCACAGTCGAGGCCGTCCTTGCACCGCCAGAGGCGGCAGGGGGAAAGAAGCGGAGAAGGTCTACAGCGACGCAGCAGACGATGGGTACTATGCGAGTGCTTGATGATGAGTTAGTGATCCAGAGCCTGATTTTGGGGAGAATGGTTGAGGAGGATGAGATGCATGCTTAGGATGGAAGAAAGGCGTTTGCGGACTATTTGTTGCATCTTCAAGCCCCAGAGAGAAGGGAAAAAAAAAGGATACATTGGGAATGGGTATTGCATGTTGATTTGAGGATGTCTTACATCCTTGGCGTTTTGGATATGCTGCTCCCTCAAGGCTTTCGGGGGGGCACATCTAAGGGGTGTTGGACTGCATTTCTGTGTAGATGGTCGGTCAACATGACTATCACGGTCGAGGTACCTCCCGTTTGAGTCGAATGCTATTGTTGTCGGTTTCGTGTACATGATAATTACAGAAGAAACATAATCTTGATTGAGCACCAGGGTGCTATCTAAACCCAGGGCATAAGTCCAATCTACTTTGAGTGTACTGGTATTGATTCCCTCAATGAGTACACTAATACTTCAGTGTCGAACAGCCAATGGATGAAGGATTTATCATATGTGGCATAAGCATGCTGGGCGGCCAAGAGCTTATTAGTCTGCAGATTCCCAGTTGCGACCCCACAGGTGTGAGGTATTGGATTCTACAACGAGTACTATGAGGAGGGCCGTGTGTAACATCGAAAACTAAGGCGGCCGAGTCGCTAACAACAGGAAATGGTAAGTTGAGGCTTACCGCTTACGCATTATAGTCCTTCGGAGGTCTTCGAAGGTGTGGTAGATCTAAGCAGATCAACACCTAGGGCTCTCACTTGACTCTTGACTACAGAGGGCGGCTCGAGCTGGGCGACTAAGAACAACAGGAGTGTCATGACACCGGAGAAACGGCAGCTGGACAAGGCTGGGCGCACAAGATGCTGGTACTAAGGCGGCACAAGCTTTTGCGGATGGGCAAAACCTAAACGAGACGGCAAAGCAAGGCATTGGGAAGCTAAAAGCAGCCCAGACTCCAGAGTCGTCGAGAATTGCGCGTTGCCTGATACACGATCCGGATGTCTCGGATGAGGTTCTGGTCAACTGGCGGGGGGGGCAGACCCAAACTACCACGGCAGCAAGGGAAGGACAAGGGCTTCGATTGGATCATCCCAAGACATACCAAGCCTCGGCTCGACGGACGGATTCAACAGTTCCTCGACAGTGGCCAGTTGTTACTGGTGCTTGGCTAAAGGTTGGTCACGAGGCGTGTTGCAGGAGTAGCACTGCAGTGATCCATGCGGCGAGTCGATGCCGACCCAGCACGTTCCGAAGTTTCCAGCGATGCCGAACTTGCCAGCCCGTCTTTTTTCCCACAGCGGCAGATGGATTGATAAGGCTGCAGAGAGCTTAGCATACCGGGAGGAGTATGGAGTACTTGTGTGTAGTTGTGTAGTAAGGGCGTCAATGATGTCCAATTAGCTCGTCACATGTGCATGCTCTCTGCTGCGCTAATCCAGCTCAGGCTTACTGATTAGGCTCGAGCCCACGCGACACGGGTTTTGGGTCGACTTGTCCTTGTTCTATATGACTGGGGATGACGGCGAGAGCGGGAGCGAGCTCTCCCTTCTTAGCGCAACATTCGGGGCGTGTGGTTGACGTAACTTGGCTTGGCGACAAAGAGACGGACGAGAAAAAGAGTGACGATGAGCTGGGATTTGTATTTGCTGTAGATGCCAAATGCCGAAGTAGGTCGGCGGCTACCCATCATGTCTTGCCCGCTGCATGGGTGCGGATGACGGCTGTATAAGACAATGACAGTAAGACGGTGTGATTTTCTGACACTGCATGTCATCCAAAGTTCAACTCGACGCTTATTTTTTAAGAATCAAACTCTCGACCAAAATACGCGGAGTTTTTCAACCATAAGGCCAATTGATTATCTTGCCCATTCGCCGAGCTCGACGAGGAGATTGGCATGGGATGCCAAGTGGCGTGGCCCGTCTGATCCGAGAAGGGGGGTCTCCCAACGGCCGAAATACTCCATAGCCAAGCAGGCCATCTCGCCTACGACCAGTAGAAGCCGCCGCTTGTGAATCCCTACGTAGCTTTCTAAGCAAGGTGCATTTGTGCAGAAAGTCAACTCTCTCCGACGGGCGTGAGACGGACGCACACCGACAGATCGGGGTTTTCCACCATGTACAGGTGCCGAGACTATGACCTCCAACGTAGCAATGAATCGAGGGTCCGTGGTGGGCGATCCGGAGGTCGGGAGACGTTAGCGGCCCGTCATGCAGATGAACTAACGGACGACGCTGGGAGTCCGTAACTCCGGGCGATTTTGGTATTTCCTAAAACATGTGTTTGCAAGGAAATAGTGTAATAGTCTACCGGAGGCATCGGAAGTGGCTGCTGGCCATGGTCTGGTTCGGTTCGTTGTGTTTCGTTCGCTACCTCACCTACACGGAGTCCGCGGAACGGAGGTATCATGAGATCTAGGTGCTATGTATGTACTTCCGTACAAACAGTCCGTCGGAGGGGGACCTGTACTCCGCGTATTCCATCATCCAGAGTTTTTTTAGTGAGCGTCTCTCGTCGTCATGGCCAAGGACGAGACGAGACATTCGTCAAAAGGGAGACAAAGCTTTGACCTGTAAATGAGGCAGATGTATTATTTGCATGGCATGATGGGCGTTGAGAACAGGACCACGCTCATGGGCAAACAACACCATCATCAGGTTTCCTAGGGGGTGCCTTTACATCTCGACCCCTGGACCAAGTGGCAGATGGGAGATGAGATATGTTGGTACTTTTTTCCCTTGCCCATGGAGAGGGAGGGAATCTTAGAGGTTGCTTGGCAGTGGTGTAAAAATGGCATCACGAATCATATACTGTATAAGCAAAACCAGCTGTCATGCCATGGGTGGCTGACTGGATTGGACTGGACTGGGCTGCATCGATCTGACATCTCACTCTCAACCAACTCTTGCGACTCACGACTTTGCAAGCCATGGGCCATCGTCAAAGCCTCATACCCTCCGACTGTCTACGGCATGCCTCCATGGCGTTACCACCCCTGTCAGGCATCGTCCCAGAAGAAACATGATCGGGAGCGAGGCAGCAGGGAATCGGGAATGACCAGCAGGGATGCCTCACGTTGTGGTGTGGGTGTGGCTGCCCGTGCGTGGCTGGCCGACTACGAAGTCACGAAAAGACAGTCCGCTTTTTTTTTTCCTTCTAGCGCCCTCCCCGGTAATAAAGGTGCCTAAAGGGATACCCGTTACAGTGGGTGGGTGGTGCTATAGGTAGGCTCCACTGGGGAAAGGACATGGGTCTGCGTCTGCAAAAACGTCAACTTCCGTGAGTGGGCGCGTGTCGGCGATCGGCCTGGCCCCTTAGCGCTCTTCTGCCGGTACATGAGGGCTTGCAAGTTTGCCAGCATGAGGGCTTCCCAGGACCTTTCCTCCCTTCCAAACAACCCATTACTGCATAGGTATGCGGTTAATGGGGCTGCATCATTGCCAACAACAAGGCAACGAGGTGTGTGTCTTCCCCCATGGTGATTCCGCGCTCCCGACGATCCTTACTTAGCGTCCGCAGTCCATAAAACGACCCCTGCCATGCCACACCTTTTCCCCCACTGCCAGTCGATTCGTCGTGTTGCCGGCGCTAGGCGGCCGCATGTTTGTGTGTAAGTGAGAGAGCCTGTCCTGTCTACCTGTGAGGTGTGTTGATGATGTGTGTCGTGATAATGGGTGCACAGTTTCGGTCCCCATGGGCCACTGCGCTATCATCGGCCGCACCCTTGGTTTGTCCGAGTGCGCCTAGCTTGGCTGTTTTGTCTTTGTCTGGTGTTTCTTGTCTGGCCCCAGATATGAGTTCTTGCCCAGACATCATGTGTCGTTCTCGGCGTGCCGTCGTCCAAAGCTCCGAGCTCCGCCTCGGTGAGGTCGGAAGTGAAAGGGGACTGGCTGGTTATGAAAGGATCCAAGGCAGCCGTGAATCATACTGCCCGGGCTCAGAGGCAGCCATTCAGAAGCCAGCCGGTATGAACAGATCCAACCAGCTGGCTTGCATCTTTCCGCATGGATCCAACCAGCTTGAATGCTGCCATTCTTCTTTTAGCTCTCGGTCCAACCAGCTTGGTGCCAACCCAGGCACTCTTCCAATGGCCCACGTCCAGGTATCATGTATCTGGTTCACTCCCTTTTATTAATCCTACGCACTCCCATCCCGCCTTATCCACAGCCCTGACATCACGGGCTCTACCACGTACCCTCCTATTGTACCATTTTGTTTGTACCCTCCGTTTGTACCCTCCTCCAAGCTTCCGCCTATACTCCGTCTTGCCGTCTCCGCTCCCTCCGGATTCATAAAATCACAAGACCTCCCCGGCCGTCTCTCATCTCTTTGGTCCTCTCTTCTCTCTATAATATATACTAGTTCCTCCCGATTCTCCCCCTCCCCTCTCCACACGCCTCATTCCTTTCGACGCAGATATTCATCCTCTCTCCTATACCGTGCTTCCATCTGCCGTGTACGTACTCGGCTTAGCTGCTCTCGATCCCTGAAGGCCAATGTCCCGCATCCTCAGCCAACACTACCCCCTCTCAGCTTCCTCGACGACAGCAAACATGGGGGTGGGCTCGTTCCTCGAACCCCTTGTGGTGGTGACCCTTCTCTTCGGGGGCTCCTACTTCAACCGCAATAAGGATTATAGCATCTCGAGTGGGAGAGCTGGCTGGACCGGCGACAAGACTCGCAAGAAGAGCGATGACCTCGGCCGCAAGCTGTCTAGTGACAGCCTTATGAGCGGCTGGAGCAACAACAGCTCCTCAGCTACGCTAGCTGCCAACGAACAGCCCACACTACGCCGACGCAAACTACAACTGTTTGGCTACAAACGCATAATCACATCCCCCAACACACTCGTCTTCAAAGACCGGACAGCCAGCCGCATCCTCCAAAAGTTTCCTTTCCTCGTCGAGGCTTGGTACTGGTTCCAAATTTACTGGGTATGAGTGATGTTGCCATGCCGCCTGCAGGAATACTAACATTGATCTTTAACAGGTCTACCAGGTCGGCCGTGCCTTTACTGCCCTGACTCTCGTCGAGGGCACTGTCAATGTTGCTCGCAGACATGCGCTTCAGCTCATCCACATTGAACAGAGTCTCTTCATCTTCTGGGAGGTGGACTTTCAGAAATGGTTCCTCGGCCATCCCACCATCCTCCATTGGATCAACCGCCTCTACTCATTCATCCACATCCCCGGCACCATCACCTTCCTCGTGGTTCTCTACTACATAACCACTACCCGCAAGCGCCGCGTTGCCGCTGGCCGCATCCAGTCCGACAATATCGCCGCCGGTCCCGCTCTGTACGAAGCCAGACGACGCACCATGGCCACCTGCAACTTGATTGCCTTCTTCATCTTCACCTTTTGGCCTTGCATGCCTCCTCGCCTGCTGAGCGACCCCAACTATGAAGGCCCCGATGCCGCTGAAGCCAAGAGTTTCGGGTTCGTCGACACCGTCCACACTGGCACTGGCGAGAGCAGTGTGTGGACCACCAACAAGTTCTGCAACCAATATGGTAAACTCATCCATGACCTCAAGCCGTATTACCTGCAATAGTCAGCAACTAACGTTTCGTGCTCACAGCTGCTATGCCCTCATTGCACTTCGGCTACTCTCTGCTCGTCGGACTGACCATCGCGACCCTCCCCATTAACGGCCTGCGCTCAAACTCGTGGAAGCGAATCACCATCGTCGCCCTCGGTCTATCGTATCCTACCCTCATCCTGACTGCCATTGTCGCGACCGCCAACCACTTCATCCTTGATGCCGTAGCGGGCGCAATGGTCTGCGCCCTGGCGTGGCACGGAAATGGCATCCTACTCAACCTCTGCGTCCTCGAGGACTACTTCCTGTGGTTCCTCCGCATCCATAAGCCAGTCAACTACACCGACCCCGAGACGGCTGTCGAGCCCGAGTTCCAAAGCGGACTCCTGAGCGAGGACGTCTAAGTGGAGTTCATAAAAGATGCACGCACAGTACAAAATATATGTCCTATAGAGATTCTCCCCTTCAGAGAGGAGGGGGGTGTCTTCTCATGATTTAGCTGTTGGCGAACTTTCCCCTGACTGGATAGACGCACAAACAAGGGTGCTTGATTTCTCTCTCCGAAAACTACGGCGCGGACGATAACGGCGCGGTTGCTTATTTTTTTTCCCAAGAGGGATTATATCGATGGATAATAGATACATGCGTAGCCAGGAACTTACATACAAGGGCTCATCGCACATAGGTAGCGGGATTAGTCGGTATTAATAGGCCCACTAACATGGGCGAACACATTTATGACTTTAAACTATGCTGGACTCCGAGTTTAGCCTATTCTCTCCGTCTGTTTTGAGATTATCTTGTCGTTTCTTCCTGCATGGTCATCATGTGCCTTACCCCGTGACGTCTCGGAAGGAATGTCACGAAGTGCAATGCATACCTAGGCACGGTAGAACTAGACTCTTATAAAATTATCGGTCTCTGTGTACACCATTTTTTTGAGTTATCATGACAGGCCTGCATAGTGCATCCACATTTTAGGCATCCCAGTATTTCAGTTGTGCCTTTTTTTCAGATTAGTTGTGGGCGTTGGCTATTGTTGACGCGGAGCATACGTATCCCATGGCAGGGCGTACGTATTCAATCGCAGTGGCAGCTTGAGAGGCCTACCCATGACGACGCTTTTTTAGAGCCACACTTTGGTGGCCCATGCGCACATGAGCTGGGTTCGAGACATATGATGGATTACCAGCTTGAAACCGCCCCCGGATCACATGTCGTAATTAGCTGGAGCACCTTGGATCTGACCCAGGGATGAATATGTTGTTATCGATACCCGTTGATGAGCCCTCTTTGGCTATGCCTATGATGAGCTCAAAAAGGTAGCTATGAAGGGGGCATGTTTATTGTATGTGGTTACTTTGCCCCTCCAAAGCTCGGGACCTTCCAGGTGGTTTTCGGCTCAGCCAGCGCCATGGCCAGAGCGTGGCGGGGCAACTTCGTCATCCATCCAGAACTACCTTCAGGCTGCCACTCTTTGGCTCACATGCGCTGCAACGACTACGCCACCACCAACCACTACACAACCATCACGAACCACTCCCGTACATCGTTTTCTCGCCTTTAATCCCACCGCCTTTGACGTCCTTTTCCCCTCCGTCCGGTGCGCGCATCGGCCTTATTTCTATCCTCCCTTTTCCTGTCTCTTCTCCGACGGTCTGCAATAATCACCGTCAGCGACGCACGATAATCAGAGCATCATCGTCATGCCTTCGGACTCCGGTCCCCACGATGGCGCCTCGCCACCCCCGCGACCCGTCTCGCCGTCAACAAGCTTCTATGCCCTGAGCGACGATGAGGAAGGGGAGTACAACACCATCACTCATACCGAGACCGGCCGCGGTGTCAAGCTGCTTTTCTCCAAGAGCAAGGTACGTTGGAGTCCCTGAGGCGCATACCCCGCTACACACGTCATGTGCGTGATGCTCATATGCGTGATGCTCATATGTGTGATGGTCATAAACGCAATGTACCGGTCAGAAATTGACATTATACCAGGTCTACGTGCATCCGACTCCCTCCGCAAAGGACAATATCCCAGGATACATCGCCCTTCTCCAACAACGAGGCCGTCGCGGCGATCGCCCACTATCTACCGATTCAGCTTCCAATGAAACCCCCTCCATCGCCTCCTCCGACCTGCTCCTCGCCTGGATCCCCGAGACGTCTCTCGGCGACGCAGCCAGCATCTACGTCAAGGTCGACCTCTGCGATGGCGACTCTCCCCCGAAGCAGTCCTACCTCGTGGCCCCGCCCCCGACCGTTACGAGCCACGTCGGGTCCGTCGGCGGCTACTCCTTCGCCATCCCCGTCAGTGCCATCTACTCTCTGCTCGTCCGCCCGCCGAGCCTTGGCTGGTGGTACGGCTCCGTCATCATCAATTCCCGTGCCGGTGACAGCTTCCCTGCCCTGTTCTTCCACGACAACGAATGTCAGAGCACCATCCTTCAGAAGAAGAAGCTTGCCCGCGACAACTTCGATCCCTTTGGTGAGAATGGCCAGATGTTCTGGGGTGGAGATGAGATTCTCCGCTGGTTGCGCCGATACATCAAGATTGAGAGGTCTGGTGCTGAACCCAACATCTACTTGATTGAGCCCAGCAAGGAGGATAGCGAGGCGTTTGGCGGTAAGCTCACCTCGAGTCGCTCGCAGATTGGCCGCCAGGATAGTTCTACGGGTGTGCGAGCCCAAGGTGGACCAAGCCGCCCAGACGCTCAAATGGACCCTTTCGTGAAGATGATCAAAGAGACAGGATGGAACATCATGGAGAAATTCAGCAAGGTCACCACTTTCACTCGGAGAGCCGCCCAGGACTTCGTCGAGAACCCCAATCTACCTCCGCAGATGAAACGACTTCTCAGGAACCCCGAGGTCCAGACCCTCCAAGAAGAGTTCGACAGTGCCCGCATCTATCTGGCCCGGTGGGCTATGGGTATTCAGGAGCAGAGCGATCGGGACAGGCGGCAAAGAATCTGGTCCGCCAACGACGTCATGGAGCTCGAAGATACGGATGTCGGCGAGTTTGAGCTTCTCGAGGGCACCAGTTCCCTATCATTAGAGGAGCGCAGGAAGACAGTGACTATGAAGGAGTGGGAAACATTCTTCGATCCCCAGACTGGCCGTCTGTCCGTGACCGTGGACGAGGTCAAGGAGCGTATTTTCCATGGCGGTTTGGATTCTGAGGATGGTGTTCGCAAGGAGGCTTGGCTTTACTTGCTCGGCGTGTACGAGTGGTACAGCACGCTGGATGAGAGAAAGGCTCAGATTGCGTCTCTCAGAGACTCGTACTACAAGCTCAAACTCTCATGGTGGGAGAGGCTAGATGGTGAAGGAGGAGAAGGCGAGACGGGCGAGTGGTGGCGGGAGCAGAGGAGTCGCATTGGTAAGTTGGAATTTTCTTTTTTTTTTATGACGCATTGCTAACATGAATGTTTAGAAAAGGACGTTCACCGAACGGATCGCAATGTTCCCATCTTCAAGGGCGAAGACACACCCCATCCCGATCCCAATTCGCCCTTTGCCGAAGTGGGCACCAACGTGCACCTTGAGCAGATGAAGGAGATGCTTCTCACCTACAACGAGTATAATAAGGACCTCGGCTACGTTCAGGGCATGTCCGACTTGCTTGCACCCATCTACGCCGTGATCCAAGACGATGCCGTTGCATTCTGGGGATTTCAAAAGTTCATGGAACGCATGGAGCGCAACTTCTTGCGCGATCAGTCAGGCATGCGCAGCCAGCTCCTTACCCTCGATCAGCTCGTTCAGTTCATGGACCCCACGTTGTGGAACCACCTTCAAAGCGCCGACAGCACCAACTTTTTCTTCTTCTTCCGCATGATTCTCGTTTGGTATAAGCGTGAGTTTGGATGGATGGATGTGCTGCGCCTCTGGGAGGGCTTGTGGACGGATTATGAGAGTGCCAACTTCCATTTGTTCATCGCGCTCGCCATCTTGGAGAAGCATCGGGATATTATCATGGAACACCTCAAGCACTTTGACGAGGTGCTCAAATACAGTATGTCAAGCCAGCCCTAGCAGTATGATACCGCCGCTAACATGATATAGTCAACGAGCTTTCCAACACCATCGACCTCGAGTCGACCTTGATCCGCGCAGAGGCTCTGTTCAAGAGATTCCAAAGACTTGTCGAGGCCGTCGACAAGAAGGGCAACTTCCCAGCACCCCGTTTCGAAGAGAAGAAGCCGTCTACATCGTCAACGGCTGCAGGACCATTGGGATCCTCAGCCAAGTCTCCTGCCAAGTCTCCTGCCAAAGGTAAGGAGACGGCCTCAGCAGCACCGGCGCAACCAAAAGTCATTACCCCAGAGCTGCGCAAGTTGCTCAGCAGAGACGTAGAGGTTCTGCCACGCCAGACGGTGGCGCAGAAAGGGGATGGGATGCCGACCAAATGAGCTCAGCGTTGACTAGTTAGTGATCAAACGATGGTCTAACTGAACGTGACGGCTGTACTGGATGACGGACTTGTTGTTTTCAATGCTCCTGTATTTATAAACGATGGCGTATGGTGGGCTCAAATTGGTGCGCGGAGTTATTGGCAGTCAGGTATGAAAGATACGAAAGGGGGCCACTGTAGGAATGATTTGGCTGGATTTTAATGCAAATTTATTATCTCAAGGACAAGTACGCATGCAAAAATGACGGAGCCATTGGCTTGATCCACGTTTTTTTTCTTTTTTCGAATCTGAGCCTGGCATAGGTTGCTTGTATTACCTCCGGGTATAACGCCATTCTATAAGTGCTCGGTTCAACGCAACACAGCGTCGCCGGCAGGGAGGGAGTGTCAATGAAGAGAGGCAATGAAGAGAGGCAATGATGCTCTCTCAAGTATCGGGGGCTTTCGACTCATCTGTACCCTCTTGGGCCGCTCGGCAGCCCATGTCTCCGTTGCACCCTTCCTCCTCCTCCTCCTCCTCCTCCTCCACCGCCAGAGAAATCATCGCCGCCGCTCGACCAAGGGGCATTGGCACTCATCACCGGCCGGTCGTTTCCTCCGCCGCTAGCACCATCGTACGCGCCAGCCGGCGCAAACCGATCCTCGTAGTTGCCTCCGCCGCCACCACCACCACCAGATCCAGCTGGCGGCGCAAAGGGGCCTTGGCTGCCGCCCTGCTGCGAAGGGCTCGTCGTGCGCGAGCCGCCCCAGAGGCGCTGTCGCAAGAGATCTTGCGCGGATCTTCCTCCGCCAGCAGCCGCTGTCGGAGGGGCGGTCGCGGCGTCGGACCGGCCCCCGTAGCTGCTCACGTTGCTCTGATTGCTGCCAGCACGCTGTCCGGGCAGCGGCCTGCGGTTGATGTCGCCGGCGCCGGGCTGCAGCGACGCCGGGGTGCGGCCAGTGCGCAGGCTCTGGGGCTGTTGCGGCGGAGCGGCCGAAGCGTTGGAGTCCCAGAGGCTGCTGAGCCCGCCGCCGGACTGTTGCTGCTGGTGCTGCTGTCCTCCGGGGCCGAGGCCGCCGTAGCGGGCGCCGACCTGGTTATTGACGAGGACGGGCTGGGGCGTCGGGGCCGAGGCCTTGGGGTCTGGCGGCAGCCACGAGGGAAACGGACGGCCCTTTTCGCCGTAGTAGCCGCGGAGCACACGGCATACGTGGGTGTCGTCGTCGGTGTCGCCGTCGGCGTCGCCTGCGAGGTAGGTCGAGCGCAGGTTGGAGATCTGGGACGAGGTCTTGGTGAGGAGGTTGTTGTACCAGGAGGCCATGGCTGCCGAGGGAGGGGGCACGAGGGCGTCCGTCACTGCCTGCTGTGTGTGTGTCGATCAATTGCTGTACGTCCCGTGAGGAGAATGTCGTCGGTTATGAGGTGGTTTGCTTCGACCCTGGAGTCTCGGGATGGCGTGTGTTCGTTCGTATGAAGGGGGGAGAAGGAGGATGCGTATAGGATAGGCGAAGACTGTGATATCGACAATGTCTGCTCCGCCAGTAGCGCGGGGTGTGTCGAGAGCGCAGCAGGCCTGGCTTGGAGAAATGTGTGCAGTCGTGGTAGAAACTCGGCGTCTCTATGCTCCGTGGCTTGGAATCGAATTCATTGCAGGTCGTAGAGAAGGAGCCCCAAAGCTGGTCGGTGCTGGAAGCGATGTGCGAGGTTGAAGAGGAGACAGGGAGGCAATGGCCGAGTCGGTGACGTTGGTGCCGAAGTGGGCTGGTTTCACAGCTGCCTGAGCTAAAAAGTGCTGACGAGGGAGAGGGAGAGACCTAAAAGTAGGCAAGGCAGGCATTGCATGACACTGAGCAGGACCCTGTTTAGTGGGGGTTTTTGGGTGCAGGGTAGTCCAGGTTTGACTGGGTAGAACTCTACTTGGGGGGGCGCTAGGCCAGGTAGGACTGAAGGACATCTGGGCTTAGAAACTAGGATAACGAGAGAAACGAGCAGAAACATTGGCAACAGGCAGAAGGCGCAAATAAAGTAAGCGCAATAGTAGGACTTTGAGACTGATGATATTCTCTTCCCCTTGAAATCTTATCCCCCAACGGTAAGTCTCTCTCCAACAGTCAAGTCCCAAGATATGCCCAGCGTACGGCAGTGTAAGACGTCACAAATATCATCTCAAACAGCAACGTTGGCAACAGAAACAAAACGCGCATAGGCAAAGGTAATAAAACTATTTTGGTATCCGGTGCACCGCCCAATGCTGTTCTCTCTACTGGATCGCTTCTCCTTCTTTCTTTTTTGGTGTTCCGACACAAGCACACACATGTCGGAGAGAGTAAACTCCAAAACGCCGTAGCCGCCGTAGTCGCCATGTATAGCTTCCTGTATTTACCAAGTGAGGTCGTTGGTGAGCGTCATCTTCTCCTTCTCCTCCTGTCGGGGTTTCTTGTTCTTCATCTTGATGGCGCGGCCGCGCTTTCGCTTGCTGCCGACCTCCTCGGCCTCGGCCTCGGACTCTTCGCTGTCAACGTCCTCTTCCTCCTCGTCATCGTCACTGCCGAGCCAGTCTTCCAGGTCGCCAAGCTCCTCCTCGCTCTCATCAAGGTCGGAGACGTACTCGACAGCCTTCTCGAGGTCCTCGTCCTCGTCCTCATCGCTGTCCCAGTCCTCAACCTCCTCGCCGTCCTCGGTGAGGCCCTTGTCCATGTCCTTGTCTCGCTTGGCATCGCCGTCACGCTCCATGGCGTTGAGAACCTTCTTCCAGATGTCCTCGCTGACGTTGAGGGGCTGGTCACCATAGGCACCCTGTCGCAGTCGTTCGACCAGCTCTCGCTCGATGGTGCGCTCCAGCTTGGCGGCGGCCTCGGCCTTGCGCTCACGGGCGCGTTCACGGTGCCTAATCTTGGGAGCCATCCTGGGGACCAGCTTCTCGCCCAGGCGCTCGTCCTCGGCGGCGATGCGGCGCATACGAATTTGAACCTGGGTCAGGCGGGTGAGGCGCTGCTTGCACTTGTGAATGAGGAACTTGGGCCAGTAGATGAGGCGCTCGTCGATCTGGTCGAGGGCCTTGTTGTAGTTGTTGGACAGCTTGATGCGCTCCCACATCTTTGAGGGCAGATGAGCGCGCTCAATCGTCTTCATGTAGAGGTAGAGCGTCTGCTTGGTCGGGTGCTGGCGGATCGTTGCATAGCGGGAGTTGGCGAGAGGACATGACTGACGGTTGCAGAGACCGGTCACATTGTGCTCGCTGCGGCAGAAGTTTTGCTTCTTTTCAGTTCTAGGAAAAGGTCAACACATGGTCAAGGGCGTTCGCCTTGGGATAATCGAAGATCCAAAGCGTAAATGAATTGGATGAACTGGGGAGCAAAACATACTTTAGCTTGAAGGAGCAAAACTGCTGGTTGATGATCTGCCAGATGATTTCGTCCGACATCTTGAGCGGCTACTGACGAGACAAAGGCGTCTCTTTTTCACAATTGAAGGGGGGGTTCGATTGATGAGAGAAGAATCCCCAGCCGAATAGCAGATCTTATCGGGATATCTCGTCTCTGGGGAAAAGACTCGAGATGTGTAAAGAGAGAGAACTGGAAGAATGGCAGCGGGGCCTGTATTTTTTCCTCTGCTTCTTTCTCGCCCGTCGGATTTTTTTTACTGGGTCCCCCGTTCGTTATGCTGGGCGGTCAGACGCTCGGACCATCTGCGCCCACCCAACCACCACCTTCCCCCTGGCCTTCGCTGCCAATCCCAGTGTCGCTGTTGACCAGAAAACCGCCTTCCCAAGTTGGAGCGCTCCGGAGCTTCGGAGGCTGCGTTTCTCCGCGCGGCTGAGGCTGCCATGATGGAGTGGGTGGTACGTACCTCGCGGGTTTGGGGTGACGACAAGTGTGATGACACTGAATGGTTCCTAGTTAGCATCTCGACTCAGCCGCGCAAGTGTCTCCAGCCTCTTCGTCCAACCTCCATCCAACGCAGCTCCTCCACACGCGCGCATCCTCCTCCCGCCAGCGCATTGCTCTTATCTCACTAATATCGCATCCTCCGACTCCGTCTCCTCGCCTCTTCCCCCGCGGGGGTCTCTTCGCAAAAACCAAACCCGAGCCCCCGAAGTGTGATCGCTATTCCCTCCCGCCCTTGGGCCTTCGCCGACGTCACCCGCCTCCTCTGATCTTCGCCCTCCGCCATCCGCAACGAAAGCCGCCCACGATGCCGACCGCCGGCCTCAAGACCATCATCGCCCTCTCCTTTGTCCTCGCCGTGGGCTTCCTCCTCGTCATCCTCTCCTGCGCCCTCTGGAAGGTCTACTACCCGCTGCTCGTCGTCGCCACCTATGTCTTGGCTCCCGTGCCCAACTGGATCTGCGGCCACTGCGCCAACCCCGATGATTTTGTCGAGAGCTCCGGCGCCGCCGTCCTCGACCTCGGCCGCTTCTTCACCGGATTCTTCGTCGTCATGGGAATGGGTACGTTGCTCTGTTCTTTTCTTTGCTTCGGCGCAGTCATCAGCAGATGTACCAATTGGAGCACATATCGATATGCTGCTGCCTGTTGTCTCACGGACATACCAACTCCTGTATGCCATTCCAGTGCTAACATCTCTACCTCTGCAGCCCTCCCCGTTGTCCTCGCGCATTCCGGCCTCATTGAGATCCAGGCCATGATCATGTCCATAATCGGTGGCCTGCTCATCTACGGCACCATCATCAGCTTCAGCATGTTCTTCCACGAGGAGCAAGAGTTCTAAACGCAGCTCTTCACGCACATATCGGGCTCACGCCCAACTTTCGCGCTCTCTCGGCGCTGTATCCACAGCGTTTATGCCGAGGGAGGCCGTGTGGTGTCAAGCGGAGAAATGAGGAAGCGCATTTTTATGTTGGCGGGTTGCGAATATGACCGCCTGCACAACGCATGTACGATTCAGGAGGAAGAGGGGTTAACCTTGGGCATTCGGCGGATCATATAAGTACGTGTCGGATCTGTATCTGCGTCAGTGTTGGACAAGGGAGGCCTAAATGCCTATCGCGGCGACAAGGAAGAAACAGCTTTCTGTTGTCGTCAATGGAGCGGTGAATTCCATGCTACCAATTCTACCTATCTACTCGCGCCGTCGCTCGTTGCGTGATTTGCCTGCTTGCGTCTTCTTTCCGTCTAATGCTGTTGAATCCCAAAAACTCCGACGATGTGTACGTTGAGGTATCATGTCCAATGTCAAAGCCCGTGCCGCCCATACTCGAAAATCCAAACCAATATGCCATCCCATCACACCCACTCTCTCCATCCCAATGCCTAGGCCCCCCTGAAACTATATAAACGCGCAGTTAAGCCGCATCCCGAAAGACACCCATCGGACCCGCGAGCTTCGTAAACATCTCATCGCGCTCTCCCTCGGGCGTGCTCAGAATCGTCACGGCGCCTCCGGCCCCGATGCGCCAGACCTCGCGCGGCTCCGTCTCGCCGGCCGCCGCGTCCGGAGGAGCTTCCTCGTCATCCCACTTGAACATGGTGCGGATCGTGACGCTCCAGTCTCCCGCGCCGGTGACGTCCATGTACCCCACGACGCCCGAGTAGAGGCTGCGTTCCTGGTGGCCCTCGATGACTTGCAGGATCTCGCAGCTGCGCTTCTTGGGCGCTCCTGTCATGCTGCCCGGCGGAAGGGCCGCGGCTAGTGCGTCCAGGCCCGTGTAGGGAGACGGGGAGTCGAAGCCACTGTGCCGTATTCCGTCAATCTTTCCCCCTTGGTAGCCTGGGAGCTGTCCGTTGACTACCGTGATCATTTGGAAGACAGTGGCATACTCCTCGACTTTCATCAAATCAGGAACCGTCACGTTGCCAACGCCGCAGACGCCATGGAGATCGTGTCGGACCAAATCCACAATCATCAAGTTCTCGGCCTCCTCCTTGGGGATGTGGAGTATCTTCTCCGCCTGGGCCAGTGTCGAGACAGCCTCTGATTTGCGGACGGTGCCCTTCATCGGCCGCATGGAACACAAGCCGCTGCTGCTGTGGCTCAGGAATCGCTCAGGGGAACTGCTCAGCAGCGTTGCACCGCCGAGGCGGATAAATGAGCCAAAGGGGGCCGGTTGGCGTTTTCGCAGCGTTTGGTAGATGGACCATGGGCTCCTCTCGTCCTGGATGGGGTTGGTCTGTTGAGTGCCGTTGATGACGCTGGATCGTGGTTCTCGTGGTCTCGTCATGGTCGTCTGGGATGTGAGGCACAGCTCGTAGGACTCCCCCGCGGCGATGTAATCCTGACATGCCTGCACTTTCTCTTCGTACGTAGTTGGGTCCGGCTTGTGTATCTTGGTGAAGGGGTTGATATGGCCGTTCTGAAGCGATCCTTTGTGCCCGTTGACCTGTCCATTAACATGGCCGTTGGTATGGCCGTTGGTATATCCATCAACACCATTGCGTCTCGAGCGCACCCAAGCGCGGGATGCTTGTAGTTTTTCCACCACTGACGCCAGCCACTCGTCGTTTGAGTTTCGGGGTCTCAGGTGCTGGACATGAGCAACACCAGCTCTGTGATCGAGAACAAGACTCTTAGATACCCAGGCCAAGCAGACATCGGGACGCTCGTGACCCCTATCTCCAGATAGCATTCTCTTGTCGAGTCCCTGCAGCCCCATCTCGTACGTGATGAATCCCATGAATCCGCCCTTGAATGGCGAGTTGATGTCCGCTGAGCCGGGCGGGTGACTGCGCGCCTCCCAAAACTCCGAGAGAACCTCCCAGACGCTGCTCGCACCGTCGCCGAGGTGAAGCGTCTCGACGCGGTCCTCGGCGCCGTCCAAGCCCGGGAGCCGTATCGTGACGAAGTCGTGCGAGGCGTGGAACTCGAAGCGCGGCGCCGCCTCGACGTCGAGGGCTACGATGCTGCTCAGCGCCAGCGGGTCGCCGTTCTTGGAGCTGGACGAGTCGAGGACGATAGTCTCGCCGGCGGCCAGATCGAGCGCCTCGACGACCTCCGGAACACCGACTCCGCGCGGCAGCGGGATTGTGCGGTAGGTGTACTCGCAGCCCCGTCCGATGTCCCACAGCGCCCCGTCCGTCCACCGGCTCGGCCGGCCGTCCCTTCGCCGGCGCGCGGCCACGGCCTCGAGATGGCTCGGCGGCGACAGCGTCTGGATATCCAGCAACGGCTCAGCATGGCGGACCCTCCTCGGCCGCCGGACTTCGTTCCACCGCAGGGCAGCGCGGAACCAGTTCTCCAGCACCATGTGGGCGGCCGGCTCGGTGCACACCGACTCCAGGTGGTACTGCAGGCCCCAGAACGGCTTGGAGACGTGACGGACGCCCATCAAGATGCGCTCACCACGACCATCCTCGCGCGTCTCTGTCGTCCAGGCCAAGGGTTGCAGTTCAGGCGCCCTCGTCGTGGGAAGCCATCTCTCGCGCCGTCGCCACTCGTCATATGGCACATCAGGCGCATCGTGCTGTCCGATGTCGGCGCACAGGCTGTGATACAGCGTCGCCTTGAAGCCCGGCACGCCGTCAAAGATGTCGCCGGCCACATCGTCCCGGTGCTCGATCTCGCGCACCATGCCGTGCAATCCTCGCTGAAGCCGACGAATCTCTCCGCCATGCGCGGCGACGAGGCTCTGGAAGCCCAGGCAGATGCCCAGCACCGGTACCTGGAGATGCGCCGGGAGGTGCCAGAGCAGCCGAAACGCCCCGACGTCGTCCGGGTTGAGCGGCGACCCGGGGCCGGGCCCGCACACGACGGCATCGAACTGAGCGAGGTTATCGACAAACTCGGTCTCGGTCCACCGTCCCGAACCACTAGAGTCGCTGTCTGACGTCTGCTCTCCCGTCTTTTCCAGCGTCGACAGGTCAATTCGAATAACAAACACCTCAACCCCGAGAGTCGTCCGCAGCAGCGACACGATGTTGTTGGTGAAGGAGTCGTAGGCGTCGATGAACAGAATTCGTCTCGGCCGCGCCGCCGAAGCGTCCGCCTCCGATTCGACTCTCGACCCCATCGCCATCTCTTCGTTCAGCCCTTTCTCCCCTTTCCAAGGAATTGCTTCCAAGAGCGGATGTCTAAGATAAGGAAAGAAAAGAAAAGAAAAAGTACCAAGTCGTGACGAGGTATGAAAAAGAAGTCCGGGGAGCGCGCGAAAACCTGACGGAAACTCCCTCCGGCACTCGAAAACTATTTCTGCCGTGAAAAGCCGCTGCCGCCGTTGCCTCTGACTCGGATGGCGATTACGCGCGCACTGTATCAGCCGGGCGGGACGCCTCCTCTCTTAGTTAGGTATAAAGAAAAAAGTACCGAACTAGTACAAAGTTGACAGGTGGGATTTTTAAATGAAATGTCGATATCGAGCCTGTAAAAGGCGTCTCATGATGCGATAGGAACTCATCGTGAGTCAGGTCAAGTGACTGGAGCGATATGCAAAAAATCTTTGCCATCAACGGTTGGTGTGGCGCCTTTTACACTTTCGGCGCCGACGTATCAGATATCAGATTTCTGGACCGTTCCAGTGGACATGTCGCTGAAAAGCCATGTTTACAGTCTATTAATTAGTGGGTTCAGGCGTTGATAGATGGACAGAGGACTATGACTACCTACCTTGCCAAACAACGACTAGATGGATGCACCTATCTACAACACCTGGAGGAAACTCCATGATGAGACACTCAAGTATAAAAACGTATGAACTACCTAAGAACTTTGTGAAGAGCCTACTTGTACATTTCCAAGATGACACAATCGGATGTCATCAGTTCTCAATTCTGCTTCTAACTCTAGCGACGTACACGCCAATATTCATCTTATCTTGGCCGATCATATACCGAGTCGAAACCCTGCGAGACGCATCGCGCCCTCGTCTCCCGCTAAGATAAGTTTCCTTCAGTTCCCGGCATGGCTCCTATAACATGATTCTCGGTCTCGTCCTCAACATCGAGTCGCCATCTTTACTACTATATTCACTCGCGGTCCCTCACCGTAAGCATGCACGGCTGTCTCGCGTGCCACATGCGCCTCTGCTTAACACCCAACGCCGCATCCATCATCGATTGTGTTTCCGACCTTGGTCGACCCTGTGCCCTCTCCGCCGCTGCTACATCTTCCCAAACCTGGACCTCTTCGACCGAGGCAGTCACTTCAAACTCGCCTCGACAGAGAGCCGTCACGCCCACCGACACCTCCGCGCTGCCGTGCCCCTTGAGCTCGGGGATGAGCTGCTGCAGCGTGCCGTTCCACGCAAACTTGCGCGTAAATTCTAGGGCCACATTGGCCGGTCGGTGGCAGAGGGCTGGCAGGATCCTGACTACTGGGTATATCGGCTTGGCCGTCCGGTTTGTGACGCGCACCTTCAGTGTTGTGAACTCGTCAACGTACGCCACGTTCCTCTCCGCGTTGCTGTCCTCCGTATCGTGGACCGAGATTTCAATTCCAACTTCATCTACCTTGATTGCCTCGATCATGCGTGATGTCAGTCTGATGTTCCTCAGATCGATAGTACCACTCCGCTTTGGCAAGCACGTCGTCCGCCACGTCGCCTTGAGACAGTCCAGAATCCTCTCTCGATACCAGAACGCTTCTCGGTTGGCTCGTTCCATTTCCGGCGAAATCTTGCTGGTGCTAACGACGAATTGTCGATTCCGTGACGGATTGAGAGTCGGGATGGTGGCATGCGGGTCCTCCAGGTAAACTCTCTTGACGGGGAGTACTAGCCGCGTTGTGTTTCCAGGGAGGATATCGTCCTCCACCGCTACGCCGTCGTCGCTTTCCAGCCGAATCGCTATCTGGCTTGGCCAAGCATTACGCAGATCAACCGAAACAAGGCAGTAGTCATCCGGCTTCACCGCAACTGGGCTCCCCAGGCGGTCCCATATTGGCCGAGGGATCTCCCCAAACAGAGCCAGCGCATCGATCCGAGCTACCTCGACACTTGCATTGACAGTGACTGTCAAGTTCACAGACACCTGGCGAGTGTAAAACTCCTCTTTGATCTCATCTCGGGGGCAGCCAAGATGGGTGTAGTCAACCTGGATCATGGCAGACGTCAGACCGGGCTTGCCAAATATCTCAAAGTCGAAAGTTGCCTCTCCGCCAGGCGCGATATTGCGGCCCTGGACGCCTCGCGGTAGCCGCAGCGCTTGCTTCTTCATTAAGATTAGTTCATATTCATACAACTCCGCTGGCGTTGCGTCCCGGTTGGCGAGGGCAGCCTGAAGTGGCTCCTGCGTCGAATCCTTGAACGAAAATAGCAGAAAGTCCACAGGTGTCGTAGAGAGGTTTTGCAAGGTGACAGAAAAGATTTTCCTCTCGCCCTCCAAAATCATGATCGAAGACTGCGCAAGAGTCGTGGCCTTGACCACTACGAGCGGCTGCTCCTGAATCACCTTGAGGTTGAGCGTCTCTGATACCAGTGTGCGCGCGAAAGGTTTGACTGTGGCAACACTCTCATCGAGAGCTGCAATACCCTTTGCTTTGACCTTGTCATCTCTAGTCGGTGTCCATGGTGCTGAGAATATAGGGAACCGCCTCTCCCTACATCCTCGGACTTTGATCACCGCTCCTATGATCTTGATATCTCCCGCCGCTTTAGGACGTCCTCGCAACCGCAACACCTGAGTGCGGTAGGGTCCAATTACCGTAGCATCAGATATAGGCTCGAACTCCACGCCTTCGGTGGCTACTTCAATCTTTTCCACCTCCACCTCGATATCGTAGGGGTTTTGGAGTGTAATCTTGAATGTTGCAATTTCACCAGCAACTAGATTGTCGCTAACCGCTTCATCAGGTTTCTTGAGAAAAGGGTTGTAGATGAATGGGTCCACATCTTGAGATGCCCGACTGGCTGTCGCACCAGGCAGAACGCTTTTAGCATGGACTATCGGCGTTCTAGTAATCGCAGGAGGTTCTAGTTTGATACTCCTCACAAGAAACTCGTCCCAGTATTCCGCGGAAAGTGAGAGTCCGAGCCGTTTTGAGAGGTTGGATGTTCGAGAGATGTTAGTTGCGAGCCGCACCTGCTCATCCCGGTGGATAATCGGCGATGCGTCCTCTCGTCTTGGGCCCGGCGCTACTCCCGAGCCGGCGGTGCGAAGGAGATCACTAGAGAACTTGAGGGCCCCGTTGAAATCTGGTAGGGCCTCCGAGAAGTTGATGCAGGCCCGAAGAATGTTTAGCTTGACGTCAGGGAAACCAAAGAACCTCGCGGAGGACTGGCCAAGGATCCTAGCAATCACCGCCTCATCCGAGTCATCAATCTCCTGGGCAGAGCCGAGTGTTACTTTTCGTGCCATGTCAAAGCCAACAATGCCATAGGACCGACAAAGTAGGCCAAGTAGAGCCTCAATGCCTTGTTCGACATCCGCATCACCCAGGTCCAAGGCCATGGCTCCAGTGCCCGAGCCCCCACCCGCTGCCAGCGAAACCAAGCCTGCAGCGGGATGTATACCCATATCAGCGGCTCCCCTAGTTCGAGCCTCGACGAGGCCGCCGATGAGCACAGATACAAGCTCTCGTATTACCATTGCCTTTTTCCGATGGAGGCCAAGCGGCCCTAAGATAGTTGCAATACTGCTTAGTATCGCCGCCCGGTCTACTGTGGTGAGGAGATCCGAGGCGGATGATGGAAAGGCTTTGAAAAGCATCGTGACGATTTGTTGTCTCGTTGGAGAAACCAAATATCGGGGGGTAGAGGGTAGAGTCTGATCGGAGGTCAACCCCAAAACCATAATATCCAAAGAAGTCTTGTTGAGTTTGCCGCCACTCAGGTGTACCGCCGAGAGAATCTTGGCGAAGCGGATATAAGTTTCGGCGAGAGGAAGAGTAGGGAGGTTCTCTGCGGAAATCCTCGAGTACAGGGCCAAAATACGATCCATCAGGTCCGGAAGTATTGTTTGCAGGTGTTTGAGGTGCTTGGGTTGGTCAGGGTCGCCTTCTAGTTCGGCTTTAGAGCCGATACTGGACGGCCTGTCCTGAGGCGCATAGCACACGGCCGGTATTTGAAACTCCAAGTTCGACCACCCCAGGAGAAGGAGGTTGACCAAAATAAGCTCCAAAGCCTTGCCGTGCCACACATGGTCGTTGAGTGATCGTGCAGCAGTGGCCCCCTCCATGAGCTCTTTCAGGGAGTCGCTCCATCGTCCCGCCTGGAGATACATGGATCCTATGACAATGGACACTCGGCCCTTCCCTTTTAACCTCCAGCGCTCATTGGCACCGCCAGGGCCAAATCCTTGGACCGATACCCGATCACGACTAATTTCGCGTACCCCTTCTGCAGTGTCCGGCCGGGAAGCTATCGTATCTGGTGTTGATGTTGGATCGCTTTCCGGGCTATGGATGGTGTCGGAATTCAGGGGTGAGTTTGAGAGGCTACTTTTGACAGGAGTTGATGGTCGCCCGGGCGTCGATTGACTGGAGTGCAGTTGAGGCCGGGAGGTTGCTGGCATTGACATGCGCGCGTTGTGTTTGTCCATGATGCCGCCTACCGAGCTTGATCGGGCTTGGGGTAGTGAGAACTGTGAGTTTCTTCGCGAAACTCCATTGACACTTCCGTCTCCACCCCAGGATGAGCCGTTCGTATGTCTTGAGCCTAAGTAGTGTCCGGGGGACTCGATCGTAGTCATGGCTTCGAAGGACTTGGCAAGGGTTGTCATTTCGGCGAGGAGGAGGGAAGAAACGTTGCACAAAACAGTCTTCATCGTCGTCGTCTTGCAATCTTCAGTCGGGGGTATAGCCATGATGCCCTCGGGGATGGGGATTTCAGTGTCTGGGGGTGCCACGTAGTCAAACACCAAGACCTGGTGCGCCAGCGCCCTCGGGTAGTTATCGCGTAGGTCCTCGAGCTCCTGGTACAATGCCCGGATGTTCTTCTCGATGGTGGTCGGTCCGGTGCCATTCGCCGAGTTTCGTTTGCTGAACGTTTCCTGGTCCAGCTCAGTGCCGTCGGCCAGCGCAATGATGGCGAGGGGTTCTCGGTATAAGTCGAAAGGAGTGAGTGCGAGGTGGGATGGTGGGGGTACGTGGGTTACGAGGTCGTAAATAATGGCGCCATCTGGGTACGCCAGAGGGGAGAACATGTCTGCGCGGTATCATGGTCAGCGTTGGTGCCTTTAGATAGTCAGCGACCTGTCTTCCTTACTCCTGTTCGGCCGGCCATCGGCGGTGACGTCTCGGAGGTGAACGACATGTTCCTGATTGAGGCGCTCGACTAACGCAGCGAAGCGGTCTGCCTTGATCTGGCCCAGCGGCAGCAGAAGCGCCTTCACCCTTGCGGGGGCAACGGGAAGCAGAGGATCCAAGATCATCCTAGCATTTGGTTGGTGTTGCTCAACATGATCTTCCTGGTCGGTGTCGTTGAAGCTCGCTCAGGGAGTTTCCCTGGAGGAGACTGCCTCGTTTCTCTTTATTCAGACCTGGTGTGGCAGGCTACAGTCGCATTATCGTCAGGCAATCGCTTCGTAGAGGTGTCGTCTTTGAGCTCGTGAATTCGATGGTGTCTGGCCTTGCAACGTTCAGACTTCGTGCACCTGTCGCATGTGGCTAGGAGCTATGGAAACGTCAAGGCACCCTGGCAGTAAGGACAGTGGCCAACACCATTGAATGGTGGAGTCAGCTCGCGCCGGAGCGAACTTTTTGCGAGCCGAGAACCCCCAAAGAACGGTGAAGACGGGTGTGGGGGAATGCTGCCAGCGCCAATTGAAGCTGCTCCAGGGGGCTTCAGGGATACTGTAGGGCAATGAGGGGCAAGTTAGGGGTGGATCCTACTAATTTTGGCTCGCTAATTACGGTCCAAGGTGGCTGGTCCGCCATGATTCTAGTTCTCTTACCCTAAACATGTATTTTTCGATCTCTTCATTTGGCTTGCACTGTTCCGCATTCAACTGGGCGATGGACACGCGATTGTATTGAATGCGATTTTAATTTCAAGGTACTCTAGATTCTCAATGGGTATTTGAACAACAAAAGCCAGCTACCAGTCCCCCACCTCTTTCTTACTTCCTTTGTGGTGTCCCTAGACTTTAAAAGCTTCTCGTTCAGCACGAAAGTACGCGATGGCGTAAATTTCTCTTACCACCTCCCGCAAGGCCCAAGATTTCCCATCATTGAGCCAAGTCCGAGATCTTTCTTCCAGCAGGTTCCTCATTCGCCGTGCAATATGATCTCATACCCCTCAGCCTACAGAAGAGGCGGGACCTGCTGGACTCTCCTCCATGGGGTGACCATCACGAGCTTCCGCCTGTAACTCGCTGTCGAATATATCAACCGACAAGCTGGCTTCTACAAAGTCCTCGAGCTCTTCGGTCACCGTTTTCAGCTTCTCCTTGACAGAAAGGGCGCCTTCATGCCCGACAATATGCCGAGCTGGCGGGTTTTCATGACCACCAATCGCCATCAGTGCATGCACCGTCTCCAGGACCAGCTTGTCCGCCGCGCCCGGAGGCAGTTTTGGGTACCGGTGGAGGATCTCCCCCGGGACCACATCTGGTTCCAAGGCGGCACTGCTAGGTGACAATGGGGTATTACCAATCGACTCTGGTGTTGATGGAGGAGGAAGAGCAGTGTCGGGGTGGGTGTTGAGAACATTTGTGAGCATGTCGCGAACGCTAGGTACTGATTCAACGCCCTGTTCGTAAACCGCCATCTGAGGAGCAAAGATGAGTTTGTTGGTGAGGGATTGAATCTCCTTGTTGGGCTGTACGATGGTGACCTTTATATTGAAGGGAGCGATTTCGTAGGCAAGAGAATCACAGTAACCCTCCAATGCCCAAGTCGCCGCTGTGTACATGGACATGCCTGGTGTGCCGATGTGACCGCCAGTGCTGCTAACAACAATGATGTGGCCAGTGTGTTGGGAGCGAAGCTTGGGCAGTGTTGCCTTTATAAAGTTGACCTGAGAGAAGAAGATGGTCTCAAACTGGTCACGGACTAGATTTTGAGTAAATGGACTTGTGGATAGCTCTTCGACAGTCCCGACCACGGCTACACACATATGCCATTAAGTCAGTGGTGGCTCTGCAGGCCATGGATGCTCAGATGACTGATGCTGGGTGTATCTACGTACCCTCGGATGTACAGCATAGTAAGATATCGATGCGGCCAAAGACGTGGATTGCCTCAGCAATTGCGGCGCCACAGCTGCTCATGACGGCGCCATTGCAGCGGATGCCGCGTATGCGGTCTTTCCAACCCTCTCGATCTTTGCGATTGCTCTTGCACTCGTTGATGAGTTCGCGGAACTCGGCGCTTCGGTCAGGGTGATCGATCTCTAAGGGCGGTAGGCAGGCAATGACATAGTCTCCGTGGGCGAGCAGTTGGCGGATGAGGCGGACTGCGAGTGGTGAGAGCGCCGAGGTAAGAAGCCAGTTGCGCGGTGAGTTGTGGGTAGCTGCAGATGTAGCACTGTCAGCCATTGTGAGGGTAGGTCATGTTGGATCGATTGACTGCAATCTTGGCCGAGCCTCTCGTCCCTGGTCGAAAGTTTGACGCGGTTGCGGGCGTGTGAGTTTGGAGGCTCTGGATGAGAGATGTGCGAGGCTGATATCTCGATATTTGGGGCAGCAATGGGTGGTGGAGGATTGAGAAGAAAACAGCTTGAGAAGTGGAGGTTTGCAAATTTGGGGAGGTGATAGGAATTACATCATTGGTACCAACCTAGATTTAACGTCTAGGGGGCGGCCTGGGGAAGGAGGGACCCGATTTAGAACGGGAAATGGAAATGCAGGCGGTTGGCAGTTCGGCTCTTCAGGCGGCAGGCCGGTCCAGAACGGCATGTGGTGGGGGAGGGGAAGGAGGGAGGGAGGGAGGTGCGACCTACGGAAAGAGGGCGCCGGAATATGAGTCTGACGCAGGGCACCGCCTGCAAGTGCTAATTGAGCGGTGCGACTCACCCGCTCCGGGCCTGACATTTGCAATCAGCCTGAACTTCTAGCAGGTATCAAACGGCGATCCAACGGTGTAATAGTGCCTGAAAAAAAGGAAGAAAAAGAAAAATAACAATAAAAGAGCAAAGACCACCACCCTACTTCAATTGTCAATACCTAGCTAGTCGAAATTGGTGGATGGATTGACGCCTACCTGTGGATGGAAGTTGTCGTTGTATGGGTGCAAGGTTCCGGTGTATAGGCGAAAGGGGTCGACTGCAAGTAACGTCTGCGTATCAATTGGCACCGAAGAAAGAGACCACTTAAATCCCGAATTGTCTTGAACTGTTGACTGGTGGTTTGGACGGCAGTTCCCAAAAGATACTGGTCGACGAGGGTCGAGTTAATGACACCGAAGGCGGACACCCAACCGACATCAAAAGTTCGGTTCAACCAGTAACGATGTTGACGGATAGACGGGATGCAATGCACCATGTAGGGTGACGATGATCGCTGCAGGCGTTGCTACTGAACAGCACACGACTTTTGGTCGGGTCCTTTGTTGGTTGGTTGGCTGGTTGGTTGTGAGGTGTGAGAAGGGTTGGTGGCGGCGGTGGGCAGCGGTAAGATGGGCCACACTGGGAGGTTGGAAGTAAAAGAAAGGAGACTGGGGTATTTCTTAATTGAGAGAAATGAGAAGGAAGACACGGAGAAGAATGGACGAATTGAGGGAACAAAGCATAACGAAGAGAGGAGCAATTGGTGTCTCAGGATGAAGAAGGGTGCTGAGCGGCCTTTTTAACCAAGGTGTAAAAGTATGTGTAGCCCTGCCTAGCAGATCAGTTGCAAGACTTCCAAGCTTTGCTGGAGGGAGCTGGATGGGCTGGTAGGCAGGTAGGTTCTGTTGCAGCAGCCAAGATGAGCACGGACATGAAATAGGTGTGCACTTCCAAGTCCAAAGGCTGTGAGAGGAGCGGGTGAGAACGGGATTCCAAGGATAATGAATGGACCGCCGGAGACTCGGAGGGATCAGGAGAAGAGGAGAGAGGAAACAAGAGCCAGGGGATCCGGGAACGAGACCAGGCCACACACGGACAGCACCGATTTTCCTCTCCCAGCCCTGGTTGCTGTTGTGTGCAAAGTCCAATGCGTGGCCGCCTGGTTCCGACTAGTTGCAAGGATCTCCAATCCTTGTCATGCCACGCGGATTGAATTTACGGATTCGCGGATGGCATAAAAGAGATGGCAAGGACGGGAAGATGGTGGATAAGGCTCCAGTTGATAGGTAGTTGAAGCAAACCTTTGGCATCGCCATTACCCCACGGTGGGACTCGAGTTTCCGGTGACATCTATCACTCATCCCGTGTTAGCCTTTCATCTTTATTGGGGATCAACATGAGAAACGACATGATAACGAATTGGGCTGCAAGACCGTCGGAACAGAACGACGACTTGACGGGGACCCAAAAACGGGGCGAGGAGGGACAGATGGTGGACCGTGTGCAGAACAAGCAGGGTCAGGGTCAGGTCAGTTGGAGGGAGAGAGCGAGAGTTGTTGGTTGCCATCAGTCCAGGTTGAGTGCCACATTTGTTTTAGTTTACACAAAGGTCTAGTTGCGGTATGTAGGAGTGGAGGCATGTGGGATGTGGGATGAGGGATGTGGGTTGTAGATGTGGTGCGAATGACGATATCTCGAACAACACCATCAAGATCAACGGCACAGTCAAGTCGTGCAGGATAGAAACGGGAATGCATGTACAATGAAGGTTACGGGAGGGATGGATGGGATTGATATGGTGGCACATGACGAATAGGTGTGGAAGGGGTAGGTAGAGCCAAGTAGGGGTAAGATTACATGTCGCATTTGGTACTGCTACATGAGAAAGCAAGCCCCCAAGTTGAGGCTGGTTCTAATTGCTCAGAACCAAAGACCGGTGATGATCCAGAGAACTATTCAGTGGAGTCAGTCCACGCCTATTTGCCCCGTCTCGACTCTTCCATGCAGGCTCATGCAGGCTCCTGTACACGCATGCATGATGCAGCGCCCGAACAGTACAGGACATACGAAGACGTTGAGAGAATCCCGCTGCCCCCCCGTCTCTTTTGCGACAAAGGCCAAGCTGTACCATGCCCATACCCTATTCTCATGCCGTACCATGTGATGGATGAAACGCAGTAACCCATGCGCCTCCTGCAGTTGCATCACCATGATGGGCTGGTTCACTTACCAATGGCTTAGTCTAAGGCTCTGTCGGGGCCTCGCGATTCTCGGTCTACATCCCGACTCGCCGGCTGTACCGTGGCGGCCGGGCGGCCGGCCCCATTTGGCCATTTGGGAGGGAAGAAGCGAGCCGCCGAATCGCCCTGGACGAAGAAATTGAGCCGAGACGGCCACTCACATACGAGGCAGCGAATCAACCGGGCGCTTCAACGCCTTGATCCATTGAAAAACCTACGCATTGTCGTGTGCTGTGGGAGGGATCAATGCTGGGAGCAAGTCAACTAACGTGGCAGCCAAGCCGCTCAACGGTTCCACTAAGCAACCCTAGTAGGGCTGTGAGGGAAAATGTGAGGCCGCCTCCAGCTCATTGCATATTGACTACTCCGTCATTAGTCTGTACGTACGGAGTACTCTGGATGAAATATTAGGTACGGAGTACGTACTGTTGTACCTGGTGTACTTGCAATGGGTCTAACCCCCGATCGAGGCACTACTGCCGGCAGTGGATGAACATCAATCTGTTTATAGACACGATTTGGCTCAACATACTTCGGCATTTTCTTGGTCTGCCATTTATGTAGGTGCCTAGGCAGAGCGATAAACTTCTGGTTGTCAACATCTCCGCGGGGGGCTTGCAATGCACAATCCAATCCACAATTCAAACGCATTGTTGTGAGACAGGCCAAACTCCTTACTCCTCCGAAAGACAACGTCTCTAGCGTGATTCGGTAGTTTGAGAAACTAGCGTCGCTGCCAGAGTCTCTAGCTCCGGGCCCCAAAATCTTCAGTGGAGAATGGAGGCAACTGAGGGGGGGGGGGGGCAAAGTTGTAACTGTTAGCGATGGCAGTTGGCCCTAGCGATCATAGTCAAGGGTGGTCCTGCACGCGCCAACTCAAGCCCCCTTCCCCCACATCCCAGAGTCCCAGAACCGAGTTGGAATTCTCCGCTTCAGCTTTCAGCTTTCAGCCTTCAGCCCAGAGCTGAATGTCTCTTGACTCGAGTGCTGGATCCTGGATCGTCAGGAAGAGTTAAACAGGCCCAATTCTTGTTTCTTCTCTTCTCTTCTCTTCTCTTCTCTTCTCTTCTCTTCTCTTCTCTTCTCTTCTCTTCTCTTCTCATACCTCGTGACCTACTCTGTTGTGGAGACCTCATTGCTTCCCCACTCCCCCAACATTGAAGCATCGCCTGTCTTGTCTGCCTGTCGATCCATCCAATCCTTCACACACGCGATCTTCATTAAACAATACTTCACCGGCGAAAGCATGGACTCTAGATTATGAATTGGAATGGAAAGCCGGCCTAGAACCTCCGCCGACTCTTTTAGCGTCGGGTTCTGCTGCCATCTTCACTCTAACTTGATCACACAAGAGCACTAACACCACTAACACGGACATATCACACCGACCTTCGCGGCAGGGTCATGCACACCAGCACATATCCGTACAAAACATTCACAAACCACAGCTAAAAAGCCCTAGTTTCCTTGAGAGCTGGACAGGGTATGCCTTGCATTAATCAATCTGAAACACAAGATCGTCGACAAGTTGTGGTATTCCAAATGATGACCGCTCTTCTCAGTCTGACGCACGTCTCTTCTGTCCGCACACCGTACACAGTACACCATGACGCGTGGACTGATTCCCCGGTTACCTTCTTGTACAGATCCTTTGGATCAGCCTAACTGTCCTCTTAATCTTGGCATGGGTTACCGATACTACCCGCATGCTGCGTGACCCCTACCGCCGATCTCGCCAGTTCCTGACTCCTTGTCCAGCTTCTTGACCGGGTTCCTCACTCCAACTAGACCATCCATCTTCCTTGATTGAGGAACTTCGTCTATTTTGGCAAGAATAACCACACGGCCAAGCCTATGCGGATAAGGAAACTTCCAAAACGAAGAACTTCCCCTATTTTTGCGCCATATCGAGCAACTCTTGTCGTAGCGTCGGCCCGACTCTAGCCCATCGTGGCAGGGTGGCACTTGCACAGTCGCCAATGGTTCCCTACATTACGAGTACAGATAGTCGGATCGTCGATTCCTCATCCCTCTCCTTAATTGGCACTTCAACTGGGACACTAACTTTGTACAATCATCGAGTTAAACAATCACTGACTCGCCGCACCAAGCGCCACCTCCATGGCTGGCAATAGCGTTGTAAGGATCTCACCCACAAGAACCCAGCAGTAAGAGCTACGTCTAGACTGCGAATTCTAGCGGACTTGTGAGCTCAGGCTTCTTAGCTAGAAGATCACTACATTCTCTGCTCACGCTGCCCAAATGTAAGCAGAAGACATAGTGACGCAACCAAAAGCCGAATTTTTACAAAACGGCTCAATCACTGATCCCAACTCCGTCGAAACCAGTACACAGGTGGTTTATACACATCAACGATTTACGCGGCAATAGCATGTGCCGCGCAGATCCCCTAGTAGGCTTCCCGATCCAACCGTAATGAAAACACGGAAGATGTCACAGCCGCCACTTTGGCTATCACAAGACTACGCCATCTTGGCGAGCAGCGAAGGCCGAGTGT
Source organism: Dactylonectria alcacerensis (assembly GCA_029931735.1). Classification (NCBI taxonomy): domain Eukaryota; kingdom Fungi; phylum Ascomycota; class Sordariomycetes; order Hypocreales; family Nectriaceae; genus Dactylonectria; species Dactylonectria alcacerensis. The sequence goes on from JAPMUZ010000004.1 coordinate 2,208,778, forward strand.
CGTCATCTCTAAATTCTAGAAGGTCTCAAGGCGCATAGGTTTTGTCGTATGACCGACCTAACCTTCTCCTTGCCCCCCTCCCCCGCGGACAGTTTCTTGGGCCTATGACAGTCATTTACTGGCACACCACGATAAGCACTGACATGCTAGCTTGCTTATAGTTTCTTGGCATTGGGAACATGTCTTGAGTAACAGCCATAGGTAGCTGATGGGTTGTCAGTAAGTCGCGCTGCGCCTAAAGGTGGCTGGCCAACTCGAGAATTTCGGTCTGGATACTCATGGTGATCGGAGGGCCCACGGTTAAACAATATTATCGAAAGGCACACTTATTGTATGTGATTGATGTTATCCGCATTCGAAGTTCAATAGGGCTGCTGTTGGCGTTCTTTCAACCACACCTCCCGGCTGTTTCTTGCCAGCTCACATGGGAATGAATGTGTAGCTCATCTTGGTGACAGCTCAGGCGAAAAATAACAGAAGCAGGCTGAAACCAAAGAGGTTTGAACGGCTTAGCACCTCGTTTGTGTTTCACCACTAGAACCTACACAGCATGAGCGCCACAGGGACGGGCGGCGCCTCAGAGACAGCCAAGCTAGTGACATAACGGAGAGATCCGTCATTGATCCTGGTCTCTGTGTGACAGCCAAGGAACCTCCAAAAGTAATTTTTAGCTAAACTCGAGCACGAGCAAAAAAAAGAAGGCAAGACTCCAATTATGACTAGAAATTGCCAAAAGGTTAATCGTGGTAGGCCAGCAAATGAAGGGTGGAGTGTCACTTGCCTTTTCTCCGGCCGCCTCGGATGGCTTGACGAGCGCGCCTAGAATAATAAAGTGGAACTAAAGTCAACGCAGTTTCTGCTACTAATCCAGTACTGAACTATCATGCATATGACGGGTGGGGGGGCGAGACATGGAAGATGAAGCAGGCAGTGCTGATCTCTTGACTTGACTAAACCTAAAATGAGCCAGCAAGAGTGACGATACAAACATTCCTTGGCATCGTATCACATTGTCCATTGTTGGTATGATCGAAGGCGTAGCCGTTGTGGAAATTTGTTTCGTAGTCTAAGCATTAACACGATGTCTGGTTGCCTTGCCTGTCAAATTCACAGTTAATCTCCTACTCACAGAAATCAGTTTATTTAAAAATCGTAGTTGCAAAGTTTCAACATCGTCTCAACCGAATTTTGTCGAGGTTGGACTCTGCAATCGTTGGGTCAAATTGACGGAGCAAGTTACGGACATGGGCGAGCCAAGCAAACACATCCCATCAAAGCCCTTAATACCGTGCAGGAAATTGCCATGGTTGACTCTTTTGGTTTAAATATCCGAACAAGTTTAAAAAAAAACATGGTAGTGAATATTTTGAGATCAGCCATGTGTAAGTAGTGCGACAGCAGCTAGCGTGATTGATGAATCGAGTCACCCTCTGAGATCTTGATTTGCTCCATAAATCAAAATGTACCCTGAAATCGGGACGAACCTGAGTGGCCGCACTCTCCAAGTTGTAGACTTTTTGCTACTTCCAACCTTCGGGTGCCGCACTCTCTCCAACATGACCGTTGAAGCTATCACCACGGACCCTGTGCTAGAATGTGGGGGATCCACGACCGATGTGGAGATGCCAGGATTCTCCACCAGAATACATCTCAGTTGGGGCATCCGATATTCTCTGTTCACACTCCAGGCTGGTGGGTGTGTCCCGAGTCGCCCGCGTCCCGCTCTGATACGTGGATATATATCTTTCCGGGCGGGGGTGAAGAGCTCCAACGCCTAGGCAGCTGCAGAATGTCCCGTTTGGTTTAAAAAATGTTTAACCCAATGAAATGATATCACAGCAGACGAGGTAACTGTTGAATCGAAGCGAGACAGGGATCTCGCTGAGCCCACGTTGATGGATACAAAACACCACCCCCACAACAGATGACCGGTGGGGGAAACTGAAGAATGGCGTTGAGAGAGGAGATGTCTCAATACTACAGATGAGGGTTTTCTACGGTGCCGTTTTGGGGGGAAATTGGTCTGTATAGAGTACCAAGTAAGTAGCTGCTGTAAGAGATCCTCAAGTTCACAAGTTGGATATCACTGGCTCGACTTGCCCTCCATCTCTGCCTCCAGCCAGTCAGGGAGAACCGGGGTCCTGTCCCAGCCGTCCAAATAGCTCTTCCTGGCCATACTGTCGGCCGAGGGCTTGGCATATATGGCCGAGACATACCAGACCGACTGGCCTGCCTCAATCGTATGTTGAAGCGTCGGGATCGTGCTTCGGCTCTCCACGAGGTTCGAGTTCGGATCCGCGTTGACTAGCATCGCCTGGCGGCCGTCCATCGATTCCAGGGCCTTGATGCCGACGGCGCCCTCCGATACCGCAAACGCACCAGCCTTTCCAGTGGCCCAGCCTGCCGGTGATTTGACGTCGTAGTTTCCAATGATCTTGGGAGACGTCCCTTCGTGCTTCTCTTCGTCGTATAAGCCCAAGTTTCGCCCCGTAGCTGTGTCGACGTTCTTAATAGCAAAGGACCCATCCGCTGTCATAACCTCCCGACCGCTCTCAATTCGGTGGACTCGGAGATGCCAGCTCGGTGTCTCTTCTTCCGGTGGAATGAGTATAGTTCTGACCTTGACATCCGGGAATGGTCTCCAGTCGGAGACGAGGACAGGCTTGTCGCCACGATATTCAACTCCAGCGTAGTCGGACAATCTTCTCGTCTTCCAATACTCACCCCCATCATCCGAGAAACCGAGTTGGGATGCCAGGGAATATTGTTCGAGGGAGAACAGCCCCGGGGGCACCGAATATCCGTACGCGCTACTATACGCAAATGATCCATATTTGGCGTGGGTCCCCTTCATCGGGTAGCTGCATGCTTGTCCTGATGACAGAAGCATGCAATGACCTCCGAGATAGCTGAAAGTTGTTTAGAACACAATCTTAAGACGTAAATATCGCACTCACCTCATTATGTGCCCAGGATGTTTTAGGGGTTTGACTCTTGGAATGACGGTGCTTGCCAATTCCTCCTCAGATGTCCAGAAAGGGTGATCTTCCGGCACAGCCAAGCAGATGAATGCCAAGCATGCCCAGTACTAATTTCCTTTCCATTAGTTACTGTTATTTCACTGTGTGGGCCGTGTCTTACCGGGCTTCCCGGGCTGTTGTAGTTTTCCGCCATCTGCTTCGAGTGAGAGGATGTCACAGATCATTGGAGCTGGCCGTTACTCACATACATGTTGGGGTAAGAATACCCAATAGAGAGTGTCCCGCTGGAGGTCCAAATTTCGTTCTGGGTCTGCCACCAACGGAGATTACGGAGCACGATTCCCTTGACCATCCCCCAAGTGAGAGACTCGGGCAACTCGACTCCAGCGTATGCCAACGCTCCCCAGAAAGACACCATGGCGAAGCGGTAGCCAACGCTACGTCCAAACGGAATAGCCCGTCCCTTGTCATCGTAGTAGTGGGCCAGATCTAGAGCTACCGCCTGGGCTCGCTTCTTGAATTCTTCTGCACGCTCTGGGTCCTCTTCTCCGGCCAGCCTAGCGTAGAGGAGCTGCAGGAGGTGTATGGCGAAGCTGGAGGAGTAGTAGTCCATTTCTAATTCTCTCAGCATATGCGTTCGGTTTCAGCAGAAAGGAACTCACGGTGGATTCCTTCTGGCCCATCGTTAGACCAGCCGTCCCCACGGTAAAATGTGTCCAGGTGTTTGATATCGCTGTCAAGTCTCTCTTGAGAGAATTTGCCCCCATTCTTTTTCAACCCCAGATTCGCAAACACGCGGAACCAAAGCCAATTGGTATTCGGCATGCTAATTGTGGTCAGCACAGAGGTCAACAGAACTAGGGGATAGCCCAAACTTCTTCTCATTGATCGAGTTTCCAAGCCAAGTCTCGACATTGTCTCTCTCCTTCGCAGAGAAGTTGTTCCAGATATCCGGAATGACGGCGAAGGCGAAACCTAACAGAAGGTTAGCTGCGCATGGCTCAAGGAAACACCCAACTCACCTAATGGACACATCTCTACCATTCTCTGGTCATTGTCTTGTGGGTATCCCCAATATTCGGGATTCTCAGGATCCGTGCCCGACTTGATGCCCTCGATCCACCACTCCTTTCCGTGGTATTCACCACCGCCTGCAAGCAAAGCAGAAAGTCCCCATAGCGGCCGACAGATTCCCTCGACCTCAGAGGCGGTTTGGTCAAACCTCACGGCTGTAGCGCCGGGACACTTTACTCGTGCTTTCTGCGGGGAGAAGAACGGTTCCAGTGGGTCGAGCAGCGTGCGGAGAAGTTCTTGGACAGAGGCTCGATCGGTAATCTTGACCTTGGCAAACGGGTGGAGTCCATTGTAGCCAAGGCATAGTCCTTTTGTTGCGTCCATGATGGGCCGTCAAGATGTAGTGTCGATCTCTCCTTGTGTTTTTTTTTTTTGAATAGGTACCTTGGAGAAGATAATTGAGTATCATTCAGTGGAGGGAAGAAGAAGGATATATATCATCGAATAAGGCGCCGTTCTCGGGGAATGTCGACCCGAAATCATGCTTTGTCGGAGAATTAAATGCTACCACACGTCTACAGTCGCTGAGAAGTGTGGGTTATTATACCCTGCTAGGACATGCATGATGCCCTTGGGATGGTGGAGGGTGGGATTAGAAGCCGGGTGAGCTCTGCCCTTCCCCTCCTTTAGGCTATAGTCGAGGGTGAACCAAGTTTCCCCACAGGTCCGTTGTCACTTATCCAAGCTCGATTACTATGAACGCTTCGAACCAAAATATGGTTAATTCTACGACCGATTAGAACAGAATATCGGAACGTGCCGAGGTACGATCGGACCAAGTCAGAGTGAGACCCGGAACTCGAAGTAACGGCCAGGAGGAACAACGGAAGATGAGCAGGCCTAACGGAGATTACGCCCAGGAGACACGGCCCCACCCGGGGTCAAACGAAGCCGGTGCCCGGCCTTGCTCGGATCGCATACAAGCACTGAGATACAGTTTTCGTTGTCTTTAAGTACATGTTTTGTCTACATACAATGCCCTTAAAATAGACTCGCACGCACCCCGTTCATAACCATCGCCTCTTTCCTAAATACGGCTCTTGTAGTTAACTACCCGTTTAATTGATGATCAAATGATAAATTGAGCAATGACAACTTTCATCTCCACCCCAGGGATCGCTGCGAAATGGAACTCAATTTCCTGTTCATTTCCGTCTTTATCCTTCGATTTGTATTTATTTTCCGACGTGATAGAATTCCCGGTGTCTGTGGCAGCCTCATACCCATCTTTGGCAACAGATGACTCCACGACGCCGGCCTTGTAGCCTCCTGCCACTGGAGAGGTGAGTCCCTAACCCATTGTCAGCTTGAAAGGCAATAAATCGCACAATTCTACTAACGATTGCAAAGTGAAACGAATGTTCGTCATCTAAGTACACCTTGTATGACAATCCACCAGATACTCCGGTGAATAAAGGGTGGTCCTTGTTACAGCCACTGAACTTCATCTGATCAAGCGGAACAGCTGCTCCGGGAGCGACCCAGTAGCTTCCGGAGTTGAAGTAGTTCTCCTCAGGAAGCAGACGGAACTGTGTGGCATTTATGATAGTGCATTGGTACCATCGGTGCTTGTCCTTAAGGTCATCCGGTGGCGTAGGCAGTATTTTTTTCTAATGTCTATGTGAATTGTTGATGTGATATTTTTCGTAGACAATTCTCAAGGAATAGACCTCTTTAACTTTTGCGGCTAACCCAGCAGCCTTAAGAAGGGTTGCGATGATCTCAATGACACCCATGTCGTAGCCTTACAAGTGTGACGATTCAAGCATGAAGTTGAGGAACGTGTCTAATACGTGAGTTGGGTCTAGACTATCGAATTCTTCGTGCCCATAGCGCACTCTCAGGTTTTGTCACATGGCCCAAATGGGTATGTGTTTTTCTCAAACTGGACAGATGTAGTTGAATCAGGCAAGGATCGCACAGTTCTGAAGGGCCTAGGCCTTATTCGTTTGTCAGTTAGGAGCAGTGTTTTGCTACAAGTTGTCGGCATTTATGTATTTCGAGCAGTAGTCAAAGTTTTCCAGCCAGCCACTTACATGCGAGGAGGTCACGAATCCAGAAGTACCAAATTGGTTGGCATTATTCTCTACATTCCCAGTCGTACGTACAATTCACTGCTGGTGGGAAGTCGGTCCAACGCTCTGATGAGAGTCGACATGGAATCGAAGCCAGCGGTTTATAAATATACTTTAAAAAACGTCTTTGGCTTTGCCAAGTGCACAGTATCTAGGATGCCACATCATTCCAAGCTGTCTCCGAAGAGAAAGTGCGGCAACTAGGAGGATTCTTTTTCTTCAGCGTCGAGCCAAGAGGTCGGTTGCGGGGGGTAATCGTGTCGCAGATAAACTGATCCTTTGTCAGGGCGGAAGCTGTAAAGCCGCAGTTACAGTGAATTAATCATTACCCATTGTTGAACCTCCCTCCACATTCTTAACCTAGGCATTAGTGGGTGCGTTAGACCTACGTTATATCACGGTAATGCGGGAAGGCGGATAAATAAGAAAGAATCCGGGCAAGAACCCGTGATGCAATAATCTTGTTGGTTGAATTTATAGTTGTGATATAACGATGCATGTTTTTACTTTTTACTTTGAAATGGGAGAGAAATAACTGTGTGACTGGTCGATAGTTCTCCCTCCCCTCTTCAGATCTCACTCTCCCGCACTTCCCAAGGCTTCCATATTGATACAGGGCAACCCAAACCCAACTCCTTAGCCCCTTCAATTTATTCAAGTAGGTACAACCCTAAGGCAGTAGAAGCAGCTCTTGTCGTACCAGACGGGTTCGTATTCACCAGTGACGAGGCCCAAATCATCGATTGTCTCGTCGTGCAGACTGCACGAGGTCGGGTCGTATGAAAAGGAGTTGCAGGTTGCGGCTTGGTCGCAGGACGCGGAGCATGCATCCAAGCTTTCAGCGGGGAGATCTCCGTAGGCTGAAGAGACGTGGTCTGGTGGGAACTTCAAGTGTCGCTCGCCACAGGTGGAATCTTCCAGTCGGAGCTCGGCGGTAGTGTCGACATATCTTAGGCACGGGATGGTATCGCCGTGAGGGTTTCCGGTAGAGGGAGTGTTAGTCTTGCAAGCGGAGGCGTCAGCTCCTGTCAAGAGACTCAGGGCTCCATAGATGATGGTGAGAGTATTGAAAGAAACCATAATGAACGTATTCGTAATGAGCGTGTTAGTAAACAGAGTAGTGGTGTGCGTCTTTTCCGACTTCCGCCATTACTTGGCCATGGGACATGCGAGTTTAAGTAAGCAAAGACTACACAGTAACCATATTATTATCTTACGCCACCTCCTGACTTAGACAGCTTGGCTCTGGCAATCCAGTGAAATTCGTGGGGAAAGCTGTCCATAGCGCCTCATCATAGCGATGCTCGGGCGTGTAGGGCTGACCAGGCAAGCGGCTTAGAGCAGATCTAGACCCAACACTAACAGCAATTGGGTTATTTGGTGGAAGGTCCGAAATTGCACTAACGCCTCGAAACAACCCGACTTAGTCCTTCATTTCGTCAAACCAGATAACACTGCTTGCGTTGAACCGTGAGTCGGCGCCGACGTGCTTATGCCGCATGTTGTGTATTGTTTCACGATTCCGAGATTTGGCAAAAAGGAAGGTTACACTGCTCTGCAGCTTGCCATCAGTACCTATGAGCCAGGTGTATGGGCTTCAACTGGTGCTCAAGCGTGCTCACCGGATAGATTCCGAAACACTTGGCGTCAATTCAGCTCATGGCTTTAACAACGCCACCAATTTATAGCCTGAAACACACCAAAAGCATTTCTCGTATTTTCCGTGCTGGCTTCTGTGCCAATAGCATGCTCTCGTCATATTTAGGCGTTTAATTAGAGCCATCGGAGAAAAAAGCCAACGGTACTGGGGTAATTGTCTGGGGTTTCGGCACTTCACTTCATGGGCTTGATCAAAACATGTTTGGCTTTGTCAGCCGCCACTTGTTGGCAATGATGCATTGAAACTACCCTATAGAAGCTCATTTCTCCGACCTCAACCACAACAGCTTACTTAGTAGTCTTGAGGCATTCAGGCGATAACTTGTCAACTCGACAGAAAGAGGGTGGTGGAAATGTCAGGGCCCACATTTTTATCTTAATATCGGGAGTCTGCGATTCAGAGTCGGTTTCAACCCTTCACAGCCTGTGGAACAACGAGTACACAAGATCTCTCAACACCAATGCTGCGATAATCATCATCTAGGCCACGTCTCCTCCCGCACCCGAAAGGCACATGTACCGTCGCAAACTTTAAGCCAGGCATAGGAAGGCGAATATGCGAGAACAAAATATTGTGGTCGGAGGCGGCGCGCCAGCACCTTCCTCATCACCACTGTCATCAGTTGGGGACCCTACCCCTACTGACCACTCACCCGATAAAATGCCCCCCGTGGAGAACATCAAGCTGTCGTCACCTTCCAGAACGAAATGTGCCTCGATTATCACCAAACCGAACACCAAGAAGAAGCGGGTGGTCGTCAAAAGAGCTGCCAAGAAATCAAGATGGGATGCCGAAAGCCTCCTCTCCGACCCCAAATCACCTCTGGCTTCTGCGGACCTTAGAGTGAGTCAATGCACCGCGATCACAAATCAATATGATGCTGACTCCTGTTCCCGCAGACCATACTATCCAACCCCATGGCCTGGGATGTACTGGACAAAGAAGAGCAGGCGGAAATACTGGCGCTGTTCCCAGATGAACAACATGTATTGGGTGCTGGCACCCCAGATGCATGTCCGGATTTCGCGTCACTCATGAACGACGACAGCTTCCGTCACGACTGCGCCGCGTACACAGAGAACATTGCGCAAGGGCGGCATGACCCTGACTGGCTTGCTTCTGCTTGGGCCGCTCACGAGAGACGAATGGCGGGGGATTTCAACGAGCACCTAGAAACGAAGTTCAAGGACGACTGGGAAGTCGAGCTGCCCCCCGAGCTGCAGTCCAAGCCACGATCAGTCCCGACGATTGACGTAAGCGAGAGCGGCACCAAGATGAAGGATCCAGAGACGAAGCAAGACGAGGAAAAAAAGCTAGACAAAGAGGAAGTTGACGAACTGCAAGCAGCAACCCCAGATCACAAAGAACCCGAGATGGAGCGCAGGGTCGAACAGAAGGTCATGGCAGTTTGCCGTCCAAGGAGAAGCACAAAACCAGTCAATTACGATGAGAAGAGTGAGGACGAACTGGCATGAAGAATTGCAAGTGATTTCAAGTGGGAAAATCCTGTGATAGTTGCTACATCACTTACCTACGGAACGGAATGGACTCTTCAACAAAATAATTCTCCATATCAAGTGGTTCGTCTTTGGCTTGACTGCATTGTGGTGTTGAATGGCGGGGTGCTGGAGGGCTAATCAGTGGATACCCCGCCATATTTCAGTGACGTCGGTAGTAAACTTGCCTAACATGCCCCTCCACGAACCGTCTTTGAGGTCCGCTTGGGCACTACGAGATCGAGGGCAAGCCGAAGACTTTCAACCACCGATTTCACTTATGCCTTGACGCACTTCGGCCCAAACAGCGGATCCAGCTCGCAGTGCAAACGGACAGGAATACCGGGAATAGAAACTGCCGTCACACAAGAAGGGTTCGATCCAGCAGAAACGTCGCCCAGAATGGCGCCGACCTCTAGCGCCCACACGCGCTCTCACAGCATCCTGCTCTTGCAAAAACTCTTGAATCTTCGCGACGGCGCAAGCCCGCTCACCCTCGTTATCGACAGCCTCGAGCAGCCTGCGCAACCCGTGCTGAGCGAGTTCGTTTCCCGGGCAAAGGTGATGTAATACGACCAGTCTATAAGGCTGGGGAGCTTGAAGGAGAGATCGAGGACTAACGGTACATGCGCAGGTCTCCAAGACGTCGGTGATATTCCTCTCGTTTGTGTCGCTTAAGAAACCTCAAGATGTCGATATTTTCGTCAAAGCCGCGGGCAAGGACTTGAATTCTCTCCGGCGAGACTTGATCGCTCATTATCCTGCGTTCAACCCCCTCACCGCCAAAGAGAAGCAAACGCAGAGTGAGTTAGGATGATGCCCTTTCATGACACTAATACTCATTGTCCTCTCTAGGAGCCGTGGTTATCGTCGACTCCCTCAACGCGCTGGCGTCGACCGCCCCAGACTCACTTGCAAGCTTTCTTTCCAGCATCATCACGCCCGCCGTTTCCATCGTCGGGGCGTACCATGACGACATCCCCATTGTGCTGCCCAGGTCCTTTAGCGAGTACGAACCGCATCCGTTCACCATCTTGTGCCACCTGGCGACGGCCATCTTGAGGCTTTCCAGCTTGTATCAGGAAATCGAGCGGCAAAAGGCCCGCAACAGGAGTATCCAGGAACCGGAATGGGGCTTGGGCGAGGATCGCGAGGGTGTTCTCGTCGGCCTCAAGGGGCGAGGCAGGGACAAGAGCGAGGCTAGCGATGGCGTGGCAATGCACATGGAGCTGCGGCGACGCAGCGGCAGATCGGTGTCTGAGAAGTTTATCCTCAACCGCAGCAAAGCGCCTGAATCATCGGCACCGATCCTTGGCAAGATCTGCCTGTTGGCGGACCACCCGATGCTGCGGGCACCAGCAGACGACGGTGAAACGGGCGAGGGTGAAGAAGAGCCCGAGAGCACCTTCAACCTCGGACTGACGGAGAAGCAAAGAAAGGACAGAGAGGGAATTGTGTTGCCGTACTTTGACGCGCAGACGGATATCGGAGCAGGCGAGGGAGGAAGAATATTATACGAGATGGGGAGGGAGGATGACTTTGATGACGAGGAGGACGAGATATAGGCTACCGACAAGACGAGACAAACTGAAAAAAAAAACAAAAAAAAACGCATTCGACAACACTACAAGTTTATATTGACTGGAGAATTTTATATACTTGAATATCTGGCTGGATTTCGAGTAATGGAAAGAAGCCACATGGCATTGGATGTTCTCTCATTTACTTGACGGCGACATGGCGATCTGGGTGAGGGTGATGTTCATTCCAATACTGTCAAAACCCGCCTTTAGCCACGTCATCGAACCGCCTGGGCTAAAAAAAAAAATCAGGTAGTAAACCCTATCTTGAAACAAACCAAGGAAATTGGAAAGACAGATCGAACCCTTCCAGGTTATTAGTCGTGGTGTTTCCTCGTTGGAAAAGTATCAAGCATCCGTTGAGGTGGCACGCCAAGCCCGTTATCTTATCAGCCCCCCGGACTTTAAAGCAAGTGGCAGACGGCTCTCAAAGCAGTCCATTGAAACGACCTCGAACCAGAACGACGACACGGCCGCAAACCATCTCTCAACACCATTTCGCGATCCCCTCGGCCTCAGCAATCCCGTACGCTGCAGCCGTGCGAATTCGGATTGCCCTGGTCTCGTGGCTTCATCTGCATCTGCCTGTTCCGCGTTCGACGTCATCGCTTCGAGCTTGTGCCCATCGCGTGGTGTTCTTGACACGTTGGGGTCTCGGTCCGGCGCCAGGGAACTCGATATAAACTACCGCCCTCGACCGCGGAGCCACCCTCTCCTCGGCCCCCCCCGACACGATTCCTTTTCCACAGCCGCCGCCATGATCTACTCTACGCAAATATCTAGGCTAGACGGTATGCGTATCTTGCCCAGGGTCTAGGAGAATACAGCTAACATGTGTCCCAGGCCTCATGCTCTGCGCCTCTGTAGATGAGGAACAGGTATAGCCACCACCACCTCCTCCACCATTACCGCCCTCCTCCCTTCGTTCGAACCCGACACTAACATATCATCGTCTCCCCCCTACAGGCAGAGGCCGCCCTCGTCGAAACCAAGCAAAACGTCCGCCAAGTCCTCCGCAAGCTTACGCGCAACTCGGAGGCGCAGGCCAGCATCGAGACAGGCCCGCACACGCTGCACTACCTGATCGACCAGGACATCGTCTTCCTGACCGTCTGCGCGGCCTCGTACCCGCGCAAGCTCGCCTTCACCTACCTCGCCGACCTGGCCCGCGAGTTCACCACCACCTACCCCATCGCCCAGGTCCACTCGCCCTCGATGCGGCCCTACGCCTTCATGGAGTTCGACAACTTCATCGCCAAGAGCAAGACCACCTACGCAGACGCCCGTGCAGCGCAGAACCTCGACAAGGTCAATGACGAGCTGCGCGACGTCACCAAGGTCATGACCAAGAACATCGAGGACCTGCTCTACCGCGGCGACAGCCTCGAGCGCATGGGCGAGCTGAGCTCTCGCCTGCGCGATGACAGCAAAAAGTACCGACGCGCTGCCGTCCGCATCAACTGGGAGCTGCTTATCAAGCAGTACGCGCCGTTTGCTGGCCTGGGGTTCATCATCCTGGTCTTCATCTACTGGCGATTTTTCTAAGTACCGATCCATAATACATATATGTCTACATATATATCCACCATTCAGCGAGGCGCACCCGCATGCAGGTTTCTCTTTTGGGGCTTTTCAGTGATTGACGAAACCAGTGGCAGGCGAGAGATTTTAGGGGATATCCCGGAGCATCAAGAAACGACAGGGAGCCAAATGTTTTGCAAAAGGCTATGTACATTATGTGACTATTTACGTTGGCTTCATCATGTCCAGTTTCGTTTTGGTGGTCGGTCTCTAGCGAGCTCGTCAAGGCCGTAACTTTAGTGCTTTGTCCCCTAGTCCGTGTTGCCCTTCCTACCTTAGGTACCCATCTAAGAGAAGGACTCTCCGAGACTCCATACTCCGTATCCTAAATGTCCCAAACAAATCATTTCAACAAACACTATAAAGCAAGGTCCAGAAGCGACGGGGAGGATGTTGCGTTGGGTGGCACGTGGCCTACATCACCAGGCAGCTATCCGTTTTCCCAGGTTGTGAAGAGGTCGGCGCTGTTGTCGTGTGTTGCCATTCCAGGTGTTCCCGGAACGTGTCCATTTCCTCGTAGCCGAGATCTGGGTGGTATGCATCGTCCTCGTCGTATTCTTCCTGGGGTTCGGCCGACTCATCTTCGCAGTACGGACATAGAAGGCCAGCCATCCAGTCGCGGTGCTGAGGCGCAACATGGTTTGCAATGGCAACGGGGGCAAAGACAATTTGCTTCTCCTCGTGGTTGGACCTGCTGAAACCCGTGGCCTGCCAGTGGGGATTATCGGTCGTCGGGGACAGGGTCAAGATTGGCGATGCGGCGGCCTCCTGGAACGTTCGCAGCGAGGGCATAGCCTCGAGGTCTTCCCATATAATGTGTCCATCGCAAAAGTCGCACACGAATGCTACATCGCGGTCGCTAAATCGCTGAAACGACCCAACGCTGTTGCACAATTGGAGCTCTTCGCGATACCTTCGATGGTATTCCGACTCGTCGGGGACGGCGCGGTTCCTGGTCCACTCGCGCTGTTTTCGGTACACGAGAAAGGCGCCGAGGCAGCGCGAAGAGGCCTCCTTCTCCGAGGTGAATATGCGACGCGCGGCTCGACATTGGGCGCGGTGGAGTTGTCGCTGGAGGTCTTGGGTCTCACGCACCCAGACAGGGTTGATTGGACCACCTGAACGACACCAGTCCCTTAGGTTTTGGATGTGAGTATGGAAGTGGGCTTTCAAAGCTCTCAATTCTTCTAATGAATCATCTGGGAGTTCATGTCAGCAGCTAAGTTAAGGGTTACGAGTGCGGGGTGCATTGAATAAGGGACATGGCGGCATCATCATGCTGGTGTAGTGGGGGGACTACGCACGTTTGCGATCGTTTTCATAGTAGGCCTGGCCATTCACAAGGGTCGACAAGTATTGGAAGTCCTTCTTGGCATCGTCCAGCACCAGCGCGAGAGCTCGTTCCTGCTCATGCTCGTCGGGCCCCCACTGGCGCTTATCGGTCAAGCTCAGGATGCGCAGCCCTTCGGCGATCAGGGTCGCGATGGCCGCTAACAAGCTTCCGACCGAGTCAAAGCTGCTCATGGTTTGGGGGAGAGGGAGGGAGGAGTCGAGTCGAGTGATCTCTGGGGCGACGCAGCCCGTCAAGGCGTTTCGGAGCGTAGGCGCAGGTTGGTCGCGTGCGTGTCGTCGAGCTGCAAGTAGACCCTTTGCTTGGGAGGGCGATATTGAGGGGCTTTCGAGAGAGAGATCGTAGAGGTCAAGAGTGGGAGGAAGGACACCTCATTCACCGTCGTCGTCGCGGGGCGAGGAGCAGTGTCCGAAGAGGGTACATGGGCGGATTGTCGGCTCGAACCGGGAACCGGCTCGAAGCAGAGCACGACAGCCAAAGGAGGGAGGCGGGATGTGCGCTTTTATTATGAGTTGCTGATGCTGTTGCTAGGTGCAGGTCTGGGCAGGGCGATAGATGCAGGCGGGCGTGAGCGTGGGCGCTGCAAGGGCATGAGGCTGAGCACCTGGCTGCGGTAGACCTGCAGTGCCGAAGCGGGAACGTGGGACACAAGTGGCCCAGTCGCCCAGTGGGTGCTATTGTAATGCGTCCGTCGCCTGAACCCGCCCTGGAGGGGTGCTCTGGGGTGCTTCCTCGGAGCTCCGTAGCGTCTGTTGTTCCTTTTTGCGGGCACAACGGGGGAGATGCAGAGACGCAAAGACCAGGGCAAGGGTGTTGAATGGGGAAAGTATCGTGAGATGGCGTCGGCCCCAGTGAGGCTGTGTGTGAGACTAGAACGCAGCGCAGGTTGCAGTGCCCTGTGCCCGATTTGGGGTTCTCACTAAAATGGACCCCTGACTTGACGATGATGATGACAGAAGTGAAGAATAGAAGGGGGGAAGGAATGAGAAAGGGAGGAGAGAGTGGACGAAAGTAAAGACTCGCCAGACATGGCTGTTAGTTTCGTTGTAGCTTTCCATATTGTTTTGTTCGTCTATGCTGCAACGTCGTAGGTTTTAGGCATCTGTCCAAGTCCCGCTACCAATGACGGAATGGGGATCGGTTGCCCATCAATGTGGGTGGCTTGGTTTCAAACTCATGTTCTTTGTTCCCAGTGCCCCTCCCAGTGCGCCAAAGCGCCCTCTGCCCACTGAAGCAGCCCTGTAAAGGACTCCCTAGGGCCCTGGGGGACTCTCGGAGACACCGCCGAGGCCCAGCGGGAAAACAGGGGGAAACGGGGACGGGGCTTGTCGTCATGTCGTTGCGTCCGCCCTTGCAGCGTGCCATCTGGGGCGCTTCTGGTAGCCCCCCCCCAGCGCCCTCAGCCACGCCTAGAAGCCCTGGCGCTCCGCTATGACGCTCATGCTTCCGGGGGTCTTCCAGGGAGCTCTGTAACGGATCTGCAGCAGCCCAAAGCTCGCTAGGAAGTATGTTAGTACGAAGCGACGAATTGTGATTACGTGCATTGCGTTGTTGTCACGCTCCATAGGAGCTCTTGCTGGGCTTTGTTCCAAGGGTTGCTTGTGGGTTGTGACTCATGGGACTGGACCGACAGCCTGAATGGCCGTTGACGCCGTTGCAACCGCTTGAGTGTAGGTACCTACGCAAGTACGGTAGGGCTGGGATGGAGGGTGGCAACATGATTGGGTTCGTCGATGCGGATTGACTTGCTAAGTCTAGAATGGACTAAGTTGTCTGAGTCCAGACACCTGGGTGACCGGGACTTAGGCCCAGGCGTTCAACACGAGCAGTCAGGGTACTGATGTGAATGATTCGCATGTGGGATATGTCTTGAAACATTGGCGTGCAGTCTACTGTATCATGTGAATATTGTGATGAGTTTTCTCGACAGTTGGTCGGGACTTGCTATCAATTATCAAATACTATTCAGCCAAATATAAGAGGTAATCGGACAGACATCCTCCCCGGCCTTTTTTCAAGCCTTTCATCCCATCTTCCGAAATGCACTTCTGCTTCCGACAGGCACTTCTGTTTCCAATAGGAAACACAGAGGCAAATCTGGGCGAAACCTCCTGATTTACTTTCTCTTCTTGGCCTTGCCGGTATCGGCACCCGTGGTCTTGCCCTCGATCTGCTTAATCTTTTCAGCAGTCACCTCCTTAGCTACTTCGCTCTCGACCTCCTTCTTAACCTCGGCCTCATCATCATCACCGCCCTGACCAAACTCGTTAACACGAGAGTAGTCGATCCGGTATGCCCATCGCTGGTAAATGTAGATGAAGAAGATGATGTCGTCACGGAATGTCGACAGCCGGTGCAGGAACGGCATCTTGATGGTGAAAGCAAACAGGTCGTCGATGAAGGTGTTGAGGAACTTGTACATCATGGCCTTGGCTGGCATGTGCGCCACGCTCTTGAGGCGGTAGTTGATGTACAACGATGGGATCATCATTAGGAAACCGTACGCATACACAGATCCTACTAGGGTGGTGAGGACGTACGAGTACCAGGACTTGTGCGTATCGTAGAAGAGCGAGTATATGCCGTACGCGATCAGGAGGGGCACGGCAGCAATGTACACGTACTTGAAGGCGATCTCATCGTACTCCTTGGTCTTCTCTTCGGTCTCCGTAAGCTTCTGCTTGTCCTCGAAGATGACAGCAAACGGAAGCCAGGATCCAGGGGGGCTAGGACCCACCCGCACGTTGACGACCGTGGTAACCTTCCAGAACTCGATGAGAATGCCCACCACTTGGGTGCCCAAGATCATCCAGCTAGTGTTTTGCGAGTTGTCCAGAAGATAGAGGAAGATGACTGTTTGCATGAAGACGTTGGCCAGGATGGATCGCACCGAGATGCCAACGTTGTCCTTCTTCTTGCGGTAGTGGGCGATATCGGAACCGAACGCGAGCGTTTCCAAGAACATGTGTGCGATACTGACCACGATGGTGATGCCAAGAAGGATGGGGTTTGTGTCAATGAAGATTTCCTTGATCATTTCCATCTCTGAGCCATCACCACCGCCGGGGAGTGCATTGCCATGGGCGGCTTGGCGGGCGGCCTCCTTGGAACTGGCCTCCATCGTGGCCATGATCTGGAACTGCCAGCTAACCAGGTTACCGATATCGACGCGAATGGGCAACTCAGTCACAGTCTCGTTCAAAGGAGACATGTGGCTTGTTAGTTGCCAGAAGGTGTTGACAAACAGAACCGGGTCTACAATGGTTAGCTCAGTTAGTTACAAAGAAGGCCAGGTGTTTGACATACAATACCAGCCATTCTGGCCAGTACCATCACGGGCACCAGTGGCCTCGAGACGGAAGAACTGCCTGATAGGTGGAGTGAGCGACGCCAAGTCCTTGACGCCCAAGTCAGGAACGAAAGAAAAGGTTGCGTTGGGGTGATAGTGGTTGGTGATGATAGGTCCAGTATGCTCTTCTTTCTCGGGAGTTTCCTCGTCTGGCTCAGGGGAGTTGTCCAGCAGGTTTCGGGTCTTTGCAACCTTCTTCTGGGGAAGATATTGTGTCAAGGGCCATACGAAATGATACGCCTTGGCGGGATCGAATCCTGGCTGCTTGGGATCAAGATTGCTACCGGGGAGACCGACGTAGAAGTGGCCCCACAGAGTGCCGTTGTTCTGGACCGACTTGGGAACGGGGAATGTCTTCTCTACCACACGCTTGTCCGAGTAGTTGTTGAGGTGGAACTTGTCTTCCTGTACGATAAGGTATTCGGCGGGGACCTGGGAGATCGGCTCCGGGTTGAAGGAGGGCGAGACGGTGACGACGATATCGAGAAGGCTATCTTGGGGCCAGATTGGCGCAACCTTCTTGGGGATGCGGTGGTACTTGGCGCCCTCATTGAGCTCCTTCGGCCGGAACTCGAACGGCGGGATACCTTCGACATTCCCGGGAACTTTGATGATCTCGCCGGTCTCGGGGTGAGTCGCATCGACACCTGTCTGGTCTTTCCTGGTTGCGTAGCTGACGGCAAAGTTGATGCCAAAGTAGACGGCACCGCCAAGGAGAAGTTTGTTGAAAGTTAGGCCCTAAGGATGAAATTCTCATTAGCGACGGCTTCTAAATTACGATTGGATCCGGTTCTTGACCGTTGCGACTTACACCACCACCTCCTTGTTGCTGGTCGGCCGGCTGGCGAGGCAAGACGGCTGCTTCGGCCATCGTGACTGTCGCCTCTGGACGAGGAGAGGAAACGGTTGCACGTTAATAGGCTCAGAGACGGAAATTTGCCTCTGCCCTGTTCTGAAGCCGGATTCGCGGTGCGAGCTGTTGCGGCTGTTGAGTCGAGACCGTTGCTCAAGGTTGTCGCAAGGAAGAAATTCCCCTCGGACCATGTGTCTTGATGAGTTGAAGACACCAAGCTAGGTAATTGCGATGGCCTATCAGCCTAATCAGGACACTGGACCGGACGGAGCTTGCGGTGACGTGCTGCTGAAGACGGACGAATCAGGGCGTGGCCAGAGCACACGTCCCCCACTGAAGGGATTCGCCCCCCACTGTAGGGATTCGTCCACCGCTGCAGGGACTCGTCCAGTGAGGTGGATCCCATTGAATCTTAGTGAGCCCTGGTGTTGCAAAGACCCCGAACGTGCTGGAGCCAACGCGCTGGAGCGGAACAAAAAGCGCCTGAAAGAACCCCACTGAGCGCGAACGACTAGCCGCCTGCTTAGCCTGATAGCGAGCCCTCCAGTGGCCAGCGGCAACCAAGCTGCCAAATGGATGCCCCTCATTCATCAATCATGATGGCAACATGCCCCGCCACCACTTAGATCCAAACATAAAAGTCAACAATAATAGATGGCTCATTCTCGTTCAATTAAACCACGATGAAGCCGCCACCTGGCATTCCAACTGGCAATCTGCAACGCCACCACGTCCCCATCCCCGAGCTAGGCTCGGCAAGGCAACGTCGCCCCTTGTGCTAGAGTCATGACTACCCCGTCCTCGTGACGTGTGGCCTGGAGCCAGTTGCAAGGCCGCTGCTGGCCATTCCCGCGTAACACTGCATTGACAGTTGGACAGTGGACCAAGACCGGCATTACTAGGAGAAGATTCGGTGAGCTTGCAGATGGTGGCTCCGATGACCACATGGCCGCCGCCTTGACTTCCCCGGTCCCCAAAGTCCATGCTTATTAAATCTCAAACATAATCCTTATTCCTTCCTTCTTCTTTCTTTCACCATTCCTTTGCGCGACTGCACTTTGGTTATACTTTCTCAACTTATACCTCCGGACTCAATCACGACTTGCTAGTCCTGTTGCAGTCTCTTCTTTTGTCGCAACCATCTTAAGGCAACCA
The DNA here is from genome assembly GCA_029931735.1 of Dactylonectria alcacerensis. Classification (NCBI taxonomy): domain Eukaryota; kingdom Fungi; phylum Ascomycota; class Sordariomycetes; order Hypocreales; family Nectriaceae; genus Dactylonectria; species Dactylonectria alcacerensis. Next base: position 2,227,933 of record JAPMUZ010000004.1, read on the forward strand.
CCTATCAATCACATCTACCCCATTGCCACCATACCATCCATAACTGTAATTCTAAAGCAGTTCGACTCTTATCTTCCAGATATATAAGCTGGGTCACTTCAGCCTCAACTCTTTACTTCTTTTTCATCAAACAATACCGCCATCATGACTGCCGACAACCACGCACCACAACCCTCCGCCGAGATCGGCAGCACTACCAATGGCTCGTCTTCCAACGGCCACCCTCGCACCAAGATCTGCGTCTACTGCGGTGCCAGCGCGGGAGCCAGTCCTGCTCATATTGAAGCTGCTCGCAGTCTCGGCAAGGCCATGGCCGCCAACAATATCGATCTCGGTGAGTCATCCCCCGATCCAAGCCGCACGGAGCCGCCCGCCGGCCCCGCACCCGTCACCGGTGTTACCGGCCCCCTTCATCTCGGAACTGACGTAAGAAACAAGTTTACGGAGGCGGAACAGTAGGCTTGATGGGCGAGCTCGCCAAGACCATTGTCTCCATCAACGGCCCTGACTCTGTGCACGGAATCATCCCCGAGGCTCTGGTCAAGTATGAGCGGGACGGCACTTATCAGACCGTCAACCGAAACAACCAATTCGTTCCGGAAGAGACCGTCTATGGCCAAACGACCGTTGTGAACGACATGCACACTCGCAAGAAGCTCATGGCTGAAGAAGTATTCAACGGAGGTCCTGGAAGTGGCTTCATTGGTCTCAGCGGCGGCTACGGCACAATGGAGGAGATTTTCGAAACCACCACCTGGAACCAGCTGGGCATCCACAGCTCAGGAATTGTGCTCCTTAACATTGATGGCTACTGGGATGGCATCATCCAATGGATGGACAAGGCCGCCGAGGAGGGCTTTGTTAAGCCGGCCAACAAGGACATTCTCGTCACCGCTGACACTCCCGAGGGCGCCATCAAGGCACTCCGAGACTACAAGGTATCGGATGCCATCTATCAGCTAAAGTGGGGTAGCCAGTAAATAGGGCTTTTATGAAAAGAGAGATGCTGGGAATTTGCGGCTTTCCTTTTGATGATAGTGGACGGTTTGGCGTTAGGGACAGTCTCCGCTATCATTGCATTGGGTACAAATAGATGGTGTCATCCCTGGTAGCACTTGAACAGGTAGATAAAACAATGATCAAAGATGTAACCTTCACATCGACTCAACATGAGACCCATGATTGCTGCTTCTGCAGCTTGTAATTGTACATGATCTAACTAGCTGGCACAGACCGACGCCGCAATTTATCCTCTTCTATTAGCAGTCGTAGCCTAGCTGTCCACCTCCATGCCCTCCTCGTCTCCACCGCTTTGGCCTTCAGCGACGCTCTCAATCCACTCCTGCACCTCGAATCCGTCGTAAAGCTTGAAGGGCTCAACGGTCTTCTTTGGGCCCTCGATCTTGATTCCCACCACGCCGACCGAGGTGTTCTCCACCGTCAGCTCCTTGTCTTGCACCAGACTCTCCTTGAGGGCCTTCAGGCCGTGCTGGATAAGCTCTTCTCTCGAGCAGTCGGCGAAGGCATCGATATTTCGCTCCAGGTACGTTCGTGCCATCTGGCTTCGCGCGCCAATGGCGAACGCGAGCATCTCCTCCGTCATGCCTGAAGGCTGGAACTCAAACAGGTGTGGGCCGCGCTCGTCAACACCAGCGACGAGCAGGCCAACGCCGTATGGCCGCTTGCCGTAGACTTGAGTGTTGATCTGGGCTTTCTCACCGATCATGTCGACGAGGGAGCGAAGAGGGATGGAGCGGCCGTAGGTGAGTCGGTGGCCGAGGCACTGCTGCTTCATGAAGTTGGAGAGGACGCGGGCATCTGAGGTAAGACCGGCGATTGCAATACCGGCATGTTCATCGATGGAAAACAGCTTCTTCTGGTACGATGAGAGTTCCTCGGCGTTGCGCTGCCAGCTGGGTTAGGAACACATTGCTTCGCATGTCAACTGTACTAGAGGGAGGCTGAGGGGTCGCACCTTGATCGCGCACAGGACGGCATGGGTCTTGCTGGCAATTCCGACAACAACTGAACCCTGCTTCACCGCCTCGGCGGCATATTCGATTTGGAATATTCGGCCCTGGGGCGAGCTGCGTTGTGTTAGTGTGCTGAAGCACCAGGGAAGCTATGGGACCCGCTGGAGGTATGGGAGACGGCGTACAATGTGACGGAATCGTTGTCATAGTTGTTTCTAAACATGGTGGAAGTTTGGCTGCTCTAGCAGCGTCTCTGTAGATAGAGTCGGGGGGCGGGGTCGAGGTGGAAAGGGCGGCGTGGATGGAGAAGGTCGGTAAGTGGGAGCTTCGTTTGGCGATGATGTTGGTGTTTGGAGTTGAGGTCAAGGTCCACGCAGTCGCCAGGCAGCTCAAGCTTCGTCGCCTTGCTGCTTGACCTCTGGTCGGGCCTGGTAACCTCAGCCTCTGCCGAGGATATTCCGGAACACCGCCTTCCCAATGCAGGAGCTTCCATCATGTGGACCTATGCTTTGCTGGGAATTTGCACCCAAGTGTACCCTGACTTGTGATTAATTGTAAGAATTTTATAAGCTTTCTCTTTCTATCTCAGAAGACTCGACTGCAGATGGTATTTAATTATCTGACAGTACATGGCAGTTGCAATCGTCGCCGAGCTATGCCAAGATGACTAACAACTGTGCCCCGCCATCAGCTTGGTCCAGTTTTGCACTCTCATGCTGTCAGCACAATGCGCTGCATCTGAACAAAAAAAACCCTTGTCAAAAGCACAGGCAGCATGTGCAAGGCGCTTGGAGCATTGCGAACTACAATTACTCCCTCACAATAATTCGCGAGTTCCGTCATCCCACTCATGGTCATGACCCAAAGTTGCGCCTTCTCCGAGGCCGGCATCTCACCCCACGCTTTTCCACGGCGAGTGAGGCGGAGGCGCCATGTAAAGCACGATTTGGACGAATGAAGAGCCTAGTTCGGCAGCAGCCATCTCATATCCCCTCGCTGTGACGTCCCTCCATCCTCCTTGCCAGAAACTGAACACTCAATAAATTTGGTCATCGATTGGAATTGTGCCTGTCTATCCTGCAACCCCCCCGGGATCTCCTCACTCGTCGTCGAGCCAGAAGCTCAAATCTCGTGCGGTCTTTTCTTATTGGATGACTCATTGAGACTGGAGAACGCGCAAAAGAAAAACGTCGTGCTCCCTTTACAAGAGCCGTAACCACCTGCCCCGCCTCTAAGCTCCTCAGTCAACGACTCTCACCACTTTTACAACTCTCACCACTTTTACAACTCTCACCAACATTTCTACACCATGCCTGCTCGATCAGAAATTACATACTTTGGGGCCGGCCCTGCTCTGCTGCCTACCAGCGTCCTAGAGGATGCCGCCCAGGCTCTGGTGGACTACGATGGCACCGGACTCGGCGTTGCTGAGCATTCGCACCGCTCCGAGCTGGCGAGCAACATCCTCAAGGAGGCCAAGGAAGATCTGGCCAACTACCTGGATATCCCTGAAGACTACGATATTCTGTTCATGCAGGGCGGTGGCACTGGCGGATTCTCCTCTACCTTGTACAACCTCGTCGGCGTCTGGGTGACCAAGAAGAAGGCTCAGATCGCCTCACAGCTTGGCAAGCCGGAGGACGACCCTGCTGTAGTCGAGGTTCTCAAGACCGCCGTGGAGACTGAGCTCAAGGTTGACTACTTGGTGACTGGCAGCTGGTCCAAGAAGGCCTCGGAGGAGGCTACACGGTTGCTTGGCCCCGAGTATGTGAATGTGGTTGCCGATTCCCGCAAGATCAATGACGGCAAGTTCGGCAAACTCCCAGAAGAGAGCACCTGGAGCCTCTCCAAGAGAGCGGCCCTAGTTTATTACTGCGATAACGAGACGGTTGATGGTGTCGAGTTCCCGGGCTTCCCTAAGTCCCTGCTTCCCGACTCTGAGGGTAACGGCCCCATTGTCGTCGCCGACATGTCCTCCAACATCCTGTCAAGGAGAATTCCCATTAAGAACTTTTCCGTCATTTTCTTCGGAGCGCAGAAGAACCTTGGTACCGCCGGCATCACTGGTGTCATCATCAAGAAGAGCCTCTTGGCTCCCATCACCCCCCAGCCCGATGTCGCGCTCCTTCGCAAACTGGGCCTGCCCATTCCTCCCATCGTCTTCCAGTATGATATCATCTCTAAGAACAACTCCCTCTACAATACCCTTAGCATCTTTGAGTAAGTAAATTCCGAAATGTCTTCAAAGTATCTGTATGCTGACGGTAGATTCCAGCGTCTACATTGCTGGACAAGTGCTGAAGAAGCTCCTCCGAACCTACTCTAACAAGGTTGACGGACAGGAGGCGGTAGCCAACACCAAGGCTGAGCTCATCTACGGCGCTCTCGAGGCTAACCCCGAAGTCTACCGAATCGTTCCTGATAAGGCAGCACGATCAAGGATGAACATCTGCTTCCGCGTGACCAAGGGCGGCGACGTTGATGCCACCGAGAAGGTGTTTTTGAAGGAGGCGACGGCACTGGGGCTCACTGGCCTCAAGGGTCATCGCAGTGTGGGCGGAATTCGCGCCTCGAACTACAATTCTATCCCGATAGAGGGTGCTGAGAAGCTGGCCAAGTTTATTCAGACTTTTGCGTCGTCTTAGAGTGGATTGGATGGCGTAGTTGATGGGTTTATCATGAGGGTATTTCGGGACTGAAGAAAAGAGGATCAACACAGGAATCAGATGTTGAATTCAACATTGGCACTAAGCTTAAAGAAGAGAAAAATATCAAAATCAAATATTGGACTGGAACATTCGACTTACAAGACGATTGCAGCGTGTGAACAAACTCACAAACGATGCTCTGATTCACTGCTAACTTCTAGGGGATGGACACGCTAAGCCCCGCTGTCATGCACCCCGCGTTTGGTTCCAGAGCCTCACCAGCCCGCTATCGACGCCTATCGTCGCTTGACCAGGCCTTGCTTAGCAAGATGTGAACTGGAAAATTTCCAAACCACTCAACAGGTTACATCATGCACACAACCACCACGCTCGTTATTCCTTGGCCCCCATCATAAGACATTTGAAGCTCTCTCTTTCACCGATGCTGAGGAGCAGTCTCCGACCGAGGAGACGCATCTGCGCATCGAGTCTCTCACGGGTTGGAACTATTGTCGAATATTCCCGTTGGGCGGCAAGCCCAGTATCATGGTCCCACAGGACGCCAACAAGGACGCTGTCAAGGCCGTTCTCACAACAACCATGGTCTCCGAACAGTGTGAATGAACAGTCCAGGCTACCTGCCGTAGGCGACACAATCTATGCCCTATCGACCGCCCAGGGACGGGCCGGCATCGCGGTCATTCGTATTTCGGGACCATCATGCCTTGAAGTAGGTTTCTCTATTGTCGACTTTGAAGGTCAGGCTAAATGTGAGATTTAGGTATATAGGGCATTGTGTCCATCTAAGGCACTTCCTAAGCCAAGATACGCAACAGTTCGGACTCTCTATGACGCTCGATCCCAAAGTGAGGAACCTATTGTCTTGGATTCGGAAGCCCTTGTGCTCTACTTTCCGAATCCTAAAACCGTAACAGGAGAAGATGTGCTGGAGCTTCACATTCATGGCGGACCTGCCACCGTCAAGGCAGTACTCTCCGCAATACCGGGGTGCTCTACTGCCGAACGCATTCGGTATGCCGAGCCTGGCGAGTTCACGAAGCGAGCATTCTTTAACAATCGCCTCGACCTGGCGCAGATTGAATCACTCAGCGACACGCTTGCAGCCGAGACTGAGCAACAGCGTCGCGCTGCCGTCCGCGGTAACTCGGGTGCCCTCGGACGTGCGTACGAGGCCTGGAGAGAGCAGCTATTATTTGCGCGTGCCGAAATCGAAGCATTGATTGACTTTTCCGAAGACCAGCATTTTGATGAATCCGAATCGGATCTACTGGGGAACGTGAGGGAACAGGTGGCAAAGATGCTGCACAGTATTGAGCTGCACGAGCAAGGAAGTCAACGCAATGAGCTGCTGAAAAACGGAATCCGAATTGCGCTGCTGGGTCCGCCGAATGTCGGAAAGAGCTCGCTAATGAACCTGATTGTCGGACGGGAGGCATCTATCGTATCTGGGGAGGCTGGTACTACACGAGATATTGTGGAAGCTAGCCTCGACATACGGGGCTATCTTTGTTCATTTGCGGACACGGCCGGGTTCCGATCGGAGGATCATGTCAAGATCAACGGGGCGGAGGTGGGTGCTATTGGCGCAGTCGAACAAGAAGGAATACGCAGGGCGAAGCAAAAGGCTCTGGATTCGGACATTGTTGTGGTGTTGGCGTCGGTGGAGCAGAGCAGGGACGGGTGGTTCATCCAATACGACAAGGAAACTCTGGATCTTGCAGCACAAGCGCAGGCCTGCCTGATCGTGGTCAACAAGCGGGACTCGATCGACGCCGGAGAGTTTTCCACACTTATGCAAGATTTTGGAGAAACGTTGCGAGCGCGGGATCCCAAGTTAGCAGCGGCTGAGTGCGTGTCGATCTCGTGTAAGGAGGCTCAGTCAGCGACTCTGGATGAGAAGGATCAGGGTGGTATCCAGCGCGTCATCGACAGCCTCGTCGGCTCCTTCACCAGCATGACATGTATGCCTGCCGAGCACCAGGACCTCCTTGGCGTGACGGAGCGACAGCGCCAGCTCCTGGTCAAGTGCCGCCATCACTTGGCGCGCTTCATGGACGAGGCGCAGGTGGACGAGGGCGATCCTGATCGCGACGCCGACGCGGTTCTGGCGGCTGAGTACCTTCGGTACGCGGCTGATTGCCTGGCGCGCATAACTGGGCGTGGCGAGTTTGGCGACGTCGAGGATGTCCTGGGCGTCATCTTCGAGAAGTAAGTTCTGACTGTGGCCTCTGCGCCTCTTTTTGCCTGTCGGAGGATTTGTGGAGGATTGGCAAATGCTGACTGAACTTCTACTAGATTCTGTGTGGGCAAATGACGATCACCAAGGAAGAGCAAGAGCAAGCTAATGGAGACTATCGTGTATTATGGGTTTTTTTTGTGCAAACCCGCATGGTCTGTTCTAAATGGGAGCAACTATGAAATATGTCTAGAATCCAACAAAACTCCGCCCAATGCAATGGAGAAATGACAAGAATGGGTGTGGTTTGGAAGCGCCAGCGAGCCGTCAACCGCCGGGGTTTTCGGGCTGCACCGCCAAGAAAGAAGGGAATAGAGACTGAACTGGGAAACAAGAACAAAGGAGATCTAAAACAATGCCAATAGAGATGCGGAATGCTTTTTGATGTTTTCGCTTGCCGTTCCATGCCGCGCCGTGCCATGCTATGTCGAAAATGGACTCGTCTTTTCAACTCCGTGGAATGCGATGCCGATGCCGATGTTGATGCTATGCCGATGTTGATGCTATGCCGATGTTGATGCTATGCCGATGCTGATGCAAATGCCGATGCGAGCGCCAATGCTATGCGAATGATAATGTCCCATACCGTTGTCAATTCTAATGCCGATGCCGATGCTGATGTGAAAAGGACAGATGCAGATGATGTAGATGTAGATGCAAGGTGAAAAATGATCAAGTCGCAAAAGAAGTCCCAACTCCGTCCCAATGCTGTTGCCAAAGTGATGTCCGAAACTCCCCATCCATGCTGTCTCCCAGGCCACTATCGCGCTTGTTCAGAGCGAAGCAGCCGGTGATTATTTTCTTTCTGTGCAGTGACTTTCTGAGAATTGAGCTCCAATTACTCGTCATCGTCGTCGGTCTTGTTGTAACCGGAGCGGCCCTTGTTGCCGGTGGAGTCATCATCGTCGCCGTCCTTGTTGTAGCCGGAGCGGCCGTAGTTGGACTCGGGGCCGTTGTATCCAGAGCGGCCGGAGTTGGTGGTGGGCTTGGTGTCGGAGTCGTCACCGTCCTTGTTGTAGCCGCTGCGGCCAAAGGACATGGAGGTGGGAGCAAAGGTGAGAGTGAAGGCAGCCATTGTAAAAGGTGTTGAAGAAGAAAGTGTTTAGTGAAAAGTGTTTGTGTGGTTTGAGATTTTGAGGGGGGTCGAAACGGGTAGTTATAGATTGTTGGATCTGGTGGGTGTGAAGTGTTGATGGTTGTAAGCGGATGATTGCCTGAGTGTTGAGTGTTGAGAGTGTTGATGTTGATGTGTTGATGTGATGTGAGTGTGTTGATGTGATGATGAATTATGTTATAAGCCAGGAGATACCAGAGGGTTATATACAAGATGAAGCACAACTGCGATATCTAAGACAAGGTGAGCCAAGTAGGTATGATGACAGCCCTGCTTGTGGGTGTGTGAGGTAAGGAAGGGTGCGCCATGATGCGATGCACGGTGATGCACGCCCCTCCAAAACACATGGGTGAGTTGAGTATAGCTCGATGGACTAGCAAACGAGATTCCCGAGGCGCCAAAAGCAGTTTCCAAAAAAGAAGCAACCTAGCCACAAAAAAAAACACCACATGGAAAAAAGATACATGAGCCTGCCAAACCCAAAAGGGGGGGCGGATAACGCTGTGCTTGCACCCGGCAAGACAGGACGCCGAAGGGCCCAGCAGCCAAAAAGACTGCGCCTTGTCGGCGAACAGACCAGGGGTGAAGGGACGGCTACAGGGCGCTGAGTGGCCAGTATAACGGGCAACGGGTCGTAGGGCTGAGAGAGAGAGCCAACTGCAAATCTCAGGGCCACTGTCAGCCCTTCAGCCCGCTGGGAGTGCCACCCCTTCACAGCCTGTTCTTTTGCTCTTTGGTGCCCTGTCCATACCTACGGTACCTACAGCGGGTTCTTTTTTTCTTGTGTCATGTACGTACCTTTTTTTCGGCTTTCATTTTTTGGGAACGGGTTCTGCTTACGGTGGAAGGGGGGGGGACATCAGCCACAGCCACCACCCCCTGGAGCCCGAAGGCTGGTCCCTGACCCTTGCAGAGAGAGCACTAAGGTGATGATGATAGAGAGCACTATTACAGTGAAGTAGAGTTGTCCATGGATATGGCAAGATGATGGCATTCGGTTGTCGGCCGTATTGCGGCGGGTGGGTGGGAGAAAATGTGATCCATGACATGGATGGTTACAATGTAGACTACCCTACCTATGTAAGTAGTGGACGGCGATCCTGGATACGGCAGGTCAAGTCGCCAGTCAATGCAAGGCACGTCCCGTAGATGGTGTAGTATCATCATGCCTACCTTCTCTAGCACCTACTGCTTCCTGCCGTCCCGGATTTCTGGGAGACGCCGCCGTTGGTCGACGCCCTGATGATCCTGTCGACGTCATTGGATGACTCCTCTGGTCAAGTGTACAGAGCATGTGATATGCCAGACAGCGACTTCTCCCGTTGACGATTTCCACAGCTTCCGATTCGAAAGCGTCAATAATTGGAACCCGAATTGAACTCGTCCGAGGTTTTCGGTCTGCGACTCGATGTAATTCTCGCAAAGTAACTCAGTCGTCGCCGGTTCATTGTGCATCCGAGGGCTATCCCGCATTAACACACTGTATTCTGCGATTCCATCTCACGGTTGCCTATTACCATGGTGTTTAATGGCCTGTCGACGTGCATCGGCCAACCCCGTGAGATCCACCCACCACCACCCATCAACCATTGCTTCCAACCCATCCCACTCATCGCACTAGACTAAATCTCACTTGCAAGCAGCGCTCGGTGATCATATGCAACTTTGACCAGAAAAACACCCTGTTTCGGACGTGAACGATCGCCGAACTCAAAACGTACCCCAGAATGCTTGCTTTCATCTTGTTCACCGACCGGCCGCCGCTCCATCACGGGTCTCTCCGTACTTCACCGCTCCTCCGGCCATCGCTATGAGTAAGCGGCCCGGTTATCGCAACATCGATCATACCGGCGGCATCATATCGCGTTCTCTCTCAGTGCTTCCCCCCCGGGGACCTGCGGTTGATGGAACGTAGCAACCCGTCCCAATGCGGCGCCGTGTCTGTCCCGAAAGAGGTGCCATCACGACTCTGATCTGCAGGCGAGTCTGACAAGAAATGTTGACGGGAGGATTGATTGGGTCGGGGAATTTCAAATGCTGAGTCGAACTGGCATCGTCACTCACGGACCTCCCGCGCGTCCGCCCTTCTGAGTCTTCGGTCTGACGAGACTGCAGACTGACATGCAGAACTTACACCGGGGGAGGGAGAGACTGGCGAGCCTCGGCTGGGGTGTGCAGCCTTCACCGAGATCGCTGGGACGCTCGCCCATTGGCCGGCCGCGGCACGGATAGCTTTCCGGCCGAGAAAACGGACGTCCGGTGCATGTCTTGGATCTCATGTGCCCGATGAGTAAGGCATTTGGCTCCCTGCCTCGTGTCTGCATGCCCCCTCCCCCTTCCCCATCGACAGCCTCATCTCATCCAAGCCTTTCTGCTGGATTGTGGCAACGTCCAATCACAGGCTGTAAGCAGCATCTTGCTCTCGGGACCAGCCCCGTTCCGGCGCCACAACCTGGTGCCCCGCCACACCACTAGCCATAGTTGCCATGCCATGAAGCCCCACTGCCTGCCCATCCCCCGCCCTTTAAGCGCCGTAAAAATAGTCACACTCGTACCTGATTCGCTTCTTAGCGCGCGTCTGCTTATGGCACCGCACATGCCACATCCTGCTTCGTTCCCCAGCCGCTTGCACCGCCTCCCCTCCTGCAACACCCACATTTCTCTCCCTTCTCAGGCACACTCTGCCTTGCTGGGGGCGAACCACATGGCGGCCGGGCTCTCAGTCAGCCTTGCCTGCGCTCCGTGCTCTGCCAAACTTTCCCGCCATCAGACCGGCTGCCTCTCAGAAAGTGGCCCTAAGATCCCCGATCCGGCTACGGCTGGACAGAGGTTCGTTTCGCTTGGCCTTTTCGTTCCTGGAGCCAGCCTCGGCACCTTGTCAGGATTGTCTCGGGAAGCAAGCGCGACGGCACTTGATCCATGCTCCCTTGTCTCACACTCAGAAGTCTCACAGGAACCACCCTTGCGCACAGAGCCCTAGCCGACCGGTGCTCCAATCATGGCGACGAGCCTCACCTGAAGTCGAGAATAGCACACCACTAGCCGCGAGCTGGCACGAACGACATGTTGCGGCTCTCGTTACCATGAGCAGGGGGGTGGAATGGGCCTCGGCACTTGGGCTTAACGTGACGTTGCTCCTGCTTGACATGCAGCTTCGAGTCATCTTTCAAATGTCCCGGGTTCTGGACCCTCTGAGTAGCGATCAACGCATGCACATCACCATGACATCTATTCTCAGTCATCCATTCCACAGCTTTACCGCAGGTGAGCCCGCTGACACGAACATGGTACTCATCTGCTTCATCATGATATCACCTCGCTTTCGTATACCAACCCCGGTATATCATGGACGGTGGTGGAGCCGTGTGGGATGAACCCAGTAATATGAATCGGGATCTTCACAACGGCGGCCGATCAATACGAAATCCACTCAACCATCAAGACTGCATCCGGCCTGTTACATGTCACCATGAGACTTCACAGCATGTAAGCAGGTCATCAGCTTTCACATAGCTTAGATGTCATCAACATGTCTGCCTTGTCGCCAGCAACGGACCGACTGAATTACTTTTGGCCATCACTCTTTGCATGCTATGCACGCAACTCTAGCGCCGCTTTTCCGACCACATCGTCACCGACTGGCTCACAGCTCATCCTTTGTTTGGCCCCCATCGCTTGGCTCTTCCATAGCCATAATCTTAACCACCAAGCTCGTCCACCCGGTAAAGTGCTGAGTCCGCTGTCCGGCACCTGTCTCCGGGTTGTACTGCTCCCAAGCGAACCCTGTCTCCTCCCAGCTCGTATAGACCGTGTCCACCAAGTTCTTGCGCAGCCTCGAGAATAGGTCTCGGGCCTTCTCCTGGTACGGGCCATCCTGAATGGCCACAATCTAAAGCCCGTGTTAGTGATATCGAACGATAAGGTAGGGGGAGGTGAGAAAATAGAGGGGAACTTACTCGGAGCTGAGACAGGGCCATGTAGTTGATTGGCATCCAGACAGGGCTGCGCCAGTAGTTCTCGCCAGTCTCGTAAAACTCGTCTTGCTTGCTCAGACTACGCAGTCCGTGGGGGCTGAAGAGATGATCTTCGTCGCCAATGAGGTCCAATATCTTGCCTAGCTTGGGGTCCTCGGGCTTTATCAGGCCAACCAAGAACGGGAACAACGAGATGTAACCCTTGTGGCACACCAGCGCATGCTCTTCGAACTCGTCAATCGTCGCATCGCAGTAACAGCCCTCCTTCTCCGACCAATGGAGGTCGTCCAAGTTGTTCTCGATGGCCTTGAGCGACTTGCTGTACTCAGCCACGTCCTCGTCTATGCCTAAGGCGTTCGCGATGCTCAGGAGAGACTTGGTCATGAGGCCAACCCACGACATGAGGTCGACGTGCAGCTCGCCAGGGTGCGGGGGCTGGGCTCGGGGGTAGTCGTCGAGGCCACTCGTCAAGATGTGCGTCTCTGTTCGGCCCCTCCATCGGTACGCCTCTTTGCTCGAAAAGGCTTCGCGGTCGTACGACTTGATGTCGCCGCGCTGAGTCTTGCGGAACCAATTGTACTGCCGGCGCAGGAGGGGGTACAACTTGCGCAGATACGCCTCCCCGAGCTCGACGTTGTCGAGGTGGGCCATCTGTAGAGGGTTTTCAGCCGACATACGCTCCTTGGCGACGGGCTGGCTTCCATTGGCTTCACGGAGGCGCTCCATGAATCCCTCGATGATGAGGAACAAAGTTGGCGGGTTGGCATAATGGGGGTACTGGACTTGGAACTCTGCGGGCACCTTGCTGCGCGCTTCTGCGCCGAGAATCTGCTCTCGGGCAATCCAACCATCATCATCCATGGTATTGTACCAGCTGCTGATAATCTCCAGGGTTAGGTCGATGTCCCAGTCCGCGATCGGCACGAGGTGGAATCCCTCATCCCACAAGAAGCCTCGGGGGAAGAAGGGTCGCGACGGAACACTAGTGAACAGCTCGTAAGGGCCCTCGGGCTTTTGCTGCTTCCGCTCCCTGGCTTCCGCAGCGTCACGCCAGAACCCTTCGTCGTCCTCATCATATTCCGGCGCATACGAACGATCGATGATTTGGTGGCCGTGGAAATACCCAATGCCGCCTAGAAGGTTGGAGAACATGCTCTTGCCAAACTTCTTGTACTTCTTGGCCGTGAACGGCTCCTTGAGGTCGAAGATACTAGAGAAGCGCTCGGTGAAGAAGGAAGATGTCTGCTTAAGTTCTTCTGTCACTTCCTCGGAGCTGAACTCTCTGCCAGCCGACCCGGACGAGAAGATAACATCAAACTCAAAGGAGCCCTCAAACGTCTTCTGTACCATATGCACGTTGCCTTTGCCGGGCTGGTGTCCCACACGGTAGACTTGCCACGGGGGCGGCGGGTTGGCCATGTCGACGTTGTCCTGGACAAACTTGACGGCTTCCTGGAGGTGCTTGAACACGACCGGCTTGCCCTGCCATACGATCTCAGGGGGGACGTCGGCGCTGATAACGACAGTCTTGTCTCCTTGTCGTTCAGGCACGAGGGGATGGTGAGCCGTGGGGTGTTTCCCAGACCCCTTGGTCACGACAAGGCTGTAGTCGCCCAGAGTCTTGGAGGTTCCCTTGAAAACGACGTCCTCGTCGAAACCAAATTCAGTACCCTCGCCGTCCGTCGCCAGCTCGCCGCCGCCCTCCTGGGCGATGTAGTAAAAGAGCATGGTCTTCGTGTCCAGCGGGACATCCTCTCGTAGCTCACCCTTGATTCTAGTCGCCCAGCTACCGCCATGCTTGCCACCGGGGATTTTGACAAAAGAGGTGGTAATGTCGATCCTGTTGCCCTCATCGTGGATAGTCTGGACGCCACCAGTGCGCGCATCATACTCATCCCATCCATACCCATGGATATCTTCACCCTGCTCGCAAGTATACCGGAAGCCTAAGATAGACTCTAATTAGCACGCATAATTCTTCTCGGGACCTCCCGCTCGCATAAACCCACCCTTCTGGATGTCGTCGTAACCATCAACTCTCCCCCACATCAGCCCCGTCCACAGGGCATCAGGCGTCCGCGGCCGCACGCCAAAGTACAGGTTCGGCTTGTACGGGCCCCAAAAGAGGCTCTCGTTGTTCTGGCGGCCAATCTCGGCAGTGAGCACCGACGTATCGTCAGCTTGCTCGGTGGCCGAGGCGCCCAAAGCCAGGACGGCGGCGACCACCCATTGCGCCAACACGGGCATGTTGGCAAGGTCAAATTCAGGCCTGCGTCCTAAAATATTGTGAAGCTCTTTGTATAGAGAAACTGTATTTAATCACAAGGTGCTGGGTGCATCGGCGTGCTTCTGCGCAAACCGAGTTGAGTTGAACACGTTTGCCAATGGCAGATGACGATCAGTGCTCCAAGCTGCAAGGCTGAAGCTGCTGGGATTCAGAAGTTCTTGGCAGGGTGTAAGCTTCGGCCAATCGCGGCACGACGGCTGCACCAGCCACTAGCCACTAATTCCGAGACCCACTCGCATTAGCCGCCGTTGCCTCAGCCTCGACGCTTTCTCCAGATAAATCTTGACTCTAATCTTGAACTGCTTTCATCATCCAGCACAACACTTTACACCCTCCCGGTCAGCGCCACGCAACAATGGCCGACTCACGCCGCCGCCACCGGCCAGACAGCCGCCAGATGTGGGACGAATCCGACCGCCGAGACCGCGGCTCCGGCCACAGCAATCGCGACAGGGACGCCGATCGCCGCGGGTACCGCGACCGCTCGCCCAACGACCGCTCCCAGCGCTCCTACGACCGCCGAGGCGGATACCGAGACCGCTCTCGCTCGCCGGATCGGAGACCCCGCGACCGCGACTCCGATAGAAACGGGCCCTCGCGCGGCCGGAGGGATGGGCCGCGCCACTACGACGATCGGGATCGCAGGGACAGGCGCAGGGACGATGACGACGGCGAGGGCGCGTCTCGCCAACGGCGCGATGATGACAGGGAAAGACGAGGTGCGGCTCTCCAACGCCCGACTCCGGGCACATCCCTCACCAGCGTGCCGCTAACCATCCGCTCAGGCAGGAACCAGCGCTCCGCCTCGCCCCGCAGCCGGTCCCGCGAGCCCGCGCTGCCCACGCGCTCCAAGCCCGACGGCAAGAAGCCCACCCCGCACATGTCCTTCAACGTCGCGCCCGCCCACGACGGCAGCCAGTCCCCGCGGCCCGAGCAGCGCGGCAGAAGCAGAGAGCGCCCGGCGGCGTCGGACGGTGAGGCCTCAGACGACGAGGAACCCCTGGTCGACGACGACGCGGCCGCCATGCAGGCCATGATGGGCTTCGGCGGCTTCGGCACCACCAAGAACAAAAAGGTCGCCGGCAACAACGTCGGCGGCGTCAAGAAGGAGAAGAAGCTCGAGTACCGACAGTACATGAACCGACAGGGCGGGTTCAACCGCCCACTGAGCCCCTCGAGGTAAACCCGGGGACAGGGAGGGCCCGTTAAGGTCTAATTCGAAGCACGCATGACGTAATGAAATTGATATCCGTTGGAGTAGAAAAAAAAAGAGTATGGACTGGAAGACGGCAAAGGAGGCGAGGAGGTCAATGATCCAGTTGGCGTTAAGGCATCGCATAGGAGCAAGTTTGTAATAGAAGAAATCAGTACAAACCAACTTTCACACCAAAATCACCGCAAATTCGCATCATAATAGTCAGATCGCTCAAAAGGGCACCACGCCATTTGATAAAGAATATCAGGCAAGGTATGATACAATCATCCCCAAATAAACATAGCACAGTAAACCCATCCAGGACTTCCGACCCGTCCACACCTATTCTAGTTCTTGGAAAGATTCCGACCTGGGCTCCTTTCAAAAACCAGCCTCTCCTGCCCAGTGCTCCCGCTCTATGTGCGAATGTAGACATTACGTACGGCGCGCGTGCGGTATTTGCCCACGCTGCTCGCCCCTTTGTTTGCTTCCGACACCATGCAATGCATTTCCCAAATAAATCCTTTCCTTCATGCCTTTTCCTCCTCTGTAGGTTCGCCAATCGTGGACGCCGTCGGCGACAATATGCTCTCTCCCGCGTGACCCTCATCCGCTGTACCCTCCTCCTTCGTTTCTTCCTTGATGCTATCTTTAAGCTCCGAGTTGCTCGCGTTGGCCTTCTCTCGTCGTCTCCTTCGTAGTCTCCGCTCCTCTTCGGCCGTTTGTCTCCTCGCCTTCCGCATGCTCTCGCGTCTCTCTGGATCATTATCATCCGCGCCGTCGCCCCCACGCATACCCTGTAATAGCGCCGCTGCCCGGTCTGCAACATCGTCTCCGCCTTCTCTGGGAGATGACAGGCCTGGACTCAGCGGGTTGCCGTCTTCGTCGATAGTCGCCTCCGTTGACTTCAGTGCGGCTTCGGCCTCGGGGATCTCGTTGAGATCGGGAATATTCTGCCCAGATGCAACACGGACCTGGTGACGGTCCTTGAGACGCGCACGGCGGCGTCGGTCTCTCTGGTCCCGAACCTGCGGCGCGGCAGCACGCAACTTCTCCAGCAAGGAGTCCATTGCGCCAGTGTTGGAAGGAGACGTAGGCCCAGCGTCTCCAGCGGCATTGTTGATCTTCAATTGGGCGTGTTTCCGTTTCATCGACGCCTCGTTACGTTTCCTCGTCGCCTCCACTTCGACGTTCTTATCACGCGACTTCTTCCACTCGCCCACAAACAGAGCCAACTTGGCAAAGAAGTCTCTCCGGGCGTTCTCGTCCCCGGGATCTTCGCCATAGAAGGTCATGATATCATGGTACGTCTTCATCATCTCGTCCAGGTAGAGCTCCATTTGCTCCGCCTTCCTCCTGGCTTCCTTCATGCACCGCTGTACAATCTGACTGACTCGGTCTTCGGGGTGGAATTTCTTGGGATCGCTGAGGTTGCCCGAATCGAGAGACATTTGAACATTTTTGATGTTGTCGATATACTTCCGGCCGTCGGTTTGTAGCTGCTCAATGTTGATCTTCTGCACAGCCATGACACCGCTGATATCATCGGCGAAGCCCTCCCACTCGGGGTACTGGTTTCGAACGATTCGTTCCACAAGATCCGCAAGCGTCGACTCATTCTTGTCATCCTTGACCATGCCAAGGCGAGCCAGCGAGCTTAGCTTGAAGCCACGCGCCTGCTTGTTTGCGTCGTTCATGTAATTACCAATGTCCAGAATAAGACCGAGGACATTCATGAGGGACACTGAGTCTCGTAGGGACTCGGACACAGTAACGACCTGGCGAATCTTGTCGTTGATCTCGTCGTAATCGGGCTCGAAGCTGCGTGTTAGAGCCAACGCCCTCATTCGGCTCTTCCAATAATGATGCAGTTCAAACGCAGTGAACAGGTAAATCTGATCTTGGCGAGTCAGTTCAGAAGGATCCATCTCCCGATCCTGCTTCTTAGCTTCGGGACCAGTCCAGTCCTTGCTGTACGGAGCCATCTGCTTGATAGTGTTGTCCGGAATATTGCACAGGTCATCCTTCTGCAGGAAGTCCATGACCACAGGGTTGTCCAGGACGTCAGTGTCGCAGTGAATGATCATCTGCACAACCTTCTCAACAGAGTGTTGAGAGAACTTGGCAAAAGCAATTTCTAGTCATTTGTTAGCAGCCATACAAGAGTCAAATTCAACCAATACTCACCATAAGCCTTCCGCAGATCAGAAGAAATGAGCTGCTTCTTGTCATCTTTCTTAGAGCTTCCCTTGCCAAGTTTCTTGATCTCCTTAGCCAGGAACAGTTTCTCAACCTCGTCCAAGATACCCTTGCGGCTAAGCTCTTGGTACTTCTCCTCACGCTCCTCGGCGGAGGGTGTGTGAGCCGCCCAGTGACTAGTCTCAGGAGTATCGACCTTCTCCCAATGCAGGGCCTTGAGCTTCTTCTTAGGCCTCACAACGGGCAAGCCAATGCCCGGAGTGGGGGTAAAGCCGCCCTGCTGAGGCAAGAAGTGACCAGATCTTGCGCCAGGCATTGGAGGAGGCGGTGGTGGCGGCATTCCCCCAGCGCCGGGGAGAGGTGGGGGCGGAGGAGGAGGGGGGGGGCCACCCATGCCAGGCAACGGAGGTGGTGGAGGTGGAGGAGGCGGACCTCCGGGGAGGCGTCCCGGCATAGGCGGAGGTGGAGGCGGCGGCGGAGGAGGAGGTGCCCCGGGTAGCTGTCCTGGCAACGGAGGTGGTGGAGGAGGGGGCGGTGGAGGTGGCCCTCCGGCTTGGGTGACTTGGATCTTGGGAGCGTCGCCGTCGCCAGGGGGGGTAATGGGCGACTCCATGCTGGGGTGAGATGGACCGGTAGCGGTTTCGCCATCCTCTGAATCGCTGGCGTCGTACCTCTTGACCTTGGATCCGATTTCTCCGAGCAGACCAGCTTGCTGCTTGGGATCGATAACTGGCCGCTTCATCTCGATGATCCTGGGCGTCTCGTAGACGACACCCTCCTCTTCGTCGGTTTCGTCTCCTTCTTCAATAATCTCGCCATCCTCAGCGCGCCGCTTAATAGGCTTTCGAGCAATCTTGGTTTGTCGGCGGATGCTACCAAGCACACTGTTGGTAAAGTCGTGTGGTGGAGTTCCGCCACCAGGGGGTGTGCCTGGGATATCTCCCTCCATTTCCTCTCGAAGAGCGCGAAGGCGATCTGAGGGGCCGACTGCTTCTCCCCAGACGCGACCCTCCAGCTTGAACTGGGTCTTTTGTCGCTCAATCTGCATCTGAAGCCGCTCCATGAGGCGTTCGCGGTCCAGAATGCCCTGCATTTGAGCTGGCGGCTGCTCGTTGGGTGAAGTCTTTGCATTGCTCTTGGCAGCCTTGGCAGCGGCGATATCCTGAGCATCTCGGAGCATGAGATATAGTTCTCTTGTCTCCAGCTCGTTGCGCTGAGCCTCTTTGGCTCTCACAGTCTGTAAGCTTTCCAATTCAGCCTTGAGGCCGTCTGCTTGCCGCCTTTGGGCCTCGATGAAACGGGTCTGCTCGTCCAATTGTCGTTGCATCTTGGCGACAAGTCCATCTGCGCCAAGTTCAAGCCTGGCTCGCATCTCATCGCGCTCTGCCATCGCAGCTTCAGCTATCTGCCGCGACTCGAGCGACTCATCCTGAGCTTGCCGGGCCTCAGAGTCTGTATGTAGCTTGTCAAGCAAGCTCTGGACAGTAAAATTAAGACTCTGCTTGAGGTCCATGTTCGGCAGTCGACGATCCATGGCAACGTAGCTCAGCATGGAGTCCACGAGCTGGAACATGCGCAGACGCTCCTCCCCATCGTTGGCTCGAATGAGCATGAGGTGCTGGAGGGCGGAGACGAAGTAATCCTGCGTCTTTGTCCCAAGAAGCCGTTGCTGAATGGCATCGGCAATCTGTACAGGGTCGGTGAGATCCTTTACGTCGCCCTCAACATTGTCCTTAATGCTGCTATTCTCCCTTTCCAGCATATCCTCGTAGTCGATGGCCTCATTGGTGCGGAACCGCTCGATTTGCTTGTCCAGGAGGTCGTATTGGAAGCCCTCCATCTTGTGGAGAATGCGCTTGATGCCACATGCTGTGAACTGGGCGCGGATGTGAATTCGCAACTGTAGATCTTTCTCAGGAGAGTCGACCATCATGTTGATGAGGAACAGCGTAGCCACGGCGTATTCCATGAGCAGGTTCTCCATGCCGATACCGCCGGTCCTCAACTCGTCGCTTGCTCCCACTAGACTACCCATCTTTCCACGGCCATCCACCGTCACCTCTACCAAGCGCATCCAAGCATCAAATCGGCCATTCTCGCCTGCCTGCGACTTGACCTCATCCATTGCCTGGATGACTTTAAGGTGGCCTTCGCCATTTTCGCCCCAAGTACACAAGAAGGTGAGGATTTCGCTGACTAGTTTTCTAGTCGTCAGGCGTGGGGAGATGAGCGAGGTAGCGAGGGCGACCATGACCTTTTGGTGGACAAGAGCATCATCGGCGCCAAATTTGTTGTTCATGAGCGCCTTGACACATTTGATGATGTCGTACTCGCGATCGAGGTTCTTGTCGGATCTGTTGTTGTCTTGGGCCGGGCCTTGGGCTGTCTTGCGGTTGATCTTAAGCAGCAAGGTCATCAGGGCAACCTGACCTTGACACTCAACGAACCTCTTGACCCAGCCGATCTGCTGGGTTCTCAAATTGACCTCCAGACTCCCCATTCCCTTGGTATCGAGTCTATCCTCCATGACTCGCCTGACGTACCATTCGGGGGTGCCTTCTTCGTCGGAGTAAGTAGTAATGTCGGGAGCTGCGTATTGGTTCGGGCGGACACTCTGTCGTCGCTTCTGCTCGCCTTGCCACTCAGTGAGTCGGTCTTGATACAGCAGTGTCCACTTCTTCTGAGAGGGGTATGCCATCATTTGTCTCCTAGCCTGCTCAGGGAGGTTGTGCCATCCTCGCTTCTGCATGAGCTGGAGAAACATTTGCTCGACCACGTTGTCATCATCTGGTTTTGGGAAGTTGAAGCCGTCATGGCCTCCTTGTCCGGGTCCGGGGAACTTTGTTAAGCGGTGGGATTGGTTGCTGTAGACAGCCTGAGGAGAAACACCAGGTGGTGCTAGATTTGATGCGCGCGAGATTCTAGGGTCACTTGGACCTTGGTTCGTTGAGTACACGCTCAAGTTATCAGCGGAACCCCGTCCGTTGGCGTTCATGTAGGAGTCGTATCGGCCACCGCCGTTAGTAGGGATGGAACTGCCTCGAGCCGGACCTGGGCCCCATTGCTGGTATTGGGTCTGGCGGCCAGTCGAGGCCATAGTGAGATTGGTGCCGAGGTGACTGGGAGCAGGTGACCTGCCAGGAGAGTGAGAGCTGGTGGGAGTAGTAGGCGTCTCGAAGCTGGGGTATTGGTGGAAGTCCATTCCTTTATTGAGGTGGTGAGGTTGGGGTTCGCGGCGGACTGGCACCTGCTCACCCTTGGGGAGATATTCGACGGGGACCGGTGATCGGGAGCCGTTGCCCACGGCATCGTAAGGAATTGATGTGATGACCCCGGCCATCATGTTGATGCCTCCATCAGGTGAGCCGGAGCGCTCAATGGAGACGTTGGAGGATTCTCGGTGGTGGCGCGAGGAGCGGTAGCTGGCGGCATCGTCGGGGGGGTATCTGGTGTCATCTGTGTAGCGTTTATCCTTGTGCTTGCTGCGAGAGAAGATGGAACGGCCGCCCGAGGACTGCCTCGACTTGTCTGCAGACATGGCGACAGCAAAGCCGATGCGGTGGAGGCCGCAGAAGTGGTGGCCGCAATGTAGGTGGTGGCCGCAATCAGCGTCTTGGCCGCAGGAGTGATCTTGGGCAGAATCGTATTCGGGGTCGCGCACGGGGGGTGGGAGGAGTTGAGGGAGAGGCGAGGTCGACGGCTAGATGAAACACGTGAAGGCGGCGGTTTGGTGGCCCGGGGCCGCTCGCATGATGGGGGCACGCAGACGCTTCCGTACCGAAACGCACAAGGAACAAGAGTTTGGGTGACGATCCGGGGAGGGGGGCCTCGAGTCGATTCGGCCGGCGGGTTTAAACGTGGTTTAAACTTGAAACCTGGATTGGGGGCGTGCGTGCGTGCGATGACGGAGCGAAAGCTGGGTTCGCAAAACGCAGAGGCACAGGGCAGAGGCACAGGCACAGACACGAGGAAAGGCACAGGCGCAAGGCACAAGTTGTCGGGGCTCTCAACTCCCACAGGTGTGCGCAGAGGCAGAGGCGGAAGGGGGGCGGTTTGCGGAGACCGAAGGTTCGATGTGGGAGTTGTGGGAGAGTTTCGGGCCAGAGGACGGGAAGCAATCAGCAGTCGTGGATCTAGGCGGTGACTACTGTTCCTTCTCTTGTACAGTCGGCGTCCGGGCAGGTCGAGCACTGCGACGTAGCAACAGTATCAGGAGTCAAAAGGCCGCCTGGGGGGGAGGGGGTTTTGATATGGTCGGGGTTCGGTTCTGGTTTCGCCCCAAATCAAAGGTCGGGGTCATTGATGGGCGATGCAGAAGACCAAGTCGAGGAAGGGTGAGGTACCGGGGATGATGGGTAATTGCTAGTGGCTAGCCGCCGCGAGTCTCCGGCTTGCAGGGCGTCGCGATACGCTATTGCCACTGAAGAGGCGCTGTGCGCTAAGCTGCACCGGCGCCACGGTGGAGAGGGGGGAGCATCTTTAGGCGCTGTGGGCGCTGGAGGGGTCCGGCTCTTCCACTGCAAAGTGCGTGCGCCTTAGATGAGCGCGAGTGACGAGGATGGAACTGACTATTAACGAACGGGAGACCCCGATGACCTCCTATTCTCGTCAAAGTGCATGCAGGAAACATTCAACTACTACAACCCAAAAGATGGCACATATCTTACGTGGTATTCCATATTCTTTCGCTGGGTGATGTAGTAAGCCTGGCCCTAGGAGGGATATCCGCATGTCGACAACTGGCGTGGAAGCCCCATGGGAAAAGGTGGAAGAGCTTACCTTGAAGCCCCCCTGAGGAACAGCCAAAGAAGGAAGTCCCGTCCACTATTTCATTCTCCCTCCAGCCTCTAGTAATTATGAACGCTTCTTGCGTGACAAGCTAGGAACAGGATGGTGACCGTTGCTCCTAGTCGCAAACACCAAAAGACGTTCTCCTCCTTTGATTCCCCAACCCAAAACTGGGTCGTCCCCCACCTAGGGCAACGAGATGCAGCACCTACAGACAGTAGGGGACCACGTTGAGGCGACCTAGGGACTACAGAATCGTACTTTTGGAGATGCCAACATCGCATTGGCTAGCTAGCATCTGTGAGCTGGGCCGTATTGGGTGGAGAGTGGGAGGGAGATGGAGAAGGGAGTGGATTTCGCAACATTGGATTGGGCCTCGTCCCAACCAGTGGTGGTGTAGTCGATAGCGCCAAAGCCGCCCCTTCTTCCCCTTTGTCATCCGTCCACCCCAATGTGAGTGCCTAGAGAGTGGGAAAGATACAAAAGAAGTACCAGTATTAAAGCATCCAGATGTGCACGTGAGTGAATGCTGTGTTGCGTTCACATTCGAGATTCGGGTATCATGCTCGTGCCGTGCCGCAATAGCCATGAAAGCATTATTTCCGGGCCATCCCGACGAGGGCGGTTTGCATAGTACAATTTCTTGAACTCACTCAAGAACACATGTGAATCTATCCTGTCCGTTGAATTACAGGAATGCCGGTTCGCTGTCCTCTCGTTTCCAATCTCCCTTTTCTTGCCCTTGACAAGCCTCACTCTCTTGATGAGTGTCTTAACTGTTCTGTCTGTCAATCCAATCTTCCCGACGCCTCGGTTCGTCTCTCAACTATCCCTACCGTGTACCGTGCCGAGCAGAGAGGTCTCTCGAGCCCCTTGTCCATCATTCTCCCACCCTAGCGAGGCCGGATTGGTCTCATCTCGGTGCTTTCCATCATCTTCCCCAGACCTTCTAGGTTACCCACTTATACCAACCCGGCCTAGGGCATCGGTGTCTGGCAATCTGCGGAGCACAGCAGGCGGCCTCCACGACTCTCGGGCTCTACTTCGTACCATATATTTGTAAATCCAAGAAAGACCAAACAGCTGATGGACACTTCTCCTCATGAATAATTGTGTCCCCTTATACCGCTTTGTCAATGCTGCCTTAGCTGTTGCAAAGGCATAGGTTCACAGGCGCATCCATCAATCATTAAAACAACTCCGCAATGCCCGCACCCGGCCGCCCGCCAAGCGCCGGACTCCACTGCTAAATGGGCAATTGCGCGCTGACACTTTGACAGAATTGGCTGTTCGCGTCGTCCCTGTGGCTCGTGCCACCTGCCCCGACTAGACTGGCGGCGACATGCAAGCCAGCCTACGTAATCCATCCATCCAACTTGGCCGCCGTATCTTATCGGGTCGCCTCCAACAAATATCACGATCCCTTCGTGGCTCGCAAAGGGGGGTTGCCAGCAATACGACGAGGCTGCTCTGAATCGGGAGAATATCCTGCGCGAAATTGCCATTCTTCTAAATCCTCGCGCGCACGCGACAGAGCTTTGATTGTGCGCTCTACCATAAAGGCAACATGGGGGCCACCATCTCCGTCATCAAGGCAAGCCATCCTGCGCAACAGTCAACCACCTCCACCTCCTGAGAACCATGTCACTAACACCACATCGCAGACTCTCATAGTCCCCGCCGTGATATCCCTCATCATCTTCGTCCTCCTCACCTACGTCGTCATCCCCGCCTGGAGACACTACCGGAATCGATACAGCCAATACCTACCCCTCGACTCTCTCTCGTCGCAGACTTCCTCGCTGCGCCAGCGCATCACATCCCGCCTCGCCTCCATCCCTTTTCCTGCGAGATGGAGACAGCAAGGGAGTTTGGTCTTCGTCGGAGACATGTCCGATGATGGGCTAGATGACGACGATGGAGAGGAACTTGGTGACGTTGACGACGAGACCTGGCGCGCTATAGAGAGGGATACTCAAACACGTCAGCCTGATAATTCCAGGCGCTTAAGCAGAGAGTAAGTCCTTAGCTAGAATCCCGATGAGAGACGATGCGAATACGCCTTGCATTTGACCGCCACGTTACTAACGAGAATATCTAGTCTTGAAGAAGGATTCAGGGATGACAGCGACGACGAACCAGATCGGCCCATGCAAGGTACAAATGTTAGACTATAAAGGCGTCTTCAACTTTAGCTACTACGAAGGACTAGGCATTTTCCTTAACAATGCGAGAGGTTGTGCCTTCATATTCTCCCAAGCTACCACGAGTCAAACGTGACAAGCATCGACCTCAACAGCACTGGGAGCAATTCAGCGCTTCACAATTTCATTCCTAACTTGCCTACCACTCTACTCGACTGTGTGTGACCTCCTTATCCCTCTTCACCAGTACCGCTGAATCATATCGCTTCAAATCCGAACCTGCCAATACGCGCACTATTGTGCCGCCCTCGCCCCGCCTCGCCTCGCCCTCCCCATGTTTTGCGTGCCGCTCCCGCTCCCCGTCCCCGCGGGCATGCCTCGCGTGTACCTCCCCATGCTTAGCACGTCCTTCAACCATGTTCCCACCGCCTTCATCGCCTTCTTCCCTTTCCTCTTTTTCTCCTGCTTCGCTCCAACCTCTTCATTCTGCTCATTGCTCGAAGCCTCCCTCCCTTGATCACCACCCGGTGCCGTACTGTCGACCCTCCGGTCTTCAACCTCGTCAGTGTACTTGCCCGGTGCCGTACTGTCAACCCTCCGGTCTTCAACCCCATCAGTGTACTTGCCTGGTGCCGTATTGTCGGCCCTCTGGTCTTCGACACCATCAGTGTACTTGGGCACTAACGGGACGAATGCCCCTGTCGTGCCGCTGGCCTCCAGTCTCCAACACAGCTGACTGAAAGCCGCCCACTTCTTTCGATACCACCTGCTGGCTTCCCGTTCCAGGTCTGATTCCTTCGCGTACAGTCTGCTCCAGTGGATCTTTTCTCTCATAACCCAAAAATACTTGAGCGGGGAGCCTTGATAGCTCGTTTGCGCTTGCTGCGCACGTCTAGTCTCTTGGGAGGATTGTTCAATGAGCCGGCGCAGCTCTACGCCTCTAGGCGACTCACAAAACTCGCATGGCCAAGGAATTCTTGCTCTCGTTGTATCGTTGAACAAGTGTTTGTTGGGTTGTGTCGTAGGAACAGCCATGTGGCCGCACTCATGCATTGAGGTAATGCAGCCGACCCGTGGGCAATTGCCCCTGCTGACTTGATTGAAGCTAAGCCACCAGAAAAGGCACTGATGGCCAAAGGCGTGCCCGCATGGGAGATAGGCCTTCTGCTCCTGAAAGAAATATTTGCCTCTGCGCTGGCCAAACTCGACGTTACATATCGAGTAAACTGTGCAGTCAATGTCGGCGCCGCAGTGGGGCCCAAGTTGCGGTGTTGATACGGGCAGTTTTGATACAGGCGGTGGATTAGCCATAGTGTGGTCACCGATAAGTAGGTCTTGGGGTATGAAGGAGTCGGGATTTGGGGGTGTCCCTCGTGGTCCCACAGGTACTGGAGGTCTCGGAGCTTCTTTATCAGAGCCGGAACCGGCGCGGTTCACGCTGGAGCTGGGGTCTGGTGGTGGTCCTGGTGGCTCTGTAAGTCCTGAAGGTCCTGCAGGCCCTGAATCAAGAGGACTGTAGCTCATGACAGGTACATCTGGGATTGGGGAGGATCGTGCAGATCCAGAGTTGGTTGGGCTGCGGCCTGGCGGCGTAACAAGCGCCAGCTGATCTTGAAAGGGGCTGACCACAATGCCAGGTAGAGCATCACTGGATTGTGTACGAGCCCTCTCAAGTCCGGCTATCGTGACCTGTCCCAGCTGTGGAGGGCCTTCGTAGGAAGGAGGTCGGTGCTCCCTGGATTCTTGTTCGGCGTTCTCGAAACGACGATATCTTCGGTTGACCAACCTGAAGGTGAGACGCTCTCTGAGATGGCGCCTGCGAGGGGTGTTCTTGTTGTTGTTTCGAGCCATGACGATTGATGGGGGTCCCTTCACGATGAAGAACTGTTCAAAGACGACTGAAGTATATGGGCAAGGAAACGTTTGGGTATGAGGCTCTCTGCTGATGAGCAACGAGGACCAATGTGGGAGTGACAATGGATGGGAGACGAGAAGATGGAAACTATGGATAAAAGTCTGTGCTTACAGACGATGATGATGATCTTCGGGTAACGGATGATGAAGTAGCGATAGCTTATGCGTTGAGCGTTATGCGTAGCGAGTTGCGTATTGCTGGTGATGGAAGAGTTGTTTGGACTCGACGAGGCATTGGGTAGTTTTGTTGACCCTGAGTTTGTCTGTTCCAGCTGCTCTTTCCCGATCATCATCCGACAGAGAATTCAGAAGGTACTAAGGTAGGGGGCTACAGAGAGATATTGAAGGCATTTCCATTGTGGTTCGGCCTGCTCTTCCTTCTTTAGTAGCATAGATTCTCGTTCCATCGCGTGAGGCAAGTTCCATGGTGAGCCTCTCAATCACAGGTGCGGCTTCCACGCCAACTAGTACCTACTTCCATAATTGGGATTCGAACTAAATAGGTACATGCACCCTTGCCTTGAATTCTAATTTCTAATCATTATTTTTCAATATCCCATTCATCATGTTAGAGTTTATGAAGCAATTTCTCTGCGCTAGGTACTTCAAAATTCGAGGTGTCGTTGAACCCGCGGCTCTTGCCTCCTACTTACACGACGATTTATCTGCCTGCCCCACAAAAACCTCTCACTCGCTCATCAACACCAACACCTGCCATCCCAAGTGCAACACAACTGCCACGGTCGCGCGCACTTCTTCGATCACGCGCCACTTTCCGGTGCCACTTCCCTCTTCCTCCAAAATGCGTTTTCGAACTGAACTCAAGAACATCCGCACTTTCGCGAGTAGGTCCTGCAATTTTGAATCTCGGGCCTTGATGCTGAATGACGGTGCTAATCGACTGCCAGAGCTCACTGCGGCCCTCTCCTCCCTCGAAAAGATCGCTTGGTTGCGCCTGAGCGATGACACTGCTCGCTTCACCGTCATCCCAGACATGGGGTCTCAGGTCTGGGCGTACGTATCTCATTTGACGCTTCCCATCGCTCTCGCTTGTCGCTGCACTACAAACACTGGATTCCGTCCATCTGGCCCGCCAACGCCATCGTGAATCCATATTACCTTCCGAGTGTGCCACTGACCAGTCGATTAGCTCCCTCTCCATGGACTTTATCTTTGAAAACTACCATATTCAGTCCGCTGAGACTTCCAATACCATCAACCTGGAGCTGCCCCTTCAGCCGCTCCAACGAGCCCTAAAATCCGCCTTCAACAGCATCTCAGCTTCCCTCCGCCTCACCAAAAAGGATGGCCTTCCCGTTCTCTCCATGACCATCACCACCAACACCACCGCCAATGCCGCTGGCCCCGCTGGCCCCGCAAGGCCTTCTGCCGCCGCTGGAGATGACCCTTTCGATGATGAGGACATGTTCCTTCCTGAGCATCTCGAAACGTCGCTCAGACGCGAGCATGAAAAGATCATAACCCAGGACATCCCCGTCCGTGTCCTCCATCCAGAGACTGTCGAGACCATAATGCAGCCCAAAGTTCGTGAGCCAGACGTCCACATTCAGCTGCCTCCCCTTCTCCATCTCAAAGCCATCTCAGACCGATTCACCAAGCTCGCCCTCGCATCCAACTCTTCCACGGGCACTGCTGCCACCAAAGCTCCTAAGCTCGACCTGAGTGCCAACATGCATGGTGGCCTCCGCCTACGCATAGCCACCGAGACAACTGATATTTGCAGCGTGTGGTCCAACCTCCAGAATCCGGAGCTAGATCCCGCCCAACTCGACTGCCCCGTGGAAGACCACCCCAGCACCAAATTCCGCGAGGATGGGCCAGACAGGTGGGCTACCGTTCGGGTGGATGGCAAAGACTGGAGTAGAGTTCTGAGTGTTGGTCGGCTTGAGGGCAGAGTAATTGCTTGTTTCGCCGACGATCATGCCTTGATACTTTACGTCTACGTACCCCAGTACGACGATGCTTCGGCCGAGGACTCTGTAGTTACAGTAAGATGTCCCCGGTTCCATTTCATCTCGTTGACTAACAAACAACAGTATTATGTTCAATCTTACAGTGTTTGATCAGGGTTCAATCGAGATGGGGGGTCGGATTTATGGTGTTCAGGTTCGGATTTAGATTGGGAGGGAGTCTGCTAGGTTGTCATTGAGGTAGCAGGATACATATCGCTGTTTGATCTCATAGAACCTGTTCACACACAGAGGCCATATCATGATTAAAGAAGAAATGTCTAACTGCATTACCATTGTATGGTCTGTACTCGACACTCCAATGGGTCTCGGCAATACACTACCAAGTCTAATTCGCGATGATCCAAAACGACTGATTAAAACCAAGTATCTCCTCTTTAAAGCATACAGCTCAACAAATTACCGCCGTCCGTAATAAGGGTCCTCCCTCCAGTGCTGTACGAAAAATTACACGAAAATGATAGCTCTATTATACAGGACAGGTTTGTTCAGGATGCGCTAGAACCCAAGAAAACGCCAGACATTTACGTCGATGCCAAGGTCCACAAAACACCGTCGCTCCCAGAAGCCCAATTCTTCTCATTTGGCCATAACGTCGATGTAACGGCCGCTCTTGCGAGGCTTCTTCTTCTCGCCCGGCTTGCGGGGTGCGGCAGCGCCGATCAGATCGTCGATGCTGCTAGCGTTGCTCATGGCCGTAGAAGGTCTACTACCCGGCGGAGGCATGGATGATCCTCCAAGACTAGGGTTGGACACGGAACGATTCATAAGCGGAGGTGCCGACAGTCCCAGGTTGTCCATCGAGGGAGCTCTGGTCAACTCTGGGGTCGCCGAGCGCATGTGAAGGGGCATGCCACCCGATGGTGCACTACTCGCCATCGGCGGGGGAGGCGTGCCAGTTGATGTTGGAGGAGGAGTGCCAGACACAGAACGGGGAATAGTCCTTGGGGGGGGTGGCGTCGCCGTCTTAGCTGGCACATTCTCGGCGCCGGGCTTCTTGTTGACCCATCGCTTCAATTCAGGGTCGTACACAAAGCTGCTTGCTTCTCCCAGCTTGGCTCGGATAGGCTTGCCTGGTGATTGATCACCGGCAGCAGGCGTCTCTGGCTTCTTGCTTCCTCCAAACCACCCAGAAAAGCCCCAGCCCTTCTTGGGTGATTGTTGGCCAGCAGCAGCACGTTTCGCTATTTTCTTGTCAGTCTCTGAATTTTGACTCATAATACGGATGTGCAGCTTACCGTCTTCTTCGGCCGCTTTGCGGAACATTTCTTCATTCTCTCGGTCCTTTTCGGACTTGGACTGCGTCTTAGGTTTCAGAGCAGGAATGTCATCATCGTCATCCATGAAACTCTTCTTCTTGGGCTTTGGTGCATCATCTTCATCATCAGCAGTTGGCTCCGGATCAGGTTGATACGACGGCGGTTCGTATCCATAGGGCTGGAACGATGGTGGCTCATACCCACCACTGCCACTCTCGGCAGTGACAACCTCGGCCTCGGGTGTTGGAGCGTCGGGGGTCAATGAAGGTGGCTCATACCCATAGCTCAGTGGCTGGTACCCTTGCTGGGATGAGTCGGCTACCTTATCCTCACCGCTCGTAGGAAGTGCAGGCATACTCGCGGATGTCGGCATGCCAAACGGCTGGTATCCGCCAAACGGAGTCCCTTGTGTGATTTGCGGAGCGGGTGCCAGTCCCGGGGCTCCTACCATGCCCGAGTCACTTTGATGAATGTTTGATTCGGACGCAGATGGACCCATTGGCATGTAGCCTCCAGATGATGCTTGATGTGTGGGCTCGTAAGAGTTTCGGGTAAACTCATTTGAGCCACGATCCAAGGAGCTCCTCGGGGCTGCAGCGGTCTGGGATGAAGGATCGTAGGGATTTGACGAGGGAGTAGCCGCCACCGTTGCCGGGGCATATCGAGATCCCGCGGCAGTTGCTGCAGGCGGGGGGATGCCCATAGGATATCCTGGAGATTGTCCACCATAGACCTCGAAGTTGGAGACCGACGGCGATCGGCTCATCGTGGGTGTGGTAGCAATGCGACCAAATGGCCCAGACTCACCCTCGCCACCTGGTCCAGCGCCGTTATTATCGTTCTCTTCTCCAGCGACAAACTTGTTGAACCTATTCCACATGCTATCCGACACTTTGTTCATGCTAGGCTTCGAGATCCAAGAATTAGTCTCATCTTTAGGCGCCTGCTTCAATCGTATCGTAAAGTCGTTCACAGCAGCTTCCAAGATAGCATGGTGATAAGGCGATCTCTTCGTCTGGGAAGTCATCGCGGTTTCAATGGCATCGCAGTATTGAAGCGCCTTGTCTCGGTAGCCGTACTCGGCAAGGGTCATAGCAAGTTGAAGTTTGTAGGCAGCAAGATGGGGAACTCCTGCCGCGGCTGCGACACCTCCTGCGAGTGACAAACCATACTCATACACTTCACTCAGTTGGAGAGCCTCGGTCTCCTTGGCAAACTGATCAGCTTGCTGGTGGTGATCCGCACCCAAGAGTACAATATTGGCGGTAGGGTCATCCAACCCACCGAAATGGGACGCATTCCTACCGAACAGGAAGCAGATATGGGCTGCTTCAGCTCTTCCGTAGCTGGAAAGTAGGTTCCCAAGTGCATTCAGCCCGCGAATGTCATCAACACTTCGGTTGCTGAGGACGAGACACAATGTCTCCCGCCATTTATCCAATCCATCGAGGGTAGCCTTTGCCGGGCCTGGGCCAGACTGAGTTGACATGAGCTGAAGACCAGCTCGCGCATGGACAGGGACAAGCTCATCGACGCAGTCATCGAAATTGCCAGATAGAATCTGGTACAGCGCAGCCATCGACTCGTTGTTGTGGCCTGGGTAGTTGACCTCTTTTCGCACAAACTCCTGGGCAACTTGCTTGTACAGGTCGCCCGATACAGTGTGGGAGATCAACATCGCGTGGCCCCAGAGTCGCTTGTCGACCAGGGCCCAGACAGCCTTCTCCCGGTCACCTCTCAATAAGTGATGTCGGATTTGATCCATGGTGGAAACATCAGCTCCATCAGCTGACATTGCAGTGACGGAAGTTGGCTCGACACCCAAACCACCAATACGAGGGAATAGGGCATCGTCATCTGCAGTCGGCGTGATTGTGCCAGGTGAGAGTACATCACGCACGGCCTTTTCAACTGCCGGAGTGCCCTCCAGAACGCCGTCGTGCTCAATGAAGATGCGTAGAATCCGCCACAAAATTAGGCGCTCAATCGTGCGCTTGGACTCCAGGGAGAGTTGAGAATGGAATGAGATGTCAGGGACCTCCTTCTCCAACGTCTCAATGCCAGCCGTCAACCAGGCGATGGTTTCCTTCTTCTTGGACTTGCCCTTCAAAGGACCAGGAAATTTGGCGAGTCGCTCTTGGAGCGGCTCGATATCCTTGACATTGCGAACCTTGACTTCACCAGGTGTCCGAATGATAGTTGGAACACTCTGCTTCATGCCATATCGCGGTACACTATTCGGGAACGACGTGACTATGGTCCCACCAACACCCCAGGTGAAAATTGGGCAACCCTTCCATCGCTGAAGAGGGTCCTTCTCCCGGCCGTCAGTGGGCGCAACCAAGTTCATCGTTATGGACTGGCCGCGAACACGGGTAGTGGGAGCGTAGGGGACATTTGTCGGTCTCGTCATAACTGGAGAAGTAGCCGAGTGAGCGGAAGAGGGTCGTCGAGTATGATCGGACGACCTAGTTCCTTGCTTGTGTCCATATGCGGCACTGGGAGACTGGGTCTGCGCCCGAGGAGGTGGGACAAATCCAGCCTGTGCAGTTGGAGGAGCATGTGGCGCATGCGGAATATAGCCCGGACCTGATTGCTTCGGAGGAGAAAGCGTCAACTGCCCAGCATAACTAGGAGGCGGGGGGGTACGACGGGTTGCCTTGGGAGAGTTTCCAGGGCTATACCTGGATTCGACGTGAGAAGGAGGATGAGTAGCGCTCAAAGATCTAATAGGAGTGGTTTGATCCTCCTCTTCATCAACCTCGCGAGTCGGGGGTAGAGATGACATCCGAGTCAAACGTGTCTCGTAGGAACTCATTCGGCGTTCCGCCAGGCTCGGCTCTCCGTTAGGACCATGATTCGTCTCACAGTGAGTTAGGGGACTCGAAGTTCTAGGTTGAAAAGGGAGAATTGGTGGTGGAACTGCCGATGCCGCAACGGGTCCGTAGGAAGCGTGTCCTTTCGTCGCAGGGGGTGCTGGAGAGTAACGGCTATTGGCAGGCGCCGGGGGAGCCGAATGGCTACCTGCAGCCCCAGGAGCTGGCGAATATCTAGAGCCGTTGGGGGCGGATGGTGGAGGCAAGTGATTGGCCGGTGTTGATAGAGCAGCATAGGGACTCACTCGCTCAGGGGCTACCAAGTTTCCAACCCCAGTTGGTTGAGGGGCAGGAGGCTGGCTGGCAGCTACTGCGTGCGCGGGTAGTGGTGGGGGTAGCATTTGGTTCGTGGCCGAGGCCATCGGGGGTGCAGCATGAGCGCCATAGGCCATGGGAGGAGGATGCTGGGCAGGAGACGGAGCCCGGATGCTAGTCCTTGAGCTTGGGCGAGGCTTAGGAACCATGGGCAATTCCTCAAAGAAGTTCTCCTTGTGCTGCACGCCAGGAGTCGGAGGCTTGTGCTGCAGGGGCGGTCCTTGATGAACTGGCGCGCCTTGGCTTCCGTGACTCGAGGTGGGAGGAGAAAGTGAGTTAGAAGGCGGGCCAGGCATGAACATGCTGGTGCTTCGAGGCAGCGGGGGTCCCTGGGGAGGGGGGGCAGAGCTCTGTGGAAGCTGCTGCATGCTAGCTCGTTTTCGGGGCTTCATCAAAGGTTTGACCAGATCAGTAGGCAGATCATACGGCGATGAATATCCTCCCTTGGACTTTTCCACGAAGCTTTGGGCCCTGGGCAACGCAGGCCTCTCTGCAGGCGCAGGGATGTTGTACTGGGATGCCGATCCATACGGGGTTGTTGCTGGCGCGGGGGCGCCATACATGCCACCAGGAGTAGCTTGGACAGGAGCTGTCGTTGCAGGCGTATAAGAGGCCGCTCTCTGATTCGATGGCTTTCCGGGAAGGTAAGGATTTTGTGCCGTCGTTGAAGGAGGCTGAGGGGGTGGGGCCGGTTCATCGTCTTCCAAGAATCCTTCATCGTCACTGCCGAAGAAAGCGGCGGGATCAACCTCCTTGTTTTCTGGAGGGGTGCTGTCTTCTAAGAGGAAGTCATCGTCGTCGTCGTCTTCAAAAGCCGCCTCCCATTTTGCCGCAAGATCCTTAGAGCTATTTGCCTCCTTGGGTTGGCCCTCGGGACCAACATTCTCTCCGGTCTGGTTCGACAATTCCTCCTCCTCGTCAAGAGTAGACTGGCGCGAGAAGGGGCTAGGGTCTACCGAATTCAAAACCTGCATGGTGGACTTCCGCTCGAGCGGTTTCGCCGAAAGTCCATTAAGGGTAGAATCCGGTTGCGAAGATTGAACCTGGCTGAAGAAATCGTCACCATTCGCAGTGTCATCGTCAAAGGAGCTAACAGCAGCTGTATTCGAGTCCTCACGGAGCTGCTCTTGTCCCTGTGGGGAGATCAATGGCAGCCCCTCCTCGTATCGTGCTTCAGAGTCCCGTCTCTCAGGCCCTGGAAGGTCTCCACCAATCGAGATTGACCGCGCGTGCTGCCTCTTCGGCGCATTGAGCTCATCAGAATGCTCCGGGGCATTCCCCCTTTGATACTCCTCCTCCTCGGCATCCACATCTTTGTCGTTCTCCTCCAGCACATCCGCAGCCTGATTGGAAGGCAGAGGTTGTTCACGCGAGTCGGAGTTTAGTGACATAGGTGGTACAACTGGGAATGAGTTCGTTCGATCTGAGGGAGGCATGAATTTGAAGGGGTCAGTGTCTGTGCGAGACAGGTTCCAATCGCCCTCGTCATCATCGCCGAAAGTGAGGTCGTGAGACACGGTCCGAGCAAATGACATAGAGCTGGCGTGTTGAGAGGTCGAGGTTTTCGGGTTGGCAGCTGCAACAGGCTCGGAGTTCTCTGTGGCGGGCTCGGTGGGGAGATGCTCAGATGCTGGCTCTTCGGAAGCTAGCCAGGCATCGTCACCACCTTCATCATCCTGCGAAAACGAGGCATTGGCAACTCCCTCGCCCCTTGAAGGCTCCACATTGCCATTTGATGGACGTTCTATTGTTGTAGACTTCTCGGGCTGGATGGGTAGTCCGTTGGGTGATGACGTCGACCGGGTCGCGTCGGCGGGTGTTTCGGTTGCGGCAGCAGCAGTCGCCGCGTTATGGGGCATCACAGCCGGATGCCATGACGAGCTAGATGGCTCGGCAGCCATATCGAGGCCAGATCAAGTGAGTCGAAGTGTCGTAGTTGAAGACAAGATGGAATCGAGCTGTACTACTTCGCGATGGCGTCAGCAAGTGGGCGTGGGTGCATAGGGGTTGCAGATAGAAGCCAGTGGCTCAGCAGCCTCAGGGGTAGGAGCCTCGCGGAGAACTTGATCGGGGAGCTAGCGCACCTATTATACAAAAGAATCGAATGTTGTCGTCTCAGGAAAAGTCGCCCGTCGCCATAATCAGGGTCGAGTAACAGGGGCGTCGGCTGGGTGAAGAAGAAAGGGAGTCTGGAAGTTAATGTACAGTACAGATCGCAAGTGCAAGTTGGCATGTACCAAAATTTAGACGTCCGAGGCCAGTGCCGTTTTCGTTCCTTCCCTGCTTTCCTCGACCGGCCAGACCCGCTACATCCGCCACGCGCCACAAGCTTACCCACTTTGCGCCATTCCGAGCATTAACCGGCCAATGCCAAATTTCCCCTGCATGTGACAGGAATCTGGATCCAATTACTCCGTGCTCACACGTTTACTCACCCTAGACCTACCACTGTGAGACATTAACGAACCGGATCAGGAGGAATTGTGCATACAATATTCGATGCCTTTCATCTTTCTTTAATCACTAGCTGTTCTTCTCAACTCTCATATCCCATTATTAGCAAAAAGTTTATGTGACTTATTCAATTTCGAAAATCATGCAAAGCAACACTTGTTTTGGACCTACTAGAAGTTAAGACTCTATCATATCTTATTGTTGAAGAGGGTCATAAATGAGTAAAGTGAGATTCTAACCATTCCGTTCCACCAACGAAATTGAAAGACTCAGATATTCACCACGGTAACTGGAGTCATATCGAGTGGAAATAGAAACGATGATCCATTATTATGAGCTAAACATCTAGCTGAGACTTATTGGGTTTTACATTCATTACAAGATCTTAATCTGATCCTCGTTATCCCAACGAGGAATTGATACTACAGCTCTAACCGACCACATGCAGTTTCTAGGTGTCAGTCTTCTATGCTAAACTCCCTGGATAATTAAAACATCATTCTCACTATGCATCGAGGGCCTGAGCCTCGCACATCTTGCGATACATGCCGCCCTGGGCAATCAGCTCCTTGTGCGTTCCCACTTCGGTGATCTTCCCGCCATGGAAGACGCAAATGACATCTGCATCCTTGATCGTGCTCAGACGGTGAGCAACTGCAACGGTAATGCGATCACCCTCCTTAGCGGCTTCAGCCAGTGCACTCTGTACAATCTTTTCACTCTCGGTATCAAGAGCGCTGGTTGCTTCATCTAGCAATAGCACCTTGGGGTTGCGGATGAGCGCTCGGGCAATGGCGATGCGTTGCCGTTGGCCTCCCGAGAGCTGCGCGCCGTTGGAACCGGCGGGCGTCGCGAGGCCTTCGGGTAACGACGAGACAAAATCCCACGCGTTGGCGGCACGGAGAGCCACTTCTATGCGAGAGTCCGAGACAGTGGTCTCGTCAGAGTCTGAAGGATCGTCAACACCGAGGGCAATGTTCTCCCGGATGCTTCCCTGAAACAGGGTCGGTTCTTGTTGAACCAGGCCAACAATGGCGCGGTAGAGACGAGGACTGAGTTCGGGGAGGGAAGAGGAGTCGATACTGATGATACCACTGCTTGGGTCGTAGAAACGTTCCAGCATGGCGATCATGGTTGACTTGCCACAACCAGAGGCACCGACCAAGGCGACAAACTGACCAGGCTTGACCTGCAATAAGATTGTTAGCACTGTATTTCAACAAGCAAGCAACTCGTAGATTTGACTTACATTCAATTTCACACCCCTGAGAACTGCGGCATGTGGTCGAAGCGGATAAGAAAACCGGACATCGTCTAGGGCGATTGGGCCTCCCGACTTGGGACCCTTGTCTCGGTTCTCAGGCGTCTCCTGAACGGTAGGTTGGAGTGACTGAAGCCAGAACATGTAATTGGCCGCGTTGATACCTTTGGTCATGCTTGTAGAAAACTGAAAGAGCTGGGCCGAGGCCTGCCCCGAGAAGAAGACGCCCAAGAAGGCTACGAAGAAGTTGTACATGGTGATGTCGCCGAATGAGAGGAGACGGCAGCCATACCAGAAACCTAGAGCCATGAACCAATACTCGATGGACTGTGTTAGACCAAACCAGACCATGATAGTCAAGAGGTCTTTGGTCGACCCCGATACGGCATGCTCTAGTTCCGCAACATACTTTTCCAAGATTGACTCTTCAATGGCCAAAGAAGAGACTGTGCGGATTGCGTTCACAGCCTCAGACGCAATGGAGGCGCTGGCTGAGTACCGCTTGGAGGTACTGCGATCAAGCTTGGCGTCGAAGCGAATCTTGAGATATCCGCAGCCGACTAGGGGAGGAAGTCCCGCGAAGACAACAACGAGTCCAAGTTTCCAGTCATGGGCAATCGCCATGATGCTGCAAGCCGCTACGTTGAGAACAGCAATCAGAATGAGCGCAATGTTGAATCCCATGAGCTCCAAGATGCTCTGGGGGTTCGAATCGATGCGGCTAGCCAAGGCGCCCGTATTATTCTCAGTCCGATCAAAGAATTGGAGATCCTGGCGGATCATGTCCTTAAGACTCTGTTTTCGATACTTGTGGTTAAGGTGCTGGGCAATGGTGTTGGAAGCGTAACCGAGGAAGAAGTACGACACGAGGGCTCCGGCAGCCATGACGATGAACATGCTGGCATAGAAGTTTCCTCGGTCCCTCATTGCCTGGCCGGTCAGAGTGAAGACGTCCATCACATTGGCGAGCAAGATGGCTTGGCCAGGGAACAAGCCAGTCGCTCCGAGGCATCCCAGGAGGACGAAGAAGTACGACCAACCCACTTCGGAGGACTCTCGGATGAGCCGCAATACGACTGAAAGAAAGCCAGCTTGTTTGTAGTTGTCGTAGTTGTCGCGTTCCTTTTGGACTTCCATGCGCTGCTGAACCTCGGTTTCGTATCGAGTCATGGTCTTGGTGACGTCCAAGTCCACCACCTCAGTATCCTTGTCGTCTACATCAGTGTCGGAAGTTGATGAAGCGGAAGAGATGGTTAGGTTCTGAATCTTGACAAGCCGGGCGTAAGCACCATCCTCCGCAAGGAGTGACTTGTGAGTGCCTTGTTCAACAATACGTCCCTTGGACATGACGACGATGTTGTCTGCCTTCCGGATAGTGGCGAGCTTGTGCGCGATTACGATGGTGGTTCGACCTTCGGATGCCTTGTCGAGCGCTTGTTGTACAACGCTCTCCGCGTGCGGATCAAGAGCGCTAGTTGCCTCGTCGAGCAAGAGGACCTTGGGGTGAGACACGACGCTTCGAGCGATGGCTACGCGCTGTTTCTGACCTCCTGAGAGCAATCCACCGCGCTGGCCGATTTGAGTATTGTAGCCGTCGGGAAGTTCGGTGATGAAGTCGTGAGCGAAGGCCATCCTGGCCGCATCCTGAATCCGCTGCATTTGCTGATCCAGTGGCGCATTTTCCAATCCCGTCCCAACTAGGCCATGCCTGATGTTGTCGAACACAGTTCCTTCGAAGAGTACCGGCTCCTACAGACTCGTCAGTGCCTCTGCCATATGGAGAATAATCGCTCAAAATTACCTGTTGAACAAGGCGGACGTTCTTTCGGAGCCAGTTGAGGTTCAGCTTGTCAATAGGGCGGCCGTCCAATTTGATGGATCCAGATTTAGGGTTGTACCACCTTTCGATCAACCCGACAATGGTACTCTTACCCGAACCACTTTGGCCCTAAACTCGAGTCAATTCATTTGTCTGGAAATTGTAAACCACGGACTTACCACTAGGGCGGTGACTTTGCCAGCAGGAACTCGCAGGGTAAAGTCGTCGAGAACTGTGATTCCGGGTCTGGTGGGATAAGCGAAGCTGACATTCTCTAACTCAAGCTCGCCAATAGTCTCAGAGGGAACTTCTCCAGAGGTGTCTAGCGGGTCGATGGCGGATTTCCGGTCCATCAGCTGGAAGAGCTTGGCTGCAGCCGAGATGGCGCGACTGAAGTCGATGGAGTAGGGAGCTAATGTGGTCAAGCTAATGGCGGCAATGACAACGGACAACAAAACTCTGCATACGTTGATTAGAAAATGTGTCAATGGCGAAGAGGAGTGGGATGACTTACGTGAAAATGGTACCTGGATCCTCAATCTCTCCTGTAGAGAGGAATTTGATGCCCTGCCAAAACGCTAGCCCAAAGCCCAGATAGATGATGGTGTACTCGGCTGAGAACATGATGCCGAAAAGGGGGGATATTTTGTTGCCGACAGCATGTGCTTCGTCAAGATACTTGTCAAACCTGTCGACGAGTCTCGCGCGCATCTCAAAGGCGTGAACGGTACGAACGCTAGCTATGATGCCTTCGGAATATGAGTTGGCCTGGGCAAGGATGTCGAGAATACTGGCCTCGTGACCGGCCTCAATGCCAGCCACGACGCCCATGACGATGATGGTGGCTGGAGCAATGCACAAGCAAATGAGGGTAAGCTTCCACTGGACAATGAAGGCGACAATAAAGGCCGTGACGAAGGCAGCGAGGCCCTGGAATGTGAGGCCGAGCTTTTCAGCGATGCCGGCCTGGATCAAGCGACCGTTCGAGGTGGCCTGAGTGGCAATAGAGCCTCCGGTGCCAAAGTCGAAGTAGGCCACCTCCTGACGGAGTGCGGCGCGGAGATACGCATGACGGATATTGCGAACAATGCGGTAGGCGGAGTAGGTTAAAAGGGTGTTGTAGATGTAGGAAAGGAAAAATCTACCGATGCCCAAGTACACAAAGTAGAGCCTTGAATCTGCATCAATATCGTCCCTCAACGCGTCTGTTGTGGGCCAGGGAGGACGGTGAATGAGATACTTACGCTAATTCAGATACGTCGCTGCGAAACTTGCCAGGAGACGATGTACCAGATGTGAAGTTGGCGATGATGGTGATGAATTTACCGAAGATGAGATTCTGGAGGGCGATTCCAGCACCGGATGCTATGGCGGCAACGATTGCGATGGCTTGCAAGGTGTACTCGAAAGGGCCGGCATGTGTAAGGATTCTCTGCGTAGTTGAAATGTCAACACTGTTCGTCGACTATACCGTTCTCGAGGTTCATGGATTACCTTGTAGGCACCCCAGCCAGACTCTTCCTGAGGCTCGTCGGGAGTAGGGGTGGGATTGATCGATGCAACGACATCGTCAGCCGGAGTGTCGACCTTTTCGTCGACGGCCATCGTGGCTCGAGTATCCAACCGGCTGCCAGTCGTAGTGTTGGTCGCGTGTTTTGAACGTCACGATGGGTGGTACTGTCTGCTGGACTCAAGCTGTGTAAAAGAGCTTGGACGTTAGGGATAGCTTTAAGAGTTTGAAGGATCGAAGCCCTGGGGCAAGGATCATTGATGATGTAAACAAGAAAACATTGGAGTGAAATAAGGCGGAAGGGGAGTCGGTTTAATACCAGGAAAATCCAACACATGTGAAGGCAGCCCAACTAGTGTCCAGACAAGCGTGAATCACGGAAGGGTGGTGCGGGTAGGCTAATCAGACCGCAGATGCAAAGATGCGATGAAGTACGTAGCAGATTGTCCCGTCCCACAGTGAAGAGCGAGGACGGTGCGGAGATGGCAACTCTTGGCTTCCGCACAGCTGCGGGCCAGCTAGTCAGGATGGAGATGAGGAAAATGGATCGTCTCATCCACGTACATGGAGACGAAACGGCATGAGGAGTCATTCGCCGTATTTCGTAAAGGCGCACCGACGGTCACAGGCAAGGATCATGATATGTCATGGGGCGATGGGGATGGTGGCTTGACCTTATTTCCTCTTGTGCTGCTTCTATTCGTACGGAGGCAGGATGACCCGCGTTGCTCAGGCTGCAAAGAAGGCCAAGACTCCAAGATGGCAGCCTAGATGGTGAATCGAGGCAAATAGTCTATTGATGACTGGCAAATAATGGATGCCAAGTAAACTCTGTGACGCGTGCTTACAGAGCCGCGACCCATAGGTACGAGTACGATCTGTGTTGTGCTACGTATGACGAAGTTGCGCTTCAGAGTCCTAGCCTCAAGCTTCAAAGCTTCAAAGCTTCAAGACCCTTCGATTTAGAGGGTGTGGGCCCTGGACGGAGGGCGGGAATGAGGGCGGAGGATCCTGACAAGCGGCCAAGCCTACGAATAAGCCTAGATTTTAGCAAGCAACCCCCTGCTTTCGGGGGACCAACTTACCGGGTATGGAAAACGGAGATCATCTAAACGGACGCTGATTTGCTGCACCGCCAACACGGCGTCCACGGAATCCGCTCCTCGCAAACTGTGGCATCCCGTTGGCCCTCTCGTATTTTGTGAGTCTCGGACGGAACCCGCGCGTTCCGCCCTCTAACAAGAATCGGGCTGCCTGTTGTCCGCCATCTTAAACGTCAAACGGAACTGCGCGTCGTTCAGACGGACGCCCACGACACTTTTCTCGGGGTCCGACCTGCACGTTTTCCGTGACTTCTCTCCCCGTACATCCTCAATTCTCTGTCAACCGTCCCATTCCGATTGTCGTTGCATCTGCCGCCGTTGGCTCGGCATTCCTACCGCTATCGGCGAGGGACCCGATTGCACCGCAAGCACTCCATCCGCCTGGCGGTTAGCCCTTGAGGCATTGAAGCCCCTGAATCATCATCATGGATGAAGAAAACTCCCAGCTCATTGATGTGGATGCTCAGGGCGATGGGCCAGATGACATCTCCGACTCGGCCCAGAACAATCCGTCCTCTTCCATTCGACGAGCTGTCAGTTTATACCCTTCCTCCCTAAGCCTCAATCCGCAATTCACAATTCCAGACAACTTACACTAATCTCTGTAGTGTGATGCCTGCCGAACACGCAAGGTATGTATGCATTCTATGATACCTATTCAAGTCAATATCCTTGCCAGCCACATGAGCAGCCCTACGCCTTGGCAATACACATACACATGGGTGAATTACACCACTGCGCTCTCTTCTCACTCCTCGCCAGCCACTTATCACAGGCCATCCACATCTTATTAGCCGCCTCAAGAACCTCTGATCTCATCGGCGTTAGGCTAATCTAAAATGATCGATTGGGTGTAGATCCGTTGCGATAGAAACTCCCCTTGTGCGCATTGCACTCATGCAAAGATCCCCTGCACCCACCTCGATACCCGCCCCAAAGAGAAACGTACCCGCATCCTCTTGTCTGCCCAATAGTGAGTGTCTACTACCATGCTTCTTGCCCTTAA
This sequence comes from Dactylonectria alcacerensis, assembly GCA_029931735.1. NCBI lineage: Eukaryota > Fungi > Ascomycota > Sordariomycetes > Hypocreales > Nectriaceae > Dactylonectria > Dactylonectria alcacerensis. Next base: position 2,270,020 of record JAPMUZ010000004.1, read on the forward strand.
CCACCTTGACTTCCATTGGAGCAACTCATCCCCCTCCCTGCGTGATGCTTGGATGTTCAAGTGCCTAGAGAGCTAATTTAAGCATATTTCCACTCCATGTAGTGAAAGAAAGATCGATCTTATTGACCGTCGGCTCGAAGGAGTCACTCGGTTGCTTCAAGAAATGAAGACAAGTATGCCAGCTTCCAGCACCCAGGTCACTGCTCAGGACAAAGCCACTCCAGACAAAGTATCCCAGCCGTCCAACTCATCAACTTCAACTCCCTTTGGCCATGCAGTACAACCTGCTTCTGACAGCCCCGTTGTCGAGGGCGAGTCTTCACTAGCTGCCCATTCTGTCTTTGCCAATGAATTCCTCCAGAATGCTGTCGAGACCGGCTCGCTCCAAGACGCTGGCTTGGAGATGCGCGAGACGCTCGACTCGCTCCACCACATTGTCAATGCTCTCAAGCAGCAGCCTGCAGCCAGCGAATTGTCATACACCATGGCGAATCCAGTCCCACGTCCCACGCTCCCAGGTATCAAGCTGCCGCCCATCCAGAAAACTGTGAACGTCATTCGCCAATCCAAAAGTGAGTCCATCTCAGTACTTTCTCTAAATGCACACCCTATTCCTTTAATTGGTCATTTTGGGGTTGACGAGTCCTCGTGACTAACCCTCAGACAAACCCTCAGACCTATGCAACTGGATTTTCGAGGTCTGCCCTTTGGATAATTTTTCGGACATCTGTCTTGGCGTTTATTTCTCCGAGGACTATTCCGAATCTGAATTCATCATTTCAAACGCTGGCATGATGTATCTCTTTCAAGAACTGTCGTATGTCAAACCAGAGGGAAAGGAGAGGGACGAGAGTGTTTCGTATGCCGAAATGTGTCGTGTCAACCTCGAGACAGCATTGAGCAACTTACCTCTGCATCTACCTGCCAACTCGAGCATCATTCGAGCGCTGCTGCTAGGAGTAAGTCTGGCATTTCTCTTCTCTTGCACCAAAGCTTCTGTGAACTAATTGCATGCTTAGGCATTTTATGCCATTGAAATATCGAAGCCCTCCCTTGCCTGGACCTTGACATGCAAAGCATCTGAGTTATGTCAAACGCTCGGCTATCATCGACTTTCATCTATGAAAAGTGATCAAGGCGAGGACACTGACAGAAAATTGTACCTCTTTTGGTCTATGTATTTCATGGATAAGAGCCTCTCACTCCGCTTAGGGCGCGCGTCGACGATTCAAGACTGGGATGTGTCGGTTCCTATTCCCGCAATGGAGGACACCCACATTACCAGCTTGGCGCCATTATTTTCCGGCTGGGTCAAGACTGCCCGGTGCCAGGGGAACATTTACGAGAAGCTATACAGTCCGGACTCTGTTACTCAACCCGATCATGAGCGAACTGCCCGTGTCCAGTCTATCGCGAAGGAACTGGAAGAAATCAGGGTACAAACTGGTCAGATCAGCGTGAGTTGCAAACTTGACATAAACTCGCTGAGTCTAGACTAACATGTGATACGCAGGGCGAGAGATTAGAACAAAATCGCCTGATCCTTGGAGACGCCATGATGCAGTTCATATGCATTTCGGACGACGTACTCCGCCTCTCGCTTCTTACCCTCACATATCGAGCAAGCCCAGTCCCAGAAGGTTCTCGGACTACGTTTGTACCAGAGTGTACAGAGGCCGCACGAGCGACACTCCAACGGCACCAGGAGTGTATGGCTTTGGTTGAAAACGAGAGCGCTAGTGCCCTCTACTTTCTTGCATATGTTCACTGGTGAGTCAATCTAGACGATATAGCTATTTCCCTTCTTCTAGCGATCGCTAGAAACCGTGTCTAGTCCCGTATTGGTTGACTGATTCTGATGGAGACAGGACGTTACTGTTCGCCCCATTCATACCCTTCATTGTCCTCTTCTGTCATGTCATCGAGACTCAGGATGGAAAAGACCTCGCTAGTCTCCACAACTTCATCACTTCCATCCAATCTGCGCCAACGGTCTCGGATGCCGCAGCCAAAATGCACCGCCTGTTCCAAGTTCTTTACACGGTGGCCCTCCGATACATTGAGTTCCGTACGTCGACACCGCCGGCGGACCAGACGCAGGCCAACGCCGAACTGAATACGTACCTTACGGCGCTGGGCTTCCCTCCTGTCGGCCCAGAGCAGCGACATCAACAGATGGTGGACTTGGATCCTAGTAACAGCGGACAGGTTTATGGGCAACCGCTTGCAGAGGGTGGCCTTGTAGATGGAATGGGTAGTCAACGGATGTCGAACCCAATGATGTGGATGGGAACTACTGCGCAGCTGGAGGATTGGTTCAACAGCAACCAGCAGATGATGGAGCTCATTGAAGAGCCGACTTTCAACTTTCCACAATAAGGTAGGATGCAAAAAAACAACGGGGTGATTCACGGGATTCAGGGACAACGGCTCGGTTTGTAAAACAGGTTGGGTAGATATCCGGAGAAATAGAAATGGGTCGATCATGTATAGAACATCTCAACTTCAAACCCTTGCATCTTCATTTTAATTGGGGATTTGAAACATTGCCTTGCAGAGGGGGGAGAGTTTTTGTGGTGGAATGCATGGCGAAGTACTGGCCAAGATGGATATCAACATGCGTCTCGATTCAACATTAGACGTATTGGCATGATCACTACAACCTACGAAACCACCCCTTTACGTCTGTCAAAAGTTGTCCGAATTAAAAAAATGTTTTTGTCAATGGTAGCTTGCATCTCGCACTACGTAATCGCCAGGCTACCTTTTAACAGCCCCCCACATCGTGGAGGAGATACATCAAGAGTACCTGCAGGCACCCCTCATAGTGGACGCTAATAGCGCTTGCGCCTCGCCACATGCGCCCCTGGATACCCCCGAACGCCTAAGAATTCGTCAGCCTACGGCGGATGCGGGACGCCATTGCAGGGCTCCACGTCACTGAAGGCCCCTGACAGTTAAGATTCGACGAAGTACCTGCACCAGATAAGCTTGGCGGCATTCAACAAGCTGCGACATGATACATCTATGATCTGTCCTGTCATTTTGAGCCTCCATTCCACCCAAAGCCAAACCAGTTCGACCTCCTGGACCGCCACGATATCGCCTCCCTTGGACGCAGCTTCATACCCCTTTCGAGTTGACTGCATTTTGTTCACCGGCCGGACACCTGAGCGCGCCGACCTTGTTTTTGCCTTGCGACTTTACTATGCGACGAGGCCAAGTCCAGGGAGATTGATCACCGCCACCACTTGTGATCGCCCTTGAAACCACCCATTCCCCATCAAGCCTGCGAACGACGAAACAACGACCCGACCGACCCACGACAACAAGATATCGAAATCTAGAGTTACTCGTCTTTTATTTCCTCGCCCGGCGCAGCATGTCTGAGAAGCATTGCTCGCTCGCCGCCCCCGATTCGTGACCTCTCTCTCTCCACATCTCCTTCCCTCGCCTCTCCATCGCCTGGAGCTCGACGCGGGATGCCTCCCTCACAGTCCTACCGATCCGCCGCGCCGCCCGACTCGCCCACGCATGACTCTGACTCCGACCTCGACCTCGATATCCAGGAGCTCGATCCCATCTCGACCGAGCCGGCCCGCGGCTCCCGGCAGGACCAACCTGTAACTGAAAACGAGACGCCGCGGATAGCGCTGCGGAACCTGCGCATGGGTGGCCTGCGGCGCGCCACTAAGCGAGGCCGGGCCTACGGGGACCTGGGCCAGAACCGTGATGGAAACGACGAGCACTCGCAGTCGCTGCTAGGCGGCGAGGCTGATGGTGCTGGCCAGCGCTGGTCTGAAGGGAGTGGCTACGATGACGACCGGCCGTTGCTAGGAAATGATGGGGCGCAGAGCAGCCGGGCCTTTGGCCATGAGCGTAAGACGTCTCGCTTTGGGCTTCCAAGCTTCATGTCCGGATCCAAAAACCCAGAACAACCCGATGCGGACGACCAGGAGGAGGACGACCCGTCTGCGTCCCGACATGTGGCAGTGGGCTCAAGTCAGCCCGTCCGATTTCCGAACAACATCATCTCCAACGCCAAATATACGGCGCTTACATTCCTCCCGATCACCCTCTACAACGAATTTTCATTCTTCTTCAACATGTATTTCCTCCTCGTGGCTCTCTCACAGGCAATACCTGCCCTCCGAATCGGCTATCTTTTGACATACATTGCTCCCCTGGCGTTTGTGCTGTGCATTACCATGGGAAAGGAGGCGTTCGACGATATTGCCAGACGACGCCGAGACATGGAGGCGAATTCGGAAGAGTACAAAGTTGTTGTGTTCCGCGATCCCGACGTCAAGTATAGCAGTCCACGACAACGAAAGCCTCTCAAAGTGGAGACCGCACGAAAAGGTTCCAAGAAATCAAGGACTGCACGAGATAGCCTCTCAGACATTGTAGAGGAAAACGACAGTGAAGATGTGCAGCCATCTTCCGTAGTGCAGGAGGTCAGCCGCAAGTCCAAGGACTTGAAAGTTGGCGACGTGCTGAAGCTTAGCAAAGGTCAACGTGTGCCAGCTGATGTCGTTATCCTAAAATGCTACTCCTCAGAAAGCTCCAAGCCCGCACAGGCAACAGAAACCCAGCCTGTGGAGGAGGAGGCACTTTTGGCGTTCGAGGATAACGAGGCGGATTCTACGGTCAAAGGAAAACAGCCTGCTGCAGAGGCATCTGAAAACGAGGAACCCAGCGACTCTGGTGGAGAGACATTCATCAGAACCGATCAGCTAGATGGTGAAACAGACTGGAAGCTCAGGCTATCGCCTCCTCTGACGCAGAAGCTACCAACGGAAGAGTTTGTTCGTCTTCGTGTGACCGGCGGAAAGCCGGACAGGAAGGTGAATGAGTTCTTGGGTACCATCGAACTTGTGGATTCTCGAAAGGACGCTCTGGCACACCACTCCGCCCTGGAACAAAATGCCGATGCCTCCAAATCCGCCGCCCTCTCCATCGACAACACTGCCTGGGCGAACACAGTCATCGCCTCTCAAGCGACCACGCTGGCCGTCATCATGTACACTGGCCCCCAGACACGGTCCGCTTTATCCACAGCCCCCTCTCGCTCAAAAACGGGACTTTTAGAGCACGAGATCAACTCCTTGACCAAGATTCTTTGCGCTCTAACCTTGGCCCTCTCGGTGATCCTCGTTGCTCTAGAAGGCTTCTCAAACGTCGAGGGAAATGTCTGGTATGTCAAGATTATGCGGTTCTTGGTTCTTTTCTCGACCATTGTTCCTATCAGTTTACGCGTCAACCTCGACATGGGAAAGAGCGCATACTCGTGGTTCATTCAACGGGATCCAGGGATGCCTGGTGCTGTCGTCCGAACAAGCACTATCCCTGAGGATCTAGGTCGTATCGAATATCTGCTCAGCGACAAAACCGGTACCTTGACACAAAACGAAATGGAGATGAAGAAAATCCATGTGGGCACTGTGTCGTACGCAAACGAAGCCATGGACGAAGTGGCTTCCTATGTGCGGCAAGGATTCAATGTCCAACCTACGACAGATTTGGTTTCCCAGAGAATGCTCATTACTCCATCGTCAACCTACTCAAATACTGCAAATGTTGGCGCAACACGCACGAGACGAGAAATCGGGACCCGAGTTCGTGATGTTGTACTCGCCCTTGCTCTATGCCACAACGTGACACCTACAGTTGACGTGGAGGATGGCAAAGAGGTCACTTCGTACCAAGCTTCATCCCCCGACGAGATTGCCATTGTTAGGTGGACGGAGTCTGTCGGTCTGAGGCTGGTCCATCGTGATCGAAAGAGCATGGTTCTAGAGTACGCCGAGAGTGGACGGCCGGTTGTTCGTGTCAGGATATTGGACATCTTCCCCTTTACTTCCGAGGGCAAGCGCATGGGTATCATCGTACACTTCCACGAAGACATCAACAATAAGAACCCCGACCTGTCCAGCGGTGATATTTGGTTCTTCCAGAAAGGTGCGGACACAGTCATGAGCGCCATCGTTGCCGCAAATGACTGGCTTGACGAGGAAACTGCAAACATGGCCCGCGAGGGCTTACGAACGCTGGTTGTTGGCCGCAAGAAGCTCTCATATGGACAGTACCAGGAGTTCGCCACTCGGTACCAGGAAGCGTCGATGTCAATCACTGGACGCGATGCTGGTATGCAACGTGTCGTATCACACTACCTCGAAAATGACCTCGAACTGCTTGGTGTCACCGGCGTCGAGGACAAGCTGCAAAAGGACGTCAAGCCGTCTCTAGAGCTTCTCCGCAACGCTGGCATCAAGATCTGGATGTTGACTGGCGACAAGGTCGAGACAGCTCGATGTGTGGCTGTTAGCTCTAAACTCGTAGCCCGAGGACAGTACATTTACACCGTCGAGAAGCTCAAGAAGAAGGACAATGCTCAGGACCACCTCGACTTCCTCCGCAGCAAGACCGACGCCTGCCTCCTCATCGACGGCGAAAGCCTTGCGCTGTTTCTCACACACTTCCGCCGCGAGTTCATCTCCGTCGCCGTCCAACTGCCCACCGTGGTTGCCTGCCGCTGCTCCCCAAACCAGAAAGCCGAGGTCGCTCTGCTCATCCGCGAGTATACTAAGAAGCGCGTGTGCTGCATTGGCGATGGTGGCAATGACGTGTCCATGATTCAAGCTGCCGACGTTGGTGTCGGAATCGTTGGCAAGGAGGGTCGCCAGGCGAGTCTGGCGGCCGATTTCTCCATCGAGCAGTTCCATCATCTCGTGAAACTACTTGTCTGGCATGGCAGGAACAGCTACAAGCGCAGCGCTAAGCTCGCTCAGTTTGTTATCCACCGTGGTCTTATTGTTGCTGTGTGTCAGACAATGTACAGTATTGCCATCAAGTTCGAGCCTGATGGCTTGTACAAGGTTCGTTGACGTCTACTGGAAACAATGTATTGATCATACTGACACGTTCATCGCAGGACTGGCTCCTTGTTGGTTACGCTACTGTTTACACTGCTGCACCCGTCCTGTCACTTGTTCTTGACAAGGATGTAGACGAGAACCTGGCCAATCTATACCCTGAACTCTACAAAGAACTTACCACGGGGCGGTCCCTCTCGTACCGGACATTCTTCGTCTGGGTGTTTGTGTCCATTTACCAAGGCGGCATGATCCAAGGCCTGTCACAAATCCTCACCGACGTCAACAGCCCCAAGATGGTAGCCGTCAGCTACACAGTCCTCGTCCTCAACGAACTGCTCATGGTGGCCATTGAGATTACCACCTGGCATCCCGTTATGATTATCAGTATTGTGGGCACATTTTTTATGTTTGTCGGCTCAATACCCTTCCTCGGCGCCTATTTCGACCTTGCGTTCCTGATTACTTGGTAAGTCGCCCCCCCGTGCTTTCCGATCCTCCTTATTCTCGGCAAACGACTGACAATGATTCGTAGGGGTTTCGTCTGGCGCGTCCTAGCCATCGGAGCGATCTCGCTGGTCCCACCATACGCTGGGAAGCTCATTAGGAGAACGATGAAGCCTCCTTCGTACAGAAAGGTGCAAAGCACGTAATGACGCTTTGTGGTGATGGGAGTTTTTCTTTTTTGGGAGGACGTTGGACTACGTACGTGCATTGTTCGGTGTATGGGATCCCAGTGTTATGACTAGAATTACACTTTTCTTTTCCTTAGATGAAAATCTATCAATTCTATACCATGTGTGTTTGCACAAAGCTATCCGCAAGGAACATGTTTGGCCTAGAAGCGTCTACATCTTGAGCACCAACCACTCTTGCGCCAGTTGAGGCTCCTGGCGCTGTAACTGGCCGATGACACCGCTTACAGGGCCCTGCGTCTGATGGCCGGCCAGCCACAGCTTTTGACCCGCGTAGTGCTCGATGAAACCGTCGGGGCCGGAAATGATGAACAGGTTTTTACCAGGAACACTGCCCTCGGAGGATGGACAGAGGCAGCCCGGGGCTTCGGGGTCGGCAAACTCGGTCGCTCCGATGTGCATCGTCTGGTCATGAAGCCTGCAGCCGGGTTCGGAGGGAATAATGGCAGTTGAGGACGATACACCTGGGACAGCCACAAGGGCGTCCTTAATGTGCTTGTCCTGGAACTTTGAGCCCTCCTCGTCCACGACGACCTGGATCTTGAGCCGATCGCCATAGATGACCTTCATATCGACAAGGTGTCGGGCAACAGGGCTAGGCTCTTGTATCTCCGGACCCAGCTCTGTTGGCTGCCTCTGCTCTTGCCAGAACTTCCATGAGGGTGCTCTTCGCGGCGCAATGTGCTGCACTTCCTCCCTGTTCCGCACCGCCCACAGCAAATCGACTCTGGCGTTGCGATTTGATTCCAGCACTGCCTTTGCGGCCTGCAGCCCGGGGACAACGCCTGTGCCGCCGGCGAGGAAGACGACGCGGGACTTATCGCCGAGGCGCTCAGCGAGCTCAAACCCGACGTGCGGGCCTCTCAGATGAACATCCTGCCCGACGCCGCGGCGCGAGAGGTAGTGAGACATTTCCCCATCGCCAACGGTGCGGATATAGAAGCGCAGGGCACCATCGGTGGGTTCTTCGCCGTTCAGCGGCGGTAGCGGCGTGTAGTGGCGCGAGATCTGGACCTCCGGCTGCTTGAACTCGACGGACCAGAGGGCGTGGCGCCAGCGCCCGGCGTCCACGAGATAAGGGTGAGACGGGTTGGGCGTGTGCGGGATAACGGTGATGACGAACGAGGATGGTGAGATAGCCTCGCGCGCGGTGACGGTGTAAGGCACGAAGAAGCGGTCGTTGAGTGTGTCGGGGCGTGAGGGAGCGGCTGTGAAGTAGTAGCCGGCGCCGCCGACGAGAAGAAGTCCGATGAGGATTGCGGATGGTAATGTTCGTGCTTGTCTTGGGGCATCAGGGCTTGGTGGTTGAGATGAGTATTGCCGTGTTGATGAGGCTATTCGTGTTGAGGGTGATGTCAACCCTCGGGCCGTCGAGACTCTCCAACATGAGATTCGGGAAACGCTTTGCCATTTTCGAATAGTCGAATGATTAAATAATAGGTTTCTACACCGTTGAGGCGTCTGAAGCCGCAAGCCAGCTGTGAAGAGCCTCGTTCTGGGTCCCATGACGACGATGTGTGTGTGAGAACCAACAGCTGTGCTGAGCTGCAAGATTCTTGTCCAATGCCTCAACTATGAGGAAGCCGCCCCCATTTCAAGCCCAATATGATAGAAATGAACACAATTCTGAACTGAAGGTGCAGAAATAAGTAGATTAGCTGAAAAACATGTCCTTTTTGCTGTAGATTCTCTCCGCTTGATCATTGCTGAAGATCAAGTCCGAAGAGGCGCCATGGGAGAAATGTTGAAGTTGGAGTCACGTGAGCCGAATCTCGTCCACGACCATCCAACTCATTGCAAACAGATGACGAGGATGAGTGAAGTACAATAATGATAAAAAGCCACGTGGAATTGTATGTAATTTTAAGTCTAGTTTACAGGGCATCCCGCTAGTTCTACCTCGTACATGGGCGTTCCTTTCCGTGTAAATTCTCCTGCGACGGGTTATATGTACCATCCCTCGCCCGCCAACTACATCTTCAGAGCCTCAGCATCCTCCTCTGGGCATCGATGCCGCCACGAAACATGTCGGCGACGACCTTGCCCTTGAGAACCGTCTCCTTGACGAGGCCCTCGACGTGCTTCGGCTCGACCCGGCCGTACCAGATGCCGTGGCCCGCCAACGGATGCGGCGCCCCGTCGGCCGTTCGCAAGCTCGGCGGCAGGTAGATGATGACGTTTCCCGCAAACTTATGTCCGCCGATGTGGCTGATCATGCCAACCCTCGCGGCCGTCTTCTCCTCGCCGATCTCGCCCTCTATCCGCGCCGCCCCGTCAAGTCCGACGTTCACGGCGCCCTGCAGCACGTCGAAACCCTCGCCGCGAAGCTTCTCCTCAAACTCGTCCTGCAGCACCGGCGCCATGGTCCCGCAGCGTGCATCGCGCCCGCCGTGGCCACATATGAGCACCAACACGTCGCGCACATCTCGCACGGCAAGCAGCAACCCCTGGTAGGCCTCGTTGCGCGTGAGCCGGTCCCGGTGGATCGGCGACAGCCCGTCGTGTGCGCTGTGCAGCTTCTCCGGCAACAGGAAGCCCTTGGCCAGCGCCTGGACCGAGTCGAACGACACCCGTGGCAGAAACGGCACGTACTTGAAGCTCGGGAGGAGGTAGACCGACGTTGACTGCACTTCGGGCCGCGGCGGGATAGAGCTGGGGAATGATGCGTTGAGCACCGAGATGTTGTGGAAGGGCTGTATCTCTTCAAGTCAGTTATCCTAAGACTTCTTAAGCATTGGCTGCCTGAGCAAACTCACGTCGCTATAATCGCCGCCGCGACCAAACAGCTCCTTCAGATCCGCAGCCAGGTTATCCCCGCTACACTCCTCTTCGATCTTTGACGGCCAGCTGTTGTGACCCGTACACACGAGCACCTGCTCAGCATACCCGGCGATGGCTCCCTTCATCGGACCCTCGCGATCGAGCGGCAGTCCCTCGGGCATCGCCGGCGTGGCCGCGCACCCGCACGTCGGCTCCGGACATGTGTCGACGGTGCTGAACGGCGGCGGAGGCGGCGGGCGCCGTTTCCTGGAGGCGACGAACCGGAGCCCGGTCGGGACGCCGCTGCCGATGCCGACACGGCGGTTCTTGATGCTGCTATTGCGGGCGGCGATGACGCATTGCAGGCCCAGACTCAGCGCTGGCCGTGGAGGCATGGCGGGGAGGACGGAGTTACGGTGGAGAGGGAGAAGATGCGTCGTCCATCTGTCTCTGCGCCGCGGGGGGCTCAATTGCAATCCCACCGCCCTCTTTCGTCCGGGATATACGACGGGTTATTCATCAATAGGCCTATTCGTTGGTCTCGGTCTCCGAGCTCTTTGACACCAGCCATAGGTGTTGGAGATCTGTTGCCCCCACTTTCCGGCAATTATCCCCCGTTATCAAGCTACCGGCCCCCACCGCAACGACGTCACCGAATCACAGCAGCGACATTGGTCAAAATACTTGCCATGTGGTTGTGCAAGTGAAGCTATTCCCGAATCCTAGACACCTATTCCATAGTGCTGTCTCGATCTCAGACTGATATGTGGTCCAATGCTAACTCTATAAATGACCATGCTATGCAAGAGAAAAGATTGTCCGGTGGCAGACAATCTTTGAGTAATGAATTCCAATAGCCCGTCCCATCTCCTCTGATCCAAAGACTCCCAACGTCCATCGCATATTCGCCCACTCCGCACCTCATCCTGTCCGCGCCATCTCAAACATCAACGCCTCAGAAACCCATCCCCTTCTTGTCACAGTAACCAGGCATTTTCGGCTCCGCGTTAGCCCAGCTCACAACCGTGAGACTGGTCGTATAGGCCATAGCGGCGAAGCCAAAGAGGCAAAGGAATATGTCCGAATACTTCCAGAATTTAGTGCGAGCAACAGCCTTGTAGTGCAGCATGGGCTATAAATCGTCGTTAGTGAATCAATACGACTTGAACTTGACACAATGTTTACTCACTGGATAAATGTAGACCAGCGGGATGCAGGCGAAGTTGCCCACAAGCGCAACAAACTTGTCGAGATGGTCCGCTCCTCCCCAGGCGATGGCCGCACAAAGCATAACAACGAAAAATCGGAAGATGTTCTTTTTCCACTTGATGTAAGGATTGTACTTGCCACTGCGGGTAAATAGCTCCGTCTCCGCGATACGAATAGCAGGGAAGATCTGCAAGGGCGTGGAGAGAAGAATGGCACAAGAGTAAAGCAACTGGACACCATTCACCATTTTGTTGTCCTGCGGCAAGTTCAGGAGAACCACGGTCTCAGTGTGAGATCCGTAGGCGGCGTACGAGATGGCGCCCATGACGGTGAAGAGCAAGGTGATGATAATCATCACCAGTAGTAGAACCTTGGGGAACTTTTCTGGGTTTCGCATCGACTCCTGGACGGGGATAATGAGTCCGATACCTTCGAAAGTGAAAATGGCAGTTCCGATGAACAGGGTCCAGTCCTTCTTGTTGAACATGATAATGTCTGACAGACCCTCCAAATGAAGAGTCAAGACATCGTAGTAGAAAAGATAGGCGAGGCCAATCAGGATAAAAGCATCCGCGATGAGCGCCGTGAATCCTAGCTTCTCAATATCTCTAAGCAGGGAGAAAGGAAGGAAGATAATCATCTGCATTAGGATGAGCCAGGGGATGCTGATGCTGGTCTTGCAGTTGGACACGGCCCGAATGAAGGCCTGCAGATTCTCCGAGGTGAAGACAATGTAGGCGGCAACAAATCCGATCTGACTGAGGACAATCGACGCGAGAATGATGTTGCGCATCCATCTGCCGTAGAGTGCTCCTCCCAAGTCACCAAACGAACCACCAACCCTCATTTGGGTTGTGACAAGCAGAACGAAGCAGTAGTAGCTGAGAGCGGCAACTCCCAAGAGCACCAGGTTACTGAACAGCATACCGCCGTTGAGATATGCACGGGGGAGGAACAGCACGCCGGTGCCAACAAATGACTTGAGTAACAGCAGGGCTGCACCCGTGGGGCTAGTCTTTCCGCTTCCACCGCGCACCTTTCTCTTGCGTCTCCGTCTCGATGGAGTCAGGAGAGCACTGTCTTCCATGGGCTCTCGCTCATCTTCGGAATATTCGTCGGTATCCTCACCCGAAGAAAAGTATTCGTTGGGGCCAAGGTTTTCGTCATCTTCCTCCAGCTCCTCACCAGCGAAGTGACCGTATATCGACAAGAACTCGAGGAAGCTCGATGTGAAGAGTGGTTGCTGGCCGGCCGAGGGGGAATCGACACCATCCTCCTCATGACCTCCTTGCCCGTTGGGGCTACGGGCGGATCGGCGGATGTGATTTCGGCGGAAGCCACCAGGAACCTTGATTGAGTTAATATCCAAGACCTCGGCTTCCGGCTCGGGTCTGCCTATGTCAAAGCTCTTGCTGCGCTGCATCTTGGACTTGGCCTCGGCTTGCTCGGTCCATTTGTATATTCCTCGATGCACATCTCCTCCTTGAAGTTGTAGACTCGAGAACTCTTCCTCATTCGCTCCGGCACCCGTAGCCTCAGCAGGCTTCTTGCCCTTGTTGTTGCCAAGTAATGATGACTCCTCTGACGCCGTGTTGTCATCACTCGGTTGGACCAGGTGGCGCTTGATGATCTCAGGATCCTCGAAAGGCGCGCTGGTGCCGAGAACCGGTCGCGACCTTGAATCGAACGAACCATAGTTGGTCGGAGGGTTAGAGCCTCGTTGACCGCCAAAGGGAGACTGAGATCGGATCGGCGGCGTACTCAGGCGTGCAGGAGGGGTGCCATGACGAGGCGGCGACTGGCCGAGCGAGTGAGAGAGAGCAGCAGCGAGAGCCGACACACCGGGGCCTTGGGAGCTGGCGGTATTTCCAGGCAGGGGAGCAAACTCCTCAGGAGCGTCCGACTTGCCACTGGCGTTAGGGGCGGGAGAGAGCCCCCGTGGAGGAGGAGGAGTGTTGAGGTGATGTCCGGGCACCGGAGAGGCAAGACGCGCAGTTAGGTCGGCTCGCGGGACTGAGGCGGAGTAGGATCGGGGCTGGCCAGGAGCGGGAGATGAAGCTCTGGGAGATTCGAGGATATTCCTCGACGGCGACGTCATATTGGGTGTTGTTGTGGTCGGGAGGACCTTATCGCATAGTTTTACTCAATCGAGGGTGGAGGAGGTTGGTGCGAGGACGAACCAGGCAATAGAGGCGCGAGAGCCAGGCACCGGGCGTGATGGCGAGACAGTAAGAGATGGAGGATGTGAATACAGTATGGAAATGACAATGCGGAGGGATCGCGAGTACGAACTATCCGGCAACGAAACGGATGCTCAGATGACAGACCCAATTGAGGTACGTGGGAGAGGGCGCTGTGGCTGGAGGAGTAGAGGGTTTTGGGGTTTTGGGGCGGCTGGAGGTGAGAGGTGAAAGAGGTGAGAGTGAGATAAAGCACCCAAGGCCAAGACAAGGCAGGCCGCAGCCGGACGGGCAGCTGCAGAGCCACCCGGAGCGACTCATTGGCGAGTGGGCTTGGGCTAAGCTCGTGAGGTCACTGAGGTCGCACTGAGGAGTGTGACTGGGTGCAAGGGGACTGGGTACGGGTACAGTGACCAGGTACAGTGACCGGGGATCGATACAGTGACTGACCACCCAAGACCAGGTGCATCCAGTCAGTGGGTTCAGTTCAATTCAGTGGATGCTGGCTGGGAGGGTGTCTTCTGAGGCACCACGTCGGGAGGAAGCCGGGGGGCGCATGCGCACTGCGGCTCGAATTCCCGCCTCAGGTTTGGTCTGGTGACTGGCCCCAGTAGCCCAACCCAGCCAGCCCGCTACGAGATACTTCAAGGGACCTATTGCTATGCTAAACTGTACTTTTTACAGTCCTGCACAGTGTCTGTAGCTTGTGCAAGTGCAGTATTTCCAAGGCGGTGTCCGTGGCCTACATCGACTAGGACCTCTAGGGACCATCGAACGTTAGGTCAGTGCCCTACTGCGCTGCACGTTGTACCGGGCTGCGGGTGCTAACCTCAAGAGTGACAGCGATATGGGTACTGACGCTACCGCTACGGTACCTGGCGTTGGGTTCTGTCGAACAAGGGCCGCTTGAGAGAATCGGCCAGCCTCCGCTTCATCTCGGTGGTCGATGTGGGATAGAGGTCAACACCAGCCATCCACATCCACATCTACATGCATTGGCCCGATTACTCAACGACTAACAAGCTTCATATTCTACCCAAGGCTCACTCCGTGCAGCGTTGTCAAGGTTGCCGCTGCTCCACTGCCTCCATCAGAGCGTGATTCGAGGCCGCGTGAAACCCCCACTCAACTCAACGCCCCCGGCTGGCTATGGTCCACATAACAACCGATTCAAAAGGTCTAGAGCTCCTCCCATCAGCTCGGATGGCGCTGGACGGATGGAACGGGTCGTGATGATGGCGAATATGGATTCATGATGAGTCAGGCGGGCCGGAAAAGTCTTTGTCATGAAACGGCCATGTACACGATCTAATGCAGTGCGCGGAGTCAGGGCCGTAGGTATCATTCACCTAATATTCATGTACGTAGTAGCAGCAAACCCATTTAAGTCTGAAGGTTTGATACAAACTTTTCTACCCCGGAAAGAATGAAGAACTATTAGAACCATCTCAACCAACGCGTCACAAATTTCCTTTATTAATCGACCTAAGCTTATGAAATACGGAACTAAACCGAGTTCAAGAGGGCATTCATCAACACTGTCATTGGCTCAAGCGACATGAGACCCTGTCAACAGTTAACAAGCATGTTAACAAGGGAGTATATGCCTCTGGTTGGGGAAGAGGTGGGTGGTGAGGCTGCCGGCAGTAAGGCAAGGATGTCACACATCGCAAAAAAAAAAAAACGAGCCGTGGGGGGCATCACGTTGGGTCTCACCTCTTGATACTAAAATCGACATGTCTCATTCCGGGGTGGCGGGCGGCTTGCTGACATTCAAGAGGCGCGTGGACGCTGACCCGAGGCCCAAGGAGCCGCACACAAGCATGAAACGCTGCAGCAAAGGCGAGTCCCTAGGCCAGCAAAGCGAGCGCCTCATTGCAATTGTGTCGTCCGCCAAGCAGGATGCAAATTACAAGCCCTCATTACGGGCTGGCCCGCCCTCGCTTGTCAGCCAAGATACCTTAGACGCAGTTTCCCGCGTGCTGTGCGATGATATAACACCTACAGATCGCTATGCGCAGCAACTGACATGGTATGCACCTCTCCACTGCTTACCCACTAGGCATACGTCATTGAGCAGCCCGGCCCCGGTAGTCCCCAGTGCCGCATGATGGAGCCACCAGAGCTCGGCCGTTCTGAGTTCACGGCACCACGCGCATGTGCTTGATGCTCCCCGCTCTTGGCTTTGTCCCGCTGTCATGCTGTTGACGAATTGCTACTAAGCATATTTGTGGATGTATCTCTAGCATCTACTCTATCGTGGCTCGTTGAACATGATTCTTCCCATCTCTTGGTTGTCTTCGACATGCTTGTGACATACTCAGATCAGCCAGCTGCAGGTTCTCAGTGGGACGAGGATAGAGTCCGTGTTGCTGGCGTCTCGGAACGATTCGGAGCTACACGACGTAGAATAGTGCCATACAGTAGAAATGACTCGAGCAGTGCACACTTGTCCGTCTATCTTTTGTTACTTGCCCTCTCTATTAGCTGCATATTCACGTGTAAGAAGAGCCAGCGAGTCATCTGATCAACTTACCCTGCACGTGCCTTGTTCAGTCACACACAGTGTTCTACGAGCCATCGATCAACCAAGTCTTTAGTTGGTAAATCAAACTGGCATTGAAAATGGCTAGATATTATGTCGGAATGGGCGATGAGTTAGCCATAGCCTCCTGGACGAAGTACACTTGACGGAATCGTCAGTGAGCGAAATGATCAACTCCGGGAGGTAGTATGAATCAGTTGTGAGTCACTGTCACATGAAGTAGATCAAGAAAACGTGTACGCGCCACTAGTTAATTGATTTACCTATAAAGATAGAGCGAGTAAATCAGTATAGACAACGAGGCTGAAACTGAACAAGGCTGGAGGCTTTATAGGAATTAGTTGAAGATGTGTGTGCGACATCTTCCAACATCGGCCTCATTCCAACTGTAGTGCAAGGCGAATACCAACGGCAGTCATATGACCAAAGAGAGACGTTGGACAGATAACAGAGCAAGCAGCCATCTAAACAGGGTGACCTATTTTTCGCCCGGGAACCGAATCCGTGGGTCCTCGCCACCAGATGTCCCTCGCGTGCTGAGACGATGGGTGGTTGTGACAGTTCTTGTGATAGTCGACTTGGGCACTTTGACCCACCCCAGCAGGCGCGTCTGGACCTGGTAAGACCCTTGTCTCAGGGTGCCAGGCATGCATCGGGCTGGAATTTTAGCGGAGAATGGCACACCCTGCAGCCAGGTTTTGAGTCTTGAGTCCCTCACATTAGACCCGCCGACGCGCTTGAGTTGCACTTTGCGATGTGACAAAGACCCGCTATGGTTGGTTGAGGTTTGGGCGGTGGCCAAGTGCAATCCGGGGACACCAAAAGAAAAAGGTGTACTATGTAGCCGAGAGCAGCGGGCGAGCGATGATCTCCTCGTCTTGGACCGTATGAGCAAGGCGAAGCGTCGCTTTTCCCGCCTGGCAAGCTAACCTATCTGCGTAATGAGTCGAGCTAACAAACAAGGGCCAACGTCAAAGCTCCTAATATTTTCCTTTTTAACGCCTGCGCCAAAGGCGGCGAAACCGGCCACGTTCCAGCCCGTCAACCCGCGATTTATTCATGTCTACGCGGTATTCCGGCCTCCGACCCAACGTCATGGCACATAGTCTCCATTAGCACTGTTGGACAGAGCTGATCGTACAGGCTGTATTTTGTGCGCATCGTTGTCCATATTAAAATTCCGTCCTTATAGTCCCACCCGGTGCTCCTCTCGTCTGCCTTTCAATGTTCCCAACTCCCAGCTGTTGTCGCCCGTGACGAGCCAGGTCCCGCCAGCCTATCCGAGCCCCGCACTATGACGAAGCCGCAACTCGACAAAGGCCGTGATGGCTCAGGACGAAGTTCAGATGGCGACCAAGGCCATGTTGGTGGTGGTGATAGGAGACCATCTGCCGCAATGAGCGACCACCGGGCGAGCACGAAGTTGGGCACCCTGTCCGGGGTCTACATCCCAGTTTTCCTCAACATCATGAGTATCCTCATGTTTTTGCGCTTCGGCTTCATCCTTGGCCAGGTTGGGTTCATGGGGATTTTCGGTAAGAGAAGCAAAGTGTCTGCTGTTTGGAGAGACTGGACCCAGCCAACAACAACATCACAGGTCTGCTCGTTCTTGCCTATTGCATCGACTTACTGACGACCCTCTCCCTGTCCGCCATCGCATCTAACGGCGAGGTCAAAGGCGGTGGCGCCTACTACCTCATTTCTCGCTCCCTTGGCCCCGAGTTTGGAGGATCGATTGGAATTCTATTCTTTCTCGCCCAGGTTCTAAACGCCTCCATGAACGTCGTCGGTCTCATCGACTGCATCCGTCTCAATCTCGGCCCAGCTTTCCCTGAGGGATACTGGACAAGCTATGGCCTCCAGACCGCCGTTCTCATTTTCTGTACAGGCTTGTGCTTCTTGGGATCGGCCACATTCTCCAAGGCTTCTAATGCCTTGCTTGCCGTCTTGAGCCTCGCCATTCTGAGTATCCCCGTCTCCGCCATCTTTCAGAAACCCTTCCGTGACGAAGTGCTGGGCATCCATTTCACCGGCCCTAGTCTTAATACCCTGGCCGACAACTTTCTTCCACACACCACGAGCCCAGAGTATAAAGGCCTCGCCACCTTCCGTGACCTCTTTGGAATTCTTTTTCCGTACGTTATATGCCTGGTTCAGTGCGCGTTTCGGAAGCCCGGCTAACTATTTATAAGCGCGACATCGGGAATCTTCGCTGGTGCTTCTATGTCTGGAGACTTGAAAGACCCGAGTAGATCTATCCCCAACGGCACACTTTGGGCCATGATGACCACCTTCGTTGCATACTTCATCGTGATCCTGTCACTCGCCTCAAGCACTACTCACGCATCCTTCCTGGCGAATCCGAATGCTATTTCCCTCGTCAACCTATCTCAACCCGTTATCCTGGCTGGAGAGTGCGCCGTGACCTTCTTCTCCGCTCTCATGGGCCTCATCGGCTCTGCCAAGCTCTTCCAAGCCTTTGCGAGGGACAAGCTGCTACCGGGACTATCAATATTCGGAAGAGGGACAAAGCACGGCGACGAACCTATGTTTGCCTTGCTCCTGACGTATGCCATTGCTCAGGTTGCCCTTCTCGCAGATCTCAACCAAATTGCTACCTTCATCTCGATGGGTTATCAGGTAAGTAGCGTCATAATTGTCATATTGGCGCATTTTCGCTTCAATACCGAGGGCACTACTTTAGCTTGCGGAGGGGATTGTTCTTGGTTAAACTTGCATTCATGTGCTAACTTATAGATACAGATGACCTTCTTCGTCATGAACCTTGCCTGTTTCTTGCTTAAAATCGGCTCGGCCCCAAACTTCAGGCCCAGCTTCAAGTTCTTCACCTGGCAAACGGCCTTGCTTGCCGGCCTTCTCTCCGCAACTGCCATGTTCTTCATCGATGAGACCTACGCTGCCATTGCCGTCACAGTGCTTGTGCTCCTCTTTTTGCTCATCCATTATCTAAGTCCACCCAAGCGCTGGGGTGATGTATCCCAAAACCTCATCTACCACCAGGTCAGGAAGTATCTGCTGCGACTGAAACCAGAGCATATCAAGTTCTGGCGTCCGCACATTATTCTCCTGATCAACAACCCCCGGCGCCAGACTAGACTGATCCAATTCTGTAACTCGCTGAAGAAAGGATCATTGTATATCCTCGGCCATGTTATCGTGACAGACGACTTTGACTCTGGTGTTCACGAAGCAAGACTCCAGCAGCATGCGTGGACAAACTACATCTCCGAGGTCTCGAGGATCAAAGCTTTTGTGCAGTTGACCATGTCCCCGACCATCAACTGGGGCATTCGGAACCTGATCCTATCGGCCGGGCTGGGTGGAATGCGGCCAAACATTGCGGTTCTAGGCTTTTACAATATGGATGAGCTACGGAAGTCGAATATGAAGTTCCGAGTACCAGACGTACCAGTGTCTCCAACTGTCCAGATGCGACGGCCGCCAAAGTCCGGAGGCAAGGCTCCGCGACGCCGTGGCGACACTTCTGCTCGGCTCTTGGAAGGCATTCTGCCGACAGACGTCATCCGAACCGAGGAAATGATGTCGCCTACACAATACCTCACCATGCTGGAAGATCTAGCCCTCAAGTGCAAACTCAATGTGGCAGTGGGATGTGGCTTCGATAAGCTCGAGACCCCGAGAAAGGACGGATCCAATCACAAGAAATATATTGATCTCTGGCCAATTCAGATGTCGGCGGAGGTTGCCGCAGACGGAAAGAACTTGTTGACGACAAATTTTGATACTTGTAAGTCCTTCAAATTGCGACCACGTTGTACCTAAAGCTCACGCACGCAGACACCCTCATCCTCCAGTTGGGCCACATTTTGCATAGCGTTCGTACTTGGAGACAAGCATATTCCCTAAGAGTGATGGTATTCGTCGAGTATGAGAATGAAGTCGTGGAAGAACATGCACGAGTCATGGCCCTCTTGGAGAAACTGAGGATCGACGCCGAAGTCAAAGTATTTTGTCTGGCGTCGGGGGATCTCAACACCTATGAGCTTATTATTCATGGTGTAAGTTGTGACATCGACTGGCAGATTGTTGTCAACGACACACTCAAAGAGGAAGAGTGGTGGGACGATCTTCAGATGTTTCGGGGACAACCAGACAACATGACTTCAGCCCAGGAAGCGGATCACCTCGCTCACATTTTGGATTCCACGTCAGGGCGTCCCGGTGTGTACAACCCCCACGAAGAGAATTACGATCGTCGCCGTGTGAGCGTGGTGGATGTATTGGAGATGCCAAGGAGGCCACCAATTGGAGTTTTGTCGAAAATGGGAGTGAACATGGGAATCCACACACATCACCTCCATGACGATGCACTAGAAGACATGACAAGCGATGATGATTCTGAGATTGAAGGCGCTTCTTCCGCTGATTCTGATGAGGAGAGGTCGTATGGGTTTGAGGCTCCTCTGGACCGGTATGATATTGGTTCTACAACATCTCTTCAGCAGCCTCTTTTGGGATCAACGGCCCGTCGGAGGAATAGCCGACTCGGGGAGCGAGTAGCAGCGAATATCTGGGGACAATCTAGTCGCGACCAAGGTTGCGACGCTACAGAAACTGCGACTGCCACTTCGTATGGAACAATGTCAAGGTCTCAGAATCAGAAGAATAGGGCTTCACGCTCAGCACAGAGGACCCCCGAGGCAGATGCTGGCATGGCAACTGGCGAACTGGAGGCATTCCCTCCCTTGAGCATGTCAGAGACTCGAAGACCTGCATCAAGACTGAGCCGTTCACGCCAGCTCAGCCCGTCGAGAGAAGACACGGTTCGTCCCCTCCGCGACGGTACCTCGACGCCAGGGCCAAACTTGTCTCGACAGTCATCTTCAGTACGGTTTTCAAGCCGACCTGTCCCAGAGACGAAGATCACGAGCGAGGCGGAGGGATCCAAGATCGGTTTTGCTCCGTCAGATCTTGCGTTAGAAACACCAAAAACGGAGCGGCCAGCATTCTCGCGACAATCATCTCTTGGGAAATTCTCAAGTCGTCCCATGCCAGAGACGCGAGTCGCAATTGGGGAGGAGGAGGGAAGGACAATCACATTTGCAGAGACGACCCCTCATACACGCTCAGCAGCACACTCGAGACATCACTCCCGGCAGAACTCGCAGGCGACAAGCTTTGGCCAAAGCGACATTCGACTCCCGATGCCCGAGATGCCCGAGATGCTAGACGAATATAGGTCGAGCGTTGGGTTAGAGGATGGCGAAGACTCCGCCACGCCATATTCGGGCCAAGGAGTTGAGCTCTCATTCAACGAGCTCCCAAGCCGGGCCCAGCACCTGATCCTGAACGAATTGATGCGTCAGCACTCGAAGGACACGGCAGTACTGCTGAGCACGCTTCCGATCCCATCGGAGGGCACTAGTTTGGATGATATTGCCACAATACGCTACCTTTCGGATGTGGAGGTGTTATGCAACGAGATGCCGCCGACGCTAATGGTGCTGAGCAACAACATGACAGTAACGGTGAGTCTGTAAGCGAGGGGAAAGGGAGGCGTATGGAGGGTCAGGGAGAGACAAATAGAGGGCCAAGAGGAGACAGCGACCCAGAGCCATAACGAGACAATATGCGACAAATGGAGACAGGGGGAGACAAACGGAAACAAAGGGAGGGCCAAAAATGGATCCCTGGTGGGGACGTGAATAGAGCCCAAAACAAGGAGAGGACGAATGCAGCATAAGACTCGGATTTACATTGCCAAGGTGGCATTTTGACATTCGGGCCTAGACTGAAACAGAGCATTCCGAAGACCGAGATCGAGCGATCTGGGCAAGCGTCGAAGATCAGGGGAGACGGATGACCGGGAGATCGAGCCGACCTGGCGTTGATGCGGGTGATGATGCGATGGAGGATGAAGTTGGAGTCTGTCTGCATCTGGATAAAGCACCCGGGGAAGGAGGGTGTTAGTCTTGATCTGGACGGAAGCTGGACAAAGTATGAGAGTGGCTTGACGGGTCTTGACAAATCTTGACGGGTCTTGATGGGGATCTCGATAGGTTCCCGCGAGTCCTAGGGAGTCTTTGTCACGCCTCTGGCTTGGCACAATCGACCAACTCTGCCATCGAAAGCATCGAGTGTGAGGAGGCTTGAAAGCCGCATTCCTGGTCTTGCATTCCTTGGCCCCCCTCTGGTCCCTCTAACCCCTAACCCTCTAACCAACGCTCTAACCCTCTCTCAAGCTTTGCCCCGGATCTGAGAGAGACTTTTGATGGCGCGTATCCAATTATCGCGCCTTCACGCCCGCTTCCCGCAAACTGTATCTTCGGCGCATCCGAGCCGCAACGGGCAGATGCGCTGCATTAGGGTTGCCGCAGCGTCAACTCTGGAAACTCTGCCTCTGATGCAATACTTGATTTCTGGGGAATATCTAAGATGGAGGCTTCTCGCTGTCTTCCAGTTCCGCCGTGACCGAGAATCTGTCTCTCCCGTTTCGAACCACACCAGTCTGACACCAACTTTTATCTCATCATGCTGAGACAGTCGAGGATTGCGGCTGCCTCGCCACAATTGGGTGGCGGGCGTGCTAGTGAAGACGAGCGAGCGAGCGTCCTGGCGCCCCTTGGTGAGCATCACGAACAACAATTCATGTCACTGTCAGCGCAAATATCGTCGACGATGCGCCAGATATCGGAGGAGGACAGGATGTCATTCCTCCCGCCTCCTGCTTCCCAGATGAAGCGAAAGACCGCACAGAGGAGCAGCTGGAAGAAGCAGCTCAAGTTCCGCAGCTTCCTTGGAAAGCGCGCGTCCAAAATCAGGGCCCTCAAGATTGTCCACACGAGGGATGCCGCGCCCAAGGTGGATGGCGTGGACGCGGAGGTGGTGCTAGAGGAGGCCCCGAAACAGGACGAGTCCAGAGTGTCGACGATGACGTTTGGCATCACCTTTGACCCGCCCGACCTGAATTTGCAGCAGCCCGACCTGAATCTGCAGCAGCCCGACAAGTCGGAGGAAGCCGAGCCCTCGGGAGACAGCGAGTACTCTGACGGAGTCGCCGATTCCGACGACGACGACGACGACGAGCTGGATTCACAGAACGACCCCTTCCACCTGGAGGACCGGCTTTCGGCTACCGAGATCATCTCGACCGAGATCATCGCGCAGCTAAAGGAGCTGCGTATGAATGGCGGACCTATGGCCACGTACAGGGAACGCAACATGAGCATGAGCCGAATGAGCGAGAGCAGCAGCGACGAGTCGAGGTCGTGTTCGCCACTGCCCTTTATCGACGAGGTCGACAGCCTGAGCGAGCGGGACGACGACGACAACAACAACGACAACAACAACAACAACACCATATCGCCCGACGAGAGCCCCAAGGGCAGCAACAGCAACCACATCTCGTGGAACTGGGCCGAGCCGCCGCAGCCACTGGCTCTAGCCCCGGCGCCGGTACCCCGAACGACGATGACGTTGACGGCGCCGGCGCCGGCGACCGCCGTGTCCATGCGCCGGCCGCCGTCTTCCGTTTGCCCGAAGCAGCCATACCCAACGAAGCCGTTGCCACCACCACCACCGGCCGTGGCGGCGCTCCGGGCCAACGTGGTCATGATGCGCCGGCCGTCGCGCCCGGACAACCCGTGGAGCTGGAAGCTGCCGGCGCCGGACCCGGGGGCGCCCAAGCTCAATACCGTCATGGTGCGCCGGCCATCGCGTATGGAGAACCCGTGGACGTGGAAGCCGTCGTCCAGCGGCCGGTCGGACCTGTCCCGGCCGTCGACCCGCAGCTCCGACGACGCCTTCTCCAAGGCCTCATCGTCGCGGAAAGGGTCGCGCTCCGACGGCCACTTCAGCAACGCCTCGTCCCGCCGCGGCTCGCGTCCGGAGGACCAGCAGGCCTACTCGGAGCAGGTGCGCAACTTTCCCCGGAGGCCGTCCCGGCCGGATGACCCTTGGCTCCGGCCTTCGGTGCCGGCGTCACCGCTGAGCCGGGAAGCGCAGCCCGTGAGAGACCCGGTCCAGGCCTGGCGGCCACCTCGTCCTGAGGACGCTCTCAGGTCTCACCCCGTGGACGTCACCAATTCTCATCCCGTCATCACCGCCAACTCTCATCCTGTCGCTTCATATCGCCCCCAGCCCCCAGCTGCACCGACTCCCCTTCCCCTGACTGCCCTCAACTCTCATCCCGTCAAGCTCCCCCAACATGCCGTACCAGACACCGTCCACGTCCGACAGGATAGTGTGTCTGACGGCATGTGTCGAATGTGCCACATCGGAGTTGCCGAGTCGTGGGGGATATGCCAGAAATGCGACGAAGACACCTCGCCTCACTCGCAGTCGTTCCCCTCTCAGCAGGTCGACAAGAGCTTTACAACCCAGGGCAAGGATAACCGTCCGCCGCTTCTCTTAGTCGACAACGCCGCTCCGTATCGCCGTCACAATCTCACGGGCTCCCTATCCTCGGACCCAGAAGCCAACGAGATGACGCCGCCCATCTCGCCGAAATCATGTCGCGTCTTGCCCGCCGCCCCTGCTGCTAGCACCGCCCATACCGTCGTCATCGCGCCTCCCATCTCCAAGACGGTGAATCCGATGCCGACGCCAGATGTGCTCGCAAAGTACCAGTACGGCGTCTCGACCGTCGGCGGTGTCGTTCAACGAAGACCGCTGTCCAATGACGAGTGGGCGGACTACTATTTTGACCAGAACTCGGTGGAAAAGATGCGGGATAGGACCGATTCAGTTGTCAGCCGCGAGGCCCAGGGCTATATGATCCGCGAGGTGGGTCTGGAGGAGTACGATGGATTCTGGGGCAGCCCGACCTGCCCCGGACCAGGGTGGATCTGATGCGTGTGATATAACGCGTTGTGTGGCTCCTTGAGAGAGGCTTTATTCCTTGTTCTGTCGTCTTGTATAATACCAAAATCTAGCATATAATACTACTCGCCCATCAGAGTCTATGCTCTGTATGCCGCCCAAATTTTTTCGTCTCATCGTGATATCCTCTACAGCCCGTAATCTATACTCTACAACTGCGCGCTTTCTAACGCTCATCTATATTATCCTCTGAACCCTCAATCCTTCAGCGCTACCACCATCCAACTGCAGGAACCCGCCTGTCTCAATCTTCTTCTTCCACTTGTTGCTCTCGTACCGCGCCAGGATCATGGTCATGCGCAGAGTCGTCTCGCTGCTGGAATCATGCTCCTGCACAGCTTGGGCCACGGGCGTGAACAGCCAGCGACCAAACGCCCAGTTGAGAATGTATCGCCCACTGGGGTTCGCCTCGGGCTGAGGAACGTCTGGGTCTGAGTTGGAGGGGGTGGAGGCAAGGGTCAGGACGGCCTTGATGCGGTAGACCTCGTCCTTGGGGGCGGCGTTCAGGAAGCCTATGAGCTTGTCTGTGGCGAGGGCGCCGCCGTTGAGCTCGATGGAGAGGACCTCGACCTCACCCTGGTGGCCGTGACTGTGGCCGTCACCATTGGTCTTACTATGGTCATGCTCATGGCTGTGGCTCACCCCGTTCGTCTTATGGACACCGTTCGTCTTATGGACACCGTTCGTCTGGTGTTCACCGTTCGTCTGGTGTGCACCGTTTGTCTTGTAGTCGCCGTTCACTTCTGCGGCAGTCAACTCCTGGGCCAACCCGCCATCAACGCCAAAGACCAGCTTCATGGAAACCCATCCCTTGGCACTCTTGACCTTGGCCACGTCCACCTCGAGATCACCAACCCTGTCGAGGCACTCCTCGTACCGGTCCTCTCCCGCAACCTCCCACTTGTTGAAGACGATGAGATCGGTGTAGCGGGCTTGAATGCGGGCCGTGTAGCTCGTGTCTTCGTAACCCTGCCAGTTCTCGACGTCGATGACGCTGACGACACCGTCAAGCACGTATTTGCCGGACTCGCGCGCCAGGCGGTTGATCTCGAGGGCGAGGGTCGCGGGGAATGCAGAGCCGCTGGTCTCGACGACGATGCGGTCGGGCGACACGGTCTTCTCGAGTTCTTCTAGGGCCGGGCCGAGCTGACCAACGAGGTTGCAGCAGATACAGCCGTTGAGGAGCTCCTGTACACCTGAGATGGCTGAGTTTGTCGCGAGCTGCGAGTCGACGGCCAGGTCGCCAAACTCATTCTTTAGCAGCGCAAGTTTGTACGCCGGATTCTGCTCCTTGAGCTGCGGGATCAGGTTGAGGATCAGCGTTGTCTTGCCGGAGCCGAGGAAGCCCGTAATGATGGTGATCGGGATGGGCGCCATCTTTGCCGTCTCTCGAGATTCCGTCTCGACTTGACCGCAGGTTGTTGATTCGTCAAGCCTTGTTAGTTGATGAAAATACCTCTCCAGGCCACTGGTGGTTGCACCAAGTCTCAACAATCAGCCCACCAACCGCTGCCGATAAGATAACAAAACATCCTATCGGATCTTATCGGGTCTTATCGCGACGTCACCCCGCGGATGCGTCTTGACGTCACGGAGCTGAAATGGTGCTCCATCAGTGGAGGATCCATTGCGTACGCCGAGAATGAGGCGTCCTCCGTGAGAATCACGAACAAGATTTCTTGATTTTTTAACTTAAGCCTCTTTAACTCCTTTTTCATTTTTTTTTTTCAAAGTCTTTCTCGCCTCTCACCAAAAGCAACTTGCCAATTGACTCACACATCATGGCATCCTCAGAAACGAACTCACCTGCAAACGGATCTCAGCAAGAGGAGACCTTCAAGGATCAGCTTGACAAAGCAGCAGCAGAGCGCCGCGCAAATTTGGGGAATCAGAAGCCTAATCCCATAGTCGAAAAGAGTGCGTCTCTATCGTGCTGGTCTATTTTTTTCTTCTTTTCGCACTCACTAACCTGCACGGCGCCCAGTTACGGAATACATCCCAGCTGCCACCAAAATCCTTGGTAGTCAAAACGACCCAAAACAATCCGACACATCCAATGTTCCTGGACCTCCAGAGCGACCAGATCATGATGATAAAATCGAGGGCTTTGTGAGGGAGCAACATCGAAGCAATGGCGATGATGGTCTCCTCAATGGAAAGGACACTTGAGGTCAGTGCTCACAGAGGATGATGGGTGTCGGACTTGAGCATTTGTATTCTTCTTCACTGTACTGAAAGAAATGATTTTGGTAAATGCATGCACACCATCGTGGACAATAATCCTCGCTTGCACCTAATCATGTATTACATAGCTCAGAACAAAATCAACCATGGTTAAACTGAAAGGGAAAAGTGATGCCGATCATCTTACATGAGTCGTCCATCTACTCCGGAATAGCCCGTCGCTCATCTGTCCACATCCGCACGACGCAATAAGTCCATGTATCCGTCGTCCTCGAATTTCTTCCTTTTCCGCTCCAATGCCGCCTCCATTTGTGAAGCCTTTGCCTCTCCTGAGCAAGATTCAGCTCGCCTTTCAATAGCTCGAGTTCCAGCTCGGCGGCTTCCTCGATCTTTCATCTTTCGAGATGGTGGCTTGGTTCTCTGAGCTTTTGAGCTAGACCCTGAGAGCGATTTCTCTCGGTACGAGCAACAGTCGGCCATGGTTGTGAAAACATGGGGTTTTCTCTGTCTTGATCACCTGGAGTGCTAGGCCCGACATGGGATTGGTTCAAAGGTGTCCCGTATCTGGAAACAATTCCTTCTCGAACAATTGAACCATCTTGTCGCGGTTGGCGAATTTCAAGAGAAATCTCGCCATTTTGAACTGAAAAGTAATGCGTCAAGAATTGGTCTAGAATGTGGAGAGTCGCTGGGACTTACCTCGTATTGCTCATGGTTGCTCAGAGTGTCAGAATGAACTTGTTGAATGCCCATTTGTTGATAGGTCTGGTCAGTGAGAGTGAGGTTCAAATCGTAACTCGCAAGCTTAGAAGATGTTAGCATATGTCTAGATGCATTATGCATCACTCACTGGTTGATGTGTGATCTTGGTGAACCAGATTGCCGATTCCCCTGGGAAGGCACCTCGTTCAAAGTTTCAACAGTGTGGCTGCAAAACAGATGCCAGTCTTCTGGGCTTATTTCATTGCAAGCCTGATTGAGCCCGGATCGAATGACTGGATGAGACTTGCGTTCAGCCCAATGACGGAGACCCGGTTCAGCTATATGCCGTCAACATGCGGTTTACTTCAAAGCAGAATTCCATCGCTTACGTTTCAGCTGCTTGACCAGTAAAAGCTACTCCATCTCAGACCCAACGTCTAACAATGAGAGCATTTTTTTTGAAGGTATTGAGCTATCACTGACTTTCTCATGATATGATTACGCTCGTTGCTGAAACTGAACCGAGCAAAATCGCACACATCGCTTGACTTGCCAAGTCCAATCGCGATGCTGCTGATCAACAAACGATGAGAGATAATGACCGAATCCTTGTTTCATCAGCAGTGGTCATAGACATTTCTTTCTGGGCCACCTACCCATGAGATTCTTGTAATCCTGGTCAATCGTGATCCCAACTAGCCCAGTCTGATGCAGATGTTTCCACTGGACATTGATATCGTGCTCAGACCTGAGTGTTTGGAACACCTTAGCGTACATAAAGGTAAACATCTCAACAGTCTCCTTAGCAAGAAACACCTGGATAAGGGGAAGTGCTAAACTGAGTTAGACTGGATTTTGATGAGATTGGGAGCCCACTTACCTCGTTGCGTAATTTGGTTATAGCAACTCCAAACCACCTCAACCATATTCCATTCGGAAGGAAAGTTGGAATTTAAGTCGATTCTGATCGAGCGAAGATCTGACGCGCAGAAAAGCTTGACCTGATCATCGTGAAAACAGATAGCAATAAAATTCTCTCTGCCACCATTGATGTATTTCAGATACTGCGTAATTTAGCTCCGAATATATTAGGAAAGTAAAAAGAACTGCTTACCCAGCCTTGCTCCACAGGACCCGGAAACCACCATAGAAGAAATACTGCTTTTTGTAATGGTTGTGATGGGCAACGTAACAGGGTGTTCTTGTAATGAAAAGCCTGGGCTGAATCCATAATATCCAATTGATTGAGAGCCTCATCCACTGAGCGCCAAGAGGGCTGTGTGCAGGATGGATGGCTCAAGACCAGGGAGAATTAGAAATGGGGTTAGGCAACATCAAAAAGAAACACATAAGTAGCCAATGAGACTTACTGAGAGGTTCGGGCGACCTCTTGAATCCGTTTACAATATCTTCAAGATAAGCCCGTGTCGAGACTGAGCTGCATGGAGGAACCGGCGGATGTGTATGCTTCCTATGAGACGTGAGGATGACTGCATTCGTGAATGCATCGACTGGAGTAAAGAAAACCCAAGTCACGTCACACTTCAGTTTGACAACTTGTGCCGCACGGTCTGAGTGGTTTACCTCTGTTGGAAAGTTAGAGTTGGTTCTTCAACTGTTTCCGGACCACTCACCGCATGTTGTCTTCCTGCTCATACTTTCGCTCAATTTATAGCACCTCTCAGATGTTCCCATTCCCTGCTCTGTCATCTCCCTCCTGACTTGGTCCATTTCTTTGAAGATTTCTTCTGTTGCCTCGAAATGATCCCAACGATCTCCAATCAACTCACAGGCCTTTACTCCTTGCAGCGAAAACTTTGGCGAATACATTTCGCATTGAGAAAAGCAGACGAGCTCAGTATTGAGGCCGTTTCCGACCTGCACCATATTGCATCTGCATTGTTTTAGAACCATCCCAAGACCACTTTTTTGGACCTGACTTACTAAAGCCCACGGTTTTCGGGTTTCAGCGTCAGAAAGCCCTTCTGCGGCAATGGCATAAGCCACTCCACTGACTGAGCTCTTGGGATAATGAGGGATTTGAGCTGTATAGATAACCTCATTTACTGGAACCGCGTGCTTTGTGAGGGCTCTCTCTGGGGATGCTGATATAAGAGTTCGGGAAGATAAGTGAATTGGATCCTCACTCAAATCACTCTCCACTGTTTCCGGCTACATTTGATTTGGGGGTTTGAAAATTGCAACTCACAAGTTCTTGCCCCAGATTAGTCTGGATATTTTCAAGCTCTTGTTCTCCATCGGGTCTGATGAGTTTGCGTTCACCTAAGAAGAATGCATTTGGTTGAAAGGGGGATTGCGAAATTGGATGGCCTCCCCAAAGCGAGCCCCGCTGGAAATTCATGGTCAAGGTCTCACTGAAAGTTGAATCGATTCAGAATGCATTGACAATGCATTACGAATCGATTTAAGAAAACATCATGTCAGGACAACGGCTTCGACTTGATTCTGGGAACAGCAGGAATGTTAAATAGACGTTTTGTTGCCTATGGTGAATGACGATGGCATCTCAAGTCAGGTGACGTTGTTTTGGTGCGTGAGGCTGTCTACACTTTTGCATGCGCGTCCAGATTTTCTAACGATTGACGACCGCGGTCTTTTTTGCAAACAAGCGTCAGGCCGCTTTCGAAATCTATGCTCCCAAGGAGTGAGACTGGCAACCACGTCGGCATCGGCGAGTCAATCCGCGAAAACCCCATGAGGCTGAGAAAACATACAACACCTCGTGGATGCTTGTTTTGACAGTGCTATGCGGCTCTACAATATTCACGCGCCGTTGTCTCCCACGATGGGGGACTTTTTAATTTACGATTTGTGATGCGGTAGTCATCACTTTAGGGCTCATGAGAGAACCTGAATTCCAACAAAATTTCTTCAAAGAAATGTCCCCCCTTCTTGGCGTTGACCGAAAACAGCTGTCGATGCAAGCAACGATTCTGACGGAAAACTTCCTATATCCAAGGGTTTTACTCTTCTGAGCGCTTCCCGCTAGGGGAAAGGCAACGCGACACCGTGGGAGTGGCTCCGAAGAGCCTAGGTGAAGGTCGTGGCAGCTCGGATGCTTTTTGATAAAGAAGAAAGAAAAAAAGAGGAAGAGAATCGTGGGCGGGTGTGCAGACTTTTAAAGACATTATGAAGATACGCTAAGCTAGTTACGGTAGATTAGTCATCAACCCTCTCGACGGCTCATGCACGAAGTCTGCAAGTGATGAATATCCTACGTGTGCATACATCCAACTGACCCAGTGCCTTAACTAGTAGAATAGGTTTGATTTGCCGACAAAATGACGTCCAACCCCTTGGGTTCCAATGCGCAATTTACATTTCCATTTATCTTTGGCATCGCACTGTAGCAAACGCACTTGAGGCAACAGTCAAAGGCCAGTTGCTGGATGAAGCGCTCGTCGGCCTTATGTTTATCCGCCCATCGACCGACTCGGCGCGAACCCGACGGCTCGATCTCTCTTACGCTGTCGCGCGGAGAACCCGTTGATCTTCGTCCCTCGACGACGACACGATGTCGGCGCTTACAGCAGCTCGCCTGACCCAGGCTCATGAACTCGGGGAGAGAAAATTCGACCCCGAAGACTTCCGACCACCTCTACTGCTGCCAGATCCGTCCGACCCCTCCCTACACCAACAGACACTACCGGCCTCGACATCTGAATCG
The DNA here is from genome assembly GCA_029931735.1 of Dactylonectria alcacerensis. Taxonomy (NCBI): domain Eukaryota; kingdom Fungi; phylum Ascomycota; class Sordariomycetes; order Hypocreales; family Nectriaceae; genus Dactylonectria; species Dactylonectria alcacerensis. The sequence continues at coordinate 2,301,720 of JAPMUZ010000004.1, forward strand.
TCTGTGTCTCTCCGCACTACGATACAGTCGCCTCATCCATACCACGGAAGCGATAGACAGCTTCGGTCTTCACAGAATAAAACAAGGTTGCCAGATTGGAACGAATTCTACAAGAATGGCCTTCCCCAGGAGATTATCGTTATTGAGGACACTCCAGAGCCTTGCCCGGACCACCCGACAGACGAAACTCCGAGCTACCACACCATCGCGCCCTCGATAAAACCTCCCGCAACCAAGAAACGAAAATTCGAAGAACCACTTGCACAACCTGAGAATCCTGTTGCGCAGCTACACATCGAGAAGTCCGAAGTGAGGACCGCCGAGCCCCAACTCTTGGACGCCCGATTACCAGAGCCAAAGCCCACACCGCAGCTGGGCTCGCCTGACCCGCGGGTGAACCAGAAGAGGAAGAGAACACGATATCAGCTTGCGGGTGGAGATAACCATAGTACTGATGCAAAGTCCTTGTTGGGGACTTATGCCGAATACACTGGACTCACCAAAGACGTCAAAATAGCAAAAGATGTGCCTATCAGGATCGGGCACACGGTTAGTGACGCAATGTTCCGCAAACAGTTTCCTTCTGTCTAACAACCTTCAGGGCTCGAGGGCTGACAACAAGAAAATCGATGATGACGATGGACACTATATTGTCGTTCCTGACGCAGACCTCACGAGTCAATGTTGGTCATTTCTTCGTTGTGGTGTGTTCTAGCCACATGCTCATCAGTTTCAGATAAAATCCGAAAGCTTCTCGGCCAAGGAACCTTCGGCAAGGTTGTACAAGCCCTCGATACCAAAGCCAACCAAGTCGTCGCCGTCAAGATCATCCGATCTGTACAAAAGTACCGCGATGCTGCTAAGATTGAGTTGCGAGTTTTGCAGACACTCCGACAGAACGATGCCGACAACAAATACAAGTGCATTCACCTTCGAGATTGCTTCGACTTTCGCGGCCACACTTGTCTCGTTATGAACCTTCTTGACTCTAGCATTTTTGACTATCTCAAGGCGAATGGATTTGTTCCCTTCCCGAATAGCCACATACAAAGCTTTGCGAAGCAGCTTTTGACCAGTGTTGCCTGTGAGCTCTTAACCCCATTTTTGCGCGAATTCGTCATTCTAATAAAATATTAGTTGTCCACGACTTGGGACTAATCCACACCGACCTAAAACCGGAAAACATCCTTCTCTGTGATGCTACCTACCAAACGTTCACCTACAATCGCACTATCCCGTCATCCCGAACAACCCCAGGTCGCCAGGCTGAACACCGCAGGGTTCTCTTGAACCCTGAGATTAGACTCATAGATTTTGGGTCAGCGACTTTCTCGCACGAGTACCACTCCTCTGTTGTCTCAACACGTCATTACAGAGCCCCCGAAATTATCCTCGGCCTCGGTTGGTCTTTCGGATGCGACATCTGGAGTATCGGCTGCATCCTCGTGGAGTTTTTCACCGGCGACGCATTATTCCAAACACATGACAACCTTGAACATTTGGCATTGATGGAAGCCGTGTTTGACCAACGAATTGATACAGAGCTGGTGCGGAAAGTCAACAGGTCATCCTCCAGAAGCAACAACGCAGCAAGGTAAATTTGCCTCCCAGCCATATGTCCCAACCTCACAACAGGTGACGTCTATTTCAGCTTGCTAACGACCTGGGCAGTTATTTCAAGCGGTTTAAACTCGCCTACCCAACTCCTGAAACAAATCGAGCGTCAAGACGGTTCGTAAAGACCATGAAGCGCCTCGAGGTATGCCTCAACATCACCATTCTCCCCTCTCGACAAGCCCTTACGCAAGCACAGGATATCATCCCCTACAAAAACAACAGCTTTCTCAAAAACTTTCTTGATTTGCTTCAAAAAATATTCGTGTACGACCCTGCTCGTCGTATTACTGCAAAAGAAGCGTTGCGTCATCCATGGTTTCAAGAACCAGTACGCGATGACGGGACAGAAGCAGCGCGGATTCGCCTAGAAAGAGCCCAAATGGGTCAAGGCTCGCAGACGCGGCTGTAGTGGTTTGCTCAAGTGTTGGTGCTAGGTGTTTTAAATTCGGGCTGCATCTACGACATGATCATTTACGGGACATTTACTTTCATGACGGCGCTTGGGTTGAGATTTTCCAGTCAAGACAGGCGCAAGCTGAAGATGGAATGACGGGTCTAAACCAAGGTGACAGAGGCAGGTTTATATGATGATACCCAGTACAGAGGAGGACTTCACCTGAAAAGTTAATCTGTGGTTGATGGTTTCGCAGGCATAAGAGTCACAGATCAATCAATCGAGACTTTCGATCGAGCAATACGATGGATAAAGTGTGTCAAAAATCCGAATTGATTGATCTATGACTCCTGTGCCTCTGAAACCTTTAATCGCAGGTTAACTTTCAGGTGAAGTCATTCCAGCTGTCTTCGCGTGTGAGGGTGTGTGATGGGGGGAAAGCAGTCAGGGCCCAGCTCTTGGGACCGACGAGCCATTTATATATATATCTAGATTTGAGTTTTTCATCTTCAAGGAGCTAGAAAAGCTTGATCTTTGGCAACCGTGGGAGCATTGGGTGTTGGAAATGTTTCAATTGTGAAGAAGACTGTGTCTTCTTTCTTTGCCTTCGTGCTATCAACTCGCCTTTGATGGAGCGAACAGCTTTACGCATAGTTACGTGCTTATTGCGCTCGATACTTAGACATGGGTGTGATTAGGATCTGCGCCATCCCAGTTGAATGCATAATCAGACGTCGATACTTCATTCGTGTTGCGCCTCGCAGCTGACTTGCACTTATTGATGTCACTCTGTCTAAGACCAATGCTAATTTATGTGCCTTAACTTCCGTAATAAAGGTCAAACGCCCTCTTCTCTAAGCTTACAGCCCCGGGAAACAATGTCGACTGGCTCTTTGAAAGTTGATATGGATCACACTACATGGCAAGTAAAGCCTATCAGCTTTCAGATATGTGATACACCTAGATACATAAACATGAACGTTTGATGCATGTAGCGAACCCAAATCTGTTTGGGATATAGAATCCCTCTATTATTTATTCATGCAGGACTGCATTTGGGAGTCTATTAGTCGTTTAGTGTTCATTTTTCGCACTCACTTGTACCTGCTCCTTTTTATGAAGATATGTGCGGCTATATTAGTCTGTCAGCCTCTTCTAAATACTCTGTAGAACTAATAGTGACAAGTTGTGTACGTGTTAACAAAATATGTCTCAGTCGTATTCTAGGAGTCATCCATCTCGTGTGGCATCGTGTCCTTATACACTTAGCTTCATGTGGTCTAATAATGTCTCTAGCTCCATCACAACACTGTCATAGACCTTTTGCCGGAAATCATCATCATCAAGACCTTTCACCTCTGTACATTCTATGCAGCGGACAACGACAGCTTTGTACACCGGATCGATTATTCCTCCTCTCCTCTCTAGTAACTTGTGTGCGGCGATGAAGTCGCGGGTGATGTTAGAAGCATCATCCCCTATGACCTTGTCATCTGATCCACGTAAGTTGTCGAGATTTGCACCTGAAATAATCTCTAGTAGTAAGATTCCAAGTGCAAAGAGCGTGGGGTTGTTCATCAATGTGCAACTCGCCTCAGGAGTAGTAGTGCGGGTCTCCGGGGATTCTCGCGGATCCCCTGGAAGGCTTTGAATAAGGAAAGGATGCTCATACGAAAGTGAGCTGCCCCGTCGAAAGAAGTGCACGTTCTTGCTGGTGAGCACTTCAGGAAGCCACGGGGTCTTGCTCAGCTGGAGGACACTAGAGGCAATAGAGAGTGCAAGTCGGACCTTGGCAACTAAGGAAATCAACGGCTGTAGTCCATTTTTGCCTCCAAGAACATCATGTAAGCTGATGATTGACCATTCCTCGCTGTTGGCTATGAAACCAAGAGGGCACACTTGAAAGTGGCGGTTGGTACATCCACTATCAATGAGGTGCCCATAGCAGACAGGACGTGCTTCACGACTGCTCTTCACAGCCATGCAAAGGTTAAGGGGCGTATGATTTTGAGTAGTTTTGATGTAGGCGATGTTTGTTGCGGGTTCAGTGATGATGGCCAGGGCGCTTTTGACAAGAGGTAGTGGTTTTGCAGGACTCATGAAAGATAATCTCGAGTTCAGGCTGAAGGAGACTCCCTTCTTCAGCTTTGAGTTTTTGACAATTGGTGGTGTTTCAGGTGCTTCGGGACTGAGTAAGGCCGTTTTGATATTGACTTCGTCCCAGAAGCGTCTGCTGGCTGCCCCATCATTCACTTCAAATGAGATGGCGACTTTGAATTGTGCATCGCGTAAGATCTTCTCATCCTCGCCGTCATGCCCGATATCTATAAGTCGTGTAGCCAGCTCGAGACTGATGTGGTGGGAATCATTACATGATATACTTGAGTGAAGTGCTCGCCAGATACTTGAAGCAAGGTCCCGTAGAACTTTGAAGAGTTTCCCGCGGGACAGTTTTTGTCGTCCAGGTTGAAGAGTGATGCTTAGACGTGCAAAGCCCTCGAGGTCGCTTATGCATTTTGAAATCGTATCTAAGGAGTCCTTGTAGTCCTTTCGGTTCAGTCGGTAGAGTAGCTTCTTGAATTCTCTCGTCATCTGCCCTTGATGGACCCAAGTAGCCTAAGTCACACTAATTAGCCCACTGGTATAATATGGAAGACCAAGACTGACTTACCTGTCCGTCGCGGGTTACTTGAACACTGAGTCGTTGCATGACACTGTCTAGAACTTCTTTGACCTCCACGACTGTCTCTTCAAAAGGGCTGTATGAGCTCCAGAGCCTCCGTCGGATCTTTGCGTTGGTCTCCTCTATTTGCCACAACGGCCCAAATGGGTCTTTGAGCATTGGCTCAATGTCTCTCTGGGGAACCACGTCGCTAATCAGCTGGTTGCAGACGTTATATAGCTTTGCTTGCTCCGTAGTTAACTGTCGATTGAGGCTCCTCAGCTCCGAGTGCGCCTTGCCCCAGTCCCGCATGAAGCCGCAATAGGCCTCTAGCGCTGTAACGAGTAGAGGAATTGTTCCTAGTACTATGCCGACAGCTTCGATGCCAGACATAATTGTAATAGTCACTCGATTCGCAGAATTTTGAGGTGCGTAAAGAAATGTGTTCGAGCGGTTCTTGTATCCGGCTCGGAGGTATGAGGAAGTCTTACGACATGCATGCCCTGGAATCCTGCAGCCCAATCAGTGAGGTGGAACATATTACCCCGCTCGCAGGCTGAAGGTATCTGAAAAAGGTGGAACACCCATCACCTCGTCAAGTTGCTCTTATATTTTTGCCTCAATTTTTCTCCTTAGCAGGTTCGTGTTGTTAAGTCCACAAGGTCAAATGACTGGCACGAATGTGGAGCAGGGAACTTCTCTATCTTCCGACAAACACTTAACTCTCGCTCTGGTCCACTCACGCACCGGGTTGCATGGGCCTGTTTAACTCAACCATATCATGAGCACAACTCAAGGACCAGGGGCGATTGCCTCCAACGTTTTGGTAGTTTTGAGGGCATTTCAGGATTTGGTCAAGTCCCTTGCTGGCGAAAGTGGCTCTTCTAATACACACACCATATTGCCAGGATTCGAGGAGGAGATGATGCGCTTCAAGATGTGGAGCGGAAATCTTGGAGCACATCAAAGCGGCCGGGTTTCTCTCGACCATCGCCTGAGAGACGCGCCTCATCTACGAGAGCAAGTCATATACCTTCTCAAGGACTTGTGCGAATCTCTGCAAGACGCATTATCGTTGGCGTCTCACCAACCGCCCTTGTGGCAAACCAAAGACGTTGGTGAAGCGACATCTATGAGTCACAGCAGCGACTTCGCACTTACAGACTCGGACTCAGACTCGGATTTTCCAGAATCAGGGTTGTTGACAGCTCGAACTGACGTTGAGGAAGCTATTGACTGCCTTCTGAGGCTCTCCGTAGCTATTGCAAACCCCGCGCCTCACGAGAGAGTTCAGAATCTCGGCACCGGTCCTTCTGACGATGTCTCCTTTTATGAAACTTTTGATATCCAACGCGTCCGCGATAAGTTTCCAAAGATCAGCACTGAGTTGGCCGAGACTTTGGGCAAGTCTATAACTCGTCGCCGGCAATTCTTTAAATACCGGGAAGCCCATCACACCAAACTTTCCGCTGGCTTGGAAGCGGCGCTCAACAGAGAAACGGACACAAGCCGTACAGAGATCGTTCCGAAAACTGTCGCCTCATCACTGCCAGACTACTTGAAGAAACTGACCAACATCGACCTCACGATGGACGTGATTGATGAGGATGGTCGATCTGAGACTGGCATGTCGCAAACCTCCTATGCCACTTCGGCTGGGGTTTTAGAGGACTCGAATGATCCTGAAAAGAGGCCACCACCTCTCTTGAAAGTACCGCCTTTACCGGAAGCTGCGAGGAGGGGAAACTTTGAATGCCCCTTCTGCTATCGGATGATTTCAGCCAGCTCATGGAGAGCATGGAAGTACGTGTATTTCTCTTGATTTCAACTGAGATTTGGACGGTTTAACTCTTCATTGTGGACTCCATCATCCGCTCATTATCTAACATTCCACTGTAACAGACGGCACGTCTTTGGAGATCTTCGACCCTATACGTGTATATTCTCGGACTGCAAAGAATCAAACGCGGATTTTGATCGACGACATCTGTGGCAGTTGCACGTTTCACAGCATCATTGGCGGTCATGGTTTTGCCCATTTAGATGCGAGGGGACATTCCCATCGGCGACGGAGCTCAAGCTTCACATAGGCCAAAAGCACCTAAAAAATGCACCCGAGGAGCAACTCAGCACCTTGGCAACCCTTGGTGAGAAGCCTGTATCTGATGACACTGCAAGTACATGCCCTGTGTGTGCGCAGACCATCGTGGGATTGAAGTCATACATAAAGCATGTTGGGCGTCATTTGGAGCAGCTAGCCCTGATCGCTCTTCCGGATCTTGAGGATGAAGAGGCGGGAGACGAGGGCGGAAGTGTGGAGCAGAACAGTGCAGCCTCCGAAGTGATTACAGACGATGTCAACATATCGGATGTTGCTTCCACGTCACCATCCCTGCGGCGTCGGCTCCAAGAACCAGAAGACGCAATTGTGCCGGGATCAGGAGTCTATTCGTTATATGATGACGAAATTAGATTGGGAGACCAAGCACTTTCAGAGACTCAAGATGAGGAGCCAAGGCTATGGAATGAAGGTGCCGACTCTCAGCAGCATGAGTCGGCACATGTTGAGAACTTTCAGGAAGAGCCTACAACAAAGCCTGAGGTGGAAGTTGCTGGAAGTTCTCAAGTTCTCCGGGCCGGCACGGAAGCAGAAGAAGATGATCCGATGGTCACTGTTGAGGAACTGGCAGCCCAAACCAGGGTTGCAATAGCTACCGGGGACGCAGGCAAGACTACGATAATTGCGGAAGTAAAGTCTGCGATAAGCAAGTTGGAAGAAAGAAATGCCTTATCCAAGGCGGAACGAGAGACTTTGAGGGATTTGAAGGAGTCAATCAGAGAGTCGGAGGAGGTAATCAGAAATTTGGCTGAGACACCTACAATCCAGGCGCCCTTGGGTGAGGAGCAGCTGCCTCCTATTCGATTCACAGATGCGGTGGGACGCAAGTTCAGCTTTCCGTTCCATCTTTGCAAATCCTGGCAGGTATGTTCAGCAAAAAACGTGGTTGAGTTGGAACGAAGGGACTATGGCTAACAGAGCAATTTGTGTGCAGGGAATGGAGGAACTTATCAACCAGGCGTTTCTACAAGTGGATGTTCTTAGTCCCCATGTCCAGGAGGGCCACTATGACCTCATTTCACCTAATTCTGATGGTGAGATCATTCTCCCCTCGGTGTGGGAGAAGGTCATACAGCCGGGTTGGGACATCACAATGACCATGTGGCCAATGGATGAGCTGCCACAGTTCCGCCCGAAACAAAACGTTCCACCCACTCTGGCCCCGGGGCGCCAACCACACCATTTCAAACCCATCGTGTCGCCAGAGGCAACAGCCAGCACACCCAGCGGCACCCCGGAGACGAAAGATGAGGTGAGACCACAGATTCCTGACCATATCATGAATCACGTCGAGAAGATGAACTTCCGAGTGCCGGCCCGGATTGCCGAGGCGGAGGCTTCGAAATGGGTCGAGGAGCTCAAGGAGCGGTATGGAAAAGTCCTTCAGGTAATGGAAAACATAAAACAAAAGGTTACACAATTGGATAAGCTTATCACGGATCGTGCCTCACAAGGCAACCCATTAAAAGAGGAGGAGTTACGATCACTACAGACTCAAAGGGAGATACTGCTCGAGGATCACTCCAAATGCCGCAACTGGGTTGATGCCCTATGGGAGCGTCAGAGCAATATCCAGGGAAACACTCAAGCCGCCCAAAGAGGGCCCCCAGGTGTCCTTGTCAACGCAGTTGATTATGGATGGATAAATGAGATTTCCTCCGTTGACCCTGATGACTCCGCTTGGAGGAAGAACGAACATCTCAAATAGAAGAAGGCATATTCACACGGGGGTGTGGAGCGGCCCAGAGTTTTCCTCTACTGATAGAATAGAAGAGGCACTATTGACCCAGACTTAAGTAAGAATCGTGCACACAATATCAATCATCAGTAAATCCTCCGAGCGGGACTCTTAAGGGTTACAACTTCTAATGTACCCTCACGTTATCACCAAAATTCTCTGGAGCACTTTCTGGTGAAGGTGCCCTGCCTCCTCTGTTGGTGTTTTAGAAAACCAGAACCCTGGCAATCCAGGTTCACATCACAAGGAGACAAGAGCGACGCTGAGAAATGGAGTGAGCGAGTCCTCCCATTTGTTTGGCAGATCTAAGTAGATAAAAGCTGAGCTTCTTCGGGCACGACAGAAACAAAGACTTAGCAAGGAGAGGCATATGAGGGCAGCCTTTTATCGCCCAGGGGCAATACTAAATAAGCTCGAGGCGTGCATAGAAAAGTGGATAAAAAGTCGAAGTATAATTCAGTGTATTAGTTGTTACAACCTCATCTTCTGCAGAGCAATAGTGCAGCATTTGGCAAATAATAGTTCTCCAGACGAAATAGGACCGAAATACAGATACTCAATTTGAACCTGTCTCTGGATTTCACCTACCGACTTACTGACATAAGGCTGATGATAGTCTACTCTGCAGGAAACTGTAAATTCAAAAGACGGAAAACGTGAAACTCGGGTAGAAAAGAAAGAAAAACCTGCTCCGAGCCTATAGTAGGGAACGGGATGATGGCCGCTCGCCAAACATCGGTGTATCTATATTATTAATCATTCCCAAAGCACCTGACGCTCATAGCCATAAACGTGGGATAGATTAGTACTCAAAGTAGGGGATCGACCTAAATTAGATATCAATTGAGGATAGAGGGATCGCTAGCTTGTTAGTAATTATTGATGTCTGCACATTCTTAGGTTAATACACCCTCACCCCTTAGGCTAACTGATATCCCGCCTCGACCACTTCACTCGCACTGACGGAAGCACAGAAGCCAGCCCAGCGGCCTTCTCTGATGCAATACCGGAAAAAGCCTATAACGAGGTTCTCTTCATCCAGGATCACAGACCCGCATGTGCCGTAGGGAGGACATATCGGGCCTTTGGCATCATCCACCTGGCCTATATAGACCCAAGAGTAGACGACGTAGCGAACTGGATCATCAGTGGGACCAGAAGAGGGGGTTGGAGGACCTCTCTCGATTTTGGCGGACTTCATCGTCATGTTTCCCTCCAAGCTGTGGCTCGTGAGATGACTGTTGATGAGGACCTTTGCAGACATGGAAAAATCGTCTCCTGGATTCTCGCCCAACAGTCTGGCAATTCGGGTGGCAGTTCCGCCATTCTCCGAGGTTTCATTGATGAATTGGAAGTTATCGTTTAGCTCGACCATTGCCACATCCGTAAAAGGGACTTCGTGAACAACTTTGCCGATGCGTCTTTTCTGATTTCCCGGGAGACTCTGGTAGACATTCTCTTCTTCTCCCAGTCCCAGAGAAGCGACTGTCAAGTATTGATGACCCGCAGAGTCTTTGACCATGACGCCTGATGTCGTCCATGGCTCCGTGGAATGGTCTTCGGCTAGATCTTTAGTGCTGTTAATAATGACACCGGGTCTAAGAACGTTGGAGACCCCATCATTTTCATTGCCTCGAGGAGGCTCGGGAAGTCTGTTTCGTCGTGCTTCCCTATACACCCAACCAGGCCTGTTGAGCTCATGGTCATGCATGTAACCAGCTGGACAGTTGGCAATCCTGCCAGGGAGCTTGTTTCTGGCGGACCACAGCTTCGTCTCATCGCCGACAACAACATAAAATACTCGCTCTGACGCGAAGATGACTTCTATGAGACGGACATCGGGACTAATGCTTCGGATTTTCTGGTAAAGCTCAGCAGCCACCGACCGTAAGCCTTGATCAGAGATGGTGGCTTCTCTTAGATCCAAATTTTGGCAAATGGAATTGGCAGATCTTCCAATTTCCAGGTGGTTCATCGGGAAGAGGGGACCTCGTCCTTCTGTATGGGTACAGATTGTGATGGGAACACCACCTACGGTGAGAGGCCAGGGCTCTTTGGGCATCTGCTTGACGGTGAAGTTGAGGTAAGATCGAAATCGGGCCTCCGCGATATCTGTAGTACCAGGAAAAATATTGCTAAGTTGTTTGACTACTTCCTTGTCTTCGATAATTTTGATGCTCTCGTCTCGTAAGTCAACCGGAAACGGGAGGTGTCTCGATATCCGGGCCGGCGACGATTCTTGAGAAGTCTGCATTTTTAAGACAAAGAGGAGAGTTGGTTTTTTTGGTGGATTTGGAAGCCTGGTGAAAGCTCTTTATAATCTGGAGAAATTTCAGAGTTTCTGTCTGCAGCTGTCACCTTGAGGCTAATTTTCCAAGTGTTGATTCGCGTCATAAATCAAACTTAGCAGTGGGTTTGCCATTTGAGTTCTTGCAAGATCCAACACGTGATCCCACCAGGCTACACATTATGACTGAACTCACTGCACAAATTATTACCTAATGGCTATTGAGGTTTACCTAAGTTAACCTCTTAAACGTAGTCTAAGCTTTCGATCTTAAATCACATGTGGAGAAATCTGTGGACTCGCCATCTGCCTGGCGAAGTGGGCATGGATGGCGGGGCTGGACTTCTCGCCTCTGAGCTCATTGCTGGTGTTGGTTGTTACTGTCATTGCCAAATGTGATAGGATGCCCTGAATCCACTTCTAATAGAGAAATCTAAGTGAAGCGATTACAAAGTTGAATTTTGAGACGACGGATTCCGCTGGCCCGTCAGGGCCCGCAACAGTCGGGCGTTCGTCGTTGTGGGTACAATGAGTCTCCTCAGATTATGGTGTCGGAGGATTCGATTCTGGGTGAGACGGTTCGCTGGAGGATGCAACCAATGAACTCGTAGAACAATTAGCAAATATGAGCCTGGATATATGTTTTACTTCGTTTTATGTCTTTATGGATGAAGAACTGAGGCTCCAAGGTCAGTCTCACGGACGTTGTTGTGGATAACGTACACGGTATGACATGTGCTTCCTCACCATGCCGAATGTGTGTCGAGCAGCGTCCTGTGGCAGTATCGTTGTGGCTGGCAGACTCGTATCAGATTGTAGTAGACTGCCTCATGACAGAATACTGTAGGGCGTGTCTGAGGATCTGTTCTTCAGCTGGATAGACTAGCATTATCGGGTCGTGAGATGGGTCACCAGATTTCCACAATTCATGCCAGTGGCGAGAGGCTGATAAGAAGCTGTTCAGGGATTATATCGTCTCGTGAGCCTGCTGAAGAGCAGCTTATCAGTCTTTGACGCAGAGCTCTATCAGTAGGCGGACCAAGCGACCAAGCGTGTGGAGATGGACATGGGTGGTCTGGGTGGTCTGGCATGTCAGCCATGTTCTTGTCTCTTGGCTTCAGAGAGAAGCTTTGCCAAGTTCGCCAAGACGGCTCGGACTGCCCGCATCGGTGTGGGGCAGATCGCAGCTTTCGATGGGGCTGAAGGGAACGGATTTAAGCCGGATGAACCAGGACCGACGACGACGTACGCTCTCTCCATTTGGGGGATGGGAGATGTGGGAGGTGGGATGTGGAATCTTTTGGTATGCTGTAATCTGTACTGGCCGAGGCATCGACGGCCTAAGGACCTTAAGCTAGTTCGTTATGCTTCATTCATCCCGAATCTCCATGTTTGGGCTCTAGGTGCTCGAGTGCTCGCTCCCAGAGAGTCGGCAAGGGATGACGTCCCGAGGTCCATGGGGTCAACGCTCCTAGTGCTGTAGCGTATGCCACTGACCAATAATTCCTTCACCTTTTCCCAGAGCAAATGTGATCGGCTTTGCCAGAGTTGCAGAGGCAAAACAAGGGAGGGTGGGACGCTTGTCGGCGCGTTATGAGCGCGTGGCGTCGAAGATCGTCCAGTTTGACTGGGCTAGCGGGCGTTGGGTTTCATGCCGCCGAGTGATTGCCCATCGACTCATTGTGCCGAACTCACCCTCCCTTGCCTCCCTTGCTGATCAAATCTCACATTAATTGTCCGTTGCTTACACAAGTGACATCCAAGGAGGGAGGGAGAGACCTTCCTCTTGCGGTAGTTTTAATTTGAAGCAACGTTGGAGGCTTTGGGCCGTGGTTCCGAGAAAGCCTTCTTGTGACGCGTACGGAGTACCATGTACACAACACCATCCATCCGCGGCCCCACTTGGATCCCAGGTCAAAGAGCGAGCTTTGGATCCTCATCATCCTTCTTTCCAACGGAAAAAAGGATCCTTATCTCTGATTAATGGAGACCTCGTGTCTCGTCACTCGTCTATGTACCCCAGGAAAATCCCAATCAAACCTAGTCCGGGCATGCGTTCTTTCGTGCTGGTGGGCCTGGGTTGGTTGCTTTAGCTGCCATTTGCCAAAAGGTGTCCACCATCACATTCCGGCGTGCCACTTTTCTTGCTGGGGGAGTTGCCGCCTTATCCGTGGCAGACTTCTCGAAAGCCAGATACCACCGCAGCTTGTCATTTTCGTTACGTCTTTAATGCTTCCCCGTCTTGCCCGTCCAACATGACCTTCCGCTTTCATTCAAGGCTCGCTTTTAGGGGGCGCTATCTCGTGAGCCACCTTGGATCCTCTCCCCCCGCATAGCCACCCGGCCGAAACGCTTGCTTATAAGATACTTATATCTGCGTGCTTGGCACTGGTTGACTACTCCGAGTGTCCTACCTTTTTGCAGCTGAGCCATTCCACCTTTTGACTGGCTTTCAGAGTGACCATGGCAGATATCGAAAGCAAGCCCGAGCCCGTCGCGGCCAACCCGGGCTCCCACACCAGCGATGAAGAGAAGAGAGGCGATCACCAGTCCATTTCCAAGCCTGACGAGCGATCCTGGGCCACTCGCAATGGACTCAACCTCACCTCGTTCACGGCCCATGATGACCATGGAACGGGCTCAGTCGAGCTAGAGCGCAAGATGAAGCCTCGCCACCTCAACATGATCGCCATTGGAGGCAGGTTAGTGATTTTCTAGCCCTTCCAAAGCGTCGACACCTCGTGAAGATGTCGTCTCGTATTATCACCATTACCTTGCTAACACTCAAATTAGTATTGGCGCTGGTTTCTTCGTCGGTAGTGGAGGTGCCTTCAACACTGGTGGCCCTGGCTCCGTCTTGATCGGCTTCCTCATCATGGGTGTCATGATGTTCAACGTCGTCTACGCCCTGGGAGAGCTTGCTGTCATGTACCCTGTTTCTGGTGGATTCTACACGTGAGCCAACAGCCACTTACCCCTCCAGTCTGATCAATATCCTAACTGGGCAAATCAGTTACGCCAACCGCTTCGTCGACCCTTCGTGGGGTTTTGCCATGGGCTGGAACTATGTCATGCAGTGGGCATTCGTGTTGCCGCTTGAACTTACAGTCTGCGGTACTGTTATTCAGTACTGGGCACCAGATACCAGCGTCGCCATCTGGGTTAGCGTAAGTCACAGCCGCCAATCTCATGCAGTCTAGAGTCATGGAAGCCAACACTAACGTCTTCCTAGGTCTTCTTGGTCGCCATCATCATCATCAACGTGTTTGGAACTCTAGGATACGCCGAAGAGGAGTTCTGGGCGTCCCTCCTCAAGCTTTCAGCCACAGTTGTTTTCATGATTGTCGCTGTTGTCCTTGTTTGTGGCGGTGGCCCTTCCAATGGCATGTACGACCACTACTGGGGCGCACGCCTCTGGTACGACCCGGGTGCTTTCAAGAACGGCTTCCGAGGCTTCTGCGGTATGTTGAATTTATCAAACGTTGTCTCACACATCGCTGACTCGTGATATCTAGGTGTGTTCGTGACTGCTGCGTTCTCGTTCAGTGGTGAGTAGATGACAACTAATGCAAAAACGTTGCTGGTATGTATGACCAGTTGCTAACACTAGATTGCAGGTACCGAGCTCGTCGGCTTGGCGGCTGCTGAGTCTCAGAACCCAGCCAAGGCCCTTCCCGGCGCCATCAAGCAAGTCTTTTGGCGAATCACCCTGTTTTATATCGTTGGACTCCTCCTTGTCGGATTCCTGGTCGACTCTACAGACCCCCGCTTGCTCAACGCCAGCAGCAATGATCCCAGTGCCTCCCCCTTCGTCATCGCCATCGCCAACGCCGGTCTGCACGGCTACGACTCATTCATGAACGTCATCATTCTCGTTTCAGTTCTGTCCATTGGCGTGTCGTGTGTGTATGGCGGCAGCCGTACTCTTGTTGCTCTTGCGCAGCAAGGATATGCCCCCAAGTTCTTTGCTTTCATTGACAAGTCTGGCCGACCCCTGCCTGCGGTTACTTTGATTATCCTCATCGGATTCCTGGGATATCTCAGTGTCAACGGCAATGGAAACACCGTCTTCACCTGGCTTCTTTCACTGTCAGGTTTGGCAGCTCTATTCACTTGGGGTTCCATCTGCCTCTGCCACATCCGCTTCCGACACGCATGGAAGTATCACGGCCATACCCTGGACGAGATCCCATTCCAAGCCGTTTTTGGTGTTACTGGCTCATGGATTGGACTGATCCTGAACATTATCATTCTCATCGCCCAGTTCTACACCGCCATCACAAACGTTGACGGCTCTGTCGCCGGCGCCGAAGCATTCTTCGAGTCCTATCTAGCCGCCCCCGTTGTCATTGTCTTCTACATTGTAGGCTATGCCTGGAAGCGAGAGGGCTGGCTGAAGCTCAGCCAGATTGACCTCGACACTGGCCGTCGTGAGCACGACTGGGACGCCATTCGTGCCTACCGAGAGGAGCTTGCCGCTGCACCGGCTTGGAAGCGAATGCTGAAAGTTGTCTTCTAGTCGGATGTTGACTAATTAGTTACCGGTTGGATTTTATTGACCATGTATGATAGTTATCATAATAGTTGTGGCTTGGTTTAGCATGCAAATATCAAGACAGATTTCTGGAATTGGAATAACACAATCTCAAGATGATGATCCATGATGTATTGCTGTTGCAGATCTGAATTGCGTAGGCAAGTAAAGTAAAGCATTCAAATAATTTTGAGGTCGGACTCATCAAGTCTCGCTGCCATGCCCTTACGTTCCATGAAGCCCATGGTGGCAGCATTCGACAAGATCCGGCTATAAAAGCCATCTACAAGAGATTGCAGATCCTCGTCTTCCCCCAACTTGCGTAGGTATGGGTATGATTTCCCCAAAATGTATTCCAGTTGTGACTTGTCGATAGAATCGGCTGCTACAGCTTCCTGGCGAATTGCCCGACAGGCCAGCAAGTCGAACTCAGAAGTGCACTTCTCGATACTCATCGACCTGCCCAACATGGCCCGCCACAGGCTCGATTCCTAGGCGCTCTCTCTGATATGAGACTCCGCAAAGCCCAGTATTGATTTCAGACACCTGGCCCTGCTCGTTGTTGATCGCAGTGTCTTGGTAAGGGTCAAACCACCGTCTTCAGAATGCTGCCCAGAAAGCCTTGTCTCGCCAAATACGAAGACTTTAGCCACTTCTTCAACCCCCGCAAAAGTAGGGTAGGGTTTGTATGTTGAGGTTAAGCTGACCTGTGTTCTAATTTGTGCTTGATTCGTAGGGCAGCTTGGCAAATTCGCCACATGTTGATACATCGGCTTCGCCTTACCATTTAGCCACCTTGGTACTATATCTGACCAGTCGCAAAGGTATACGGAGCGGGAGCAGAATTATTGTCGTACGGTGCCTTACTCATTTGCTGATATCTGGTGCGGCCTAAACTCGTCATACAAGTTAGTCTCTAGGCTGTTATTACTCGCCAAAGACACTAACTAAGGCCCTACGAGTATCCTGATTAGCTCGAACTGTCTAATTAATTGGCTAGGAGTTCTTGGTAACGTTGAGGCCCCAGACATGATTCACAAGTTACTCAAAGACATCTCAGCAACTTGAGCTATTGTCAAAATTGGAGCTGACAGCTCTTAGTTTCTCAATAATACCTAGCCTCTCTGCTTTAGGCTAGATTCAAACTTTGTACATGAGTTCTGACCCATCTAAGACGGAGTCAAATCATTTAAGGGCCGCCAGCACGGCCAAGCTCCCAGTATCGATCACCATCTCCTCGGCAGGTGTTGAGCACACAGTACCACTCAATGGCTATGCTGTTGTCGTTGGGAGAGCGAATGACATAAGGCCCCGACTCCTCGTCAACGCGGGTGCCGCAAGAACGCGACTGGACGTACTTCTTCGTTTCAACTGTGTAAGCCGTGTGGTGCGTCTTCGACCATTGGCAGACGGTATCTCCGGCCTCACCATAGCAGCCTCGCTCGGTTGAGGATGACTTTGTCTGCGAGACGGAGAAGCCTCCGGTGATCCAGCCGGTAGGGCCGCCTCCAGTTCCTAGCTCGGCTGAGACAGTGATGGAGACCTCCTCGCCTACTCCGACGAAGCAAGTTCCGCGCTGCGCACACGTCTGCGAGGGACCGACTTGCTTGTGGAGGTAGTCCTGGTGAGGATCGCCGTCACCAATGAGCCTGGTCTAAGTACGAACGCAATTGTTAGTCAAGTGTACTAAGAGCATGGTATTAGGGGTCACTAACATCATAGAACACCGAGTAAGGGCAGCCACCTTGTCTCTTATCGAGATCGAGCGCGGATGAAGAGTCAGCACCGAAATGAGACGAAGCAATGCGGCTACTGAAGGCGCTGGGCAAGCTGCGTCGGCGAACGGCCGACTCCTCGGAAAAGCATTCCTCGACTTCATCGGCCGACAACACTGACCAGTCGTCGAAGCTGTCGCGCCAAGGGATGGAACACTCGACAACAGTCGACTTCTGGTTGTACATCTTGGTGCAAGAGATGCCGCCAGACATCTCGCGGTCACCGACAACCTTGTACTTCTTGCTGTCAACGGCGATGTGGCCGGAGCCTCTTTCGTCGACGTTGATGGTGACGGTTTTGCCGGCAATGCCAAACGAGTTGTCACAGGCATGGGCATAGTAATCACTCTTGTCTAGAGTGCTCAATGTGAACTCGGTCTGGTTGGATCCAGACTCGTGGTGATAACGGAGGAGGAGCTCCGAAGGCGAGTCGGTCTCGTCCCGGGCATTGATTCCGGTAGGGCTCGCCAGGGTCAATGCCGCTGGGAGCAAGAGGAGGTAGGAGAGCATGATGGTAGTAGAAAGGCTCAGAGTGAAAGAAGTAGGCTCAAGAGAGGCCGGTGCTCGGTGCTGGTCAAGTAGAGTACCGAATGCTAGATGCTGGTGTCTTGATGTTCTCTATTCCGAGTTTATGGTGGCGTATTGCTCTCATTTATACAATTGACGTTGTGATAAGATCCGTCTGTCGGTCGCGTGCCTCCGGGTCGTCGCTCTCGCATGATGTCACGCAGCAACACAAAAGATCTCTATCATTCCTAAGGATGATTGAAGCGAAGTTCCATTCCCATCCTATCCTGCACTCAGCCTCTCAGGATTTGTCAATCCTGGGCTGCACAGCCTTCCTTCTCGGCGCTGACTGGATGCTACAGTCTACATCAATCATAACCATGCAATTGGCCTCAGCTGTGCCCTTTCGCCTTGGCATTTCAGCCCCCACAGCAGCTTGGCAAAATCCCAAATTTCCTTGTGGAGCGAATCACCCCAATGTTTCCACTGATAGACATGACATAACCCGAAACAGCTCGATCCTTCATTCCTGTCGGTCAGAATTGTCTTGGCTTGACGTACGGATTCTGTCAGGTTCGGGCTGATCCTATTTGTGTCACTTACTCTTCTCGTATCCGGTTGGTTCACGAATGGATTTAAGCGTGATCTTTTGAGTATGACCAGTTGGATCTAAGCGTAAACGGTACTTTAGATCTAGGTACGTTTCAGAGTTGAAGCTGATTGACTATATTTCGCCACCTGTCAGCACGGATAGTATCACCACCATGCTAAAGTTCTGAATTATGACAACATCGTCGGAAACATGTTCTTAGCTTCAGTGCGAAACCATACTTGGCGTCAGTGATTATGGAATCAATTTTTCTTTATGGCTAGAATGAGGGCTTTGCGACAACTCTACGTACACAACTTGTCTAATTAGCCTAGTTGTCTCTGAATTGTGCTGTTGTCACGCAACTTTCCAGTTCCGACAATCGATAGGTTTCACTAAAGGATCAAAGGAACACTGCCCTCGTGTGGAGTTAGCTGAGCTGCTGTAGAACCCTTTTGCAAAAGTCTTTGCTGGTGGGCCCACGTTGGGGGCCAGGCGTTGTATTTTAGGCAGGCGATGGAGGATACTGCGTCTCGCTTGGCATTACAAAGTCTTGGCAGAGTATCAAACCCTACGATCTTTTGATAAGCAAGATACAAGAACTTACGAATACGTAAGTTTTTCTATGTTACGTAGGTATATCGCCTAAGGGAATGTGTGATTGGGATATGGACCACCACCTTAAGAAAGTAGGAGTCTAGGTTTCTCATTCCCGTATTCTTTTAGTAGGAACCCGGATGGGCTCAGTGTGGTACTGGGATTTTCTACGGGACCAATAATAGGAAATGCAGTTAGCTTCTTATCCTAGTACCTACCTATACTAGGGCGTGATAGTCAACAGAAAACCAGCCAGTTTCATGTTTGCAAGACAAATAGGTGTTATGGGAACTACTGAGCATTTAAATGTTAATATGTAGCCATTTAGTCAAACTAATCTAACTGGCTCAAGTCAATGAACGACATAGCTCTAGTTTAACCTCATTATATCGCTCAACTGGACACTGCCCGAAGTTTGTCTCTCTCAGTTTTTATCTTGGCATACTCTCTTGCTTCACTTTAAAGACTAAGGGCCTTTGGTAACCATGGAAGCATTGGGTTTAGAGAATGCCTAAGTTGTGGGAAGACACTGCGTGTTTTTTTGTTGCTATGGTGCTGTGAGGTGCCTAATGAGAAGAGTGAAGGACGCAGCTCAATAGCAGCTCAATAGCAGTAGTATAGAAGGTAGGGGTCATGATAGATACAGTCTGATCGCTGGCCTCTCCCTATTCTAGGTGTCGGCCTCCTTATATACATGCTCTCGCCGGTGGCTAGTCAGGCCTATAGGCACGTGACAGGTGCTTGCAACTCACCCTTGATGAAGCGCACAGCAATTCAACAGAAGACTAAAGGCCACCATCTTCAATGGATCAGACTTGATTGCAACGACCGTACGTGCGTGATTTTCCAGAACATGACGTTAGGTAGCTGGCACAATCCCGACTAGGCGACGAATTAGCCAGCCTTCATTATCGTCCCTACATAGCACTGGCAAAGAGGAACTAAGCGGTCCTCTAGGTGATGATGTCTGGAGATCACCCTTCGATACTTAGAGTTCCCCTTGGCCCTCAGCGAAAAACTCGCCGTTAAAGTGTCGCTTTTTCCTCGCATTTTTTTACCCCTTGCACACTTGTCCGTACAACCATTCGGCATAGTGGACACCTCATTGAAACCCATCGATACATCCAATACCGTTTTGGAACCTTGAATCCTCGATGATCGCACGGCAAATGGCGTCTCCCCCCAGATCAGCAGACGTACTCCGTCGCCAACCATAAAATTGAGAATTGACGATATATCGTGACACATAATCTTAGCATCTGAAGGAGATTGCTTAAATCCATCCGCCCAATTATCGTCAGTCGTCATTGTGCTAGTGATCTTTGAGTGATTGCATGGTCGTGGCTCCCTACTTGGCGGAAGGTCCATGGAAGTCGCTCCTGCTCTCAAAATGACCAGTCTTTGGAGTTGATTCTCACTTGCCTGCATTGTCACAGTCAAGGAAGGAGCATCTCTTTGACCTTGATGGAACGGATCATGTGAGCGTGTGCATAAAAGGCCCATGTCCAAGGTCTCTGCTGTCTCTCCTGGATCTTTCATCAACATCCCCTTCACCTCTCCTCTCGCATCACCACTCTTCCCTAGCTTTGGGGACTCAGAGTGCTGACCAGCGCAGCAAATGTTCATCACTGTCCCCATTGATGGCCCTCTTAACACATGCCTCGTCCTTTTCTATAACGTTGCGTACCCAGCGAGGGCCAGATTAACGAGTTGCGGTGGACGGGGAAGGCAGCTCAACGCCATGAGCTGTGTGCTTTCCTCGAAAACCATGCCTGCATCCTACATATTTCCCATGCTCAACAGCTTGGGGGACTCAGACTGCTGACTAGTGCAGCAGAAATTCATCACCGTCCCCATCGATGGCCGTCTAGTCTCGTGTGTCGTGCTTTCCAATGACGTGCATCATAGCGAGGGCTGCCTTTGAATGGTCGGGGTAGGTGGCTTAGATCAATTCCCGAAACCATGCATGCATATTAGATGTTTCCCATAGTTTCTCACACTCGTGCCCTGCTAGAGTGATTTGGCCACAATCTTGATTCGTAGAGGCTCGGAACCACAGAGTGCAACTCGGTGCAATTAGCCAGGACCAGTGCACTCCCATCTCTCGCGTGCTCATCCCTACCAACCTGAATTTATGACGTGAAGAAATGACGAAAAGAAATTCGGATCCTACCGTTGGGAGGAAATCAATCTCAGCATGCTTGAATAGGTTCGTATTCGTAGATTGTGTGTTGATGTGATGCTGACTTCTTGGTGTTCTGCCGACGCACACGGCAGGCGCGCCTGCCCCACTATGGGCACGTGACCACCCGAGCGGTCACCATCCGTATCACCATCTTGCGCGTCGCCGTCATCGGTCGTGTCATTATGTCCAGCTTCTTTGCCCAGCGGTCCTTGCCCAAGCCAGCAGGTATTAAACAGTGCTCAAAGCCGACGATAATGTTTAGTGAAGGCGACTGCCTTCGTAAGGCAGATTGCGGCCCAACATGATATTGTCTGTGACCTTGGGCGCGGCTTGGCGTGATGATGTGTTGATGTGTGGTGTGGCGAAGTGAGGAAGATGAATGGGAATGTCCCTCTTTATACCTGTAAACTGAGATTTAGTGTTTTATTGAGTCCGGGTTAGAGTTAATATTAGTTATCAAGGTTGAATTTGATTTCTTTTTCAAAATCTAAAGATATTGATATAAATATGTCAGTTTTAGAGTTGTAGCTATAAATAATAGAAATTCTTTGGTTGTATCTACCAACCTAAGCACACATTTACCTGCCTCTACTTAGTCTGGCCGTGGGAGCTCCTAGAGCTCTGTATATCTTCCTTGGTCTAACTTTTATCCCTCCAAACTCTCCAACCAGTCACCTCACGTCTATATATATTCTTCATGCGAAGACTCAAACGGAACACATGATTCAGGGCTCATTCCGTCAGGCTTTTCTGAGGCCTTTGCCAAGCAACTCAACTGCCACCTCCGCAATCAACTTCTCCTCTGGAAACGTTGACTTCTTAGCCGAGATAGTTCCTTCAGCATCCAATGCCCGGAGAAGATCCGCGAGCTGCCCGTCAAGCGGTGTGCGGAAGACGAGATTACCCAGGGCAAGCAGCATTCCATGTAGTGCTTCGACCGACTTCTCCTCTTGATCAATTGCTTCAACCACAGACGCCGCTAGCTCGATCTCGTCGTCCTCTGCCAATGTGGGTTTTGACCCCTGTGACGCTCTCCTGTTGGCAAGTGACAGGTTGAAGAGAAGAGAAGAGGCCGCAACTCTGACGTTGTTGTGGCTTTCGTCAAGGAAGCTGGAAGATACAAGTTGGATGATCGGGGCTTGCAAGTCAGCCTTGCGGAGGATCTCTTCTGGGAAGAGGGGGGTTGAGAAAAAATTGCAGGCCATTTGCAAAGTGACCAGACGGAGAGCATATGGACATTCTGATTGCTTGTTGACCACATCCAGTACGCTTCGTACGGTCTCATGATTTTTTTCCTCCGCGAAATAGCCGCTGACTCTGGGATCTGAAAGAGCACATCTAAACAGGTCCACGATGGTAAACAAAAGCTCAATTGGTAGCGAGCCGACTGCATCCTTGACAAGCTTGGACAGGCGATTCATCTCGGGTACAATGGCATCTTGCAGGCCGTCCTTGGCGCGGACCTCGAGATAGTGCTTAAGAGTCTGAACTTCAGCCTTGTTGGCAAAGGTTGGGTCCATCTTGGCCAACAATTTTTCCAGTGGAGGAACCTTGGCGTACAAAACAGGCTTTGCGTTTGGGTTTGAGAAACTGGGAAGACGCAGCTTCTCGTGCGGATGACGAGGGAAAGCCATCTGAACCAAGAGCTGAACGTTCCCTCGTAGCTTGGCTGGGTCAGCGCCGGACCAGGTGTTCTCCTTCTCCCCCTTCAAGAATGTGATGAGAGTTGGTGTAGCTCTTATCGAGAACTGATTTCCAATTTGGTGGGCCCCCGGTTGCGAGATGTCGACCTTGATGAGGGTGACTTTATCCCCGAACTCTTGCGCCAGTTCGTCGTACACCGGGTATAGCATTTTGCATGGTGGGCAAGTGGCGGAAGTGAAGAAAACGACTGCGCACGAGGATTTCGCCTGTTCAAGTAACTGACTAAATTGTGAAGGATCAGAAACAATCTTGACAGTATGCTTGGGTGCAGAAACAGGTTGGCTCTGAACTGGGGCCTGGGCGGTCTGCTGGAGGCCGAGGATGGACCCGTTCTGCTGTCTGCCAGTATTTATTCCTTGGGTCAGCTGCGGTAGCAGCATGCGCCCCATTGGCGAGTCAAGGACAGCTTGGGGCATTTTGGAGATGTGCTCTGGAATTCCCTTTCCGACAAGGAAATTTGAGAAGGAGTCGCTGAAGTTGTTGCAGTTGTGGTGGAAGAGGTCATATGCCTAACGATGACTGGGTTGGCACATGCAAGCAGTGAGTGGACAGTAAGAGAACCTACCTCGAGGGTGAAAATGGGCCGCAGAGAGTCTAGGAACTCTTCGATGATATCGATGGGCAGATTCGTGGTGCCGAGATGCATCCGCTCCATCGGCTGGCCGAGGTGGGAGGAACCAGGAGCAATGGCGATAATGCCGCCGTCATAGACATACTCCCGGCCGTTGACCTCGATGGAGGTGTGATAAATGGCATCAAGCTGAAAGCCCAGAATGCCGGCCGACATTTGACGAGCCAGGCCGCGGGAGAGGTCGTACACAAGCAAGTGGACGTCCATGTTGGGTTGGCTGGTAGAGCTTGGGCTAAGGTAGGCGGTGGGTTTGTTGTTAATTACAGATATGCGCAAACTGATGATGCGCCTTGAGTTTAGGAGGCTGTCGAAGTCGCTTTAGGCGTCGCAAGGAAAGATTGTCAAGATCTAAATGACGAAAATTGTAAAGTTGGCAAGCTGAGTGGTTATGGGCGATGATGAGACTCAGCAAGGCAACACCGGCGTACGTCTTGGAAGATTCTGGATGGGTGAGAGCCGGAGAGTCCGTCAGTAACTCCGGCAAGCACTGAGGGCGAGTCCATGCCAGCGCTCAACCCTGACGAAATATAGCGGATGTCTTGGATTTCTGAAGGGTTCAGTCAAGATATACAAATCTTTTGGCATCCGTCGTATAGTTTCTTAAAAACGAAAAAAAAAAAAAAAACCGTCCACTCGACTTCAGCCAGATTCACCACGCACAGGGTGTAATCTGAGCGCGCTCCTTGATTCACTGCTTGACCCTGCTCCAGGCAAGGCGGCTTTTGGCCAAGGACAATGGAAATACGCCCGTCTGATTGGATGGCAACGCCACCCCGCAAGCAGACAGGCCTGACACGCTCTCTCCCGGAGGCTTTCGAGATTCCTTTACTGGGTGGAGCCGCTAGATTTAGGCCTTTCACAGCCAGGCCAGCTGGAGTTCCCACAGGCTTTGGAGGGATGCCACAGTGGCCAGACTTGCCAGATACCAACAATAGCCACTACAAGCTCAGGGGTCATCCCCTCTGCATCCCCCTAATCCACGCTTGGCAGACCCACAGCGCCCAGGTCGCCATCCATCGTTTTAGATACTCTGTAGAGATTGGCCAGAACTTGACCCGATAGCCTGCAGGTTTCCCATCCAACTCGACTCCTTTTCCGTCAGACTGCATTAACTCCTTTCATTTCCCTGCTCATAAACGCCACACCCTCTCGCCCACGACCCTCGTATCAATTTCTCCCTTCCATTTATTCGTACATAAAGCGACCTGAATGCGCGACGGCCTCTCTCTTTCACGACCGTCCCCTCTCGTCGCCGCGCCGTCTCGTCTCTCGCTCGACGGATCCCGCGCTCATGAGAAGAACATCCGTTTCGCTGCCATCTAAGAAGCTAGTAGCCCACGATCCGCACGAGAAACCCGACCGCTATAAGTTCATTCCCAAGAAGATGAAGGACTCAGCCATGACCCAAGCCCAGAAGTCGCGATGGATTAAGACGGCCACCATCATCTTGGCTCTCGTCACCCTCTTCTACTTCATGTCCCCTAAAGGAGTCGAGATCTACAAAGAAGGTACGCTTTCTGAATCAGGTTTTTCCTCCACGCGCTGACCACGAGACAGTCTCGCACCCCGCCGAAGGAGGCAGCAGCAACAACGACGGCCAGAGCCCTTCCGACTCTTCCTACGGTACCGAGTTTTGCACCAAGTCGTACTCCAAGGAGAAGCCCATCGTTCAGTATGTCTTGATGATCGACGCCGGCAGCACCGGCTCCCGCATCCACGTCTACAAGTTCAACAACTGCGGTCCTACCCCTCAGCTCGAAGGTGAGGAGTTCAAGATGACGGAGAAGTCTGTCGGTGGTCTTAGCGCTTTCAAGAACAGCCCTGTAGACGCCGCCAAGAGTCTCGATCCCCTCCTCCAGGTCGCCATGGATACCGTCCCCGAAAAGCTTAAGGGCTGCACCCCCGTTGCTGTCAAGGCCACCGCTGGCCTGCGAATGATTGGTACTGAGCTGGCCGACGCCATTCTCAAAGAAGTCCGACGCCATCTCGAGGAGGACTACCCCTTCCCCGTTGTCGACGCCGAGAAGGAGGGTGTTGCCATCATGGACGGCTCCATGGAGGGTGTTTATGCCTGGATCACCACCAACTACCTTCTCGGTAAGATTGGCGGTCCTGACTCTAGCGACTCAGCCGCTGTTTTCGATCTTGGTGGTGGCTCTACCCAGATCGTCTTCGAGCCTAAGTTCAAGGCTGTCGATGGTTCTATTCCCGAGAAGCTTGCTGATGGCGATCACAAATATGAGCTGGACTTTGGTGGCCGCAAGTTCGACCTCTACCAGCACTCTCACCTGGGATACGGCTTGATGGCCGCGCGCGAGGCGGTCCACAAGATCTTGATCGAGGACATTACTACGGCTAATGGCGGAGACAAGTCCTGGATGAAGAAGCCCGTGGTTCACCCCTGCGTCGCCCCCGGAATGACCAAGGAGATCGAGGTTAAGATCAGTGACGACAGCTCGGCCACCCTCAACTTCACCGGACCCTCGGAACCCTCCCCAGCTCAGTGCCGCAACTTGGCTGAGAGAATTCTGTATAAGGAAGCCGCTTGTGGTCTTGCCCCTTGCTCCTTCAACGGAGTCCACCAGCCCTCTCTGGCCAAGACCTTTGCTCAGGAGGATGTCTATATCTTCTCCTACTTCTACGACCGCACCAAGCCTCTGGGCATGCCCGACTCCTTCACCCTGCGTGAGATGCACGATCTCGCCCATACCGTGTGCATGGGTAAGCCCGCCTGGGACGTCTTCAGCACCGTTCCCGGTGCCATGGAGGAGCTTTTGGACCGACCGGAGCACTGCCTGGATCTCAACTTCATGATGGCTCTTCTGCACACCGGTTACGACATGCCCATTGACCGTGAGGTCAAGGTTGCCAAGAAGATCAACAACAACGAGCTTGGTTGGTGCTTGGGTGCTAGGTAAGTTTCCTCTGTCCTTTCATTCTTCACATTAACGCTAACGATGACTCTAGCTTGCCCCTTCTTGAGGCTGGTTCCGGCTGGCAATGTAAGGTTCGCGAGGTTTCCTAGACGGACCTCCAGCATGACGGCGTTGCGGAGGAAATTTTGTAAGGCATTTGTTTACTGGGGCAGCTCTCTTGGCGAGTTGAACGACATGTACGTTGGGAACACGGCGAAAAAAAAAGAATACGCACGCATGGGTTATCTGGTATGACGGAATGACCTGGACTGTACACACGAGTCGGCTCTTGAGTACCAGGGTCCTTTAAGTTTGCTCGCAAGGTGTAGAATTACTATAGACGTACGACCTACTATTTAATACACGGGTGGCACGGCCTAGAGGGGCGCAGTCACCATACCCAAGACATCTTCAATGACATCTTCCGGCCCGATATCCTCAAGCAACGCCTCGACTGCGTCAACCCGGCTGCCCCATTGCATGCTCCTCTCTTTTCCGGGTGGCGTGAGCTGGATGCGGTGTAGATAGACTTTCCCGGCAGCAAGACCGACAAGAGCTGGCGTAACATAGTCGAGCCTATGCAAGGGTGCGAGGCAGCGCATGAGCTGAGTGAAGTGTTTTGTGGCTGTCGGTGTCATGCCTCCGGCGACAGCGCGGTGCATGCGGAGGAAGGATATTATGTTCATCTGATACCGGACAACGTCGATGTCAACCTGAGCTTGCTTGCTCAATGTGCCGAGGTGGCTGATCTCCTGTGAGGCATGTTAGCCCTTGTGCAAACATCAATGAACCGAAAACGTACGGTTTCCAAGATTAGAGGGGGCCCTGTTGACGCATCCTCGCCTACCCCCCGTTTCACAACGCTGCCAGTCGACGCAGTGTCGGCTGCGTCGCCAACGTCATGCTCCTCGAGATTGACGAACCCATCCTCTGGGTTGTGCCAGTAGGCAATGTACAGGAAGTCGTTTAGGTGCGGCGTGACGCGCGCCTCGCCCCCGCTCTCGGCCTCAAGCACGGGGACAAAGACGAACTGCTTGGGGGCTGTCTGAACCGACGTGCGGGTGAAGATGCGGCGGGTGCGCAGCAGCTCGAGGGCCTGGATCTGGACGGCCTGGGACGCGCGGTCGAGGTTCTTTGCGAAGACGACGTTGGCGATGGACGAGGATGAGGGGCCCGCGAGCGACGGGGACAGCGGCGCCGAGGGGTTCGACGACGGCGACGGCCGCGAGACGAAGTACGAGTCGGCACGGTTCAGCTGGAATGGCGAGGCCGAGTGACCCGTCGAGGACGGCGCTGGTTGGTGGGGGATGAGAAGCGCAGCGGCGAAGTCTTCGAGGGTGGTGGAGGAGTTGCAGTCGATGACGACCCAGCTGAGGCCAAACGTCTTGGTTACTACCTATAGGTTCATCTTGTAAGCTTCTAGACTATCGTAGCATCTCAACACTGTAGGCAATGCCCATACCAGTTGTAGCTCCTGGAGCAAGTCTTCAATGGCATCGGATGGCGTGCTGACGAGACAGTGCTCGCGGCTGATGAGGCATAGCAGGATGGCCAGCTCCAGATCGCTCAGGGCATGGACCTTGTCGAGAAGAGCATCATCCGCCATCATGAAGCGGCCCGGAACTCGCCCTCGAGTCCATCAGGCGAAGCAATACGCGGAGGGAGAGACTTGGGAAAATGACCTATCTCCAATCGGTCAACCGAGCTCTCAAGGGACAGGGGGGTTGGACGTCGCATGACGCTGGTGCATATGATGTCACGTGGAATTGCATAAGTTCGTAAGAACCCACTGTTAGGCATTGCCCCCCCCACTGTAATCACTTATGACAACACAGATTACAGAGGATGCTGGACTGTGAGCCGTAGATTTATGCATTGGTCTAGCCCTAGCGCAGCCTAGCGCGGGTGGACACTCGTCACCGCGAGCGACGGGGCGAGGCTGCGACATTGGCATCCTTCTCCCACTCGGTCATCTGCGGCGTCTGCCTCTGAACAACATCCCTCGAGGCGCCCGTTTTCCACGCCACAGCCCCTCGTCCCTCGAGCTTCTACCTGCTGCGCACAGCCTTGCGAAGACAGGCAGCAGCTTCTCGCCCTTTCCTACAAAGGCCCGCCGCCAGCTTCGACGAGCCCGCCCCCCTCACGATTGCGACATTACGTTGCAGGCGCCCGAGATAACGTCATTGAACTCGCTCTGTCCAAACGACGATTAACTCACCATGTCTTCGAGGAAGAAGGTCCTCCTCAAGGTGCGGCTTTCGGGGTTCTGCAGCTTCTAGCGGGTATGGATGCTGATGGTGCTTGGAATTAGATCATTATCCTTGGGGATAGCGGTGTTGGCAAGACCAGTCTGATGAACCAATATGTATGGCCAACCCCCCCCTTCCTAACAGTTCCCTACAGCGAAGCCTGGGACGGTGCTAATCCAAAATTCCCATGTCTCCAGGTCAACAAGAAGTTCAGTGCTAGCTACAAGGCCACTATCGGCGCCGATTTCCTAACGCGAGAGGTCTTGGTCGATGGCCGACAAGTCACCATGCAGGTACGACGCCCGCACTGCGATGATACACTCCGCAGAGGTGTCTGATAAGAATACGACACTAACCCGTGACGCTGCAGCTCTGGGATACCGCCGGCCAAGAACGATTCCAGTCTCTCGGCGTGGCTTTCTACCGTGGTGCCGACTGCTGCGTTCTAGTATACGACGTCAACAACGCCAAGAGCTTCGAGGCGCTGGACAGCTGGCGAGACGAATTCCTGATCCAGGCTTCGCCCCGGGATCCGCTCAACTTTCCCTTCGTAAGCGGGACTGACTCGGGATTTGATTCTTGGGCTCTAAGCTAACCACCCTGCAGGTTGTTCTGGGTAACAAGATCGATGTGGAGGAGAGCAAGCGAGTGGTAGGTGCTGCAATGCCCTCCCGGATAATTCACTTGCTGAAACATGCATAGATCTCCAACAAGCGTGCCATGACTTTCTGCCAGTCCAAGGGCGACATTCCTTACTTTGAGACGAGTGCCAAGGAGGCCATCAACATTGATCAGGCATTTGAGGGTATGTGACATTTCTAATCAACTAGTCCACATAAGCTCACGCATTACCAGTCATTGCCCGAAACGCCCTGGCCCAGGAAGAGTCGGAGGAGTTCAGCGGCGACTTTGACGACCCGATTAACATTGACATCAATGACGACCGTGACGGCTGCCCCTGCTAGAGATTTATCTAGAGTGAAGAGTGGCGAGTGGCGATTATCGACCAGGGTTGATGAAGGAACGCGAAGGGGCTATTTTCATTGCGGGGGGATTACTTTCTTTCCTCGCCAGACACATTGTTATCCTTGCCTGGATGTAGCATACCGAGAGAGACGACTTGCTTTTCGTTGGTGTTATACATGGCTGCGCTTCTGTTGCTTTATTATGTTAGTATCCGTCGTGGCATGGTCGTGAATGTGTGATGTCGTTTCGTACTTGTCGGTAGCCATCTGTCTTTTGTTTCTTATTGCCGTCTCAATTGCAGATTCGGGTCTATAGCGTGTATCGCCATTCATTGGATCCCATGTTAGTGAGCTTCTTCGTATAGTAGGTACATCAGCTCGACCATCCAGTGGCTCTCGACGGATGTTGTTTTCCAGAGCGCGTCAGACCATGCGTAGCAGGCGTCGTAAAGTAGACTTGCCCTGCCCTTATATAAAGCAGGAAGCGCAAAGATACATCTAATAGCTGCATCCCAACAATAATCGTACGTTTCTTCACCCTTATTCAACCAAGTGCCATCGCAAAGGTGGCGTCGTTCGGCTTCTCGCTCGAGCCCAGCTATCTTTTGGATCCTCGGCAGTGCCCCACCTGTCCCGGCTCCGAGGCTTCCAGCGCCTCTCCAATTCCTTACGGGTGGCTTACCCCAGAATTTCCCCAGCGCCCAACGCCCTGTCGACCCCCCTGCAGCTTAGTGGCCTTTGCCCTAAGAGAGAGCGCTGAGACGGAGCTCCTTTTTGGACCTCGGCATCGGGCGCTGCAAACATTCGACGGGGTGCGGAGAAGGCGACGCGACCCTAGGTTTGGAAAGCTGGGGGTTTCAGTGACAACCGAGCAGTCCAATCTTTCGTATTCCCTTTTAATAGACAGGTTTCGCTTTCTTCATCGACCATTTTCTCAATCTACGTCCCTTGAAATAAGTGGTTGTAAGGTCCTTAATCAATCTCACTCTACCTCATCCGCTCTCTTGCAATCTTCTTCCTCACAACCTCCTGAATCCTGCTGTAATACGTCATCCCGCTTGTGCCTCGCAAACATGTCGGCCAGAATCCCAGCCATTGTAAGCCGCTCCTTTCCTTGTTCTCGATGAGCTATCGTGGCATCTGAGCCACGTACTTTAGACGTGATGGATGCTAACCAAGTCTCGCATGCAGGCCGTGAATCGCGTCAGCGACGCGGCGAAGGAAAAGCTTGATGTTGTCGCCAAGTTTGTCGAGGAAGAGTGCATCCCGTGAGTCTCGGCTTCACAGCTATATATACTTCAAAGATCACGTCAAACTAACTCA
This sequence comes from Dactylonectria alcacerensis, assembly GCA_029931735.1. Lineage (NCBI taxonomy): Eukaryota > Fungi > Ascomycota > Sordariomycetes > Hypocreales > Nectriaceae > Dactylonectria > Dactylonectria alcacerensis. The sequence goes on from JAPMUZ010000004.1 coordinate 2,332,511, forward strand.
TCCGTGCAGAGCCGACCCCGTTGTCGAGGCCCTCGTTGGCGAGGGTGATGCCCGATGGGAAGGCCACCCGTCCATCATCGAAGAGCTCAAGGCCAAGGCGCAGAAGCTCGGCCTGTGGAACATGTTCCTCCCCAAGGGCCACTACAAGGAGTCGCCCGGCTGGACCAACCTCGAGTACGGCCTCATGGCCGAGTGGCTCGGCCGCTCGCACGTCGCTTCGGAAGCCTGCAACTGTGCCGCCCCCGATACGGGCAACATGGAGGTCCTCGCCAAGTACGGCAACGATGCTCAAAAGGAGCAGTGGCTCCGGCCTCTGATGGAGGGCAAGATCCGCTCGGCCTTTCTTATGACGGAGCCCCAGGTTGCTTCATCTGACGCCACCAACATTGAGCTGAGCATCCGCCGCGAGGGCAACGAGTACGTCCTCAACGGCCAGAAGTGGTGGTCCAGCGGCGCTGGCGACAGGCGATGTGCCATTTACATCGTCATGGGCAAGACGTCCCCTGATCACAAGGATCCCTACCGGCAACAGTCGGTTGTTCTGGTTCCGGCCGACACTCCCGGCATTACTATCAACAGGATGCTCAAGGTCTACGGCTTCGATGATGCGCCCCACGGCCATGGTCATCTTACATTTGAGAATGTGCGGGTGCCCGTGAGCAACATGGTTCTTGGTGAGGGTCGAGGGTTCGAGATTATCCAGGGTCGTCTTGGACCTGGCAGAATTCACCACGCCATGCGTAGTATTGGTGCCGTGAGTATACCCTCAGTCCCATGAAAACCACTTTACTGACAGTGCCATTCAGGCTGAGCGAGCACTGGACTGGATGCTCTACAGAGTCAACGACGAGGCCAAGAAGCCCTTCGGCAAGCTTCTCCGCGAGCACGGCGTCATCCTCGAGTGGATCGCCAAGTCCCGAATCGAGATCGACGCGGCCCGCATGGTGGTGCTCAACGCGGCCATCAAGATGGACGAGCTGGGCCCCAAGAAGGCCCTCAAGGAAATCGCCGAGGCCAAGGTGCTCGTCCCGACGACCGTGCTGACCGTCATCGACCGCGCCGTACAGGCCTTTGGCGGCGCGGGCGTCTCGCAAGACACGCCGCTGGCATACATGTGGGCAGGCATCCGTACGCTCCGGCTGGCCGACGGCCCCGACGAGGTGCATCTGCAGCAGCTCGGCCGCAACGAGAACAAGCGAGGCGGCGAGGCCACGGCGACTATCAAGCGGCAGCGGGAGAAGACGGAGGAGCTGATGAAGGCGTACGGGGTGAAGGCTGCGCAGCCGGGATCGAGGATAAAGCACACCAAGCTATAGGCGATGGCATCTTGAATTTGTCATGTAGAAGACTGATGAGTTTTGAATTGCGAACGCATGAACCCAAGGCCGGGAATTGGGCCTCGAGATTGGGTCATGGCCCGTTGTCTGAGTGAACAGTGGGGTGTTCTGCAGGCTGCGCTTGGTTTATTGCCAGATGGCAGATGGTCGTGATGTATGATATACAACAGAAAGTTATATGAGCCGTGCTATTGAGTCTGTCTCACAACCGACGTGTGTTTGTACGTAGAATACTTGGTTGCAGATCGATTGGACCCGGCAGGCCTTTAGCTGATACAAAGACACCACGGATATCCGCCTCGGTGGTAACTCTGTGAGTCATTGCAGATCCTCCTGGTAATTAATGAGCAATTCCCCCAGACAATGCCCGCGTCCTGGGCCCGTAGCAGCAAACACGCACAGGGGCCGGGCTATGCCATTGCCGTGGCGATGATGCGTTGTCGCCGTGTCGGGGTGGTTGAAAAGACACTCTCAGGGATCTGTCTCTCATCAGAAGAAACAAATGGGCTCCATGTCTTGCAGGGGCCGCCCAAACACAGACCCTAGCCTTGCATGCCTGCCTTAATTCTGCCGGCTTCATCATCCCAACCCACCCCCTGCCCGAAAAACACAGCAAAGTTGCGCATTCCATTCCACACCCGATCCTGGGCTTATCAAAGCACACACCCACTGTTGCCCGGTCGACGCCGGCTTTTATTGACTTGATGTGCCCATTTTGCGCCACGAAACTTGTGCACGCTTGACGGGATTATCCAGTGCTTGGCCACAACCACTACATTAACGCTCGCATCCCACACTCTTCCCAGCCTTTGAAAGATCATCAATTCATCCCATCCCATCCACACCATCTCGCAAACTGCACTTCGCATCTGCCTGCTACCACGCGCCGCATTCTTGTCTTCCAAAACGCATCGCCAGCAAGCCTCTTCTTCGTTTGCACTTCCTGCGCCAACTACATCTCGCGCACGCGCTCGTTCAGCTACCAGCCGCAAAATCAACACCACATACACAATGTCAGCCAAGGTTCTCGCCGACAAGGACGCCAACGCCTCCATGGCCGACCAGCAGGTCTTTTCCAAGGACGTTAAGAGCATGGAGTACCACCGCCAGGTCTTGCAGTCCAAGATGGCCGAGGACGAGTCGTACGTATAACCCTTCGAGATGCAATGCGACCCAACTACAATCGTGAACGGCCACCGTGAACAGCCATCACTGACGCTTTGACACAGGACCAGCACGTACATCTCTCCCTCGGACAACATCATGAGCCCTTGCACCGCCAAGATCAACGCTCTGCGCAACAAGCACGCCAGCAAGTTCGTCATCTTCCACCCTTACCATCCTGTCTTCTCACATCTACTGACCATCCATCACAGAGTCAAGCCCAAGTCCCTCTTCGCCCAAGCGAGCGCTAAGAAGCTCCATGGCGAGAACCCCCTGGGCACGACACCAACTGCGTCCGCCAAAGCCTTCCAACTGTAAAACCACACACCATGCATGAATCTTTCACTCTTTCGGATACAGCTCCGGCTGTTGAATCATTAAGGTGCACTTGCTTTCGTTGCTGGAACTTTGGGTCCCGGTGGACTTGCGGCGTTCACGGAAGGGTTAACAACATGTTTGTTGTGCAGGATATGAAAACTGTTGGCTTGTAATGACATGATGCGATGACCGGACTTCGTTTCTTGGGGTGGTGTCGTACTATATGAATTTATCCATTTGATACCTGATTTGAGTGTTGCCTCCGCTTTTGTTTTGTGTGGAAACAGCCCTACGCTGAATCCCCATATAAACAAACAAATCTATGCTTTCCAAGCAGTGACAATGTAAACAACATCTTCATCTGCTACCAGATGACCCAGGCCAACTCTCTGAGGAACATGCCTTGCGCTCGCTCCCCAGACCAGCGCATACTTGAATGTGTCCTTGAGAGTCCTGTGAATACGATCACACACGTCCTCGATGGTGCTGTTGCTCCGTACAATCAGCGCCTCGTCAAAGTTCGGGTCGATTCCCTTTCGCTTCGTGTAGATTCTGATCAGCTTCAGCTCCTCCCAGCATCTATCCACAACATCCTGGATGCCGAGGTCGAGCTCGCAGCTCATGACGACGGTATGGGGCTCGCGCGCGAGCTTGTCGAGGAAGTCGAGCGAGACGCTGTCGATCTTGTTGTACACGTAGAGGCACTTGATGTATTTGCGGTGGTCCTTCATGATGACGTCGATGAACTCGTCGACGGTTGCGTTCTCGTCGCGGACCAGGACTTCGCAGTTGAGGATCTTGTAGTCGCGAAGGATGTTGTAGAGCATCTTCTCGTCCAGATTCTTCGGAGGCGACTGGAACGTGATTTTCATGCCGCCAGCTGTCTTGATCTTTAGGTAAATGTTTCTACTACAGTCAGCACAACAACATGAGAGCGGTTTTGGCACACATCAACTTACGGGGGCTCTCGGTTCAGTCGGATGCCGACAGCTTCCAATTCAGCCTCCAGCAGGGCTCGTTGCTCCGCACGCTTGGTCGCGTCCAGGACCATCAGGATCAGGTCACTGGTTTTTGCCGCTGAGATGACCTGTCGTCCTCGGCCCTTTCCTTCGGAAGCGCCCTCGATGATACCGGGAAGATCGAGCAGCTGGATTTCTGCGCCGCCATACTCAAGAACACCGGGGATGGCCGTCAGAGTGGTAAAGGCATACGAGGCAACCTCGGACCTCGTCTTGGTGACCTTGGACAGGAAAGTTGACTTTCCTACGGAGGGAAAGCCGACTAGAGAAATTCGGGCATCACCACTTTTGCTAACGTCGAAGCCTGCACCTGGGCCGCCTCCTGATCCTGGACCAGGCTCCAAAAGCTGTGCTCGTAGTCGAGCAAGTTTTCTAGATAGGTTAGCACCTGAAAGGCTTAAGCAGCAGAAGCAACGCTTTCTCTTTGCTGTCCCAAATGAGAGGTATGTCTTGGTGAACACACGGACTCACCCTTTTAATAGACCCAGATGATATTCTGAGACGGGTTAACAATGGCTCAACACTTGGCTGTAATCTCGGTTCCAACACATACCAGTTGCCTTGTTTTCTGAGACATAATTAGTATAGATCTCAAACAGCAATTAACGAGAGCCCATCGTTCAGGGATGTGAAGTAAATGAGTCCTATTCAGTTTCCCCCCACCACGGACAGTCATGGACCGCCTACTACCCACGGCGGAAGCTATCAGAGTCGATATACTCGCCGCTTTTCCTTCCGAGTAATCCCCAGAACGGCTCGCTCATCGAACGTAACGTAGCCACTTACTTTGGGTCCTCTTCATCTCATCCTCAATCCTGAGGGGCATCAGCAACTGCCCCGCCACAGCAAAGGCCGGGGATAACCAACTCCTTAATCTTATCGGTAATGTTCACCATGGTGCCGGTGATTGGAGGCGCCTGTCGCGCCCCAGACAAAATCCCACGAAAAGAATGAGCAAAAGCGGCGTCGAGTCGAATCTCGATGTTCGGACGGGTTCAAGATTCCAAGGTGGGGCGAGTGAGGACCTGACGAGGCGCGGCAGAATCTCTCCTCAGTGCTCCACAATTGCGGGATGGCTGACTCACCGCCTTCCTCATTCGCCACGCTACTTCGGCTCCCCAGAAACTTTTACAGCCTTGCATCATTCTCGCCAGGGTTCCCAAAGCAACGTCGTCGCGTCGCCATCACACGCTTGGATTTCTCGACCACAACCACAAATTTTACGAACGAACAATGGCCGACACAGCGGAACAGGTCGAGACGGCGCCGGTCGCCGTGCAGGAGGATCAGGATATGTCGCTCGCAACAACAACCAGCACCGAGGTTGCGGCGCCAACTGGGAAGAAGGTCGTCAAGAAGATCATCCGCAAGAAGAAGCGACCCGCGCGAGCCCAGGTCGACCCTGACTTCATCACTTCCGAACCCCCGCCTCAAACCGGAGTAACATACAACCTTTGGTACAACAAGTGGTCCGGTGGCGATCGAGAAGACAAGTATCTGTCCCAGACGAAAGCCAAGGGACGTTGCAACATCGCCAAGGACAGCGGATACACAAGGGGCGACCAGGTCACCGGTAGCTACTTCTGCATCGCCTTTTCGCGCGGCCTCTGTGCGAAGGGCCAGGACTGCCAGTACCTGCACCGGTTACCGGGAACCTTTGACCTCTTCAACCCGAACGTTGACTGTTTTGGTCGCGACAAGTTCTCCGACTATCGCGACGACATGGGTGGTGTCGGAAGCTTCATGCGCCAGAACAGAACGGTTTATGTTGGAAGGATACACGTCACCGATGATATTGAGGAGGTTGTAGCGCGCCACTTTGCGGAATGGGGACAGATCGAGCGCAGTAAGTCGCGAATCCCAGCGGAAACGAAGACCCCATGCTAATCCTGAAATCAGTTCGCGTTCTCAACACCAGAGGTGTAGGATTCATCACCTACACGAACGAAGCGAATGCGCAATTTGCCAAAGAAGCGATGGCCCATCAGTCTCTAGACCACGACGAGGTGTTGAACGTCAGGTGGGCGACTGCCGACCCCAACCCCATGGCCCAGGCCAGAGAAGTACGCAGAATCGAGGAGCAGGCTGCCGAGGCCATCCGAAGGGCTCTCCCCGCCGAATTCGTCGCCGAGATCGAAGGCAAGGACCCAGAGTCCCGGAAGCGAAGGAAAGTCGAGAGCAGCTATGGCCTTGAGGGATACGAAGCCCCAGATGAGGTCCACTTTGCCCGAGGAGCCAACGCAGTCAATCCCGTTGGGCGTCAGGGCTTCGATGTCGAGTACCAGGAACGACCAATGATTGAGAACGGCGAGGCACCGGCACAGACGGAACAGCCGCAGCAGGAGGAAAATGGCATCTTCTCAGGCAGCACGCTCGCCGCCCTGAACAAGGCCAAAGTTACGGTAGCATCAAAACCCAAGGCTGCAGCGTCGGCAGGGCCGCTCGTTGCCTACGACAGCGACAGTGATGATGAATAGGGGCGAGGCGTTTCGTTTTAGGAATACATAGACATTTATTGTACATTAATGATACCACACACGTACAGCACGCTCAGCTGTTGAAGATCCTCGAGTACAGAGTCTCATGGCGCCCGATCCACAAGTCAATGACCGGCACTGTCTGCCCAGCCTCCTCCACAGACGTGCTCCATTCCCGGTCAATCATCTCATCAATCAAGCCCTGAACAAGCTGTCCCGCAAGCACTTTTTGCGCCTGATACGGCCCGAAGACGCTCGCGCGGACGGCTGCCGAGATGAGGGCCTTGACGTGACTCAGCATGAAGACGTAGGCCGTCTGCCGCAGGCCCAGGCCGACGATGGCGCAGATGGCCCCGAACAGCGGCGCCAGGTGCGCCGAGGCCAGCGGCACGTCCTGCTTGCTCTCGGCGCGCAGCAAGGCCGCAAAGTCCCGGAGCACGGAGCCGTCGACCCCGGGAGGCATGCCGGCGCGGAAGGACCGCTCCCAGATGCCCAGCAGCGCGCGGCCCTGGGCGACGCTTGCGCGGCGGCCGACGGTGCACACGATGGCGGCATCGAGCTGATCGTCGAGATCTGCGAGCTTCGAAGGGTCACGGTGTGTTGCCAGCGCAAAGGGCAGCGTCGTGGCCGCAACTGACGATAGCGACGATGGCAGAAACGAAGCAAACGTGGCGCCGCGTCGGTTGTGCGCGAGGTACGACTCGAGCCCGCTGCTAAAGGCAAAGGACCCGAGCGGCAGCGCCGAGTCTGATAGCAGCAGCAGGAAGTGTGTTGAGGCGGCAAGGTGGGCTGCGAAGGAGGTGAGCTGTTTTGTTCGTGGTGTTGCATTGAAAACTCACGGCCGGGATCGCTGCTTGGCTGCGGTGGCCGCGCCGCCTTCAGGCGCTCTCTGGCATCCTGTAGCCGCCGCTCTAGTTCTATAATCTCATCCTGTATCTCATCAACAGGATCTGAGCCAAGATGAGAAGCCATCAGGAGCCATGGGGTGCGGTGTCAAAGTTGGGGTCGATGGCGTACTAGATAAGCCTGAGCTCCATACTGTAGATAGGGAAAAAAGCCATGTTGTGTAAGTGGATATCAATACGATTGTGCTAAAAGCAAGAAAAGAAACCCAACACCATGCCAATGCCATACAATCAAATCCAACCGGAATAGCCGTTAGAAGTACAAATTATCCCATCCTAGTCGTTTCCATTCGCCTTCAGCAGGTTATTCACCCCACTACTGCGCGTCCTCGCGAGGGTCGCACATTCTCCTTGTCATGACCTTTCTGCCTCTGCGCTCGCTTCTTCTCCGCCATCCTCTCCTCGATCCGTGCCATAGCGGCAGCCCTCCGCTCTGGTGGAAGTGTGCTCTTGGTTGTGTTCTTCGCAACCGCGCCATCATTCAACTCCGGTCCACCAAGAGGCGCGAATCGATCCTGCAGAAGATCGACCTTGGCTTCACCCTGGTCTGCCGGTAGGCTGCGGGATGATCGAGCAATCGACTTCGCAAGGGATGGCAGATCTGGAGCTTCGATCTCCTTGAGTTTGCTAGCTGCTGATGTAGCACCTCCGTTTTGAATGCGGCTAGTGATTTCTTCGCCAAGGTAGGCTCGGTTTCGAGGCGATCGAGGAACAAACGGCTGCCATCTAGGCGGCTCGAGACTCGGTCGTTCGCGGTCGACAAAAGTCATTGAAGTCGGCCTGGCTCCAAGATCTGATTGCGTAACCTTGGCGAGTGCGTCATCATGAAATTTTTCGCGCAGTGTTCGGGTGCTAGCGCTGGGAGCCTTGATCTCAACAGACTCTTCCTCGAGGTCTTTCAAGTCAAAGCTTCTTCGCGCAACACCATTCGTTACTGTGTTTAAAGCAGGGTCGTGAAGGAGATCGACCTCGATTTGGGGATGCCAACTCTTCGGCCGCGCTGCAGGTTCTGAAGAGGACGCCTTCAAGTTTCTGATCTCCTTCTTAAGATCCGAAATCTTGTTGTGGGCGCGTTCCAGCACGCCCTTGGTGTCCTCCTCGCGAGTCTTAGTTTCGTGTCGAAATACCTCAAACTCTTTTTTAAGCGTTCGAAGTTCCTCATCCTTCTTTTTGGATTCCTCCTTCACGTCGCGGAGTTGAGCACGTAGTTCTTGCGCTCTACTGCCTTCTGGAGGAGCATCCTTCTCAGACTTGCCTTCCATCTCCGCCTTGGTTGCCCGTTTCTCTGCAGAGCGAAGCTGAGACTTCAAGCTTGAAACTTGATCCCGGAGCTCGCCTAGCTCTTTTACTTGGTTGCGAGCTCTGCGGAGTTCTCGTTGTGTGTCAAGAAGCGTCTTCTGCGTTCTGGGTGACGTCAACAGGCGTCGCCTTCGGCCTTTGGCGTCCGAATCGGCATCGTCCTCCCTGTCCCGCAGGAAATCTTCGAGCTGATCCTCCAATTCCTGCACACGAGTTCGGTACTGCACAGCTAATGCCGTCTGCTTCGTGAGGGTAGATAGCAGCTCTGGAGAAGTGTCTTCGGATCGATTGCCTCGTTTTGATACCATCTTGGAAGCACCTTCAGCGATTTGTTGTTCCATTGTAATGACCTTTTGCTGCTCGTCCTTGAGCTGCTCGGCGAGCTGGATCGCCTCGGCATCTTTCTGTTTGGCGTAGGATTTTGCCAGTTGCTTATACTTCAGCAATTTCTCCATCTCTGCCTTGGCATCCTCGTGATATTTTTCGAATTCTCCCTTCCAGTATTTGCCGGACTGCGAGTGCGGTTCGTTGAGATCCACTGTGATATCCTGGCAGATGTCTTCGTCGTCGGCCTCCTCCCATTCATCGTCAGACTTGTCGTCCCGGATCCGCCGAGCCGCGGGTTTCTGAACCACGGATTTTGCTTCTTCTTGAGAAGCGTTTTCCAGAGCTTGGTTCAGGCGCGAGCGTTGAGGAGCTTCTGTCGTTTTCGCAGCAAAGCGGCCGTTCGTCTTCTTTCCGACGTCTTGTCCAAAAGATACGCGCTTCCTCCGTGATGTTCCGGTTCCCGGGGTCAACAAGATACCCTGGGGTCGCTGAGGCGTCTTGGAGTCTTGGTCCTGGTCCATCGTCAATCTCGTATCTGGCTCGTCACTTGGGCGCGCAGGTGTCCCGAAGATAGCGCTTTTGAAGGCTCTCGCAGCAAATACGGGTGCAGGAGTGTCGGGCTGATCGATCTGTGTTGTATCTACTTGACCAGTCAGCTTCACGTTCGCGTGACAACCCAAACAATCCAGCAGCGGCTTCCGTACCTCCATCTCCTGCCGCGTCTGGCGCGTCATCGCCGCGTCGCAACATCCACCCCAACATGGTAGACAAAAGAATGTTCTCACACGATTCAATATCCGTACAGTCGAGATCAAGGCATCCACTTCCACAGTCACGGGCGACAAAATAGCAACATCGAAGATGACAATGGAGAGTTGCTGCGTTGTCAAGTGGGTGGATGAGGCTTGATTTGTTTACTTTCAGGTGCCGCCATCGACAAAGGGTGGAGCCCGGCAGCTGAAGTGGGTTGGTTGGCCTGGTTGGTGTTGGGTCGGGCATCTGTGCAGCAGCTACCACCTGGAGCCACTGAGGCTCTAGCGTGTTAAAAAGCCCCCTTATTGGCTACAATTTCAAGGAACCTCCCACGAGGACAGCCCAGGAACCCCTGGCCAGGTCCTGCATCCCCGCTGCAGCCGCTAATTATTGAAGGCCTGTACCTGTAGCCTCCAGTCCCTCCAGTGGTCAGTGAGCTGATGACACCGCCTTTCGGTTCAGACAGGTCAGTCAGATCCCATAAACTACCCCGCCATCGCCAACAGACGTCACAAGCCGAACCTTTCATCCACTTATCTGGATCATCCCAACCCGTCACCAAGAATTCGATATCGACCGCCACTATGGCTTCTTCCCTGTAAAGCGTCACGGCCTAGGCTGTGACTCTTTTCTTGGTCTCGCGCAATCATGGCGAGGAACGCAACCGGGCAATGGAAGACGCCCTTGAACCCCAAAAAGAACGATGAGTCAAGCTTCCCGGGCCTGCAGCCCACCGCGAGCCCGGAGGTCAACACCAAGATCGAATACCATGAGCTTCAGCAGAACGAACTTTTGGCCCTAGAGGCCATCTACGGCGAGGACTTTGTCATGCACACAAGTGCCCATATCGCTTGGAAGGTAACATATCCCACGTCACCCATGCGCCGTTGCCTTAGTCCCACTAGCAAAGGAAGCTCATGATCCATAGAGAAAAGAACCATCCTTCGATATCCGGATAAAAGCTTCGAGTGACGAGGACTTTGCTGTTACGTTGGGATTCACCATGACAGCGACCTATCCGAAATCACCGCCTATTATAGGTATAAAGAACATTGACCTTAAGGAGGTGACTCAGTTCAAGATCCAAAAGTTCATCGAGACCCAACCCAAGATTTTCGCACAAGATGAACAAGAAATGATCGACAAAATCGTTGAAGGAATACGTGACATTCTCGAAGACGCCGCCCAGGCCAAGGCCAACGGAAAGTACCTGCCTTCCCTCGAGGAAGAACGAGAACGACACGAAGCAACCTTGGCGAAGCGAGCACAGGAGGAGCAGAAGGTCGCAGAGCGGAAGAAGATTGAAGAGACAAAGGAAGAGGAGAGGGTTATAGCTGAGATGCTTCAACAGCAGATCGATCGTCAGCGCCAAAAGGCCAAGGAGTCTAAGCGGCGCCCGAACGGAAGCCAACCCCTGCAGCCCACGGCCAGCGCCAGCACCGACACCGAGGTCCTTGACTTCGATCAATTCTGCAACACCACGGACAAGTCAGGCGATGTCGTCACATTCAAGTCCGTTGCCGGGAAATGTGACCCACGTCAGGGTCCCGTCTCGACCGTGTACACAGTTCGGCCGGTCCTCGCCAATGGTCAAGGCACCATGACGTTAGCCCTCAAGGAAGCAGTTGTGCGCTCCAGTGGCAAGGATTCCAAGGAGTTCAAGAAGCAGCTACAGAGTGTTGAGTCTCGCTTACAGGATCTCAAGACCGTGAAACGAGTCCAGCACCGGCACCTGGTTGAGATTCTAGATTTCAAGGTTCAGAGTGGACTTTTCTCCGACCCTAACGTCTTGAACACCTGGACAGTGAGCGTCATGACACCACTAGCTGAAAAGGGGCCCTTGGAGGAGCTTTTGGAGCTTGCGGGCCACATTGAGGTTGGTAAGGTGCGGTCTTGGACACGGGACTTGCTAGATGGGCTGAACTTTCTTCACAACAAAAACATTGCCCATCAAGATATTCATCCCGGAAATATCTTGTTATTCCGTGAGCCTACCGGTGAAATCGTTCCCAAGATCTCTGATTACTGGTATCAGCGAGAACTTCACAGCATCAGCGCACAGAAACAAGGCCTCCCAGGCTTGCACAGTGCCAAATCTGCATATTGGCTACCTCCCGAGATCGCTGGGGCATCGAAACCCCAGTACACATACAAGACGGATATCTGGGAATTCGGCGTGGTATTTGTGCAGATGATTTTTGGCCTCGATGTTCTACGCACATACTCCTCACCAAAGAATCTGATGGAGTCGTTCACATTGTCGCATTCATTGCAGGAGCTTGTGAGTAGATTTTTTAAAGAGGATAAGCAGAAAAGACCTCGAGCCTTTGAGCTAGGGTCCAGCGAGTTTCTAGCGACGGACGCACCCGTACTCTTTGACGATGCGTCTGCGGTCTTGTCGAGTAGCCCGTCCCTTACCTCGTTGCAAGTACTTCCACAAAGGCTTAGGCGAGATTCCAATCTCAGAGGCCAAGCTCTGTCTCGGTACACCGAGGACTTTGTTGAAGAGGGCCGCCTTGGGAAAGGAGGCTTCGGGGAAGTCGTCAAGGCAAGGAAGAAGCTGGATGGTCAGATATACGCTATCAAAAAGATTACCCAGCGCTCCCAGGCCAGTCTCACTGAGATTTTGAAGGAGGTCCGTCTGCTATCTCAGCTCAGTCATCCAGCTGTAGTCCGATACTACAACACCTGGGTTGAAGAAATTCCAGATCTGACCGACACTGAGGACGACACATCGACTGACTACTTTACTGAGGATACTCGAGAAACCGGGTCCGCAGGAATCGATATCCAATTTGCGACCAGCACTGGAGGTCTGGACTTCATGTCTTCCAATGCTCACGTGGAATTCGAGTATGACGAATCTGACGAGTCTGACGATGATGAGGACGATGATACGGAAGAGGATGAATCCTCTGACATTGACGATGTGGCTGTCGGACGTGCCCTGTCTCCAGAGAAAGAACGACATGGCGCGCTTCAGCGACGACTTAAGTATCAACGATCCTATCGGACGATTCTCTACATCTCCATGGAGTATTGTGAAAAGCGAGTAAGTTTTTATGCCTATCAGATTGTAAGACCAGGCTTTGACAAGTATTGCAGACCCTGCGAGATCTCATTGCTCGAGGTCTACACAAGAATACGACAGAAATTTGGCGATTGTTCCGCCAGATTCTCGAAGGCATGGCTCACATCCACGGGCTGAGCATCGTTCATCGTGACTTGAAACCAGAGAACATTTTCATCAGCAGCAGCTCTGACGGTATTGACAACGTCAAGATCGGCGACTTTGGCCTCGCCACTAGCGGACAGTTTTCGGTCGACAGAGCTGCCGGAACCACTCTCGAGACAGACGACATGACGAGAAGCATTGGTACAGCCTATTATTCTGCTCCCGAAGTAAGATCTGCCGTCAACGGCATGTATAGTACGAAAGTTGATGTGAGTTTACCATTCACGCGTTCTGTTTGAGCTACTGAAACTAACATGTGCTGACAGATGTATTCGCTCGGTATCATTTTCTTCGAAATGTGCTACATCCCGATGATGGGCATGCAAAAAGCCGATGTTCTTGGTCAACTACGACGACTAAAACCTGTGCTTCCATCAGACTTCAAGCCAGCCGAGAAGGTGCAAACAGAAATTGTGTTATCACTGGTCAACCACAACCCAAAGGAGAGGCCGTCAAGTTTGGACCTTCTCAAGAGTGGGAAGTTGCCCGTTCAGATGGAAAGTGAAACAATTCGGCGCACTCTGGCTGGACTGGCGGACCCGAGCTCTCCCTACTACCGCAAGATGCTCTCCACCCTTTTTGCAAAACCCATGGAAGCAACAAAGAACTTCGCATGGGACATGTTTGCAACAAGTCCGAATGCCACTGAACTACTGAACCAAAGTATAGTCAAGAAAGCACTCGTCTCGATCTTCCGCCACCACGGAGCCATCGAGTGTCCCAGGAACTCAATCTATCCCCGATCATCCCATTACGGCGACAACGTGGTACAATTACTGGATCAAAATGGCTCAGTCCTTCAGCTTCCATATGATTTAACAATGGGAAATGCCAGGATGATGTCGAAGCAGGCCAATGGACCGGTCATAGAGAGAACGTTCACCTTTGGTAACGTCTTCCGAGACAAGCAGGACACTGGTCAGCCTCAAATGTTTGGGGAGGTTGACTTTGATATCGTTACCACCGACACTTTGGATCTGGCGTTGAAGGAAGCCGAAGTGCTCAAGGTAATGGACGAAATCATTCACAGTTTCCCGGCTGTCTCATCGTCATCCATGTGCTTTCATCTTGGGCACTCTGATCTGCTGCAACTCATTTTCGAACATTGCGGTATTGAACCTTCCTGTAGAAGGGCGGCTGCAGATGTTTTGAGCAAGCTGAACATCCACAACCATACCTGGCAAAAGATTAGAATCGAACTGCGGTCATCGGCTGTCGGAGTCTCGGCAACCAGCGTGGATGAACTGCAGCGATTTGATTTCAGAGGTTTGTGACTTCTGAAGCGCTTTATGCTACGTCTTGACTAACGCAAAGTAGACACTCCAAATAAGACCTTTTCGAAGCTGAAAACACTCTTTGAGGGTAGTGACATGTATCAACGTGCATCACCAACAATAGCACACCTCAAAGAAGTATCGGAGTATTGCAAGCGACTGGGCGTCGGAACCAAGATCTACATCAACCCGTTGAACAGTTTGAAAGAGGGGTTCTACATGGGTGGAATCCTCTTCTCGTGTTTGTATGACAAGAAGGTCAAGGACGTCTTCGCAGCGGGTGGCCGATATGACCACCTTATCAGGGAGCAGCGGCCCAAGATTGGAGGACAGTTTAGCGAGAGACATGCCGTTGGGTTCAGTCTTGCTTGGGAGCGTCTAGCTAGGGTGCCCAAGTCCGGTGGAAAGTCGTTCCTGAAAAGAACAGAGGACGATCCAAGCGGAATTTTCAACGCTCGACGAGTAAGTCACTACTATATCTTATTCCAACTCACTTTAAGATCAGCTACTAACCCCGCGGTTCAGTGCGACGTTTTAGTAGCAAGTTTTGATCCAGCCCTCCTGCGATCATCCGGAGTCGAGTTATTACAGTCACTCTGGTCTCACGACATCAGTGCCGAGATGGCCAAGGATGCGAGGTCTCCAGAGGACCTTTTATCAAAGCACCGTGATGAGACATACTCATGGATCATCATCATCAAGCAGGACTCAATCTTGAAGATCAAGTCCATGGGGAGAAAAGACGTGCAGGATGTGGATATCCCAACGACGCAATTGTTCTCATGGCTCCGGGGCGAAATCCGAGAGCGCGATTCTAGGGCCATGGCCAAGCTTCGAGGGATCGCTCCGCAGACTGAGGCGAGTGCCTCAAACGACAAGGATCCAGAACAAGATGTGCGAGTGCTTGTCGCGGGGACACGAAGCAAGAAGTTCAACCGACGAACGGTAGTGGAACAGGCACAAACCAGCGCAGCAAGTCTGGTACGGTCGTTCCTGGACGGCCCAGTATTGGCGATTGAGACTACAGACCAGGTGATGGATCTAATCCGAGAAACTGCCTTGTCGGAGCCCGAAGGTTGGCGCCAGGTTGAGCACGCCGTGACGACGTCTGAGAAGAAGTATGTGCGGGAGATTCACGACCAACTGGATACGTGGCGATACAAGTACGAGAAGAAGGGCGGATCGCGACACTCGTTCCTCTACAACTTCCGATCGGGTACCTGCATCTACTACGACCTTGGTGCGTGAGCTTATCGACTCGGCCGGAGCAAGGGAAGAATTCGGCTTTGAATATCTAGACGCATAAATCTCTTCTTCGATTTTAGATGGGAACTAATATAAGGTTACCTTCAGCATTGCCTAGCAGATACCCAGAAATTACAAGTTTTGTCATTTGGCTACAGGTGTTAAAATGTACTCGAATGTGTTCTTCTTCGTAGTTGATGGTTAACCGTTGACGCGAAAATGATGGCTTGTGCAGGACGTAAGATGGGCGTTAAGGTAATTTCTCTGATATTCTGCTTCAATTTGACGTTGAGAAGATGAGAAAAAAGATAATTCTACAAGATGAAGTTGGGTGTTGGGCAAATTGGGCATCTTATGCCTCATCTGTAGGGTAGGTTCGCCGTATGGTGAAGCTTTGGGCGGAAAGCAGGCCGTTTCTGACAAATGATCGAGACCTGGCCTGAGGACTGCAATGGGCCTAGGTTCTTAAATAGCATATCAACCAAACACATGCCAGGATTCGGATGATTGAATTTTAGTGAATGTCAAATACCGGCCATTCCTCCTCAAGACTGTTCATGACGGCGTGCCCGGCTCCGAGTTTGGGGACAGCGACAGCAAAGCCAGCCGTACGTACCAACGTTGAGCCAGACACAGGCTTTGATGGGGAAGACCAACCAGACCGGAAAGAGTTGGCGGGCATGTGGGCAGGTGGGTCATGGCGGCTCATCAGCCTGACCGGGTGGTCAGTCATGATGGGTGGTGGCATGAGTGAGTGACGCAGCACAGGATGCAAACGGGTACGGTCTAAAAAAAGCGGGGTCGGTGACGGGTAATTGGCAGAAATCCGGAAGGGGAAGGCGGTCAACTGGCGAACTGAGTGCTGGTCGGGAGTTGACCCGACCAACCCGTTGCCCTTGGCCTTTTTAGGCGCCCTTTCCACTGGTTCGCGGCTGGCTGGGATTTCCAGCGTGCAGCAATGACGACACTGGGTTGGGCCAGGTAATTTTACAAGGGAGGGGGGAGAGGTGGAGGAAGGAGGGGTTGGAGGGGTTCCTGCCTGCAAGCTGTTGCCCAGGATGACGACGGATGCCTGTATATTTTAGTTGCTGTCGTGCGTTTTACATGTGCATACGGAGCATTTGCACGCTGATACGGATGGAGGTCGCTCGGCCAGATGGGAACGGCACGGACAGGACTGCTCTGCCTGCCCTGTCCCCGGGGGAGTATTGAGCGCAAAAGAACCTGCAATGATGCAGGGAATTGGTCCATGCCATGCTGTAACCTGAGTGATTTTTTCTGCTCTCCTCTCGCTGAGCTGAGCTGATGCAGATCCTCAATGCGACGCTTCTCTCGACCTTTTATCCCGCTCACCGCGTTGTTGAGCTGTGGCTGCGCATCCAATCCATCCATCCCCTTGTCTTACATCTCGGCCTCACTGCTCCTGCCGCCGTGCAGCCAATTGTGGCACCTGAGTTCTTACCTTGCATGACCTTAGACCAACTTGCCTTGGCTGTTTCCTGTCCGACCTGGACCGTCGAGCTCCTTCCCCCCTCCCCGCTCCTGCGTAACCTAACATCTGGGATTCCCACTTCTCTTCTCCTCCTCTTCTTCTCTCCCTTTTCAATTACACCACCCGCACCAGATACCACTCGTCTGCTTTCAAGCCTGCCTTTGATTCTTGCCTTTGCCTTCTTCCTGCTCCAGCTGTGCTCTATAATTGCTCGATTTGCTGCTTATCCCACCTCACATCTCCCAATCCCACCCCAACAACATCGTCAAAATGCCTGAGGTAAGCTGGAGCTCTGCCTTGCTCTCAATAAAGCTGCGGGCTGATGTTAACGAAATGCTAGATCACCGCCCTCCTGTTCGACTGCGACAACACCCTCGTCCTTTCCGAGGAGCTTGCCTTCGAGGCCTGTGCCGAGCTCATCAACAAGATCTGTGCTGAGCGCGGCCAGACAATCACCTTTACCGGCGAGACCCTCATCCTGGAGTTTGTTGGCCAAAACTTCCGAGGCATGCTCAACTCGCTCCAGGAGCGCTACAGCATCGAGATCTCCAAGGAAGACCTCGAGAAATATGTGACCGATGAGGAGGACGCCGTCATTGCCAAGCTCAAGGCTTCCCTGCGCCCCTGCCCTGGCGTCGACGAGCAGCTCGAGAAGCTTGCCGCTTCGGAAAAATACCTCCTCTCTGTTGTGTCCTCGTCGGCTCTTCGTCGCGTCCGCGCTTCCATTGAGAAGGTTGGCCAGGACAAGTACTTCAAGGGCGATGTTGTATTCTCTGCTGCCACCAGTCTCCCCGTCCCTACCAGCAAGCCTGACCCGGCTGTCTACCTCTTTGCTATGGAGAAGCTCGGCAAGACACCCAAGGAGTGTGTTGCCATTGAGGATAGCAAGAGTGGAACCCTGAGTGGCACCCGTGCTGGTATCAAGGTGGTGGGATATGTCGGCCCTTACGCTGACGACAAGAAGGCCGAGATGGAAAAGGTCCTTCGAGACGCTGGCGCCGTCGTTGTCATGCAGGACTGGTCTGAGTTCCCTGACGTCCTCGCGAAGATCGAGGCTGGTAGTCTGTAGATACATGCCTAGATGAGATGTACGCTGCATGTCACGACATGCTGTCCTCAAGAGCGGAGGTAAAATTTTGGTAGTTTGTTAGGGCCTCGATGTAGGCAGGGATAGAGATATTCGAGAAGGCGCAATGTCAGGGCAATTGTTCACTTTCGCCAGTCCATTAAGAAACTATTGACGCTCTGTAATGTGGATCTGCTGGGGTTTGCCTCTGGGTACGCAGTCATGATGGACCCCAGCCTGGATTTTACTAGAGTCTTGGTGAAAGATGTATCTGGTCCCGGCTGTCGGAAATTGCCGTTTTCATCAAAGAGGTAGCAGGAAATGGCTAGAGCTGTGCCAACAGACAAGTCTTTCCCTGACTCACAGGCAATGACGATCTTGCGTGGAGAGTCCCCGTCGGATTGCTGGGCTAGGAATTTGGCTGCAAAGGCACAGATATCAGGAAGAGAAGTGCGCATGTTTCTACTCGCCGCCTTGCTCTTACCAAGGCCGACGTGCAAGTATGTGGGTGACTTGATCCACGATTCCTTCGAGGTCACCTCGGGTGCAAGTGCGATGTGACACCGGGTTGGTGTGGCTGAGGCCATGGGTAGGGGTAAGGGACACACGGATATGTGAGGAGTGAGCTCCTTTCGTGGACCATCATGATCTCTCTTGTCGGCATCATGATCGTTGACAAGTTGAGTGATGAGATCAGGAAGGTCTGCCTCGGAAGCGGCGAGGAGTTGTTCGAGGTGTTTCCAGAAGACGGTTGGGGTGAGTCCGCAAGCCCAGTTCTCGGTGTCGTCTCCAGCGCCTTGGACATAGCCACCCTCATCCATCTCGCTCCCTATTACACGCCGACTGGCTGTGCAGCAGATGACGGGGCGATAATCATCAAAGATGGACGTGCTGGCTCCATCTGCTTCTGGGAGGGACGACTCCGGGGTGACCCAGACGGGACGCAGGGGCTTGGTGAGGCAGGTCGGCAGCTGGAGGTTGAGAGCCCGTAGAGAAGCGAGAAACTGCGGCAGCAGGGCGGTGATCTGGGCGTGCGCGGATGGCGGGAGGAAAGGGGGGAGGTGCAGCGTGGGGGAAGATGGATGAGAGGGGAGGAGAGCGAGGTTGAGGACGGTGCACCAGATGGGGAGGGTTGTGGAGAGGGCGTCGGGCATGCCTAGGGAGGTTTAGTTGCTTAATTGCGACTGTGTGGCATTTTTTAGACACTTACGTTTGCCACGGCGGGTAGAGTCTACGATGATGACGCTATTCAGAGGTCAGCTTTGCGAGGCATGGCGGAAGTGAAGCCCGATCAAGAGCACGACTACAATCAAGGACAATAAATGCGCACGTCTAAGGTACTTAACAAACCTACCCATCATTCTTCTCCACCATTTCAATCAAATGCAGATTCAACCTCCTGGTGCTAAACTTCCAGGCGCGGTCGTGCCCATCGGTGCTCTTGAAGTAGACGCCCGCGGCCTTGTCCTTGGGTGGTATATACCAGCTACCGCAGCGCTCGTTGGCGATGAGTGGCCTCTGAGGACCATAGGCGGCCGCCACACAGGCGACAAAGGCGGCATCTTGGTGGATGCTGGCTAGGCGGTTGTGGACGCTGAGGGTGGTGCGCTTGAGCGAGGCGAGCAGCTGCGACATGGACGGCTGCTCGTTCTGCGGGAGGATGAGGTCGGAGAAGTGGGGGTCTGGCATGGTGAGGGTTTCACGGGGTTGGTGCGACGGTAGAGGGGGGAGGAGAGATGGTGAGAGGTGGCTGGTGGTGAATGAGTGACTCGGTACTTCAGTGAGTGCCTAAACTGAAGTGACGATAATGGGTTTTGGAGGAGTTTGGGTTGAGGATATGAATTTTGATGCATATTGTTGATCACGATTGGTGGGCTCCACATGTTGACTTTCAAGCTGCAATCGGATAGCCACCCTGAGGTCATGATACCTACAACGACTATGGAACACTCCGCTGGAAACCAGTATTGGGTAGTGCACCTATGACAGGCACCTAATTATGTATTGTATTGCATTGCAGTGTATTGTCGTCACCCGGTAAATAAGGGCCACCTACCGAATTAGGGGTCAGCCAGGCCTAAGAGCCCACTGAGAAAACAGCCCGCCTGACGCATTGTGTTTCTGCCCCGGTTTCAGACCCACCCAGGCGGTAAAAAGTGGAGAAGCACCTAGCGTTACGGCGTGGCCGGAATGGCTACGTACCTTCTGGAGAGGCTTGAAGGGTGGCTTGCCCAACCCTCTCTATATTAGTAACCTAAGACCACCCCAGGTACCTTGGTCGAGTCACTAAGGTATTCATTGTTCGTGCCATGGTGAATGATCCTGCCGACGGTACCTGAACCAGAATACACCCTTCCCCCCTCCCTTCTTTCTTTCTTTTTTTTCATCTCCTCACATAAAAACCTAAGCCGGACCGGGAGAACATCGTCAAACTTGAAACCTTCAACTTCTTACATCACACACACTCTTTGCCACTTCATCCCAATCCTCCCTCTCTTCCCCCATCGTGGCCTGACTCGAACCAACCAACCAACCAACCGAAAATCGCCTCCGCTTGCTTTTCCCAAATCGCCTGCCGGAACGCCCGCCGTCTAAATCGCCCATCGACCGCTTTTCCCAAAACCCACCCGTGACCCCCGACTACCTACCGAACGTACCTGACCGGTGGGGGGGCTGACTGACCTGACTGACTGACTTGAGCCTGACCGATCCCATCCCATCGTTTCTTGGCTTTGGGTGCTTGGGCTTTCATTTTCCTTTCTCTGCTATCACCTCTGCTCCTCAACTTCCTCTCTTCCTCATACTCTGGAACTCTCGTTTGCACATCATGGCACAGAAGCGACTCATGCAAGAACTCCACCCCCTCCTCAAGGAGAAGTGGGTGGACATTGAGGTATGACCCATTCCATTCCCATGCCCTCCTCGCTTCATTCATAACTATCTTTTTGGCTGACACGATATCCTCCCTCGCCTAGACCGATGACACCAACCTCTTCCACTGGAGGCTCGGCCTCTGGGTCGTCAACCCGGACAGCGTCTGGCACGGCGCCTACCTAAAGGCCGAGATGCGCTTCCCCAACGACTACCCCTACCAACCCCCAACCTTCCGCTTCACCACCAAGAACATCTGCCACCCCAACGTCTACACCGACGGCAACCTCTGCATCTCCATCCTCCACCGACCAGGCGAGGATGAGGCCTCGGGCGAACTGGCCAACGAGCGCTGGAACGTCCTGCACGGCGTCGAGTCCGTCCTCCGTTCCGTCCTCCTCCTCCTCGACGATCCGGAGATCAACTCGCCCGCCAACGTCGACGCCAGCGTCCTCTACCGCGACACCCGCGCCGAGTATGACCGCCGCGCCGCCGCCGTCGTCGCCCGCTCCCAGGCAGACATCCCCGACGGCGCCCGCATGCCCACCTCTGCCGAGCTGTCCCCGGTTCCGCAGAAGCCCGTCGATGATGACGCCGACTTCTGGAATATGACGGACGAGGACGTCGACTTTGGCGGCAGCGACAGCGATGAGGACATGGAGTATTTCGACGACGACGACGACGATGAGGACGACAAGGACCAAAAATAAACACGTCTTACAGAACAGACCTCACGCCATGAAGACGCTTGGGAGGGCATCCATCCCCTCCGGTACCGGCCGACCACTTTATTTTTCCATCTTTGTTGTCTTTCCAGTGATGGCATAGCGGGTTGACATTTTCCTGGGGCGTTTAAAGCGAACCTGTTCTCAACCAAAGACCACGGACAATGGTCACGATGGCGCAGCAAGGGGCATATCGGTGGCCACTTTGTTTTTTTTATAGGTTTCGGGGGAGTATAGGTGCACACGCCTCGATGCATATCTTTTCGTGCTTTGCTAGCGATGGACTTTTTCTGTCTTGTAGTAGTCCATATCTCGATAGATTCGCTGAGATAGACGCCCCGGCATGGGCAAAGATGCTGTTTGTTTCTTCAATCATTTTGCCATTCACTTTGCTTGACATGGCATACACTGTTCACCGACGTTTGAGCACAGTAATTATATTCCGGCTTATGTGAATTGCCTGTTGACCAATCGTCAAGTGTCATGTCCTAGGCCTTGGATACAAGGTCGGTTGTAGCGATGACTAAAAACTCCACGCATGGGCTTATCCTCAAAATATGCTATGATGCGGATAGTGGGTAATGCAGCGCTTGCCTTTCTGTCGTAAATCCTTTCTCATGCCACCCCAATCCATATGCCTTCTTTGCGATAGCCATGTGCCCTCTTCCTCATGACATGTCTAATTGCTTGGCCGCGGCTCGCCCACGCGCTATGCATGCATCCTAGCTGTCAAGGGAACGGAGAATGCCAGTGGAATTCACATACCGCCATTCCGCACTCATGCTGATCAATGCTCTGGAATCTCCATATCTACCAGATCGATTACACCCTTTGTGTTGGGCGGAGTTCTCGGGGCAGCTATGAAAGACGGCGGCCGCGCTCGCTCCTTCATCTCTGGACTTTTAGGCCCCTCCACCTCTGGCGTGACGGCCGGAGCCGCATCAACTTGCATACCGGTGTCCTGGTTGACCTGGTCGCGTTCCCGCTCACTGTCTTCCATCATATCGGCCGTTACCGTAGACGGCGTCATTGTGGCCGACGTGTTCTCAGGTGTAGGTGCTTTCCGACTTGGAAGGGGTGGAGGTTGCTCCGTAACTGAGTCGATGCTAGCACTCCTGGCGAAGTCGGCAGTGCGTCCCGACAGTTCCGTCATTTCGGTTCCGACGCTCTCCTCTTGGTCAGCAAACGGGTTGTCGAACCCGTTCCTGTCGTCACTTCCTAGCGATGCGCGGTTGCTATCCATGGAATCGGCGCTGTCCGAGCGATGCTTCCGCTTTGAAGGTGAAAGGGGTTCGACAAATGTTGCACGTCTCGTTTCGCCCGAATCCGACTTCTCCTGGTTCAATTCCTGGCGGAATGCCTTGTTCTCTGCCTTCACGAACCTCTCTAACGGGCTCGTGAGTGGCGCACGTGGTGTACCGATGGCCTTTTCGGTAGCATAGACTAGTATGGGATTCTTGGTTTCTTGCCACATGTCGCGGAAGAGTCGCTCGATTTCGATTTTCTGCAGATACGTTAGATAGGATCCTGGTGTTCAAAAATGAGCACTCGTACCTCCGCCTTTACTGGCTGCTCCTCGCTCGGGGTATAAGCCAATCGCCACCATTGATCTGATGGTTGACTGGGCTCGTCTTCTAGTTCTATCAAATCCGCTTCAGCCCGTTGACAGACGTACACCACGTTACTTGATGTGGCTACTCCTCGAAGAAGATACTTGTTGCATGTCATGGGCTGTGGGCGGCCAGGCTTGTCTGGCACGGTGAGAAGTCGTCCTAAGAATCTCTGTCTGGCCTTGATGGCTTCCAACTCGGCGTTGAGACCTGCGAAAGGGTTAGTCGAACATGCCATTAGTTTAGGGGCAATGCGGTATTGCTTGCCTTTGACTCTAGCCTCAAGATCCGCCAAAAGATGTTCAGAGAATTGGATAACCTCGTCGACCTTGGCAAACCGCTCCTTTGACTTGTCGTCCATCTCACAAGGTGCGACTCGATAATCCGGATACTCGTTGGTATCGAACCCAGATTTCTCCATCGCCTCGAACCGTGCCCGGCTCTCTAGATACGTGCTGTATCCCACCCACTGCTCTGCGGCTTTCTTAATCAGATCCCGTTTATCGTAGACTTGATTGGTCCAGCTGTCTCGCCACTGATAGATGCGATCCCTCTCTTCGACAATTCTTGTCATTTCCCTCTTCGACTTGCACCACCCGATCTGTATCCGTCGGGCCTCGTCTTTCCGGGTGATCATGTATTTTTCGGGGTAAAACACTTCGGGTATCTCCATCGAGTCTTCTGGTCCATCGCCGCTCACTTTGATGACCAACACATCCCCTACCTCTTTGAACATGGCCATCTTGGACGATTCGTGTACCTCGTTCCATCCTAGCACATCATTCCACATAACATGGTCGAGTGACTCGTATAATGTCTTGATGATTCCATACTCACTTCTCAGGTGATCCATCTCCAGAAGACCAAACTTGGCATCCTCGTAACCGAGGTCGTCCCCGTACACTTCGGTTAATGATGCAATTTGCATCAGAGGCTTGATCTTTTCGCCTTGCCTCTCCCCAAGCTGCTCGTAAAACAGCTTCTCGGGACCTAGGTTGGAGAACGGAATGAGATCGGCAAGGACACTTACAGTGCCATAGCTGCGATCGGTGAAGTCAAGGAATGCCATCAAGCGGTGAATTTCCTCCTCAAAATCGGTCTTGGCCTGGCCCTGTTGTCCCCATTGCAGCTCCCCAGCCTGCAGTTGGGCGAGGACATGAGGTGGGAGAATTTCCTGACCCTTCCACCATTCTCTATTATGCCCATATGAGGCTGCAGGTGAGCCAACCTCGAGCAGGACGTTTCGGGCCAAGGGAATCTCATGTAGAATGGTTATGAGACTTCCCAGTCGGTGATCACCAGCCGAGCTATTCCCTTGTAACAGAAAAGCAGGCGCCCCGGGAGCCCTCTTTCTCAAAGATGGCGCGGGTGCGCTGTCAAGGTTCGTCTCCGAAGGCCCCACGGGGACCATGGCCCAGGTGTCTTGGTCGTAGTCGTTTCGATTCGCAGGTCCAAAATTTGGAGGAGCAGATGCTGAAGGTTCCATGATGTTTGATTCGGGTTGAACCATTTCGATTCCTGCTTCTTGGGCGGACTCACGAAGTGCTCGTTGCATGTCCTCGTCCTCCTGGCTTTGATTGCTGGGTAGGCCTGGGAAGGCTGTTAGATTGTCATGGGGAATTTAGGGAGAATCATACCAGGTGTCGTCGACGCAGTCCAGTCTACTATCCTACCTAGCGGTGATCGGTTGTTCGTTCGTGACGGGGGCCTTGAAGGAGCGCCCGGAGGGTATGAATCTGGTGGAGGAGTGACACCTTGGATGATGCTATTATGGTCGGGAGACTCGATGTGAAAGGCTACATGGTTAGCCATGGCGGGCGGCAGGTGGTAAAAGACGGTACGAACAAATGCCAGCATTGTTATTAGTACCGTCGCGTTCGGCCGCAAACATGGAGTCATCCCAGGCGGACTGATACTTTTGTCGGAACTGCGAAAGTTGAGCAGGTATTCCATGCACCACAAGGCTCGGTTTGGGTTCGTACGTTTTCAGAGTTGTCGAAAAACTGCATCACGACGGTTTCGACATTTCGGTTGTTGCTCTGGAAATTAATTCGTCAGTGTTCGGCTGCGTGTGCGGTGTGAATGCTGATATAGGAGGAGCTGGTGGTAGCGGACCTTGAGAGCTTGGGTGACGAGGAAGCGATCCTCGGAAGGGTTGAGACCCGCAAAGTCGATGACCTGCGAGATCTCTTGTTCGGAGGGTTCCATGGATGCCATGGTGACGTTGGTGCAAATATTGACCTAGGAGTCCATGAAATATGCTGTAATAAAGGCTGGCGATGGGCGTCTATTGATTTCGGAGCCGCCTCGTAGTTGGCATCAGCGGGAAGGCCTGCCAAGTCTAGGAAAGACGAGGGGCTGGTGAATGACGAGGGGGGCTGCCAACGCAAGCAAGGACATAAAGAAAGCAAAATAATTGATGAGCGAGGGATGAAGCAGATGAAGAGTAACGGAAAGCGCCCGTATGTCCTCCAACGGGCGTCGATGTTGCGAATGGAGCTGGTGAGGCGAGTGAGGGTGATGATGAACCAAAGTGTCCAAGGTGGACGGACCGTGCTTGACGGGTTGGCTGGCTAAGGTAAGTGCCACAAGACGTTAGCGCACCCGATAAGATAAGCTAAGCTGAATCTGGCCGGCGTTTCACACGTGCTCGTCGATCTTACGGCAGGTTTTACGTCTTAGGATGAGAGTGGGAAGGATGAAAGGTCTTGAAAGAATGAATGTATCTGGGTTTATAAATCTTCCATCAACTGGGCTAACTGCCTTCAATTTTTTTTTGCATTTTTTTGTGAATCATTTCTGTTGAAAATTGGGGGAATACGTTATTAAACCATTGAATTAGAGTCAAGCATGAAACGTCGTTCCTCCATTTGCACGCCCATGTTGTTTGCGAGTCCGAGGTATGTAGGCCTTCAGCATTCATTTGCATCACTGCCCGCTCGCCCGCAAAATACGATGCCTAATAATGCAAGCAAGTAGAATCCCAACGTACTTTAGGTACCTGAATTCCAATATGGGATGAATTCTAAGCCTACTGCCGTTTAGATACAAGTAGGCAGAGTCCGTCATGACTTTGGGCATCATGTCAGCTGAGAAGGATGAACAAACACAGACTTGTGGCATGGCAAAAGGCGGGGAAAATTGCGACAATAGACTTTTTTATGATTGGAAAGATGATTCTTACTGTTGCTGCTGTTTGCTTTGGTTCTGACACCTTGCAGCACCGGCTTGCAGGACACGGCTTGCTGAAAAGTTTGGGTATCACACGATTGCGACAGTTCACAGCGAGTCTCAGTAAAATGCGCAGACACAATTTCGAGTACAGTTTGACTTGAAGATTTTCTCTAAGTACTTGAGTTACGCTGGCGATATAATCATACTATGGTGATATGTCCAGTTTGGCAATTGAACTTCAATCTATCTATCCTTGACTGTGGGCATGGAAGCTTCTAGAAGCTTCGATGCTGTCTTGCAGATGACTGGCTGCAGGCTGGCCCCGGTGAGTCTATCTTGCACGAAGTATTCCATGATAATTGAGTGATGAGCAAATACATTGAGCCACTCACACTTGCTTCTTTTCACGATGGCTGTAATTTAGGACTATGTGCGTCGTCCACATTGAGAGTTTGAGGAGTGCAATAATCTAGTTCATAGCAACAAGCGTAGGTACCTCTACGGTGCTTGGCCTTGAGAATGGACTTACCGACGCTTGGACTTGCGGAGACAAGGCTTGACCTAAAGCCCAGCCCCGCCCGTACAGGGCTCAAGAGCTCTTTGGTCCTGGGCGATAACCCCGCCATCATCGTCGTCATAGGTCATCGGTCACAGGCCACAATTCTCAAAGCCCATCATCCTTGCATCAGGTATCAACCGATAGCAACGAACTGAGGCCCAATAGAAGAAGAAAAAACTTGATTCCCCCCTAATTTGCTCGTTGACGGCTTGGAAAATGTGAGACAGTCGATGACTGCAAGATGTAGCCTCGGAATCCCAGGTTACAGGAACATCTTGTTACAGGGAGTTCGTGTACCAGTACATTGAAGTGTCAGGCCTGTTTGAATAGCGTCGAAGTAATCGATCGACGTCACCCCACCTTTTCCCTTTGTTATTAACCTGCTTGCCAGCGTTGGCTCCCTCGAACCAGATGCTGGGCTGCAGAAAGCGCGCGACGCATCGCCGAAGCTTCCACAAGGTCCCATGCCCCAGTGTTTTGCGTTCCCCAGCGCCCATCCAGCCCCCCAGACCACTGGCTTCCAGCGAGTCGTAGGCCATTCTGCCCCTATAACCAGCCCTGAACAACGCTTCTTCCGTTTCCATCATCCCCTGTGAGCCTAGCAGCACGTCACTGGACTCGTTCGACCGGGGATCCATATCACACCTCGTTCCATCCAACTTCTTCCTGTAAACTACAACCATCTTCCTCCTCTTCTTTTCCTCTCGATTTGCTCTCGTCCTCACACTGCATTTGCATCTCAACAACCAAAACAGTCGGCCTCGGCTAGACTATTGCTGTCGACAAGCAAACCGACCATAAAACACACTACTTCGCAACAGCTTTTTGCGACTTTCTCTCTTTCCGCCCACTCCCCCTCCTTTCTCCACCCCCACACGCTTCTGCTCTTCCGAGGCCTCGGTTTTACAACGCAGTCATGGTCAAAGAAACGAAGCTCTACGAAATCCTAAGCGTCAAGCCTGATGCTTCTCAAGATGAGATCAAGAAAGGCTACAGGTAAGATTCCCCTTTTCCTCTCGCCCGCGTCGTCTAGAGCACAAGGCTTGGTGGCGCGCCTTTCCTGGCTATCGGTGTGCTGGCGCTCTGCCTATCCACCCCTCGTCAGTTTGTATTGTTGACTTCGTCTTTCCTATTCAATTGATTTGATTGGACATTGTTTCCGTTTTACTTTCAATTCACCTCGAGCATAGTTACACAGCAGCACAGAAGCACCGACTGGTCATTCACATCATTTGAGCGACAAAAGCTAACGACTGTGTCTGTACAGGAAAGCTGCCTTGAAGTGGCACCCTGACAAGAACAAGGACAACCCGGACGCCGCTGAGAAGTTCAAGGAGTGCTCCCAAGCCTACGAAATTCTTTCCGACCCTGAGAAGCGCAAGACGTACGATCAATATGGACTCGAGTTCCTCCTCCGCGGTGGTGCGGCACCCCCTCCAGATAGTGCTGGTAACCCCTTCGGAGGCGGATTCAACAACTTCAACTTTGAAAGTGGCGGTCCTGGCGGCGGTTCTCGAACCTTCCACTTCAGCACGAGTGGTGGAGGCCCTAACGGTTTTAACTTCAACAACCCCGACGACATCTTCACCGAGTTTATGCGTTCTTCAGGTGGCGGCCTCGATGACGACATCCCCAACATGTTCTCGTCTTATGCAGGTGGTGGCCCTCGTGGTAGTCGCAGCTCGCGGGCGAGGTCAGGCTTCGGCGCCGAGCCTCGAAACCGAGAGGCGACACCAGAGATCTCGACGGTCGAGAGACCACTCCCACTAAGTCTTGAGGAACTGTACAATGGCGTCACGAAGAAGATGAAGATTAAGCGCAAGACGTACGACGAGTCCGGCAAGCGCGTACAGACTGATCAGATACTCGAGGTGCCCATCAAGCCTGGCCTGAAGAAGGGTTCCAAGATCAAGTTCAACGGTGTAGGCGATCAAGTGGAAGGCGGTCGCCAGGATCTCCACTTCATAGTAGAAGAGGTAAGCAAATTTCTCACCACGAGTCGTTTAAAAGCATTCAACTAACAGTCTGAGTAGAAAGAGCATCCTCTGTATAAGCGCGAAGACAACGACCTAGTTCATACCATTACGCTGGAGCTCAAAGAGGCTCTAACTGGGTGGAGGCGGACAGTGACGACGATTGATGGCAAACAAATCAACCTAGAGAAGGCTGGTCCGACACAACCTAACGGCGAGGAGCGCTACCCTGGCCAGGGAATGCCCATTTCCAAAAAGCCCGGACAGCGGGGCGACTTCGTCATTCGATACAAGATCACCTTCCCAGCGACATTGACTGCCATTCAGAAACAGAGGTTGCGAGAGATCCTGTAAATCTCTCATAAAGTGCGAAGACCAGACCAGACGATCTAGGCTGGTACACGAACTACGACAGCCTACAGATCGCTGATGCGGAGG
Organism: Dactylonectria alcacerensis; assembly: GCA_029931735.1. Taxonomy (NCBI): domain Eukaryota; kingdom Fungi; phylum Ascomycota; class Sordariomycetes; order Hypocreales; family Nectriaceae; genus Dactylonectria; species Dactylonectria alcacerensis. The sequence continues at coordinate 2,361,772 of JAPMUZ010000004.1, forward strand.
CCGATATCATCTGAATAGACAGGTCGTTGCGGTTACCCAGGGGCAGACAGCGTTGGGATCACGATACTACCCATACGCCCCCCTCGTGTGTGTTTACCGACCCTGGCCCGACACGCATTTTCGACGTTTTGAGAGGTCTAGCTGTGAGGATATTCCATTTACGAAAACAACGGTGTTATGGCGTTTGAGGAATTGGCTGAATTACGAATGACGAGCAACGTGGAGGCTTGGCTATCACGGAGACGAACGCTGAGTAGCATGAGGGTGAGATCAGATGCATCCCCTAGGTAGTCTACGGATCGTAGGGATTTGACGTCCGTGTTGTTGAATTTGCTCTGGGTAATACCAATCAGTATTTGTGGTAGATACCTTAGCTAGCGTATAATACCAGGCCAAGTCTGACATGTCGACTTTGCAGTAATTTAGTGAAATCAGACAACGTAGAACGAGATATCACTCCTGCTTAGAATTCTTAGTCTTTAGGGCTGTTTGAACTCAGATATCAATTCTCCAATATTTGGAGAAGCGTGAGATAGGAACCGGGTGCAAATCAATGGAGAACGATGGGGGTGGTATTCATGACAACTTTATTCTTTTATCCAAAAACCAACCCAGAAAGATGAATGCTACAAAGTCATTGCTATTTCTCATTACAATCATCCGAGTTACTCGAGTGACCACTTGCCGTCGGTGATGACAATCTTCACCTCACGGCCCTCATCGATACTCCTCCGTCCAGCCTCCAGGATAGCTGTGGTGGCGATGGTGTTCCTCAGAGTAGGAAGCTCCTTCTTGTCCAGATCGGCGGCGGTGGCCTTGCCCGAGTTGACTTGGCGGCAGCCGTCGACGAACTTCTCCATGGAGATGTAGCCGTAGCCGGTCTGGCCGGCAAAGTTGCCGTCCTCGTCGGGGGCGTAGCGCATGTAGAAGGGGTTGTACCAGGCGAGCTGGCCGACCGAGTCATCGGCGACGTCGTAGCCACGCTTGGCCTGGTCGATGCGGATCTCGCCGTTACCGGCCATGTAGTGGAAGTACTGGTTGGAGTGGACGCCGGCGCGCTGAGGGGCGGTCCACGAGGCCGTGTAGACGCCGACGGCGCGCTTGCTGGGGTCGTCCTTCTTGCCCCAGGTGACGAGCAGTGAGATGGTGTCCTCGGTGGCCGGGTCGCAGCCTAGGCCGACGGCGACGCCCTTGGAGGAGGATGCGGTGACGCGCACGGGGATGTAGCCGCGGCTCTGGACCATGGAGTCGCAGATGTCGATGTGGTGGCTGTTGAGGTAGTAGGAGATGTCCGACTCCTTGCCGGCCCAAGCCTTGAAGGTCTCGAGCTGCGACTTGGGCTGCGACATGTAACTGTAGAAGTAGTTGAAGTCGCCTAGGGTCTGAGCCTTGTGGCGGGCGTCACTGTAGGCCGGGTCGAAGCGCTTGTGGTGCTCGACGTAGACGTAGACGCCGTGCTTCTCGGCCAGGTCGATCAGCTCCTGGTGCTGGGCGAGAATCTTAACGGCGGGCTTGGTGATCATGACGTGGATGCCGCGCTCGATGGCGTAGCGGGCGATGGGGTAGTGGGTAGGGTCCGGGGTGAAGATGGTGATGGCGTCGCCCTTCTTGAGGGCGTCGATGGCCGTCTTGTAGGCATCTGGCTCGACCTGGTCGTTGCCGGGGAAGGACTCGAAGGAGGTGTCGAGTCCGTTGTAGGCGAGACTGATGTTCTTGTGCAGGTGCTCACCTATTCGTGTGGGTTGTCATGGTTAGCGGGGTCGTTTCTGGGCATTCATCATGACGACGATCATGGCTACGGCGGGCCGCGCAAAAAACGGCTGCGGAGGAGGGGAAAAAACGTACGGATGGCGGGGAACTTCTTTCCATTGACGCCGACCATGCTCAGCTTGTCAACCTTTTCGCGACGTCGCAGATCGAACAAGCTGAGGCCGACGACGCCGACCTTCTTGTCAGAGCCAGAAGCACCAGTGCCGACCCAGCCAGTGGTGTACTCGCCGGTACCGACCTGCGGGGGGGATGTTGTGTTAGTCGGATTGAGCCGCTCAATTGGTGGCTTCTCTAGCTTACCATCAATACATTGAGAGGCTCCATGATAGCTTATAATTACAGCGTCTTGATTGAAAGAAGCGGTTGTAGGTGTAAAGAGGAAGAAGAGAGCAGCAGCAGCAGGTGGATGAGGGGAACCAGTTGCAGCAAGTACTTTTGGTGGACGCAGGAACAACGCTCAAGTTCAGGCTAAGGTCTCGGAGGCACAGAGGACCACGCGGAGAACGGGTGGAGGCGAGGAAAAAAGAAAACAGGTGGCTTCGAACTGGAGAGAGTAGACCGATGCTTCACGGCGCATCTCGGCGTTGGCACACAGCGATTATATCGTTTTCCACGCCGTCCGGCCTTGGAGAGCTCATGGCATCTTTCGGGGTTCTAACCGAGAATGCGGGGCAGCAATTGGAGGGATTCGACGGCGGCCATATTCCCTCCAATGGGGAGCCGGCGCTGCATCGAGCCCTCTGCCTCATGGGCCAATGTCGCGCACCGGGTCTGCTGTTGATGCGCCCATCTTGAGGGGTGGAGACGGAACGTTGAGACGAGAACAGACGGAGAATGGTGTTCTTGATTTATTGCGGAGGCCAAGGTCTGGGGGATGGTGCGGGGGAGGAGTTGTGGGATGGGATATCCTGGGAAGAGAATCCTGGTGTTTTGTGGTGTTAGTTGGGGTTGATATGAGGGTGACGGATGGCGTTCGATGTAAGGATCGTCATTCGCAAAAGTAGGTACAGTGTCTGCATCTAGTATGCAGGAATCATCTGCCCGTCATGAACACGACCGGAGCGGAATCCCGATGCCCTCTCGTCTCGCATCCGGTTACGGACGGGAATTGAACGTTTTGGCTTACACGGGGTTGATGAGACCGGCGCGCTCTTCTACACGATCAGCAATTCCAGAATTGAGGCGCTGATCCACCAAAGACCAGAAACAAGCCACAAGTGCCACCCCCAATCCCCTCTCATGTTGTCTCCATGTCGTCACCAGGAAGTTGCTTCGGCTGCAGTTGCACGGGTTGCGATTTCGCTGAAGAATTGCCCCTCCCCCAAACCCCCCACGCTGGAACACCCGGCATGGGTTCTCTGCGTTCTGAAGCAACTCCGGCCGCCAATAGTGCGAAGGGCATTTCAAGCTGCACAGTGTGCGACGGGACTACTAAAAGTTGGGGAAACTCACACAGCGCCCATGATGAATGGGATTCTGTGCTCCCAGAACGGGGTCCTGTCAAAAATGATCCCACTGCGATTTGTCATCTTTTCACAACTCGAAGAATACCTATCTATCTTGTCTGAATTGCGTTTTATGACCCCTCCTGTCTTGAGTCCCCGGGCCATGACAGGGCTTCCGCTGCACAGTGGAAAAAAGGGCACCCGGCCTTGCCACTGGTGGAACAACTTTGGGGGCAGTTCCAGGGTTACACGCCACCCGTGTTCGACGTAGCATCTCTCTCTCACTTCACAGCAACGGTCAGCAGAGCCGTTCCCCCCGAAACCCACAGAACGAATCTCGAGATGTTCGCCCCGGCTTCGGCTCTGTGCCTGTGAATGAGAGATAGCGCTGCCTGCTTGCTTTACCTGAATCCTCGCAACCGCAGAAGCTTCTTCTTGGCAGTGTTCCTACAGCAAGTCCGGCGTCTTCTTGATTGGTGAACTTCAACTGATACTCCGTGGCGCATCGCTGCACGTCATTACGCGACTTCTCCATATGACTATCGCCGGCATCTTTACAAGCTCGTGAAAGCATCGCTTAATGCACAGTCTTCTAGTTGACAAAACGCCCTTCCCACGACACTCATACACAGCCGTCTCAAGAAAAACTCTGACTCGAGTTGGCCAACACGGACCATAGCTGCTACAGGCCGAGGCAAGGTGCTCGAGGCTTCATGCATCCCTGACGCTCCTGATGACTGCCACACCCTGTCGCCCACCACTTGTTCCTGTCTCTATATCGAAGATGCGGCATCTGCGAGCACAGATGCCGATCTCTTGCCATATGCTACCCCCCCGCATCCGCCGCGCCCAGCGGCGTGGGTGGCCATGCACCTCCATCTCATCAAGTTTCTCCTGCGTCGACACCCGGTCCGGGAGTCGACTCGCCGGATGGAAGGTTTTTCGCTTGACCATTTCATAGCATCTTTCGACTAATCAAACTATACCGCTGTGAGTCTCTGCTCTCTAGGTAAATGCGCGTGGTGTTGTTGGGATACCTCTCCCTCTAGCTGCTAAACGACTTACACCGAGCCACCGGCGCTCTTGACCCGAAGCCAGGCAAACTACGGTACGGCCTGTTTCCCTTCCCGGTCTCCCGCAGTCTAGTCGTCACAAGACCTTCTTCTACATAAGTAGTACCTATTGGTTTCTCAGCCGCCTGCACTGCCTGCTCCATTCAAATGCCGGATCCTTGGGGGGTACTGGACCAATGTTCACTCGACTTGTGTTGCACTTGACTTCCGGAGCCGAACCCACCCCCAACTTTAGCCTCACGCCCACCCAATTCGTTTAGCTTGACGAGACACCACTGCTCAATCGCCATTGCCCCCTTGGCTTCTATTAAAGTCCCTCAACTCCCTTCTCCAATTCCTGATATCCCTTGGCTTCTTTGTCTCCTTGTGCTCAGTTTTCCCTTTCCATCTTGCCCGGTTCTTCATCCTGTTCCCACATCGCTTCTTTCAGTCCACTCCCCCACACTCAATATGCCTTCCACCACCACCGTCAACAACGGCTCTACCAATAATGGGTCTTCCAATGTCTCCGGTCGCCGGCCACTGCCCGTCGGCGTCTATGCTCCTACCATGACCTTCTTCGACCCCGAGACGGAGGAAATTGACATCCCCACCATCAAGAAGCACGCCGAGCGGCTGGCTCGCGCTGGCCTAGCTGGCTTGGTGACCATGGGCTCCAACGGCGAGGCCGTCCACTGCACGCGAGAGGAGAAGCTCGCCGTCACCAAGGCTACCCGTGAGGCTCTCGACGATGCTGGTTTCCCCTCTGTTCCCATTATCCTTGGCGCTACCGAGGGCAGTGTCAAGGGCACCATTGAGCTGAGCAAGCTCGCCAAGGAGGCCGGCGCCGACTACACCTTGGTTCTCCCCCCGTCTTACTACAAGGCCCAGATGGACGAAGAGTCGGTCTACAACTACTTTACCGCCCTGGCTGACGGAAGCCCTATTCCCATCATCCTGTACAACTACCCCGGTGCCGTTGCTGGTCTCGACATGGACAGCGATCTCCTGATCAAGCTCGCCCAGCACCCCAACATCATCGGCACCAAGTTCACCTGCGGTAGCACCGGCAAGCTGACCCGAGTGGCTCTCGCTACCGATGCCAAGACCCCCTTCCAAGAGGGTTCCGGATACATGGCCTTTGGTGGAATCGCCGACTTCACTCTCCAAACCCTCATTAGCGGCGGCAGCGGCATCATCGCCGGCGGCGCCAACGTCATGCCCAAGGCTTGCGTCCGGGTCTGGAACCTGTACTCCAGCGGTAAGAAGGACGAGGCTCAGTCGCTCCAGAAGAAGCTCTCCAAGGGCGACTGGGTGCTGACCAAGGCCGCCATTGCTGGCACCAAGTCGGCTATCCAGAGCTACTACGGCTACGGAGGATACCCTCGCCGACCTCTCAAGCGCCTCACTCAGGAGCAGGCCGATGGTATTGAGGCCGGTGTTCGCGAGATTATGGAGATTGAGAAAACTCTGTAAAGACAAAAATGGAAAGAAAGAAAGGACAGTGGTCTAGGAGGAACTACTACGGGATAAAACCGGGAGAAGAACGGATGGATAAACGGGGAAGAGACATGAAAGTTGCATAGCGTTGACTTATTCTTGAATTCTATGGGCGCAACAGTTTGTATCGGGTATCTGAGAAACCCAAGGGAAAGGGCATCTTGAAGTGGCCAATGGCTTTCGGCAGCTACACCATTCAATGGGATGATAGAATGACGGCAATATTCGGCAAAGGACTAGAGTTCTTTCTGAAGCACGATAACTACGAGCTCGAATAGAGATGAATGAAATTTTTTTTTGAATAAAATGACTCGAAGGCGATCTGATGGGGTTTGAGTTTCGGTAGTGGTCATGACGTCTGTCCATCATGTGTCGATTGCAGATGCTGGCTGACGTGGATAAAGAGGCACGACAGCGTTCAGCCACTGCCATATTCAATTGGTGCCAATGCAACATCGGCGCTACTTACCTCTCTATCCAGCATCATCATTTTTGGCCAAGTCAGAGCTAGTCGCAGACAGTTTGGCTCGCGGCCATCGTCTTACATCAGCCTCGGACGCCATGGGTCAGCGCGAGCGGCAGCTGGACGAATGAATGGCGTCACATCGGAACCCCCACGCGGTTGCGCGACGCTCATTATCTAATCAGGGACTCGACTTATGCATCTATGCCCATCTCCCATCCTGGACAATGGCATTTCCCATCCACGTAAAGTCGCCGATGCCGCCCGCGCCCTTTGACGACGTACCGAATCCGGCACTCGTTGCGACCTTGCAATAAGAAGGTCGCCGACGACAACTGCATTCCAGAAACTTTGCATGTTCCATCATCTCGCCCACAAACGCGAGCGACTCCTCCAGACGGCCAGCCATGCGTGAGAACGGGAGCGGAAGCGCGCCTCGACGCCATGATGAGGAAGAACAGCATGTAGAGAGCACGGAGCGCTCGCCTTTGCTCAAGGGAGCTGCAAGGAACGGCCTGCTCCAACCCGCGGCAGACCCGCCCGACGCGAACGGCGTCGGCAATGAGGATCATCATGAGGAGACGACGGTTGTCGCCGAGGAGGTGTCCTTCACCCGCCTGGCGCTCATCATGGGCACGGCGTACTTTGGCGTCTTCCTGGGCGCCATCGATTCCACCATTATCGCGACGCTGTCGGCGCCCATCTCGAGCGAGTTTCACTCCCTCAGCCTGCTCTCATGGCTCGCCACTGCCTACCTCATCTCCAACGCTGCCTGCCAGCCCATCTCGGGCCGCCTGACCGACATCTTCGGCCGCGGGCCGGGCCTCGTCTTCAGTAACGTCGTCTTCGCCGCCGGTAACCTCATCTGTGGCCTAGCCCAGGACCAGTACGTCATGATCCTCGGCCGCGTCGTCGCCGGCATCGGCGGCGGCGGTCTCATGAGCATTTCGACCTTTTTGGGCTCCGACTTGATTCCCCTGCGCAAGCGAGGCATTGCCCAGGGTATTGGCAACATCTGCTATGGCTCCGGAGCGATGCTGGGTGGTGTCTTTGGCGGGCTTGTCAACGACCACACCAAATTGGGATGGAGGCTGGCTTTCCTTGTCCAGGTTCCTCCGGTCCTCCTCTCTGCCGTCGCCGTCGCGTTCCTAGTCAAGGTGCCCCCGAAGCAGTCGGACAAGTCGTTCCTCTCCCGCATTGACTTCCTCGGCGTCTTCTTGACTTCTTCTTTCCTCGTTTTGCTGCTATTGGGTCTGAACTCTGGTGGCAACCTGGTCCCTTGGACACATCCCCTCCCGCTCACGACGATTCCTCTATCCATCGTCACGTTCGTCGCCTTCTTCTTCTGGGAGAGCAGAGTCCGCCAACCTATCATCCCGGTTCGCCTGCTCCTTGACCACACAGTCTTTGCCGCGTGTCTCTGCAACCTTCTCTGTAGCATGGTTGTCATGGCGGGTCTCTTCTACGTACCACTCTACCTCCAGGTCCTCGGTAGTAGCGCTACCAAGGCAGGAGTGCAGCTTCTCCCGTCCCCAATCGGTGTCTCCGTCGGTTCCATGTCTGCGGGCTTCATCATGACCAAGACGGGAAGATACGTGAAACTGGGCATCTCTAGTTTGTTGGTCATGGTGGCTGGTGTTACGCTGTTCACAGCTCAGAACGAGCACAGCCCAGCCTGGCTGCCCTCAACCGCCTTCTTTTTCGTTGGAAGTGGTTATGGAGCGATGCTCACCACGACGCTGCTGGCTTGTATCGCCGCTGTTGACCACTCCCAGCAAGCTGTAATTACGTCTGCTACTTGTAAGCTCTTATTACCCATCCTACCAGACCTTTATTCTAACCATTTACAGATCTTGCCCGAAGTCTCGGCGGTACCGTGGGCATAACCATTGGGTCTGCCGTGTACCAAAACATCCTCAAGGCGCAACTGTGGGAGAGGTTCGGCGACAGACCCAACGCTGCTGAAGTGATTCACCAAATCCGGGACGATCTTGCGACACTGAAGCATCTCCCCGAAGGCTGGTACGATGGTGTTATTGCATCGTTCATGGCGGCATTCCGAGGAGTTTGGGTAACTCTTCTGTGCCTTTCTGTCCTAGCCCTCATCTCTGTGTCGTTCATGAGGCAGCACACTCTGCACTCGACACTCGAAAGACGCTGAGACTTCTCTGCCAAATGACAAAATCTCACAAGGTATGAATGCAATAGATGTCGTGGCGTAGGCGAAGTCTGTTATTAGTTAGAACAAACACTACTTGGAAAGGGGCAGGCAATTGGCCTTGGAACAATAGGGAATTTTGGATGGAAAACAGTGGAAATAGGTTCTCAAAATGAATAAAGCCAATACGTTATGGTCCGCCTAGTTCCTACCTTGCCTATTATTTGTTGCTCTTAACAACCAACATAGCATTTGGCCCACAAAACGCCCTTGGGCGTTTGTTTCCTTGAATCATTACTGCCTACTTTATTGTTCGTGCCGTGTTTTGATCCGCCCAGTGATTCGCACCTGGCGTTTCCCTCTTAGCCCCTGAGGAGCCAACGTGAACTCGATTTACCAACTGTTTTGCGTCCGCACTGCAAAGTCCAACACAACCTCTTCCCGACATTGCTACACATTAACTCACAGAACAACACTGCTGATCACCATGGATCCCTCCCCAGTTGGCCAGCCCGATGGCATGACTACCAGTGACGATTCTGATGAAGCCGAGGTCAATGAGGAGGAAGTGATTGAGTCCATCGAAGTTGATCAGCTCGAAAACCTGTCCCAGGTTGATCATCGCAATGGCAATGGCGTGGGCCCAGAGCCTGTACTCGCAAATGGCTACCATGAAGACCTCAACCTCAGCCTGGAACTCTCTCCGCTGGAACAGAGTGCACCTCGACGCTACATTCGCATTGCCATGGCCATGAACTGGGATTATCACCCAGAAATCGAGTTACAACAGCAGGATGACGTGTACGGTTGCGTGTCGGACGCTTTCCTCGAAACGATAGAGCGATGGCCGTACCTTAGCGGAAGCTTTTTCCTATCAGACATCGACGCTGGAATGTTGCAGCTCAGGTACCCAGAGAGAGTGGATAAGAGAAATCTCGGTCAGCGAGTTCACGTTCGGTGTATCGCGATATGGGACCCTGCCCAAGTTGCAAATCTCTATCACTTGGAGATGAGCTCCTTTGGAAGAAACCGCTTTCGCTGGGGAGGTGCCCCTATTCTGGACGGGTTCCCGCCTGTTACGGCCAATATCACGTTCGACCGCGGCGCCGTCATCATTGGGTGGTCTTTCAGCGAGGCCATCTTCGATGGGGAGGCGATCCGAAACTTCTTCGACGCCTTCATTCTAAGCACACATGGTACCGACGACAATAGGTACATTGGTAGGCTCATGCCAGCCTATTCAGGAAGACACCATCGCTAATCCTTGAGAAGATCAAGATCGTACTCTTCCGACCAGTGAGACCGACGAAGTAAACCTAAACTTGTTTCCTTGCTTCGACTGGAGCGGTTGCGCCATTGAACGCAGAACCCCCCAAAGGCGCTTGAGAAGCAAGGTGTTCATAATCAGTGCCGAAACCGTCGCGCAACTGTATTGCGATATACGCCGGACCATCTACGATAGCGGGACTAGAGGCTTTGCCCTATTCGAAGACTGTGTTTTCGCCCTCTTTTGGGTTGCCATCATGCGTGCTCGCTTCCAAAATGGGAGAATTCACCATGAAGACAAGGTTCATGTGTTTTACTCTGTCCCAGGTGCCCAGCACACCCGCATGCCTCCAGGATTCAATTATGACTACTGCGGCAACACAACAGTCACACCCGTTGCTACTCTCTCCGCTGAGGACCTAATCAGACCCCCCAACACTCACATGGAAGAACTCCGTCGGCGAATGAACTTGCACGACCTCGCTCTGGCGGGACAGGAGCTGCGGGACGCACTACAAAGCTTCAGGGCGAGTGATCTTAGTCAACTCGTAGCCCTCAAGCGTACGACGGATCCTGTCCTTACACTTGCTGCACACGAACGAGCGCTCAGACGGCACACTGACTGCCTTGCCTTTGAGGATTGGACCACCTACAGTGGGAACCTGGCCCCCAGAATCCCATGGACTCGAGATCGCAAGGCTTGCTACTTTCCATGCTTCGATGACCTGCAAGAAGGAACCGTCATAATATTGCCGCGGAAGTACCAGTATTATGGCCACGATGACTGGAATATATGCGTGTGCCTGGCCGAGGATGACATGAACTATGTGACGGAGCTCCTAGAACGAGATGTGTGGTGGAGCCCACCCCGGCCACCTCCCCCCGTGATGCGTCGAGAGACTGTTTGGTAGGAGATGAAACTTTGACCTTGCTTGATGGGCGGGTTGGGTTGCATAGTTCGTGGTTGATGGGTTGTCTTGAAAGAACGCCTGTATGATTGGGATATCTTGATGGACGCTTGCTCGCGATGCCAGGTTCGGCATCGCTAGACACTACGATTCGAGTTTTATTATTAATATTGAATAGACTCACATGGACGAATATTATTGTATTTGAAGGAGAGGGTTGTCAATATCCCAAGAGCAGAGGCTATCACAATTCGATTGAGGCCTGTGCTCCCCATGAATCTCACATGTTGGCCTTGTGGAATCCTGTGGCCTTGATCGATGAGGGCAGCTAGACGGTGGCAAGGGTCCAAGAACACGCTTTGAGAAAAAAAATTTGCCCATGTTTGCATTCAACCGGTTTTATTACAACGATGTCTGTCCAGAGAAACAGGCTCGAAATATCTTTTACCGACTTGTACATAGACGACCTATCAGCAGATCGTGAGACATTGTTCCACGTCTGTGGCCAGCTCCGTCCAAGAACGGGAACATGATTAATTAGAGGTAGTTCTGCTGGAATTTTGCCGGTGCCAAAAGGCGGGAAGGGAGGCAAGGATTGGCATGTTTCAGTCCATCTTAGATCTAGATCGCGAGGGCTAGACCATTCCCAGCTGGCGGCGAAGCCCGCCACTTTTGGTGTTGAATGAAAAGATTCCGATCTGGCAATTCAAGAGTCCGCGGGCATGGCGTAGAGCGTTTTCGTCTTCCATGATGGCTTCAGCTTGTGCCTGAGCCTCTCAAATTGCAGCGTTTCCGGCTCTCACTTAGTCTCCCTCTTTTTTAAAGGACTTTAATCTTCTGGGCAGATGTGAGTTGCGATGCCCCGTTACCTACGTAGATAGATCACGAGGATGGGCACGTATCAGTCAACTGTGACACAAATGTTACCGTCGACCATTCAGCGCGATGAAGCTGCTCGTCATTCTTAACACCCCGTGAGTGACCGTCGTCGCTATACAGCGATACACTCATGCCACCAGGACTGTGCCAGAATGTTTCAGCACCAAGTCATGGCCTAGCAGCATCTACGCGGTACGGGAGTGTCAAGATCGTCGTACGACGGATGAACATGTACCCAAGAACGCACCACAAAGTTTCGCCTCTACTACTCGAAGAACACATTGTTGTTGTTTGAGCGTCTAGTGTTTGATTTGTTGATTTGGCACAGTGTCTGAATATTGGTGAAGAAATCGATGTGTCGTGATGAGGGATGAGAAGAAGCAGCTTCGGGCCGCTTGATTGTCAATGAAAATAAATTCTGTTTAAAACGGCAGTACCCCAGAGGACATGAACATTGCTCCTGTATCACATAAATGATCGATTTGAAAATGCTTTCCGCTTTTATATGTGAGTTTGGCAGTGCTAAATTGAAGGCGGATTGGTGATTTCCCACTTCCCCAGGGTCAATCATGCATAAGGATTAAGCAACAGCAAAACACCAAGCCGGTGGAGTCGGCGACCGGGTTTGTCGGAGACACCGCTGACGGGACAGGGCCATAGTTTCAGAAGCCGCGCACGAGAGCCCCTTTTTTGATGTCCTGACGGTGATGAAATATAGACCAAAAAACTGTGAAAACTGGAGTATGTACCCAAAGGTCTCAGCCTGGTCTCAGTACGCTTGGCGCACTGCAAAATAAATACGAGGTCGAAGAGGCAAACTAAACGGAAGTTACGTAGGAGCGTGGCGGGCAACTGATCCATGACATGTCAAGATTACCGGGGAAACGGCAGTTGGGGCTGCAGGGTTGTGATGATGGGTTGATGGGGGACTGACGAACAGCGTCGTCATACCTGGACATGGGGGAGGTGTTTTTTAGTGTATCAACAAGCGTCAGATGAGAACTGTCAGATCAGAAATGGTGTTGAGGATGGGGGGGAAATCAAGAATCAGTCTCATCAGACGCCGATGCAATATAATGAGTAAGAAGAGGGGAACCAGTCTCACTCATTGACCATTCTCATCCACTGATCATCTATCGGCGAGTTTCCACGTCAGCAGCAGCATCAGGCCAAGGCCGCGGCGTTGCCAGGCATCCCAGAAGCCGGCTGCAGCAGCCACGGCCACCAACAACAATAATAGTAACAAGCGTCAACATCAAAACGTCACAAAAGAGTGCGACCAACAAAAGAGGCCTTCATAGTACAACAATTGAAAATCCATCCATTTGACATCAGCCGCGCAGCTGACGACAAAGGACACGAGGGAAAGCAGCAAGACATAAAAAGACGCTGGATTCTGGATTGGTGGGTTGTGTGTCGCTTTGATGCAAGCCAAGGCCCTCCTGTGCGTGGATCCGACGCTCAGCTGGAGCCTGTGGACGGCGTCTGACTGGTCCAAGCCGTTCCCATTCCGTGGCGCAGCAGCAAAAGTAACTCGTCCAAGCCGACATAACTACGTAGGTTGTCGTCGTCGTCTGTCGGCAGTAGCGGATGGATGAGTTGACCTGTTTAGGAATGAATGGATGGATAAATGAATGAATGAATGCCTGTTCTAGGAATCAGGATGCCTCGGAGTGGAGGTTCCAAGTGTGGCTCAGCAAGGCAATGCAGACGCCCCCTCCTCCAAGACTTGCTGCTCCAACACTGCTGTAGCGGCCGGGTAGCACCCTCGCCGAAGCCCAATCCCCCAGGTGGTCGCCGTTCCCGGGTGTTAGCCCCCCAAGCCTCCATCAAAGCTCGCTGAAAGCAGTGCCTTGTTGCGCTGTAGTGCCACTGCAGTGGGCATACTATCAGTGCTAGTGGGACGGAGGTGCTGGAAAAAGCCCAGCCTGTGGCAGCCCCCGGAACGAGGCTTTCCGTAGGGCGCCCAGTCACAGCTACGCGTGGCACCCGCTGCGGCGCTCACTAACTGTCCCCAGTGAGACTATCAAGTGCCTGTACCCAGTCAGGCTGCATCTTTAGGCTGTCGAGCCGCCCAGCTAAGCCCAAAGCTGTGCGCAGCAACAGCAACCTAAGCACCGAGCCGCCGGTACTTTGTGCCCCTTCCCGAGTCCCGTAGCTCCCCCAGTCCCATTCCCCCCCAAGTCCCAGTCCATCCATCCATTTCATGACGACTCTCGCTGACCAGGGAACGTTTCGTTTTCGATTTGTTTCCAGGGCTCCCCCCCCAAAACCCTCGCAACTCGCAATCCGAATCACCCAAGCCGCGCAAACAACAAACCTTTTTTTCCTTTTCCTCGCTCTTCTACCTCTCCTCCTCCTCCTAGCAGCAATCTTGAACATACCTTGACGACGACAACGAACACAACGAATAGAAGACACACACACACACACACTCGCTTCCTCCCGCCCTCGTCCGCTTTCCCGCTTATTATTCCTCCCCCCGACGCTATCCCGAGGCTGAACGGAGCTGAACCAAGTCTGATTCCCACTCACGACACTCCTCGTTCCTAAGACCGACACCGAGACAGACGCAGACACAACAACCTTTCAATTCCCTCATCCCTTCTCCGACCGAAACCACATCAGCATCAGCATCACCTCCAGCGCAGCTCCATCATCACAATGAAGAAGTTCGAGTTCGACCCCGATATCGTTCCCAACCTGAAGCTCGGCCTTCACTCCTTCCAGATCATCTTCTCCTTCGTCGCATGGTGCATGGAGATTGGCGTCTTCCGCGCCAAGGACTCAACCATCAACGGCCTCAATGGCTGGACTTTTGGAGTGGTAAGATCGACCTGAGGCCGGTTTTAACCCCGTTGTCGTTGCTGATCAGCTCCCCCTACAGTGCTTCCTCTCCATCCCGGCATGGATCTACCTCATCATGACCCCCCGGTTTGACCGCACCCGCAAGTTTGCCCAGGTCCACGCCATGCTTGCCGTCGATGCTGTATTCACCGTCCTCTGGCTCTCTGCCTTTGCTACCCAGGCCCATTTCAACTCTAAGGACCTCTGCGGTAAGGCCTGCGGCGTCAGCAAGGCCATTGTTGCGCTCGGTGTCTTCATCACGTATGTGTTTCATCTCCCAAGCCAACACAAGCCACAAGTGCTAACCTGTCCCTCTTTCACAGCCTGCTCTTCGCCGCCACCACATTCATCAGCGCCTACACCATGACCTACTTCAACTTCCACGGCAACCTGCCCGGATACGACAACCGCAAGATCCGCGGCGGCGAGAACATCGACCCCGACAAGGCCGCCTTCTCCATGGCCCCCCACGACGACGAGGCTTACGAGCGCGTCCACGGGGAGGAGCACGAGCCTACGGGTAGCCAGTATAACAGCAACAGCTACAACAGCAACAACCGCTACAACGAAAGCAACCCTTACGGCGCCGATGATGACGACCCCAACAACTACGGTGCCCTTCCTCCCCGCACCAACACCCTCTTCGACAACGACACTGAGTACAACTCTGGAGGTGCCTCGTACGCAAACCCTCCCGCTGGAAACGCATACGAGAGCAACTCGTACAACGACCGCCCTCACATCACCAACACATACGACGATCACCATGATTCACCTGCGCACTTCCCCGCTGGCAACTATGACCGGGGGCACTAAGGGCGTGGTGCTTAGATATGTAGCGGCGGCGACAAGATATAGAGTTCTCTTGGGTTGATCTTGTGTGTTTTGTTTGCGGGAAGGAATCCTGGGAAAGTCTGCGGCTGGAGCGAGGGTTCATGCTGTATTACGGTGGATTAACGTCTCTGGCTGAGAGGGGCGGTGTTATGGCGTCGTGTTTAACTGAGGGACTCGAGGAGAGATACCAAACCAGCCCCGGTGTGCATGAAAGATAGATGTGCAAAGGTACCGGGGTTTTTTGTGCTCGAATTGATACATTGTTTTTGGAAATGGAAATAAAAAAGGACGTATATATCTATGTATCAAATACATATTACTGTCTTGTTTGTCAATGCCCAACTCCCAACGCCGTGTCTTTGTCTGGCATCCGATGCTCCCAAATCTCATGACCAAGAGGAACCAAAATCCGCACATTCAGTCTTTTTACTCTGTCGTGTCCATAACACCCCGTGCCTGCTACTGCTCAAGCCTTGGTCAGCTTACGGATGCGTTTCGCAATGTCGGCGGCCGTCTGTTGCATGGGATTCAGCTTGCGGTCCTTAGCCATGGCGACCGTGTCGTCGCCGTGCTTGGCGACCATGGCGTCGAGCCACTCCCTCTCGCGGGTGCTCTGGTGGCGCGGAGTCTTAACGACGGGGGCGCGGCTCTGTTCGAGGAGGGCCTTGATGACGTCGGTGTCCTCGGGGTCGTCCTGGATGCCCCCCCACTCTTCCGCCTTGCTGTCCTCCATGTCGCTGTCCTCGTCGAGGTCGTTGAGCGGGTCGTTGAGCGGGTTGGGCTTCGAGTGGCCGAGGATGCGGACGATCTTGCCGTCGGCGTCGCGCTCGACGCGGGCCTCGGACACGACGGCGTTCTCGACGCTGGTGATGGCGAAGGGGTCGTTGGCTGACGTCCGCATGGTTACGGCGCCGAGCTGCTTTTCAGTGCCGCCTGTCGGTGCCTTGAGGCGGGCGAGGAGACCCAGTCGGCGGTAGTTTTGCGAGAGCGTCTCATCCTTGTTCCTGTTTTCAACTTCTTGTCAGCGAATTCCGTCCATTGTGCTGTGCGCTTCCCATCCAGAACCAATAACCGGTAGTGAGGATAGAGAGCTTGGGAAAAAGTACCAATTCTTCGCAATGGTCGAGTTGCCCCGCGGGTTGAGAATCTTCTTCGTCTTGTTGGATCCGCGAACCGGCTGGCGGCCGGAGCGGCGCTTCTTCTTCTGGAGTTCGCGGCCCATGATTTATGCGAGAAGACGGATCAAATTCGAGGAATCGAAACCAGGCGTGGGGACTTGAAGATGTAGGAGCGGTAAGAGAAATGAGAATGGGGGATTTTGCGAATGGCTGGGTTGGATGGACGAGAAACGACGATGCCCGCCAAAATTTCTGATCGGAGATGGCTTATCGATAAGATATTTCGGTCTTGGCGCTAGGACAGATGAGGTTCCAGGGTTGGGGTTAGAGCAGTTGATGGAGAGTTGAGGCTCGAATACTTCACATCAAATAGTAATGAGTGGATTTCAGTCGAACCCCAGCTGATGAAATGAAATTAGATTCCTTCTCTCAAGTTATCGAAGGAGGGTTAATATTCTTTGCAGAATCCCAGCGCAAGTACGATCCCAGTCAACCGTGGGGACGCAACCAACTTTCTAGACCAAGATGCATCCGATTGCTTTCGCCACATCGAACTAATGCTGCAATGAAGAATTCTGTATTAATTTTCGAGCTCGGGCAATCAGTGTCGTCTAGCATTCAATTCCACTCCATAGCCGGTTTAACGGCAGAGATTTTCGGAGCGCGCTGGTTCACAAGCCAACATGAGTAGGAGGCATTGTGTTGTGCAGACATATAACCTAGGAAATGCCAAACTCCCCTGTCCAAGAGACACTCGGCAAGGGAACACATGAGAAATGTCCTAACGGGAATTACTACATCTAGGGGGCTTGTGAACTTTGTGCAGAAGTTAAACACGAGTCTGTATTTCAATTCTAGCATTCGATTTCTTTTTGCAATATCGTCATTGCCGTTTGGTTTCAACCCGGATGGTGGACTATGAGGTTACTTTTTGGACCCGACTCACAACTCGCAAGAGCCCGCGAAACCGACTACAGCTAGGTTGTCAAACATGTGGGATGGATTCTTTCCAAGCCGAAGACGAAAGTACCACCTGGCGTGAGAAGGTTGGTACTTCTCTTGAGCGCCGATCCTGCGGGCTCCTCTGTGATGTTTTGTGTATGATGCGCTCTAGCTGTGGACTTGTCTCTTATTGCATGTGCCCCTGTACTGTAAGGTTGTCTAATTGGAGACCCCCAGCCGATATCACGTTCACCGAGTTCTCAGTGAGAGATGAGTTCATCAATCATGTTGGGATATAGATCTGCTCATACGCTCTTCCGTAAACACTCAAAATCAGATCCTCTTGTCTCTCAAATGGCCCAGTATACGATTCCCTTTCATCTTTTCAACACTCTTCTTGTCAAGAAAAACTCTCCTGTTGCTCGCAACTATAACTTCAAACCTTGAACTTCCTGGGATCCAGCTTATCCACGTCCGCGCTCTTGGCGGCCCCGTCAAAGATGAACTCGGACATCAGCTTGCCTGTCCCAGGCCCGTTCTGAATGCCCCAGCAGGTGTGGCCCGCGGCGACCCAGACGCCGGGGATGGTCGTCTTGCCCAGCAGGGGCGAGCTCTCCTGGCCGAAACGCATGTGGCGCGGGAGGTAGCAGGCTTGCTTCGCCTTCACAGGAGCAGTTCTGAGGACGGGGCTGAAGGTGCTGATGTAGGCTACGAGGTCGTCGCACTGGGCCTCGTCGTGCTGGACCTGGTCTGCTGTGTCGGGTAAGGGAATCAGAGTGTCGGGTTCTCCTACATGGAAATGTCAGTAATGGCTCATCGCCAGGCTGATATTGAGGGGTAACAAACCGCAGGCATAGACCTCGCCAAAGGGCCTTGCGTAGATCTCAGGATCGACTCGCCCTTTGTGTCGCCTCTTCTGGCCCATGGCCGCTCGATGCTCCGGAACAAAGTCCGAAGGGAGCTCAATGTCTGTAAAAACGGCGTACGGGCTAACCTCAGCCTCATACACGACGCTATGCGCTCTCAAACCCTCTATATTGGCCCGCGGCAGCAGGCGGCTCGTCCATGGACCTGCGGCCACTATCACATCCGTGACGGCCTCAATCGTCTTGGTTTCGTCGGTGTCGCGATCCAGATACTTGATGCCTTCAACGCCGGCTTTGGAAGACTGGATGCTAGTAACCTTGGCATTGGTGTGTATTTGGACGCCCCCCTCTTGGGCGAGCTTTGCGATATTTGTGGTGAAATGGAAGGGATGCACTTGCGCCGTGTCGGTATAATCTGGAGCTCCCATCTCAGCCCAGCTGGTGATAATGTCACGATCTACCCAGTCGAGGTCCTGAGGCAAGTTGCTAGCTTTGAGCAAAGCCTTTGCGGAGCCATTCTGTTTGGGCAGTTTTTCCCAGACCTTGTCGCCATCCTCTCCAGGGTTCGCCTTCTGCTGCAAAGCTTGAATCTTCTGCCGGGAGAGCTTGGCCTCGAAGCTACCGCAGCCGAGCCTCCGATAGCCCCATTTCTCGGGACCGTTGTGCTCGGCGGCGAGCTCGGCGTGAAGCCGGTACGAGAGCGGGACCAGACAGTCCGGGTAGGCCCAGAGGGCAAGCAGGCCGCCGGCCTTTCCGGAAGCTCCGGGGGCGATGGAGGGGGCGGCTTCTAGGAGAGTGATTGTGTGCAGGGCCGGGTTGAACTTGGGATGGCGCGTGAGATAGTAGGCAGTTGTGCAGCCAATGATGCCGCCGCCTGGAATGCCGAGTGTCAGCTGCCTAGACTCTACAGTACAATGCGATTCACATGAATGGAAAGGTGGATGAGGACGGACCGACAATGACAATGTTTCGCTTCTTATCCATGGTTTCCTGCAATCACGAGCCCTCCCATGCATCAGATAGGTACCTTAGGTATGCTGCTGACGTCGAATCCCTAAGATTAAGACAAAGAACAGCTTAATGAGCAGAGCGTCTGCAAACCCGAGAGCGCCGGAAGGCAGTGGGGGCTAAATCAGGCAGTTCGGGGCCGTGGACCTGGGAGTTGTCGGAGGGTAGCTCAGCCTTCAGCTCAGTGACGTATTTCCGTTCCCGATGCGCAGATTGGTTCCCGAAGATGGGAAGAATGAATGAATGAATGAATGAATGAATGATGATGATGATGCAAGCGGGGCCACTGAGTGACAAGTGATGAAAAAGCGGGGGTGGATGGATTAATTAAGACCAAGCGAGTGTGAGGAATGATTTTGGAGAATATGGTGTATGTATGGATGCATGCTCAATGGTTTTGATTCGGGGTTTGTCTTTTATCACTGCCGATCGATGAATCGCTTGGTGAGTCCATTGATCGAATCGTACTACGTGTTGGATTTAATTGATGAGCGACGAGTGATGAGGTGATGCTTGGCCTGCTGCTGGTGATTGTAGAGGACTGTTCGAACCATGTGTTGAGGAATGTTAATAGGTACAGATTGACAGCCCTGTCAGAAATATCTCGCATCACAGCCTGAAACACACGTAGGTATTCACCAAATCAATGCAAACAAACCATCACTCATCAATCAATAATTGTATCAACTCTCCCAAAGCTTTCAATCTCAATCGGCGTCCGGCTCAACACATTAAGCCGGTGGTGGGGTCAATGGAAGCCGGACGCCCCGAGCTCTCAAAAAAATACGTCACCACCATCCCACTTTAGGCCCTTGGGGTTGTCTCTTGTGCCGAGGCAAGTGGGAATTAAGACCTTCCGCAACAACCCTCGAACAGCCCTGGAACACGCATTGCTACGGGACTTGTATTTGTAATTGCTCCCTGGTAACCGTTCCCTACAGTACCTTACAATACCAGCTACGTACCTTTAACAATGACCCTAGTGCTTGTCAAGAGGTGGCGTGGTTGTCGCCAATCGCCGCTGTCGCTTTCGTCTGCTCGGCCAAGGTGAGCTTTTCAAGCTATTCCCGTCCGTGATTTCTTCCCGTCTAGTCTAGGATGCCCATGTACAGTCTTGATTTGGAATCACTGGCCTCGATTTGGCAACACATCCTTCCTCCGTACCGTACTATGTACTGTACACGCTGAAAAGGCCAATGCTGAATCGAGACTAACTGCCGGCACAGCAACACAAGCTTCTTCTCCTCTTCTTTTCCGTCTCCTCTTTCTCTGCCATCCCCCTCTTCTATTTATCGGCTATCCCCACTCCTCTCTCAAACCTGCAAATACTCCAGCTTCAACTTTTACTACAAGTTCTACACCACGGCTCGATTCTCAACCTCGAGTCCCAAGTCTTCTTCTTCTTCTCTTTTTAGTGATACCCAATCCCCCGCCCATTCCTCCAAGATGGCTTCTGCTACCAGCTTCTACGACTTCAAGCCGCTCGACAGTATGTTCATCTCTCCACCCCGCCGCCCGCGCCTCATGTCCGATGCGCTCGCAGTCAGCACGATGCCATTCCTTCCTAACTTCCCATAACCCCAAATAACTGACCCCGAGACCTCCATAGAGACCGGCAAGGAGGTTCCCCTCGCCGACTACAAGGGCAAGGTCGTCCTCATCGTCAACACGGCCTCCAAGTGCGGCTTTACCCCGCAGTATGCCGGCCTCGAGAAGCTCTACAAGGACCTCAAGGAGAAGAACCCCGACGACTTCGTCATCCTCGGCTTCCCCTGCAACCAGTTCGGCAGCCAGGAGCCCGGCTCCGACGAGGAGATCCAGAGCTTCTGCCAGCTCAACTACGGCGTCAGCTTCCCCATCATGAAGAAGATTGAGGTCAACGGCGACGGCACCCACCCCCTCTACGAGTGGCTCAAGAACGAGCAGGCCGGCCTCATGGGCCTTAAGCGCATCAAGTGGAACTTTGAGAAGTTCCTCATCGGCCGCGACGGCAAGGTCAAGGGCCGCTGGGCCAGCACCACCAAGCCCGAGTCCCTCGAGAAGGATATTGTCGCCGAGCTCGAGAAGAAGGCGTAAGAAGCGACATTCCGAGAAGCATTGATCTCTTCCATCATAGCTGCAAATGCCTTTCACGACGCATGATGTTGCACCATGGCAACAGCATCTGATTCATTCCGGCGTGCAGCATGCGAGAGGACGACGAGATGGGTACAGGAGGAAATGTTGGCCTGCGAAATGACTAGCAAATTAGCTACCAAGGGAATCTTCAGCTCCCATTTAACGAATTCAATATAATATCAGATATCCCCTTGAATAAAAACAATCATGACGATAACTCGACCTGAGACCATGACGCCATCATGCACCTAAGTCAAACTAAGATTGCAGCCAAAGCGCCATAGTCAAACGCCACACGAATTCTGCAAGCCACACTCACTGCTGATGTGATCCGTGGTAAATTCCTCTGATAACGCCCAGTGGATGATATCCGATTATAACATGTAATTTTCGTTTCAGCTATTGCCTTTCACGTACCGAATATTGAACCTCAAGCACAGATTGGGTCGACCTGATCGTCCAGAAATTCTCTCCATCAACAACCATTCAGACAACTTGAACGAGTGAATGATGCATAGTTTCTGATACAACCGAGTTGGCTTTCTGTTTCCAAAAATCTTGACCTTGAAGGATTTTGGTCGTGAAAGATATCGACTCTAACAGCGGGAGTAATCGAGCACTTCACAGATATGGTGCTCACCATCAGCACTAACTCGATCCCCGTCTTGATTTGCTACGTAATCTACTTGCCACTCGTTTAGGAAAGTAAGCAGGGCCAATCCGGGCTCGTAGAACAGTGCTGACCATGTTCATTGAAGCAGTTATGATCATCCTCATTGATCAACGCCTGTCGAGACATGTGACCGTTTTACCACCGTGTCTATCGCTTTCAGTGGGAATCACTTCGACTGCGTTCCGTCGACTGTCCAGAGACATGCACACGGTGTGTAGCCCTGATTAGCTTTGGTGTCTTTACAACTATCCATATGGTCCCGAACCCATTCTGAGACCCAGATTGTGTTTCCCCCATCCAGTTTCACGCCTTGATCCAATGCCAACTACGACCGCTAGTTACCTATAATTCATAGAGCTTTAGTACTACTATCTATTCAAACATCGGCTAATTAGAATCGCTTCCCAGAAGGAGTTGGTTGACCCGTAGCCACCCCGGCACTCCTATGGCCACGTGGGCAGATATGCGCCGCTCGTTTGACACTTAACCTTCATTTCTTCCATGTGCTTATTCGAGCAACATATTTTTCCATCGGGCATTTTCACTGCTACTCGCATACTCAGCCCCGTGTGCAGAAAATCACAGCCGATGGACAGTTTGCCACCTAACAATGCGCCACTGCTGACCACTATTACCATGCTGATCAGGATGGAAAGGAAAATCAACATAGCTGAGACGTCAAAATCGACGCATAGAACATCCTACACATGCAGTCAAGTTGATACCTTTGTGACATTTAAGCAGTTATGTTCAGAGACGGAAGACGGGTTTGTTTGAGCTGGTAAAGCGATGACTTAAGGCGCGCCTTTCAGGGACAAATAAGGAAAATTATATCATAACAACAAAGGCACATGAGAGAAACAGGGGTCTTGTATTGACCCTATCATCATTTTTTTTGGGGAGGACTTGAAAGTAGATGCCGTACAACCGGCGAGTCTCCACGCGTAAGATCTCTTTGGCATAAAAATGCACACTGAAGCGCCACTATATGCTCATAAGGAATTCTCACCAAATCTCAGAAGAAGCCATTTCTAAGAGGAACAGAAAGTATATATGGCTTCTAATTATATGGAAAATCTCAATAGCGAAGCCAGAAAACAGGTTCTGCCCCCAGTTTCACCTCCCCGTCGTCGGCTGCTCTAGGGTAGCCACTATGAATTCGATGATACATGCCGCAGACTGAAGGGGAATTGCCATTGTATGCTGCAATCAACCCCGTCATCTGTGATACGTATTAGTGAATACTGAAGATTGTTTCACATGCACCGACGCAAGCATTTAGTCAATCGGCGGAGGCTTCACCGATGTCCTTCATCAGATCCCCGTTTCCTCACTTTTCTTTGTGAGCGTGTTGTCAACATAATGTTAATGTGATCCAGGCTACGATACCATTCACAGGTTAAACTAGAACAAGAAAAGCCTAAAATACACCTAGATACTCTTGTTAGGTAGGAATACCCGTCTGTTGTCTTTTTATGTCGTACCCTCCGCACCGAGATCCCTGTTCAATACCTTCAACAAAGACATGATAGCAATGAACATCGAGACATCTGTTGAGCAACAGGGTTCAGAGTACTCCGCTCTTTAGAAAGGCTATAGATCACTCAATTCAAGTTGAGGCAGAGAGACGAAGCAGCCTTGATTAGAGTAATCGGGGACTCAAGCTTCTGAGTTTCTGGAACTTGTTCGCAACCCTCGAAAGCCCTTGCACACATTGGGAAGACGGTGAGATAGCAACATAGCCGATACGAACGACATGCACGTTACGATCCTGGCATCTCAGTCTCTCCGAGACAGCGGTGATTGTTGACTCCACTAAGGCGAGTGATGGATCTGGGGTAGACGCGGAAGCTTCTGGGAGTTGTTAGTCGAGGGGCATTGGCATCATCTTGCAGCTGCGTTGTCACTATCTAATTGAATGCTTGCTTCTAGTGGACAATACGAAGCAGCTTTAAATGTAGCACCTTTCAATTTGATGCAGATGGAAAGCTGCAGTTATGTCGGCTGATGAGATCAACCGATTCCGTCGAGCAGTTAATGGCCTCGTGCGTAGTAAGCTAACCATGCCAAAACGCATCCAGCCAGCTTACTCTTACGAGAATAAAAGAAGTAGTTTCAACGGAGCATCTCAGTACCGCATTCCCCTTCGCTGGATTAGCGACTGAGAGGTGTTCCAAGCAGCCATGCCCAGTATGTAGTTAGACATGCGCAAACGAGCTTACCCTACGACGCCCAATGAAGGAGCTCGGATGGAATCCTCAGATCATCAACCTTCCAACTCTGGATAGCTTTGGTTAGGTCTTTCGAAAGCCTAGTTCGAGCACGTTACTTCTAGAAGACTCGCTTCTGCATGATATGAATGCTTGGCAGACTTACACCCCTTTCATATGTGAGGCTGCAGAGTCTAATCCCATGATTCCGTGACTAAATCACTTCTTATCATCCCGAGCACATCAGAGTATCAGGGGTCACACTACGTACGCATTGACATGGCTGATCCCACACTACCTGCCAATCTCAGCTGGTACTGTAAGACTGGTTCACAGCCTCACCGAAAATGTAAACACAACTCATTAAAACACCCAAATCATCCCGTCTAGTGGAGCGGAAGACTTCCGTGAGGATGCAATGCCGCGGAACCCACTTCCCCAGATTCTGGAAAGCTGCAATGCCACCCCTGGTGGCAGCAGTCAAGGCGATCGGCTTCACAGGAAGCATTCTAGATAGCTACCCCGAAGTGGTGTCCTGCGGCTCATCGCCTGCTTCTGGGCTAGCCCCGGCTGCGCGCTATTACATGA
Source organism: Dactylonectria alcacerensis (assembly GCA_029931735.1). Taxonomy (NCBI): domain Eukaryota; kingdom Fungi; phylum Ascomycota; class Sordariomycetes; order Hypocreales; family Nectriaceae; genus Dactylonectria; species Dactylonectria alcacerensis. The sequence continues at coordinate 2,386,417 of JAPMUZ010000004.1, forward strand.
TCGACGCGTCAGGTATCACAGCCGCTTTGCCCCGCGCGCCTCCGATGCACTTGGCCTGGAAAAGCTTGTTGCGGGTGTCATTCTTTTTTCTTTTTCGGCGGCTGCCGGCCCAGAGATATGTGAGTGCTCTTGCATCAGGGGATCTTTTGACGGAGCAGACCTCCACATGCGGCTGCCAAAGTGGGAGGGATCGACAAGTTCAAGATAGGCTATCAAAACTGTACGGCTCAACTTTGCACCCCAACCGTCCAATGCCGATGAGACGCATCAAAACCCTGCAAGCGGTGGTAATTCAACACATCCAGGCATTGGAGTGCTCGGAACGGAAGGTACTCTGGCCATAGCCGCCTGGCTACAAGATAAGACCTCGGTTCCTGCATGTTGGTTCTGACCGAGTGAAGCAGTGATGCAGGGGGCCCCTTCATCAGCGTCGAGTGCCTGCCGAGAGGCCATGACACATCAATATCCATATTTGTCAAGTTACGGTGACTAAACATAAGCTCTCACGCCCGTTCTCTCTTCAACCTTGTCTTCATTTCCGTGGAGTAAAGGGGGAGAGAATGCGGGGGGTGGAGATCCCCGCATCCTCAACAATCTTGGTGGATAATCGACGCATCGTCCGGCTGATGGACCAAGTCTACTTGTTCTTGGTATGTCACCACATCGTCGTGATATCGATGTGGTTGCACATCTAGTTGCTGTTGTACTTTGAGTGTAAAAGGAAGTGTTGGGGACTTTTGCTAGAAGCAGGCAAGCTTGTACGCTAACTCGAGAAGGGTTCGGCGCGTCCCTGAAAACGAGAAAAAGGCGAGTGAATGCAACACTGACGTTTCATCCAGATACGTCCCGAGTAGTCAGTCTCCTGACGGGAGCGTTGACCTCATGGAACGGATCGGAATAATAATGGTTAGGCATCGACACCATACAACTAGCCCATGTAAGCCAGCTAGTTCGTTCTAGGCGCGCCAGTCTACTCGAGTTCATTTCGAACCACAATGTATGATACGTGGCGTGCGTGTATCCAGTTTGGCCATGACGACCTCAGCTCGCCAGATGGCGGGACAAGCGGTAGTAGGAACGGTACCACAATCGTTGTTTGCCAACGCATGCCAAGTGTCTGGGGAATTGAGGCTAAGAGGTTTACGACCATGTCCGTAAACTACCCCTTGTTCAAGTTGTTAGTCAAAAGGACCATACTATTACGTCTTGGAATGATGGGTTTGACACGTGAAGTCGAGGTTGTTGCAAATGGGCACGAAATGGCCACTTAGTGGCGACCAGGTTTGTGGGGAATCCTGGCTCCATTGGGGTTGGAACTCAGCCCTCTCCCAGAGCAATTTAGCTTTCCCATAGTCATGTTTTTGGAGGGAGTGGGAGCTTCCGTTGCCCGACAAGTCTCCTGACGATGGCTGGGCGCTGACCTGATGTTGATATCTCGTGTTGTGCGTTACGGCCCGTGTGGACTAAAACTCTGCGTACTGGGGCATTCTAGAGCCTCAAAGATGACGACAACTTTGTAGAGAATGGTGAAAGGAAAATACGAAGCACTTTTGAGATCGTGAACCCGCAAACCTCAGATTCTCAATCCACTTTGACCATGGTTGAGAGGGCTCCCTTGCCGCTGGATGCCGGGGTTTTCGCCCAGAGGAGCAATCGTAAAGTAATAATTCGTGGGGAGCTACCTCGCCCCCTCGTCTCTGATTCGCCCAGCCCTCGCTGATGACAGCAACGTAGCATTGGTCTCCAAACTGAGTGGACCGGATTTGGAACGGTGAGGGGCAATGCGATTCGGAAGAAGGTCTGCTTGAGAGAGCCTGCGCGAGCAGGGTCGATTCCACAAGCCCCAGGATGCTCCAGGTATGCGGACGACGGGAATCAACAACACCACTCCTCAGGCTTCAAATTGCTTCCGCGCCCGGGATCTAGTCGCTTCCAAGCTGGTGCTTGATTAGTGGGAGGGCCCAGTGGGAGCAAAATTTCCGCCCCTGTAGGTAAAGAAGCTCTTGACTAGATCGTGATGCCGTAGCCACCGTCGGACCATTAGAGACATCCGTCGGGACTTCGGATGTGTCGAATGTCGGTGGAGCACGCCGAGCCATTCATGATACCCGGCGATGGAGGCGCATCAACGGTTCTGTCGTCGTCGAAGATAGTGCACACGGACGGAAGAAGGATCTGCTCGAGTGATTCCTCATATCCGAAGGCGGTTCTTCGGAACAGCGTTGGGTCCACCAGTCTCCTTCACCGTAGTGGATTGTAAATGCTGGTTCCTAGATTAAAGCGGGTTCATCTGGGGATTCTCCATGATACCAGCAAAAGCCAAGGCCAGCACGTTCACGGTCCAACAGTCAAGGCCCGCAACAGCCAAGGCGCCAGCAAACATCACAACCAGAAACGTCGGTTTTGTGGTTGTTTGGCGTCACTGATGTCGGCGGTCAATGAGGCGACGTTTGCGGCGGGATAAGTCGATGGGCAGGGGAGGTTGCAACCCTTGCTTTGGTGGCAGGGCTTTTTGCAAAGTACGAGGCTTAGACATTTGGCTGGGCTTCCATGCAGCATCGTTCGGTCCTTCTAACGCACGATTCATCGCCTAGCGTCTGTGCCCCGGCCCTAGTCGTTGGCCGGCTTGGAATGCCACTACTGTACGACCCCCGTCGTCCCCGCAGCAGGCCGACCCCTGCCAGGATGCTCTGATGCCAGGGTGTGAGTGAGGACACAGGCATGCTGAGCAACCAGGATGCGAGGAAGCGCGAAGGCAAGGTTGCGTGGTGAGGGGAAGGCTCCGTTGCAGCAAGTGAGATGCGCCGGTACTCGTTGTACCCGTCGCGGCATTGAATAGCCACACTTGTTTGCTGCTCCTCACTGTGGGAGCTTGTAATGAAGTTGCTACATGAGCCGCGCAACACGACTGATCTGATTGGTATGTCCTGAGGGATGTGTCCGGTGCGAGAGTCCCGAGACAGAGCAAAGATAGTAGGGTTCTGCAGTGTTCTGCAGCGTTTCTGCGAAGGCTGCGGGGGTCGGAGCTAGGGTTCTCGTGTGCCTGTGCTTCGTCTCATGGTCTTTGATCATGGATCGGCTGCGAATGAGAGCCGCTCAGTCGGTTCATCTGAGGCGAGCGTGACCAGCCTCGGATCGCAGCGGGGGTATCACTAAACCCCGTTGTGGATGGTATCAGGGGCATTGATAAGGTGTGAATCTCTACTTTGCAAACTCCTCGTCTCCAGCTGAGAAGACTGAAGTCTCATGCCAGGGCGAACATCAAGTCTCGGACAACCAGGGTCGGGAATAGCGTCTGCCCTCCTTCGTTCATATTGACAGGCACAGGCCAAGACGACCCCCACCCCGAGTGGTTTTTGGCTGGCGCGTTTCACGGCGCCGCCCTGGTTGGCTACCTATCACGTACGGCAGTGAGCCCTGGGTACGAGCACTGGACTTAACTTACGGTAGTAAGCTGGTATCCTTGAGCCTAGGATCGGCAGTCTCGCTTTCACCGATGGCATCCCGCAGGTCATGAATGGCTGACAGGATCTGCCTCGAGCGATCACTACTGATATGAGTCTGGCACACCCACGGGGTTTGACCCCTTCAAGATATTCGGGACCGCCCGAACGGATCCGGAGAAGAGGTAGATTCAACAACCAGAAAGCAGACAAGAAACTCTGCCATGAGAAGGCCCGAGGGAGGACAAACACACAAGATGTTTGCCGCGTTTATGCGTGGCAATTTGCCTTGCACCAGTGACGTGAGAAGTGAGATGGTGGCGACCTAGCATTGGTAGGTATGCGACTGGGTCGGCGCGGTTAGATTAGATGCCGTATCACCTGCTTGGAGAAGAAGAAGATGGGTGAAAAATGATAGCCTACCACGTAATTGTGTGGGCGCGTTCCTCTCGTCTGTGACACCAGTAGCCACTTGGCAGGATCACCGGCGGCAGCTTTCGTCACCCGCGATTGGGCCAACGAACCAACATGCCCTTGGATGGGTGCCAGGGATGACATGGTTCTAGAAAGGTGGCTGTCAAGTCCATGGACGAAGAAGGATGGGTGTAGTCGTGGAAGGCTAGTGTGCTAATGCACGATAACTGCAGAGAAGCATCGTTGAGTGGTGGGCAGCACGCCTCCCGGACATGAGCGGCTCTTCGCAGCGAACCCAGGCAAGCCTTCACAAGTGTGCAGTGTGCAGTGTGCTGGCAAGGGTTGGCGGCTGGAGGACAATACTTCCTGTGATGGGGCCACACGAAGGCGAGGCAGCCAGCTTCTTGGTTGTCCTGCTGCCCTGTTGCCCTGGTGCTCTGCTGCCCTGTTCGGTTGCGATAGCAAGTGTGGCAAGGGTTGGCTGTGTGAGTGGTGGGTGTTTCTTGTGATGGTTGCAAGACGAGTGCTCAGATGACGAGAGCGGCGTGTGCGTGTGGCGTGCATGATGAAGGCTCCTGGTGGTGTTGGACAGTGTCTCGCCGCAAATAGCCACATAGACCGAGCATGCTCATGACGGTCGAAGAATTGATTTAGAGCTCCCATGATCTTCAATCCCGCTGAATGGTGCCTCCGATCCATCGTAGCACGATCCTCGCTCCTCACCAGCCGCGCTGACGTGAAGACATGACGGTGCGATACTGGTCAGCTCGATGCACGCGGTGCGGGATTGGTCTTTCGCCCCGCTATTACCCACCGCCCATGGCCATCGACTCCTTGACCCCTTGGCCTGGTGGCCTTCTGGAAGCGAAGGAAAGATTCCCATTCATCCGACGTGAACGTGCGTGTCCATGCCTCGGGGCAGTCCCGGAGTCCCTGAGTCCGTGGACTATCGTGCTTCTCGACTCCCGCCAACTCGTGCACGTCCTTCCCACCGAGTGGGAGACTTTGAGGCCAATCCCCAGAACCAACTGAGAGAAAGCAAGCTGTGAGTCCATGAATGATGTAAATGGACCGACGATCCTGGGAGGCGACTAGCAAAGCAAGATTGCTAGGATGTGTTTGTGTCTAAAAAGCGAGTGGGCAAGCAGGCAAGGTGGGGGAGCGGCCGATGGGGGAGGTGTGGACAGGACGCTAGGGATACGTATTCGCTGAAGTCAGCGGCTAGAGCCTGCAAGGACTAGCGCCATTTACGGCGAAGCCTGGTGGAAGGATGCATGGAAGCCATCCAAGGACGCCAGTGGTACCAGGATGTCATGGGTGCGTCCACTAAGGCCACTTTAGACCACCAAATACCCCGTCGATATGGACCCGAGACACCACAGAGCAGCTTCTGGGGTGGGACACAAGCCGGGAGACAGAATGCGAGAGGCACTTGCTCAGCATGGGAGGTTTACCGCGATGCTCTAAGAGCCAGTAGGAGCCGTTGAGAGCCGCTGAGAGCCACTTCAGGACCCACAAAGGGGAGCGAATACTCACCGTGTGTCTTGTCCCGGGTCGGCTATTGACCGACCATCGCGTGCTGGTGCGTGCCCTGATATTCACGAGCATTTGCCGCGGCTTCTTCTGTCATGACAATGGCGTGAGCGCAAATGGCCAGATGCCTACCGTACCGGTTGTCATTCTCCGGCAATTATAGTGAGTTTGTTCCTCCGTCTGCGCAACCACCTCCGGGGTTCCCTCGTCGGAGACTCGGATGTCTGGTTGCGTTGACAAGAAACCATGGTAGTTGGGAGTGGGATGAACAAAATCACATTTTCTGGTGTGCACTGGTTGGCGCAGTGGTTCCATCGAGATCAGACTTGTAATGTAACCAGACTGTCACCAGTCCAGACCGGCAGACCGGTACACCGGTAAAGACACCGAGAAGCCCAGTAGAGGAGGGCCCGGACCTGACGATCAAAACTGCCACCCGCCAGGCTTGCATATTAGCCACCACCGTCTGAAGGGTTTTCTCTGTGGCGGCGCCATTGCCTGCTGGATGACGACCTTTAACCAAGTTTTTCACAAAGCGCGGCTATTTAGTTCGATCTAACGCGGCCTTTTATTTGCAGCCTAAAAGGGAAACTCAGATGCATTGTGGCGATGTATAGGAAGTGTATGAGGCGAAAACCTGTAGCAAGCCACATGCATAGTAGTTGGGGGGGATGGAAGAGGGGAACAAGGCCGTTGTCTCAAGAAAGGACAATAGTTACAATAACAAATGGATAAAGCTGGGATAGAGTGTGGAGTCTTTACTGCCCGCAACTCGATAGGCAGCAAAGGTGTTGGTAGTAATTATGATTGATGGTGGTAATGGTTGTAGATTGGTAGTCTAGGTGGGCTGGATTGGTGAGGTGGACTCTCACAAAAGGACCAGAAGTTGTGTACCAAGCACCTTAGTCCGTCGGAGTCCGTAGGTACCCACAGAGCCCGGGAGTGGATCGCTTTAGCGCTTGCGGACGATGCAGCGGGTGATTTAAAGTGCACCCGGCGGCTTTTGACATGCCTGCGAGTGCTGCGACTGGATGCATACAGTGCTACCCAGTGGGCAGTGGGGCCGGCTGCCGGTTCCTGCAACTGCTATGGTGTGGCCAAGGCCCATGAGCGAGAAGATGCTGGCTCCACGAGCTGGCTCGATTAGTTGGGGTACGAGAACCACACAAAACGACAAAAAAACAAAAGTGTCTCCAGATAGATAGACCCAACAGCGCAGACTGGCAACAAGGGGCTTATCTCTGCCGCTGTCTGAATAGTTGACAGGGTCGGGTTTGTTCGAAGACGTGACGTTGAATTAGGTTCGGATACACGCGGCTGCACTACGTCCGCCATACCTTCGGCGTGTCCGTAGCCCCCGCCCAAGAAGCAAGTACAGCCTCTAGCAGCGCGGGAAGAAGAAAAAAAAAAAATTGAGGAAGAAAATTGCCTGACTACTACGTAGCACTGTTTCTAATGGTCTTTCATGGCGCCCGCCTACTACGTGGCAGGTCAGACGGTGCCTGGTTTAGCATTGAGGCTTATCGCGCCTTGTTAGTGCATGGTGTGGTTTGTGACCAGTCAACCCGTGTTCATGTGGTTTTGAGGGGTGGTTAATGTGAAGGGTGGGATTGTAAGAAAGCCAAGCTTTGCCAAGCACGAATACAATCACCAGACGAAAGAAAAGACAACGGAGACTGAGACGGAGACTGTGGAGGCCGTGTGCGATGCGCAAGAGAGCTGGAGCTGGGGCGAAACGATGTCGAAAAGGGCCCGAAATTCCCGTTCGGCTAGTTCCTTTGTTACCCCCGTTCCTCGTCACCTTGGCTCTCCCCCCTGGGCCCTTGTCGCTGCCCCTTGCCGGTTCGTGCATCTCATCTCATTTATCACCCATCCCCTTGAGAGTATCGTCCCCGACTTGGCACCCTATTCCCTTCCTAGGTCCAGCCCCCGATCCCGACCCCAACTCGGAGGAAAAGAGGGTGGTTTCATAGACGATTGGAGGGGATGTATTGGCAGGTAGAGACAGAGAGAGCAAGTGAGGGAGCAATTCGAACTCCGGAGCACAAGGGATGGAAAACACCCGAAAGACAGGGGAACAGGCATGCTGGACTGGAGGGGATTGGACAGCTTCCCGCAGGTAACCAAACCTCGACCGGTTTCCCACCCCCAGCGTCCAAGATGGATCCATCTGCTCGGCACCAGCCCCGAGCCTCGACCGCACGAACACCCGTCAGGGTCGGTCAGCCAAAACTAGGACCCCGACGAGAGATAGTGCGCAAACTCGCAAGATACGGATGGAGTTGAGGTAAAAGCTACGACGCCCCCGAGCAGCGACGGCGGTACAAGTGCTCCATCGACGGCGGTGCCGCTACAGTATGTACCGGGCGGCCACTAGCCCCCAAAAGCGCCTTAGCCGGGGTCCCCTACAGCGACCACCGCCTTCTGCTCTGTGCATAGGGAGTACAGCAGGGCCCCGAAGGCCACCCCTGGCGCGGCATGCTTGGCCCTCTTGGCCTTCTTGGCCCTTTTCTACGGGGCACTAAGCTACCCCAAGGTACAGGGGCATGATGATGTCCTCCAGGTGCTGGAGTCTTGGACAATCCACTGCAGCCGCTACGCTACCTCCACTGTAGTACAGTGCCTCCACCACAGTGCCCGGGATAGTTCTGTTCCAGCACCGGAGGTACGTACCTGCTCCCGTCCAGTCCATTCATCCACCACACCTCATCATCCTGGACCACACCATCATCCATCCGCGATCCCGCCCCTTCCACCTTTCCCACCCCCTCCTCGTCCACCATCGAGTCTCCCCATCCTGTTCGAAGCCATCACGCATCCGTATTTGTCGCCATCAGCCACCAACCACCAGCCATCAGCCATCCGCTGTTAGCCATTAGCCATCTCGCATCAGCCATGATCCGTCAAGCCATCAACTAAGAAAAGTTCATCCATCATGGCACCCACGCTGCTGCCGCGCCGCCGTCGTTGCCGCCCCGTCTCAGTGCCACTGCGAAGTAGGCACCACCGCCAGTGCCATGGCCTGTCTGCTTGTCCCTGTACCACCACGATATTTGTACCAAAATCGCCGCTGCAAACCAGTCTCGTTCGCTCCGTCCAGTCGTCCAGGGGAGGCCTGACCAGGCTGACCTCGGCCGATATGCCCCGCTGATCTTCCCAGTTCATCCTCGCAACGCAACGCAACAGGCTGGGGATGGATGATGCCAACCCTCCCCCCCCCATTCTTATTCCATCCTATGCTGTTCCCCGCCCTATCACAGCTCCCCTCGTCTGCTCCTTGCCCGGGCAGTCTTGTCCAGTCTGGTCCTGTCTTTTGTCCCATCCCCATCTTCCTCCAGGCCAACTTCCATCTCGTTCCAACGTAGTACTTAGATATGCCTCCACTCCACTCCACCCGGCTTCACCTGCATCTCTCTCTTCCCTCCCTCCTCGTCCTTCTCCCTCCTTGTTCCTTGTTCCTCTCCCATACACTTGGCACTGGTGCACACGCCCGCATCCCGCATCACCCCCAACACACCCCCTGCTGGCTTCAGGGTCTCAAGTACTTCTCTGAACCCAGACACTCCCCCCCAGCTTGACCTACATAGTACACCATCCGCCGTTCTTCTTCATCCTTATGTCCTTGCTTCCCACCACGCCCCGGACGCCACTTACACGTAAATGCGCTGCTCAATACACACATGCCTTACACATGCCTCGTGTGTCTTTTCCACTCATAACGTCCGACATTCCCACTCCTAACCGCCGAGGGAATCCTTGATCTCTCTCTCCACATCTTGGCAAGATACTACCCTGTTACGTTTTCAACATCACAAGCTTCACGAGTTACCTCGTCTTCTCCAGAAACTGTTACCAGTCGCATATCGAAAGTTCCCAGTCCAGCCTCCACGAACCTTGACAGCATCATCATCGACAAACCTGTCTCTTCATAGTCGCCAACCAGATCATCCACAATGACGGCACCCCTGGCACAACAGACCATCGCGGTCAAAGACCCCGCCGCAGTGCGCAAACGCAGGAGACGTGCTCCCGCTGGCGGTGCTCCTGATGACTGCTTCTCCTGCTCCAAGAAGAACATCAAGTGCGACCGGAGACGCCCGTACTGCTCTCAATGCCTCGAAGTAGGCAGCGAGTGCTCTGGGTACAAGACCCAGTTGACATGGGGAGTGGGAGTTGCAAGCCGTGGTAAACTTCGTGGCCTCTCTCTACCCATCGCAAAAGCTCCTCCCGTCACACGTGAACCTAAGAAGATGTCGGGTTCCCGCTCAAGATCGAGCTCGAGCGTGGCTATCCCAGGAGCTGAGAACGATGGAGCTGGTGTCATGTCTCGCCGGCCCATTGACATCCCCATTGTGACGCAGGCTGCCTCGGCGCCTACAACTCCATATCCTATGGCTGGATACGACTACCTCTCAATGTCGCATCCTGAGAACACGCCCCCGTTACCTCACGGCAGCTGGGGAAGTATTGCCTACTCTCCTATTCTCAGTCACTCACCGGATACAACCCCGAAGTTCACCAGATTTCCACTCCCACTGGTCACCGAGGATCTCTCCTCATCCATCGACTCCCTCCACGAGGTCGACTACCTCTCTCCCATGAGCCAGTCTTTCACCAGGGACGACATGCCCTATGTCCATAGCCCGACTCTCATGTACGAGCACTACGCCACGGGAAACAGCTCCCCTGGCCCTCAGAGCCCCCCTTCTTCCCTCTACTTGGACCACTCGAGAACAATGGCCCCAACTTCGTGTCCCAGCCTTGTGCACGCCCCCTCAGACCCGGGATCCAGCATGCATTCTCATATGGACTTTGAGTCACAGCTCAGCCAAAAGCTCATGCACGACTGTGACACCTACAGTGAGCTCCTTCAGGCTCCTTGTGCAACCCACCTGTTCTAATTTGTTGATAGGCGTCCCCGAGGTCGACGCCTACAGCACCAGCTACAACTCGGCACCCCGGGTGTGGCAGTCGCCGTCTGTTCAAGAGGAGGATGTGAAATCACATTACTCGGACTTCGCGCCGTCCCACTGGCCAACTGCCTCAGAAAGCCATTCGATACACATAAGCCAGGACCTGACATCCAAGATGCCGTTCTTTATCGACTATTACGAGAACATTATGTGTCCGTCGATGGTCTTCATTGACGGCCCTCAGAACCCCTTTCGAGAGCACGTCTTACGATTGGCTGGAAATAGCCAGAGTTTGCAACATGCCATCTGCGCGCTGGCGTCGTGCAATTTGCGGATGAAGCGAAAGTTGAGCTTGGGGCATGATACCCGAGAGCTTTCAGAAAAGCTGATGGCCGAGAAACACAAGGCTGAGGCCATGGCTGACGCTCAATCTCACGACCAGTCTCTCGCTGAGGAATACCAGCACCGCAACATGGCTGTGCACCTCCTGAACCAACAGCTCAACGACCCAACCAAGTCTACCCATGATTCAGTTTTGGCTACTATTCTTCTGCTGTGCCATTACCGCATGGTAGAGTCCGGCATCGCCAAATTCCATACCCAGTTTGCTGGTGTCAACAAGATCCTTGCTCTCAGATCAACCCAGTATACCAATTCAGGGGAGTCTGCCTGGATGGAAGCGCTCTTTACCTACTTTGACGCCATCTCCGCCAGCATTAATGACCGAGAGGCTCAATTCAACCCTAGCTCCGTTGGGCTGGCGTCGGACGATCAACCCCTGCCCATCGGTGCCGAGAATCTTGTCGGATGTGACCGGGACCTCTTCAAAACCATTCGCAAGCTAGGCCGATTGAACTTACTTTCTCAGAATCGATTGGCTCAGACCATGGCATCGTCCCCCGGACCTAGCAGTGTACCGACCACGTCGCCTTCACCGCCATACATATCCTCCCTGGGCCACTCATACAAAGACAACGTGGCGATGGGCGTCATGCAGGGACAGCAGCTAAACAGCGGGTGTGGTGGCGTCGCAGACCCTCGATTTGACGGGCACGGGTTCGGCACATCACTAAACGAAAACGAAATGCTTTCTGCCGGGGATTGCTCGACAACAAACTACGACAACGATCGCTCCACGTTTTGGCATGAGTGGAAGGAAGCCCGTGTCGCACTTCAAGAGTGGCGGTTCGATGCCGCGCGAGTTGCAGACTCGTTGCCGGGGTCACCTGGCCCAAGTCAACTGAGAGACCTACACTCGCTCTCCGAGGCTTTCCGCTATGCTGCACTACTATACACCGAGCGGCTTGTAAGCCCCTCTCTCCCGCCTAGCCATCAGAGCATTCAAGGCCTCGTCACCCAAGTGGTTTACTACGCTACGAGCCTAGAGACGGGAAGCCGGGCAGAGAAGTTTCTGCTCTGGCCGCTTTTTGTGGCAGGTTGCGAGTGTGTAAACTCGCTACAGCAAGACATTGTGCGGAACAAGTGCCGAGACATTATGTCTCGTTCTGGATACATGAACAACCTAGCGGCACTTGACGTCCTCGAGAAGCTCTGGGCGGGCGAGTTGACGAGCGAAGAGGCGCGAAGCCCTGGTCCCCAAATTGGCAACCGACGAGGCCCGTTCAACTGGACTAGGTGCATTGGGGGCCCAGGGGTGGAGGTGGAGTGGATTATGTTTTGATCATCATGAGAATAGGTTCTCTTCAACGACGGGCATGCGAAGGGTGGCGCTCTGGCTTGAGATTTGGCTTGCGTCAGGTTGGGGGTTCTAGGGTTTGAGTGGGATGAGTTTTCCATGACGAGTGGAGAAGGGGAACTGAACATGGGACTACGGGTAGCACGAAAGGAATCACCAAAGGAATCGTTGGGTTGGCAAGATTGGCCACTGTACTGGCAACATGGTTACTGGTCATCTTTTCTTTTCTTTGTCTACTAGTCGGCATCTAGAAAGGAGCGAAGGCGCATCGGCTTGGCATCATCGTGGCATATCTCAATGGCATTTCATCATTGCATCGGCGGTCGGTACCTTAGGTAGCTACCTAACTGGGTAGGATTGAGGAACTTTGGAATGGAATTTTCCCTGCATTCTATCTGCATGCTACATTCTGCATAGCACGCACACACTTTGATGTTTTTAGTGCTTGGCTACATATTCTGCAGTGTCACTCTGCACGTACATACATACAGCCTTGTCTTGTCTCGTCTACTACGTACTAGCTTAGTGCTACCACCTTAGCTTGCTTGCTTGCTACCTTGCGGGGACTAGACCAAGCTGGCTCTCGGTAAGGAAGCCCCCACGCGATCTGTTGACACAGAGTTGGCGACAGCCAGGCCGTCCAACCATTGATGGTAGATAATCGTACCGCCACATCCCACGCCTGGATAGCATGGACAGCATGTATGACGGAATACACACACACAGATACTATGTAGGTAGGTGCTGTAATAGGCACAGACAACCCATTCTCGCATCTCGTGGTTTTATTACAACCCGCCCTGGTCGGAAGGGGCGCCGGCGGCCACACGAAATAGATATCTGGCGGAGCCGGCCGAAAGCTCGTCCTTCCCCCCCACCGTCCACCAGCGGGAGGCCCGGTAGGCGGGACGGTGCGATAAGCGTTTTGAGTGGGGGGGGGGAGGATGAAAGGGCCAAGACAGGCGGACAAGGAATTGGGAAGGCAAACGAGAGGTCATGATCATATGCGAACAGATAGAGTACAGCACTGTATGGAGAGTTAGCGAGGGAGGGGGAGTGGGTGTGGGAATAAGCTGGAATTGGCACGCGCCGAGAGGAGGAGTGAAAAATGGAGGAGAGAGAGGAGGGGGTAGCAGGGAACTTTTGATGGCGGCTGGGGAGGGGGCATAGGCATCTGGACGTTTTGGCGATGGGCATCTTGGCCTTGGGCTTGGCCAACCCCCCGGAAACTTGGCTCGGAATAGGTGCTGTACAGTAGTGTCGGGGGAGGGGGAGGAGGGGGTAAGGCAAGCTCCAAAAAAAAAGTTCCTACATGATCTGCTAAACTAAGTACCTTAACCTAGGTACGGGGGCCTAGGGTTGGTTTTCTGCAGTGCTTCCATGGGTTCGAATGCAGACGAAGGCGACGCGATGGGATGGAATCTTTGCAATCGCGACACGGCGCGCGGATCAAGTGATTCTGCATCCGGGATAGTCAGTCCGCACATGCCTACAGACGGAGGTCAGGGCAGGGGGAAGAGCACCGTCCACTTTTTATTTCTCTTACAATGGCGCATAATACACCGGTATATCACTCTGCATAGTCATAACGGTACAGTACCTTACCGTCCAAATCATGACGGGGGAGCAACAGGTAGCAAGCGGGACCCCCCCGGCTGATTCGCTTCCGATCGATAGCTTAAATTCCCATCATCATCCTTTCCATCCCCCCTCCCCTTCCCCTTCCCCCTTGCCCGCCCCGCCCGGTTCTTTTGACGCCCCGCTTCGGCCCCGGGATCCGCACCTGAGGCGCAGGCTCTCCGGAGCCAGGGTAGGGTGTGAGTGAGCGAGTGAGGATGATTCGAATCGCGATACGTGTATCCGAAATGGAGTGCCGTCGATCGAGGGAAGCTCTTGCTCCATCTCGGCGTTTAGGTCCCCTGGGGGAGAGGGGACGGGGACCGAGTTCGTGAAAGAGGGTCCTGCGAGGGTTTGAAGTCATGATGCGATGCTTGGCTGGATGATGTGAGGAGGAGCCAAGGTCTGGGATCCGGGATGCAGAGAGCTCTCCTAGCTCCTACAGCCAACTTCAGTTCTGCCATGATTCCCAGAGAAATGAAAGTTTCGTACATTCACCAAACTCGACCACATTGTGAGGGAATCTGCCCCAGTGTTCGACACTCCTATTCCATCTTCCAGTATCCGAGTACTCCCAACTCCCCCCCCCCCTTCATGACAATTCTCCAGACCGCTAAAACCTATCCCTAGAGAAGTACATCACTACATCGCTCTTGAACAATTCCAACCAGTCAAGTAGCGACATGATCACACAAGCCTCGTCTATCCGTCAGAGTCTCCAAGACCCCCTTTCTAAGCAGGGTCAAAGTCAGACTCGGAGGCAGTATCGTGATCCGACATGATGGTGTCTCTAGACTCATCTGTTTCCGCCAGTTGCTGGTCCTCTCCATCATGTGCCCCTTCCTGTCCTTGTTTCTCCTCCACTGCTTCTGCATCGTCCGTCTTCTTCTTCTTCTCCTCCTCCGCCTCCGGCGTTACTTTGACACTCGCGGCGTTGAATAATGGTGGAGCAGCATTTCTGTTTGGCGACTGTGGCAGTTGCATATACTGTGACTGTTGCTGACCCGCTAGAAATGGACATACCAGTCAGTAACAAGTCCAAAGCTCAACTTCTCGTGTGCTGCTCGTTACTCACCTGCGTCTATCCACGCCGACCTCGCCGCCTGCTCCCGTCGCAGCTGCTTGCCGCCCCGGAGCGCATCTCGCGTCACCACCAGATCCCACAGCAGAAGAGAGCGCAGCTGTCTGACGCGACGCCTCGCCGCCTGGGCCGCAAAGGCGCGCTCGTACAGGATGTCCCACACCATCAGGCCGTACTCGACCGTCCACTCCTCCACCCACTGAATCTCCTCCTGCTGCTGGGCGCGCTCCTGCTCGATGCGGCGGTCCTCGAAGCGCTCCCGCATATGCAGCGTGTCGACCATCTGCGCACGCAGGTCCACTGGCATCGGAGCCGGGTCGTCGGTGAGCGTGTCGACGCGGAGAGTCCAGGCCTCCGAGCGCGCCTCGTCGTCGGCTATCCAGCCGCGGTTGGCGCAGTCTTCGCATGACCAGAGGTAGCGCGTCACGAGGAGCGTTTGCTGGTTGGGGCTAGGGCAGAGGCCATCGCAGTTCTCCGTGCATCCCAGCTTGATGAGACTGTTGTGGTTGCACTGGACGAAGTTGAGGATGGCGATGCAGCAGGGCATGTTTGTGGGTGAGGTTTCCAGTGCTGTTGGGATTTCTCATGCGCAGCTCGTCGAAGGAAAGCCTTGGTCGCAGAAGTGATGGCCGAAGAAAGCTTCAGTCGTAAAAGTGATGGTCGTAGAAGTGATTCTCGTAGAACAGTGCAGCTGGTCTCATATCCTATCTCTGGCATAGGACTACCCGTGTCGATGGAGATACCCTCAATATGGTGCCGCGGCGAAGAGAAGGTGGTTAGGTGGTTTCGTCTCGCCAGATGCGCACACGTTGACACCGACTGGCTAAGCCTTCGCAGTTGTCAAATCCGTCTGAGAGTGAGCTCGATCTGAACACAGCAGCAGTGCGCCTTGCCCACTCATTCCCCCCTCATTCTCATCTCGCCTGCCCCGAGTTTGAATACGTTAGCAGGTAAATATCGTGCGCACTTGCTTTAACCTGTCAACTCCAACAAACCTTGATTGTAACCTCCATCATGCATGTTAGGGCGAGCTTGAGCTAGAAGCTGGAGGAAACTCACGAGATCACTGCAAGGATTCGAACCAGGGAATCACTGTTAGGAAATGTTATGCCTTCGCTACCAACGTCCAAAATTTTGCCCATTGTCAAACAAACAATACCATGTACCAACACTCAGATGCCTTAGGCTCGGGAGCCGGTGCCTTCTTTCAACGCTCACATACCCATTTGCATCGTGGGCAAGGTATCCATATGCACCATCTGCAGGCGCAAGCTATTCTACACAAGAACCACACCCCAACACCCGTTCAAAACCCAACAGGTCCAACAGCAAACGCTCGAATACAATGACCCATAGCCTCAAACTCTGGCTGCCTGAGGCGCTACGTTAGGACCTAACGCCAGCTCCGGGAAGAATTGTGATAGTTTCCGCTGGTTCGTTCCATCGGCTCTTGTGGGTTCGTCACTATCGGATCCCGGGTCCAAGTCCGGGGTAGTATCGAGGAGCTGAGCGGTTCGCCGCTTAACTTTGATGTTGCCTTGTGCCGGGACAACTCTACTGTGCGAGACCGGCAGCGACATCTGGGACGGCGACATGGGCGTGATAGGAGTCGTGACATCTCGCATGGAGGCGGGGGTCCTTGATCGGCGAGTGAGGTCTGGACTAAGACTTCGCCCCGAGCCGAATGGTAGAGTCCCGCTCATGAGCTTCCGGTAGCCGTCTAAATCAGGCCCCTGGCGGTCCAGCGCTGCTGGGCTGGCCGAGTCGCTACGTGTCTTCTCGTTGGAAGTCAGGCCCTTGGTTTGGACAAAAGCACTTGAGCGGATGTGATACGGGTCTCGCTCAAAGTACTTGTCGATAATTGGGTGAACCATGACAGTCTGCTTGTGGATAGTCAGGACTGAGTTCGTTGGTACATTAACCCAGTTTTCTGGAAAGTCACAGAGTCAGCGTCTTTGCTTCTAGAGGGCCATACGTCACCAACCTCTCTCAAACGTCAAGGGCTCGCTAGCAACGAGCACGATGTCAGCACCCTTGTCCTTGCGCTCCATCTGGTATTCCCTGTCATCCGCCGACGCAGTACGCGTCACCCATTGCGTGCCGGAGGAGTAGTACAAGCTGGCTGCCTCGTCGGTTGCGCTGCTGATGTATCGGGTGCAGATGACGCTGTGGCCATCAGTGACGGCGAAGTTCAGGAGACTCCTGGTGTCCACGTCCTCGTTTTGGAGTATGCTCTCGGGGATCGAATCCGTCATCTCATTAATTTGGGCAATGGTGCGCTCCATGGCCTTGCGCAACACAGTCGGTCCAAAGCCGGCCTCGGGGCATGCGCTCGGATTGTGGCCCAGCCGCTCAAGGGTGTCGAGGAACAGTGCAAAAGCCCACTCGCTGTCGGTGCCGCCATTGACTCCAAGGTACCACTTGTCAGCGAGGCGCTCGCCGAGGCGGCGCTTTATGTGCTTCCAACCGCCGAGACCGCCATTGTGCATCCACATCAGGCTTCCATGGGTAAAGGGGTGGCAGTTGTCTTCGCTCAGGGAGCCCTCGGTCGTGGCGCGGACGTGGCCAAAGATAAGTCGGGAGGCGGTCTTGGTGGCGATCCGCTGGAGGTTGGTGCAGTTCCAGGCAGGAATGGTCGAGGTGAAGAGGCAAGGCGCTGAGCCAAGCTTTGGGTCGGTGTAGAAGCCTATACCGAAGCCATCGGCATTGTTCTGTCCTTTGTCCTGTGGGAGTCATCTCGGTCAGGCCGGATCGTGGTGGGTTGGAAAAGAGGATGGCTCACCAGCCGCAGGCGGCAGTCGAAGGATTGCTTGAGGATGGAGTGAGTGGGATCGAGGATCAGCTTCGACAAGAGAATCTCGTCGCTGCCCTTGTAGACCTGGAAGGGGGGTAGAGTCAGTATGCAGTCCATCTGCTGAAGGGCCGGGTTCGGAGTGACGCACCAGAAAACGGCACATTTCAACAGCTGTGCGTGCCCAACGCTACTGGCAGGGCGAAGATGAAAAAGAATGATGGAGGGAGACAGGGGAGGGCACGGCGGAGCGAATGCAAGAGAATAAAAATACGAGGGCAGGATTCTCGGTCAGCGGTGTGCTCCTCGGAAGTTGTTGCACGAAATGATGTCCAGTGTTGGTTATGGTTGAATCAGTCTGAGAGATGACACCATTGGCTTGCTTTTTGGCTCCTGTGGTCGGACCACGAGTGGTTAAGACAAGGCTGCGGGCACTCTCTAGTTCTGCAAGGGCGGCCAATGAAAAGGGCATGAAAAGGGGTTCAGGGCACCAAGACAAGACGCAAAAAAAGGAAAGAAAGATAAGAGAATGACAGTTTAAGGATTGTGAGACACTGTATTTTGGAGGTTTTGAAAGCGGGACGTCTGTTGAAACTAAAGACGTCAAATGCCACTGGACCGTTGGCGTTCCTGCAGCGGCTCGCCGGCTTCTCGTCGATGGCATCATCGTTCTGTCGCCCGCCGTGGAACCACCCAAAGAGAGAGCACGGAGCATGGATAAGGGAAGCATAGGCCTGGGGATGCCGCTGCGATCCCTGCGGGTGCCGGCTGCGGTGTTTCCGGGGGAGTGGCTCCGTGAGTGGGACCTGGGAGTGGTTTCGTTTTGCTCTCCTCGCATTTAGGATCTCTCACAGTCTCAGAAGGCCCAGCATCGCCGGCTCATATGAGACCCGCTGCGAATCAATTAGAGGCGGCATTCCATAGCTTTAAGAGTAAGGGGCAAGTACCGCATTTTATCTCTCTAATTAGTGTTTCCAGCACGTCAACATTACTCTGTTTAGCTGTCCCTTGAGCTTGTCACGTCACTAGCCCCTGGCTTCGCCGCCATGACTCCTGATTCCTCAGTGACTCCTCGATTCCTGAGCGTCCCCTCGCTCACTGAAGCCACAGCACCCACAGCACCCACCCGTGACAACAGGTGCCGTTCCGTGGCGGCCTCTAGCGCTGCCGCCAGCCGTCGCGCCCCTGCAGATAGGCCGCAGGTGTCCTGGAGGTCGGGGGGGGGTCCTTCAATGCCGGGTCTTCCTCCCCTAATTCCAGGCTCAATCCTAGCCCGGGCCCCGTAAATTGGCCGGGGGGATGGAAAAATATAGGGCAAAGCCACACCTGTGGCACTGGTGGCGGTGCTGCGAACCGCTACAGCGCTCAACGCGAACAAGTCGCCCATCGCCAATTTACACGCTCCGCGTCGCCACGACCGCGTCCAGACTCTCCCAGACTCCACCTGCGCCTCCCAGCCCCCCGGCCATTTAAGCCTCTCCGCTCTATCAAAAACCCACCCGCAGCCCAATCTTCCCGCTTAATCAGATTCTCTACGACATATTCTACTGTTTTCCATAATTGATATTGTCTAGCCTTAATTCAATCTTTGCCGTGCCATCCACTCATACTGTGGTCCAAAACGCGCATATACCTACCCGTACAAAAAGGCGAGAGCCATGGACCATCCTCGTGGAAGCATCGCGTCGTTTGAGCCCAGGTCTAGCCCGCCGCCCAACATCATGGCCTCTTCGCCCGCCGCCAATGGCCTCCTATCGCCCTCCCGAACCGGTCGACGGAAGGAAAAGCGAAACCCTTCAGTTACTCCCCGACGCTTCGGTCGCTTCTTCACGCCTAGGCCGAACCTCTCCCTCGGTCTTCCCACCAGCCGCAGGATCTTGGGCAGCCTAGACTCATCTGCCGTCAACCGACAGCCTTTCTCTCCCGAGTCCCTCTTCAGTGACCCTCTCGCCTCAGATCCCATCTCACCATCACCGACCTGCCGACTTGGACGCAATGACGATGAGAACGACTCAAGGAAGCGGAAATATCAGAGCGAGGATGACTTTGTGACTAAGAGGCGCGGTGCTGCGTCGACTGATATGCCGCCACCTCCTCTCAACCTGGCGACCCAGTCCACTCAGGTCTTGCAAGATGGAGATGTCTCCATGTCCGTTCCTTTACAAGACAGCCAAGAAGATCTCGCAGGTCGTCGGAAGGCTACTCTGGTAAGTTTCGCTCCGCTTCCGGCACCTATCCGTCTCCTAACCATGGAACAGAGTCAATTCTTCAGAGCTAGCCGCGGAGGTGCTCGAAGCTTGAAAGACAAACCTCTTCTCGACGACTCACCAGCTCTTTTTGGAATCTCCAAGGCGTCTCCCGTATGTGTGATTCGTCGAATATCATGACCCTCGGGTTACTGACCAAAGACAGACCCTTGAAGGATACCAACCCACTCCCATTCGGAAATTCTGCAACCGAGGATTCCAGCCCCAACTTTTCGACCGCGAACATGGCTTCTCATCCCATACCGGCCGTCGACACTTCGCCTTTCCCGCTGCCGACTACAGGACAGAGACCGCCTCTTTCTACAGCCGCAGCTCCGATGTCCACCCGGTCAACGCCCACGATAGGCAAGGCAACACCATCCCCTTCAGTCTCGCCAGCTGCCACAATGCCCCCGTCACCGCCATCGGCGACGAGGAGGGCTTTGTGCGGTTCTTCAAGACGACCATGACCAGCAACCCCAGCGAGTCCAAGGTCGACGCTCACTTCAAGGTCCACGATAACGCCATCATGGACGTGGCCTTTTCCGAAGACGACATGCGCCTAGCCACCGCGTGTGGAGACCGAACCGGCAAGATCGTTGACACGGCGACGCAGACCGTTGCCGTCGAGCTCAACGCCGGCCACTGGGACTCTCTACGTCAGGTGTCGTTCCAGCCCGGCACCTCTGGGGGAAACACCCTGGCCACCTCGGACAGGGCTGGCCGTATCCAGATCTGGGACCTGCGATGCTCCTCCGCCCCCATCCAAAACTTCTCGGTCCACGGCCCCTCCGGTGTCGCCCCGCGAGACACCCGCCTCTCTCCCTTCTCTGCCCGAACCGTCAACACTCTCGACAACGCCCACGAGCGCACCGTCCAGGGAAACACCTCTGCCGCCTCCGTCACTGCCATCCAATGGTTCCCCGCCGGCCGCGAGCACCTCCTCCTCTCCGCCTCCGAGGCAAACGCCTCCATCAAGCTCTGGGACACGCGGTACATCCGGCCCCGGCGACAGGCCGAGGAGACCCCCCTGGCCGTGACGCTCGAGCCGGCCACCCACGCCTGGCGGTCCTACGGCATCACGTCCATGGCCCTCAGCTCCGACGCCGCGCGGCTGTACGCCGTGTGCAAGGACAGCACCGTCTACGCCTACTCGACAGCGCATCTGATGCTCGGCCACTCCCCTGAGCTCATGGATGGCGCTGCCAAGCGCCGTCCCGCCGGCGTCGAGGGCCTCGGTCCTCTCTACGGTTTCAAGCACGATCAGTTCCGCGCTCAGTCCTTCTACGTGAAGTGCGCCATCCGACCGGTCCGCAACCCCCACGCCTCGGAGCTGCTCGCCGTTGGCAGCTCCGACTCGTGCGCCGTCCTCTTCCCCACCGACGAGCGCTACCTACTCGGCGCCGCGGCCCAGCGCGCCCACCTACTCGAGCCCCCCGCGGCCGCGACGCCCTCGCAGTCCTTCTCCTCCTCCTTCTCCGCCGGTGCCGCGCCCGCCTCGTCGCCCCTCCCCATCTTCCGTACCGGCACCCCGCTCGTCCGCGGCCACTCCCGCGAGGTCACCACCCTCAGCTGGGCCCATGACGGCAAGCTCGTCACCGCCTCTGACGACTTCCTCGTCCGCCAGTGGCAGCAGGGCGACGCCGACGCTAGGCACCTTCGCCAGGTTGGCGAGTTTGGCGGCGAGCGGCACATGGCCGGCTGGGCAGACGTCGCCGAAGACTGGGACGCCGAGGAGGACGATGAAGAATAAGGAACAACAAACGAGTAAATAATGAGAAACAAAGGAGGAGCCTTGAGCACGATGCATATTTCTAGTACACTATACCCAGCTGTCATGGCGTTACAAGCATGGAGCATTTTCTTTTTTAGCGATGGAGTTACGGATATATTACGCAATACTGTCTGATCGGACATAGCATTCATGAATTCACGAATACAAAGGACATAAAAATCATCTGAACCGTGCCCCCGCAATTGTGAGATACAGTCTATTAAAGAATCTAAATAGGTCGTGTTCGTGTCGACGTGCGTGGACACATGAATCTTGGGCGACGAGGCTGCCCTCGAGGACTAAACACCAAACTCCAGGGATATAATCGTGTTCCTCCCATTTGAAATCCAGAATGCTCGTTTTCGCAAAATGGACTAACGCTGAACAAAATGCAATCGTCATCGCCTCATAATCTAAACGTTGGTTATGTTCCTAGCCGTTGCTCATGCCACGTTCCCGCCTCCTCGTCTAGACACTAGTGCCCCTATAATGATTGCCCCAAAGGCGACCATCATAAGCCAGTCGGCGACGGGTACACCGTGTAGCCGCCGGGATGCTAACTTAAGACACGCATTAGAGTGGTTGCCATCGTCCGTCGGTAGAGTCGGGGTTCGTGCCGGTTTGGGCAGAGTCTTTTCAAATCTCATAGACTTGGGAAACGCGGGACAAAGTTCCACGCCAGACATGCTAGTTATAAGTGGATGGGCGCCTTGACCGTGGGCACTAGGCTCAGAGGACCCGGACTCGGTTCGCAAGGCTCCTATGGCTCTCTTGATGATGGAGCAGGTGCTGTCTTCGCTGCTGGTTGACAACCTAGAGGATCTCGCGCTACGTTCCTTGGCCACGGAAACGCTGTCTCGAAGACGGGCACTGATCGGATTGATCATGCCGATAAAGTCATTGACACAAATGCCATGATCTCTATCGTTGGGATCTGAATCCGCGCAGATCTCGTCGAGTTGGTGGATCAACAACGTCATGTTCTCGAAGATGCAGACAGACTCCTGGATGATGTCATGCTTCTCGCCGTCCGTAAGAACACTTTCCGAATCCACCAATCGTCTTTTAAACTCGCGCTTAAGATCCTCGCCATCCTCAGCTGATTTGAAGTGGAAGAAGCGCAGGGGCATTTTGTGATCGGCGTGAGGGCTGTGGTCGGCCTGGGGCAGCTCCTCGTTGGTCAACCCACTGGCTCGCTCGATTGGCATGGTTGAATGCTGGCAAGAGAGATCGGTTGAGCGTATTGGCGAGGGAACCTGAGCCCAAAAGTCCTCCCCAGAAGACTCAAGAGACGCTCTTATGAAGCGTCCTCCAGCGAACAGCGCCATGTAGAGGATGTATGAGTACGCCAGGAGTATATGGGGCCGGTTCTCAACTGCTCTCCTAATGTGTTGTGTGAACTCCCCGAGGCGACTGGTCTGGCCGATGCTTCTAAGTTGCTCCTCGACAACATGGTCCGGCCACCCTGTCAAAGAGGCTATGTCTGCCTTGAGACGATCTGAGCGCATAAGGCCAGGCAGATACATGGTCTGGAGAAGCGAGTGTATTCGTGTGTCAACCGTGTGGTTGTGTGCACGTACACCTCGGGCTTCTTGGGGTTTCGAAGGATCATAGTCGGAGGCGAGGAGCGGTAGCTCAGTATTATGGCTCTTTGATGTTGTGGTGTTAGAGTCCGTTTTGGGTTCTGCGTCAAGGATACTGCGCCATAGCCTTTCGAAGGTCAGGTAGATGGGCGCAATGTGGAGTAGGCCAGAGACATAGATAGACTGGTCGACAGCTCGAGGCGGAAGAGCCAATGGTAGCCGAGCAATGATGAGTTTGTTAAGTCTAGCATGGACGGTTCTTGTGGATATGGCTATTAGTTCGGCCAGAGGACGATGGTGATGGTGGTCATGATGTTCGCGAGGAGCCGGGGCCGGCTCCGGGAGCGGTGAAGTCATCTCTGGCCCTAGTATTGGCAACCCGAGAGGTTGGAGAATGCAAGGCACAGACAGGGAGGGGTGTGATCGAGATCAACCTGATCGTTGTTGAGGTGATAGATCAAATTTGAAGAGGAGGGGTTCTCAGATCTAGGTAGGGGTGGTGAGCGTGGGTAGGAAGGATAAGGACGGAAGCGAGAATGTTAGGGTATAGGCTGAGGATGGAGGTTGAAGGATAGAGGTTGAAGAACGCAAGCCAGTTGAGAGTTCACGGTTTGAATGAATTTCAGGTTATCCAGGCAGTCCTGGGCTGAGGAAGGAGAGCAGCAAGTCACCCCTTCCCAAACGTAGAGTCATGCGTCTTGTTTTTTGTGTCCCGACCCGATCTGAACCCCTGTTGCGGCTTTTGGTGTGAATCTCAACTTCTCAGATCTCTTAGTGATGCACGTATCAAGGAGCTTGGGTTGGTGAATCGAATGGCTGGCTGGGCTTGGTTTAACGTTTAGACCACATCGAAAGGTCAACAACTGACAATTCGACGCGGCGGACGAGTCGAAAAACGCCGCAGAGGCAATTACCTTTCAGCCGAGGAATCGGGAAGATTTTCGCCAGAATTATTAATATTAATTCCACCTGACCTCCCTCGCCCCCAGTTCTCCGATTCTCTAATGCAATGGGAATCAAGGCCCATAAACGCCCGTCTCTTTTCGCTTCTCCATCCCCGCCGCATATGGCGATCGGGGTTTTGGTTCGAAATCGGACTTCGCGCGGGCCATTTGCCCCGGCCCTGGACCCGACTTACATAGTACGCTACAACAGTCGCCAAATGAGCAGTATTAGCGTCGAGGTATGCCGTCATCACTATTTTTTGCGAGGGCTAGGGTGCCTGGACGAGCATTTCTTCCCAGTGGAGGGAGAAAGGAGTACCCGAGAATTATTATGCTTGCTCCAAAATGATTCCCCAGAAGCGGCTGGGTATTATGGCTTTTGAACTTAGCGCTTTGAATGTCAAGCATGTCTCGCTCTCAGCCTCCATCCAGGGTCTGGACCTCCCCGGAACTTGGGAACCCCCATGCCATCTTGAAGCGGCCGAGGCTCTCCCGCCACAATGGAGCCGCCAAGCCCACGATGCACGAGACGAGCACCGACTTTGGAATTCATGGCGCCCACCTTGAATACAGGCACACGTCTAGGATTGAGTGGCATCGCGGAAAGGGCGTGTCCATCTCCCGGTCCCCCGCTTATTAGTCCTGTGGAGCCTCAAGATTGATCGTTGGGAGATCACCATCCACATCGCTATCATGAAGGCGGGGTCAAGAGCCAGGGCCGTCATTCTTCACGAGTCATTTCATCCAGAAAGCCAACATTGAGTAGGCATATTAGCTCTACCAGAGATAACTAACTTCTTTACCAAATCATATCCACAGCCAAGCCAAAGCACAAAACTCTAAGCCTGTCCCTCCATTCTACTTCTCAACCTATTGCCACCATAAAAGACTCCACAACGCCAAAGACTACAAACCCACCCCAGAGTCGTATCAGCTCAATCCATGTCAACTCCACCGTCTAGACAGCAGTACCCCTCACCGAGTCGTTACCATCGTCGCTTTTCTTATCGTTTACTTCGTGACTCTCTCGGTTCACAAAGAGGAATGATAGAAAGACCACTGCCGCCCCAATCCAATAGGTGGCTCCCGAGTACTTGTGGTATTGAATGATTTCGCCAATCAACGAAAGAGGAATCGTCAGAGACAAGCCGACCGTCACCACCAATGGAGTGGTCAGGAGCAGCGCATATGCCCACGAAATATCGCTGAGGAACGATCCGACGGCATTGATCTAGGTTGGTGGGATTAGCTTCATCTCGTCTCCGTACCAAGGTACTCACAATGATGATGGTCCAAATCTTACCCGTGGGGGGCAATTCAAACTATTACAGGTCAGTCAATCGCCCCTCTGATACACTGAGTACTTCAACATACCGGCTCCAAGCCCGTCCAATGGAGGATGAAGAAGAATGGCCAGAGAAGCACCATATTGAAGATGCCAACCAAACCGAAGAACAGCTGCATGTCCACCTTGTCCTCGTCACCAACCCGCTTCTTCATCACTGTCACGTAAGCGCCATATACTATGGCACTGAAGAACGCCATTGCATCTCCAATAGCAATTTGGGTGGGTGTCTTGTGCGGGAACGACCCTCGGTCTTGATCACTCTGTCCAGACATGTCGACTGTTGAGATCAGGATGACTCCCACCAGTGAAGCTCCTACGCCGAGCAGCTTGCGCGTTGTAAACCGCTCGATCCTAAACATGGCGCAAAGGATCAGAGTCCAAATGCTGCTTGTGGAGGTTAGGATGGTGACGCTAGCCACACTGGTGTACTCAAGGCAGGCCGAGGCCGTGTAGTTGGCCAAGAACCACAGCATGCTAAATTCGAAGCTAATGATGGCTGTTTCACGAAAATCGAGCTTCTCATCGCTGCTTGCAGGTGTGTGAGCATCAACGAAGCTCTCTGATAGCAGGCGCTCGCTAACGGGGTCGTCCTCATCTTCCCTGACCGTCTTGGTGACAGCGCCGTGTTTATGCTCGTTCCAAATGTGCGCCACGTCAAACCGTAACCCTCGGATGCCCCTCTCTTTCATGTACTTGAGGAACCTTGGTACCAAGGATACCGCAAATATCGAGGTATTAAAGTAGACGACGAAGAACGGCTTATCGTAGGAATGGTCGGAGAAGATGTACTGCAACACCTTGTTAACATCTAGACTTTGCACAAAGCGATAGCATTACTCACGCTGGCCATGAAGTTGTACAGAGTCCAGAAAAACACCGTCACCATCAAGCATGCAATGCCCAGCGTCCGCCTGCCGATGCCAGACAGGCCGAGCGATGCTCTAAATCCATCTTTGGCAGTGGCTCCCGATCGCATAGGGAGCGGGAGCAGAGCGCTCGTAGACGCAGCCAGGTCGGTTGCCTCATCTGGGTGCTGCCGTTCGCGCGAGTGCCCAATGCCCTCCGAAATCATCGAGTCAGACGACGCCATCTCGGCTTGCGCTTCGGCGCTATCAGCCGGTGTGGTTGTCGCTGCTCGTTCGCTCGGTGACGTCGATAGGGCCCGTGGACGCGATAGTCGGAGCCGCGATGATGGGTTTGGGCAGGTCGCGTCTAAAGGTAGCAGTGTGAATGGAAGACCGGGCGTCGCAGTTACGGGGCCGTGATATGAAAGGAAAGACAAGCTGGCATCAATCACGACCCGGCCGAAATACCGCTGATTGCTGATTGCGGACAGAGAGTCACAAGCCACAAGCGCGAAACCGGCAAAGGTGGGGGACCTGCCAGATGCCGACCCTCCGCCGCTGTGCCGAATCTAGCAAGTGAGATCGTGAGCACGCGATAACGTCGTATTGGTCCAGGGTTCCTGCAGCAATTAAAAAGATCTTTCACCCATTCCCCCAAGGCTCTTTTATCACGAAACATCTAATTTTACGATGAGGCTTGCGAATTACTTATGGTTCAATGAACAGGTCAATACGATCTGTACCAAGATGAACCAGCATGCACAACTATGTGTTGAAAACACCCAGATGCGTCAGGCAGCAACAATGTGCAGAAGGACAACGCTTGGAAACATCACTTCACTGTGTTTTGACGAGAGTAATATCGATGAATAATCACACCAGTTATTTGAGCCAAGAATTGCTCTCCAAGATGTTTCTGAAAAGGATGCCCATTCAGGTAATACCCAGCCTTGGCAACTGCAGGGTACCTTAGATGTAGATGATGCACCGGTGATGACCTCTCTCCACGCCCAACTTGATACGCAACAGGTGAAAAAGGGAATGGGTGGGCCACTGATATTTGTCCGTGAATAAACAGAGAATTTCACCGATAAACGGGCTTTATCCGAATTTGACTGCATCTGCATGTCTGCCAGCTGGCAACCAAACACAGCTCAGGGCTGTCAGCACAACAAAAATCCAAAATCCCGAAATCCCAACACCTCATCACGAACAACCCTCTCTTCTCCCTTTCAACTCGTCATTGCTTTTTAGCCCCAAGCTAAACCCTAACTCGCGCCCGCGCCACTAACTTTTACGATGATGAACTACCCACGAAACAAACGAGCCCTCCGAGCCCGCAATTACGCATTGGAAAAAGCGAAAACGGTGTCAAGAAAGAGACCAAAGTATCGAAAAAGCAAAGGCATCTGGAGGGACCAGTCTCGACAAGGGACTATTCGAGAAATCGACAAATATGGCAATGTTGCGTACCGTATGACAACCAGCACGATCAAACAGCATCTCTGTTTCATCATGCAAAACAACCGACGAGTCAAGTTCACCGTCGACCCAAAGCAAATGGCCCTGGTGTGTCCGAACTGGCTCCAAATTCGACATGATGCTCGCTCTGGGACCGTTCGCATCAAGAATGTTTGCCTAGATGAACCAGAAGCCGAGTTCGCTATTAGGCTTCTCTTCGATGTTGCACATGGTAACCGAGAAGCCCGAGACAGATTACGAACGGCTACAGCCAAGGAGCTATTCAATGTTGCTGAGATATACGAATGGCTTGGGCGGCCTCAAATACTCCGGCCTCCTCCTACCATGCGCCCGGATCGCGCTCAATGTTTTAGTGTCCTGCCTTTTCCTTTCCTGCCGCCGGAGATTATCGCTAAAGGGGTAAGGAACCTGAAGTCAAAGGCCGGTACGATGGACAGAATCAGTGAATGGCCTCTTCTCGGCATAGTTGCGAAGAGGTTTGGCCTTCACGATGTGGGACAGGACGTCGAACGAGCGGTTGCCCTGTCATACCGAGGAGATGGGTCTAATATAATTGACCAAGCTCGCGAGTGGTTCACACCAGGCCAATGGAAGGCATTCCATGGCCTTGGGTTTATGGGTATGTTGTTATTTCTTCAGCATTGTTTGGAAGCACCTCTGATGTATATATCAGCAGATGAGAGGCTATTTCGATACCGACAGATGTATATTGATTGCATGTTTCACTCCCTCCATATGCTCGTTGAACAACTCATCAGCTTTGAGGCTGGGATCCTGCCCAACAAGTCGCTTTTTAGGTCCTGGAAATATAGCCATGTGGCTCCCTGCAATCAATGCACAACTCTTCCGATGGACACATTCCTGCGTGCGCTCATGGCAGAGCACCTCTGGCCTTTGTACCCCAAGTCGTATCAAGGTAGCGTCAACGATTTGCTTGACGCACTTCAGCAAGCCGGGAGACTAATGGGGATGGATGAACTCGGGCACTGCAACTAGTACTCGCATTTGTTGGAATATCTAGACGAGGCTGTTGCAGGCGTTGACAATCCTGCCGCCCTATCAGGGGTGTAATTGCATCAAACGAGAGACGCGGAGACCCTAGATATGGCCTGGTGGAGATAGTTGGGAGAGGGAAAGTATGGATAGAGCTATTCCCTGGGCACAGAATGGTGGCTTTACTTTTTTGTATTGGTGATTCATCTTGGAGATGATGGTTTATGACTGGAAGACCATTTCCTCTGGGCCCATTCCCTTTCCTTCGGCAAGAACGCCTGCTTTTCTGAGAATAGATACACAGTTCTGTACAATATCCATCTTGACACCCTCGGTCGCTTGAGGGAACCTGACTGTCTTGAGCCACTCTTTGGCATCGGCCTCGCTGTATTCCAAGTTGCTGGCGATAAATTCGACGGCGGCGTCAGAATTTGCGTTGAAGTGAGCAATGCCGGAATCCAGCTTGCCGAACAGCTCCTTGACGCGGGCGTCGAGGTCACCGTCGGTCAGCTTGGTGGAGGCGACAATCATCCAACTGGGCCAGGGCGTGTAGATCTCGCCGACGCGGCGGATCTCGCCCGAGTCATAGAACTTCTTGGAGGTGAAGTGCTCCCACATGAAGAAGTCGGCGTCACCCGAGTTGACGGCGTCGCGTAGGTTCTGGAAGTTATTGAGCACCACTGTGTCAGAATAGGGCTGCGTCCGAGAAGCTGACAGCCAGCCCTGCTGGTCCGCAAGCACGTAGCCCATGACGTAGCTGCCGGAGCCGATACGTGACACGCCGATCTTGCGGCCGTCGAGGGAGGCTACCGAACTGATCTCGGGCCGCTGGGCGCCAGTTGAGATGGCCCAGCCTGGAGGTGAGTTAGCAAATCGGGCATCATTCTCAAGATGAGGTACTAAGAAGAAGAAGCGTCTCACAGAGCGGGGTTTCGACGTATGTGCCAACGATGCGGTAGCCGCCGTCTCCCTCGATGCCTTCCTTGCCAAGCCCGGCGATCCAGCCCTCGGTCAAGCCAATGGCGACGTCAATCTCGCCGGCACGGATGGCCGTGACCATGTGGCCGGTGCCGGACGGGAAGGCGACGAGCTCGGCCGAGAGACTGAACCGCTGGACGGCGAAGTGAAGCGGGGTGGAGAAGTGTTCCGGCACGTAGCCGATGCGCAGAGGGGCTGATGAGGTCATTCTGGGCTATGTACAACTGAGGCGTAAGCTGCGAATGGTTGTTCTGTTGCTTGTATTTGCTGAACTGTTTTGAGTGTTCGAGCAATTTGCGTCTATTCAAGATGGAGGAGCGGGCCGACAGGGTTGAGCCGGCGCGGAGCGGGTGGGGTCGATCGGGTGGTGGCGGCGATTTGCGGAGACATAAACCCAGATGAATCCGTCTAGTTCCTTCGACGTGTTAATGACGTGCTACTAATATTCCCCAATGCAGTTCCTAATAGGTTAAGGATTGTCTGAGCTTGTTCTTGCTCTACATGGTGCTCCAACAGGATATCGATGTGATGTAAAATCGATGTTTGCATCATGGATGCTTCCCCATGTTGAATCTTCCATCATACATGCCGGATCCTCTGGACAAGGATTGCCTGGTTGGTTGCACACATAGATTGACAATATGTGGACCTATCAGATCTCAAACGCCAAAGCATTGCTTCGTCGTCTGCGCTTCGTTTTGAATCAGCCATGAGACAGAGTTGCATGGCCCGACTCCATGCCGCTTAGGCCGAAAGCATGACGTGGAGACCTGTGATGCACGGAGGCTGACTTAATAATGCCCACCATCCGGATGTGGCCGGTTTTGAGTGATTCCTCCCAAGGCGAAGCCAGAATGCCAAGAAATGGTGATGGGACACGCGGCCATCTGGGCCGAGTAGAGGGATGATTGATATACGTGTCTTCGACCCAAGTTTCGGTCAATACTTGATCTGGAAGCTCCCATCTGTCGTCCTACTTGACCGTATACCCAACGTTGTCTCCGGCTCACCCGCGTGCAGAGATAGCATCGAATTCTCTGGTATCAGGAAACCATCAAAAGCCCTGACGGCTTGCGTATGCGCCAACCCATTCGCATGCAGCCAAGATTCCATGGTTGGCGGGTTCTCGCAGCATCAGCCTGTGGAGCAGCCCTATCAGCACTGGAGCTAGGCGGCACGGACTCGAGAATTAGGGAGGTGGCGGAGGCGGCCTGGGTACCGATTCGCCAGAGGGGCCTTCAGGGGGTTTTCTAGGCTGAATTACAGGTCTCTCTCAGGGCCACTCGAGGCACACTCGTTCGGCCCCCGTCGAGGAATGGTGAAGGCGCAGCGTTCGCCCACTGATCAGTGAGTCGGGCGGGCTGACGAAACGCGCCAGGAACGTGCCGTTCTTGTCGGAGACGAGGAGCTAATAATAAATCCGGCCACGCTAATTCCAAGCCCAACTGTGCCACTTTGGTGTTTGATCAGTGAGAATTGAGGAATTGACGAATGGATGCCCCGCGAAGAGTAGCTTAGTCAAACCGCATTCTGGCCCGTCCGTATTGCTCGGGTCCTTTTTTTTGGGATTCTATTTCTTCAGCTTCCCATTTCCTCCATCCCCTTCCCCCCTGATAGTAACAAATCTCACTTTCATCGCTTCGTCAGTATACTTTCATGGCATCTGCACCCGCTACGTCATAACCCCCCTTCTTTCCTTCGTCCCTGGACCGGTCGACATGGCGCCGCGATCACCCGCGCAGCTGGAGTTTGAGCTCAACACGGCGCCTTCGTCACCTACGCTATTGGCATATGATGATGGGCTTGACGATGCGCCAGACAACGCGCCACTGCTGAATTCAGAGGAGCGCCCTGACGGCGATGCCGCCAGTATCAGCGACAGCCTCCACTCTCATCCAGATCGCCATTACAGGTTCAATCGATGGGGCATCAGGTCGCCGCGCCGAATCGTTCTCCTCTTGGCGTTCGTCAAGTTCTTAATCGTCCTCAGTGGGATGCTACTCCTAGTCCCATACGCCCGCCTTCTCGAGGATCTCTTCTGCCATGCCTACTACAAGGACCCATCTTCCGACATCATCGAGGAGATGAAGTGCAAAGTGGATGAGATTCAATCTCGGATGGTCTTCTTCTTTGGTTGGACTGGGCTCGTGTCGTCGGTGCTGGGTACGCGTTCTTGGATCCTCCCCACTCTTACGCATCGCTTATCATGATGTAGGACTTATAATCGCCTTTCCGTACGGAATGCTCGCCGACAAGATCGGTCGCAAGCCAACCGTCATCTTCGCCTACAGTGGCGTGGCAGTCTCGTTTGGAATTGGTCCTTTCTTTCTCAAGCAACTGCTGCACCAAGTCCGCGACAACCCGTACTGGCTGCTGGCGGGATCCGTGTTTCAGATCTTTGGAGGCGGCATCCCGGTTCTCTTGTCTACAACCTACGCAATGGCAGCAGACGTCAGCTCTGAGGAAGACAAGTAAGTCCACTGTGCCGAGAATCCTTCTCAGTTGGTAGAAGCTGACCCAGGTTGCAGAGCCACCCACTTTCTGTATCTCACGTTTGGTGCGACTGCGGGTGGAATCCTAGGGCCTGTTTGTGCTGGTCTCCTCATGCAGCACTATGGTCCATGGCTGCCCATCTACCTCGTTGGACTCACAGTCCCTATCGTCTTTTGTATCCTCCTCCTCCTTCCAGAAACCCTGTCTATCAAGATTCATAACCAGCAGGGGCAAGGTGATGAGCCCGAGGTAAAGACCTTCAAAAGCCACATGAGGCAAGGAGTGAAGGATTTGAGGCAATCCGTCCAAATTCTCAAGAACAAGAGTGTTCCCCTGGTCCTCGTAACCTTCTTTATCCAGAGTGCGCGGTTCACTGCAGCGTCAACTACGATGTCGCAGTACATCAGCAAGCATTTCGGCTGGAGGTTGGCTGAAGTCAGCATCCTGCTGTCGCCTCTGGGAATCCTCAACCTCGTCATTCTAGCGGGGCTACCCAAAGTCTCCGGGATGCTGCTATCGCCGCGATTCCGCATGACGCCCTTTACGAAGGACTTGTTCCTAACGCGCATTTCTACAAGCATCCTGGTGATTGGGGCATTCGTGCAGGGTGTCAGCCACAACATCGTGCTCTTTCTCATGGGGCTATTCATCGCAACTTTCGGCGCGGCCGACAGTCCCCTGGCACGCGCGACCGTTTCTCACTATGTGCAGCCCGAATATACCTCCCGACTGTATGCCTTGATAACTATGGTCGAAGTCTGTGGCTCTTTCATCGGAGGCCCTGTACTAGCTTGGTGCTTCGACCAGGGATTGAAGCGAAAGGGACTGTGGATTGGGCTGCCATGGTTCTACGTTGCGTTTCTCTGCTCCCTGGCCTGGGTTGCTCTGTTGTTTGTCAAGCCACCGAAGAAGCATGCGCGGGATGAAGGCATCTACAGCGATGGCGACGACACTGATGATTTTATGCCGGATGACCCTCTACGGCTCGACTAGGGTTCGGCCATGGAGAAGATCAGTGCGGTTGACCAGGGCCATGCCTCTGCCAGGACGTGGCAATCAGGCAGAACAATCTGGATGGCAAAGAGATCTCTACATTTTACACATTTATGATACCCGAATAGACATCTATTTTCTTTGACGCGTAATTAGTATGTCGCAATTCGTCGTGACTTCTGGTGTCGCGAATCCACCTGCCGGATATGGCTGGCCGCGGAACTTTTGTTGGTCTTTGGGTCCCAAGTTGCCGGGAACCGGGACAAAGTGTGATTCGCAGAGATGGGATTCCTTGCATGCAATTGAATAAATATAAACTGCTTGGCGTCCTCCGACAAGTTTCTTGAGTATAATCTGCTTCATTTGGTGCTCTTCTTCTGTTTTTATGGTGCCGCGTTGTCGCAACCCTTGTCGTTCCAACTCATCTTCAAAGACACGGTGCGCTGCTAGGCGTCAACATACCATTGCCCAAACAGAAGGACAAACTCGTCGGACGGTTAGAGAAGACGAGATACGAAATACGAGATAAGAAAAGCGACTCGTCAGATCGTAGCGCGTCCTATCAGGTTACTCGACCGAAGGTGCCAGCACTATTGGACATTACAGATCAATTCCAGTTGCGGCTGCACCTGCAGGGTCCTTTTGTGCCGCGAATGAACGTCCTGAGCTAAGGAGCCGTCAACCGACAACGGAGCAGGGTGGTTCCAGGCACCTGGATATCCATGAAATAAGACGCGACACTTGGCAGCGTCTTTCTTTCTCTTTATTTTGCTTCGGCGCTTGATAGAAGAAGCTGGAATTAGTGGGCTGGACGTCTGCTAGCACACCTCTCAGGCCATGCAGTCGTACAACTCGACTGAGTGTCGGGATGGCGTCTTCGGCCCCAGCGTCTGGGTTGAGGGCTGTCGCGGGGGATTTGACTTCACTCGTGCGTCCAGTGAGGCCAGTTCAAAAGATTGAGTTCAGGTTACTGACATTCGGGATTAGTTACGTTCGAGGAAAGCATCCTAAGTATCACGCCGGCGGCTGTATTCTTCCTACTCACTGGTCCGCGACTATTCTATCTTCTCAAACTCCCAGACAGAACAAAGCGCCGTGCAGCCTACACTTTAAAACTTGTACGTCCCGAGTCTTCAAGTTTTTCTACACCATAATCTCACCATGGCTAGGTCACGTCCATCGTCTACTCTCTATTGCAGGTCGCCCTAGTCGCCTTGGTAGCCTCCAAGAAAAAGCTCAACACCAACTTCTCACTGGCTGCCGCCATCTTGAACCTCATCGACGCGTTCGCAATCGTGGTCCTCGCTCACTTCGAGCACGTAAAGTCCATCCGACCATCATTTCTCCTCACGGCGTACCTCTTCGTCTCGCTGCTCTTCGACGCCGCGCGCCTGAGGACAGAGTGGCTGCTTTCCGTCAACGTTGCCTATGCAGCCGTCTATTCTGCATCGGCAGTGCTCAAACTAGCTCTTTTGGGGTTGGAGACGATAGAGAAGCGCAAGATTCTGATCAAGGCCAACAAAGCACCTTCCACAGAGAGCACGAGCGGGCCGTTTAGTCGCGGGCTTTTCGTCTGGCTCAACTCGTTGCTCATTTCGGGTTGGGGTACAGTTCTGACCAACGAT
Organism: Dactylonectria alcacerensis; assembly: GCA_029931735.1. Lineage (NCBI taxonomy): Eukaryota > Fungi > Ascomycota > Sordariomycetes > Hypocreales > Nectriaceae > Dactylonectria > Dactylonectria alcacerensis. The sequence goes on from JAPMUZ010000004.1 coordinate 2,421,209, forward strand.
GGACTCCCTGCAATTTACGAGAAGCTCTCCTCTGAAAAGCTTGCCGTTCGATTCGGTACTGCCTGGAGCAAAGGTTGGTTCAACCCAGAGGCCTTCTAGATCACCACTAAGCCTTGAACATAGCAACGAAGAAGAGCGAGAGCCCATCTATCTTCCTCACTACTTTTAGCATCCTGAGATGGGAGATTCTTGGAATTATGCCACCTCGCCTTGCTATTATTGCGTTGAGTATTTCGCAGCCGTTTCTCATTTCTAATGCGCTACGATTTCTTTCCTCCCCGGCAACGGATGCTGCAATGAACCTTGGATATGGGCTCATTGGTGCTTTTGCCTTGGTCTTTATCGGATCTGCTGTAAGTGCAATTTTGAACTATCAACAGGTTACCTGCTAAACCACAATAGCTTATGACGGCCTGGTACGAGCATCTTACGTTCCGTGCAGGTGCCATGGCACGCGGCGGTCTTATCACATTAATCTACAACAAGATGATGAGGCTTCCTACCACTTATCTGAATGAATCATCTGCAGTTGCCTTGATGGGAAATGATGTTGAGACACTGACAGAGAAACTTCACGTTTTGCTTGTCGAGTCATGGGCAAATACTCTCACCGTAGGTATTGCCATGTACATGCTGGCAGACCAGCTCGGGGCTGTTTGTGTGGCTCCCATCATCACAGCAATAGGTGAGCAGCCTTCAAGCACCGCGTGGCGACGATCTGACCATTTTAGTCTCAATTTCCCTCTCAAGCCTTGTGGGCAAGATGACGGTCCCTCGTCAGACAGTATACCAGAAAGCAACCCAAGGCCGCATCAATTTTACTACTGAAGTTCTCAGTTCACTCAAGGCTGTCAAGATGCTGGGGTTGACAGAGCGGTTTAGAGACCTCATTGCTCAGAAGCGAGATGAGGAATTGGCAGATGGCATACACTATCGTTTGGTATCCGTTTACGCCAATTGCATCAGTAAGTGACTGATGCTTGCATTCTCCTCCAGAAATCTGACAATACCGTGATAGCCAACTGCAACGTCAGCCTCACAGAGGCCATCACCTTCGGCGCATATGCTATTGCAGCGAAATTAAGCGGAAGCGAGTCATTCTCGGCTTCCCAGGCCATCACTGCGCTGTCGATTCTGACGGTGATGCTAGAGCCGCTCTCACAGCTTGTGGGTAATATTCCGCACTCGTTTTCCGCCTTTGGGTGTTTCAAGAGGATCCAGGAGTTTCTGTTGCTGGAGGAGAGGGTCGACAGCCGTGACATTCGAGGCGTCGTCCATGAAACCGCTCCATTGAAACCCACAAAGAATCAAGAACGAATCGTCCAAGAAGTCATTGAATTGCAGAGCCTGCATAGAGCTAGTTCTGATGCCACCGCCGCGCACATCACCATTGTGGATGGCAACTTCAATTGGAGTGACAAGCATGTTCTTCAGGGCGTAACCACCTCTTTCCCCCAGCGGCCTAACGGGTCTCTCACTATGATCATTGGACCTATCGGGTCTGGAAAATCGAGTCTTCTCAAAGCGATTCTTGGAGAAGTCGCTTCCTCAAACGGCGTTGTTTCTTTGAACTCACCTGAGGTGGCGTTCTGTGACCAAACACCCTGGATAATGAACGCAACGATCCGAGAAAATATTGTTGCCGAGTCTCGAGACTACGATAGAAGCTGGTTCAACACTGTAGTCAACGCATGCGACTTAGCTCTTGACTTTTCGAGGCTTCCAGAAGGAGAGCTGACAGTTGTTGGCGACAAGGGAGTCAAGCTAAGCGGAGGTCAAAGACAGCGATTGGTAAGACCATAACTCCTGAGACGACCACCTGCTAATGCTATCCAAGGCTATTGCTCGAGCTGTCTACTCACGGAAGCCTGTGGCTATCTTTGACGATGTATTCAGCGGTTTGGACAAGGTGACAGAACAGGTGGTATTCAGTCGTGTGTTTAGCAAAGAGGGCTTGCTTAGCAAGAACGGGACTACTGTGATTCTTGCAACGCACGCTGGCAAGTTCAACACATCACCTGAACCTGATAGATGCTGACATATTCCAGTCCATCGACTTCCCGAGTCCGACTCCATCATCGCCCTGGACAAGAATGGCAGGGTCGTAGAGCAGGGATCTTTTACTCATCTCCGGTCCGCCGGAGGATATGTCGAGAGTCTAGATATCTCAAGCCACTTCAGTGATGATGAGACCGAAACCTCGCCCGATACAGACTCCGACACAGAGACAAAGGGTCCTCAGCCAACGACCCGACCAGGAGACCAGGACCAATTACCTCCAAGCGACTTGAGCGTTTTTCTGTACTACTGCAAAGCTATACGTCCGCACAATGTTGCCATGCTGGTGGCTTTCACAGTGTTTTCAGGCTTTATCGCCACATTTCGATGTGAGTCTCCCCTTGAGGTGTGATGTATTTTATTCTAACCACTTTTATAGATGTCTGGATCACTTGGTGGGGCAATGGTAGAGGACATGATAGCGGTGATCTTGGGTACTGGTTGACTACCTATTCTCTGTTGTCGCTCTTGGAAGGCGTACTTATCACTATGGCTATTGCGTAAGATTTGTGATCGAAGTTTCATGGCACGGCTAATGAGGGGTTTAGGCTCTTTTTGCTAGTAGTTGGACCGACTAGTGGGAGGACTTTGCATCGGCGAATGTTGGACGCAGTCATGAAGTATGGAGGTGTGCCCATCAGAGATATAAGAACCTACTAACAGCTAATAGTGCACCTATGAAGTTCATTTCGAACACTGACTCAGGGTCTTTGGTCAATCGGTAACCAATCCCAGAGTGCTAGCGTCTGTGAGATGTGCTAATTTTCGCAGGTTCAGTCAAGATCTGCGATATGTTGACATGGTGCTCCCCACTGCTCTATCTGTGTTTATCTTCGGTTAGTGAAACTCAACGAATGAACAAGGAATAGTCGTCTAATTGGCTTTCTCAGAGATCACGGCATGTCTCGGTGCTGCCGGCCTTGCTATTGCAGCGGTCAGCTGGTTTGCCATCTCCATACCGTTTGTGGTTGCGATACTCGTCCTCATCCAGAGGTTCTATGTTCGGACATCGAAGCAACTCCGACTTCTAGAGTATATTGTCACATTCGCACATATAGGTATCACCACTGACGAACGATGCAGGATCGAACACAAAGCGCCCCTGTTCTCACACTTCCTTGAATCTATCCACGGCCTGGCTACAATCCGTGCCTTTGGCTGGGTCCAACCATACGCTGACAAGAGCCTTACTCGACTCGATGATGCTCAAAAACCTGCCTACCTTCTCAACTGTATTCAGAGATGGCTGACCCTCGTCCTAGACCTGGTAGTCGCATTTCTTACTGTCATTCTTGTCATCTTCGCCGTCACGCTGCGGGACAAGGTCAATCCATCGCTGCTGGGTGTTGCACTTGTGAACATGATGCGACTGGGAGCCAACATGAAGGGCATTATTCTATACTGGTCCATTCTGGAAACTTCTTTGGGTGCCATTACGAGGATCCGAACATTTTCGGAAAACACACCTACCGAATTAGACACAAGGGACGGCACACAATTGACTGAGGATTGGCCTGCGAGCGGTGCATTGGAAGTCAATGACTTGTCCGTTCAATATGAGTAAGTCCTTGTCAGTTTGTTTAGCGAATTAAACGCTAACCAAAAAGCCAAACGGCCGATCCTATTCTGCGTGGGCTTTCTTTCAGCATCAAGCACGGTGAGAAGTTCGGTCTCTGCGGCCGTAGCGGTAGCGGTAAAAGCTCTTTCGTCCAGGCGCTTCTCCGAATGGCAGACATTGTCGGAGGTCAAATCACTCTCGACGGCGAAGACCTGACCAGCGTGCCCCGAGCAACGATTCGCCAGAAACTGAGTTGTCTCACGCAAGATCCATGCTTGTTCGGTGACACTATTCGATTCAACGCGGACCCTCAAGGGACGTCATCTGACGAGACCATCACCAAAGCTCTCGAACGTGTAGGTATCTGGTCCGCCATCAAAGACAAGGTTGAAGAGGGCCAGAACCCGCTGGATGTAAAGATCGATGAGAACTTCTTGTCACACGGCCAACGCCAACTCTTCTGTCTCGCTCGCGCCCTCCTGAAGAAGAGTACTCTCCTCGTGCTCGATGAGCCTACTAGCAGGTACTCATCCCTCCAGCAGAACATACCCCAGCGTACAAATTCTAACCTCTGCAATAGCGTTGACAGCCATACGGACGCCAAGATCCAGGAAGTAATCCGATCAGAGTTTTCGGACTGCACAATCATCATGATTGCCCACCGGCTAGATACGCTGCTCGACTTTGACAAAATCGCCGTTCTCGACAGGGGTTCTTTAGTCGAATTTGGTGCACCCCAAGACTTGCTGGCCAACGAGGATGGTGCCTTTACGAGGCTTTATCATGCTGACCAGAACAAAAGGCCTCGGTCTGATGCTGTCTAATAAGGTATAGGAGGGATAGCAGATAATCGATTGCTACATTTCTCCTGTAGTCCTAGAGTACTTTGGTGCTTACCTGGCAGAGATAACTATATGTGATTTCCATATATTAGATAGCCTATGGCTTGATTGAAGCAATTTTTGTTTCTGTCTTCATTCAAGGTCACAATAATTCTACATTCGACACTTTAAATAATCCTCGGACAGCGGAATCGCCGGGTCTCGAGGCGAAGACCTAGTGATTCACCGTGCCTAACCATCTTGCATATACAGTACTGTAGTCTTACGTAGAAGGAGACATGCAAGCCTGAAAGTTGGAGTGTAATGTGCAATGTTTCCTATTCCAAAGTCTCGAATCCTGCCAATCTGGGTACCAGCACTTAACCATACTGCATTGCGCGGAACACTCAGCCCTAATCATCACTGCTGGCACAGCTCAGAGTCATATTCAAATCCCTCTCAAAAGTCTCTCGAACGTCAATAGCAACACTTAAGTTCGCTCCTGCTAGCGCATTCGTAAAGTATGGCAGGTTCTCGCCCCCGTTTTCTGCACCTTGGACCTGAAGTTGGAGTGGGAGAAGCCCAGTCTCACAAGTCGGCTCTGTAGATACGACAGCAAGAACTGGTGCTTGACTAATGTTGGCACGCATGCTAACATTGTTGATGCCCGGATACAGTGTCAGGTTATCAACAGAGGCGGTGCCAAGCTTTGTCCCGTTCAAGAATGGGTTAAATGATAGAATTCCCTGTAGATGTCAGTGAGGTTTCACCATCTGCCTTCTAACCAATTCAAAGGATGGAAGGATGCTAGGAAATGTGGCGGAACTTACGACTTCGACTGTGAGGATAGATGGGTTGGGGATGTCAACCTGGCCGTGCAAGTTGTCGCCATTCTCGTCAGGTTGCAGAGAAATCGAAGTCTCCGTCACGTTGAGACCCTTGAACTGGTTAAGACCTATCGAAGTTAAACTTGCCCAGAATATCACAGCTTCTGCTTGGGACATCCTCACCTTTTAGCGTGAGGGCCTTCTTAAACGATACACCGTAGTTGCGAGAGATGCCCTTGACACGAATGGACGTTTTGCCCCTCATCCCAATGCTCAGCGTTTCCATACCTAGCAACCACGCACAAAAGGTGGTAAATGTCTCCATGTCTGACAATGTGACGTCTTGGGTAATGTTGACATTTACGTGCGAGGCAGCCTTCATTGTAGGGAGGTCGAGGGAGAGGAATGTCGTGTGAGGCTCGAGGTCCGCAAGATATAGCTCGATCGGGAACTGGGCGATGGAGGCTTTGAGGCCGGCAGTGCTACCAACTCTCATGCTTGCATTAAGAGCAATCGTCATTGTTTGTTCGCGCGTCTTGGTAATTATGATGCCGTCGATATTGAACTTGGCAGAGTTGATCTTGGACTGTGCAATATTAGGGATTGCTACCAGTATCCTATGATCTGTTAGACGGATCCATTACAAAGTAGCCCTCATTGATCACTCACAACAAGGGCACGACCAGGACAATGATGCAGATGAGGCCAATGAGATAAGCCCACCACCATTTCCTCAGGTGCTTCCGACACCTAGTCCGCTTCGACAACTTCACGGGGACCTCCTCAAACTGAGAAACTTCAGCTTTATCAGCCATGTTGAATAGACTCGATTTATTATCGCTCAGGTTGTTCGTCTTGAAGGTGAATGGTAAAGAATCTTGTCCCGGTGGGTGTTGAGAGAGGTTCGCTATCTAAAGCAGCGGCTATGACTGACGTGTACGATTCGGTTTACAAAGTTGAAGATTCAGATTTCAACAGCTGTAATATAGTAAGGAAAGAAACAAGTAGACCCATAAGCCTGTTGAGTGAGCTTGCAAAAGGGGTGAAAGCAATTGGTAATGGACAACATCAAGGAAGGATGTCCGGCTATTTGTACACGTGTACAACATTTAGAATGAACGGAAGGCTTCATTCTCGTTTTGGGCATCACCTACTATCCTACAGCACTCATTCATTATGAATCAGATGTTGATTTACACACCTAGAGTAAAGAGAGCGGGCCGAGGGTGGATTCTGTCCCGAGGGAACATTCCCCAAACCGGTCAAGGGCCGGAACATCTAGACTACCTAGCTAGCTTCATCGATCCCCCGCATTTTCTCCCCCAAGAAGCACCCGGTGCCCACACATCCTGGAATTGATCGCCTTACAGGGGACCAAATAGGGCTGATATGACTCCGAGGTTGTATCAGCGCTGGAAGCGTGTAAGGCGGAAGAGGCCTTTGACTGAACCCAGGCAGGCAAGATTATCATCATCCAGACAAAAGAAGGGGAGTCTGCTGTCCAATATGTAACTAGTCTTACTTAGTGTTTGTCTCAATTAGGTATGACCTCGGCTTCATACGATGGCGTTCATATCCTAATGAGCTATGTCTGTATCATGGAAATCCGGCACCGGCTTGAATCGTCCCGGTCTTCCCCAGGCGGTTAAGAGGCTCCCCGGAACACGGTCTAGATTTGTTAGACTTGCTAGATTTCAGGGTCGACATTGCGGGGAAATCTCAGATTACAGAGCACCGTGATCAAGTATGACATTACGAGGCACCCATCTAGTAATTAGTCTCGGGCACTGTCCGAGCGCAGGAGTATTGACTAGCAAGAGGGGAGGAAGTGCTTATCCGGACAAGCCTTATACTGACGAGCAGAAAAACGTGTCAGACCGATCGCTGCCGGGTGTCGGACTCATCTGCCTCCGAGCGATCGTCCATCTTGAAGCATCTTGATAACCTCGGCCTTGGACTCTTGGTGAGGCAATAGCGCAGTGTTCTGTAGAGAGCTTGTGACCACCAGTAGGTGCTTACGGGACATGTGTAGGAATTAAAGAAGCCTGTACACTGTTCATTGCCCCCGCCCCCCCTGGGAGAGGTTTCAGAACACCAACTGCTGTAATCTCAAGATATCCTTACATGAAGGTATCTCCTAAATGCGTATATTATCCTATCAAAGATCTCGCCCGTCAAACGCCGTAATGGACGTACGGCTCCCACAATGGTTGGCTTGGTTCGAAGTCTTCGCACAATTTAACATCCCTCGCAGGTTTGATGCCGAGAATAACCCCCTGGTCATCAACCTGCTGACCCCTGCCATTTTCCTTTTGAACCCATTCATCTCGAAATGCTCGAGCGGCGTAGTGAAGCCCGCTGCTGACGGATGAACTATTTAGGCCATTGTCTCCTAGAAACTTGTATGTCATGCGCGCCATGTCAACGCATAACCCATCATCAACTTCTCACAGAGTGCTGATGACATATTGGAAACCTGCCAGCTGAAACGCACTTGTGAGATGGAGGCTTTCGTCGGTTGAGACTTCGTCCAAGTTCTCACTGGTCTTGCATGCAGAGAGGTAGGCGAGGAAAGGTGAACCTGAATGTAGTTTTCTCTCTAATAGACTCCCCACAGTTAAAAGATTGTTTTGCCAGTCCTCGAGATACAAACGACTTTTCAACGGGTCTAAATCCGCTCCACCGTGGCCGGCAAAGCGAAAGATCTGACATGACTCCAGTGCTGATAGGGTCTCTGCCTGGCATGGCCGTGGCCAGACAGGGGATAGCTCCAACGAGGGGCAAGCTGCCTCCACGGCATGGATCTCCTTATCGGCATACTGTAGCTGATTCTGGCCTGGCGTCTGTTGCATAGAGACAAGCACAATCTTCGCGGATTTTGGTCTCACATCCTGGCGCTGCTGGCGAGTGTGGATGATTGTCTTGACGGTCGAGCTGTAAGATGACACAACTCTGTCAAGAGCAGTTTTGCCACCAGGCTCTTGATGATATCCTGCTGCATGAATTGGAAACCTACTGAGTGGCCCTGTTGGAATCCACCACACGCGAGCCAAGGGTCGACAGCCGGACACCTAGTGAGACAGAGCGCCTCCAGCACAGGTTCAACGACAACGTCCAATAGCCACTGTAGTGTTTCGAGAGATTGGACGTCTTTAGCGTGGGCGAGCACTAACTCTCGAGAAAGGCCTGGCAGCTTCAAAGCTCGGATACGACAAGCCTCGATGATGAAGGCGTCGCATCGGTGAGAGCTGACGTTGACAATCACAATCGGACCGGCTTCTGCCGCTTGGCACATCTCAACCTCTGTTGCGGGTAGCAAGAACCGCTCAAATCCTGATAGACTGCGAATCTTGGCTAGAAGCATCGACATTTGTTGGCTCGCTTTGTGGCGTTGGTCGGCTATACTGCGTGAAGCCGGTGCGTCAAGTATGTGACGGAGTTCATCAAAGGACTATGCCAAACTATGATGTTGGTCTCGAAGGGAGGAAATATCAGTTCGCAGGTCATGAAGTGAGCTAGCTAGAACACCACGACCTGTCTCAAGCAGCTGTATAGCAGAGATTGGATCTTGACCAGCCTGCAAGGCCACAGCAGCCGCGTCTGAGGCGAGGCCGACAACTTGCGAAAGGAGGCGCTTCTTATCGGCTGCTGGTAGCGAGTAAGGCGCGGATAGAGGAACCAGTTCGGCGGCGGTTTTGGCAATTTCGTACGCGTTAGGGATACTCTTGAAGATTCCTGGAGCCGAAAGCAGTTGTCGACCAGCATAGAGGCGGGAAGTAGTGGGGGATGTTGCAGAAAGCAGTGCGGTTGAGAAGCATTCCGCAGACTCATCCCAGTCTGACGTGGCGCCAGAATGCGAGAAACGATCACCTAGAAAGCTCCCCAGATTATTCAAGAATAGTGCCTGGTCGGGATGGTCTTTAGAGGTTGCGTCGACGGCTTGTCTCGCGGCGATGATAGCGTCTTCCAGGTCCGTCATCGCACTTGTATGCTTGAATCGGAAACTGAGTCGACAGGCAAGGCTGTTCAGTGAATTTCCTCGATCAATAGAATCTTGTGGAGTTGCCTTGACGAGATATCTGGCAATTCGAATAGCCCTTTCCAAGTCCGGCATGTCTTCCAAGAGTAAAAATCGGTCAGTGAGTCTACTTCCGAGATTGCTCCAGAATGTTGACAGGTCAGGGTGGGTTAGAGGCGCTGCCGCAACAGCTTGTCTGGCAACATCGATTGCCTCTTCCAGATCTGTTAAAGAGCCTGTGCACTCAAATCGGTTGCCTAGCCGCATCCCAAGACTGCTCAGATACATCGCCCGATCCGGATGATCTTGAGGGATCGCCTTGACGGCTTGTGTAATCACACTGATCGCCTCTTCAAGATCAGCCATTGCACCAGTGAGGACGAATCGGTCGCCTAGTTGGCTCCGAAGCTCGTCCCAGAACAGTGCCAGGTCAGGCTGGCGCCCAGAGCCGGCCTCGACGACGTCTCTGGGAAGATCGATGGCTTCTTTCTTATCTGCCATTGTCTTGATCCTAGTGTCTGTGCTGGCTCGCAGAATGATTTACTTATCAACAATGTGTAGTGATGCTCTCCCCTTGACGTTTGCCTCATTCAGACCTGCAGTGGCCGGTTCTTCCATGGGCCTCCACTGTGATCGTCCAGCCAATCGATGCTGACATATCCAATACAACCGCGCGCTTTTGATGGTTTCGCCTTCAGACATCACCAATCTGTAATCTACACTAACCGCCCTGCATCTAAAATTAGATTTCTTAGCCCTGAAATCAGCACCGTAACAGGCCTCGCCGTTACCAGGTAGCAAATGCTAGCAATCAATGAACGATACCTATGTTATATGTAGCATTGGCAATAATTGTAAGCGAATTGTCGCTCATGTTTGTTACTCAATCACAACGAACCTGATTGCTTAACTTGCCTAGTCAGATCTCATACTTTTTTTTTTTTTTAACCTGGCAGTGATAGGCAGTGCCGATGCTTGTGTCGAAAATCGGCGACAAATTATGTAAGCTGTAGGGTAGTTGAGCGTTGACATCACATATTCAAATAGATCTCCTCGTGAACGCTGCAGTCTCTAGGAGTTATATCATAGTGTTGTGGAATTTATTTCAAAGAGGCCTTAACATATTCCGCAGATTATCAAGGCAAAGCAGTAGCACTGAGCTTGAACTTTGATTGCATCTATCGCATTCAATCACGTGCCACAACCCGTCCAACAAACTAGGAGCCATTTTGTTCCACCTCGATACAAGGTTTCCAGAGAACCTACTTCATTTTTGTCAACAGTTACTGTACGACCGAAATGGGGAGCACACGAGATTGCTGCGAGTTGCCCTGTTGTGTAGTGGCCGTCACGACTGAGGGGCATGATGTACGCTGGAACCGAGTTGCTTACTGTTTAGGAGGTTGTGGAAGAGAGTGCAACTAATCTACGGTCTACTAATGGTGGAAAATACAAATTGTGAGATACATCCCACTACGCGTGGGAAACCAATACTTTTGCTCTAGGCGATGTAATTCAATAGAGTCTTCCTAAAGTGTCTTTATCTAATTGAGTAAGGCGTGCACTATACGATACACATTTTGTCCGGGATAATTATCAAGGACAAGTTGTTCCTTTCGGCGTCTAGACTAAATGTAGTTGAACGAAGGTTACAAAAGCATAAAAATTAAGGTCGGAACGAGCCGTTATGGGCTGCTAACCCTTGAGGTGCTTGGCCACTAGAGGAAACACGGGGTGGTATACAAGGGCCTCGGATAACTACCCACCCCCACGCAAGAATGTCTCGGGTATCAAATCGTGTAAGCAAATTGTAAGAGGATATTGCAGTACTTTAGAGCTGGAGGCCATTTCTGGACAACGGAGGTTCGGAGGGCCAAGGTGGAAGAAATGAGAACATTTTGCCGCTGCATATATAAAATTCCGCCATCAATACTTGGGGGTATTTTCCGGGTGGTTTTCCGGGTGGATAGGCCCTATCCGGCAGGTCCGATCCCTAAAAGGCCGCACCGCGCGGCGTCGTACGTAGTTGATGAGCGTCCCTTGTCCACCAATTTTACGGTTGCCGAAAACCTGCAGATCTTGCCCCTTGCACAATGCAGCCAGTGTTTAGTGTTTAGTGTTTACTTTTGACCAAGCCCCCAACCTTTGGCTTGTTCCACCAATGGAGGAAATTGCCGTGCAGCTTACAGACTTGTCCCGTTGGTCAATGTTTCTATGAAGAAGAGATGAACCAGGGCAGTCTATGTGAATACGACGTGTGGTAGCATGCCGAGCACATATGCCATGATGGGAGCAGATCGGATGAACCATTCAATTGAGGCTCTACCTAAACCCCTGCCTCCACAGGTTCTCGAGAGACATCCCGCGTGGCATGACATTGCAGATCAGTCAAGGTAGAGTGACACTCGCTAAGCAATTTGATCGGGCGCGCACGTCTGTCCCAACCACAACCTGTGCTGTTCCTGGATTGGGGGAAGTATTACTAGGCGGGCGAGCCGTTAAAAAAACCTTATAAAGATGCTTTTTTGTTAGCTGCATCCTTCGCGGAGAGAATGATGCACGGAAGAATGCAAATTACCGAGATTGTTCGGTTGTGCATAAGCATCACTGAAATCGCAGTCGATTGGAGGACTATAGCTAGTCTTGAATCGAGCATCACGAGTTACCTAGGCAGAGTGAGGATACGAGCAATCGCTAACCCCAAAGTAACACGCCATACGAGTCGGGCGCATAGCTACAACAGAACATATTTCCGGGGTCGAGGCAGACACATAGTGACATACTCAGCTAGCCATCCCTGTTTTGCGTTGGTGCTCTTAACTCCAGGATCCCTGATGTTGCATCGAGCTCCACAGAGCTGCGATTTCCCCCCCTAATCCAGCTCGGACACGTATTCTTCCACAACTCGGAAGCGCGGGAGTACCCTTGTTGCAGTCCAAATTAGATAGGATCCCTGCTGTTGGGCTTGCTACGTACGAATGGTTGCTCTGCCTTCTGATCGCGGAATCCTATTGACTTGGGTTGTCAATATTTGTGGTACTGTAGCATCTGAGGTGGACTGGTTCCCTTGGAATTTACCCTGAAACCAGGGAAACGGCTAAATGAGAAAAACGTCAGTCAGTCAATTAATTAATTTGCCATGTTGACAGCAGATATTAAAGCTCTGTGGACCGCACTGCACAGATGCATCTTTGTTTCGGACTCAATCTTCACTTGTACATAGTAGACTGATTCTCTGATCCCCACAGTTGTCGTCATGAAGTCCATCAACTCCCTCGTCCTACTGTCCGCCGGCGCATCCGCTGCGGCAGTGAGCAGCACTTCATATGCTCAGTTGCTGACCGACTCTGTCATTCGCCGTGGTGTTACCCCTTCCTTCCACTACAGCCAGGCGACCCTGTACACTGGCCTGGAGAGCGTGTATGACCTCACGGGCAACTCTACGCTCCTCGACTTCTACCGTGAGCAGATTGATGCTCTGGTGCTCGAGAATGGTACCATTGCCAGCTACCCCTACGCCAAGCACTCTCTCGACAACTACCGACTCGGAAACAACATTCTCTGGTGGTACGAGAAGACAGGCGAGGAGAAGTTCAAGCTTGCTGCCGATGGCATCAAGACTATCTTGTTGGACTCGCACCCCCGAACCCCCACTGGTGGATTCTGGCACCGCGACCCTACCTACCCCAACCAGATGTGGCTGGATGGTATCTACATGGCGGATTCGTTCTATGCCAAGTACGTAAAGCTCTTCCAGCCCAACAACCAGACGGCTTGGGACGACATTGCCCTGCAGTTCGACAAGATCGACGTCATCACTCGCAAGGACAACAACCTGCTCCTGCACGGATACGACGAGAGCAAGGTCGCTGTCTGGGCCGACCCCGTGACTGGAGCCGCCCCCCTGCTCTGGGCTCGCGCCGACGGATGGTACTTCATGTCGCTGCTGGAAGTCATCAGCCACTTCCCCAAGAGCCACCCCGCCCGCAAGAGGTTCTTGAAATACTTCAAGGGCCAGGCCAAGGGCCTCAAGAACGCTCAGGACGAGACCGGCGGCTGGTGGAACATCATGGACAAGGAGTACGAGGACGTCGACGGCAACTACATTGAGAGCAGTGCCAGTGCCATGTTCGCCTTTGGCCTCATCCGAGGTATTAACCAGGGCATCCTTGACAAGAAGACCTACGCCAGCGCCGCCAAGAAGGCCTACAAAGGCCTCGTCAAGGACTTCATCACCTCCAACGACGACGGCACCATCAACTGGGAGGGCACCGTCGAGGTTGGAAGCTTGGGAAGCAACGCCACCTTCACTGTAAGTTTCTCACACCGAGCTCAAGTCTACCAAACCGGATGCTAACAAAACCGCAGTACTACTCAAGCATCGGCCTTGTGCAGAACGACCTCCGTGGTATCGGTTCGTTCTTGGTCGCGGCCAAGGAGTGGGAGACGCGCAAGTTTTAGAATTGCTTGCACTAATGACATTACGCGATTTATTTCAAGCCAAGGCTGGCTATCATAGATTAATTTCTATTTAGACTATGTACTTTGTTACAAGAGTTGAAGAATACACAACATTTGGTCAGTATCACCTGTGAAGCATTTTGTATCAACCATGACAACTTTGCCAAAATGGGTCTCCGAGGTGAAGATGTGCCATGTAGAGTTGATGTAGGAACAAATGTGAAGGTATTGATTTTTATTACATCATTCATGAAGTAAGGAACCTCAATAACACACACCTAGAAGGAGGATCAAAGCTAGAAGGAGAAGAAAAACCCCAACCGTAAGAGCAACAGTGTGATGTAATATCCAGTACCCAAGCCTAAGGCAACAATAGCTCAAAATACCTGAAGTTTCTACACTATCATATATGCCTTCCTACCCCAACCAACTTGCTACCTTACGTCATAGCAATCGTTAGTGAAGTACGTCCCAAACGAGAGCATGTTTGAAAAGCTTTCGGGATGTCTTAGTGTTTTGTCAAGCTACCTATTACATAATGCGTATATACCTGCAGGCATCAATCATTACATTGTTTATTGTGCTGGGTGTATTCCCCATTTAGGATATCAATGACGTCTCAGAATGCTGCCACTATTGCACATAATAGGCATAGGAAGTACGCTAGGGACGGCGAGATGCGGCGCCACAACCACTAAGTATGCTGCGTCGCGTCAGTCTATCTAACTTGATTCCTATTTTTGGACAGCGCCGATGGTACTAACACGCGGGATTGGACACAAGACGTCGTGGTTGCGCCAAATCTAATGGCTCGAACCTTGGGTCGACAGGTTTTGAAAGCAACAGCCTTGGAATAGTTGATGAGGGTATGGCGGGTGACTGCAGATGGGGAGTTATGCTCTGTTGCGCGAAACTGATGAAGGAATGATTTCTTCTATCATGAATCGTCAAAGGAGATAAATCCGTTTTAAAATCTATCGACACGAGTATAAATTACCTGAGGAGACTTGGTTATCTCCAAGGCGAGGCGTTTTGACGTCTCTCACTTACACACATGTACTTAGCATCTCAACATGTCTTCTGCCCTAGGTCAAGCTTACTGACGTTAGGCGTTCCTATGTGATGTTAAGTTCATGATCGAACAGCAGCAACGCAAATACCCAATGGTATCATTTGAGCGGATACAAAATCAGTGCTTGGCTTATCCCAGGTGTTGAGTCCCCCTTATTAATAAAGTACTATAGAATAAGCTATCTGCTCCATCAAGGGTGAATTGCTGGCACAAAGGCAAAGGAAAGGTTTTTTTTTTTTTTTTTTTTTTCTTTTTCAATTTTAGCATTTTCAGCATCTAATGCTTCCATAGTTACCAAACCAAGCTTTTCAGATACATTGAGGATGGAGAACTCAAATCCAGAGAGATAGATCGATGATCGGCCCCCTTATCAAGAAAGATTCTCGAAGACAACCTATAACTTATTATAAAGGCTTGAGTGGAATTGATTCATATCAACAAGCCCAGTTTGATCAATGGCTTTTCTCACACATATACCAGTAAAAACATGAATTTACTCTCTCAGCACTGAATGCAAAACGATTTCTTGAGCGCAAGGTACTAAGTGACACTCTTGGTAGGGGGTGGTGGTGAGTCTTCGGAGACTGGTCGCCTCCCTGCATTTTGCTCGAGACCAGTTTCTTTAACGGAAGGTCTCTTCACAGGGATCCTCCATGGGCATAACTCCGTTTCATTTGTGTTGAAACTGCCTTACCAGCCTCAGTGAGCCGTAACAAAGATGCCAAATCAGCCGCCTTTGTTCAAATCTACAGGGGTGATTAGACAACCATTTGTCTACACAGCTAAACAAGATTAGTGAAACGTGTGGGACAAAGCTGCTTGTTCATTGACGTATGGAAACGACTCTTATAGTTGTGAAAACACCAGCCTAGATCGTTTTCATATTTAAATGCACCTCCATACCCTTGCTTCGTCATCCAGAGATGCGCCTCGTTTCAAGACTTTGCAGGACTTATCCTGGGATAGTACAGTAGAGGTTTGCGATGGATGCTATTCAATCAATGTCTCGTCGCTGCCCACGCTGCAGCGGCGAATATGAGGCTAGCCTCGGCAGTGAGCAAGTCCCTCGAGAACCGTCCATCTGCCGACTCTGCCACATTGCGTCCGACCTAGAGAAGCAAGCGCTTCTGATGGATGCAGCAGATAGGCTCGCTGCCGTTATGAGCGGCGACAGCTCTTCTGATGCGCCTAACCTCGTTCACCTCTATCTCTTGGATAGCGAGGAACGCGATGAAGGCCTTGGCGTCGATCACAAGTCGAGAGACTTTTTAACGTTGAAGAGAGACGTGGCCTCTGTACGCGCGCCCACACATAGGAACACTTGCGGTCTAGGGGTCGGGTTCAAGTATGGATGGCAGACTGTCCTGGAGAGAGTGGGAGATTGGTGGCGATAAAAGACTGAGGCATGGCATCTGAGTGAGCTGTGTGTTAGAAGGCAAGCCTGAAACACATGCCATCGCTTCCCATTTTCTCTAATAGATGTTGTTGGATATATCTCTTGCTACAGGTATCTGGCTCCTCATCTATTCTACTTCCTTTACGTGGTGTTCTACCTCTCTATGTACGTTTCGCTCAATGCCTTTTCCAAGGCTTCACAGGACATGATTAGAAAACATCTGTAAAACATATTGAGATTCGCGAATCTATTTCCACTTGAGTTTGACTTTCCCTTACTATTTTTTTCTACCGCCAAAGAAGCTCGCAACTATTCTCAGACTAAATAGACTACCGATCAATTGTCGGGATGTCAAACAGCCCGGTGTTACCCTACACGTCTAAGTACAGTCGACAAGAAGTAGCCCTAGTTTTGTTCTCGTACATGGTATATAGCTCATGGTGATTACCAGGGATTTGGGTGTTAGAGAGGTGAGAAACGTCAATAGATGGTTCTCTCAAGTTGTTAAAGGTTCGGATCGGTTTGAAGTGACGGGAATAATTAAGCAGCAATCACCATAGTATTCGACTCATGCCATCATAATACGTAAGCCAACCACTGTTGTAAGTACCTGTAATTCTTTCTGGTATAATGAGCGCCTACTTTTATTTAAAAGGCTAAAGAATAACGCCGCTTATGTTTAAATATACATGATCTCCAAGCCCCCTCGGCGCTGTTTATACAAGAAACCGCATATCCACCTTTCGTCTCGGCCGTGTGTACTCATCTCGAGGCTACCCCTCTCAACGTCCCTGACATGGCTCGTTGTCATCGCTGGTCCTGCGTTCGTAAAAACGCAGCTTCGTATTATCGTAACATGTATGATAGATCTGGGAGATCTCGGAGGATTTTGGCGACGGTCTGCTCGTCGTCGTCGTCTACGTCGTTTTC